>JAITYX010000067.1:0-2400000 GCA_021018815.1 Talinum fruticosum
GCTTAACGGTGGTTTCCACCTTATCTCTCGAGACACGCTAGTGGTTTTGGGACTTCCAAGAGAGTTAAGCCGATTGTCCAACGTTCACATTACAACGGATACTTTACGAGTGACTCGAAAGCTTCTATCAACGGTCGCAGAGGACTCTCGGTCAGCGAGATGAAGATAACGGCTACTCTGCATGGTCATCTATAAATAGAAGCCACTTCACAAGACTTGAAGATTGCTGAACTTATTGTTAATATACGTACTTGTGCAAAGTCTTTGTATTCATTCTCAATCTTCTACTTACAACTCCTATTCTGTAATTCATTACCTTCGAGTTGTAAGGTCTTGTACTCGATTACAAACTCTTTCTTACTTTCTTTGTAAGGTCCCTTGACTAAGTTGTAAGGGTGAACTCGGCTTAAGTTGTCCCTAGCTGTAAGGGTTATCTCAGCTAGGAAGTACTAGATCGAGATAAGGGAATTTTGAGTCTAGGAAAACTTGTAAAGAGTTGTCTAAGGGAGCAACTCGGGTTCGGTCGGTTCACGGTATTTTGTGGACTCAAAATAGTGGATTTGACTTCGTGTCCGGATTGACACGGTCAGTGGTTTTCTGCCCGAGGAGGGTTTCCACGTAATCTCTAAGTGTTTACTTTACGAGTTCATTCTAGACTCGGACTGTCTTAAAGCATTTGCTTTTCTTGCCATTTCTATCTATTCGATCTTTACGAGTCTCTACTTTTCGACTCTGTTTTGACTCGGAAGCTGCATTCTGTATTTTACTTGGCAAAGAGTTTGAATTTCCACAAGATTTCTTCCTCACCCTATTCACCCCCTCTAGGGTGACTCGAGACTCTCCACGAGCAAACCTTCAACTCTTACTCTGTCATCACGAGGTGGGGAGTGCTGTTGTATTGCCTTTTATGTTCTTCATTTCATTACGAGTTTATGGACTTTGTACTTTCCTTGCACTTCGCCTCAGTTAGATTTCTAATCCTCTCTCTTTTTGCCATGATGGTGGGTTGGTTCATTTTTGGCTTGCAAGTGGTTGGCTTGGTTATTACTTTGGAGTTTTTTGTCCTTCTAGCTATGCTTATCCTAGAGAGACTATATGCATCCATGCATATACGTGTGAAAAGCTTTCTCTTTCATGTTTTGGTCCTTATTTTTGAATTATACAGACCTCACTTTTATTAGTGCATATTGTGGCTTGGATTATATAGCTTTGTTTGTAAGATGGGCGGATGACTATCTTTACATCTTCGTAGTTTCCAGCACTTACTTTATGGTTTGGGTTTTTGGCATCACGAGTTGGAAATGTGGATTTTGGTGCCCTTCTCTCTTGTTTGTCGGTTCGAATTACTTAGTTTTGCCTCGCACTTTTCTTGTTCGAGCTACATTTGTTTCTCTTTTTATCTAGCCTTGTTTTCATTTATGGATGCCAGTGGGGCCACTGTGATCTGTTGGTCTTGGCAATGTTCGAGTTGTATTTTACTCATGCCTATTGTTGTGCTGATTATGTTCTTCTAAGATGGGATTTGGATGTTAAACTTATTTTCTTTTCTTCCTTTCTTGTTTCTCTTCGAGTCTTCCATTATTTGACTACATCGATTTGGGTTGTATGGAGTAAATGGTCTTTTCTTTTCTCCTCTTGGACCATGATGATCGAACGCCTTTAGTGGCGTTGATAGAGTTTTGTGGGGACGTACTTTCTATCATGTTAGTACTAGAGTTGCTTTAACTTTGGTGGCATTAGTATCTTTGTGGGCTGCCCCTGGTGAAGGCCGGAAGCCACAAAGATTCTTGCCGCCAAGTACAATTTTTGTCGATGATGATAGACTTGATCTTTCACGAGACCTTTTTTCTTTTTTCGAGTGATGCTCTGTTTTTCCTGCTTTGTTGGGGTGTTTTGGTGGAGATTGTTCGGTACCCTCGTGCGGGTTTTTCCTTGCTTGTTGTCCTTGGAGTCTGCGCTAGTTTCACATTACTAAGTTCAGGTCATCTTTCAATGTTATTGTCAGGTTGTAGAATAGGTTTTGCAACAACCCGACCCTAAATCACATTATTTATCTTATTAATTACAAGATTTATATAATCGAGCACGTGCACTTCAATTCGATATTTAATATTTAAATTATTTTTACATATGTGTTATGCAACTAAGGTGACGAAGTATCCCTAATAAAAATTTCACAATAATGATTATAATTTCCGTATATGTTTAAAAGAGAAAATTTAAAATTTTGCATGAGATGGTATATGATTATAAGATCGTTAGTATTATATTTCAAGTAAACCGTTACAATTATAATTTGTGAACATCATTATTAAAATAAAATTAAAAGTAACAATAAAAGAAAACAAAATAAATAAATAAATAAAAATGATAAAAACACACAAATCGATATTTTTGAAGGATAAATCCAGAAATGGATTTATCTAGAATTTTTACAAAAAAAAATTTGAGATAAAAATAGTCGAGCACGGTTCGGTTTTCATTTCCCTCACCTCTCTGCTCCCCTGCTGCGTTGCCTACCCCCTGCTTCACCCCCTTCACTATCGTTGCCTCCTCCGGCCACCAACGACGACCGAGCGACGCCGGCTGGAAGACCGGCGCCGACCATCTATCCGCTCCCTCTGTCTCGCTCCTCTCTCTGCGCTCTCGCCCTTCCTCTCTCTCTCTCGCGGGCGCTACTCGATTCCCCTATCGCGGCCCACCTGGCGGCCAGCCACCCATCGCAGCTGCCGCCAAAGCCCTGTCGGTGCTCGCCGGTGCCGCCGGAGCCCGGGGTACCCTTCACCACTCCACCTACTCCTTGGATTCCATCTCTCGACTTTTGAAGGTAAAACCCCAAACCCAATATTGCACACTTTGTTATTTGCTTAGTGATTGTAGTTGTATATTGAATCATATGATCTAGAAATATGTTTGTGAAGTGAATTTAAAGATTGATTTGGGAGAATTCGGATTGGTATGGGTGATTGAGGTTTGGTACTTTGGTGGATTGATTGTGTATAAATGTGAATGAATGTGATTCCTTTTGGGAAATTATAATTTAGTGAATGAGATTAGGGATATTTTTATGTAATTGAGTAATTTGATGGATTCACGTTATATTGGAAATGGTTATATTGAATAAACAAAGGCGAATGAATATGATAATAATAATAATAATAATAATAATAATAATAATAATAATAATAATAATAATAATAATAATAATAATAATAATAATAATAATAATAATAATAATAATAATAATAATAATAATAATAATAATAATAATAATAATAATAGCAACAACAATGATGGTGATAACAATACTAACTACTAAGAACACATTTTGCGATTGTTAAACGTGTTCTAATAACTACGAAATGTTTAAGTACTTGTAGTTACGTGTGTGTGTGTGTATGTGTGTGTGTGTATATATATATATATATATATATATATATATATATATATATATATATATATAATCTTTTGATTCGAATCGATAATGCATTACATCGCGCAAATATCATTGCTTGGTCTAATCAACTACTTTAACGAGTACGTGCTATAATTAAGATTTAAACGGAATTAATGTAGTAAAGTATGTAAGAAAAACATGGTTAACTGATTACGTAATAAGTATAGAAAATAAAATAAATTGTCAACGCCTATACAAATTCAATTATTAAGACTCAAGAGAAATATTATTAACAATAGAAATCTATTGAAACAGAATTGAGGCAACTTCAGTTCGTCGAATAGCTAGTGACTCAAATTTCTATAAAAGGGGAGAAACAAAGGTTTCAATTCGAGTACGTTCATTGCCTGTACCTTACGAAACTCACATGTTTCATTAAATCTCAACATTTCTTATATATATATAACCAATGATGAATCATTTACAAATCAAGTTTTGTCACCTAATTAAGTGGTCCCCGATCAATTATCATCAATTATCGGGGCTTATGCCCTTCAATTCCACCCATGCGGCTTCAACTCGGGTTCTCGGTCGGCCGGGAGGTGTGCACCTTATTCAAAGATCGCATCAATTATACAAGGGGTTCCACTTTCGGATAATAAGCGGCAAGCAAATTTTACTCATATTCTCTCCCCGATTTCAAACTAAAATGAATTGAAATGCGCACGCTCAATTAAAATGTTTCAAAGCAGTTTTACGAGTGCAGGAATGTTCGTACTGAGTTTCGACTCATTCTTCGAAATATTTTACTATTTTTGTTTTCGGGAAAGCATATGTGAACAACCCATTACCTAAGAAGTCCGACGCAAGCAAGACTTAGCTGGACAAATCGTTATCACCGATCCGTGATGGGTCTAGAAGCTCACGGTGATTTTTCTTCGCATCTGGTTTTGGGTTTGCCCTTGGAAGGTATTACATATAGCACATTTTTAAATAGTCAATTGTAGGGGCTTGTATAATATATAAAATATCTCGAAGCTGTATGTTGGGAGTTGGGTTAATCACGTGGTATGGTTTAATTCTTTGGGACATAAATATTTACCACTATGAGGGCTTGTTAAAGCGTAAGTGATTGACGCAAGTTTTTAATTTTCTCTTATATGCATTCTATTTTAGCCTGGTCCTATTCATAGGAGGGCGGTAACGCCTTTGGTCGTTAACTTCAGCTGCAACCATACTTCATACTCTCTAATTAGGGGATTATTAAGTAATGGTGACTGGGGGCGTTACGGGTTTAGTGGATTGCGGAGAAGATACGGAAAGATCCACCTAAGAAGCATGTGGTTTGCCCGGAGGGGCATGATCCTTTTTGGCGGCTTTTTTACTATGTGTTTCTTCTTTTTTCGGATTGTTTATGCGAGAGAAGATTCAGATTCACCTGACTCTTCCAAGGCTATATTTCCGACCACCCCGAAAAGGGATTGTTTCTTACCTGCAAGCTGTGTATTATTTATAGTTTTTATTCGATTCACTGGAACGTGCAAATAGACACAACGAGATATGGTTTCTCGGCGTAAGAAGGTGTTTATCATCATCCGGAGCTGGAATGCTTGTACTAGTGTTTCTCTCGGCTTTTACAATTAGCATGGCTTTTTATATTCTTGGATTGGTGATCCTCTATTGGAGCCTAAAATAGTTAAGGCTATATTGGTGTATAAACTGCACCTTTTTCGCCCATTGAGATCATAGGGATTCATTTCCTTTTGACAATTATTGCATGTCCTCCTCCTCCCAACATTGTGAATTGTTGGGGGTCTTCATTGGTTTTCCCATTAGAATTGTTGCATGGAATGTTCAAGGTTCTAAACAACATCAAGTTAAACAGAAATCCTTGTGATTTGCCCGGATATTCTTTTTCTTATTGAGACAATGACTAATGATAATAATTCGGTGAAAATATTACCATGATAACTAGGATTTTGTTCTCCCACATAATCATTGCGGTGGATTGTGGGTGCTTTGGAATTCATCTAGTATTACGACGTGAGTATTGGCTAAAGATCATAGAACAATACATTTATATGTGTTTGACAAAAGTAATCAAAAGGAATGTGTTATTTCCGGAATTTATGGGCCAACTCGGATCATTGATAAGGAGGACTTTTGGAATCACCTCAAGGAACTTGATTCTCTTGTTAATTTACCGTGGTGTATTCCAGGGGACTTTAATGAAATGGAGAATCTTAATGAAAAAATGGGGGATAGGAAAAAATTTATCCCTCTTTAATGTTCATCGAATGGGAGATTTTTTATCATCGATCCAAGGTGAATCCATTCCCTCTCGTTGGCGAGGTTGTTTACATGGAAGAAATTTATCAAACGACGGCTTATCGACGAAAGGCTTGATAAAGTGATTGCGAGAAGAGATTGGTTTAACATTTACCCTTCTTGCTCATTTCAGCATGGGCCCTTCTCTTGCTTGGACCACAGCTTACTTATTTCGAATACAAATCCAGAAATTAACCATAGGCGTTGCAGGAATTTTAGATACCAAAATCATTGGTCAGCTTATGATGAGGCAAAAAGAATTATTAAAGATCAATGGAATTCGGCACTCGAGGTTCCTGTATGTACAAGGTTGTAAGCGGAATGAAAAATATTAAGGTTCATCTTAAAAAATGGGCTGCTCGAGTTTGTAGTAATTACGGTCAACGAGTGGAAAGAAACTCCTCCCAATTACAAAAAGTGGAGGATAAATTAATCAATGATCCCTGCAGTTCCAAACTATTGCAGTGGCATTCCGAGCTTATTAAACGAGAGAGAGATTGCTCATGTTCAACCAAAAGCATTGGGGAAAGTTTTGTAGGAAAGAATGGCTTACGAAAGGAGATCGAAATTCTAAATTCTTCTATAGAAATTGTGCTTGTTAAAAAACAAAGGAGACATATTGAAAGAATCAAAGATGATGTTGTAGGTTGGATCATTGACAAAACTAGTATTCAAGCAGAAATTCATTTTTGATTTTACCAATAGATTTCGCTCTCAAAGAACTTCCTCCGAGATAGTCACCACCAATTTGATTCCCCTAATTTCGGACAACGATAATCTGGAATCTCATATCTTCGTTTTCTTCGAAGAAATTAAAACAACAGCTTTTCAAATGAACCCTGCTAAAGCGCCGGGACCGGATGGATTTGGAGCAAGGTTTTTCCAACATCATTGGGACATTATCGGTAATGATATTGTTAATTGCGTCTTGCAGCTTTTAAATAGTGGTAAGCTTCTTAAAGAAGTTAATCATACATTTATTGCCTTAATCCCCAAGACTTCATATCCCACCTTGACTTCTCATTATAGATCAATAAGCTCGTGTAGTAGCTTGTACAAAATCATTTCTAAAGTTCTAGTTAACCGACTAAAACCCATCATGCAGAAGATTATTAGTCCTTTTTAAAGTGCATTTGTCCCAAGCGGAAACATTCATGACAATATTCTCTTGGCTCATGAAGTTATTAATAAATTTGGCGATGTTAAAGGCAAACAAGCGTATATTGGTCTCAAATTGGACTTGGAAAAAGCTTATGATAGAATTGAATGGGATTTCATATTTGCCTGCTTAAGGGATTTGGGTTTTCATAAAAAATGGATCAATTGGATAAGAGAATGCATCACCACAGTCTCTTATTCCATCATGATTAATGATGAGTCTTGTGGGTTTTTCGGACCATCTAGAGGCCTTAGATAAGGAGATACCCTCTCTCCTTACCTGTTCATTATCTCGTATGGATGTGCTAGCGTATAGACTTCATCAGGCGACATTGCAGCCAAAGTCCGGAATCGGTATTAAAATTTTCCCACAGGCCCCAAAGATACCTTGTCTACTTTTTGCGGATGATAGCTCGCTTTTTGTAAGTCAAATCAAGAGACATGTTTTCGACTTAATTCTATCCTAACCGAATTTTGTGCACAATCAAGACAACTTATTAATTTTCATAAGTCCGCTCTCGTGTTCTCTAAAAATGCTACAACAGACTGATAGGAATATAGTAGCTTCTATCTTTAATATCCCTCATAGGATTCTTTAGGTAAGTATTTAGACCGTCCGAGTGTTTAAAGGGCGCTTAAATTTTATGATTTTTTCGAATATCGTTTCAAAAGCGAGATGGCAAACTTCAAAATTGGAAAGCCAATTCTTTGTCCAAAGTAGGTAGAGTGATTCTTATTCGATCGAATCTGGAATCCTTGCTCGCTTCATACTATGTAATATTTTAAGCTTCCAAAAGTTACGACTAATGCGCTAGATAAGATTAATCGTGAGTTTTTCTGGAAAAAATCTCATGATAACAAGGGGTTTACCATTTATTTCCGGGATAAAATTTGTAGGCCTAAAACGTTAGATGGGTTGGGGTTAAGGAAATCGGAGGCGGTGAATAAAGCCTTTTGTGCAAACTCATTTGGAAATATCTCTACGAACTTGATAATTTCGGGCTAAAACCATGCGTGCTAAATATCCACCGATCACGATTTTTTTTTCTAGAAAAGCCAAACCGTCGGATTCTTGGGCTTAGAAATGCTTGCTTAAAGAAAGGGAATTGTTCAAGAAAGGTTTAAGATGGAAGATTGGTAATGGTAGAACTACTAAATTATGGTATGATATTTAGTGTGGACATTCTCCACTGTTGGAATATTATGATTGTAATATCCCGAGAATTCCCCTTTAAACGCTACGATTAATACGTGTTTCATATATGGAAAAGAATGGAATTTCCAACTACTTCAGTCCTTTCTCCCACCGGATATTTGTCGCATGATTAAGAGCATCCCAATACCTTGCCATGATTTCGCCGATGCTCGTTTGTTAGGGACTCTCGGGTAGTGGACTTTTCACAACTAAGTCGGCCACTTAGAACGCGAATTATTTATCTCCCACGGAGCGGATGTCGTGGACTTCCTCCTGGATCCGGGGCTGGATCTCTTACCTAAAGTTAAACTGCTCATGTGGCAAGTACGACATAGTGCTATCGCAACAAAGGATAATTTAGCTAAAAGAGGCATCATCATAGATCAAAAATGCCCGTTATGTCATCAAGGCAATGAATTCATCGATCGTTTATTTTCGCAATGTCCTGTTATTAAGGAGACTTGGAATAAAGCTTATCAGCAGAATTGGCTTGATTGTAATATCAATCGAGGCTAGGACTACGACACTAGATGATATTTTGTCTTTATTTAGGATGACACGCAAACCAAAGTTATTGGCCAGGGCGATCTATTTGATTTGGAGCATTTGAAAAAGCAGAAATGATGTGGTTTTCAACAATATTGGGTTTAACCACGTGGCTACGATTTTATGTGCAAAAAGGAGTTGGTCCGAATGGAACACTAGAGGGAAGTTGGACAATCATATCTCTTCTACCTTCACATCTTTTACTCTCACTCACTCTAAGCCTCCTACACTTGTTAGATAGAATAAACCACCAGGAGGATTCATCCAAAAATCAACTTCGATAGGTCAAAATCCTCATCGTCGCCGGCTGGAGGCTTCGTAATCAAAAGCCGGGAAGGAAGATTTCTTCAAGTTGGAGCTTCTAATCCGGGCCCGGCTTCGATCCCGGTGGTGGAGGCAACAGCTATGAGGAATGGGGTACGAGCAGCGGTTCAAGCAGATTCCAGTCCATTGTCTTCAAGGGGATAACCAAGTTGTCATCAAAGCATTAAGAGGAGAAATTCAACCAACTTAGGAGATACGAGACACTAATTCATGATGCTTTGTGTTATCTTCAAAATTGTCATCATGTCCTTATACAAGCATATCTACCGAGAGGGCAATAGAGTCATGGATTGGGTGGCTAAATATGGCCTTAGTTGTTCTTCTTCTATTACTTGGGATACTTTTCCCTCTTCTGCTTTTCTCTCCATTCTTATGGAGGACAACGTAGGCAGAACCCTTGAGAGAAGGATTGTCTAATAGTTGCATTCTTACCCTTTTTCAAAAAAAAAATATGCTTCTTTTCTCTTTCTCTCTCTCACTCTCTCTTTTAAAAAAATTATTTCCATCTACCTCCGATTTTCACCAACAAAAGTGATACTCGGATGAAAACTTTGGTTTAAGAGTGAAAATGATTTTGATTTTTGCCACAATTTAGAGCAATTTAATCCTCTTTATCTTTAAAAATAAAAAATAAAAATATAAAGGATGTGTTGCACATAAACGTTTCATATGATTATATTAATTTCATGAAATTTGGGATCAATCCAATTTTTCCCATCAATATATTCCTCAAAATCATTTCTGGTTTTTTTCTTCTTCTCTTTCTTTAAATTGTGTAAAATTGTAAACCAGCCGCTCTCTTCTTGTAGAGCTCTCTCCAAACCCATCTTAGGGTTTTTTTATCCAGGGTTTCAATGCCCTTTTCCAAATCTTGATTTCCTTTTTGTTTTTCTTCCATCATCATTGATCATTATCGATCTTATCCTCGGCAATGGACTCAAGATCAGGAGACCACTTTCCGGAGATAGACCAACTAATTGATCTCACGCAAAAGCTTTGGCGAGGATAAAGGAGGTGGACTTGAGTTAGACATTGATGAGGGCCTTAATGAGACTTTAAACCATCTTACGCTCGTTGGGAAATTAGTGGCTGATAGAGTGGTGAATAGAAACGCAGCAAAGGGGGTGATCCAAAGGGCTTAGAACCCAAAAGGAGGGATAACCATATCGGATTTGGATGAGAACAATTTTTTCTTCCAATTTACAAATACGAGAGGATGTTAAACGAATATAGAACGGAGGGCCTTAGACGATCATGGGCAATCATATGGTCCTACGAAAGTGGCATGCTGATGCGTCTATCAAAGATATGGACTTTACTACTTCTTGTTTATGGGTTCGTTGTTTTCGAGTGCCCTTGAATATGCGGAGCAAAGGTAATTGTACAAAAATCGGAGCCCTCGTAGGTAATTTAATCGACGCAGATCTTCGAGAAGCGGTGGCATGTACTTTAGGCTGAAAGTGGAGATTGACATCACAAAACCTCTATGCCCGGGATTTCCTTTGACACAGAAAGGCAATGTTGGCAACTGGATTGATCTAAAATACGAAAGGATGTCCAACTTCGCTATGCATGCGGTAAATTGAGCATGAGGAGAAAGGGTGTGACGATGACAATAAAACAAGAGAATTTCTTTGGTCATCTGGATGAAGGTAGAAACAAGGATGATGAGCCCCATGTACATAGCTTGAGAGGAGAAACCGGTGGGAAACATCGGAATCGAAAAATGCGAAACCCTCCGGCTGGTGTTACCAATTTTTTCCCCACCAAGACAATGAAGGACATACTTGTTAGCCCACCACCACATATGCTAGTCCCCAAGCTAAATGACGAAAAATACAAGGAGACCCAAGTCCAAAACCTCATGGGATGCTCTCAATCTATACCAGTAGGACTTGATAACAGGACCTCGCCTATGACCCACAATTCCATACCGGAAATTTATAAGGAGATGCCAAACAAGAGGGCCCTAATTGGAGAATCTCTAAACGGTGGGTCAAAGAAGAGTAGGGAGGTAAACATGATCGAGACATGTACCTTTTTAATGGACTCCAACCCGGACCAAATGGTGTTTTCTTTAGGACCAAACCCTTCACCATCCCGGAGAATCGTAAAAGTTAAAAAGAAAGGAGGTACATATGATGGGAGTCGGATCCACAATAATACGTCTAGCGATAGTGTTAGTACTCCTGTGGCCGACGAGGCGGGCCTAAGCATGCCCCCGCGAGAACCATGAAAATTTTTTCATGGAACCTGTCGAGGACTTGGCAACTCCTAGACAGTGGACGCCCTCCAGTCGTGGCTCTGGAGGGATTGCCCCAACATTGTATTCATTATGGAGACAATGTTGGATTGTAAAAGACTAAAGACTATTCGGAATAAATGTGGTTTTATGGATGGACTTTGCTTGAGTAGCCATGGACGCTCCGGAGGCATTGGTTTTTGGTAGGATGATATTAATCTAGACATTGTTTCCTACTCGGATCACCATGTACTAGCTGCCATCTTAGAAGAAGCCGACTCGGTGATATGGTATCGTCGTGGGTATCCGTGGGTGGGCCAACAATACGGAAAAGATCAAGACTCAACGTATTAAAGAATTGAGGGAATACTCAAATCTCCCAATGATTTTCTTTGGTGACTTCAATGAGATCCTTTTGGAACATGAGAAGAGTGGAGGCCCCCAAAGGAGGGAGAATCGGATGTGGGGCTTCGGGGAGGTGGTTGATTTCTATGGTCTTAAGGACCTAGGCAACCAGGGAGATAAGTTCACTTGGTAAAGAGGACGGACTAAAGAAAGACTTGATCGTTTTATGGCGGATTATGAGTGGTTTTCTTTATTTCCATACGTTTCGGTGCGCTCACATCCAAGATACTTGTTCGGACCATATCCCCCTCCTCCTAAACACCGAAAAGAGATCCCTTGATGAGACTACGAATAGGCCTTTCAAATTTGAGCCTCTTTAGTCGTCGCATGAGGAGTGTGATGCAGGTGGTTAGGTCGGCTCGGGTACAACGCAGAGGAGAGGAACCTTGGGAGAAAATACACCATTGTGCTCGACAGGCTGTAATTGGAGCAAACACACTTTTGGGAACATCCACCAAAAATCAAAGATCTAGAGAAGGCGTTGAGAGTTGCACAAAACGCCCCCATCAGCGAATAACCTCAATCTCTCCGGAGAAATGGCAGCACAATCGAATGAATTACACGGACGGGAGGAGACCTATTGGCACGTGAGAGCAAGGGCAAATTAAATGAAAGATGGAGATAAAAACACAGACATATTTCCATCACAAAACACAATCACGGAAGCGTAGAAACAATATAAAAAGTTTGACAACCACGAGATGGATAAAAGATCGGTTTGAGAAATGGCATTGAGGAAATTGTTGTAAGTTATTTTACTCGATCTGTTCTCCTCGGTCAATCCCACACATGATGACCATGTTCTTGAGGGCATAACCCCTTGTGTTTCCAACCAAATGAACCATGAACTTAATAGATCGCCCATAGCAGAGGAAATTCACCATGCACTTAATGAGATGCACCCCACTAAAGCCCCGAGGATCGGATGGGATGCACGCCCTTTTTTCAAGAAATATTGGGAGGTTGTAGGGGGACGTGGTGTCATTTGTTCAACAAGCCTGGAACGGAGAAGTGGACTTAACCCATGTAAACTCCATTAATATAGTCTTGATCCCAAAAGTAAAGGATGCAAACGCAATTAACCAGATGCAGACCCATAAGCCTCTCGCAATGTGCTTTACAAAATTTTCTCAAAGACTCTAGCCAACCGCCTCAAAAAATTTCTCCCGAGTATTATTTCGGAGCAACAAAGTGCCTTTGTTTATAAAAGATTAATATCTAACAATGCCCCGATTGCCTTTGAGGTCTTTAACTTTATGAAGAAAAAGACAAGCGAGGAGAATAGGTGTTTGTGCTATGAAACTTGACATGAGTAAGGCACATGATAGAGTTGAATGGGGTTTTCTTGAGAAGATAATGACGAAGATGAGTTTTAACCGAGCTTGGATCAACGGAATTATCGGTTGTATTTCCACTATCTCATACTCCTTTATAATGGTCAACTTGGTGGTATTATGCGCCCATCTCGGGGCCTCCGGCAAGGGATCCCCTTTCTCCCTATCTCGTTTCTATTTTGTGCAGAGGCTTTCTCGGAATGATATCGGTGGTCGTAGCTTGGAAGGAGATCCATGGAGTTTTGGTGGCTCGGAAGGCACCCCAAATCACCCATTTGTTTTTCGCCGATGACAGTGTCATCTTTATTCGAGCCAACGCCAATGAGGTTTGAAAAATGGAAGAGATAATCACCACCTATGAAGCATGCTCGGGTTAGTCAATTAATTCAAAGAAGTCCGAGGTAGTTTTCAAGAAAAACACCCTCAAAACACTAAAGCGGAACTTCTCCAAATTTTGAATATAGGGAAGTTGATCGTTTCGCCAAATACCTTGGCCTACCCACCATCCTCGGGGCACTCAAAGAAAGCTATATTTGCTTGTCTCAAGGAAAAGATCCGGAGGAAGGTGCAAGGCTTCAAGGAAAAATTATTGTCAAAGGCAGGCAAAGAAATCCTCATTAAGGCAGTGGTTCAATCAATCCCGACCTATATAATGAGCATATTTAGGCTTCCGGACGGGCTGCTTGAGGAAATCCACTCTATCCTAGCCCAATTTTGGTGGGGCTCGTCAAATACGAAAAAGGGATGCATTGGAGGGATTGGGAGTTTCTATTATTACCTAAGATTATGGGAGGAATGGGTTTCCGAGATCTTCGTACTTTTAACACCGCCCTCTTGGCCAAACAAGCGTGGCGATTGATGGAGGATGATGGATCACTACTTAGCAGAATCCTCAAGGCAAAATACTACCCGAAGTGCGACTTTCCGGAGGCTTATCGAGGCCAAGGACCGAGCTATACCCGGAGGAGTATTTGGGGAGCTAAAAGTCTTTTATTGGAGGGGCTACAATGGAGAATTAGAGATGGTAAGAAAATCGAGCTCGGGATGATGTTTGGGTACCAATTGAAGCGACAATGGCAAGGCCATGTACTAGAATTGAGTTCAATCCAGATTTGTTGGTCAACAAATTAATTGATGGGGATACAATAAAGTGGAAATCGGAACCGATTGCCCAACTTTTTCGGAAGAAGCCACAACGAAAATTATAAGTATCCCACTCGAGCTACAAGGGAGGGAACAATATCGATTTTGGTGGCCGGATAAGCGCGGTGTTTACTCAATCAAGTCCGCCTACTCGGTTGGGACGTCTAGGGATCATGGAGGCCCGGAATCAAGCTCGACACTTGAAAATCAAGGGTGGTGGAAGAAGATGTGGGGACTCAACGTCCCCCAAAATTAAAACACTTCATCCGGAGGGGTTTTAATGGTTTCATGGTCGTAAAAGGAGAGCTTAAACGCAGACACATTTCGGATGATGGCACATGCCTACTATGCCAAGCGTAAGAAGAAACCCCAATCCACGCAATTTTTCTCTGTACCCGTGTGGTCGCACTCTAAAATCAATCCGAATTTGCTCGGATCCGTAGGGAAAGCCCATAATCCTCTATTGCCGATCGTATCCGCTGGATTTGGAATAATCTGGAAAGTGAAGAATTCGAAAAATTTATTACCTTAATGTGGGTTTGTTGGACACTAAGAAACAAGGTGGTGCTAGGGGCGAAAACCCATCCCCTGAGCTGCTAGTGAATGGTTTCTCTCGCTCGGTGGTGGACTACCAACGCTATTTAGCGGTGGTTCCGGGTCGATGACAGGTCGAATGATGCATCTCTTTTGACAAGTGGCAACCCCTCCCGAAGGTTGGGTGAAAGTTAATACCGATGTGGCAATTATGGAAGACCTGGTCGGACCGGGATGGATCGTCAAGGACTGGAAGGGGAAGGTTTTGGAGATGGGGGTCCAGAGAGTTCGGGGAAGAGAAGTGCTCGAAATTGGTGAATGGGAAGCGGCTCGCTTTGCCCTTCTATGTGCTCGCCCGAGCAACGAGAGCAAATATAATTCTCGAGACCGATGCACCAAGCATTATCACAAAGTTGCAATCGAATACCCATGGTCGTAGTTTAACCGATCTTCTTGCCGATGATGTGATAACTTTGTTTTCTAGCTTCAATTCGTGCTTTCTAGCCATGTCAAAAGTGGGGAAATATCGTTGCCCATCTTGTTGCCCGCCTACCTCCTAGGGAGAGTAATGAGTTGGTTTCTTGTATTAATTTTCCGCTCGGAATCCTTCACCTTGCGAAAATTGATCTGATTTAATGAAATGTCTCATGTTTTCCTTCAAAAAAAAAAAAAAACTTGTGTAAAATTAATTCCTCTCTTTTCGGTAGTTAATCATCCCAAATTTGCAGGTTATTTGGGGAAAAAATGGGTTTAAGCTGAGGAAGATTTTGGACTAATTAATAGCTTTTGAGGTTGATTCTCCCCTACAACCTCTTAGCTGCCGATGAAGACCAAACTGGTTAGAGAGAGAGAGAGAGAGAGAGATGAGTTTCCAGAACGCTGAATAATGGAAGCTCATGAAGGAAATTCAGCACGAGTTGTAAAAGAGTTCGCTGTAGAGGGTGCTTGGAATCCAGTCACCCCTATTAAATCGTCGCTGATTCATCCGAGACCGATTTTCGAGGAGGGAGAAACTTATTTCAGAGAACTTGAGGATCACTTCTGCAGATTATCTCAGCAAAATCATGCTCAGACTCATTTATCAGGTTTAATAAGCTCTTCAGAAATCAGGAGCAACAACCCAAATGCAAATAATACAATCTGGGAAACCCATCATAATTCCTCATTTTTAGAGAGAGAAAATGCGGGATTGCAGAGGCGAGGTTTGGAGGATTACTTGTCTCATTGGAGCATTCATGGCAGGAGATCTTTGCCGCCATTTGTTTCTCCTGCTCGGAGTAGTTTTCCAAGCTTAGGTAATTCGTGGGAAATGCCGCCTTCAAATAATGGGCTTAGAGAAAATGCCAGTGTGTTAGATACTGGTTCTGATGAGTCTTTGGCTCAGTTCAATAATATGTCATTTGGGGATCTCTTGGCCATGAAAGGTGCAGCATTAGAACCTTCGACGTTTTCAACGAGGTTGGGAAGTAGCAATGGCGCTATGACCAGCGCCCCTTTTCCGAAATGGGATTCTCAGCCGAATGGTAGAGGGCCGGATCGTGGCTTCGTATTCGGGAATCAGGACTCATTCAGTGGACTGAACCTCCAGACTAATGGCATCCGCGGAGGCAAAACGCTAACCGGTAAGTAGTTGCTTTTCGTCACATTTTTATAGTTTGTTGGTTTCTTCCGTAAAGTAATGTTAGGATTTGATTATGAAGGCATTTATTTAAGGGTTAAGGCTACCCCGCAACAAAATTTAGTGAGATCTATCTTGCTTTAGTTCATCGTAAAGTTACAAAAAATTCTAATGATGGAGGATGGAAGAACAAACGAATGTTTAGAGATTAATTTGAAGCAAATTAGGGGTAGAGCATGATTCAATGCATGCAAATGATGAACATTCTAATAGGAATGCATAGCTTAGAACAGAGCCAAAAATTGGTGAAAAAATGCCTTATACTGGACATTTATATTTCTTATAATTATTTTTTGTTGATTCATATTTCAGTTGAATGGTGTAAACAGGTGATTTTCATAATCAGGATGGGAGCTTAAGCAACTTTAAATCCCCTCCAAGAACAAAACATGCAAATGGAAGGATTTCAACTTTGGCCCCTCTTACTCCGGATTTACAGTGGAGAGCAGAAAGTACTGTAGCTTCAGGAACTGTAAATCCTGGGGTGGATAATCAGCGGACAAATGAGCAAAATGTGTTGCGAGAACATGAACTTGCGGCTGAGATGGTCAATCTTTGGGAGGCTAACAACAAACAAGTCATGGGAGCTGCCACGGGTACATCACCTGGCAAAGTCTCGATAGTAGCGGAGGAGAATCACAATCCTGACAAGGGAGGAGAACAAGGTATTGACTTCAACGAGACACCTCTTAAAAAAGCACGAAGAAAAAGGTACCTACCCAAGGTGGTCAGAGAAGACAAGCCCAAACAGACCCCAAAATCTAGCTTCTCCCACTACTGAAACCACTGATCCAAAGCGTACAGAACAAGCCGTCAAAACCTGTAGAAAGTCCTTAAACTTTGACTTAGATGAACAGGAAGCAGAGCACAACTCACTGCATATGTCAAATGGCGGTTTATGTAGAAAACCACAACCAAAAGACAATCATACTACAGAAAACCAGTCTAGCAGTGTTGTTCATCTTGGCTGGGGAGAAGAATTGACGTTTGAAACATCTCATGTTGTGGAGTGTGACCTGAACCGTATCCTGAGTGAGGAACTGGAAATTTACACCTCACAGTCTGCAGTAGATAAACTTGAAAGTTTGTACAAACCCAACTCCAGCCCATGTGCAAGTTCAAACGAAGGGGTGCAAATAAAAGGATCCAAGAGGGCAAATTCCAGTGTTATCGATGCAGCAGCTGGCAATCCTGAAAATGTGGCTGCCGATCACTGTAATTTTTGGCAATCAAGCACCACATTACTAGGGACTGCTGATGTTCATAGAGTTCCTGGAATTTTATTTCCTGAGATCTGCAAGAAAAAGAGAACTGACAAGGGACAAAGGTCTCACACATCAAGTACACCTACTGCTGCTTCGGAAGATGTCATCCTAGCATCTAACGCTATAAATCATTCTAGAGTTGATGCTGGTGCATCCAAGTATTATTACTGTAACCCTCCATCTTTTGGAGGCAATGCAGTGGCTATTAATCAGGCATCAGTACTCATGCGAAATGTTCAAAGCAGGGTGCAGCTTTTCTATACTTGGGCTGACATCTCAAGCTGGAAAAAGAAAAAGCGGTCCAAAGCCACCACTCGTGTTCGTGATCTGTCTGAACTGAAAGGTATAGCATCAGTCTCGCCTGCTACAGCTGCGGCAAAATGCCCTGGTAGGAGGAAGGTTGAGATTTCAGACAAGCCCTATCCTTGCAGCGGAAGCTATATGAATCTATTAAACAGTGTGCACTCTTGCACAGAAGCACTGACTGATGATATTCAAACAAACCCCAAATCAAAAAGGGGACCCCGAAAAAGGCCTCTTTGAGGAGTTCTAATATGGATGTGGCAAACAAGCGCTGGGACCTTGTCTTATATGATGGTAACCACTCTGTTAAGAAGAAAAAGGGTACACGGGCCTCAGGAAAGATGCATCCTGTAAGTAAAGGGTCATGTCCAGTGACGTTGTCAACAGGTTCTGTACGATGGATAAGCACTTTCTCTCTTGAAGCAATTACTGAGGGGCTGAAGCTGCTGGATATCAACAGAGAAGTCAGTGAAATATCATGTCGAAAACAGAGTGCACTTGTCCCTTACCAAAACCACAATCAAGAGCAGAATGCGCTTGTTCTGCATAAAGTTGAAGGTGGTGCTATAGTTCCTTTTGAGGGCCCATTCGAACCTATTAGAAAGCGACGACAAAGGGCTAAAGTAGAGCTTGAAGATGAGACCACAAGGGTGTGGAGACTACTTCTTGAGAACATTGATAATCAAGGCATTGACGGGAGGGATGAGGAAAAAGTTAAATGGTGGGAAAATGAATGAAGTGTTTTCCATGGGCGTGTGGAATCATTCATTGCACGCATGCGTCTTGTGCAAGGTATTATGTAAAGTATCTAAAATCTTCTCTTACCTACACGTTAATTGTTCAATTCATTTCTTTACTACTTTTCTCGTTGGCGTTGGCTAGTTCAAGCGAGAAATTCATGAATTGGACTTAAATGTGAAAAAAAGGTAACATGTGCTTTAAGGATGTAGCAGTGAATAGTTCTTTCAGATCTACCCTTGTATCGTACTGTAAATGGGATCGTTGAAATTGTTGAAAACATCTGGTTGGAGCTATTAAAGGGTAAAGAGACACCAAATTAAAAAGCCAAATACAGATGTTCCTCGTCTCTTCTAAAACCAATGTACTTGTAAATGCTGAGTGCTCCCAAAGACTTCTCAAGCATCTATCACATGAAACAATATGCTCTAAACGTAAGGACTACGTATCTGAAAGCAAAGCATGCCCAGTGTCACATTCTTGTGCATAACATAACTGTTGGAATCACTTTGCCAGACCCCCTGATGGGGTCTTATACTGCAACAGTAAAGTAATTTTATTCACTAACAAAATTTTTTTGACTTCTTTAGGAGACAGACGCTTCACTCCATGGAAAGGATCTGTCTTGGACTCTGTTATTGGAGTTTTTCTTACTCAGAATGTCTCAGACCACCCATCTAGGTACGGGCACACTGAATAGCTGCTGCTGTTTTGTACCCCTGAATGGACTGCTTACATCTTTTATATGTTGTTTGTTGCAGTTCTGCTTTGATGGCGCTTGCTGCACATTTCCCTCTAAAGTCAGAATACAATGAAAGTACACTATCCGAGGAGGCAATGAGTGCTTTGGTTGTAGAACCAGAGGTTTGTATAATTGAACCTGAGGAAAGCATCACACAGAATGAGAATGCATTGGATCCACCAGTATGTACCAGTAATTCTAGAATGATCCATGCGAGTGACCATAGTGAAGAGAAGGAGGTTGTGAACAGCAAAGAACTCATTGGAAGTGTCACTGGTTCAGTTATTCCTACAGATTACTATTGTGAAAGTAGTCTGAAAGCCATCAGTGAGTCTAAAGTAGAGAAAGAACACAGCCCAACCACAGATATGGAAGGAGCAAGTATCATAAGTGATGATAGAGTTAGGGATGATGCAACTTCATCACAGAAATATGTGATTTCATCCCAGAAGTCTGTAAAATCACCAAATTTCCTGCCAATCGGATTGAGGAGGTCATTTCCTGAGACCAACCAAGGCGCACGATCACTGTCATCCAGCTCAAAATGTGATTATTTTCATCGTTCAACCTCTTTTATGGGGCTGCTAAAGATGGCAGAAAGTCCCTTGCTCCGTGAATCTCAGAGTCAAATTCTTGGACAAGATCAACCAGGCTGTATGAGACATGTAGGTAAAGATCACTTAGAAGCACCAAGTACATCTTCAAGTAATTACCAATCCAATCAGCAAATTGGTTTCCATTCACAAGCTTTCAAATACATAGAGATGCTAGAAATTGAGAGTAGATCCTCTGATGTGTCAAGAAGAGATGAGAATAGTCCAGCAGAGCTAAGCAATCTAACAGAATCCGCAGTGCAACATCTTGGGAAGGAGAAATCTTTAGATGGTGGTCCAAGGTCTTTTGCTGAAAACATGAGTTCCTGCTATGTCCTCGAAGGAGAAAAAATGGTTATACAGTCACAAATGCAATCAATGGAAGCGCTATCGGATAAGGTCGCTTCATCTGCACAGGGACAAACAAATTCCATTTGGAAAGGTCCAAAATTTCCAAACTTTTCACAGGAACCTGATCCTACTGAAAGCACTACAGGTTTTGACAGGGCAAGCAATTACCAAAAGGCAATTGATCAAGTTTCAAAACACAGCAATGCATCATCTAGGATAGTGGATGCAACTAATCCAAGTCCTACAAAACCTAAGAGCAGATCTGGAAAGGAAAAAGAAACGCATATGACTGGGATAGTCTACGGAAACAGGCACAACCTAATGGTATAAAAAGAGAAAGAACAGGTAACACCAGGGACTCAATAGACTGGGAGGCCGTCAGACTTGCTGATGTCAGTGAAATTGCTGATACCATTAAAGCAAGGGGCATGAACAACATGCTTGCTGAACGGATAAAGGTGAGGCTCAGTATTGCAAAATGCTCAACTCAAGTTTATGAAATTTCCTTTCGAAGGGCTATTATCATAAAATATGATTTCAATTGATACGCAAAACTACAGGAACTGTTAAACAGACTTGTCAGGGACCACGGAAGTGTTGACCTTGAGTGGTTGAGGGATATTCCCCTGACAAAGCAAAGTAAGCATAAAAACAACTCTTATATACATATATATATCTGTTGTGCATGCAAATCTGTCAGCTATGCATTTTGAATTGCTTTTATTCTGTTGTGCATGCAAATCTGTCATCTGGACATTGTCATACATTAGCAAACATTAGTGCTGAACTAGAATCGTCAGCTATGCATTTTGAATTGCTTTTTCAATCTGCAGAGAATACCTACTAAGCTTCAGAGGCTTGGGTTTGAAGAGTGTGGAGTGTGTGCGACTTCTGACACTTCATCATCTTGCTTTCCCAGTGAGTTCATTCGTAAATTGCAACAATTTCATGCTAACCATGCCAGAAATTTTGATCTGAGCTTAGCAATTGTCTACAGGTTGACACTAATGTTGGCCGCATTGCTGTACGACTGGGCTGGGTTCCTCTTCAGCCTTTACCAGAGTCACTGCAACTACATCTTTTAGAATTGTAAGTGCTTCATAATTGTGAATACTATTGCACATATTGACCAATTTAGACGTTGCCTGATATGTTTCAGCACCTCAGGTATCCAGTCTTGGAGTCCATTCAGAAGTACTTGTGGCCAAGGTTATGCAAGCTTGATCAAAAGACATTGTAAAAACCTATTCCCTTAATGGTCAATACTTACGTCATAAATGCCATTGCTGTAATCCTGAATCGGTAACTCAGTAATAAATTGTTGATAACTGCAACTGTTGACTGATCTCATCTCTTAATTTGATTCAGGTATGAATTACATTATCATTTGATCACATTTGGAAAGGTGTGTTGATGCAGGAGCTTAACATTGTACAGTACATCAAATCAAAGCAATTTAGTACATCAAATCAAGGCAATTTAGTTTTTTGTTTCCAGAAGAAGAATGAAGTTTATCTGGTGCTTTCATGCAGATGTTTTGTACCAAGAGGCAGCCAAATTGCAATGCATGTCCTTTGAGAGGAGAATGCAGACATTTCGCTAGTGCATTTGCAAGGTTAGAGCATGCTATGATAAGAATAGGCAACTGCTCTTTTTCTCTTAGGAACCTTCTAGATTTGAGACAAAATTCTTCCACAAATGAGGAATCAAATGTAAAATTTTACAAGGACGGCTTTTCTTGTAAAAGCAGCCTTGTAACTGAATGAATTGGAAATAGAAGAAGCTGTAGGCAAATTGTATTACCCATGGGATTCCGATATCTAAAATCATGAATATACAACTCATGTAGGGGTTGAAGCCCATGAAATTGCTTTTATCAGATGATTTGAAAGTGAATCCTGACAAATATTGACCAAGAAAGAAGAAACGCATGGATTCTCTTAGTTTATATCATGGACTTACATTTTCCATTCTTCATGATTTCTTTGAAAATTTTTACTATTTACAAGTGAATTTTATCCTCTCCATTAAATCTGTTGTCTCGTAGGATAAATCTGAGAAAAAGCTGCTTTGTGTTACAGTACTCGGTCAAGTTGCCCCTCAGTATTTCCTTTTCCATGAAAGAAATAACAATATCCTTGCTGCAGTGCTAGGCTTGCTGTCCCAGGGCCAGAAGAAAGAAGCATTATGGCTTCAAGTGGAGGCATTTCAACACGTTCTCATCCTCAAGCTAACATTGATCCTTTACCACTGCCTCCACTTTGGGGCAACCACCACCAAGGAAACTCCCGATGCGATACAGATGCATCTTTAATTGATGTTCCATCTGTCCCATTCTCATTGCCTTTGCCTCAGACATTCAACCAATTGGAGAAGAAATCAGAAATCAACAACTGTGAGCCAATTGTGGAAGTTCCGGCATCACCGGAACCAGAATTGGAACAGGAACAGACATTGTGCGACATTGAAGATACCCTCTATGAGGATCCTGATGAAATACCAACAATAAAGCTGAACATGAAAGAATTCACTCAGACTCTGGAAAACTTCATGCAAGCAAATAGAGAACTTCAAGAGACTGGAATGTCAAATGCCTTGGTGACTTTAACACCTGAAGCTGCTTCAATTACTACACCCAAGCTCAAGAACATCAGCCGGCTAAGAACAGAGCATCATGTGTAAGTAGATACCTCAAGGCACAACTCTCTATAGATTATTGAAGCAGTGCCCGTAGAATCTAACCCATGCATGATCTGGCTTTGTTTTCCAGAAACATAGAAATTGCTATTGCTGACCTGATTGTAAATAAAAAGAAAAGACCTGTTTAGCGAAAATGTTGGATTTGAGTAGGTTTCTTCGGTCAAAATGTTGTGATTTATTAGAAAGTAAAATCTGAGATCTCACATCTTCTAATGCACTATTGTGATGTTAAGTTATATGGCTAAATTGTGTTTCCTCTGTTAACTCGTCTCTTGCAATACCGCGCAGCTATGAACTTCCAGACGCGCATCCTCTCCTGAAAGAAGCGAGTTACTTCTAGATATGCTAGCATTTCCGACATTCTTTCCCATTTTTGGTTGCCTTTTAATTACGTGAGCTTCATTTCAGTTGGACAGACGAGAACCCGATGACCCTTGCTCATACCTACTTGCAATATGGTCTCCTGGTAAGTTCATAATCTAAAGAGATCTTTAAATCAAATTCCAAATCAATACCCCTGAGGCCTGCTTAAAAGGTTTTGTTTCAATTGTCTTTTGGTGCCCGCGGGGCGGAGTTGTACATACTACGTATAGCTGCAGCCTTACCCTTAGTTATGTAGAGGTTTCCATGAGACCCTAGATTAAAAACCTTCCGAGTCATGACCACCTACTACCATATTCAAGAAAGTAGAGAGCAATTTTATGAGGCATTTTGCTAGTCAACAAGCTCCCAGCTAAAACAAATTGCCATAATGGGACACTTACAACTTTCAGGAAAGTGGACAAAATATGAACAGATTTCTCTTTGTACAAAAATGATCCTAGAGCAACTAAAAAAATAGTCCCGTTTGTGTTTGCTTTCTTTTCTTCCATTACGCCAACTAATTGTAGTGAACCATGGATGGATGAAACAGGAGAGACGACAAAATCCATTGAGCCTCCTGCTAGAAGATGCAGTTTTGAAGATCCAAGCATACTCTGCAATGAGATGACGTGTTCCTATTGTAGCAGTCAGCGAGAAGCCAACTCCCAAATTGTGCGGGGAACACTTCTGGTAAGACATAGCATCTTGCATTTACAGTGGTTAAATACTCACTACAAGAGTATCTACCTCAGATGAGCCAGAAAATCATGGTATATATTAATCATGTCGAAATCTGTTTTATGCAGATACCATGCAGAACAGCAATGAGAGGTAGCTTCCCACTCAACGGGACATACTTCCAATTTAACGAGGTAAGAAAAATTTTCATGTTCATCATATTGTTCATACCACATGCTTGATCTTACTTGATTGTGGGAATTAAAATTTTTTCACATCATGTAAGGTTTTTGCCGATCATGACTCCTGCCTTAATCCAATCAACGTGCCTAGGTCTTGGTTGTGGAACTTGCCAAGAACTGTATATTTTGGAACTTCTATACCAACCATATTTAGAGGTACTGCTACAGAAAGAGTGTCATTTTTCATTTATTAATTAGGTAAACGTGAATCCTTATTTTCCAAATCTTCTACCAGGTCTAAACACTGAAGAGATTCAACAATGCTTCTGGAGAGGTATGCAATAAGGGCTATAAATATAAATACTCTATGTTAACATACAATTTGCTCCCTGTGCTACCCTTAATATATATGTAAGCATTTGAAATGATCTCCAGAGAAATGATCTAGAAGCATTTGATTTTTTTAAAATTATATCATAATAATATATAGCCTCACGTTGTTTGTCTCCTTCCTATCATACCTAATAACGAAGGAAAACCACCTACAATTAGGGCTTCAAATAACAGAAATTTTAATGGAAGATGCATTGTTATGCAATATTTGAGGTTCAAATTGAAAAAATAGTTACAGTCAAGGTTCCACTACAGATTTTTGCTTATATAGTATTTATTTTTACTGATAAGAATCTTATCTTAAAACGTTACTACGAAGGCTTGTAAGCGGATGAACTCCACCTTGACTAAAGATTGTGAGGAGATCATCTGCCTCTTTTTGCTCCATACAAACTTGCACAGTATATTTTCCTTTCCCTTATAGCCTTGTGGAAAGTCCACTGATTCTACAAAACATAACCTTGCAGGATATGTTTGTGTAAGAGGATTTGACCAAAAAACAAGAGCACCCCGTCCTCTCATGGCTAGATTGCATTTTCCAGCCAGTAAGATGCCTAGGTGGGCAAAAGGTAAGGGATATGCGGATGATGAGTAGGACATCATCAACTGACTTGTTGCTTTCCCAAATAATGTCAGCAAGACAAGGATAGAATCTTAAATTAGGAATGTACTTCATAGAGCCCTTGTACATCGTTTCCTATATTCTGGGTGTTAGGAAAATCATAATGAAAACCATCATTATAAACCCAAAATCCAATATGTCGAGTCAATAGAACATATTAATAGAACGGACTGAATCCATGGTTGACATCGGTTCTCCTTAAATGATGTGGCTAAGTCTTTCAAATCTACACATACTATTAAGAGAACCTTTAAACTTTTTGTGGTTTTACTATCTCTCCGATAATGGGATGTATTCGATGCAGTATATGTCCCTCTTGGGAGTACAAACCGTCATGTACTCCTAGGATTAATTAATGTACAATTGCATATTGATTAGTGTACAATTGTATATTGATTAGTGTATAACCATTTGGACACTCATTCATGACCATTTGTGCACCAATTCATAACTATTTGTACACAAGTTCTTAAACCTTTTGTAACCGAAATTCGTAATAGCTTGTGCACGAACTCTTACACATTGTTCACCAATTCATAATCATTTGTACACCAATTTATAACCATTTGTACACAAATTTTTATACCTTTTGTATACGAAATTCTTATCAGTTCTACATGAATCCTCACAAATTGTACACCAATTCACACCATTTCTTAATCATTTGTACATCAATTCATGACCATTTGTACACTACTTCGTGAAGGAAAACCCATTCCGGTGATGATAGACTTGGTGAGAGAGAGAACTAGGGTTTTGATGGAGGACTGGACGAGAGGATAGAGAAAGAGGATAGAGAAAGGTCGGTGACCTTGCGGCATGTGGAAGAGAGAAGGAGAGAGGTCGACAAGAGTCATGGGTTTCTTCGAAGGGGTCCGCTTAGGATTGAATCCGCGAGCTCTAGAGGACCGTTTACGGAATGGAAGGGATTTTGAGGTGGTGTTGGTTTTGATGGAGGCGGAGACGGAGGCCTCCCCGTTGGTGTCGGAGTCGGAGAGGTGGTGGCGGCAATGCTTTCTCCTGTCCGCCATTTCCCGAACAAGTGAGGAGAGAGAGAGAGAGGGTGTGTGGCTGGAATTTGGAAAGGGAAGAGAGGGAGGAGAGAGAGTGAGTGGGAAAGGAAGAGTGATGACAAAATTATATATAAAAAAAAGCAAGTAAAATTACAAAATTATCTCCAGGAGTACATGATAAAATGTCCTGCCAGGAGTATATTAGAATTTTCTAGGCACCGGAACCTTTTATTTACAACCGCAAACCCTTATAGAGTTTTGACACCGTACTATTCCGCCCATCATACAATAGTAGTGGGTCGCCGGTCTTTATACATGTAAAGTCTATACGTTGTTAGATATATTAAATTTTAATTAATTGTATCTTCATTAGATGAATTTTAATTGGGGCTATAATTATGATAGTCCTTATGATACATATTTAATCATATATAAGATCTTCGTTGGATTATGATCCAATAATCTTCCACTTGAGTTATATGTAACCTTACAATACGTACCAACCAAATTTTGAGGTCAACCATACTCGTCATTATAACAAGTATATCTAAACTAATCCTATCAATCAATAATATCAACATAAGACCAAATCGACCTTCATTACATCATAGTAACTCGACCCATCAATGATAACTTATGCTAATATAAAAGAATGACATGTATTACGATGTGGATGTGTAGTATGAAAATTTCATGTGATGTGATCTCAACATGTCTATTTTTAATCGGTAAATTTAAGGTGAGATCTAAAATATAAATAGAGTATAAGGAAAACTTTAATGTAACTTTATTTGTGCAAAAATTTCCTCGTAATCGAAAATCAAATTACATAAGTCAAATGTGCATCCAGATTACAAACTTCCACTAAATTACAAACTTCCACTAAAATTGAATATCCTCAAAAGATGACAGAACACCCATACGAGCCACATGCTCATGAAACCAATTGGTCGGTATCGCCTTAGTAAGTGGATCCGCAATTATAGAGTCCGTACCAATGTACTCAATTGATAATTCCCCACTCGAACTCTTTCTTTCATAATTAAGAATTTAAGAGTCACAAATTTTGACTTTTTCGAACTCTTCTTGTTAGAAAACATAATTGTAGACTTATTGTCACAAAATAGTTTAAGTGGTCCATTAATAATATGCACTATTTGCGAGTCCTAGAACAAAATTCTGCGGCCACATTTCATAACTAGATGTCTCATAGCATGCAATGAACTCTGCAGCTATAGTGGAAGAGGCTATAATGGATTGTTTGGCACTCTTCCAGGAGATGGCATCTTCACCTAGTAGATAAATGACATGAAGCTTGATGTAGACTTCATGCTATCCATGCATCCAAGCAAAATCGAGTGAGTGCACCCAATAATCTCAAGCTAATCGATCTCCTATATGTGAGCATGTACCTTTTTGTCCTCCGTAAGTGCCATAATACCCTTTTAAGTGCTCTCCGAGTGCTCTAACCATGCATTGCTTAAATATCGCCCGAGCGTTGATGTACGCAATGTCATACATCGAGCTACCTATTGCTACATAGCGAACCTTTTCCATTTCCTTTTTCTTTCTTTTTCTTAAAATCATTCTTAGGGCACTATATGAGACTAAACTTGTCTCCCTTGGCTATAGGGGTGTCTCCTGGTTTGCAACCTTGCATGTCGTATTGTATGAACCACGACCGATTAGGGTCTGCCGAGCTTCCCCACTATGTGCTCGGTACTAGCCCTTTTTTTTAAGGATCGTTTTTGAAGATGGTTTTAGAAATTTGATTTTAGAATGTAGGGATGAATTTTTTATTAAAATTTTTCGAGTTTTATTCAATTTAATTAGTTAAAGTTTGAATGACAATTTTATTAATTATTATATTTTAGAAATTATTTTTAGAATTCTCGGGATCTTATTTTCTAATTAAGGAATAAATAACATTAGGGTTTTAGTTTTGCCGTGAAGTTTTAGGGCCACCGAAGCTTTCTTGGTCGACCCTACGGCGCATATAGTGGCTTGCACCTAGGGGTGGCCGGCGCCGAGGTCGGAGGTCGGAGGGCGTGGCTGGTGGAACCAACCTTGGTCTCTACGCAGTGGGAAGATCCAAAATCTAACGTTCATCGTTCCTACAAGTAGAAAACACCGATATGCAGATTTGAATAGAACAAAGCATAAAATAAAAGAGTCACCGAGTCAATTTTTACGAAAGAAAAACTAATAAAAAACAAAATTTGCTCTTCCAATCTTAGTATGAAAGAATCGGATTTGGGGGCGAGGGTACGAAACATAGGGAAAATCCTTCCGTTCCGCTCGTCCGAAGACGGCCGTTACTAGTTCAAATAGTGTATCAAAATAATGTAAGAAAACAAACATACAACGACATGCTAAGTGAACTTAAATCAACCAAAACATAATAAGAAAAACAATAAAGAAAAGCGATAAAGAAAAACGGGAAATAAACAAAAATTACATCGGATAGGGAGAAATTTAAAGCGATTACATCTCTTAAACCACAATACGCAAAGCAATAAAAACAGAAATAAATAGAACCTGGTTGAAGGCTGAAAAATTGCCCTCGGGTTGTCCCACCTTGCTTATCCGGATATCTCGCACTAGATCTCTCGATGCAACGGCGACAATCAAAAGAAAATGGTTTGTTTTGTGGGTTTTGTATAGGGTATGGTAACAATCGGTTGAATAAGTTCCCAAAGATCGGAACAATTAAATATTCTTTACCTCTTTGCACGAATTCAACGGCGGTCGGTAATGATTAGATGGATGCTTAAGATTGATTTCGACAGAGTAACGTTTAAATGAGAGAATTCCGGTTAGCTTTACGCAACGTAATGCTACGGCGGGAAGTCTGTATGGGAATGAGAGCCATAGGTCTCAATTGATAAGAAAGGACCTAGGTCACAAATGACCTAGGGTTTGCCTCTATCCAGCTATCCAAACAAGTGAAATAAAACTCGGCTAAATCCTAAGAGATAGGATTAGATCGGGATGAGATTAAATTGGATAGAAGCTGGATAAGAGAGGGGAGGCGAGCGCCGACCAATTGGACACCCTAGAGTTTCGTGCCCTAGTTGTGTCTCCAAGGACTCTCCAAGCCAAAACGCAACATTCCACTTGATGCTTCTAGAAGGCGAGGAGCCAGCCACGATGTCGTTCTAAGGGGGAAGCTTCTATTCTCATATAGACTGTCTTGTGAAGCTTAAATGCGATAATTTGATTCTCCTAATCATGAAATGCAATGCTTTAACGTTGTCTTCAAGTCTTTACCTCCTTATACTTTGGATGAAAGTACAATGCGAGTACTCGTACTCGAAATTTCTCATTACACAACATCGGACTCCATAATTTCGAAGGCTCGACTCGGCTCTTGGATTGTCCGAAAGAAAAGAGGATTTGTGGATCGACCCAAGGTAAAAGGCTATTTATTTGGTGCTTGGGGTTCTTTGTGGTTTACTAGCTTATGTTGCACCAATCGACCACCATCCGAGATCCAAATGCACAAATAGGACTCGGAATTATCATCAAAGGGCCAACAAAACAAAACACATAAATAAAGAGATGAGAAACAACACTTTTAGGTGTGTACAGTTAGCCCCTACTTTGACCGAGTCTAAAAAGACGAAGGGTTAAAGTAGACATTAAAGGGTATTTTCCTCGATTTTTTATAAGATATTGTGTGATGCTTGGAATTGGTTATAACTAAACCTAAACTCCAAAGCGGGACCCGAACATAATCGCAGATGCATGAGTTCTAAAGTTTGGTAAAAGGATCCTAAGCTTGGCTTGATCGGAGCATGAAGCTTGGCACATTCCGATGCTTGAAACTTCGATCGCTTTTGATCTAAAGTTTAGCTAAATAATTTGTTGTGCTAGCACACTTGTTAGTGCATAATTGAATTGACAAAAGTTCGAGTGTTTTACCCGAATAATTTAGTCGAAAACAGATCGATAAAGCTGTTCCGGAAAAGCCGATAAGCGAGCCCGAAAGTTCCCACTTGCATGCACAAGAGACTAAGAACACATGCTTCGAATAAACAAGGCTGCATGGACTAGGGAGGCGGGCTAGGCTGCAAAGCCGTCGCCGATTGGACTTGACGGCACCTTGTAGCCGGCGTCGGCCGGCCTTTGGTAGGCGTGGCTCCCGGCGTGTCTAGGCGGATTTCCTTGGTTCCTACTTGCTTAACTCTTGTTTTTTGTGCTTGAATGCCTTGATCGAATTTGTCTATAAAAGGAGGTGCATAGTGTGTTTTATTTTGCACACGAACTCTTCTTCCGACTCTTGTTATCTTCTTGTATTTCCATGCTTTTACTCTTTCTTGAAAACTAGTTGGTTCTCAAGAATTCCTCATCTCCAAAAATGCCTAGAAGAAAAGTTCATCCTGCAAGAAAAACTAGAGGCGGAGGGTCTTACTCAAGACTCTTTCCTTGAGCACGAATGACGCCCTCAAAGTGAATGGAACCCAAGCGATCTTCCGGTTGAAGGTGAAAACCACGTTTCTTCACTTGCTATTTCTTCTTCGGTAAGCTAATTGGCTTAAACCTCTTTATTTGCTCATTTAGAGTAACCCTTTAACCAAAATCTTGTTGGATTTTGTTTTGTATAAAGGCTCGATTTGAAGTAGTGGAGCCATTCCCAAGTTTATGGAGACATGCGAGAGGATGCACTTTTCTCTTGAGAATATCATGTACAATGTCGGGCTTGGACCTCTATACATTACTTTATATCACCTTATCGACGGGAGGGAGAGAGATCCCATTAGAGTCATAAGTGAGCGCTTTTAGAACACAACGAACACGTTCCACCTTCCCTTCGGTGAGATGACAATAACTCCTTTTGATTTTACTATTTTATTCGGTTTGGGCTTTTCGGGGAACCTTTAACTTATGACCGGAATTTGTATAAGAATCGTGACTACCTCCGTCACCTTTTCGGTCCCGTAGCAGGTAGATTTTCACATAGTAATCACTTTAAGTATACCGTTATGTTTGAGACTTTTGAGGATGTTTTCTGCCCTCAACATTCTCCTCAACAATAAATTAGGATCGTGCTTGCCCGTCTCTTAAGTACGATCCTCTTTTCCGACCAGGTTGCTAAGATTCATGTTCACTATTTGGTGAACTTAGTAGACCTTGATAAAATAAAGGAGCTAAACTTGGGTGCTCTCACTTGCCTCATTAAGGGCCTCCGTGCCTGTGTGCGGCACACAAAATCGAGTCGGATCTCCACTAATTATCCTCCTTTGAATGGCTTATGAAAGATCATTGAGGTATGCTCAAGTTCTCCTTTTTCAAATTTACTTTTCATCTTATGTGGATTAAAAAGATTTACTTGACTTGTCAAAATATAGCCATGGTTGTATGAATATTTTTCACATATCTCTCCCGGTTTGACAAATCATCCCGTGTTTTTGGCGTTTGCGTCATGGGTTAGAATCTATCTTGAACGCTCCAAGATACATGGATTAAACTTCTTGAGATCAACCCTCAATCATGTCAACTCTATAAACTCCCCGTAAACTCGGTATGCGGCTTTTATTTTCAAAACTTGCTCCAAAATATGTTTAAGAGTGCCTTTTACCACATTTTTAGCATTACGATCATGTCCACGGCCTGTACCATTGCCCGTGGGGTTGCCGTGGTGTACTCCAGCCCTCTATGAAGGTTTGCTCGTGGAGAGTCTAAGTCACCCTAGAGAGGGGGAATAGGGTGGTGAAGAAAATTAAACAATTTTTGTAACAATATAGGCCATCAGTAGATTCCGAGTCTAGATTGAGCTCAAAAAAGTAATAACATAGATATACGTGGAAACCCTCCTGGGGTAGAAAACCACGGACGAGTGCTAATCCAATCACTAAGTCAAATCCATTATTTTGAATCCACAAAATATAGAGGATTGACTCAACCAAAATTACTCCCTTAAACAATTCCTTACAATATTTTCCTAGACTCAAAAGTTCCCTTATCCGATCTATTACTTCCGATTGAGGTAACCTTTATAATCGGAGACAATTGAGTTGAGTTAACCCTTATAGCTTAGTCAAGGGAAATTACTATGAAAGTAAGAAGAAAATGTAATTGATTACAAGACTTTTTTACAACTCGGAAAATATTAAATACGGACTTGGAGTTGTAAATAGAAGATTTAGTAAGAATGAGAACAACAATTTGTTCAACAATGAATAACGTTCCAGCAATCCTCTAATCTTGTGAAGTGGCTTCTATTTATAGTCAACGGGCGGAATGACCGTTGAGTCTTGATTCTGGACTGAAATCTTCACTAGCTATTGTAACGGCTATTCTAAGTTACTCGAAAAGATCCGTTGGGATGTGAACGTTGTGCAACGGCTCTTGATTCCAAAAGATGGTCCAATCACTTGGTGACGACTCAAAATTTTGGTGAAAACAACTATTAAACCTAGAGTTGGAGTTTTTCGGTTTTGGAAACAAACAACCCCGACACGGTGTCCGAGTCGTGTCCAAAAGTAGCTAAAGCTTGTCTGCTGGTGGTTAACGGTTAGAAACCGGTTGTTTTTGAAATTCACAGAGATAGGTTACCCTTGTTTGAATAACCTATAAAAGCAAACCATATTGGTTCTCAAAGTATAAAATGCTTTGGTATAAGATTAAGTACAAATAATAATTAAATCGGAGAAATTAAATGCTTAATAATCCTTGGCCTAAAAGAATGGAATTTTCTAAGTGTAATATTCAATATATTCAAATTCCATCTTGAGTCAATCGTAAAGATGATCAAGTTAAAAGAGTAGAATATCGTAGTATAACAACTTGATTTGGTCAAATAATTATCAAGGAATTAAGTCGACTTAGAATAGAGAATTAATGTTGTAATTCTCTTTGCATTGAAATACACAGTTAGTGCTCAAAATAAAAGTGTAAGAGAAATTATTTGAGTGTGCGATAGTTTTGAGTGATGTCGAGTGAGTCGAAATACCAGGCGTAGGAGATATGCAATAAGACGTTTTCGAGCTAGTCGAACAGAATGCAAACTTAGATAAGAGTTTCTACAGGTGCTCATAATGACTTAAAATCAAAACTTAAGAGAGATAGGATTTACAACCGAGTTTTCATGTAATACTCACAATGACTTAGGGTTAAAAATTGAGTGTTCAATCTTTCCTTTTTTGATGAAAGACATTCCATACTTAAGATATAAACTTATTAGTACAAAACATGAGTTTTCATTTTCAAAAATCAGAATAGGAAGTAATGTTCTCTTAAGTATTAAAACAAAGAGTGATGGATGATACTTATAAAATATAGTTCAAATCATATCATAACTCGAAACAGCTTATATGGATAATAAATCGGGATAATAAATCGGAGCAAAGAAATGAACATATTGTATCGGAGCAAAAAAGCAAAAAGAAATAGCAAAGTTAAATATTTGAGCATCGGGGCAAAAATATAACTCGAAACAAGTCTATTCGAGAAAAATTCATTCATTGCTCGAAAGAGGGTGAACTCCCCTAAAATAAACATCAAATTTTCTATATTTTCTCCCCTTAACATTTCATCAAAAAGGAGGGAAGAAAATAACAATCCAAGTACAACCGATGTTGGACAAAAAAAAAAAAAAAAAAACAGGAGAGAAATAGATTAAGAAGAAGGGGTTTGTTGTCGAGAGGAAGAGGGACGAGCACCGAGCCTACGCCGATAGGCTTGGCAGGAGGTAGATGATCGTGGCGGTAGTAGTACGAGGATGTCCTTGCTCCGTTCCGGTTCTTCGAGCTGAGGGCATATCTTCTTCAGGTTCATCCTCCCGAAAGACAACAGAGGGCGATGCTTCGAGCCGGCAGCTTTGGACTTACCAACGTCCCCGACTTCTTCGACTCGCTCGGAGCGTGATATGAGAAGATCAACTCTGGTTCAAGTTGTGTTGCACCTTGGCCCTTAAGAGGGCGGCCTCTTCTTTTTCTTTTCTTCTTCTTCCTTCTCCTCTTCGAGCTGAGCTGCTCCTTCTTCGCTGAAGAAACAACTGCTGCTTCAACTTCTTCTTCTACCTCAACCGATGTAGAATTGGTTGGGCTGGAGGACTCCTCGAAGTATCCGAAGTGTGAGTCCTGAGCAACCTTAGTCCCGCTTTCGTGGAGAAGTTGAAGCCGCTTGCGTTGCTCGTTGATAATGGTCTTGAACTCAAGCATAAGGGTTCGACACTCCTTGATATGAGACTGTCCAACCTTCTCATTGATCACCAGGCCTTGATAGATGGGTTTGAGAGAGCGAGATAGTATTCGAAGTTGTTCGGACACGGAGGCGAGCTTTTCTACCATTTTGGTAAGAGCTGTAGTAGAGGAACGAGGAGGTGGTAGAGAAGTAGAGGGACCAACAGAGGGAGGTGTAAGTGGTAGTGCTTTTGAGTTGGTGGAGGAGAGGGAGGTCAAAGCTCATATGAATGAACCCGGACACCAAGTTTTACCTTCCGGTATCCATAGCCCGAAGTTCTTTTACGCCAACAACAATAGCAGACCTCGAAACATGACTTTGAGATCCGAGGGAAGGGTAATCATGAATTGTTTGAAGACAAACATCAAGAGAGCTCCAAAGGGGAAAAGAGTGGATTTTTGGACTGAGGTGGCACGGAGGCCATCTGTCGATAGTGAAAGGGAAGAGGTTTACTTCGTAGCGCTCCATGATATCAAAGAGCACTTTGAAAATCTTAGAATTAGGATTCTCCTTGCTCGAGTGATGAGCTAAGAAAGTTCTCATCGGAATGAAGCGAGTAATATGACTTCACTTCCCATCCGAGTCACAAAAAATTCTTCCGTTGCTCGAGAATTTCTTTGGCAAACTTCTCAAAGAAGTCATCAGCAATCTCCATAAAAGGTATGGGATTGGAGTTGAGAAAGAGAGAAGAAACTTTGAAAAGTTTACGTAAAAGAGGGAGGTTAATACGAATAACCTTCCCTTGAACTTTGGAGGTGATGACACCTTCGGAATGGGACATGTTAGCGTAGAATTCGACAACGAGTTCTAGATAGATGAAATCACTTAAGCACAAGTAGTTGTAGACTTCAGTGTCTTGGATGAAGCATTGCATCATCTTCTTTCAAAGTGCAAAGTTTGAGCCTTTGAACTTGGGTGGCCTTGAAAGATATCTTCCTTCCGAAAACCGAGTTTGTGTCTCTTTCTTTTGAAAATCTTTTCTTTTGTAAAAGGGAGGAGAAAGCCTTTTCGTGTTAACTGGTCTAGGCTTAGTCCTCTGTTCATTTGTATGAATGGAACCATGCTCGGTCTTCCTGAATTTTATAGTTTTGGAATTAGTTTTGAAAAGATTAGAATAGGATTTTGATTCATCTTCTTCATTGAAACTAAGTCCTTCTTTCTCGAAGGAGACACGCTGAAAGCCTAATAACATATCAAGGTTTTTCGACCTTGAGTGAATTTCAAAACAAGCTCTTGCGACTTATTGAGCTTTCTTTTCGGTTGCTCATTCTCCGTTACGAGTGACTCGGCACACGGTCTCATTTGCTTGAGTACTTGGTCTTAACTTCTTTCAAATTTTGTCTCAATTTTTCCAATTCATTTTTCAAAACATTGCTCTCATCGATAAGAGACTCAAGTTGTTCTTTTAACTAGAACAAGTCAAAATTGGACTTTTCTTCCAAAGTGAAAATATATCGTGCTAGATCAACTTTTGAAAATTTGAGAAAGTATTCAACTATCTCATCAATATCCGAGTTCTTGTTGTCGACTCGGATTTAACTTCGAGTCCGTAAGTGCCATAAGACACTTTGAGTCATCTTCTTTAGATGAGTCATCATCACTCCAGGTAGCCATCATATCCTTTTTCTTTCTCTTGGGATAGTCTCCGATGATGTGCTCCTTGTTGCCACATTCAATTAACCGGAATTCTTAGATACGAGATAATTTTAAAGGAGAAGAATATTTACATTTTTTGTCCTTCTTATCTTTCTTGTAGAACTCATCCTTTGGCCTCTTTTCCTACTTCTTGTATTTCATTATTCTCTTGAAGCCGCAGGCTACAAGGGCCATAGGATCCTCTTTTGATTATGAGGAGCTCGGACTTTCACGTCTTCTTTTTGAGGCCTTCACCGCAATATTCTTTTTGGTGCCGACCTCAACATCCTCTTCTTCCATATGAATCTCGTAAGTGAGTAGCTTGCCAATAAGCTCGTCCGGCCTTAGTTGAGAGAGGTTATGAGCTACTTTAATGGTTGTCACCTTAGGACCCCATCTCTTCATATGTTGTCACCAAGGTGTCCCACACCTCCTTAGATATGACACAAGCCGAGACTCTATTGTACTCCGAAGCATCTATGGCACATAGAAGGATGTTCACGGCTACGAAGTGCTTTCGTACCTTTCCTTCTCTTCGATGGTATATTCCGACTTTAGTTTTGCCACTTGTTTGGTCACCTTCTTGCTTTGTGGGAATATAGTTTCCCTCGGTGATGACCTTGCTCCGATACCAATTGAAGGTTTGCTCGTGGAGAGTCTAAGTCACCCTAGGGGGTGAATAGGGTGATGAAGAAAATTAAACAAATTTTGCAACAATACGACCCAACAACATGATTTTGAGTCTAGATTGAACTCAAAAAAGTAATAACGCAAATATACATGGAAACCACGGACGAGTGCTAATCTAATCACCAAGTCAAATCTATTATTTTGAATCCACAAAATATAGAGGATTGACTCAACCGAATTGCTCCCTTAAACAATTCCTTACAATGTTTTCCTAGACTCATAAGTTCCCTTATCTAATCTAGTTCTTCTTTCTTGAGGTAACCTTTACAATAAGGGACAATTAAGCTGAGTTAACTCTTTAAGCTCGATCAAGGGAAATTACTATGAAAGTAAGAAGAAAATGTAACCGATTATAAGACTTTCTTTACCACTTATAAAATATTAAATACGAGACTTGAAGTTATAAATAAAAGATTTAGTAAGAATGAGAACAACAATGAATAACGTTCCAGCAATCCTCTAATCTTATGAAGTGGCTTATACTTATAGTCAACCGAGCGGAATGATCGTTGAGTCTTGATTCCGGATCGAAATCTTCACTAGCCGTTGTAACGGCTATTATGAGTCGCTCAAAAAGATCCGTTGGGATATGAACGTTGTGCAATGGCTCTTGTCTCCAAAAGATGGTCCAATACTTGGTGATGACTGAAAGTTGTGAAAACGACCGTTAAGCTTAGAGTTGGAGTTTTCCAATTTTGGAAACAAACAACCTTGACATGGTGTCCGAACCATGTGCAAAAGTAGCTAAAACTTGTGTACTGGTGGTTAACGGCTAGAAACCGGTTGCTTTTGAAATTCAAAGAGATAGGTTAACCTTATTTGAATAACCTACCAAAGCAAACCACATTGATTCTCAAAATATAAAATACTTTGGTCCAAGATTAAGCCCATATAATAATTAAATCGGAAAAATTAAGTGCTTAATTATCCTTGGCCTAAAAGAATGGAACTTTCCGAGTCTAATATTCAATATATTCAAATTCCATCTTGAGTCAATCGTAAAGATGGTCAAGCTAAAAGAGTAGAACATCGAGTATAACAACTTGATTTGGTCAAATAATTCTCAAGGAAATAAGTCGACTTAGAATAGAGAATTAATGTTGTAATTCTCTTTACGTTGAAATATACGGTTAGTGCTCAAAATAAAAGTGTAAGAGAAATTATTTGAGCATACAATAGTTATGAGTGATGTCCGAGTGAGTTAGAAATACCGAGTGTAGGAGATATGCTATAAGGCGCTTTACGAGTCGGTTAGAACATAATGAAAACTTAGATGAGTTTCTATAGTGCTCGGAATGACTTGAAATCAAAATTTAAGAGACATAGGATTTATACCCGAGTGTTCATGTAATACTCAAAATGACTTAGGGTTAAAAGCCGAGTCTTCACTCCACATTCATTGTCTTTTGTCCGTTTTTTGTTGCCTTTCACTCTTGCTAGCCGATTTCTTGATAATTCTTATATGTAGGCCAACTTCTACCCTTGGGCCTTACTTTAACTTCCTCAAAGTATACTTGTGGCTCGCGAGTTGAGTTGAAGAAGGATCTTATTTAAAGGCCCTTTTGGGTTTTGTTGATATCTTAGGGAGAGGGTCACTCCTCAAATTCGAGTCAACACGTGGTCTCCGTTTGTTCCGGTTGATCCACCCCCGACCATGTTCTATTTTCGTTCTTTCCCTCCAAATGAGGAGGCGGCGGCCATGGTGGGGTATCCTTTTACCTTACTTTTGAACTTGAACACCTCCTATGCCCATTATGCGTCTCGTATTATAACCCAATTGGTGAGTGTTCAACTTCTCCTTGTAACTTGAATTTCTTGTGTGGAAATTTAATCTTTCCTCTTATTTGTCGCAGCTCACCGTCACCGATATCCATATCCCAAGCCTTTATATAGATGTTACTCTTCCCGGGGACCTCTTCGTTTTGTAAGAATTCCTGAAATCCCGGAAGAAGAATGTGTTCGGCATCCCTTTCCTAGGAATTGGCAAGGGGTATGAGTTGTATGCTCTTTTCCTTTTAGTTGCATGCTAAAGATATGTCTTTTTTATTGATTCCATCAAATAAACTTTGTAATATAATCGGGAGCAATCAAGAACCATGTCTATCGATTTCAATCGGCTCTTCGGGGAATCCAAAATTTCTTGACTTGACGATCTTTCTCTTATTTCGGGTAAATCCTTGATTAGTGTAGTGCTAATTTCATTGAGCGTTTAGTACTTTTAGTGATTTGCTAATAACTTCTTTTGATTTTGTAGAGGAGTCGATCTAGAGCAACTCCTTCCAGTAATCTTCTTGGTGCACCCGAGACACCATCTCAAGCTCCCGAACAACAAATGCCTTCTAATAGTAACACTAGACAAGGCTCATCACGGCGTTCTTCGAGGCGTGCTCATCATAGGAGTGCGTCCGAGCCAGGACCTAGAGCTTCGGGCTTAGTGCCTCGATGCGAGGATCTAGCCATTCCATGGAGAGCTAGAATATCCTTCCCTTGCAAGCCCTAGATCCTCGGTCTTCTCATAGCAATCCATCCCATGAGACTTCTCAAGCTTGGGACCAAGGAGGTAGATCATGTCAAGGTAATGAAGGTGGCCGATTCTCTACATTCGTCTTCGAAGACTTTGAAAACTACATATGTGATGACGATTCCGATGATGACGCGTACGGGATTCCATGTCGCTTCCACCTGCTTGCTGATTCTTGGATCCTTGCAGGGTTTTTGTCTATTAATATATTATTTATGCAATGAAAAATCTTATGCAATGAGATGAAATGCATGACTCTATTCTAAAAATGCGTTCTTTTATTTAATATGATGCACAAAACATAGAAAAAGTACAAAGAAAAAAATTTAAAAAATGGCACTAGCCCCCATTCCCCCTAAAAGAAAATAATAATAAGAAAAATATAAAATCTCAAGTGAATGGTCCAAAAGAATAACAAGGTACGCCATGGGCTAGAACAAAGAATAAAAATGACAAGGATTGCTCGGCCACAAGAAAACCACGAAACGGCCTTAGTCATGTATGAGTCCTGCAGGAATTGTGATTTCTCGGTGTACTAATTGTAGTGGGACTCGAATAATTTAAGAAAAACACCTATAAATATGATCGTCGCACGACACAAAAGAAATACCAACATCAAAGTCTTCAATCAACCACACCAAATCTCCTTCTTACATTCGGAAATAGAACCATAAACTACATGACTGATTTAACTCGATGGATGCATGAGATGAGTAACATGGATAGGTCCGGATTAACCAATTATAGGTTGAATGTCCTATTCAAGCATTCGCCAGTGAAAACATATGGGCCTTTCTTAAAGGCTACTCGTTATTTATTAGGATCGTCACCACCATGTCTTTAGGTTTGGAGATAATAAACTATGCCCCTTGCCCGAAGAATTCGATACCATACTAAGTAGTTTTAGGCGAACAAAACCAGTTGTTCCTAAATCCTCGGAAAATTTTCATGAAAAGTACAAATACCTACTAAAGCCGAGTAATAAGAATCTAGGATGGATTCTTATTGGGAATCGAGTGAGTTTAGCCAATCCGATGAAACACTACCGCAACATGTATGCCTATGCTTGAGCCCATCATTATCCCGAGGCGGCGAGGCTATCATCACCTGCATGATAGGCGGATTTACGCTAGTAGGAGCCGAAGACTTAGCACCAGCGGCTCCACTAAGCCCGGTGGAATAGTTAGAGAATTATTATTCCCTAACTCTACTAATAGTGGTTGAAATAATAATTGGCTTAGAATGAGTTGAAGCCAACGTCGAAAGAACTTCCGCGAAGCCCCATGTTATTACAAGTAAGCCTAAAATAACGAATGAAAGCAAGCAAACGACAAGCTGGTCCATGGCGCCGGCCATAAGGCGGTGGTCCAGGCATCGGCTAAAGGCCGAGGGGCTTCAGTTTACGCCGAAAAATTTTAACTTTCGCTATTTATTATTTTGATTTTGCTCTTGTTGGGCCTAAAAAAAGTTAGATTTTGACTGTGCAGGACACTAATATTTGATTTTGCATCCGTGATGTGTACATCTCGGTTAATATATCATCTAAAGCTCATTAATACTCCACCGAAGTTGGATACATACCTAGCGATGCACTTACGCCAACGGAAACGAAAACCGGTGGTAGCCGATTACCCGACCTTTCGATGGGAAGAATATCTCGGAAATCATGGTAACGACCTCCTATGGTATGTTAAACACTTGGAAGGTAACCCAGTTTAGGACCCACACTACACAAAACACCCGTATATACGTCTATTGGGCTTAGAGGAGAGCATGTATTACTTCCCTAACCGTGTGTTGCGGCAAATGGGTAGGTAACAAGTACTACCACTATTAGATTGTATTTGGCGCGCAACCTTTGACTTGTTCGGAGAGAATGGTAGCTCTAGACGAACCGGACGTGGCGGAATATTGGAGAGGTCCGCCAAAACCGTTGACTCCGCCAAACTTGCCGACACCTGAAGGAGTTGCAAACACCACTGTTTATCCCTATTATCTAGAGTGGATAGCGAAGTAGATCCCGAACGGCAAAAGGCGCCGAGACTCATATATCCGAATCTCGTAGAAGCGGTCCCTCCTACGCCCTCTACAAATTCGTGAAGTAAACCCTCGGATGGCTACATGCACTCGTTGAAGAGAGGCTGAACCTAAAGAAACCGAAGAAAGGAGGGCCCACCGAATCCAAGAACTAAAGGAACGCACCCGAGACGAGGAAGCCGAGTCTAGCGATCCTAAGGGAAAGAAAGTGAAAATAAACTAGGGCTTAGACTCTTAGGGTAGAATAAAAGAAAAGGAAGATTAGTTTTGCCTCTTTAGAACTGTGTTTATTTATTTTACAAGTAGTGTGCTTGCAAGTATTTCCCTTTATTAGCTATGTAATTGGGTAAGTAGTAGGCTTACCTTTTATTGAATAAAATTAAGTATTATGCTATACTTTCATATTTTTGTCGCTCACTTAGAGGTAAAATAAAAACAAATAAATTGGACCACCTAGTTGGACTGTCCTAAAATAGAATAATAGACTGCCTAATTCGGCCATCCAATGAATAAACGAACCAAGGAAAATCGGAATAAAAGGGAAAACCATAGCCCGGCCACTCCCACCGTTGACCGGGTGGTGGCCGGCGCCTACCATGGCCTAGCTCGATTGGGTTGGCCTCGCCCTACTACCTAGGAGCATGCAAGACATAATACTTCTTCAACCGATCTAAATTGGTGTACTTGGAAAATCTATTTCTCGTCCAAATCAATTAACTTTACCGCTTCACCGGATAAAATCTGATTAAGTACGAATGGGCCCCGCCGATTGGACTTAAACTTCGCTCACGGAACCGAATTGGTGCTCCAATCTCTTTAAGGACCAAATCCCAATTTGCAAATTGCTTAGGCTTAACCTTCTTATTAAACACCCAGGATATAAAAGGTTGGTATATTTGAACATTATGTAAGGCGTTGAGGCGCCTTTCACCCAATAAGACTAACGCCTCAACGTGCTTTGGCCACTCACCTTGGCTCTCGGGAATTATCCTTAACGAAAGAATAACAATCTCGATTGGAAGGACTGCCTCCAAACCATAGACTAAAGCATAAGGCGTTGCTCCCGTAGAGGTTCTAATAGAAGTTCTATAACCCCACAAATTAAAAGGTAATTTATCTAGCCAATCCTTCTAAGTAACTACTATTTTCTCCACTATCTTCGAATATTCTTATTAGCGACCTCAATCTGCTCCATTAGTCTTAGGGCGATACAGGGAAGGTTTGTGATGTTGAATTTTATACATATCCAACAAATTCACTGCTTCCTTCTTAAAATGGCTACCATAGTCACTTATTAACTCGCGGGGCACCCCATAACGATAGATAATGGTTTGGGTGATGAAGACCACAACCTAAAACCCATTGGAGAGAGGAGGAAGCCCATGGCGGGACATACCTCTACGAGTAGACGAAAACCGGTGATGGCTATGTCCAATAGCTAGTCGACTATCTAGACCGAGACTAAATATATTTAAACCGACTTATAAAATGCAATTAATGAACCGATCTAAAAGAGAGTGAAAATTTTGACTTTTGACTAAAAATGCACATAAAAAGGACTTACTCTAAAAGGTTAATTATTGTACTTTATTTTACACCCATGCAAGGGTTATTTATCAAACCCAACCTAAACTAAAGGCTCGTAAGAAAAAGATTAAATACTAAAAGCATCCACATTCATTTCAAGCATGCAAATGAAAAAAGGTATAACCTAAACCGCTAAGGTTTTATGGTCAAAAAGGGATAATTCTAGGTTAGATACATGGTGACTCATAATCTGAAAATTCCATCCCCTATGAGATGCATAGAGGGATTTGAATAATCAGTGCCTCTCGATCGAGAATCGAGAAAAAGCATGTTATGAGTAAAGAGTAACCACCTCGCAGTGTTAACCTAGGTGAGCCCACCGAGGTAATGATTCGACCTCTTCGATAATGTTCACTTAAGGGTAAAGCTTAAAGATCAAAATCAAAAGCAACTAAAGTCCGGGGTCGCTTAAATGCAATATGTCTAATGCAAAACAAAATAAGAAAACTCACAATTTTAATTTTCAAGTTTCACTCTCTTAATAAGTGATGTCCCTAGCGGAGTCGCCACTATAAGAAGCAACGACTCTCACACCTCGCCCCGTAGAAGGGCAAGCATGACTGGACCGGAGTTTTCCTACGAAGAGTCAACTCTCTTAATTTTATTTTTGTTAAGATTATTTTGATAGTCGATTTTTGAAAGTTTTTTGGAATGTAGGGTGCGCCTCTTATTAAAACTATTTCTTTTAGAACCTGATTTTAAAACAGTTTAGATAAAAGATATGATTGGTGATTTTTATTAATCATTTTATTTTAGAAATTAAATTTTAGAAAGGTCTCGATGTTATTTCAAGGATTAAAAAAACGAAAAATAAAAGTTGCATTTTTCCGCAAAGCTTTTGGGCCAATAGGGAAAAACCATTTAGGCCGAGAGTTAAGCCCGGTTAATAGCCGGCATAAGCGAAAGCCGGTGATAGGCGATAACCGGTGCTAGGCGATAACCGAGTCTCGGCTACGAGTTATGACTAAGGAATCAATCTCGGTCCTATAGCTCCGCTTCGTGAAAAATAACCTAAATTTTCCCATTTTTAACTTGAAATGCCAAAAAGCAAAAGAAAAATAAAACCCAAAATAAAGAGTCGCCGAGTTAGTTTTAGGAGATAAAAACTAACAAAAATACGTGAAAAATACTCTTCTAAAAATAGTATGAAAAAACTAACCTTGAAAGAGGTTTTTAAAAGAGAATCCATCAGCCTCCAATGCAAGTAGTAATTACAACCCCAATTGAATCTAGTGTTTGGGAGTGAAGGTATGAAATGAAGAGGGATGCTCTCCATTTCGCCCGTCAACAAACGGCCTTACTAATCCAAATTGTGAGTTAAAAAATTGTGTTTAAACAAGTCAAACAATCAACATGTGATATACGGAAATTAAAGAAAACAAAACATGCTAGGAAAGAGATAAATAAGTAAATAGTAAAGCAATAAAGAAAGCAAGAAAGAAAGCGAAAAGAAAATTAAAAGTTACCTCGGTCGGGAAGAACTAAAAGCGATTCCATCTCCAAAATCATAATACGGAAAGCGATAAAAAACATAAATTAAGAGAATAGTAAAAAGAAAGCTTGAAAGTAGATCTAGTGCCCTCACGTTGTCCCACCTATTGATCTTGGATGATGAACCGATTCCGACAGACTTAACGGCAAGAAAACGAGCTTGGACAAACTAGCGAAATGTCTAGGATAGAGTTTCAAAATGAACCGATTCCGACATAGCTGAGTTTCAAAATTGCATAGCGGATTGTAAGCCGTAGGAAATACATACTATGGGCCATTTTTACACTTGGACAAACTAGCAAAATGTCCAGGATAGAGTTTTGTCAAGGCTTGACAGAGCCTTCATTAATGAAATATGGGTTGATTACCTTAATGACATTAAGTTACACAATCAAAACCGGTGGTGTTATAGACCATTATTGTCTTTATATTCGGTTAAAATCGGATGGTGAAGAAGAATGCCCCATTCAGATTTCGCAACATGTGGTACCTACATGAACAGTTCCTTCCAATTATACAAAATAGCTAGAACTTCCAATTAGGGTGCTTGAAAAAATCAAAAGAGTGAAACCAGCTCTAAAAGCTTTACACAGAGCTCGGTTTGGAAAACTGGATCATCAAATGGAGGAAATCGGAGGTAAACTGTTGGACATAAAAAAACACATATTTGATGGGTATGGCAATGACTCTCTATACACACCAGAAAAAGAAGTCATACTTGAGTTAGATGCATTCTCTCCGAATCTTAAATGGAGGAAATCAAAGGTAAAGCGAAGAAGGCTTCCAAGACTCGAGTATATACAAAGAAGTAAGATACGGCGGCTCAAAGAAGGTGACCTTAATACATCTTAGTTTCACTCTATACTCAAACAAAAGGTCTCTAAATCTTGCATTAGATGCATTCTCTCCGAGGAAGGTAATTATATTTATAAGACTCAACCTATCGAAGAGTCATTGCAGCATTTTTCCGAAGCTTTTAATTGCAAAACCTAGGAAGTGCAAGGTGAAGTGGACAATCATTCAAGCTGGTAAATGCTTACAACCATCACATTGTCAAATCCTCCTCCATGCTTTTGATTCTAAGGAGGTCAAAGAGGCTATATGGGACATTTATTGCAATAAAATCCCTAGCCCGGAAGGTTTTGGAAGTCGGTTTTTCAAAAAGCTTAGACTATAACTGGACTGAAAGTGAGTGAAGCTATACTAGACTTTTTCACCCCGATAAGTTCCTCAAACAACTAAATGCTATTACTATTGGTTTGATGCCAAAGATTGACCATCCCCAAACACCTGCTGATTTTAGACCCAACGAACGTGCTATATAAAGCTATTTCTAAGCTTATGTGCAAAAGGCTTAAGTTGGTTCTTCCTAATATTGTAATGGACACTTAATCTGCTTTCATATCCAATAGAGTGATACTGCATAACATTCCGATTGCATTGGATCTTGTAAGATATTATAAAAGGAAGAAAGTATCACCAAGGTGCGTTATAAAAATCGATATTTGAAAGGATTATGACACCATTGATTGGGATTTTTTATTGATAAGATGAAAGAAATTGGTGTACGTAGGCGGTTTGTTTATTGGATTAAGGATCCTCTCTTCAAATTCCACCTAGGTTGCAAGCAATTAAGACCGAATCATTTGATATTTGTTGATGATCTTGTGGTTTTTATAAGACTAATCTTTACTCGGTATCATGTATTATGAAAACATTTGCTGCAATGTCCGGACTAGAAGTGAATCTAAAGAAGTCTTAACATCATAATGGCTGGTCGTACAATGAAGATCAAGGAACAACTATTGCATATGACTTGGTTTTGCAAAAGGGCATTTTCCTTTAAGATACCTTGGAGTACCTCTCAAGCCTAGAAAATTAAAACAAAATGACCGCATGATGCTAATTTTCGGGATCACATCAAGGGTAAGGAATTAGGGAGTGAAAAAACTCAACTATGCGAGGAGGAATTCAATTACTCGACTTACTAGTATTACATATGCATACCTATTGGGGTCCATCTTCATACTACCTAGCTCTATGATAAAGAAAGTTTGAGAAAATATGCGGGGATAATTTATGGAAAGGGTTCGAGATAATTCTCATAAAGTCATACCCGTAGCTAATGTTGTGAGAAATTATATCAAAGTTAATGTTGCGAGAAATGACCCAAGTACTTATCCACCTATTTCGACGTCAAAGTTACATAAGAAGCCACCTCTGCCCACTTTGTGAAGTAGTCGATTGCTACTAGCACGAATTCATGACCACCCACTCCTTTAGGAGTCACCTTGCCAATAATGTTTATTCCCCAAACCGAGAATGGCTAGGGTGAAGCTAATGTTGTGGGAAATGACGGCGGTTGGTATTGTAAATTTGCATTCACCGACATTTATGACCCCTTCTAACAAAATCATGATGCCGCCATGGTCGCCCAATAATAACAAAGTCTCTAAAACTTCGGACCAACATTTTACCAGTCATATCAAGTCCACACTCCCCACCATGAATCTTTTCCATGATGTGCTTTACTTCATGTTGATTGACACAAAGTAAGCTAATCCCGAGTTGGTTTTCTTGTACGATTCTTGATTGATAAAGAATTGGGCAGCCAATATCCCGATGGCTCGTTGGGCTCTAAGTGTGGAGTCCAAGGGATACTCTTATTTATCAAGATATTGATAAATGTCATGATATCAACCGGTGTTGTCGGTATTAGACACTTCTAATGTCGGACGTATACGTGGTGACTCCGTCACTCAATGTATTGAATGAATGCCAATAGGGATATTGATCATGAATGCTAACTTAGCTAATGCATTCGGGCATTGATTATCATCCCTAGGGAGGTAGATGAAAGAAATGTTCTCAAAACTTTTGGATAATTCCGTCATATATACTTGGTAAGATGCCAAGGCTTCACTACGTACCTTCCACCTTTGCGAAATTTGATTAATCATCAAACTTGAATCATCGAAAACCCCGAGATTTTTGACCCCGAGCTCTATTTGGATTGACGAGACATGACTACTTTACAATGCTTACATGTTGCGATTTTCTCACCTTGCGCATTATTGCCTTTTACAAACTCTCTCCATACTTTAGACCTCTTCTTCCTTCTACGTTATTGAGTGTTATATTCACTATATCTATCTTTGAGTAGGATTGATGAAGTTGACGCTTTGCTTTCCATGTCTACAATGTAAATTATGACAAAATAGATGATTAGCATAAATGAACAAAGTGAATTCTAGTAATGAACAACCTTCAATAATAAAAAAATTGAACATTTATCACTTCTAGTAAATTACGTAACACAAGGTTGTTAATGGTCTAATGGATCTAGTACAAATCGTCATAATAAAATGCTGACCACTTGACAGGAGCATAATGTTTTAAGTTTGTATATTGTAAAAGTGGGTCGGCCTTAATTTATTTTTCAAGTGGGTAAGGTGATTATGTTGTGGTACATATAGTATCCTAAGACTATTATCGAAGTTTAGTAGAATTTTTGTATGGCCCTTCCTTCGTTTAGTCTATTGTGTTTTACTACAGGTATTCAATCTACCTACGAGTGGAAAGGAGAGGTAAAATCATAACATATACCTTTTCTGTGTTATATACGAGTTTTAAATCTAGTCTTGCTTACTTGTGGTTGCCGATACAAACAGACTCAGAAGAACTACTCATAATTAAGACCAAGGAATTCCTTTTGAGCGCACTGACTGAGCATTTCAAGGCCAACCATGAGTACGAGTAAGCCGCACACCCCCCACGTGTGAGAATGTTTGCAATGGTCCAATATCCACTACCACAAAAGAAGTAATTATTGTGTGGATTGATTTAATATGAGCAGGGTGCCTAAAGTGAAAGCGATGCCCATTACTGGAGGCATTGAGAAATTGGATATGCCAATTAGGGTTGAATAATCAAGAATCAACTTTAGATTGAAAAGGAGATCAAAATCAACGAATACCCCGATGGGAAATCAAGCGAAAGAAGCAAACCTAGATGGCTTTTGCATAAAAAAGAAAAACGACAAACAGAGAAGAACCCAGAAAAGTTGAACAGATGCATCAAATTCAAGATCTAGAGAGAGAGTGTCAAAGCACCTGAATTTGGGTGTTCTGATCTGTCGGGCATGGAAGGCATTTGTGGAGAATGGGGTTCGGCTGAGGAGCTTCAAGAAGGCGAAGGAAGAGGGAAAAGAACAGATGTCCAGCCTTATGCGTAAGTAAGCGAAATAGAGTTAATGGCGGCCCGGTTACTCACCCAGTCCCGGCCCGAAAATTCACTTAATTGGCGGCCTATTTTATGCCCAATCAATTTAAGTCATTAAATGGGTTTTGACCCTATTTTTCTCAAGCCACCCAATTAAACACATTGGACACCCAGTCGAATACCCAGGCCTAGATAGAAATGAATGCTTTTGAAAATGGTTTTTGGTTTTTGGTTTTCTCGTTGATTTTGTTTCTCTAATTCCTAAAACCAAAATACAAAATTGCCTATTGTTGATCAGGGTGAGGAACCAACTCCGACCAAGAAGTCAAGGAAATCCATGCATTGGTCAAATGCCTTTGATCAAGCCAACAGAGTCACCAAAGTCCAACTCAATTTATTCAGCCAAGCACCTGAGGAGGGGGATCCCAATCAACCCTCTTCCCTTTAGTTTAATAAGTTAGCTTTCCAATAAGACCGGTAGCAACGAGTTTCAAGCTCATTTGATCATACACGTCAAGGAAACTCCAAACAGGGCAGGTAGAACTCAAATCAGCACAAGTCAAAACTTTTGCTATTTTGTGGAGCATGTTACATTCAATTTTTTAAGAGGCTTTAGGCTATGGAAATGCACCATAATATGCATGAAACTGCCTTATATCCAGCCTGTCTAATATAGCTGCAGCTGTGTCCCCTTTGGAGTGTTCAAGGTTATTGCAATTTGCTTGAGTTACCTAAAATAGCCTAAACAGATAATGCAAGAGCTTGACACCTTAATTTCTTGTTAAGTTAGACAAATGAGCTGTCAAAGCTACTAAGAAGGGTGTTTTCCTTTGAATTGCGAAGTCTATTTGTTTGCCTTTTTCTTTCTGTTTTAGCCAGCTAGCTGAGTTCTCATTTTCCTTTGTAAAATAGTCCTTGTATTAGAGCTATGGGGCATAAATAGCTCTCTCTAATGTACTCAGTTTTTGAACAATGAAAATAGCCTGGAGTTTGCCCCAGAAATTCTCTCTAAAATCCTAGCAGCTGTATATCCTTCTACTATGTCTCTTTCCTTCAATTAGGTGGTGCGCAATGTTATCCTAATTGCCTTAAACAGATGCTACATAAAGACTTACGTTTGGATCATGTCTGTAACTCTAGACGCATTGTGCCTCCAGCCACCCAGAAAAGAAAAAAATCGGTATAAAAAAATCTGGTTATTACAATGTTTTTGGGCTAAATTTGAAAGTTACAATGTTGGTATTCTCCTTTAGGCCTCTTGAATCCCATTCCCATATTATCCTAAGATTATATGCTCCCACAAATCACACATTAAAACTTGTCTATATGAGAAATATGTGTAAAATATACTGTGTGGCCTCTAAAGTATTTACACCCAAAAGTACAATGTAGATCGTTGATTATATCACTCCAACTTCGTGCTTCAAGGTTCACTAATATAGTACATCTAATTCTACCATCGTCATGTAACCTAATCCTTGAAAAGCAGAGCAGCAACGAGCAGTTTGCTAGGGTGGGAAGGACTACAAAGCCAGAGAAACTTCACAGGAATTCCGGAACAATTTCGTTCTGAAGATACGGAAATTCCTACTTCCCCAAACGTTGGTTTTGGCGACATAGTATGACTTAATACAGAACTGAACCCATGGAGGATTTCTCGGAGCGTCCTCTATCTCACCACCACTACCAACATCAGCGACTCCAAGCAGTGTATTCCACATTTTGGTTAACTCTTCCGAAGGAGGATAAAAGAACACTTCCTGCCACTCACAAACAACAGAGTAAAAATAGACGGTTCTAAAACTCATGTTAAAGCATTTTTATGCACAATATGTCTACAATAATTAACAGATCTTAGATCTGCATCTAGACTAATGAAAACTGTTCTGTACTGAACATATAACTTCAATGACCCCAAACCAGACCTCAATTCCCTAAAATATCTTCACTTCAACACCAAAATCAGGTATAAACAGAAATGAACAGAAATAAATTGCAGAGGAACAGAATGTTCAACAACAGCAAGCCCAAATGCAAGTATTAGTGGCTGAGCTGCCTAACCGGAAATAGAAGTTGGATATACAAGCTCTAGCAAGTACAAGAGTTTACAAAGCAACTAGATCTTCTCTCAACAATGGGGTGTCAGTGTCACCAGAACCACAGGTTTGAGCGAGATTTCCATCCGTATACAGGTTCATCAATTATAAAACAAGAAACAACTACACATTAAACTTCCCTTCTTTTTTTTTTTTTTTAATTGAAAACTATACATTAAGCTTCTGACCAAAGCTAGAATCCCCAGAACCTTTCTTTCAATTTTTCATTCGAGCGTTAACTTAAGGTTCAGCTTTTGAACTCCAGTTGCTCCCGAACTCGATTAAACAGCTTTCAAGAGTCAAAAACAAAATGGGTGTTAGTTAAACCAACTGGTAAAGACCAAAGACCGGGGTTCAAATCCCGCCTACATCAGCCTTGTGCCTCATTTGCACCAAAGAAAAAACAAATAAGAGTTGAAAACAGAAGTCAAAAATTCTGACTTGCTTAACGAGATCTCCACCTCAATCATTATCCCCAACTCCTCAGCCCTGTGCCCTCACTGCTGTACCAGCCTCCAGTGACCCACCTTCAAACCTCACCCCAATGCCCATCAGCCCCCACCGGCCACCAGCCAGCAAATCGTTCTGTCTGCAGGGCTGTGTTAATGCATGCTCACGACTGCAGACGCTACCTTGCTGCTAAAGTGCTAGGCAGCAACCCAGTCACATCAGGCAGTGAACTTCCCCAAATGTCCTTGGGGAGGGGGAGGGAGGGGGCTGAGGCCACTGGCCACAACCACTGCTTTACAGAAGTAACAATTTATCCCAAGTCTCAACATACCATGTAAGTAGCTCAAGCTTTTATAATGGGGAGAGCACCCGAAGCCAAACTCTACCTGATATTGAGAACCAGCCAGCACCCACTGTGTAATTCTGAGCCCTCAAAATCCACTGAGTCCTCAGAATCCCCTGCTGGGTCTTCAATGGTGATACACACAGCCACGAAGTTTTGGCAACATCCAGAAATACTTGTCTACCTCCTCAGTCAGGACTAAAGGGGTTAGACAAGTACGAAGCTATTCGGAAATAACAAGTCCAAGTTGGTCTTTTCTGAGTTGTCGGTTTCTGAGCTCGAGACAGTTTTGAGCTCTGCCACTACCCTCAGATCTACTTGGGCATCATTAGGGCATCAGCAAAGCTAGAAAGGGAAACTTTGAGGATTAGAAGGAAGAGAGAATGTGGTGATAACGACTGGAGCTGTCATCACCATCTACTATTCACGGAGCTGATTCTGTGGTCCCCTCCTAATTCGAGGGTCCTTTTTCTAGTGAAATTACTTTTTGTCCTTATTTTTGTCCTTTTATTTTGCTGAATACATCACAGCCTTCGGATTAGAGTGATGTAACCTAGTTCTAAGGCCTATAAATATGCATGGGTCTTCTCTTGTAAAGAACAATCTCTGATTTTGAACATTGGTTATATGCTAATTAAAGTTGAGCCGAGCTCCTTTCAACACCAAATTCTATTTTGCTTGTCCAATTAGTGGCATAATTAGGCTCGAAGAGTCTAATTATCCTTAGAGTGGTGTTATCTCGTATATCCGAGTGTAATTAGTGCCCTAGTTTTATCCTTGGTGGTGTGACGTATCCTTGGATATCTCTAGTCTATCTTGTTCTTGTTATTCCTGTGTTGCTTACCTTTGTTAATCATCTATCTCAGGGTGATTAGCTTAGTTCTTGATCGGTTACTTTTCGTTTCGAGTCCTTTTTGAGTCCCTCATAACTATGCTTGTTTCTACTCTATTTACGGATCGGTGTAGCCATGCATCTTGGCACATCATTTTATGCCTTCAATTTTACATCTTCAATGCATAATTTTGAATTGTTGAAATAGATTTTATAGGTTGATTAAGTTTTTGGTTGCCAGTGATTAAATCCGACTTACTACATAATTATCTATCTATACTACAATCGATTAATTCTTCAAATTTATATATTGATTAAATTTATTGAAAAAAGGTGGTTTAGTGGAATTGTACAATCTTTAACTATTTATATGTGTAATTTACTTAGATCTTGTTAACTTATGGCCTATTCGAACTTACATACAAAACACACATAAATAGAAACATAAACAGAAACGAACACAAACAAACATAAACGAACATAAAAGCGCATAAACGAGCATAAACGAGTTGTTAAATAAGAAACGAACGAACATAAAATATAAATAGATTCTGTTTTTCATGTAAAGTCAAACAGGCCCTTAGTGTCCATCAATGAATGAAATGAACCAAATGAAGATTAAAGAGAGAAAGGGTTATCATATAATATTACATCATTATTAAGTACCTAATATTTTATTCTCTTCAGTTTTGAAATGTGGATATAATTTAAAAGAGAGAAGATAAATAGCGTAAAATAAAAATGCAAGCAATCCCTTCAAGTTCTTTATTGCAAAGCTCGCCAGTTTCCTAAGACAACCTATGACTAATATTCTTTTTGTCATATCAGATCTTGCTAGAACAGTTATTCATAATGTATAAGTCGTGTAATATTTGTCGTCAAGACCAGTGTTAATCTTTATATCATACATTCATTTTAAGGATCCACCACTACCACTAAAGGGTAAAGTGAAAGCAACTTTAGCTACAAGGCTCCAAGGGCAAAGATTGAAGATAGAGAATAATACAAAGAAGTCAATTGCATGAAGAGCATTATGAGGAAAGATCCCTTACCCCATCACCATCATATACATAAGCATGAAGCCTTGCAGTAGGATCCTCTAGTGTAAGTCTCACGCGGTATGTCCCACAGGTACAGCGGAAATCCTCAACCTTCCATGGAAAGGCTGCTACAACCCGAGCCATACACACGAATTTTGCAGTCACCTGAAAAAATCAAGTTACATAATTGTACTTGCTCATTAGTCAATTTGTATTAGCAAGGCAGAACAGATAAATCAGGCCAAGTGTCATAACTAGTTGCAATGTGAACCTGTAATAAAAGAAAAAGTGATGATGAAGGTTTCAAATCCACATGGCATATGAGCAGACCAGCACATTGCAACTTTACTTTTGTACGTAGTATGAAGGGAGCAAAAACGTACAAATCAAAGACAAGAAAAACTCAAAAGCAGGTTGTCATATACATAACTCAGCTGAAGCTAGGAAACAAAGCCTGCGAAAATACAAGTATTCTTGTTGGTACTGTAATTGTTATCATGTTCAACAATACAAAATGTTCATCTTTTAGTTGGGGAAGAAATCCGGCACTATATGGTGCATGCTAATTGAGGTTGGTGTCATGACCTACCCAAGTTAATTCCATATCTCAAGCATGCTTTGGTATTGATGGCATAGGAGGAAACAATCACATTAGAGTAAAATGCAATTCGAATACTCGTTGGAGAGTGACACATGTAGCTGAAATGCACTACAAAAGATGTTCTTAGACAATCTGCTCAAGAATAATGGTTCCTGTGCAATACGTAAATTACTAAAAATCCAAATCCAAATCCAAATCCGCAACATACTAACATTAGAAATAAAGCTAAACCTCCCACGAGGCAATTGATTAATTAAGGGAATCTAATAGGAATGAGAATGAAAGCACCAAAAGTAGGAATACAAGCTAGTTTGGTGGGAGATAACTTACAAGGTCCAGAGATCATGAAACAGCTGGCGGACCTTTTAATTTGTAAGCCGAATTGATAAATATGGAATGGAGTAAAAGAGGGAAAAAACAACAGAAGGAAATTAAATTATGAATTCCTTCAGTTCTCTCACCAATACTCCATTCTCATGATGCTTTGCTTGATTAAGGAATATATAGTACATGTTTAGCCTTAAACATGCTGTTTGTGCCTTTGAATGGGCTGAATGTTAAGAGTCAAACCTTATTATCTTTACCAGGTCCTTCAAAGCATAGGCGTAAATATCCACCAGTTGAGCTCAGAAATTTCAAGTTCAAATAAAAATGGTCTGATTTATCTAACATGATGGGGAAAACTGCAGGGGACCTCAAGTTTCCATATGTTTGGATCAAATCATCAAATATCTTAAGATCCAATTGAACATTCAATATTCCATCAACCCAAAAAGAGCAATTCATTTTTTAGTACCCTGACAGATGTGTAATTAACTTTTTAGGGCTTCACCTTTTTTTTTTAACTAATTTTGCAAAACCGTGACCGTTTGAACTTGTATAAAGTAAGGCCTCACCGTCTGGTAAATGAGTTATTAGACAATTATAACCTTCGTAAATGTTTGTCTCTCTCTCCCTCCCTCTCTCTCTCCTATCTCTCTCTCTCTCTCCCCCTCTCAACCAAGCTCCGGAAGAGAAGCCATATCCAAATCTCCACAAACCTTCTAAAATCAAAGATTTGGCTGCCTCGTCATGTTAGATAAATCAATTTGAAGAATAAGATTTGAATTCAATTTGAAGAACGACCAAAGCCCAAAACCCTCCTCCCCAACAAGAAAAACAACAAGAGGAGGAACAAGAACTAGAAAAACAAACCCTAGAGAATTAGAATCGGGATCAACAAGATGGTGAAGACCCACGAGAGAATCGGACCCTAGAGAATCAAAATGAAGAAGATGGTGAAGACCCACGAGAGAATCGGAACCAAAAACCAAAAGAAGTAGAAGAAGTAGAGGAACAAGAAGAACTACAAGAGAATCAATAAAAAATCGGAAGAAGAAGTAGACACGAGAGGAACAAGAAGGGTAGATCCGGGAGGAGAAAAGAAAAACAAGTGGAAGAAAAGGAACAAAGATTTGGCCCCTCGTCTTCTTCTTCAACTCCTTTGTCTTCCTCATTTTGTCTCTCCTCCTTTTGTTTTGATTTGGCTGCCTTTTCTTCTTTTTCTTCTTCTCCTCTCCTATTTGCTCTTCCACCTCTCCCTTTTCTTCTTGTCCTCGTTCCTCCCGCTAAATCATTTTCTCTTCCGGAGCTTGGTTGAAAGAGGGGAGAGAGAGAGATGACTGGCAAAATAAAAAAAATTCACTTGACAAATACCAAGGGTATAATCGTCTAATCACTCATTTATCACACAATGAGGCCCTATTTTATACAAGTTCAAACGGAGGTACAATTAGGTAAAAAGGTGAGGCCCTAAAAATTACACATATGTCGTGGTACTATAAAATTACACATAGTTGTTACTTTTTGGGTAAGATGGATTGTTGGTCTCTAATTAATATTGGCTTTATTTGGACTCGACTTTACTTGGACTAATGGTTGTCATGGTACGGATCTTGTCCAAGAACATCTTGATAGGGCTATCTTGAATCCAGCTTGGCTCCAAATTTATCTAGAAACTAAGGTGACCCATTTGCCCTATATACCCGTATTACTTCTAATCATTGCCCTATTTTTGTTGAAACTAACCCGTCTTTGAGCGCTATGGCTCCTTTAAGCTCTATTCTTGCCTCTTAAGCAAAAAATGAACAAAAACCATATTGTAATCTTTATTTGCGAAATCTAATGTCCATCTTATCTTTATGAAACATCTAAGTGAAAGTTCAATATTTAGTTGTTGCTTCGCTTTCGGGTTGAAATTATGCAAATTACCCCCACTAGACAAAGGTGGTAGAAACGATCACGAACTCATAACAAGACTCTCCTAATGGAGGAACATATCAAGTCGACGATTTAGAGTTGGTGATTGATTATGGTCCTAACTATAGGCGATACGAAACGGGGATGCTATAACATTCTCAAGGATTTCTATCTCTTCCTCACTTATGCAACAACCCTCGAGGATCAATTTGTTAATCTAGGTATACTCTTGCACTCTTCCGAACTCTAGGCACAAGAGGTGCTCCATGGTTTTGAACCGAGTTTTTACTTCAACATCATGCTTATCAAAATGGAATTAACTCCAAAGCTCTCCCTCGCATGTATGCGTGCACTCATAGACAAATAATAAAAGTTTTGGAAGAAAGGAAAGCAACAATTATGTAGCTTTTGGTTGAATGTAATGTAATGCAATCAACCTCATAAAGGTATAATGATTGTATAATTTGTGATAATCATAATTGCATAGTAAGTGTTTGATTGCAATATTTTCATACAACAAAACAAAGAAATGGATAGACAATTACAAACTTGTTTGCATTGCATAGTTGATTACATCAAACCAAACACTATATTAGGTCTCGTAGTTGTCCATTATATTTCCATAATCTACATAAATACATAAAAGCAAAAGAAACTATATTCTCCAATTGCATCAAGTCACTCTCACACAATATACTTGTACAAGATAAACCACCAAAATCTTGAAACATACATAAATTTCCATATGATCCGAAGCAAGAGTCCCAAAACGACCTCCTAGAGTCATGATTCAAGGACAACGTTAAACGAAGCACTTTTTAGCTCATTTAGTGGAAATTTGCCTAAGGTTGGGTTAATTTGAAGTTAAATTTGGGTGAACTTTGGATGGTGCTCATAAGGTTAGGACATCTTAGTAATGCCCAAGTATTGAAGTTATTTTGGGTCATAATTCACATGTTAGTGGAAAATTACATCAATAAAACGTACTAGAGCAAGCTGTCCAGAATTCCAGTTTTCTTTGGTCAACGTCTAGCTCAGTTTTGAGAATGCAAATGGGCTTCACATTTTTCAAACATTACATGGTTGGAAAGCCTTGGAAGTCTAGTTTCCAACAAGCTACGGTTTGCCTCCAGATTCCATATATATCCCAAGCTATGAAGCAAAAACCCGAGTTTAGTCAGTGCAGGTCTGAAAATGCTACGTTCCGATTAAGGAGATTAATTGTTCACCTAATGGTGGAATTGGCACTCCAACTTTTGTGGGTGGCATCCTAAGCTAATCCCTGAAATGTCCCCAAAAGGTGATGAGCCAAGAGAGGGAAGAGAAAGAAACAGCAAGGAAGAACTCACAGACACTTCAAATCAATTATAAAACAAGCTAACCAGAAACTAGAGGAAGAATAAAGAGGAAGAAAAGACTCGGATAAGCTAACTAGGATTAAGGATAAGACAAACCACTTCAATCTTAGTTAGGATAAGACACACCACCCTAAGAAACATTAAGATTCACTTCAGCACCACCTAATCAAGCCACAATTATGATAAGCAAGAGAGATTCAAGGCAGAGGATGCTCAGTTTTCTTTCTCATTCAGCATTCGTACTTCCAAAACTAGAGCTTTACATATTTATAGAAAGCTAGCTCTAGAATTACACATCCAATCCTAAGGCCTTGAGGCCTTTACAATAGATCCTACGCCCCTTAAGCAAGAGCAAATAACAAGAAAAAGACCAAAAGCCAAAGCAAGTACAAAAGGTGAAAACGACGTCTAGCTGTCGATTTCACATATTTTGGTCCAACCTTTAATGGTGATAATTTTTAGACTCTAGCTCCTTTTTGGTTGCAAAAGGTGTCATTGGAAAGGTTAAGATGCTAGCTTTCATATGACAACTAATACGCCGGATATGGCCTTGGAGAAATCAAGTTGCAAAACCGGCAGCTTTGCTAGACTTTTGGTGTTGCTCCTTTTGACTTATTTTCTCCGGATTAAATCCTAGAACTCTTTTATGGCCTTCCATTTAACATAATAAGAGTTCCAAAAAGTGGATTTGGGGGTCCCTAAACCTTGATTAAGCTTGGATAACCAAGTCGAGTGATTTTGGCCTTGAAATTTCAAGGCTGAGTTTCTCTTGGAGTTTCGGACCCATCTTCCTTCGACAATGGTGGAAGGGTTGATGGCTTGATGCCCATCATCCTCCCCTTGTTGAAGACAATTTGCTCTCAAATTCTCCAAGAGTCGTCTTCCAAACAAGGGGACAAACCAACCACGTTGGAACTTCCCGAAACTCCATAATCTCCCAAGCAATTTGATCTTGTAGGTGTTGTCATTGATCCTCTCAAGCACCTCAACGGGACGATCAGTCCTTGGCATGATCTTGGACTATCTTAGAGGCGAAATGCTCCTTTCTCAGCACCCACAATAGACCACCTAGCTTGAACACAACTTGTCGTCTATGCTTGCTTGAGCTTGATAGGAGGCATTGGATTGCTTAATCTTGGCTCCAACTTTCTCATCAAGCATATGGATTTCCTGGACTCTCTTGGAAGCCTCCACATTTGGCTTAACATTCATGGCTTTAAGAGCGAGATCAAGAGGGAGAGTGACTCAATTCCATAGACTATTATTGAACGGAGACATTCTCATGGTCCGGTTGGGGGCTTTGTTGTAGGAAAACTCAACATGGGGAAGGAGTTAATCCTAAGACTTGGCATTGGAATTGATCAAAGCCCTAAGGAAAACACCCACATCCGACTAGTCACCTCGGTTTTGCCATCTCGCTTAGGGGTGACAAGTCGTGCTATACTTGAGTTAGGTCCCTAATTTCTTCTACAAGGTGTCCCAAAAATGACTCAAGAACTTGGTATCTCGGTCAAACACCACCGACCTTGGAATACCATGAAGCTTTACCACTTCCTTGAAGTATAAACCAGTCACATATTAGGAGACATGGGAGACATGGCCCCAAGAAATCAAATTGCCAAAATTGGGCAAGTTCTTCTAGACTTTTGGTTTTGCTCCCTTCGACTTATTTTCTCCGAATTTAATCCTAGAACTCTTTTATGGACTTCCAGTTAACACCATAAAAGTTCCAAAAAGTGGATCTAAAACTTGATTAAGCTTTGATATAAAACTTGACATCCCGGACTTTGGAGGAAAGCTCGATGCCTAAGAAGAAAGTGTTTAAATACAAAAGACCTCTTTCTAGATTAGCTTCAAACAATGAGCGAAAGTGTTTAAATACAACGAGGTTCCTTAGAAGAAAGTGAAGCTAGCTGCCTTGAAGAACATGCATCATGCTTCCATTTGGTGGCAGAATTTGTAGAACAAAAGAGTCAAAAGAGGAAAAGATAAAATCTGAACCTGGAGGTGAATGAAGAAAAAAAGGATAAATCATTATCTGCATGCAGGACAATTTCTTTAAGCTACAAAGGCTGAAGCAAGGTACAAAAAAGTTGAGGAGTACACAAGGAACATTGAACACCTCATCTAAAAGTGTGACTCGTCCGAGAGTGACCCCTGGACCTTGGTACCGTGCAAGATTAGAAGAGAGAATTGCCAATGTTGAGGAGTTAAATTCATGCACCACCCTTGATGAACCGAATTCCTTAGCTCACAAGGTGGACATGCAAAGAAAAGCCAAAGGGCAAGGTCGGAGTGCCAAAACCCCTTACAAATCCAACTCCTATTCTAAGCCCCCTTTCTATTCAGCCAGAAATTCCCTACCTCGGGCCCACAAAATAGAATCTCAACCCCTCAACCCTCAAAAGCACCTCGAACACCACTCCCCAAAAGCACCTCGGAACACCCCTCCGAAACCTCTTGAAACAAGAAGATGCTTCCGATGTCGGGGACTATGGCACATTGCCTCGGAATGTCCCAATTTGCTTATGAAGAATTCCAAGAAGTTTAAGGAAGTTGAAGATGAGATTGAATCGATGAAGAGCAAGTCGAGGAAAGTGCAGGAAGGGCATTATGAAGGAGAGTTACTCATCCTCAAGAACCAAGAACACAGAGAGAACATCTTTCACACAAGGTGTACTAGTAATCATTGGTGGTGGAAGTTGCACTAATGTAGCATCCCAAACTTTAGCGGACAAGTTCATTGATTCCCCATCCAACCCCTTATAGCATCCACTTGTTGAGTCAAGGAAGAGGTATCCAAGTCTCTTCTAGATGTTTAATTTTTTTAACTATTGGCAAGTCATACGGAGATGAAATCTAGTATGATGTCATAACCATGGATGCTTGTCATATATTGTTAGGGAGATCTTAGTTGTTTGATAGGCATGTCAAACATGATGGTAGGTTGCACTAATTTTTTTTTTTTTCATTTTGTTTGTCCGGGGTGTTTGATGCCTAATGCTAAAGAATTTTATTACCTTGCATGCAAAGTATGATTGTTTAAACATGAAGAATAATGAGATCCGCATCTTATTGGCTCTCCTAATTTAAGAAGGCTCAATCATTGTTAGGTACTACTAGACATAAACTACAGGAAGCAAGGAAGGATATATAGTAAGGATATAGTACACTGGGAAACGTTATAATGTCCATCGGTGTGACGAGGGGTACCTCTTTAAGTTCGAGTGTCAATCTCTGTTTGAAAGTAGGAGCACACAAGAGAAAATTAATTTATCGAATCGAAAAATTAATAGATAAATTATAACAAGATAATCGTAAACATTTAAAGTTATAACCTAAGAGAAACACGTGGCCAACTCTGTAAGACGAGAAGGCCCAGGAAAACCAGAAAACGGCATCCGGTCCCATTTTGAAGAGAGCCGCTTTTCAAACTCCCTAGTTAAGTATATAAACCCAAGGATCAAAACCACCCTTAGAAACAAAATTGTGGCATATAACGTACAAACGGCGTTGGGCTGCTTGCTAAGTTTATGAGAATGCATGCTTATAAAAACAGTGACCAAGACATTTTTCTGCAAATTCAAAAGAACTAACTTTGGGGTGTTTGGTCATTAGCTTTTACCCCGAAAAGCTCTTTTTAGCTGTGGGTCAAAAAACTAATTGGGCTGTTTGGTAAAGAGCTTTTTGAAATAGCTTTTTGACCCAAAAGCTCTTTTACAAAAAGCTCTTTGGAATAGCTTATTGTAATTAATATTTGAAGTTACTATATTACCCTTCACATTTTGGTGAAATTATACTAATTGCCATTGAAATTATGCTTATGTAGAAGATTTTTTTAATTCATATTTTTTCACTTTTGGAACAATAGTAGAGGATGATTATGAATATTTAAGTTAATTTTTATATTTTTATATTTTTTATATTTTAACAAGTAATTTAGTCTATCATAATAAATAAATAATTTTGTCACATAAATGTCAAATATATTATTAAAAATAAACTTTAAAAAGATATACATAATTAAAATTGTGTAGAAGGTATAAATATAATTTTATCTATCACATAATTCTTAATTAATGTTGAGAAGAAATATGAATATAGAATAAAAATAATTATAATGTATAAAACAGTTAATGAAATTAAGTTATGGGCATAAATGAAATTTCACTAAACGACTTTGTCGGAGACAACTAATTTTACCAAACACCTTTTCCTCAAACACCTAATACAAACAGCTAAGTCAAACAGACTAACGACTAATACAAACAACTAACGACTAATACAAACAACAAACATTGTAAATTATAAGAATGAACATACTACGATTAAGGGTGAAAAGAAGTTACCCATCTCTAATCCCTGGACACTCGTAGAACGACGTAGGTCCTGGACACTTCAAGAGTTGAAGCAAAGAAGATCCCTTAGGAAACAAGATAACCACCTCAAATCCATCCCCATACATCATCCTTAACCCATATGATTGACCGCATAAAACAAGAATAGAAAGGGTGAAAGATTGCTTTTCTTCAAGATAAAAAAGAATTACATTAACAAGATGTAATAATCTACAATGATGAGATTCCCTCAAAGAATAAACCAGTCATAATAACTAATAAAGTATTAGAAATATTATTACAAAAATAAATAATTGTAATTTATTTTGTACTATCTCCTATAATGGACCCGATACTCCCCATCCCCTAAAAAACAGAAGACTCCCAACCACAACCACAAAACAATGCAGACATTCCTATCAAACCAGGTGCACCACAAAACTAAAGCACAATACAACATCACTTTCCATTGACGTCATTATTCTTAATTCTTAAATCCACAATCTCCCCCCCAAAAAAACAAAAGAAAAGAACAGGTCAAATTTGTTGTCGACTTTACGTAAACAAAGATAATGCATCTGATTCCAAAGATCATTCTTTTATGGGTAATTAAAAGTTATAGTTGTATGACATCAAAGGGATATCATTCATGCACAAAAGGGAAGCTGCAAAAATCATGCTGCCAAGTTCACCTAAATAATCTTTACAGACAAAATCTTTACCATAATTGAGATTCAAGAACTTACCTCCAACAACACAAGATTCTAAAAAAAAATAGAACCTCAATTCCTGATATGACATAGTCTTCCTCTCAAAAATCAGATGATTCCTTTTCTTCTATAGACTCCACCAAATAGCTGATGGATAATCATCTTCTAAATGCCAAGAATCCAACTCTTTCTTCGACCTTCCACTCCAAACCACCGACAGCTCACTTTTTGTAGGACCCTCAGAGATTGTACTACTAACCCCATCAAGCAAAGCAAAAACACCAAACCGAAGAAAACCTAGGAAGATTCTTAAATTTAAATAATAAGAGGGTGGGAGTGCAAAATAATATCCATATCTTTTGGCTAGTCAAAGAAATGCATAAATACAAAAGTCTGTAAATCTTCAAATTGGCATAATTACTTATCTTCACATCAAGATAGAAAGGGAAAACAGACAGACATCATCTTCAAGCAACAATGATGAGATTGAGATTTAAACGATTATTTGATGACTGCCTTTGTTGTCAACGCTACAAAAGTAGCACTCTTTACTGTTCTGCGCATATACATGCATTGTTAAACACTTTTGTGAAGAAGAAAAGCATGAGAAGAGAAGGAATGGAGACCATAAGGCTCTGTACATAGGAAATAGATAAATGATAGTCCCCCTTCTCCCCCCCAAAAAAAAAAAAGAAAAGAAAAAGGGGCTAGCAGTAAATTGTTGCATGAAACTGCTTGTTACACTACAAGTGCATTCTCCAATCCATCTTTTTAACAATTTATTGGATGCTACTATGCCTGCTATGCAATATGGTGCTAAGTTTTGGCCATAAAGCATTATCAAGCGTCCAAAAGATGTCATGAGGATGCTGTGAGGGATGTGTCGTCACAGCAGAAAGGATAAGATTAGAGAACAAATCAGGAGAAAGGTACGAGCAAGGTGGAAATAAGGCTTAGATGGTTTTGACATGTTCAGAAGAAGACATCCCAACCATATATACTAGGAACAGTCCATCTCCTTGCCATCTATGTTCCTGGACGGGCGAATTGAGGCCTAAACTAGATTAAGTTAGTCCAATAATTAGGACTGCCCGTTCCCGACTAAGTGATGCAGAAGCAAAATTCAAAATGCAGATTCAGCTGTCGATCACGGTTTCCAACCTGGTAATGCAGAGCTAATCTAACGCAGCAATTGCATACCATGTTGCAAAATGAAAACGTGGTTCGTTCAACTTCAAAACCTTTCCAATGCGGCCATTTGGTGGCAGAACGATCACATTCTAAGTCCAAGCCCAGAAGGCATTCCTGATAAATATGACTCTTGACACCCAATGAGGTCGGAAAAGATTGTCATCATCAAGGGAAAAAAGAAAAGGTGGCAGACCAAACAAAAGACAAATAAAATTATCAAACGAGTTGCACCTCTTCAAGGGCATAGCCCTCCACAAAACATAAGGGAAACCAGGATCCATGTTCCCTGACCTTAACTAGGAATAGTTCCATGGTATCTCTTGACCTACAATGTTAGCTAGTTTAGCTATCCATGCATATCTTGTCATCATGCGTTGGCAACTTTTACTTCCTATATGCATCGTTTAAACATTTGCTCAAATTATATTCGTTCCATCATTTTTTTAGAACTACAGCATTTTCCTTTTTAAAATCTTTTCATGATCCCCATGAAATAACCTCAGTGCTTGTCAATTGTAAGATTGCTTATATTTGAACTTACCCTGACCTGCTTCGGTACGATCCACAATGGCACCAAATTTGAGCATCTTTTTACCATTTTTCTCCAACCTATTTAAAGTTTCGAAAACTATATTTCAACTTTTCGAAAAGATTTTAAAACCCGTTTTTTTTGGGGGGCGGGGAAGAAGAAGGCATATTGGCAGCAATTCTATATTAAAGAACTCTTAAATAAGATATACTTGTTAAAAGTAACAGTGAACTTCATACACAGAGACAAAAGGCACAACACAAACCTTTGCCGCTCCAATACAAGATGGTCTTCATTCGGTACAAAGTGAACTTTTGACGACGACATCAAGACACCACGCCATAGACCTTCACGTACTTTAGGTGTAAGGTTGATAAATCTTACCCATCTACCCGTGCTCAATGATGAAAGATTAAGCTGCACATTCCTTTGGTCAACAAACACTCTTAATATGGTTCCAACAGTAGGAAATGAGCAGAGGATATCCCTGCACAATGTCTGAGGTTCCAGCTGTAGCAGAAGTGGGTTTGCTTCTTCATTCTCCAATCTGCATATTTATTTCAACTAGTTACATGAGCACCAAAATTGTTTATCAATTAAAGCTATTACTGTCACCTTGCCTTCTGTTTCATTTTTTAAAGCAAAAAGTCTATTCCACAGGAGCAATAGAACATGGGAAACATCACATACATGAATCTCTAGTTGCATACAAGACACTTTATTTTTCAGTGAGAGAAGGAATCACTAAAACATGGTCTACAATCTAAATGTAAAGCATTCGTAACATATAGCTTTGATAAATCAGCCAAAAGTGATTCTAAACATCACATACAAGAATCTCTAGTTGCATACAAGACACTTTTTTTCAGTGAGAGAAGGAACCACTAAAACATGGTCTACAATCTAAATGCACAGCACTCGTAACATATAGCTTTGAAAAATCAGCCAAAAGTGATTCTAAATATGACACTTGAATACTACTTTTGTTGAGGGGAAAGTTCGAATTCGGATATCAAATACTGGGCCTTCAATGAAATGTTTGACGGGTTCTGCAAGCCGTAGTCTAGCCTAGCATATGATTCATTATGGATGCTAAAGCTTGATGCAGCACTCGTCAATAATCACCATCATCTGCCTCATGTCCAGTTTGGAAGAATGGATAGTAGGCCTTTTATTTAGAAAACAAACCAAAAGATGCTACAAAATGAGCCCTTTTAAACCCTATCCTTGTGTAAGAAATATCTATTTTTATATTCCCTACTTCCAGTAGTATTCGTCCCCATGAGCAAACTGAAGGTTGTGAATATGGCCTTAGCTATTTAACCAATATCCACAAGCTTCAGTTCCATATAGTCAAGCCATGACGGATCTTGGAATTATCCACATCGAGTCCACGGAAAAGTGTGTAAATAAATTATTTGGCGCCCTTACTAGGATGGAAGAACTATAGAAACTATATTCCACATCTCCTTGAGAGCGATCAACAGCCTCAGGAAATTGCCTCCTTCAACCTCGAGGACATTGCATTCTTAAACTGTATGTAATTGCAGAACGTGAATCTGAGCAACAACATGCTTACTGCAGAAAAGAATTAACCCATTCATAACTGTGGGAAGAACTAGGGGAAAAGTTAGTTTGTTTTTAAGAGTCAATCTCTTTTGTAGAGCTCCACAAGTACTAAAAATTATAATTAAACGACAACACCCACTGTGCCCTTCCCTTCACAGGATCAACGAAGATCTAGTCATAGGCTTACTTAACCTTGTAAGAAGAGAGACCGCCTTACATACGTAAACAAAGATCCTGAATCCAAGAGACCCACCACAACAGAAAAACTAGAAAACATTTTTGTCCAATTGAAACCATTTCTTTAAACAGGATAGGTAATGGACGCACTAAATTAAATAGTAAAATCAAGTAGCATTAGATAACAATACCATATGAAACATAAGTGAAACACATTAGAAATAATAATAGCAAGTGGCAAGCCAGCATGGGTAGTGAAATTTCCAGAAAAATTTGAGCCATCAGAAAGGCTTGTATTCAGGCATTCCAGAAAATCAGCATTCTGAGCATTGTATGGATAGTGAACCTCCTTTTCTTCTTCTACTAACTTTCTGGCTTTTTGTATCATACGAAATTGTGAATTTATACTATGATCCTCATGGGCATAATAATCCCTCAATCTTTCAAGTAAAGTTCTTCTAAACAAAATTAGACGCAAATATCTTGGCAAAGAAGGGGGTTCACAGACATGATACTTTGTATTGCTTAATTATGATATTGTTTGTCCTATTTTTTGGGGTGTAGTAGTTTCATCTAATTTTTATGCTCCCTATGCTCATTTGGGGGACGTAAGATCTAATTAGGTGATTTTAATTGCCAAATTTTTACTCTGAATATGTAAGCCCTTGTCTCTACGACTCGTATTTGGCCAGCTACATATATACCATGCACTTGTTTTTAAAGTATTTGAAAAGAACATCAACAATTGTTGACCTTCGTCTTTGGCTGGGGCTGGGCCATAATATTTGGGGAAACATGGGCCAGGACAGCCAATCCCAATGATAACTAATTAACATGCTCATAATTGCTAATGAGCAGTTATTGTTGTCGTATAAACTGTGGCTTGTAGTGTGAATTCTGATTAGACTTGAGGGGATTACAGTTATTGAATTTCAGGAACAAATTTGGCGGTCTAACTAATCAAAGCATAATTATACCTTGGTCGAGTGGAGATAGTCATAGAGTTAAGGAGTTGCGATATCCATCTATGCTGCCTATTCCCCCAATTCTCCAGTACCAATCCAATGCCTAATTGACTATATAATTGAGCAAACTCCGCAAAATTTACCATTACCAAATCTCTACATAACCACCTTTTAGGTCATATAAAACAACTTTTTAACCTAAACAGAAGATCACATAACCCAACAAAGCTCAATTAGGATTATTTTTAGGTGTTCAGATGGATTGGTTGCAATTGCCTAAAATTTTAATCACTCATTCTTCAAAAAAAACGAACAAAGAGAAAATGGAACACAATTATCATGTATTAGAGTTATAAGGTTTTGATTGCCCATGTATTCCTAATCATATAGGTACTTTGTTGATAAATAACATTGAGTTACTCCCTAGTTTCTAAAGTATTTAGAATGTACCCAAAAACCCAAGAATATAGGACCCACAATGCGAGTTGTTATTGTCGTGGTTGTACAAATAATAAAATTTTGAACAAATGTGCTACAAAGCCAATTCCTCTCTCTGTCTCTCTATTAAATTTAAATGTATAAGCTACAAGGCAAACCAGAACAGGAATGAGAGCAACCTTCTCACTAAAGGCTATGGTAACCGGATAGGAACTGCAGACATTTTTCTCGACATGAGTTTCTTTAGAAACTATCACCTGCAAGATTTTCTCAATATCTTTTCATTCATCTAATGACTAGGCATTGCGAATAAAATTATAATCTTAACCGCCCTTTCAGAGACCGAAGATATTATATAGTGAGAACGAGCCCCAGAGACAAGATGTTCCACAAAACAGTTCAACATAGAATATAATTTTGATCAGTCACCTGAAGACAGAAACAAGGACACTTACTTAGAATATATCTGAAGTCGAGGGGCGTCACTTCCATCCCAAACAAACAGTATCCACTCATCTTTTGTGACTTCCAGCATGTGAAGAATCTAAAAAGAAATAAGACGGTGTTCATTGGAGGCTGCTAAGCATGGACATGATATCATTCATACACACACACACACATATATATATATAGGCACACAAATACACACGCAAACACACATACATACACATATCCAGAGATATACTCATGTATTGGTTCATGAGGTAGCCCAAATGAGCCCCATCTACCACAGGAACACCAAGAACGTGGAAATCATTATAGAGAGAAAGCGGGTGAGTTGGAAACCCTTAGTGGGAATTGAACCTCACAACTCCTTGATGGGATTGGAAGGTGTGGGAAATCCTAGTAGACAATCCTTAGTGGTTTATGGAACAAACGCGCGCGGCAGGGAGAGAGAGAGAGAGAGAGAGAGAGACATGTCTATGGTTTAGCAACTTGAAAGTCGTAACTGTTGTATTAACATGTTGCAATACATTGAACTCTTACATAAACAGTTAAAATCACTTCTTAACTTCTAACTTTCCTTCATATATTAATTGATAGCGCACTCACCTACTTGAGCACAGGAATGAATGACCCTAGGAAACAAAGATGCTATACAGAAAATCTTGTGCCAAAATAAATGTGATGTAAGTAGACTCATGCACACTAAAACCAAGTATGATAATTCATGGCCTTGCTTTCGTTTATAGAAGATTCATTAAGTACTTTAGTTCACCTATCACAAATTGTTTAGAAAATAGGAACATTTCAGTGGATGCTCAGATACAACATAGTGAAGTTACTGGAACGAGATGCTTCTCAATTCTCAAACAAAAATGAGAAGGTGAATAGGTAAGGACGGCTAAAATATTGCAAGGATGGTTATGGATGGTATCCTTCTAGATCTAATAATCTTATAGGCAAAGCCTTTGGATGTACATATCTAAAGAATGGGAAAACTTTTGCCTAATTTTTCTTGTGAAGGTGCTTCCTTTAGAGACTTTTTGCCCTTTTCTTTATATTCTTATAGTGAATAGAGATGCTTCAGCTGATTATTATGGATGAATATCTTGTGTTTGGTCACTGTTTTTTCATCTGTGACACCATTAGCTTTCTAAAAATGCTAAATGAAATTACTCATGATACAACCAGATAGATCTCACTCTAAAATGGCTAACTGTCAAGTATCAAGTATTACTATTTGAAGCTCCAACCTTTTCCTTCTCCCCACTCACCCAACCAATCACTTTCACTAACGCTCTGACGTTTTCCTTCCCTATCCACCAAGTGAAGTTAAATCCTTTAAAAATTACAATTTTGGGTGGGAAGCATCTCATGGAAGTAATTTGGTGTGCAATCACTTACACAACAGGGAAAAGATCATGGTGAATATATGTTTTACGATTGATACTTTATTGTCAATTTGCAACTCTTAAAAGCTAACCCTTATTTTCTTAGAAATTTCTTGGGTTGCTTCAAACTACATAAGAACAATCTCTTACTAGGGAGGGTTGCTTAGTAAAAAGTTAACAAGAAGAATGCCATGTAAAGTTAATTCCACATGTTATCTATTGGAGAATTTGACACAAGATGAATAGAACAATGTTTGAAGACATGGAGACGCCTCTTTAGCCTTTCAAAGATTATCTCATCAAGAGTTCAAGATTGATTGTGCAAAGTTCAACATTGGATGTATATTGTCCGTTGGTAGGAGGCTAGCTATGCATCCAACATCACAGAACCCCCTCACCACACACACACACACACATATATCACACGCAAAAAATTTTCCTCGTAAGAAAAAAAGGTTACAACCTAAATGTTGGTCACTAGAAAAAACACCACATTACTACAGTATTACCTTGCATACTATATCAAAATGCTTTCCTTCCTCGAGCTGTCGCAACAATACAGATTCCTTGAAAACTGTCGAGCATATGCAAAGTTTAACATGATCAAATCCATAGGGCTAATTTTTGGAAGGAAACAGCCAATCATGCATATATTATGCAAAACATTCCAGTAACTACAAAAACTATAGATGATCATCCATTTTCGGGGAACAACTAAAAACTATCAGTCAGTAGCAGAAATTCATAAATATGAGCCCCAGAAATGATATCAACATTACATGTCTGCAGGGTAAATTTCATTATTCAATTGCAGGATTTTGAAACCAACCACAGAGAACTGGTTTTAGAATAACATAATTGCAAAGAACATCAGCTCATAGCAATAACAAACCCTTCCGAATCGGCAATACCTCATTTATTTTTCTGCATAAAAGTACCATTCTTACAACCAAGAAAAAGAAAAATCTTGAAATGATCATAAATACATTGATCTCTCTTAATTTCTGAGATTTTTTAATAACAGGTGAGGAGCAAATAATTGATTAATTTAGATCTAATCTGATCCGAATCTGATCAGATTCAGATGAAAATCTAACTTAATCAGATTGGAGTCATATTAAATTTTCAGAGATTTAAGATTCATCAGGTCAAATTTAGATGCGTATACATCCAATTTGAATCCTACCATTCGTAGCTAACAGGCAAAGATTTGGGCCTTCCAGTATGAGTTTTATTAAGGGGAAGGAACAAGCAATTTGATGAATAGAATAACACTCACTGTCAGCAAAGTAAGTCTTTAGCAAGGCATACAGAATTGTTAATAGAGCAATGCGTATTCTCCACTATGAAGCTTATTAAACTGGAAACAAATGTCAGACTTATTTCCTTCCGAATTTCGATATTGTGTATTCCTTGTCAATCCACTAGAATTATTACAAAAAACACCAACAACTCAAATTAGATTCACAATAATTATTACTCTATCACTATGACTGTTTCAACAATTCTCAAATAGGATACATCCTGATATGATTGAGGAAACTTGTGGGGCTAAAGTGGCGGTAGAGAATATACTAGAAGGAAGATGCAAAAGAGAGAGAAGGGATTATTGAAAAAATCATAGAAAGTAGAAAGACGAGAAAACAGGAAAAACAATTAGAATTGATTGAGTGAAGGTTTGGTTATACAAGAAGAACAAAGCAATCAAAGAGAGCCACCACAACTCGCATGTTCCACGTGTAAAAATGCCAATTAAGAAGGGGTTGGGAGCACTATGAATGTTGCTGCCTTCAAGCCTGAAAGTGTAAAAACAAAATTTTGTTACTTAGAAATTAAAGGCATAATAATGGACTAAATGTTGAAGATGGAATATGTATTAATTGAAGATACATGTACAAACAAACTATTCAATTTAGGTGAAATTCAGATGATTTCAGGTTGCATCTGAATCCAATCTAATCCAGCTCGGGTTAGATTACTTTCTCTGAACATGGATCAATTTATTTTTATTGCAGGTTGGATTGGATATTTTTCCTTAGATTGGGTTGGATTTACCTCCAGAATTGGATCATATTGTGATCCCTAGACCCGCATTTCTACATAATGTTCCATTAAAGGTGGACTCAGCAATTCAGCCGGCATACCTATTTTGACCCCACATTATGTGATCACAAACATGGAATCCAAGCCATCTGAGTAAAACAACTCAAACACACCATCCCATAGAGTTCTTAGAAAGGAAGATGATGAGAAGAGGAAGAGCAGGAGAAAGATACAACTCAAGCCTAAGGTTAAGAAGACCTAAGAAACCAAAGAAGAAAAATAAACCAAAGAAATTTCCTTCATCACATAAATTACTGCTCTCTATAGCAGCGCAAAGGTTATTATTGCTTGGGCAGCCAACAAAGGAAAGATTTCTCCAGATGGCATGCTTAAAAGCAGAAATTATGATATGGTTAGCAGGTGAGCAGAAAGGAAGATGATGAGAAGAGGAAGAGCAGGAGAAAGATACAAACCACGCCTAAGGTTAAGAAGACCTAAGAAACCAAAGAAATTTCCTTCATCACATAAATTACTGCTCTCTGTGGCAGCGTACAGGTTATATTACTTGGGCAGCCACCAAAGGAAAGATTCCCCGGATGGCATGTTTGAAAGGAGAAATTATGATATGGTTAGCAGGTGTCCCATGCATTTCAAGGAGGAAGAATCCACAGGCCACCTTTTTGTCCATTATAGGTGGGGGTCACATTATAGCATTTGTCAATTTCTTCTATGGGAGTTAGTTGGGCGCAAACTCAAACTATACGAGTTGTTGTGGTCGCATCAAGAAGGGGGTTGAAAGTAGGGTCCTAGAAATTTGGAAGCTAATGCTATTTGCTATTTGGTGTAGTACTTGGAAGGGGAGATTGCCAAACTTCTGTATCACTAGGTCTACTCATGATTTCAAACTTTACTCGTTAAGAACTTTGTATAGTTGGAGTCAAGTTCTCGATCATGGTACAAAGCTGACCTTAAATTTAGTTGATAAATTGATATATTTGTAGTAGAGCATTTGAGAGCTTCATGATGTCTGTGATAGCCTCCTTTTGTACGTAGGTGACATCCCCTTTGTGTCTTACTGATACAAGGTGTCATATTAATTATTAAGACAAATTTTTTTATTATTTACAAAAAGAAAATGCACTAATAGAAGGTAAAGTATACAAGGCTGATAATGGACAAAAATTAAAACGTTGAGTGAAAATCATGAAGTGGAGACCGCATAAATGCATTACGTAGCTGAATATTATAATCAACCCATATGTAAAAATTCACAGAATCACATAAGAGTACCTCTATCAAGATGGAAAACCTTAGCCCATTTTCTGAGGCCAGCTACAAATGTCATATCCTGGTCTCTATGTGGAAATCTGGAAGAAGTTTGATAAGAATTACAGCTTTGACCATATTCCCCTTCATAAAGGGCAAATGTAGAGAACTTTTTGTTGAAAAGAGCATACACCTCTGTATTATGAGTTTTCATCTGCAGATAAACAAAGGTTTTCTTAACTGAGTAGAAAATGTTAAATGCAAGCAATCATCATTTCCTTTGAACTGATTTTTTTTTTTAATAGACCCTTTTAAATGATTAACATTAGAGTGAAATAGACCTCATGTTTCAAAATGTAGCCAGCTAATAGAGGTGAAGAGACTATAAATTCCATAAACCAACATTACAGCAAATTAGACCTCTTCACTCCCTTTAGTGTCACCTGGATTACATATTTCTACAAGTGGATTATCAAGGAAGATTTCATCTAATGCAGCATTACAATGAAAGTTTCCATGATAATAGACTTGTAGAAAACTTTTCCCAAAATCTTCAGAGTGATACAACATGCACCAAACTGATAACAACGACAGGGAACACTAGGCACGCATCATGCAGGAAAGCTTTCAGAAACAGAAAACCAAAATAATGATCACCAGAAAACACCATGAACCCAGAGGGGGGAGAAAAGAAAGCTCAAGGAAGAGTACAGGTACCTGAACTTGGGTAAGCTCAATTATATCTCCCAACACATCAACCTTTGGAAGTTTCTCCTCAGTTTCAGCAAAAACATTAACCAAAAGTCCACGGCTATCGTATGATTCATCCACTATTCTCAATGAACAAAACCAATCTGCCAAGAGACAAAAAGCATATGCCCAAATCACATATTCACAACACGCATAGTAACTGGAGAATAGGGATTGTGATGGGTCAGGTATGAACCGGGTCCACCTGGACCAGACCCATTTATGAGGTCCGAACTGGGATCAGACGCAATCCAGACTCGCTGGTCTGTGAAGACTGACCCAAACCTAGACCCGTCAAGTGCATGGGTCCATGGGTCCTAAACGGGGCCTAGCTATTTCATGTTCTTAAGGGCACCATTCTCCAAATGCATAACTAAATCTTGAGTATATCTTTCCTCAATCACCCTCCAGGAGTTCGATTTCAAGATATAAACCCAAACCTCCCTACTCCTGCAAAATCGTAATCATAATAAGCAAAATTAACTAGATGTTGAGTCTTAAATCTCACAACTTTACTATCATCAATGGTATAATCAAATCCAAACGCATAATTAATCTTTGAGCCTATAAGGGAAGGAAGATTATCAACAAGAATTCCCCCTAAGAATCCAGTAGATGGATTGAATATAAGAAGAGAAAGAGGTGTACTGATGCAAACCAAGCCATTGCAAGACTCGATGAGGAAATGGCCATCACGGAGGAGGGGAAGCGAGCCTAATGGTGGGAAGTTCCAGCGAGTCCAAGTGGAATGAGTGGACGCAGCCTTGCAATTAGTGTCGGAGGAGAGAGAGAGTGGTGGAGGGGACAATGGATTAATTCGGAGCTCGAGATTAGTGATTCCGAGATGAGAGAGAGAGAGAGAGAGAGAGGTGGAGACCGGAGGCCTTACTTAAAAAGCTCAAGGAGCACAAAAGAGCGAGGTCGAGCCGCAAGCTTTGAGGTGAAGATGCGAGCTTTTTGAAATAAGGCACACTTACTAAAAAAATGCTTCAAAATCATTACTAAGCAATATTTTTGGTCGAATATGCTAGAAGATGACATCAAATACGTGATTACATATCATTATAACTACGAAACATACCACAAAGGGTCTTAGATTATGATAATAGAATGAATTCGCTACCATTTTCACCGAAAAACCAGGCAGAAAAAAGAAAAAAATAGCCCAAATTGAAAACCAGGGGGCAACTTACCCACTTACAGTCTAACAAAGAACAAGAACGGAGATAAGAGAAAGAGAGAGGGGCAAACAGAAGCAGAGAGGAAGAAAAATAGCAAAAAAATTGAAAAAAGCCCACTAAGGCGCATGAGGCACAACTACGCCTTGAGGGGCAGGCAGTCAGACTTTTTACAAGAGTTGCACTTCACGCTTTGGTGTGCCCGAGCGCACGTGTTTAAACTAAGCCAGAGGCAAAGGAGAGCGATTGCAGAGAGAGGCATAGATCGGCCGCTTGAAAAAGAAATTAGGGCAACTAGCAAGCGGCTAAGTGGGTAAGGTTTTTATTAAAAACAAAATTAGTTGGGTCCCGGGGTCGGGTCAAGGTCTCAATTTTCAAACCCGGACCCAAAACCGAATATAGAACCTCAGGCCCACCAATCTGAAACCATCGGGTCTAAATTTTTGGACCCATACCATTTATCCAGGTCGGAAATGGCATGTCTGGGTCGACAAGGATCCACTACCACCCCTAACCGAGAAACTATCAAAGCCCACTTATGAGCATAATCACAAACAGACACAGCATAAAATTGGCACAAAATGTGGCTCACAGTGACCTTAAATTCAAATTTGTCATCAATCTACTACCAGCTCTATTTTTAGGGCGAGCCGCCATATGTCAGGCCTTCTACTCATCATTGCCAACATTTAACACCCACCTATTCCCAAATACCAAATAGTTATCATCCATACCAACCATGAACAGGAAGAAAGGCTAAAGACCATAAAAAATACATATATATATTAAGTCGCATGCTAGTAAACTTCCCACAAAAACCCAATTAAAAAAACAGAAAAGAAAGCAACCCGAAATTTCATAGCAAGTAAAACGAAGAGGGGTAAAAACAGATTTCTTTTTCTTTAGTAGGTGAGGTAAGCCCCCACCCAACCAATGCAAGACCTAGGTTTGCAACATGCCAAGTATAAAAGACCATAAGCAGAGACCATAATTTTAACTGGGTTGGGTCAATGTCAATCTCAACATGTTGCCTAATAAGTGAGATGCTGCCCAGTCCACATGGTCAAGTTATTCATTCAAGTTGAGCGAACGAGTACAGTGCATGAGTAGAAACATAATAACACATAAGAAAAGTAAAAACGAAAGACTAAACCACAATTCTTCTCAATGTACTGCAAAGCGTTTTAGGGGCCCCAATCACTCAAGTTTTAAACATCATTGCCAACATTGGCACTTTATAAGCAGCAAAGGGAAAGAGGAAAAAGAAAGAAAAACAATAAATAACTGGACAACTTCCTATTCTCCATGAAAGAGGCAGTAAGAGATCAACAATAAACCTGTGCCTTTGCTTCGTTTCAGGTTGCTACACTCAAGAACTATACCAATTAAATTGACTTTCTGGTTGACAGCAACAAGGGCATCTGCTATTTTGAGGAATCTATAGTCATCTCTGTTAATTACCCCCATGCTGTCCTTATAGCAACCTGCAACAAACAAAATTATATGCCTGATTTCACAGAGTAGAACAACTAAAATATAAGTAGACCCTATTATCTCGGGAATCTGGAACAAACCTAACATTTAGAATAGGTTGTTAAAAAATGTGGCTCAGAGTAACCTATACTCTTGAATTTATCATCAATCTACTACCAGCTCATGTTTGAGGGCAGCCATAAGTCCGGCCTTTGACTCATCATTGCCAACATTTCATATCTGACCTCCCAACAAAATGGAAAAAGGAATAGGAACAAAACCCATTCAGCATTAATAAATCAGCAATTACATTCATCATTGGTCAGAATTAACCATATATACCCTATACTAAATTGACGACATCCAAGTTAACAGCAGAGAATCATTAGACACAAATGGCCCATGTCTTACATTTATACTGCCATTTATTCTGAACACGCAGTTTCTACTTTTTTTATTTTTTTTTTTGGATTTGGAAGGGGCGGGGTGCAAGAGGGTTTGAAGAAATTAGACAAATAACCGCCAGGGGTAGGTAAGGCAAACTAACCAGATATCAGACTGGGAGAGCTGCAAAGCAGCGAGGAGTCGGCGACAGTGGACAACAAGGAGAACCAGAGAGAGAGAGAGAGAGAGAGAGAGGAGAGAGAGAGAGAGAGCGACTACAGCGAAATGGACTAGGGGTCCCTTTAAAAACTTCGGGTCTAAGGGTCCCTTTTAAAAACTTCGGGTCTAAGGGTTACTGATTCTGCTAATCCCAACCCGAACAGAGGTCAAGGTCCAACTTCGTCGCGACTCGGATAGTTTGGCTCGAATTGCCTTTTTTTTTTTAATTTGTGAAGCTAATTCAGTAGTTGTGTTATACTATTACGTGGATTTTTTAGTGAATCTTTTATGTTTTTTGAAAACCGACGAGGTAAACTTTCATTAACAAAGTAGGGAAACTGAAATCTTGTAAGGCTATGTCCAAAATGTTATCTGTCTCACCATCTAACCAAATCCTAACGTCCTCATAAATAAGAGTTATCTTAATAGTTTTATGTGCCACCTTATTAACAGCTTTACGAGCAAAACTAACATATATAATGGAAAAATCACACAATAATCTAAGACAGTCTATAATGATAGTATTAAAATAACTAGTTTTGCGGACTTTAGATTTAATGGCAAGAGCTATCGTTTGTGAGTCGGTCTCCACAATAACTCGATGAGTCCCCAACATTCTTGCAATCTTTATCCGAAGACAAATCCCACAAGCTTCCGACACCTCGGCATTCCAGGACCCTCTCTCTAGATTGCGAGGCTATGGCAACAATTTTCCCCTTATCATCTCGCACTACTACGCCCGACCCTCTACAATTAGGTGATGAGAGTGAGACTTCCACGTTAATTTTGTGGAAACCAAGTGGAGGTGCCTCCCAATGTTTGTTAGTTTGTACGAGATGCCCAATTCTTCTTCTATTTGTACTCTAGACCATTAAGCAAGGTTGTCCATGTATCGGTAGCTTGTGAAATCATTATGCTAATATCCCACCTTTTTCTTTCAAAGACCTATTTGTCTCTGTCAACTAGATTGAGGGAAGCATAATGATAAAGAGGCCTTTTTAATCATCATCCATAGCATTGAGAAGATCCAAACACCACATACCACAATCGAGAGGATGCTTTAGCCTTAGGGTCCACACGAAGAGGGGATTTTGCCGAGAATTGGCATGCTACACGACAATTTAAGAATAGGTGAGTTTGGGTTTTGTACCCTCTCCATACATAGGGTAGTAGACGTCCACTTCAAGCTTCTCTGAATAAATTGACTCGAGTTGGTAGAGAGTCATGGCGGACCCTCCAACCAAAATGTTTCATTTTTCGCTAGGTTGTAGCACTCCGGATGGCTTTCCATCTACCATCCTGTTCACCTGAGGTGCCCGGTAAGTTAGGGTTTGATCCTTCCTATTCGGTTCATGGCACGAGATGATATGTCGACCTGACCGTGAAATTACCATCTTTTGTCGGCGATCCAGCCTAAACAATCCTCCATGTTCAAGTCACTTAAAGTAACGCTCATAATCTCTTCGACTTGATTATAGTTGACAATTTGAATGATTAAGTCCTTACGCTACATTCGGTTCTCATGGTTAATGAGTTCTTCTACCTTTTATCTTCATTCAGAATCCTTGCTTGCCTAAAAGTTCCCCTTCATTCGAGCTTGGAAGCTATTTGTCTCCTCATATACTAACGCTTGATCCATTGTCGATGTTCCACCGGCACTCTGTTTTCAATAGGTTCCGGGCTTTGAGTACACTTTGTCAAGAATAGCTAGGTTGGTGGCCAACCTTAGTTTCCCAAAAGGACATCCTAAAGTAATATCAAGCCTTAAGCACTTGGGCTACCAAGAAAGTTGGAACACGTAGCGATCGCTAGGCCTTATTTGGCAAGAAGGGCCATATTGAAATCATGGAAGTTTCGAAGCCCACTCCACCACTTCGTTTAGATTGACGAGATCTTGTTCTAATTAATCTAGGCCAGCCTCTTTTCATGTTGACCCCACCAGAAATTTCTGCAAAGGCCCTTAAGTTCATTGCATAAATACTTTGGCACCTCAAAACATTGATAGCGTACGATTGATTGTGCCACCGCCTTCAATAGAATTTTGCGCCCTCCAGCTGATAATGCTTTCTCTTTCCACCCTTTGAGTTTTTTCCAAACTCGATCATGGATACCTTGAAAGACCGCCTTTTGGATCTCCCTATAAAGGTAGGGAGACCAAGGTAGCGATTGCAAGTCTCGGTTGCCTTGAATTTCAATCTCCCTTATAGCATTTTACGCTTATTCTCATCCACATTATGACTAAAAAGACCTCACACTTATCCATATTGACCACTTGTATGGAGCAAAGCTCATAGGCTTTCAAATATGTAGAATGTTATCAACTTCCGCTTAGTTTGTCTCGGCGAATAGTAAGATATCATCTGTTAAAAAAAAAAGATGTGAAACCATAGGGGCACCTCTACGGACTCGAATTCCATGAATAGATTTTTGGCCACCGAATCCATAATGAGAGAATATAGACCTTTAGCACAAAATAAGAACATAAAGAATGACAAAGACCTCTATGAAGCATGAACCACTTTGTAGGTTGTCCGTTCACAAGTACCGCATAGGAAACTATGGACACGCAACGCATAATGAGGGCCACCCACTCTAAGTCAAACCCCAACCTGCGAAGCATACGCTCTAGAAAATACCATTCGATTGTGTCATACGCTTTATTCATATCAAGTTTCAATGCTATGTACCCCTTCCTAACCGACTTCTTCCTCTTCCGCAAATAATGAAAGTGCTCAAAGGCCACTAATACACTATCGGTTATAATTCATCTAAGAACAAAAGCACTTTGAGACTCATGAATCACATTAGGGAGGATGATTTTGAGCCTATTCATGACCTTTCAAACAAGTTCGTGGACCACATTACACAAACTAATGGGTCTAAATTCATTAGGCAAACGTGGAAACTTGACCTTGGAAATTAAGACAATATAGGTCCGGTTAATATCATGAAAGTTGCCTTCATTATTGAGAATATTTAGCACATTATCAACAATATCTCTACCTACTATATGCCGAAATGTTGGTAAAAGAGAGCAGGTATACGGTCCGAGGCCAAGGGCTTTGGTAGGATGCATTGAGATAGGGGTTTGAATTCCTCTTCCCTCGTGTAAGGTCACTTTAAATTCTCATTCGGAGTCTGTTGTGATTTTTGGTTGTACAATGGACAACAACTCCTCCATTTATGTGGGATTTGATGATGAGAAGAGGTGATGGAAATACCGAAGAAAGGCTTGCTCTATGTCCTTATCCTATGTGATTTGTTGGTCGCTCTCATCGTCCATCACCATTATAAAGTTCCTCCTCACTCTTAGCGTCACTTTTTGATAGAAAACCCCGTATTGCGCTCACCCTTGGTAATCGAGATTTGACGACTTCTTTGGCACCACATAGTTTCCTCTTAATGTTCTATATCATCAAATTCTCTAGTCAAAGACCTGATTCTTTCAAGTGTTTTAGTGGTGTGTTGTTGGTCTTGAAGCTCGGTCATTTCCTCCTTCTTTTGTTCAATTTTCTTCTTGATGCTTAGAATCCCAACTCTCAATCTCTTTTTTAGTAGTTTGCAACATTGAAGAATTTGTTTGTCGGTATTAAAGCTATGGAATTCAAACCAGGGTTGTCGTACCACATCTTTACACTTGGTTTTTATAGGCTCATGCTTTTTCTAAACGACATGGCCGCCTCTTGGGTTGTTTGCCCTTAAGGCTGGATGGTTGGGTGTAGCTATATTCGATGAATATGGGGAGATGATCTGATCTTCTCTTTGGCAAATGATGAACCTTAGGCCATGGGAATATAGAATTCCGGGTAGAATTAGCAAAAAAATGATCAAATGTTCTTGAACTTTTTGTCTTCATCCCTATAATTTTCCTAGGTGTACTTGTGACCATAAATTTTCAGTACAAGTCTTGTTAGACTTAGTTTTTCTCAAAAAATTTCTCCGAGGTGATTATTATTATATGAAAATGGCTCCAAATTTTCATTAATTCTCATAAGGTATTGTACATTCTCTTAGAACTATTTGTGGGAGACAATTCGGTCAAAGTCAAGGTCATAAATAGAGATAGATAAAAATCCTTATGAATCCGGTGAGTCCGAATTTTAGGGTTTGTAAATTTTGTCAATCTAGAGGTAATTGAAAGTCCTAATTTTTTAAGTTAATGGTTTTGGCAAGCTAGAAAGGATTGGATTGTTCACTACAAGGACATAATGATTTTTGTTGTTGATGTTCGACCGGATGAATTATATTAAATAACCGACTTGTATAGAGGTGTTAAGAGATTTGCTAAGGAAAGAGGTTAAGTTTCCTAAATTTACTGGTTACAAGTGACATCTTCTTAGGAAAGAGAACCATAGGTGGGGACTTATTAATTGTCCTAATTGGGTTAAGTGTGCAAGTCATTAGGGAGTAATGAGGAATAAGAGTATTATTCCTATATACATGGTTGGCCTGCTTTAGACAAGTAAAGTGCAAAAATAGTTGAATTTATTAGAAAGTTGCAAGAAACCTAACAAATCGTAGAGAGAGGACACTCTAACCCTGAGCCCACCTCCTAACTTGGTTTAAGGGAACCCACATTAAGTAAAGTTGGGGTATGGGTAGACAATTTAATTGTGACCCCATGTTCTATTTATGTTAGGCATAATACCAAGATGCAACCTACATTAAGACAAAAATTGCAAGTGAGGAAGCTTATTCATAAGGCAACAAAGTCAAATCCTACAGTGGACTCATCCCAAGTTGGTAACATTCCAACACCACCACCATCATCTCCTCAAAAACCACCGAGAAAAATTCGGAGATTTTCATGTTTATCCCCAAAAAGCCCACAATAAGCAAGTTTCACCCCTAAGAGTCCTAACACTATATCCTGGTGCACCCTACCTCAAAATGCTTCACCTTCTATACCTCGGAAGACAACCGCCTAAACAAAATCTCAATCCCATCCGATCTGTAAAGCCCAAAGCAAAAAAATCTCCTCAACCAAGGCTTACTATTATTGAAGTTATTTTGAAAATTATAAGTCAATATTTAAAGGTTAGAGGACTTTCCTGTGGATGAATTATGTACTCCACAATTATCAAAGCTGGATGCATTTTTTAATAAAGATTAAAACGGTCAAAGCTGGGTTACTGAGGTTACAATTGATGATGATGAATCTAAGGATAATGATTTTGAGGAGAGTGGAAATGAAGAATCCGAGGATGAATTTGTGGTTAATGAGTCGGACATTCAAGGGCTTGATGACATTGATATGGAGACTAATGTTGAGAAAAGGATAGCTTTGAGTCATAAGTTACTTGTTGAGGAAGAGGCGGGCAATTAGTTAGTAGAGAACAAGATGGCAAATGTGTTTGAGGAAGGCAGGTTGTGGCGGAGAGATAGGGATGGAAAGATAAAGTTATATACATGTGATATATTCCTTTCTAAACCAGAATTGTTGGTCTGTAATCAAGAAGTACTATTTATAAGAGGGTATTACTTTGAGGAAAAATAAAAATGACAGTAGGAGATACACTCATATATGCCACGATACTAGATGCGGTTTCTATATCCATGCCACCGTTCGATTAACAAAATAACATATGTTACAAGAATCATAAGGTGGACATGTTTGTAATCCATGTGAGGTCGAAACATGGTTGATTCTAGGTGGGTTGCAAGCTAGTAACTACCTGACTACAAGGATCCATGGAGATGAAAGTCATGTAAAACAAGATGATGAGGAAGTTTGGGGTTAATATTCCTAAGCGTATATGCTTTGGAAGGTTAGGAGCTTTATAAAAGAGGTGATTGATGCAAACATGATGACGGATACAAGGTGCTTCCCCATTACATGGAAGAGTTTAAGCAAATGAACCCACATTTTGTTTCCTTCACTAATTGGACTGATCAAAGTCCATAGGAAACCCCACCATTCAAAAGGTGCTTCATATATGTTGCGGTAGTCATAGCAATAAGAAAACTGTATGACATTGATTGGCATTGATGCTTGTTTTTCGAAGGGCCCTCATAAAGGATTTTTAATTACTATTATGGGATTGGATGGGAACAATGGTTAGTTTCCCCTTGCTTATGGGGTGGCACATGTGAAAATGAAGACGAATGGAGCTTTTTCATTCATGGACTTGTTGTAGCTCCTAGTGCAACCGAAGACAGACTCTAGATTCACTTGATATCCGACGGACACAAAGTAAACTCTCAAATTATTTCTATTTTAATTAATTTAAATAGTTCACATACAAGGGCTGACATGTGTTGTACTTTTTAAAGGGTATCATCAGCTCATTGTGTAAGATTATACAACAAGCATAAACAAGAATATGTGAAGACTCGGTATAACTCTCTCTCTCTCTCTCTATCTCTCTCTCTCCAAGTTTGAATTCAAGTCATTCACATATCTTGAGAAGCTCATCTTTAAGTTTTCATTTGTGTCCGACTTACTCGAAACCATCTCTTGAGTAAAATGCTTATCTCCGGGTTTCGACCCACTCGGATGCAACGCAAACTGTCATCATGCCTAAAGAATTTCACATGCATAAGTTATTTTGAGCTCGACTTATTGCAAAAGTTAAAAAGGAATTACTAAGTTAATTCAAACTCTAAGTCGAGATCCAATTATTAACTCGAAATTATTTATTTGGCATATTGATGCATTGTGTCTATATAATTTTAATTCTTCATTCATCTAAAAGATAGACATAAAATGGAATTAGAACTTATTGAATATTAATTAGACTCAGAAAATTCCATTTATTCAACTTAAGGATAATTAAGTGCTTAATTATTTAAATTAATTTTTATCCGTAACTAATCTTGGATTAAAGTATTTTTATACTTTGAGTACCACTTTGATTTGCTTTTGCAAGATGATTGAAGTGATTTAATCTCAATTTGAAAAATAAAAGCAACCGACTTCTAACCGTTAAACACCAGCGAGACAGAAAAGTCATTGTTTTAGGACAAGCTCGAAACATGATGTCGGGGTTGTTTATTTCCATTTCTACTAAATTACAACTTTGAGTCTAACGGTTATTTTGAGCCAAGGACTGATATACAATGTTCATATTTACAACGGTTCTCTTTCTAAGGGACTCGGACTATTTGTTACAACGGCTAATGAAGCTTCTCGATCAAGGATCGGTCACAACGGCTATCCGCCTCGTTGATTATAAATAGAAGTCGAGTCTACAAGACTGAAGAGTTAGCTAGAACTAAACTCTAATCTTATTCTCTCAATCTTTTTAACTTTTAACTCCGTACTTAAGTTCTTCTCAACTTTTGAGTTGAAACGGAAGAAGTCTTAATCGATCAAACTCTTAATTTCTTCACTTCTTTCTAATTTCCCTTGATTGAGTTATAAGGGTAACTCAGCTCGGTTGTGCCTAGCTGTAAAGGGTAACTCGGTTAGGAAGTACTAGGGTAGATAAGGGAACTTCGTGTTTAAGAAAATTTATAGAATTGTCCGAGGGAGAAATTTTGTAAGAGTTAGTCCTTGTATTTTGTTGATTTAAAATAGTGGATTTGATTTGGTGTTTGGATTGACACTCGTCCATGGTTTTCCGCCCCATGAGGGTTTCCATGTATTTTCCGTATTCTCACTTTCTAACTTCATTATAGACTAAGAATCTCTTTTCTAAGTTCGACTTGGCGAGAAAATCTTTAACTCCGTAAAATTTCCTTTTCACCCTGTTCACCCCCTCTAGGGTGACTCAAACTCTCAAGAGAAAACCTTCAATTGGTATCAAAATCTTGCCTTCTCAAAGGATCTAACAATCCAAGGTTTAAAGATCAAATGGCTCTTAACTACTAAGTTCAAGGGATCAAACTTCACTCACTAGGAGAAGATCATGGTGTGCTTCATCCAAGAACAACAATTATATTCCCACCAAGATAGATGACACTCGTACAGTAGCCAAGGTGAAGTTAGAATTCACTACGAAAGAGAACGGGAAGTATAGAAAGAACTTCAAGGCAATGAACACACTCGATGTGTGCTATTGACTCAGCGAGAATACAACAGAGTATCTACCTATGATACTACCAAGGAAGTTTGAGACACATTGGTCACTACTTATGAAGGTACCGGTTAAGTGAAGCAAGCAAAGATAAGTCGAGTATCTCTACAAGTACAAGATGTTCAAGATGGAGGTCGAAGAGAACAAAACTCGGATGTACATTCGCTTCATTGAGATTGTCAACAATCTCAAGTCCCTTGGAAGGAAGATATCTCATGAAGAGATTGTCGGAAAAATTTTGTGGAGTCTACCGAAGAGAAGATAGGTTCCTAAGATGACTACTATTGAAGAAGTGCGGGACCTTACTCGATTGCGAGTAAGATGAACTCATTGGGAAACTACTCACTCATGAGTTGCATCTAGAGGAAGAAGAATATAAGGTTAGCATTAAAAGAAACATTGCGCTCAAATCCTCCGAAGAACTTAGTCCTAGTCCGAGCTCCTTAGATTCCAAAGAAAACCCCATGGCACTTTTGGCCCGAGGATTCAAGAAAATGATGAAATACAAAAATTGGCGGAAGAAGCCTAAGCAAGAGTTCTTCAACAAGGATAGAAAAGGTAAATTCTCACCTCCTTCAAATTTAACTTTGACTAAGAACTCTAGTTGATTTGAGTGTGGCAGCAAAGACCACATAGTCAAGGATTGTCCAAAGAGGAGAAAGGACGAGAAGAAGAAAAAGCTATGGTAGCCACCTGGAGCGATGATGAATCGAAGAAGATGATGACATCGAAGATGAGTCAAAGTGTCTTATGGCTATGACAGACTCAAACGCTGGATCTAAGTCGAAAGTGAAGTATCGAATATCGAGGAAACAGACCCTTAGGAGGTAATCAACTACTTTCTCAAATTCTCTAAACATGATCTAGCCGGATACATTTTTACTTTGGAGGAGAAGTCCAATTCTAATTCTTTTGAATTTAAAGAGAAACTAAAGTCTCTCGAGTCTTGAGAACATTTCTTTGAAAATGATTTAGAAAAACTAAGACAAAACTCGAAGGTACTTGGTACTCAAGATAATGAGACCGAGTTTGAGTGCCTCATGAAGACTCAAGACTCGAAACTAGATCATTCCGAGTACTACCAAAGACTCGAGTACAAACCTCATTCTTCCTAAGTTTTGATTACAAGTCATTCCGAGTACCATAGAAACTTCGTTTAAGTTTTCATTCGATTCGACTTACTCGGAACACACGCTCTTGTTTATCTTCTCACATTAGTGTTTCGAGTCACTCAAACACCACTAAGACTTATCGCATGTTCAAATAATCTCTCTAACGCCTCTTTTCGAGTTCTAACTGCATATCTTGAAGTAAAGTGAATTACATCGTTAATTCATATTTCTAAGTCGACATGTTTATTTGAGAATTATTTGTCCGGAGCAAGTACGCATACTCGATGTTTTCACTTTTATAACTTGATCTTTCTTAGGATTGACTTCGATGGAATTTGAGTATAATGAATATTAGACTCAAAAATTCCGCTCTTCTAGGCCAGAGATAATTATACACTTAATTATCTTAATTAAATTATTATCTGTGCCTAATCTTGGACCAAAGTATTCTTTACTTTAAGAACCAAAATGATTTACTTTTGTAGGTTATCGAAACAAGGTTATCTTATTTTTGAATTACAAAAGTAACCGAGCTTCAGTCGTCAATCACCATCGGACAAGAGTTTTCTACTTTTGAATAAGGCTCGAATGCTTTGTGTCGGGGTGGTCTGTTTCCAAAGCCGAAAAACTTCAACGCTAAACTTAACGAGTGGTTTCCATCTTTCTTTTCGGACATCACCAGCTGATTGGAGCACCTTGAGAAGCCAAGAGCCATTGTATAACGTTCACATCTCAACGGATCTTTTACGAGCAACTCGAAAAACCGTTACAACGGTCACAAAGGACTTCGTTCGGAAATTAGTCACAATGGCTAATCTGCTTGGTTATCTATAAATAGAAGCCATATCTCAAGACTAGAAGATTGTCTGGACTATTGTTGAAACACATGACTTAAGCAAAAGTCATTGTATTCATGCTAAATCTTCTATTTACAACTCCTAGCGTGTAATTCATACTTTCCGAGTTGTAAAGTCTTGTAATCAGTTGCACACTCTTTCTTACTTTCTATGCAAGGTCCCTTGAGCGAGTCGTAAGGGTTAACTCAGCTCGGTTGTCCCTGATTGTAAAGGTTATCTTAGTCATAAAGTACTAGATCATATAAGGGAACTTTTGAGTATAGGAAACCATTGTAAGGAATTGTTTAAGGGAAAAATTTTGGTTGAGTCACTCCTCTATATTTTGTGGATTCAAAATAGTGGATTTGACTTGGTGCTTGGATTAGCATTGTCCGTGGTTTTATGCCCAGGAGGGTTTCCACGTAAATTGTGTTATCACTTTTACGAGTCCAATCTAGATTCAGAATCTGTTGTTGAGCTAAATTGTTGCAAAAATTGTTTAATTTTCTTCATCATCCTATTCACCCCCTATCTAGGGTGACTTAGACTTCCACGTGCAAACCTTCAAGCTAAACACCCTAAGGTGAAATTATAATCCATCATTCTCTATCACTCTCTATTCTCTTCATTTTTTCATACCATCACACATTTCCCAAACTCTTAAACTCCACAAACAACCTTCTTTGTCCTTCGTTTGAGCTTGTTACCCTACTATTACGCTGCCAGATTCTATTCGTCATCCAAGTTTGGCGGGTGGTAAAACTTGAAGGCATCAAATCTTTTTCCAAACTCGCTCTACGATTTTTATTTATTTATGCTATTTACTTGCTTTTCGTATTGTGGAGCAACGATGTATTTGCTTTAAATTCCTCCCCGCCATTGTAACTTTTAGTTTCTTTTCGCTTTCTTAATTGCTTTCTTTATCGCTTTCTTATTTGTTTATTTATTGGTTTTCTAGCATGCCTTGTTTGCTTTCATTTCAAGTATATCGCATGTTGTGTACTTGATTGGTAAATGTGTTTTTAACTCATAACTTAAGCTAGTAAAGACCGTCCGTTGACGGACGGAATGGAGAACTTATTTCTTCATTTCGTACCTTCACCCCCAAACATCGGATTCTCGATTTAAGAGCAATACGAGACTTTTTAAAAGCTGTTTTCAAGCTTAGTTTTTCCGTACTAAGATTAAAAGAGTATTTTCTTTATTTTTGTTAGTTTTTACTTCTTAAAACTAGCTAGCGACTATTTTCTTTTTGCTTTTATCTCTCCCATTTGCTTCTCAAGCATTTCTAGTTAGAAATGAACAAAATTAAATTGTTTTTTGACAACCATTACTATAGGACCGAGAGCGATTTCTCGATCACGACCCTATAGACTGGCGCCGGTTATTAGTCGATGCTTGGCTCTCGCTTGGCGCTGGATGATAGTAGGGCATGACTCTCGATCCAAATTGGTTTGTTTATCTTTTAGGCTCGGAAGCTTTTCGGTGAAAAATAACCTTTTCTTTTTCTAATTTTCTAACCACGAAATAACATACCGAGATTTACGTTAAGCTTGTCGTACAGACAACAAATTAAACCACTACTTAAACTTATAATAAACAATATAGCAAGGGCAAGTAGGGATCGAATCCACGAGGAAAGATATAATAACATGCAAGTTTTAATCTAATTAAATTTACTACTCTTAAAAACAAAATAGAAAATATAAATTAAAATCAATAACTAAAATTCATAGAAAATTATCTAATAACTAAATAAATAATTTATACAGAATAATAAAACTACAATAACCCAGAAATATTTTTGTATATTTTTTAGAATAATTAAAACAGAAAACTAAAGCAGAAAATAAACAAATTCTAAAACAGAAAATTAAATAAGTAAAATTCTGCACTAAAATAATTACGAAAATAAATACTAAAACTACCCAGAATAATAATACTAATTTTCTAAACCTAACCAGACCCTAAAAATATAAAAACAAAATTTAAAATCTAATTTACGAATTTATTTTATTAAAAACCTGCAGTAATTAAATTCAAGAATTAAATCTGAAAAAATATCAAATTAATTCCAAAAATTCTAAAATTTAATCACAGCAAACTAGGACTCTATCTAAACCCTAAAAGAAAATAAAACACAAAAAATAACAAAAGAAACTATTTTTAAACTAATTTCTAACAAACTGACTCAAAAATAATAAAAGCTAACAGAAAATTAAATCTGAAAATTAAAATATATAATGACTCAAAGTTAAATTAAAATAAAATTACTAAAACTAACCTAAAATACTGATCTTTAGGGGGTTTAATGAAATTGATAATAAAAGACTATAACTTTATGAATAAAAATTAATAAACTCAAGAAAATAACTAAAAGGCAAGCAAATAATTATCAAAGATAACAAATTTATAAAAACACTTAGTATAATCTATATCCACCATGCAAATTATTATTTATCATTAACACACAAATTGATCTACCCATGAGCTAAAGCTGTAGAAGACAACCACTAGCGGATCTTCCCCGTTTTTCCTTAGTTATTAGTTTACTTAGGCCTAGCCCTAATATAAACCCTACCAATATTGATAACCCTAGCACTAGCACTAGAATTTAATCAAATTAGAGCATTAAGCATTAGAAAAACATCATCTAGCACCTAATAACCAATCTACTAGCAAATTGATTTAAGAAGGATCTATGATAATTTCCTAATTAAAAGAGATGGGTATGAGCCATCCATGATTAACTAGGGTGATACTTATGTCTAAAAGATCAAGCAATTACGTACTTAAACCCTCTAAACTATCACATGAATTTATATAAAACTAAATAGCGTGCACTCTAATTAATTAGACATAAATTCATAAACATTAAACACAAATTATCATAGAATCATGGATCAAATCAATAAGACAATAAAAATCAAAACTTTGTTTCAAAATAAATAATTTAACATGGCTTCAATGAGATTATACTAAGTATAAGAAAAACTACTCACACATCATGTAATTTAAAACATGTAAACTAAATAAAACTAGCATCTTTAGTATTAATCTATCAATAAAAACTCAATCTTTTATAATAAAAATTACAAAACTAAATTATACTACCGATATTAGTTTCTTTGACCGGGAAGATGAAGAAGATGATGATGGATGGTGGCTGGTCGGGCAACGGACAGCAGCAACAGCAAGCGGACAGCAGCGGCAGCAAGCGGACAGCAGCGGCAGCAAGCGGACAGCAGCGGCAGCAAGCGGGCAGCAGCGGCGGCAAGGGTTCGAGCGGCGAGTGCGGCGGCTGGCTGGTGGTCGGGCAGCGAGTGTAGGCGGCAGCAAGCGGTGGTGGCTGGCGTGGACAGCAAAGGCAAGAGGTGGTGATTGTGTGTGGTCGGCTTCCTCGGTCTCTCTCCATGATGATAATAAGTAGTATATATAGGGTGAAAGAGTTAGGGTTTATTTCTCTTTCTTCTCTTCTAAGTTTCCCTTTTCTATTCCACTTAGGATTTCCTAAAATATAATATCCTAAAATAAATATTTTATTACATATTATATTTATGGACCGACTTCATATATTTTCTTGGATGCTTGTCGGTAGCTAAAAATCCACTTTTAACGACTTTTCTTCTCTTCCCCACTTTATTCGATAATTACCTATAAATAGACAAAATAGAATAAATTAGATAAAATAAACTATATAATATAAACTCAATAACTACTAAAAATACGTATAAAATACGACTTAACAATTTCATTAAAATTAATTTCTAAAATAAGTGATTAATAAAAATCACCAATCAACATTGCACTTAATCGCTTAAACGAATCGGATTACGAAAATAAATAATCTTAATAAGAGCCTCACACCATTTTCCAAATCAACTTTAAAAACCATCTTCAATAATAAAAATCAAAGAGCCGACGCTTCATGGGAAAACGCCTAAGTCTCGCTGCCCCTACGGGGAGACACCGAGGTCTGCTTGGTTTCTACATTGGTAAGTCCACTAGGGAGTATCATTTATTAAGAGGGTAAAACTTGAAAATTTGAGTTGTGAGTTTTCTTATTGTGTTTTGCATTAGGCATATTGCATTTAGTCGACCTTAGACATAGTTGCTTTTAATTTCTACCTTTAGGTTATACCCATAAATGAACAATTTCGGAGAGGTCAAACTATTAACTTGGTGGGCCCAATTAGGCTTGATACACTTGGAAGATGGTTATTCTCCACTCATAGCACGCTTTTTCTTGGTTCCTGATCGAGAGGCACTTGGTTCTTTATCTCCAGCTATGCATTCCATGGGGGACTAAATTTTTAGACTATGAGCCCCCATGTATCCGACCTAGAATCATCGCTCTTTTGACCATAGAACTTTGGCTATCTAGGTGGTACCTTCCTCTTCATTTGATTGCTTTTAGTATTTAACCTTTTTCTTGTAAGCCTTTAGTTTAAGTTGGGTTGCTAAATAACCCTTGCATGGGTGCAAAATAAAATACAATAATGAACCTTCTTGAGTTGGTCCAATTTTTGCATTTTAGCCAAAAGTCCAAAAGACGCATTTCTCTTTTAGGTCGGTCCATTAATTTCGTTTATGAGTCGAGTCTTCCTATCCTTAGTCTCTTTTTTTATCGACCGCCGGGCATAACCGGTACCGGTTTCCTCCAGGTTAGGCGAGGTTAGTCTCGCCGTGGACCGTCTCTTCTCTTTTTAGTCGGTTTTAGGTTTGGCCTTTAGGTTTTAGCTTTTGATTGTCAACATACCTACATTTTTTTGCATTTAGCCAAATTAAAAATTCATCTCAAATAGATAAGTCCATTTTTTTCATTAGCCAAATTTAAAATTAATCTTAAATAGGTGAGTCCATTTTTGCATTAGCCAAATTTGAAATTCATCTCAATAGGTGAGTCTACCTTTACATTAGTCAAATTAACATCCATCTTATTTTAGAAAGTCAATGCATTAGCCCAACTAAATTCATCCCAATCTAAGTCATTCAATTTGCATCATTCATGGCCGGTTTACATTCCGTATGTGTATCCAAATAAAGATCATTCTTTCTTCTTTTTCTTAGTCTCTTTGGGTCTAGCACTTGCTTGAGTCCCTGCTCCCCAAAACTTATTTCTCCTAGCATGGTCCTAAGTAGTTATCTTTGGGTTGCAGAATAGGGAAGCCCACTTTAACTGGATTTCTTCGAATCCGGGCTCAAAAAGGTTGTAATGTTTGATTAGGGAGTCGAGTACCACATCTCTACATTCAACACCTCGATCAACTCTAGTGTAACCAACCTCGGTGTGCTTAACACCGATTCGGTTAATATTTCGTCGTAGTGTAGTACCAAAAACAATTCCCCTCCAATGGATGAAGAACCACAACCATCTCCTATCTTCTCTTTGCTCAATGAATCCTCGGCTAAAATGGAAGCTTGGATTGAGGCTCAAGACCAAAAATAGAATTCATGTTTGAAACTCTTGCTCTAATCCTAAAGACTCTGCAGAAAAATAAGGAGAAGGAAAAGAAGAGATAGAAAAATGAGGAGAAGGAAAAAGACAAAGAAAAAGAAGAAGGAACTCGACACCACCTTATGGTCTACCACTTGGCCCACCATTTCATAAATCATCCTATACTCAACCTCCTCTCGAAATTGGTCTCGAACCTAAGTCTAATCTATACATAGATCGGATAGAAAGGATGCTAAGAGAGTCCGTCATGTTCAAAAGTCACTACTTTGACCTCACGGGATTCATTTCAATCCCTAAAGGAAAGCTAACTCTTAAATTTACCATGCCGGACATCAAGTTTCATAGTTCGGAAAATCCCTATCACCATGTTCACAACTTCATAGGAGCAACGACTCGAAAGAATGTGCTCGAAGATGCATACCATATTATTTTTCCTTGGATGTTTGATAAAGATGGTATGAAGTGGTATAGTGCAAGTAACCCACATAAGGTCACTTATTGGACTGATACGTGCAAGGAGTTTTTACACCAATACTCATAAAATACTGATATACTTGTCACCCTTCATGATTTAGAGCTGATCAAACAAGGGGAGAAAGAAAGCTTCACCGACTTTCTCACTAGATGGAGGGCAAAGACTCCCTTAAAGTATATCGACCTTCCGAAAAAATCAAGTCAAGATCATTGTGAAGAACCTTTGGCCCGTATATAATCAACATTTGAAGTTCTTACCCTTCACGAGCTTCCCTTCCCTAAGAGATGCGGGAATGCTAATAGAAAAAGAAGCGTCCGTTGCAACCAAAAAGTCCTGGCGAGTAATAGAGGTAACTACCAAAATAAAAAGAAGAAAAGCGAAGACTCAAACACTCTGCTCAATACTTTTCACGAGTTGTATAAAAGGAATTAGGTATAACAATCTCGTACTTATAGAGTTTTGATTCCAAGGCATTCTTTATATCTTAGAAACTTTTCCGAGTGATATGGTATCTTCTCTAAGTGATATAGCTTTTACTTCGTGTATTTCTTGCTTATCCTTGAGTGACTCGGAAAAGCGATATGCGTATCTCACTCACTTCGAGTCCCTCATCACTCGGATTTATCGCATCGTTGAACAGAGTAGTATTCCGCTCACATCGACTCCTTTTTATAAGGTCTATCTTGTTGAAGTCGGTACTCCCGGTTTGTTTCATGCTCAGTCTATATCAAGTTATATCACTCGATGTTCTTCACTTAACTTGATTCTTCGCTTAGACTAAGTCGGACGGAATTACGAGTATCATGGATTTTGGACTCGGAAAATTCCATTTCGTTTCGACTCGGATAATTAGTTGTTTAAGTATCATAATTATTTTATTATCTATGTCTAATCTTGGACCAAAGTATTTTATACTTTGAGAACCAAAATTGATTTACTTTTGTAGGTTATTCAAACGAGGATGCACTTTTCAAAGTACAAAAGTAACCTAGGCTTCAAAATGTCAAATCACCAGCGGACATGGCTTTTCATCTTCTCTACTACAGTCCCGGAAGATTGTGTCGGAGCATGTCTGTTTCCAAATCTGGAAAAGCTGGAACGCTAAGCTTAACGGTGGTTTCCACCTTATCTTTCAAGACACCGCCGAGTGGTTTTGGGACTTCCAAGAGAGTTTAAACCGTTGTCCAACGTTCACATTACAACGGATACTTTCCGAGTGACTCGAAAGCTTCTATCAACGGTCACAAAGAATTCTCGGTCGACGAGATGAAGATAATGGCTACTCCGGCTGGTCATCTATAAATAGAAGCCACCTCACAAGACTTGAAGATTGCCGAACTCATTGTTAATACACGTACTTGAGCAAAGTCATTGTATTTATTCTCAATCTTCTACTTACAACTCCCACTCTGTAATTCATTACTTTACGAGTTGTAAGGTCTTGTACTTAGTTACAAACACTTTCTTACTTTCTCTGTAAGGTCCCTTGACTAAGTTGTAAGGGTTAACTCAGCTTAGTTGTCCCTAGGCTGTAAGGGTTATCTCGGCTAGGAAGTACTAGATCGGATAAGGGAATTTCTCGGTCTAGGAAAACTTGTAAAGAGTTGTCTAAGGGAGCAACTCGGGTTCGATCGAGTTCACGGTATTTTGTGGACTCAAAATAGTGGATTTAACTTCGTGCTTGGATCAGCACGGTCCGTGGTTTTCCGCCCGGGAGGGTTTCCACATAATCTCTAAGTGTTATCTTTCTAAGTTCATTTTAGACTCGGACGGTTTTATAGCTCCTGCTTAACTTGCTTACTTATTCGTGATAGCATTTCCGAGTCCATACTTTTTGACCTGTCGATTGACTCGGAACCTGTCTCTGTCTCTACTTTGGCAAAAGAGCTAACGTTTTCACGAAAAACTTCCATTACCCTATTCACCTTCCTCTAGGGTGACACGGACTCTCCCCGAGCAAACCTTCAAAACCTCTAATACGAGCACTATTAGTCGAGGTGCGGATGTCAATGAGCTTAACAGGTATACCGATTACACTATAATAGATACTACCTATGCTCTAGTGCTCGATCATTTACTATCCAAAGGGAAAATTGAGTTACCTCTCGTAAGAGCGAGAATCGAAATTTCAAAACAGTCGAAAAATTGGGATGCGGGAAATTACGTAAGTACCATCATACACAAGGATGCGGTACATAATAGTGTTGGACCTTTGAGAACAAGTTAGAGATCATGTTCCGTAATGGTCAACTTTCCCTTCTTAAGGTCGTTTAAACACCCGATAACGAGTAAGAACCCATTTAGTGGAACCTTAGCCATCTTTTCGAACCCATTCCAGGTTAGTGGGATCCTTCTATCTTCATTTAAGACATTGATGAACCCAAGTCACCGATTAGCTTGCCTCCTTTAGATCCGAGTAGTACACGGACTATGGGTATGTAATGAAGAGGATGTTTACAAGACTAAGGAAGATAGTGATGATAGCTTCTTGGGCACACAACCCTTAGAAGATGATGACTTTTAGGGAGAAACAAAGACTCCTGAAGTTTAGTTCCTAATTAAATATGGAAAACATAGTGCACCAATGGTTCCAGAGCGGACTCAAGAAGCCTCAAAAGAGAAAGAAGTCGCAAAGAAGAAGACCCCAATTCCTAAATAGCTTCAAAACTTAAAGCCGACATATCCATCTAGCAACTAATATATGCCTCTCGAAGCATAAACAAGCCTTGATTGACACACTTAGTAAGATTGAGGTATCTCCTGAAGTCACACTTGAAGAGGTGGTAGGATTGGTTAATGCTAGAGATGGAACCATTACCTTCAATAAGGACTGACCGAAGAAGGCGTTAACAATGCTCTTTATTTAATTATAACTTACATCAACAAGTTAGTACCCACGACCCTAGTAGATAACTGAGTCTGCTGTAAATGTCTACCCTGGAGGATTGCTAAAAGGTTAGGCATCGAGAGAGCAACAACTTTCCAAAGAAATTGTTTGTATACGAGCTTATGACAATTCCAAGAGAACAATTTTAAGAACAGTGACTCTCCCAATCAATGTCGGACCGGTGGTAAAGAATATCGATTTTTAGGTCCTAGACATCCCCTCTACTTTAGACCTCCTTCTAGGACACCCTTGCTTACATGACCACTAGGTAGTGTCCTCTACATTGCACAAAAAGGTTTAGATGATCGTCAAAAGATAAGTGGTAGCTGTAAAGGGGATAATCTCTATGTTACAATTACCTTTGAAGAGTCTATCGTTGAAATCGAGCACGTTGCCAACGACGAAGAGCTGTATGGATTTGAAACTGTAGCTGTTGTGGAAGACGATAAAGCACCTTTTAACTTCAATCCTTATACTAACCCTATTGTCCATTCAATGTTAAAGAAGAAGGGGTATTTTCCTAGTCTAGTTGTAGGTGGGAGGGCATACCACCGAATTTATCCACCCCTTGAACCCACTGATAACTTCAAATTTGGTCTAGGCTACCATCCATCTGCTAAGGAAGTAGCCTAAGCTAAGTGGGAAACTGTAATAATCATGATTTTAACGAAAAGCAATTGTAAAGCATAGAATTATTGAGTATTATTCCCCATGACTAGGGGGTGAGTGACTCGATTTTATTTACGGTTAGACATATTACATTAGTATCCCTTTGGAGGCCGGTGTTGAATGAAGACTCGGACTTTATACTTTTCCGAGTTCCATCCAGGAATCAGGTATAAGATCTCTTCCCTCATAGGGTTTTGATTACAAGTCATTCTATGTACCTTAGAAAGTTTTCCGAGTGATATAGCTTTTATTACGAGTGTTCTAGAAATTATGTCATATGTCTTTGTGTGACTCGATCGACTCGGAAAGCATACTTGTACTAACTCAGTTTTGAGTTACTCAACACTTAGAATTATTGCATGTTCAAACACTCGTATTCACACACATAAACTCAGGTCCGACTTCATGTTCTAGGAATTACGAGTGTTAATTTTCTATTCCAAGTCGGCTTGTGTTGTTTGAACTTTGTTTTAGTCTAGATCAAGTTCGTTCACTCTGATATTCTTTATCTAACTTGATTCTCTTTTAGACTGACTCGGATGGAATTTTGAGTATCGTGGATATTAGACTCGGAAAATTTCATTCCTTTTTTGACTCGGATAATTAGTCATTTAGTTATCTTAATCATATCATTATCTCGTGTCTAATCTTGGACCAAAGTATTTTATACTTTGAGAACAAAATTGATTTACTTTTGTAGGTTATTCAAACGAGGCTACCCTAATTTTGAACTGCAAAAGTAACCTAGCTTCAAAACGTCAAATCACCAGCGAGACAAGGCTTTTTCCACCTCTAACTTAGCCCCGGACATCGTGTCGGGGTTGTCTGCATTTCCAAATTTGGAAATCTGCAACACCAAGCTCAACGGTGGTTTCCACCTTATTTTTAAAGACACTACCGAGTGGTTTTGGGACTTCCAAAGGAGTCAAGAACCGTTGCTCAATGTTCATATCTCAACGGATATTTTCCGAGTGACTCGGAAAATCCCTTACAACGGTCACAAGGACCTCCAGTCGGAAGATGGATACAACGGCTAAGTCGCTTGTTCATTTATATATAGAAGCCAACTTTCAAGACTTGAAGATTGCCGAATCTATTGTTAATATACATACTTGAGCAAAAAGTCATTGTAATCATTCTCAATCTTCTACTTATAACTCCAATTCCGTATTCGATAACTTTTTGAGTTGTAAGGTCTTGTATTCGATTACAAACACTTTCTTTCTTACTCTCTAAGTAAGGTCCCTTGATCGAGCTGTAAGGGTTAACTTAGCTCGGTTGTCCCTAACCGTAAGGGTGATCTCGGTAAGGAAGTACTAGATCGGATAAGGAAATTTCGAGTCTAGGAAAAACTTGTAAGGAGTTGTCTAAGGGAGCAACTCAGGTCAAGTCGATCCATCGTATTTTGTGGACTCAAAATAGTGGATTCGACTTCGTGCTTGGATTAGCACGGTCCGTGGTTTTCTGCCCCATGAGGGTTTCCACGTACTTTCCGAGTTATTACTTTTCTAAGTACATTCTAGACTCGGACAGTTTCGGAATTCTAATCAATCTATTTCTTCACTACTTACTTGTTTTATGAGTTCATACTTTTCACGAGTACATCGTTGCCTCTCACTCACATCGGATCCTTATTCGTTTTAATTTTGATGCAAGTTTCCTCACCTTATTCACCCCCTTTAGGGTGATTCATACTCTCCAAGAGCAAACCTTCAATTAATATTAGAGCCTACCCTTTCGGAAAGGATCTAACCATCCAAAGGTTTAAAGATCAAATGGCTCGGAACAATGGAGAGTTCGATGAAGGAAGATCTTCTAACGGACCACCAAAGTTCAAAGGACCGACTTACAAGAGAAAACCATTTCCTTCGGTTTATAAAAGAAAAGTTTTTCAAGAAAAAGAGACATAAACTCAGTTCTCTAAACGGAAGACTCATAATCGGACCAAACCCAAAGTCATTCAAATCGGGTTACGAAAAACCTTCTTCCTCGAAAAGGACCACAGTGAAGGGTGTTACTTGGGTTCGTTAGAAGAAGTGAGAAGGGTTAGTTTGTTTTCTTTTTGCAGGCCACTCGGAAAAGATCAAAAGGACATTGGTACTGGACGGTGGATGCTCACGCCACATGTCGGGAGACTCGGGACTCTTTTCCGAGTTAAAAGAGTACAAAGGAGGAAAAGTCACATTTGGAGATGACAACAAAGGCAAGATAGTTGGGATAGGCAAGATTGGAAAGGAAGGCAATCTAGTCAGCCCAGTATACCTTGTCAAAGGATTAAAGTACAACCTCGCTTAGCATCTCTCAATTATGTGATAAAGGTCAAGAGGTGAGATTTACACGGACCAACCGTGTTATATCGGATGTTGCTACCAAAGAAACCAAGTCGTCGGGTAAGAGATCAGGTAATACGTACATTATTCCTCTTTCGACCCGAGTCGAATTTATCTTATTTAAAAGCATCACTTCTTGATGATTCATGGACATGGCATCGTAGATTAGGTCATGTTAGCATGTATACGATCAAGAAACTGACATCTCATGGTTTAGTTAGAGGATTGCCTAATTGTGCTTTCAAGAAAGACAAAGTTTGTAAAGCTTGCACAAAAGGGAAACAAGTGAGATCATCATTCAAATCTCTGAAGATAGTTTCCACATCGAAGGTGCTTGAAATGCTACATATGGACTTATGTGGTGAAATCCCTATTAAGAGTCTTGGAGGTAAATCATATGTACTTGTTATTGTTGATGATTACTCGTGATTTACCTGGGTGTGTTTTCTTAAGCACAAAAATGAAGCATTCAAAGAGTTCAGCAAGCTCTGCGAGAAAATCCAAGTTGAGTCTCGGACTCGAGATTCAAAGAATTCGAACCGACCATGGAAGGGAGTTCGACTACTCGGAATTTGCAGAGTTTTGTGACAAAAATGGCATCTCCCACAACTTCTCAGCACCAAGAACTCCTCAACAGAATGGAGTAGTAGAGAGAAAGAACATAACTCTTGAAGAAATAGCTAGGACAATGATGATTGAACACAATCTAGCCTACTATTTCTGGGTCGAGGCGATTAACACCGCAAATTACACCTTGAACAGATGCCTCATCGGACCCATTCTAAAGAAAACACCTTACGAGCTCTATAAAGGGAAAAACCTAATATCTCATATTTCAAACCCTTTGGATGTAAATGTTTTGTTCACAACAATGGTAAGGATCACTCGACCAAGTTTGATGCTCGGTCGAGATGAAGGTATTTTTCCAGGTTATTCCTCTCATAGTAAAGCTTATCGCATTTTCAATAAAAGAACTAACAAAGTGGAAGAAAGCATCCACGTTGTGTTTGATGAGCTTGAACAGGAAAAACCAAGTGAATCAACATTCTCGAGACCTAAAGCTTAGCGAAGTGATAATCATGATGAAAACAAGCCTATCGAGAATCAAACCCAACCAGCTCGGAATGAAGTCACTCGGAATAAAGTGACTCGAGATTAGGACAACTCAAGAACCCACTCAGAATGATAAAGGACAATCTGATGAACAGATTCACTCGGAACAAGCTTCGGACGATCAAGCAATTCAGCCAACAGATCTGGTGAATCGGAGAACAGGTAGAGCATTCAAGTATGCTTCTAGTCACCCATTAGAAAACATATTATCCGATATCAACGAGTGGGGTAAGAACTTGTTCCTCTCTTCAGAATCTATGTGCATTCACTGCATTCATATCATTAATTGAACCTAAAAATGCACTAGAGGCCCTAAATGAACTAGAATGGGTAGAGGCCATGCAAGAGGAACTCAATCAATTTGAAAGAAACCAAGTCCGGACTCGACCAAACGACCTTCCGATTACCCAGTCATAGGAACCAAGTGGGTTTTCAAGAATAAACTGGATGAAGGTGGATTGGTAGTCAAAAACAAGGCTAGACTTGTGGCTCAAGGTTACAATCAAGAAGAAGGGATTGATTGTGGGGAAACCTTTGCACTGTTGCTGAATTGAAGCCATTAGAATTCTGCTAGCATTTGCATCTAGCATGAATATAAAGTTATATCAAATGGATGTTAAGTGTGCTTTTCTCAATGGTTTTATCGAAGAGGAAGTCTATGTTGAGCAGCCCCTGGATTTGAAAACTCGGAATTTCCAAATCATGTTTTCAAACTTCAAAAAGCTTTTTATGGTCTTAAACAAGCTCCCGGAGCTTAGTATGAAAGATCGAGCAATTTCTTGGTTCAAAATGATTTTAGAAGAGGTCGGATTGACAAGACTGTCTTTATAAAAACCAAAGGGAGAGATTTCCTTATCGCTCAAATATACGTTGATGATATAATTTTTGGAGCTACTAATGAAATTCCGTGTCGAGATTCTTCCGAGTTAATGAGACAGGAATTTCAAATGAGCATGATGGAAGAACTCAATTTCTTCCTTGGTCTACAAATCAAGCAAGATAAAAATGGAATCTATGTCCATCAATCAAAGTATACTAAGGAACTGCTGAAGAAGTATAAACTTCAAGATGCAAAGCGAGCAAGAACACCTATGAGCGATAGCTTGAAACTGGACTCGGACGAAAAGGTCAAGCAATAGATCGAAACTCTATCAAGGTATGATTGGATCTTTGTTATATCTTACATCCAATAGACCAGATATAATGTTTAGTGTTTGTTTATGCGCAAGATTCCAAGCTAATCCAAAAGAATCACATCTCATCTGCGGTGAAGAGAATATTCAAATATCTTGCGGGGACTCGGAATTTAGGTCTATGGTACTCCGGAGACTCGGAACCGACTCTCACGGGATACTTAGATGCTGATTACGCTGGGTACAAAGTTGATAGAAAGAGCACTTCGAGGGCTTGCCAATTTCGAGTCAATCCTTAATATCTTGGCACTCAAAGAAGAAAAACTCAGTAGCTCTATCAATCGCCGAAGCTGAGTATATTGGAGCTGGAGCATGCTATGCTCAGATTTTGTAGATAAAGCAACACTTGAGAGATCTTGGACTTTCTTTCAAATTAGTGCCAATCAAGTGTGATAATTAGAGTGCAATCAGCATCACCAAAAATCCGAGTTCAGCACTCAAAAACGAAACACATTGAGGTCATGTATCATTTCTTAAGAGATAATTATGAGAAAGGTGATATTGAACTCAAATTCATTCCTACAAATCTTCAATTAGCTGATATCTTTACCAAGCCTCTTTGTGAAGATTAGTTTTGTTTTATTAGGAATGAGTTTGGTATGTTAAATGCATAATTATTTGCTTTCTATGTGAAAATTTTTATTGCATGATTATGTATTATGTGATTTCATTTCTTAAATAACCATTAGTTCGAGTTGATTTAGTGATACTAAGCCGATAGTTATCATTTATTTCTAGTTTCGAGTCACTCAAAAACCGAGCTGAGTCGGACTCGGACTTTAAGAAAAATGGACATCAAACTTCGAAATCATCTTTAGACAAGTGGAAAATTTCAGAATTTTTTTCAAAATTTTTTTCTCTCTCTCGCGCGCAATGATCGGACAACGAGCCGTTGGGAAACAAACCGCTGGAATTCTAACCGTTGAAGATGAGAACAGTCACACCGGTCCGAGGTGACTCGCTGAAATAGATGAGTCGAACGGATATTAAAGGACGTTTATTTTTCCTATAAATAGCGCTTATTCTCCTTTATTTCTTTACTTTACTCTACACTTACTCTCTCTCTCGAAATCAAATTCTCATGACCACGCTCTCGGTGACTAAAAGTGCCACATAGCGTTCTCAAGTTTCATGAAGAACATCTCAAGTAAGCTTTGTTGCTCTCAATCTCATTCTTCTTCTATTTTTTCCTTTTATCTTTCACTCTCTTCGAGTCTTCTTCTCTTCTACTCTCTCTCTCAAGCTTACCTAATCTCTCTTTTCACATCAAAATGCCGAAAAGAGGTTCTCATCCTGATTTTCTTGGTTCCGCCACCAAGAAACCCCGCACCAAAAGCCAAGAAGGCCCCTCAAATTCTAAACCTCTTGTCACCCAAAGCATCTTGCGCTGGATGATAAATTCTTCCCAACCACAAAATTTTCGTGGTTGCCTCACATACAGATCGACCGGGGTCCACAATTTTCTTTGCTTCGGCGAGTTCATATATCTTGAACTCATTTCGAGTTCTACACACATCTTTCCAGCTCCGAAGGTATTCTCACCTCTAGAGTTCGGAACATAACTCGTTCGAATCAATACTTCCCTTCTCCATCGTCTATTCAAAGTGTCCTTTCTTTTCTAAAACAGCAATCCAATACCTTTCAATGAAGTCGCTGACTACTTCTTTGAAAAGTATGCAAAAGAGTTCCACGGGTCATGCAAAATTTTTTTGTGACTAGCTAAAATCGAAGCTTGTCTTCCGTGTTTCTTGCTTGATGAGAACTTTCTTCTTATAGCACTCTAGCAAGGAGAACCCCAACTCCAAGCACCTCAAAGCACTCTTTGATATTCTCGAGGGCTACGAAGTAGACCTCTTTCCTGCTATTATTGAGCAAATGGCAGCTGTGCCAGCTCAAACTCGGAACAAGAAGAACACCACTCCCTTTCGGTGCTCTTCTCACTCTGTCTTCAAACAATTCAAAGTTCCTCTTCCCTCAAATCGACCGCAGTTTCGAGGCTACCATTGTAGTTGGAAAAAGGAACTTCCGGGGTATGGATACCGAGAAATTGAACCTAGAGTCCGGGTTCACAGCTCGGAGCCGAGGCCACCTTCTCCGCCTCGGACTCGAAAGACACCCCTCTTTCTCTTCCTCGCTCCACCTGGTGGTGCCTCCACCTCGAGTGCTTCTAAAACTCTCTCGTCCATTTTGTCCTCTGCTTTGATGGACAAAATCTCCTCTCGTAGCCTTGGAACTCAAGGACCTCCTCCGGTCATTCAAGACTGTCTTCCAGCCTATGACCATCAACCAGAAAACCGCCCTATCTCAACTCCGAGAGGAATAGGATGTGCTCCTCGAGATGAAGGCTCTAGTGAAGGAGTAGAGGGAGCCGATCGAGGCTTCTTCGGGAGAGACGATCCAAGGCAGCTCAAGATCAAGGAGACTCGGACACTTCGAGGAATCCTCGAGCCCTGCCAAGTCCTCCTCCGACGAGAGGAGAGGGTGAAGAAGAAGCGTAAGAGCTCGCGACCGATGCAGCTCTTTTCGAGCATGGTGAGCCGGAAGGCCAAGGAGACCAAGAAGGCCACGGAGCAACAACCGAGGGTCCGGGTGCTCCTAAAGCGCAACCGAAGTGATCGGCTCGGATAGCGATCCGAGTGGGTCGAAGAACCTGCCGATCAAGGACGATCGGCAGCAGGTCACCCCGAGCACACCACTCTAGTCGTTCAATTCCAAGAGGACATACCTCCGGACGACCTAGTTCCGGGTCGACCACTCGGAATTGAGCCCATGCCGAGATCCTCAGTACTCCCTCCGCTGCGCTTAAGCACATCGTCAAGATCTTATCGGCTTCGGCGCAGCACTCGTCCTTCCTCCTCAACTCGGACTAACCCATCCCCTCCTTAATTTCTTAGTCTTTTATTTACAGTGCTTCATTTTTTTGTCCGGACATCAAATATGCTTCTTCGTTGTATTCTTCCCATTTTTTGTTTTCTTTGAAAGGCAAGGGGGAGAATAGATAGAAAAATTTGTTGTCTTGTTTAGGGGAGTCTCTCTCACCTTGTGTAAATATTTCTTTCCGTTAAATTAATGAAGTACTGCATTTCATTAATAATCTCAAGTTTCTTGCTCGATATGTTATTTACAAGCAATGCATCTATCTGCTTTTGCTTTATTTCTTACTCGATATAATAGCTCTTGCTATGAAATCTTAAGTTATTTTCGAGTAAATTTGCAATATCACTTACAAAATTTCTGTCTAAGTATGGAACGCCTTTCATCAAAAGGGGGAGATTGAAGACTCGGACTTTATACTTTTCTCGAGTTCCATCCAGGAATCAGTATAAGATCTCTTCCCTCATAGGGTTTTGATTACAAGTCATTCTATGTACCTTAGAAAGTTTTTGAGTGATATAGCTTTTATTCCGAGCGTTCTAGAAATTATGTCATATGTCTTTGTGTGACTCGATCGACTCGTAAAGCATACTTGTACTAACTCGGCTTTGAGTTACTCAACACTTAGAATTATTGCATGTTCAAACGCTCGTATTCACACACATAAACTCGAGTCCGACTTCATGTTCCAGGAATTACAGGTGTTAATTTTCTATTCCAAGTCGACTTGTGTTGTTTGAACTTTGTTTTAGTCTAGATCAAGTTCGTTCACTCGATATTCTTTATCTAACTTGATTCTCTTTTAGACTCGACTCGAGATGGAATTTTGAGTATCGTGGATATTAGACTCGTAAAATTCCATTCCTTTTTTCACTCGGATAATTAGTCATTTAATTATCTTAATCATATCATTATCTCGTGTCTAATCTTGGACCAAAGTATTTTATACTTTGAGAACCAAATTGATTTACTTTTGTAGGTTATTCAAACGAGGCTACCCTAATTTTGAACTGCAAAAGTAACCGGCTTCAAAACGTCAAATCACCAGCGAGACAAGGCTTTTTCCCCTCTCGACCTAGCCCCGGACATCGTGTCGTGGTTGTCCGTTTCCAAAATTGGAAATCTGCAACACCAAGCTCAACGGTGGTTTCCACCTTATTTTTAAAGACACTACCAATGGTTTTGGGACTTCCAAAGGAGTCAAGAACCGTTGCTCAATGTTCATAACTCAACGGATATTTTTGAGTGACTCGGAAAATCCCTTACAACGGTCACAAAGGACCTCCAGTCGTAAGAGGGATATAACGGCTAAGCTGCTTGTTCATTTATATATAGAAGCCAACTTTCAAGACTTGAAGATTGCCGAATCTACTATTAATATACATACTTGAGCAAAAAGTCATTGTAATCATTCTCAATCTTCTACTTACAACTCAAATTCCGTATTTGATAACTTTCCGAGTTGTAAGGTCTTGTATTTAGTTACAAACACTTTCTTTCTTACTCTCTAAGTAAGGTCCATTGATCGGGCTATAAGGGTTAACTTAGCTCGCTTGTCCCTAACCTGTAAGGGTGATCTCAGTTAGGAAGTACTAGATCGGATAAGAAAATTTCGAGTCTAGGAAAAACTTGTAAGGAGTTGTCTAAGGGAGCAACTCAGGTCAAGTCGATCTACCGTATTTTGTGGACTCAAAATAGTGGATTCGACTTCGTGCTTGGATTAGCACGGTCCATGGTTTTTGCCCCATGAGGGTTTTCACGTACTTTCGAGTTATTACTTTTCCGAGTACATTCTAGACTCGCACGGTTTGAACTCGATCAATCTGTTTCTTCACTACTTACCGTATTCCGAGTTCATGCTTTTCTAAGTACATCGTTGCCTCTCACTCACATCGGATCCTTATTCGTTTTAATTTTGATGCAAGTTTCATCATCACCCTATTCACCCCCTCTAGGGTGATTCATACTCTCCAAGAGCAAACCTTCATTGAATAAATTAAATCAAGGAAATTACCTCCTTCTTATTTGAGGTGAACCTCGGTATGGCTAGGCGGTGTCGTAATTGGTGCATCAAAATCGATTAGGATACAAAACGTAAGAGGACGGCAGAGGGAAAGGCATAGGCTTATTTTAGGTGGAAGGGATAAAGAAAGGATAATTGGGGTCCAATAGAAAGAGGAGGTGGGCTTTGTGAAGTCGTGGAGAGAGAGAATGCAAGGAATTAAAAGAAAGGGAGGACCGAAGGGAATGGGGCCACAGGAGAAAACAAAGAAAGAAGAACCGGAACCGCAGTAAGCGAACGGGGAGGGTGAAAGGAGCATCGAACGGGAAAAGAGAGAGAGAGAGAGAGGGAGGAGGCGAGCGCGTGGGCGAAGGAGACCGAGGGGAGGATCGGCGACGACCGCAGGACCGAAGACGGTTGCCGGCGACGCGAGTAGATGCGAGCGAAGGGAAAAGTAAGCGAGAGACCGAGGTAGAACGAGGGCGGAGGAAAGAACCTAGCCGGGGCTGGCGCGAGAGGGTCCGGGAGGCCGAAACCGGGAGAGTAACGGCGGCAAGGGAGAAGGACTGGCGGCGAATGCGTGAGGCCTAGGCTCGATAGCTGGCGGAGGTCGGAAAATGGCAAGCCGGAACAGGGGAAGCGAGAGGCCGAACCCGGCACACGCAGTATACTCAATCCGTTTCTCAAACCGTGAAACCGAGGTGGGTAGTCTTATACCCTAAACTATTAGTAATTTCGAATCCAAATGAGTTTGTTGTGATTGTTGAATGTGATTGTGAATATTGAACATGTATGTCTGTGGAATGAGTTTAGTAGTTGCTGAAAGTTGAATTAGGAGTTGTGAGGGGAATTGATATTTGTTTAGGTCCGAATTAGAAACCGGAAATTCGAGACGGAGTTGGGTGCTTGGGTATAGTGAGTCATATTGAGAATTCGGTCAATTGGGGATGAGAACGTTATGGTTTGGGCATAAGTTATGAATTAATATTTCAGATTAACTCTTAGAGATTTACCGAATTTACGGCATTAAGGGATGATTGCTAATATCGGGAACTATCGAGTTAAGCATAAAAGAGGAGTGTGGGTTCATAGCAAATGTTGCACGCTTGAGGCACGAGAGTGAGAAACGGGTGATTGTTAGATTAATTGAGTTCAAAAGGTAATTAAATCCTCGAGGTTGAACCGAGCGTGAAAGTAAGTAAAGCTAACTGAAACCGAATAATGAAAAGTAATTAAGAGTTATATAACTAAGGACGGACGAACAAGAGTCGAGTAATGAGATAGAGACATACAATGGAAATTTGAGGCGGGAAATGACGAGTCGGGAATGGTAACTTTAAGTTGAGTTTGGAATCTATCTAAGCCTTGAGCTGAAATTAAGTTGGAAGATAAGCTTAGCAACAAGGAACTTTAGTGATAAAGTGAGATTATGAGTTATATGGCTGAATATGAGCAAAGGAAGTTGATTTATAAAGTAGAGATCTAGAATGAAGGATTGAAGCAAAGACAGGGAGTTGTGAGAAGTTGAGACGTTGAATCAGGTGGTGTCCGCTTATGGTTATTGTGGCTCGTAAAATGGAAATTAATCGTACTAGGATGGTGGATTGAGAAAGATATAGTTGGAAAAGAGCCGAGAATGACTATCTCGTGTTGAGTTGTTGCTATCTCAGTGCAAGTGATTGTGAAATAATGTCCAAAAGTAGTTTTGAAAGGAGTTTTGTATCTTACGTGAAATGATCCTTGAATGCAACTTCTTGTGAACTCGCCTTTCAAACGTGAATGTGTTTTAAAGAAGCAAAACTTATTTAAGAAAGTGAATTTATAAGGGTGGCACCTGGTGTCATGCCTTCCTTGATATTAAATTGATTGAGAAAGTTGTAAAGTGAATTTATACGGATCGTTTAGCATACCGAAGGGATCGAACTGGGAACGCCCAGCTAGAGACTTCGAGGGAAGGGTTCTAATAGGGGTCTTGCAGAGGTAGGATGCCCGCTCCGAGACTTCCTAGAAGATAGGTCCTGGGAGTCTTTTTGTCTGGGTCGCGCCCTGAATTAAAGAAGTGCTAGTTCGAGTCCTCAAAAGGCCTAGAATGTTGATTCAATCCTAAAAGAAGTGTTCATGAATGTGAAATCGCGCTTTTAAATGAGTAAAAGAGTCTTGATCTTTAGGTTGCAAGAGATTTCATTGAAAGTATATAGATTTGTATTATATTATTATGCTTTCATAAATTTCATTATTATGAGTATTATGTGTGAAGAATTTCCATTTTAAGGGTATAAGACTCCGGTGAGCCCGTGGATTATTGCTCACCCTCACAAATTCCCCATTTCCACCCCAAGTGTGCAGGTACATTATCGGAAGGTAGGATCTACGCGTAGCACAATCCGGACCCTTACCGAGTGCTGATTGCTAGAGCGGCTCAAGGGACCGACATGCATTTTTATGTTTTAAATGTTGTACTTGTAATTTGGTTCATATAGTTGTACCTGATGTATAATGGCCCCTTTAGATCGTTTTAAGTTTTCTCGCATGATTGGATGAACTCCGAGCGTGTGGCTCGTTGAGTCATATTATGTTTTTTGTGCAGGGTTTTAGGGCTTTAAGTCTAAGGGATAGTCCACATTATAAATAGAACTTTGCCGAAATTTTAGGAAATCTCAAATCCTTTTGGGAAAACATCCTTTGTTGTCCTTAGATTGAGTCTAGACAGCCAAACCGACACCGTAAAGAGCCTTGGGAGTCCCTTTAAGGAACTCTTGCGATGTAATACTCCCGGGGGTGTTTTGGGGTGTTACGAAACACTAACTAATAGGATCGCACCATTAACACTCCGCTCTATTAAGTCCTAACCTCACACCTTAAATGGGAAATTTTTGAAAGAAATGGATGACTTCTCCTACTACGGTTTTCTTGAGCCCTATTATCTTAACGAGAAGGGCATCACATTATCGATTTGGGCCAGTTGCAAATAGGCGATTCGATTCTTCAAATTTTAACTCTTTTATTTATTTCTCTATTTTTCAACATTTACTACAAAAATAAAATAAACTAAATTAAAATTTCTAATTTAATAATTATTACGATCGAAATAAGATATAAAAAGGTATTTAAAATATCATGTTTTTAGACGCAATAGCTGCAATGCTTTACTCTCCTTTATGGATGGCTACGCCGGATATAATCAAGTGAAGATGGTCGAGGATGATATGGAAAAAACAACCTTCATTACTCAATAGGGGACATATTGCTATGTGGTAATGCCTGTCGGACTTAAAAATGTTGGAGCCACGTATCGGAGGACAACCACCACCTTACCGCACGACATGATACACAAAGAGGACGAAGTCTACGTTGGTGACATGATCATCAAGTCCAAGGATAGGGCAGGGCACCTACTTAGCCTTAGAAAATTCTTCAAAACATGTGAAAATACAACATGCACCTTAACCCTCAAAACTATGCCTTCTGGGTAACCTTAGGCAAACTATTGGGCTATGTAATCAGTCTTAGAGGAATCGAGGTTGATCCATCTAGTATCAAAGCCATCCAGGAGATGCTACCACCAAAGACAGAAAAAGAAATACGAGGTTTTCTAGGGCGTCATGCAGTACATTAGTCGTTTCATATCAAAACCGACTATGGTCTACAAACCAATCTTTAAGAAGATCAAGGAGGGAACTAAGCCTATTTAGGACGAGGAGGGCCAAGAAACATTCGGAAAGGCTAAGATGTGCTTGGCCAATCCACCCGTTTTAATTCCACCACAACCCAAAAACCATTTATTTTATATCTTGCCACCACAAAGACCGCAATGGGAGCCATGTTAGCTCCACGTAATGGAAAGGAAGTGCATGCGAGTGTACTCTAAGTAAGAAATTCTTAGAGTAAGAGACCCGATATACTCCTCTAGAGAAAACATCCTTGGCTTTAGTTTGGGCCACTAAAAAGCTCGGATATTGCATGGTAGCCCACTCGGTACAAGTAGTAGCACTAATGGACCCTATTAGGTGCATTTTGGAACAACCAACCATCAGCAGTAAGATAGCTAGATGGATGATCATGTTATCGAATTTAAACTCAAATACGTCCCATAAAAGGCGATTAAGGGACAGCTTGTATTGAAATTCCTGGCTGATCTACCGACAACCGAAGCACAATCGGAGCACTTTGACTTTCTAGATGACGACATCCTATAGGTAAAGGTTGACATGTGGACAATGTATTTTGACAACACTTCCAACCAGATGGGCTTTAGAGTAGGAATCCTTTTAGTCTCCCTGGAAGGAGCACTTACTCATATCTCAGTTAAATTGGACTTCGAAGTCACCAACAAAGTTGCGGAATATGAAACATGCATCACCGGACTACAAGTAGCAATAGAGATAGGAGTCGGGAACATTAAGATCTACGTCAAATCAAGTCCGATCATCAATCGGATCTCACAAAAATGGGAGGTCCATAGTGAAGCCTTGGTACACTACCAAGCGCACCTAATGGAGTTAGCAAAACATTTTGACAACATCTCATACACCTAACTTCTTAGGTATGATAACCAATTCGTGGATGTATTAGCCAAATTGGCATCCATGATTAACATTGCTAGTGACATTCATTCAATGCCCATCGATATAGAATGAAGGAGTCTTCCCGCGCATGTATACATGATAGAAGTGTTCGATATCGACCAAACCAATTGGTATCATGACATTTACCAATATTTAGATGACCAAGAATACCCAACGGACTTGACACCTAGAGCCCAGTGAGCAATTCACATGTTAACCGCACGATTCCGCATTAGTTAAGGACAGCTTGTACAAGAAAATAGACATGGGTATTAGCTTACCTTGTTGCAATCAACATGAAGTAGAGCGCGTAATGCCCGAAGTTCATGGTGGAGAATGTGCACCTCACATAAATGGAAGAATGTTGGTTCAGTAAAATTAAGCGTTTAGGGTCAACCATGGCAGCAGATTGTCATGAGTTTATTAAAAGTTGTCATAAGTGTAAGATATATGCAAATCAGTAGCACCAACCACCGCCCTTTCTAACGACACTTGTATCACCCCTGGTCATTCTCGATCCTGGGGCATAAACATCATTGGTAAAGTGACCTATAAAGGAACGAGAGGTCACGAATTTGTCCTAGTAGCAATTGACTACTTTACCAAACGGGTTGAAGCTGCATCGTATGCAACAATAACATTGAAATATATATGACCAAGTGCGTAACCCACAACATCATTTGTTGATATGTGGTACCACATGAGTTGATTAGTGACCACGGTAGTCACTTCAAGAAAGAGGTAGCAGATCTACTAGATAAGTATAAGAACAAACATCACAAGTTTTCTCCCTATCGCCCTCGGACCAATGGAGCGATCAAGGCGGCCAACAAGAACATCCGCAAGATAGTGGAGAAAATAGCCATCGCTTATAAAGCCTGGCCTAACAAATTACCTTTTGCTTTATGGGGCTATCGGACCTCGATTAGAACCTCGACTGAGCAAGCACCTTACTCTCTAGTGTATGGCATGGAGGTAGTCCTTCCAATTTAAATTTCCATCCCGTCGTTAAGAATCATGAAGGTTTGCTCTTAGAGAGGTTAAGTCACCCTAGAGGGAGGGAGGAGTGAATAGGGTGATGGAAGATTTTTGAAAATTAACAAAGAATTTTGCCCCAACAGAACACTTCGAAAATAATTCTAAGTTTAGAGTGAACTTAGAAACGAGTAAAACACGTAAATACGTGGAAACCCTCCCGAGACAGAAAACCACGAACAATGCTAATCCAAGAACTAAGTCAAATCCACTATTTTGAATCCACAAAATACAAAGATCGACTCTTTACTGAATTGCTCCCTTAGACAATTCACTTACAAGTTTTTCTTGGACTAAAAATACCCTTATCTAATCTAGTACTTCCTAACCGAGGTAACCTTTATAGCTAGGTACAACCGAGCTAAGTTAACCCTCATAGCTCAGTCAAGGGACTTAACAGAGAATTGAAAGTGTAGAACCGATTACAAGATTTTCTCTTTATAATTTAGAAAGTAGAAACTTAAGAATTAGAGTTGTAATGTGAAGATTGAGCAAGTATGCACTGAGTAAGTGTTTTGCAATGTGTTCAAGCAAATCTGTAAGTCTTTTAGAGAGGCTTCTATTTATACATAGTAGGGTAGAGTAGCCGTTGAGGCTTGTTCTGGACTTGTGAGCTTCAATAGCCGTTGTAACGGCTAGTCCGAGGCACTCGTAAAAGGATCCGTTGCAATGTGAACATTGTGTGGTGGTCCTTGGCTCAAAAAGTGGTCCATCCCATTGGTTATGATTGAAATTTAGGGTGGAAACAACCGTTAGACTCAAAATTGAAGTTTATCGGATTCGGAAGCAAATAACCCACGACACGGTGTGTGAGCCTTGTCTAGAAAGGTTGCTTTTTGTCTACTAGTGTTTAACTCGCTAGAAATCGGTTGCTTTTGCTTTTCAAAATAAGATTAAAATACTTTAATCATCCAACAAAAGCAAATCAAAGTGGTACTGAAAGTATAAAAATACTTTGGTTCAAGATTAGGTAAAGAAATAATTAAATCAAAGTAATTAAGCACTTAATTATCTTCAACCTAAATGAATGAAATTTTCTAAGTTTAATATTCATTAGGTTCAAATTCCATCTAGAGTAAATCCTTTAAATGATCAAGTTAATAAGAATGAATAATTAGAATGCATAAACTTGATCAAGTCAATAATTGCATTCAATAAACTGACTTGGAAAAGAGAATTAATGATGTAATTCATTTTTAGTTTTAAACACTAATTCAGTACTCCAAATATAAAGTGTTTGTGAAATTATTTACTTATGCCATTGTTTTGAGTTGTGTCCGAGTGGGTCGAAACACGCTTAAATGCGTTATACTCAATAGGTGGTTTATGAGTGGATTAGACACAATTAAAAACTTAAAGATGAGCTTCTTAAATGGTTAGAATGACTTGAAATCAAAACCATAGAGAGATAGAGAGTTATACCCGAGTCTTCAATCTCCCCTTTTTAATGAAAGACATTGCATACTTAAGATAAAAGCTAATCGGTTCGAAGGTTAAGTTTTCATTGTATATTGATCAAAGTAAAAGAAAATATAAAATATTAAACAACTCAACTTAGATCATATACAACTTAGAGCAGGCTTTTGAGGTTAACAGAGCATACGTATCACGAGTTATGAGTAGTGAAAAAATATCAAAGTAAATAAGAGAGATAGCTCATGTATGCTCGTAAGTAAGAAAATTTCATTAAAGCTTAGAGAAACATTACACAAAGTTTAAAAAAAACTTAAATAAACAAAAATCTAAGAACTCCTCTCGAACCAAACATCTCTATCTTTTCTCTCCCCTATGCATTTCATTAAATAAGAAAAATGGGGAGGGATAAATAATAAAGTACACAGATTTTGGACAAAAAATTTTGAAATCAGGAAGGGGAGGGGGCAGTTCAAGTGGAGGCGGAAGAACATGGATCACGCCTACGCCCGTGGCTTTGAGTTGATGCAGCTGGGCGAGGAGGCAATAGCAGGGTAGATTAGGAAATGGAATGACATGTCCGCGAGACAAATTTAGTTCTTCCTCTCGGTTCCTCTTCTTTTGAACCCTCAATCACTGTAGCTGGAGGCCGTTGAACCGACGAGGGGCCTTAGATCGCTCGCATCGTCGGCCTCTTCCGAGGCGGATCGAGTGTGATATGAGGAGATCACCTCGAGTTCTTTGTTGGCTTGTCCCTCAGCTGGGGCTGCTCTAGCTTCTTCTTCTTCTTCTTCTTCTTCTTCTTCTTCTTCTTCTTCTTCTTCTCCTCCTCCTTCTTCTCCTTCTTCTTCTTCCTCTTCTTCTTCTTCTTGAGGACTCGAACTTGAGGACTCCGAAGGTTGTACTTCTTTAGAGGGTTCCGAGTCATCAGCAGCCTTGGATCGTTTCTCCGGCGGTGGCAAATATGATTTTTGTGGCACTTAATCATCTCCTTGAGTTCAAAAATAAGGCTTGACTCGATCAATTTGATTCTAACCCTTACTTTGGAGTCGAGTCGAAGTAGGCATGAAAGCCTCGAAAGGCCGCCATAGCTAATTGCAACTTTTTGCTAGGGCAGCAAATTGAATTGCCACCTTCTGAAGGAGTTCAATAGAAGGGACAAGCTGAGAAGACAAAGGTCCAAGTAGTGAGAAGAGGAACCTCACAATATTTTTGAGTCCGAGGTGGAGGAGGAGGAGCAAGTTCAAAAGTGTGAGCCCGGACACCAGCTTGTATTTCCTTGTATCCTCGGCCAATGAGTTCTCCTTTGCCGAAATAGACAGTAGGCTCCAAAAATTTGTTGGGATCAGAAGGAGAGCTACCTCAAATTGAGCTATGATAGTAGAAAGAAGAGCTTCAAAGGCATATGGAAGCTTCTTCGGTCGAAGGAACAAAAACAATCTGTTCCGGAATGAATGGGAAAAGGTTAACCTCAAACCCTTCAAGAATATTGTAAAGAACCTTAAGCACCTTACAGCTAGGGTTCTCTTTGGATGAATAGTAGGAAAAGAAAGTTTGCTTCAGAATAAAGTAGAGAACTCTTGCTTCGGATGTCATCTAATTCACGTAAAAATTCTTTCTAGATCGAGGGATCTCTTTTGCATATTTATCAAAGAAGTCAGCAGCGACTTCATTGAAGGGAATAGGATTGGAATTGAGAAAAGATAATTCACATCGAAGAGCTTGTGAAGTAGAGTAAGATTGATACGAATAACTTTGCCTTGGACAACGTAAGAGATCACGTTATCTCTTGCTATCATATGTGAATAGAACTCGATGACGAGTTCCGGGTAGATGTACTCACGTAAACATAAGAACTTGAAAGTACCTATCTTGATGGTTGATTTAATGCAAGAAAACGAAGTTTTGGGGAAAACCTTGTGAAGGTTTGCTCTTGGAGAAGTTAAGTCACCCTAGAGGGGGTGAATAGGGTGATGGAAGATTTTTGAGAAAATCAAACTCTTTTTGCACGTAACCGATTAAGAAGAAAATTCTAAGTCTAGATTGGACTCGGAGAAGTGTAAACTAAGATATACGTGGAAACCCTCCTGCGGTAGAAAACCACTGGACAGTGTCAATCCGGACACCAAGTCAAATCCACTAATTAAATCCTCAATTACAATGAATATGACTACCCGGATTTGTTCCCAAACAAATCTATTACAATTTTTCCGAGCTCGAATTTACCTTATCTAATCGACCTAGTACTTCCAAGTTGAAGTTACCTTATCAACTTGGGATCCTCCAATTTTTCCTAAGGTTAGAAGTTCCCTTATCTAACCCGATACTTCCAAACTGAGGTAATCTTTATAGTTTGGGACAATTGAGTTGAGGTAACCTTTACAACTCAATCCGAAAGAAAGAGTAGAAGAGTAGTAGGAATTGCAATACAATTGACTCGGAAAAATACAACTCGGAATATTAGAATTACAGTTTGGGAGTTGTATGCTAGAGAAGATGTTCAATATGGTCTCTCTCTTTTTTCATTCGTCAGCTTGAAATCTTGTGCTAAGGCTTCTATAAATAGTCTCGCCTTGAAGAGATGACCGTTGAGCCTCCAACGTCTTTCTGTTGAAGCCGTCTAAGTCAACTAGCCGTTGTAACGGATAGTCCGAGTCACTCGGATTTCGGACCACCTAGAAATAACCGTTGTGCCTTGGTCCTAGCTTCCAACAACTCTTTTCCAGCTTTTGTAAACCGAAAAGCAGTAACAAAAAGACCGTTAGACTCGTAAATAAAATATTACCCAAAACAATAACAGACAAGGTCGTCAAGTAAGTTCTAAGCTTTTCTAGAAATTCCAGCTTTTTGTCCGGCAGTGCTTTAACGGTCGAAGCCTTTTGTTTTTACTTTTTCTTCAGATAATTGACATTAGAAAAACCTGCAAAGACATTAAGCACAATGGTTCTCAAAGTATAAATATACTTTGGTCCATAATTAGATAAAGATTAGTCTAAATAAAGCATTTAATAACTAATTACCTTAATCTATTAATCTGGAATATTACAAGTCTAATATTCAATATATTCGGATTCCAGATCTGCCAAAACTCATAAATAAATCATTCAATCTTAATGGGCACATGAGTTATATAGACATTTTACAATTACATATGATTAAACAAATAATAGCGTAGGCAAACTAAATGTCTTAGTCTGACTAAGTGGGTCGAATCTGAGTTTTGAGTGGGTCGAATCTGGTTATGAGTGGGTCGGATCCGAGTGGGTCGGAATCCGAGTTCCGAGTGGGTCGGATTTGAACGGGTCGAATCCGAGTTCCGAGTGGGTCGAATCCGAGTTCCGAGTGGGTCGGATCCGAGTGGGTCGACTTACTTAGTCCGTCATAAGTAACTCGGATTCTACTTTCTAAGTCCGAGTCCGACTTAGTGGGTCGGACTTAGTTAGATAATCTTAATATGCTTAAGTCCGAGTTCAGTCAAGAATAAATCATATTGAAATGATGAATTATAAAGCATATGACTTAGTTAAATGAATTTCTTTTAGGATGCTTCTTGCTTTATCCTAAATTTAGATGAATGCATGAAATCAAAACACATTTAAGGGGTTAGCCAGTCATACCCGAGTCTTCACCTCGTCCTCAATGAAAAAGTGCTAAGCCACCATGAGTTTTGGATGATATAAGGTAAGGGGCTTTTCCCTTTCTTTGGGGATTCTTAGAGCGAGTTGTTTTGGTTTTGGCTTTCTCGTGGCTGAACCTCCTTCCAATGTTGAACCTCTTTTAGGCATAGTGAAAGAGAGAGTGAGATAGGTTAAGAGTAAGAAAGTGAAGACTAGAGAGAATAGAATAGATGAACAAGAAATATATAGAGGGAGTTGAGTGCGAGAGTGTTTGAGTATGAGAGCAATAAATAGCAAAGTGAACAAAACAAAATGAAATGGTGCTATTTATAGAACAAACGCTTTCATTGAACGAACACCTTTTGACTCAGACCCTCCAAGCAACGGTTAGCGGACCGTTGAGTCTTCTAAATTGTAACGGCCACTGCTAAACTGCTTCCCTCTAATTGCTAGTTTTCTAGACTGTTCTCATGCCAGCTGCCAAACGTTTATGAGATTATCCATTGATCTAGAGATTATCTTAGAATTTTGATGTCGATTTTTCTAATAAATTGAGTCCGACTTAGTAAGGTGTCCGAGTGACTTAGAGCACACTCGTAAATTAATAACTCATAGTTCGAGTCTCATTCCGGTTCAACTGATTCATTTGTTATTCACTCAAAGCATATGAGAATCAATCTCATTCATGTAGTAAATCGGATAATCATGCAGTTAACATGCCAAGTTCATTCCTAATAAAGTAGAACCGCTCTTCACTTAGAGGTTTGGTGAAGATATCAGCTAGTTGAAATTTGGTAGGAATAAACTCAAGTTCAATATCACCTTTTTCGGAATGGTCTCTTAGAAAATGATACCCGACCTCAATGTGTTTTGCTTTTGAGTGCTGAACTGGATTCTTAGTGATGCTGATTGCACTTTGATTATCAAACTTAATTAGGATTGATGTGAACGACATTCCAAGATCCTTCAAGTGTTGCTTGATCCAGAGAATCGGAGCACATCAAGCTCTAGCTGCTATGTACTCAGCCTCAGCAGCTTGATAGCGCAACCGAGTTTTGCTTCTTTGAATGCCAGGAGATGAGTGATTGACCTAGAAATTAGCATGCTCCTGATGTGCTCTTTCTATCAACTTTCTATCCAAGCATAGTTGGCATCCGAGTATCTAGTGAGGGTAAGATCCGAGTCTTTCAAATACCGGAGACCAAGTGTATGAGTCCTTGCAAGATATCTAAAAATTCTCTTCACTACAAGTGAGATGTGATTCCTTAGGATTAGCTTGAAATCTTGCACAAAGGCAAACACTAAACATAATATCTGGCCTACTAGATGTGAGATAAAGTAGAGATCCAATCATACCTCTGTAGAGATTCCGATCTACAACTTTACCTTTCTCATCCGAGTCTAATTTTGTACTCGCTACTCGTAGGTGTTGTTGCATGGTTCACATCTTGTAGCTTGTACTTCTTCAATAACTCCTTGGTGTATTTTGATTGATGAACATAGATGACATCCTTTTGTTACTTGATTTGTAATCCAAGGAAGAAATTGAGTTCTCTCATTATGCTCATTTGGAACTCCTGTCTCATTAACTCATAAAACTCTTGGCATACAGTTTCATTAGTAGCTCCAAATATAATGTCATCAACATAAATCTGAATGATAAGAAAATCATTCCCCTTGGTTTTTATATTTTGTCAATAAGACCTCTTTTGAAGTCATTTTCAACCAAGAAACTGCTTTATCTTTCATACGAAGCTTTAGGAGCTTGTTTCAAACCATACAAAGCTTTTGCAATTTGAAAACATGATTGAGAGTTTTCAAATCCAGGGGGTTGCTCAACATAAACTTCTTCTTGAATACAACCATTGAGAAATGCACAGTTAACATCCATTTGATAAAGCTTAATGTTCATGCTAAATACAAATTCTAAAAGAATTCCGATTGCCTCAATCCTAACAACAAGTGCAAAGGTTTCCCTACGATCAATTCCCTCTTCTTGGTTATATCCCCGAGCTTAATAAATTGTTCCTTACCATTGTTATGCATATGTCATTTACATCCGAATGGTTTGAAGTAGGAAATGTTGGGCTTCTTTCCCTTGTATAGCTCATAGGGTGTCTTCTTCGTAATGGGTTTGATAAGGCATCCGTTGAGAGTCTAATTTGTTATCTTTCGTATTTCATCATGAGTTCTGTTCTTTCTCTCCACTATTCCATTATGTTAAGGAGTTTTTGGTACTGAGAAGTTGTGGGAGATTCCATTCTTGTCACAAAAGTCTCGCAAATTTTAAGTAATCGAGCTCTCTTCCATGGTTCTCCTGATTTGAGTCTCGGACTCCACTTGAATTTTCCTATAGATCTTAGTGAACTCTTTGAATGCTTCATTCCTATTCTTTAGAAAACACCCAGGTAAATCGTGAATAATCATCAATAGTAATTAGCACATATGATTTACCTCCTAAGCTCTTCACAGGATTGTCACCACATAAATCCATATGAATTAATTCAAGCACTTTGGATGTCGATACAGTCTTGAGTGGTTTGAAAGATGATCTTACCTGCTTTTCTTTTGTGCATGCCTCACAGATTTTATCTTTCTTAAATGCATAGTTAGGTAAACCCCTAACTAATCCATGAGATGCAAGCTTCTTAATGGTATGCATGCTGATATGGTCTACTCTAAGATGTCATATCCATGAATCATCATTCAAAGATGCTTTTAAACATGATAAATCTTAACTAGAATCTAAAAGAGAAATGGTGTAAGTATTACTCGACCTCGGACACTGAGAGCTTTGTCTCTTTGGTGACTATATTAGAAATGAAGCAGTTGGTCCGAGTGAATCTTACCTCTTAACCTTTGTCACACAACCGAGAGATGATCAAAAGATTGTACTTAAGCCCCTTGACAAGGTAGATCGGACTCGACCGAATTGTCTCCCTGGCCAATCCTTACAATCCTACCTTTACTATTGTCTCTAAATGTAACCTTTCCTCCTTTCTTTTCTTCTAATTATGAGAAGAGTTTTGAGTCTCCGGACATATGCATTAGCACCCACTGTCTAAGTACTAGTGACCCTTTCGTTTTTGAGCGACCCGCAAAACAAAAATAAACTAACCCTTCTCACTTCCTCTTACAACACAATAATTATTTTTACTGTGGTTCTTTTCTAAGGAAGAGCATTTTTGGGAAACCAGATTTGAATAATTTTGGGTTTGGTCCGATTTTCAGTCTTCCTTCTAGAGAACTCGAGTCCGTGTCTTATTTCTTTAAAAACTTGTCTTTTTGTAAACATGTTAAGAAGGGTTTTTCTCAGTCCCTTTTCTTTATGAATGAATGGGATAATGCTCAACGTTTGTTATAGGAATTATCTTTCGCTTCAAGTATTATAACCAAGACCTTCTTTTCGAATGAGACACACCGAGAGCCAAGTAAAAGATCAAGGTTTTTCCGACCTTGAGTGATTTTTAAAACCAACTCTTGAGATTCATTGAGCTTTTATTTCAGCTTGCTCATTCTCTATTCTCGAGGCACTTAGACTCGGCCTCATTATCTTGAATACTCGGTCTCAAGCATTTTCAAATTTTGTCTCAAAATTTCGAATTCCTTTTTCAAAGTGACGCTCTTAGTAGTAAGAGACTCTAGTTTCTCTTTGAGTTCAAAAGAATCGAATTGGACTTTTCTTCCAATGTAAAGATATATCTAACAAGATCAAGTTTAAAAACTTGAGGAAATAGTTAATTACCTCTTGAGGATTTGTTTCCTCAGCATTTGAACTATCACTATCTAACTCGGATCCAACTTCGAGTCCGTTAGAGCCATCGGACACTTTGAGTCATCGTAGTCGTCGTCTTCCTCTCGAGTCATCATTATTCTAGGTAGCCACCATAGCCTTTTTCTTCTTTCTCGGCTTTCTTTATCATTGGACAGTCCTTGACTATGTGATCCTTGCTGCCACATTCAAAATAGCCAAAGTTCCTAGTTAAAGACAAATTAGAAGAGGATGAGTATTTACCTTTCTTGTCTTTCTTGTAGAACTCATGCTTTGGCCTCTTTTGCCACTTTTTGTATTTCATCATCTTCTTGAAACCTCGAGCAATGAGTGCCATGGGATCGTCTTCAGAATCTGAAGAGCTCAAACTTTGTCATCCGTCTTCCGAGGCTTTAAGTGCAATGTTCCTTTTGGTGTTGACCTCAGCTTCTTCTTCTTCTAGGTGCAGCTCATGAGTGAGTAACTTCCCAATGAGCTCATCTCGGCTTCAATTGAGAGAGATCTTGAGCTTCTTTGATTGCTATCACCTTAGGACCCCATCTTCTCTTGGGTAGACTTCTTAGAATTTTTCTAAAAATTTCTTCATGAGAGATCTTTCTTCCAAGAGATTTGAGATTGTTGACAATCTCAGTGAAGCGGATGTACATTTGAGTGATGTTCTTGTCGAGTTCCATTTTAAATAGCTCATACTTATGGAGGAACCGACTTATCTTTGCTTGCTTCACTTGAATGGTTCCTTCATAAGTGTTGACCAATGTATCCAATACATCTTTGGCTGTGTCACAAGCAGACACTCTATTGTATTCTTTTGAGTTGATAGCACACATCGAGTGTTCATGGCCTTGTAGTTCTTCATGTACTTCTCATTCTCTTTAGTGTTGAACTCACACTTCACCTTGGGTGAAACTCTTGTTCCTTCCATCTTCATATGAGTGAAGTTCCCATTTTGGATGATGTTCTAGACCTCCTCATCACAGATCCTGGATGAAGCACTCCATCATCCTTTACTAGTGTGCGAAGTTTAAACCTTTGAACTTGGGTGGTTTGGTGAAAGATCTTCCTTCATCGAACTCTCCATTGTTCCGAGCCATCTCATATTTAAACCTTTAGATTGTGAGATCCTTTTGAAAGGCTTGGCTCTGATACCAATTGTAGGTTTGCTCTAGGAGAGGTTAAGTCACCCAAGAGGGGGTGAATAGGGTGATGGAAGAATTTTGAAAATTAACACAGATGGAAGAATTTTGAAAAGTAACACTTAGGAAATAATTCCGAGTCTAGAATGAACTCGAAACAAGTAAAACACGAAATATGTAGAAACTCTCCGGGGTAGAAAACCACGGACAATGCTAATCCAAGCACCAAGTTAAATCCAATATTTCGAATCCACAAAATACAAGGACTAATTACATAATTGCTCCCTCGGACAAATTCACTTACAAGTTATTCCTAGACTCGAAAATTCCCTTATCCGATCTAGTACTTCCTACATGAGGTAACCTTTACAGCTAGATACAACTAAGTTGAGTTAACCCTTAAAGCTCGATCAAAGGACTTAACAGAGAATTGAAAGTGTAAAACCGATTACAAGACTTTCTCTTTACAACTCATAAAGTAGAAACCTAAGAATTGGAGTTGTAATCGAAGATTGAACAAGTATGCACCGAGTAAGTGTTTTGCAATGTGTTCAACAAATCTTTAAGTCTTGTAGAGAGGCTTCTATTTATACATAGAAAGGCAGAGTAGCCATTGAGGCTTGTTCCGGACTTGTGAGCTTCAATAGCCGTTGTAAAGGCTAGTCTAAGTCACTCGAAAAGGACCCGTTGCAATGTGAACGTTAACGTTGTGTGGTGGTCCTTGGCTCAAAAAGTGGTCCATCCTACTGGTTATGATTGAAATCTGGGGTGGAAACAACCGTTAGACTCAAAATTGAAGTTTATCGGATTCGGAAACAAACAACCCCGACACGGTGTGTGAGCCTTGTCCGAAATGTTGCTTTTTGTCTACCGATGTTTAACTCGCTAGAAATCGGTTGCTTTTGCTTTTCAAAATAAGATTAAAATACTTTAAACATCCAAAAAAGCAAATCAATGTGGTATTGAAAGTGTAAAAATACTCTAGTTCAAGATTAGGTAAAGATAATAATTAAATCAAAGTAATTAAGCACTTAATTATCTTCAGCCTAAATGAATGAAATTGTCTAAGTCTAATATTCACTAGGTTCAAATTCCATCTAGAGTAAATCCTTTAAATGATCAAGTTAACAAGAATGAATAATTAGAATGCATAAACTTGATCAAGTAAATAATTGCATTCAATAAACCGATTTGGAAAAGAGAATTAATGATGTAATTCACTTTCAGTTTTAAACACTAAGTCAAGTACTCAAAATATAAAGTGTTTGTTAAATTCTTTACTTATGCCATTATTCCGAGTTGTGTATGAGTGGGTCAAAAACACGGTTAAATGTGTTATACTCAATAGGTGGTTTATGAGTGGATTAGACACAATTAAAAACTTAAAGATGAGCATCTTAAATGCTTAGAATGACTTGAAATCAAAACCACGAGAGAGATAGAGAGTTATACTCGGGTCTTCAAATCGTAGCTGAAAGTAAAATCCGAGAAGGAGAGTGACCAAAGCCCGTTATGAAGAGCTAGTCTTATTAAATGAATGACGTTTGCGTGCTCGCATAATGTCCAAATGTACCGAGCAAGTATATCAAGGGCATTTAACAAAGAAGTCAGACCTTGTAACTTGCAAGTTGGTGACATGGTTCTTAAGGAAATCAGGGCACCTATTCAGGACCCTAGAGGGAATTTCAGACCCAATTGCTAAGGAATACACATCCTCACTCAAATCCTACCGGGAGGAACAAGTCAAATTGATGGACTTAGATGGGGAAGAGCTACTTTTGTACACCAACCTAGACTAGTTGAAGAAATATTTTGTTTAGTACTAAACTAAATGGATTAAGCAATAGCCGAGCCTAGCCCAAACTAGGCAGTGGCTCTAGCCGGCATTGGTCACTACCCGATCAATGGCAGGATGGCCGATTTCGCAACTCATTCAGTCGGTACTCCCTTTCCCATATTTGGTTATTTTTCAGGTGGTCCATTTTAAACGGTCCATTATAATTATTCCACTTTAGGTGAGCAGTTCAAAAACAAAAATAAAGAATAGAAGTAAGCATCAAACTTACTTTTTACTTTATTATTAATAGAGGTAAGCTTACTACTTACACGAATACATAGCTAAAAGGAAAGGAACAAGCATAAAACTTAGAAATGAAATAAAGCTCTAAAGAGGCAAAACACATCTCCTAATTATTCCTTCCTAAATCCTAAGCCTTAGTCGATCTTAACTTTCTTCCCTTTGAGTCACTTGACTCACTCGCATCCCCTTGGGTTTGCTTCTTCAGTTCTTTAATCCTACGAGCCCTTCTTTCCTCTTTTTCCTTAGCCTCCACTTCTCTTTGGTGGGCCCATTCATCAGCTTACAAGGCCACTTCGTGGATCTACAGGAGTGCAAGAGCAGGAGTAGTCCTCTTTTCATCACGTTCTCAAGCCCTTAGTGCTCTGTGTCTCTCGAGGTCGATTCCTTTATCCATTCTAGAAAAAATGTAGAGAAAACTATAGGTCTCTTATATGCGAGGCTTCAAGCAACCATGGTAGGTTCATCCAACATTCACTCCAGGATCTGTACCGTCTCATCGCTATTGAGAACATCAAAAGATGTAGGCAAGATGAAATCTAGATAGGGTGTGTGTTGTACCCAACCTATTTTCCGCATCACACGATCCGGGTGGTAGTACGTTCTAAGTCCTAGCAAATGTACATATGGGTACCTGGCAATGTGTGTCCTGAATTGGGACACCCTCTAGTGCTTGATGTACTATGTTATAGGGCGATTCGCTCTCAACTAGGCCTCCCACCAAGAACCGGATCTACGTATGAAAAATACAAAAGTTAAAAGTATCTTTCTTGGCTGAATTAATCTTGATTCACGACCCAAAAAGAATTGAGAAAAGAGAATTTTAGGCTCTCCGGTGTCGTATTTTTCATTGCTGGTAACTAACGCTGCACTTTAGCGCAACCGATGGGTTTTCGAGTATTTTGAATTCTTACGTGCAACAACATTGGGCTACTTGGAAGGTCTTCATTTGGATTTGCCTCCACTCTGTCTAATCCAAGGATGGCTTCAACAATAATCAAAGGGGTCAATGAATGGTATTCCCCTAGCTGTTCAATCATGCTCACCGGAGCGGTAGGCGCGATATCTCCGTGACTTCCCACTAGTAGGAAGCCACCTACCATGCACATGACCATGGCCCTAGGCTTCTAGATGCTTTTCGGACTTGATCCATACATGGGACAAAAGTGCTACAACAGGTTCGCTAAGTTCACCTCATCCTTATTCAAAATCCACTTCGATTCCTTTTGTTCGGACCTAGCAATTGTTTGTAAGTTCTTGCCATGTTAGTTGATGGCATAGGAACCATGGATCTTGTTCCACGATGATGGTTGTCGAGAATGGAATTGAACTGTTCAAGGAGAAGGTGCAATTCTTTGCCCCCAAACTCGAAGATGTGCTTCTCGGGATCCTAGAAGGAAACTGAAGTCCTTAAAAGTGTCCAATGTATTTTTACCTACCTGATGTTGATTAATGTATTCAAGCCATAATTCATGTCGTGCATCTAGTGAAACAATTCAATGATGAAGTTCATTTTGGAGATTAGATGTAGGGAATTGTGAAGTGTTTGGGATATGCTTTTGGGAAGTTCTAGTTAGGTTCTAAAGTATGTTTCTCGAAACCTTGTCGTGGCCCTTTTATAGAAGTTTTCTAGGTTTCTCGCCTCTTCCTATTCGCATTGCTTTCATCAAACCTGGCCCAAGTTAGGCTCTTTGGTCGGCGCTGGTGATTTGCTTTCGGAAATTCTAGCTAGGTTCTAAAGTACGTTTCTCGAAACCCCGCTACGACCCTTTTATAGAAGTTTTCCAAGTTTTTCGCCTCTTCTTGTTCATGCCGCTTTCATCAAACCAAGCTCAAGTTAGGCCCTTAGGTCGGGGCTGGTTTAACCTGGTCGGTTCGCTAGTCTTCCTCGGTTTCAGCGCCTGCATCTAGGCTAGTAATTGCTCGTGCCCCATTTTGTTTACAACCCAGTTACCTAAGACCATGCTAATTGAACTTACCATTTTCCAGTTTTATTTTTTATTATTTTATTTTTAGGAGAACAGGGGCTATGTACAAGTTTTTCAAATTTGTCTTTGTGATTTTTCACAAGTATATAAATAAAAGCAAGCATTTTAGATCGAGTTTTTGCATTCATTCCATTGCATAGAGTCTACTAACAAGTGCAAAATACATTTAAAATTAAGAATAAAGCACCCTGCAAATGGTTATTCAATAATTTTCATCATCATTATTATTAATGTCGCCAAAGATATTATTGCCCATATCCTCCGCAATCGTCGTCGAAGCTCACCTATCCTCTACTGCGCATGAAGAACAAACCCCATAGTCCCAAGTCGATTTTGAGGCATCATAATAAGGCCTACTATAGGACATCCGATGAAAGTCATATGGCTTGTCGAAAGGGTCAAGTTCTTGGAAGAGGATAACATCAATACCGGCTCCAAATGACCTAGGCCCAACTTCGGAAGAACTAGGCTTAGGTGTAGATGAACTCACCCCAGCCTCATAGGCACTTCGCCCATAAGAACGCTGGGATGAACGCTGTGAATTACCAGCTCCAGCAGATGCCACTGGACAACATCCGAGGTTGACTAATAGTATGAGAATGAGTCCCAAAACCACCAAGGAAACCACCTAAAGGGGAGACCTAGAGCGGCGGTCTTATAGAATAAAAGAGTAATTAACACATGGACTAAGAACTCATAAGTTAGCATTTAACTAATTAGGCAAATGATTAGAATGCATGATCGGAGAAGAAATCCTTGATTTCATGAACGACGAGTAGAATATGATAGAAATCGTCCGAGACTATTCCAGGTCATACTCGGAATTTCATAATGTTAGAAAGGCATATCAACATATAACTAAAAGCAAAAAGAGCATAATAGGCTTACCCCTTTCATGTTAATAGGAAATGGATGCCCCACACATTCCGACTTGGGAGTTCCGAAATTTTGACAATGCGTGGGGGACTCTAGGCCGAGACATGTCAACCTCGAGTCTAGGAATGTGGAGATCACCTAGAAGTATTTATAACAACACAAAGTCAATTTCTATACCAGAAATGTAATCAAATAAATGAGCAACTAAAGCTTAGCATTCAGGTCATAATCCATCCCATGTAATGAGGATAGGATGAGCTTACATCTAATAAATGTGAGTAGGGGTTCTCTGTGGTAATTTCTTCTTGCTCTTCCGAAATAATTAAGCGGAAGTAAAAACATAGTTTGTGGTGGGTCTTGAGGGGCAAAAGGAAGCCATGTGTTGTGACGAATCTAAAGTGTAATACGCTTACCAAGGTAGCAACAAAACCGAACGAAGCCTCAAAGAAGACTCTCCTTTCACTCAACTCTCTTGCTACCCGAACCTCGAAGGAAGCTAACTCTGAACCAAGGATGGAATTAGGCCTGCTCCAACACATGACCCATGGAACAACAAAGTGAGACAAGCCAAACAAGTGTGGTAAAGCACGACCTATAGCCGGTGTCGACTTCACCACGGCCTAAGCTACTATCCACACCAAATTGTGGGCTGGAGGAGAAATTAAGATTGAAGAGCAAGTGGAAAATTTGGGACCATCTTAGCTTGAAAGTTATTGTGCAAAATGACATACCATGGCCACATTGTTGTGAGTAGGTCGCATACATGCAATTTTAAGCACTTTTCATTGCATAAGGTAAATCTTTTCCCATGTCACCTTCGTAGAGAAAGATGGGTGATTCCTTTAACTGGGAGAAAAGTGGGGAAAAAGTACTCATATAACCATAACTGTAAATTTACCACACAAGTAAATTCTAGATTCATTCAAGATAAATATTCAAAGGCTAAGAGGAATAAGAGCATACCTCGATGGCCCTCTATAAGTGCATAAAGGTATGTAATTGTTCGAATCTTCCTCGGATGTAGTATTTCTAGCCCCCGCACGTAAGTCCCTTATCAAGCAAGTATATGTGGGACATGTACCTTAGACCCTTAACCCTATCTAAATCCATAACCCTATCTAAATCTTCCTCGGAGGTAGTTAAGGTCCGTAACCCTATCTAAATCCAAAGGTACTTAACCCTATCTAAATCCACTAAATTGACTAAATAATGGACATGTACCTTGGACCCTTGGTTAGAAAAATGGACGTGCATAGCATAGGAGCAATCATTATGCAGGTTTGTTGTTGTGGGCTATACCGAGCCCACAACCCGACATTTTCAAAGGCCTAAAAAGGATGGAATATTTGAACTAATTAGCTCGGGCAAACCGAGCAGACTATGGGACCGAAAAGGTGATATAAATAGTCTTGACTTTTATATAACTCTCTGTCATAAACTACAGACCTCCCGAAAAGTCTAAACCGGTGAAAACGGAAAAATATAAAGGAGTAATAGTCGTCTCCTCAAACGGGAGATGAAAAGTGTTCTTTGTATCCCAAAACCGTTCACTAATGGCCCAGGTCATACCCCGTTTTGTGCAGTCATGCCTTCGCGGACATATTTCGATAACTTCTAAGAAAACCACTCTAATTTGCCCAAAGTAAGAATGGAACAAGCTAAAGCTCGAAAGAAGGAGCAAAGAGAGGAGCAATTGAAGATGTATAAAATGAACAAACAAGGCTATCGTTTTATAGGAAAAATTGGCCAACATTTCAAATTCAAAAGCAAGACCAAGCTTAGGCTTGATTGGTCGGGAAGACACTCCCGACAGCCCCTCGCCCAAAGCTCTGGCCAACATCGGCTTCCAAAGCCTGGTTGAAGTAACCTTGGTGCCAGCTTTGGAGGAGTATACCTAGGCTTACTAGTTTTGTAGGTCGTGCATGCAATTGGGTTCATGGGGCTCACTATTTCAGCTTTTCCCAATTTATTTCTCAGTGTGTTTTGGTTGAATTATTGAGGTAAAAATACCGAAATTTTGTGAATCTGATTATTTATCGACAATATGCTAGTTTAGAATAATTTTTAAGCCAAACTTCGGATCAAGAAAGGATCAAGCTTCAGCAAAATACCGAGCTTTAGGACTTTCAACAAGCCAAGCTCAAGACTATTTAGCCGGATTTCGTAAAGTATAAATCACGATCAAGTCTACGCCCCTATCTTGGAGTTCAGGTTTAGTAATGGCTAATTCTGGACACCTTGAAACAATCGGCATCCAAAGCGATGCTAGAAAATGAGATAAGTACCCTTTAGTGTTTACTTTGACCCTTCGTCCTTCAAACTCATTCAAAGTGGGGGCTAATTGTAGACACCGAAAACATGTCATCCTTATCTCTTTTATTTCTATATTTTTTCTATAGGTCCGGTGATGAAATCCTAGTCCTGTTTACAAACTCGGACTATGATCGAAGTCCGATCGGTGTGACGAAGCCAATAAATCACAAAAACTGATTAGTACCACAAAAATCAGCTTTTTTTTTCTTACGCAAGCACACAAACCCATTTTATTTCGGCCAAACCAAGCCCGGTTCAAGCTCCCCACCAAGAAACCAAAATCGGAGTCGTGTTGCACTCCCATTTGCGCATCAAATGCAATGTTTTATTACTTGCGATCAAGCATGACACAGTAACTCAAACGTCTATATGATGTCGTCCAAACCGGCGCTACGTTTTTAAGCTTAACTTGCCAAGAAACCGTATTTTGTCCCTCTAGCAGCCAACTAGGGCACGAAACTCAAGATATCCATATGATGCCGTATGAGACGGGCGCCTGTTTCTCGGCTCCCAGGCGGGATCCCTCGGTTCAAAAGATTTTGTCCTGGTTCACTCCCACTATCCTCACGGGCAACTTCGGCCCCAGTGCACTTGATTCCAATGGTTGAATTAAAGTTTAGGTTATTTTTGTGACCTAATTTTTTTCTATAAATAGAGGGTTTACTCCCCCATTTTCGGCTACTCCATTTTCAGCTAGCTAAACCCCTTAAGCTGAAAATATCATCCATCATCCTTTTGACTCTCTATTCTCTCTATTTTATGATACCATCACACATTTGCCCAATTCTTAAACTTCACAAACAACGTTCTTTGTCCTCCGTTTGAGCTTGCTACCTTGTCATTACGCTGCCCGATTCTATTCATGATCCAAGTTCAGCAGGTGGGACAACCCGAGGGCATCAAATCTGTTTTCCAAACTCTTTATGCGATTTTTATTTATTGCTTTTCATATGATATTTATTGCTTTTCATATTGTCGAGTAATTGCTTTAAATTCCTCCTCGCTTGCTGTAAGTTTTAGTTTCTTCCGCTTTTCTTTTCACTTTCTTTATTTCATTCTTTATCTCTTTCCTATTTGTTTATTTATCGCTTTCTTAGCATGATTTGTTTGCTTTCATTTCAAGTATATCGCATGTTGTGTGCTTGATTAGTAAACACGTTTTTAACTCACAACTTAAACCAAGCAAAGGATATCCGGTAACGGTGAAATAGAGAGCTTATCTCTTCTTTTTATACCTTCACCCCTAACACCGAATTCTTGATTTAAGACCGATGGATTCTCTTTTGAAACCTCTTTCAAGCTTAGTTTTTCCATACTAAGATTGGAAGAGTATTTTCTTTATTTTTTTAGTTTTTACTTCTTAAAACCGATTGACGACACTTTTCTTTTTTACTTTTGTCTCTTCCATCTACTTCTCGACATTTCTTGTTCAAAGTGGACAATTTAAGTTGTTCTTTGACAGCCGGAGCTATAAATTTGAGACTAATTTCTCAATCACGACCCTATAGTACGCGGCAGTTATTAGTCGATGTTGGCTCTCGTCGGCGACTACTAATAATCGGGCATGACTCTCGGTCCAAACCGGTTTGTTTACCTTTTTGGCTCTGAAGCTTTGTGGAAAAAATAACCTTTTATTTTTCTTTTTTTCTAACCACGAAATAACTTCCCGAGATTTCTTTAAAATTAATTTCTAAAATAAGTGATTGATAAAAATTGCTAATCCCCATTTCACTTAAGTCGCTTTAAAAATCAGATTCTGAAAATAAATAAACTTAATAAGAGGCACACCCCCTTTTCAAATCAACTTGCAAAACCATCATAAAAAATAAAAATCAAAGAACCGACACTTCATGGGAAACTCGGCCCGAGTCGTGACTTGTTATTTCGATGAATAAGTTCTTCGAACAGAAGAAGATTACGTAACCACTTACTCGAAATCTCACTTATCGATTCTATTGTGGAAGACATAATTTTTTATAAAGAATTCGCCATGATATATCTAATCCATGCATAATATCATGAAAAAAATGACAAAATAGACTTAAAAAAAAAAAGAAAGGTGATGAAATCTTCTATTCTTTTTCAAACAAAAAGTACCTTTTACAGTTAACATAATAGCTCTTATTTTATATATCATGAGACAAAATAATGTTCCAATTTTTGAATTTTATATAGGATTTTTTTGAGTAAGGTCGATTTCGATTATTTGAAGATTTCATAATTTATATTTTGTACAAAAAAATTGTTTGAATTCCTAGTAGAAAGAGATTTTGCTAATGAAAAAGCTTTTAACGCTGCCTAATATCCCCTTTTTCGAAGATTTTTCTTTTACTTGATCATTGGTCACCGAGGAGTTAGAAATATATCTTTGTTCGAAAGAAAGAGAATGAATGTTCGTTTGATCTTGATCCTTGTGAAGTGAAAAGGTAATTACACTAGATTTGTACGACCTTCCTAATAATATTCATAAACGAATTGTTTTTGGTAAGAGATTAACATCACCTTATGAAAACTCGGGGTGCATGACACACATTGGCACTCCAAGTACATTTCCCTTCTAAGTCATAATAAATATGTTTTCGAACCCTTTCCTTAAAATTCAGGGTAGATGTCCTCGCACGAATTTTAACAATCACTTATTTGGATTCAACATATTACGGCGAGGGCGCTGGTTTCTACAAAGTGGTGCAAATATCTTATAAGATCGAATGATTAAGATAGGTAGTGATCTATTCATCTTTGACATTCTTGGTTTAGCATTTTAGGTAGTGCTTGAAACATGGTCCTGTCTTATTCTATTGATTGCCTCAAATTGTTGCTTTGTTTTCACTCGATTCTTGTGATGTTGTGTGTCCATAGGCCGGATTCACTAAATTCATTGTTCTTTATATTTATGGATTCATCCTATTTTGATTTCTTTTATATAAGCGGATGAGGAGGCTTGAGGATGATGGCGAGGACTGGGAGTCTCGGTTTGATATGGATTTTGTAGGGTTAAAAAGTTTGTGTGATTAGCTCCTTGGTTGCAGTTTTGGTTATTTGGTGATTTATTCTTATGTTTGTAGTGTAGAGGGTTTTGTTTTTTTTGTTTTCACCTTATTTCTTTTTCATTTTTTATAATGAGACTTTTCGCTAAAGATAAGCTATTTGAATCGGTGATGAGTTGATGGTGGTGTTCTAGTGTTTGAATGGAAAGAAGCTACAATTCTTACACATTGAACACATCTAACAAATTTGTAATAAATGTATTATGAGTTGCACTTTCGGACAACATTTGGAGTTATATGTCAAGTTGAGATATTTCTAAATTATAATTCAATTATGTATTTCAAAATTTTGCTGGCATTGTATTGAATACTTAATCTCAAGTTTGTTATTTGATTTATTAATTAATATATAATCCTTTATGTCTAACAACTATATGTAACCACCAATGAGATCTTGGTCGGTGGTTATCTCCCCCTCCTCCATTGTATTGTAGTGTTTTGTGTGGCTCCTCTAGAAAAAAATATAATTTTATGTATATTCTTCAAAAGTTGACTTAGGAGTACTCCTAATTCTTTGGAAACTATTTTTATAAATGTTTCCAAAGTGATCTACATTGTACTGTAACTATTACTATGGTACTTATTGTTACATCTTTGTTAGAACCCCTTAAGTGTCAATGAAATTACTTAAATGCCCATATCATATATATAACCCATTGTCACCTGCCTCTCACTCAATTTTGCCAAACTCTGAATTCTCTTTCTGTCTCCTGCTCCTCCTTTGAAGAATCTCTCTTCCCCTTCGTTTTCCTTTAACTCCATAGACGAAGCAAAAGCATAAAAAGAAAGTGAATATTGCGGAATAAGTTGAAGATAGTCGTGGATCAAAGTTGAGGATTTTTGAAGTGAATTTGAATTTTTTTGCAATTGTATGAAATTTAAGTTTAACAAAAATTATTCTAAAGCACCCCAAATTCATTGGAAGCTAGTTTTAGGGGACTATATTATTAGGAAGGTTTCCAAAGTGATCTATGTTGTACTTTAACTATTAATGGGGTACTTATTATTACTAGTTTGTTAGGCCCCATTAAATTCTAATGAAATTGCTTAAATGTTGTACTTGAACTATTAAGGCAATGATCAAATATTGATAGGAGTGAGCTTTAGGTGTTCCTCTTCCAACCTCCCTTCCTTCCAAACGCACCCACTATCTCTCGCGGTTTCTCTCTCTGTCTCTCTCCCCCTCTCTCTGTCTTCTTCTTCTCTTCCCACATAAGGAGGAAGCTATTGTTGCAAACATAATCTTGGACCCTTAAGTTATTTTTTCTAACCTTCGTCTGCTATTCACACACTCTCTTTTTCTCTCCCTCTTCTTTTTTCTTTGCTAATCTAATGTTGTTGGTTGTGGTTAAGAAAGAAAATTTAATGTTTTCAAATTAGGGTTTCAGTATGTTAATTAATTTGGTTATGCCATATTTGAAAATGTAAGGGTCATCATAGTGAAGTATTGTATTAGTGATTGTGGTGAAAATTGTGTTGTGTTCCCGAGCTACAATGTGCAAGGAATAAGGAAGGTCTCTTATTCATCAAAAACCCACATAGAGTTTATATCAAATGCTTGAGGTGTGACAAGTTTTTATGCTGGATCCATGAAATGAACTCAATCTCTACAAATTCTAATAGCAAAACTTTGACGACGATTTGGGAGTTGAAGGTGAAGACCAAGGTGATCGAGAAATGGCAGAGCATGATAGTTGTGTTATTCATTGTTGTTATTGTGTTACTTACACTAGCAATCATTTGTACTACGTAATGTCTAGGCTTGTAAACACTTCTTAATGTAATATCTTACTAACGTAACTTTGATATTTATGAATGGACAAAGTTTTGAGCATCTTGCTAATGTAACTTCATATATCATTTACTTATTGATATATCCAAGAAATTATACAAATAATAATATTATATTTTATAATTAACATAAATTATGTTGTTTTGAATTTTAACACAAATAATTGAATATGTTAATGAATAAATTATTTAATATACTATTTTGGATTTTGTCATAATTTAATTTAGGTTAATAATTATAAATTTAATTAATTATAATTTGATAAGAAGAATATTGAAAAACTTGAATACTTGGTTCCAAGAAAATAAATTTATTAAAAAACACCAACCTACAACTATCATTCTCCCGGAGAACTGTAGTAAAAGGCCTAAGCATGAGGCCTTTTACTATAGTTATGTGGGAGAATAGTAGTAATAGGCCTGGTCAAACCGGACCTATTACTAGTAAAATAGGCATGGTTTGTAATAGGGATGGATTGACCATGCTTATTACTACGATTCTCCCACATAACCGTAGTAATAAGATCAAACCTTTTACTACGATTCTTTGGGAGAACAAGTACTAATAAGCCTGGTAAAACCAGCCATATTAGAGAACCGTAGTAATAGGCTTGGTTTGGAGAACCATAGTAAGAGGTAATTTTTAAAAATATTTTTTTATTTCTTGTTTTTATTAACTTTTAATTTCTTCAATATCATGTTAACAAATGTAACTTCATATAACATTATCTTACTGATTTTTTAGAGGACTATGTTGTTAAAGAGGTTTAAGGATGATTTTTTTTATACATAATTTGCGTAGTAGTTTAGTTAGTTAAATTGATGAAGGATTTCATTTTATGAGTTTGTATAATCGAAAATAGCTTGAAAAATGTAAGAGTTTTGGTTATTTGTATGATGCTCTATTTGAGTTGTTGAACTTATTTTTATTGTATTTGTTATAGTGATTAGAGTACTAGGTCTATTGTATGTCATTTCAAGGATAACACACTTGTTTGTAGACTTTAAATTGGATTAATATCAAGTACTTGACCTATTTAGGGATATTAGAAATGCTACTAGGGAAAGTAGGTTAGGTTCTAAGTTTCTTGGGTTTCCATGGCATCCTTACGCTTTAACAATACCATTATGAAGTTCAGAGGTAAGCCATTTTGATACCATGTTAGAGGAGATTAGGAAGATTGTTGGGGTAGATTTGACAAGAGATTCCAATTAGCTGCCGATCGGGAAGGTAAAATTACACCTTATGTTAAAAAAACTGAAACTACTAATAAAGATACAAGGAATTGTAGTGACATTGTGCTGGCTAGAAGAGGGAGTTTGATGTTAGGGAGGATAACACTAATTTCACAATGAGATTGAATGAGCATTCGTGTGACTATCAAAGGTGGTAATCATCGGCCTACCATGCAAGCATGATGCTAGATGACTACTATAGACACCTAAAACACGTCGTCCTTATCTATTTATTTATTTTATTTATTTTTCGTTAGCCCATTAATGAAAACCCAGTCTCGTTTTATAACTTGGGTTGAGATCGGACTAAAGTAGAGTGGCGGAAGTCAATTTAGCCGATAAAAGCCAACTAGCACCACAAAACAACCCATTATGCTTTTTCTTTAGCCTGGATTTAGTTCATATTCATTTATTTTTGGATGGTCCAACTAGATTTAGGCTCCCAAGTCAAGTTTTGAATCGGTGTTGGACCATAAACCCGCCAAAACGCAACATTTTTCCCTTCCTTTAATGATCGATCCTGGCACGCTTTCCCGCACCACTAAACTCGGTTCGTTTCGTCCGGCACCAGCCTAGGGATTTCTCCGAATGATGTTGTTTTGACTGGTTCAGCTTCCTAGTTTTTCTTTATCTATTCTCGGTATTTTCGGGCTCGGTTCTTTTGAGGTTGAATCTTTCAAGCTAATATGACCTAATCTACGATGTCGTGTCCATGATTCATTATTAACTATTGCTTTTAAACATGATAAATTCCAAGTTGAATCACCAAGAGGGATAATGTAGGTAGTACTCGACCTTATATCCGAGAGCTTTGTTTCCTTTGAGGTTGCGTAAGATATAAAACAATTGGTCTAAGTGAATCTACCTCTTGTCCCTTATCACATAGTTGGGGAATGCTCGGAAGATTGTATTTAAGACCTTTGACGAGATAAACTGGGCTGACTAAGTTGTCACCGCAGCCAACTCCATCAATTCCCATAATATTCCCTTTACTATTGTCTCCAAATGTGACTTTTCCTCTATCCATCTTTTCTAGCTTAAAAAAGTCTTGAATTTCCCGACATATGCCTACAACATCCACTCGTCGAGGTACCAATGGTATTTCTTGATTTGTCATGCCTACAAAATACAAACACACTAACCATTCTCACTTCCTCCGACAAACCCAATAACCTGTCCTTATTGAGGTTAATTTTAGATGAAGGATAGTTTTGGGAACTTAGATTTGGATAATTTTAGGCTTGGTCGGGTTCTAACTCTTCTGTTTTAGGAACCAAGTCTCCTTTTTGTGAAAAGCTTTGTTTTTGTTAAAAGTCTAAGAAGACTTCTTTTGATAAACTTGTTTGGGCTCAATCCCTTTCCTCGTTCGATGTATGGGACCATGCTTAGCTTTTCAAAAGTGAAATTTTCTTGAATCATTTTTTAATGAAACTTGTGGGATTTCTCCTTCTTTTTAAAGTTAAAACCCTGTCCTTCCTTTATGAAGGAAACACACTAAGAATCGAATAACAAATCACGGTTTTTCTAACCTTGTGTCGGTTTCAAAACAAGATTCCGAGACTCGTGAGCTTTTTCTTTAATAGCCCATTTTTAGTTCTAAGGCACACTCGACTCAATCTCATTATCTTATGAGTTGGTCTTAAGTACCTTTAAGCTAAGTTTTAATATTTCTAAAATCAGCATTTAAAACATTGTTCTCGGATTTTAGAGACTCAAGTTTCTCTTCAAATTAAAAAGAATCGAATTGAACTTTTCATCTAAAGTAAAAATGTAAACTTAACTAAGTCATGCTTAGAGAATTTGCGAAAATAGTCAATTACCTCTTGAAGGTTAGTTCCCTCAAAATCGGATGCTTCGCTTCCGACTCGGACTCCGCTTCGAGTTAGTTATAGCCATTAGACACTTGGACTAATCCTCATCGTCTTCATCATCGTCCGATTCATCTTTGCTCCATGCTGCTACCATGGCTTTCTTTTCTTGTAGTCCTTCCTTCACTATGAATTCCTTGCTGCCACATTCAAAACAGATCAAAATTTTTAGTGAGAGTGGAATTTGAAGAGGAAAGAAATTTACCTTTCTTCTCTTTCTTGTGTCATTTCTTATATTTCATCACGCACTTAAAGCCTCCGGCCAGAAATTCCATGGGACCTTCTTTCGAATTTGAGGAGCTCAGATCGGGAGTGGCTTCTTCTAAGGCCTTTAAAGTAATGTTGTTTTTGGTATTACCCTTAGATTCTTCTTTTCGATGATGTAACTCACGGGTGAGAAGTTTTTCAATAAGCTCATCTAGCTTGAGCTTGCTGAGGTCTTGGGCTTCTTTAATAACCGTCACCTTAGGACCCCATTTCTTCTTTAGAAGACACCTTAGAAGCTTTCGAATAACTTCTTCATTAGACATCCTTTTACCAAGAGATTTGAGATTGTTCACAATCTCGAGAAAGTGTATGTACATCCGAGTGATGTTCTTATTAGCCTTTATCTTGAATAGCTCGTATTTATGCAAATATTGGTTTATCTTAATTTTTCTCACTTGGCTTATGCCTTACATATATGGTTGTGATACCAATTGAAAGTTTAATTAGGGAGTCTAATCACCCTAGATGGGAAGGGGGTGAATAGGGTGATGAAAGAAACTTGCGAAAGTTTAAAGTTCTTACAAAATAGATAAAATATAAAAATAGCAACCGAGTCTAGAGTGACTCGGAAAAGAAGATTTGAAGGAGAAAAGTAATTTTAAATGGAAACCCTCCTAGGCAGAAAATCACGGTCAGTGCTAATCTAAGCATTAAGTCAAATGCACTATTTGAATCCTTAAATACAATAAACCGACTAACGAAATTCCTCCCTTAGACAATTCTAATACAAGTTTTTCCTAGACATAGAATTTCTCTTATCTATCCTAGTACTTCCAAACTAAGGTATGCTTTATAGTTTCGGACAATTGAGTTGAGGTAACCTTTACAACTTAGTCAAGGGATAACTAAGAAAAGTGTTTGAGAAAGAAGAGAGATTACAAGACTTTTCTCTACAAGATTTTATAACTCGTAAAGTTGTGAGTGAATGAGTAAAAGTTGTAAGCTAAGAGAGGGAATAAGAGTGATAAGTTCTTAGGTCTAGAAATCTTGTAAGTCTTGAATCAAGGCTTCTATTTGTAGGTTGCAATAAAGAGAGTCATTGTGTCTTGGGCTAGAAGCACTCGTGTTAGCTAGTCTGTTGCAACGGATAGTCCGAAGACTCGGCTTTAGGACCATTGGAGATTGAGTTGTTGAGCTTAGGTCCTAGCTGCCAAAAGAAGTTCTACCATCTTGTTGTTTCTAAAAAAATAAGATAGAAACAATTGTTAGACTCGTAAACTAGAAGTTACTCAAAATGGCAACAAATAGGTCCGACAACCTAATCCGAGTTTGCTCGTGATTTTCGGCTTTCTTATCGCACTCTTCGAATGGTAAAGGTTGTTTTTTTCTTAAGTTGGGATTATTCAGCTTTAATAGACTTGTAGCGATAAATTACAAATGGTACTCAAAGTATAAAAATACTTTGGTCCAAGGTTAGATAAGGATTAGTGTAAATAAATCATTTAACGACTAAAATTCCTTCATGTATTAAAATGAAAATTTTCAAGTCCAATAATCAATATGATCAAATTTCATATATGTCTTAAGTCAAAGAATAGACTTGGTAGAAATAGGTTCAAAGTGTTAATTAGACATATTTTAGTGTTTGCCAAGGTAATTAAATCCAACTTAACAAATCATGTCTAAAATGGATTAACACTAGTAATTCCGATTCAATTCATGAAATAAGTCAGTTTAAAAGATGAATTAAAATTATGAAATAATTTAGGAAAACTTTTGTGTGAGCCATACTGAGTGGATCAGTACCGTAACCGGGTGACTCAATTAGTGCTCAATATCGGTACCATAACCGAGTGACTCGGTTAGTGCTAAATTTCATTGATCGGTCAATTTATACTTTTCTAGGTAGAACCGAATCCTTAAACTTTCAAGTGATAATCTTTTAGACCACAAGTCTTAGGTCAATCATCTTTTAGTCGCTATCTTGTAAATTTCATTAAATGTATCTTATTTAATCCTACATTTAGATCAATGACTTTAAATTGAAATTAATTAAGGGGTTAATTCATACTTGAGCCTTCAACGGCCTTATTTACGTTCAATGTTTCGTCTAAAAACGTAAATGAGAATTCTAAAGTTAGTTTTGAAAATAAAATAAATCACAAAATCTCCAATCAACCTTTTCTTCAAAATCTATTTTAAAAAGCTAATTTTAAAAAAATCAACTCAATAAACTTTTTAGTCAATCCATTTTTGTGCATTTCAAGCTAAACTCAAAATTTTCCTTACTTTCCCTTTTAGGTTGGTCCATATTTGCATTTTCTCATTTCAAAATATTTCTTTCAATGGTCGGACCAATTCATTCCTTTCCTGGTCTCGGTCAAAAAATAAAAGCGAGAAAAATACAGGTGGGCTCTAAGCCGACACTGGCTCGCCTAGTCCATTCCTTTAGGTCGGGTCCTACTAGTGGGGCTCATTTTCTATTTTGGTCGGTTCAGGTCCGTTCTAGTTTCCTTATTTGTTTTGTATTAATTATCTCAATTAAGGTGAGTTCATTTATTTTGTTTTTTTCATTGGTAAAACAAATCACCTCAATTAACATGAATCCATTTATTTTATTTTTTATTTGCATTAGCCAAAAAAGTAATCTCGTTTAGTTGAGTTCATTTTGCTTTTGCATTGGCCAAAAAATCCTTTCCATTTAGGTTGATCCGTTTTTGCATATGTAGCCAAAAAATAAAAATACATTGATTTTTCCCTTAGGGATAATATTTTTAGCATTTTTGTTTGTTTGCATTATTTTATGTGCATCCAAAAAGAGCGCATATCATTTTCTTTTTTGAGGATTGGTCTTTTGTTAGGTGTAATACTTGAGTCCCTTCTCCCTAAAGCTTGTTTCATTGAGCCAGTCCTAAAGCTTGTTTCTTTTAGTGGACATGATAGGGAAGCCTTCGCAACCGGGCATCGTCGAAATCCGAGTACTCGGATGATTAGAGAGATTGGGTAAAGAGACAACTTCGACACCAATACGTTAAACTCCGATACATCAAACGTCGATGTACTCAACACCAGTTCTACACGAATCCGATCAACACAAATACATCATCAGCATACTCGTAGAATAATAATGATTGAGGTCGAGAGAAAAGATTGAATTAGTAAGTGAAACCCTTAATCTTATACTTGAAACTTTGAAGGAGAATAATAATGATGGGGAAAGAAAAGATAGAGAAATTAAGGATGATGAGGAAGAAATCCCAAAACCTTTGTCTCATTCACATTTAGATTAGATAGAAAAAATGTTACGAGAGTCCTCCATATTTAAAAGCCGCTATTATGACCTCGTGGGATTCACATCAATCCCTAAAGGAAAATTACCTTCAAAGTTCACTATGCTTGACATTAAATTCTGCGGTTTATAAAATCCTCACCATCATGTATAGAATTTAATATGAGCAATGACTCGAAAATGTACTCGGAAGACACATACTATGTCATATTTCGTGGACGTTTGATAAGGATGTTATGAAATGGTACAATGTCATTGACCTATGCAAGGTCACAAACATGGCAGATCTTTACAAGGAGTTTCTACATCAATACTAGTACAATACTTACCTACCTGTTACTCTTCGAGACTTGGAACTAATCAAAAAGGAAGATTAGGAGAGTTTCACCGACTTCCTCACTTGCTTGGAGGGCACAGGCTCCCCATGTGGTAGACAGACCCTCCAAAAAGAATCAAGGATCATCGTTAAGAATCTACAACTAGCTTACAAACAATATCTCGAAGTTCTTACCTTTCATGAGCTTTACTGCCCTTACGGATACATGCTTGGTATGTTAATAGAAGAAGAATTATCCACCACGACAACAAAAGTTATAGCACATTATAGAAATAGTAACCAAAATAAGGATAATAAAATCTCTAACATTGGTTCTACCAATATGGGTGTACACGTCAATGCTCTAAATAGGTATACCGACTAAACTCCGATAGACACTTCTTCCGTCCACTAGATCGCCTTCTCTCGTAAAGGCAAGATTGAACTTCCACATATCGGGTAGAATTAGAAACCGTATAATAGTAAAAAACTATGATGCAGGGAAATTCTCCAAATACTATCGTGTACGAGGACACAACACCGGATTGTGTTGGACCTTTAAAAATAAGCTAGAAATTATGTTCAATAATGGACAACTACCCTTACCTAAAGCTGCCTAAAAACCAAACAATAATAAATATCTATTTAGTGGAACTCTAGTTATTTTCACTAAGCCCTTTCTAGGTCATTGGGATCCCTCTATCTTCATTCAAGACATAGGAGAACCTAAGATTCAAATTATCCTACCTTTGGTCAATCGAGAAATATATGGGTTATGGGCTAGCGATGAAGAGGATGTGTGTGAAAGGAATCACTGAACTAAAGATGATATTGATGATGACATATAAGGGACACAACCCATATAAGATAGTGACTTCTAGGGAGAACCAAAGGCATATGAAGTATTGTTCTTAACTAGGTCCGGATGAGATAATGCTTCTAGGGTCCACAACAGACTCAAGAGTGATGGAGATCAAATTCCATGACCTGCTTTAAACCAGTCATGAGCCCAACTAGCCCAATAAAGATCAATAAAGAGGTTAAGGAATTCATGGCACAACAATTGCTCAAAATTGATCATGAATTTCCTACTTCGAACAAGGCTAACTAAGGCTTGTTTGTGCTGGTTGGTTAAAGAATAGTGTTTTCGGGGTACCACACCTTCCCTATAATAAAGATCAAGATGTCTTTTGTTCTCCTACCAATTGTCAAGCCCATACAATGACCAAGGAAGATTTGGTGCAAGTGTTTTAGAAGTGATTTTGCAGTGGCCAATTTCGAGGCCAAGCTGCTAAAGAAGCTCTTCTTAGTAAATGTAGACTCATGTTTTTGGAGACATGAGGGAATGAACCATGTGAAAATAATTTCCATGTAACATACCCCGAAGCTAGTTTTCATCTGCTTCAAGATTTGCTTTTATCCAAGTAAGAGTGTTATGGAAACAACTTATTGTCCTACTAGTCAAGTCTAGTTGCACATATTCCTTTTGAGAAGTCCTAGGAGAGTTGCAACTTGCTATACATACTCAAATTGGAATTAAATTTTGCTCTAGCTAGCTGCCACCTCATTCTTTTTGTCAAGATCTTATTAGTTACTGAATTTTCTAATTTTTTGCATTCTTTTTGTTTTTTAGTTTTCCATGACTTGTGATGTGTATTATGTTCTCTTTTTGTTATTCACAGCTTGTATGAGGTGAGGCAAAGCTTACTACTATAAAAGCTTCGGTCTCTTTAGTTTGTAATAAGACTTTCATGAATTAAGAAAACCCCGGAGTTGGTTTAACTCTCTCAAACCCTAGTAATATATCTTGAGGTTGGCTCCTCAAACCCTATACCTCTTTAGATGAGCATGGTTCATTGGCACATAGAATGGAGCTGCAAAAAGAGTCAAAGGAAAAGCTCGGGCAACCAAGACACAACCGAAAACCCCTGTCTACTAAAGATACCCTTACAACCCTAACAAGCTAGCAACTCCTTCTTGAGCCAAACGACCGCCTCCACCAGTCCCCAAAACCCCACAAAAGTTTGTTAACCTATAAATACAAGAAGGAGTTTAGGTGCCAAAGGTTAGGGCACATAGTCTCGGAATGCCCAAAAAGAGGATAGTGACACTGGCTGAATATCAAGCTATTAGTACTAAATTTGAAACCGAAGAAACAGGAGAGCTACTTCGTTGGATACTGTGGAAGCGGTAAAGGAGGGACTAGATTAGGGAAACTTCCCGTCATGAGAAGAACCTTGATCGGTTTGATGGACGTCGATTAGCAAAACTAGAGGGAAACAATTTTCCATACTAGCTACACTATTGGAGGGAAGGTGTGCTCCTTGATAATTGATGGAGGGAGCTGCACCAATGTGGCCTCCGAAACCTCATTAGACATGCAATAGCTATCTATAACACCACACCCTTCTCCCTACAATATTAATTGGCTTAACCAAGGGAAAGGCATACAAATCTCTACTAGATGTCTCATTTCATTAACCATTGGCAAGAATTACAAGGATAATATCTAGTATGATATAATTCCTATGGATGCTTGTCATGTGCTCTTGGGAAGACCTTCGTTATATGATAGAGAAGTCATGAATAATGGAAGCTCGGTACTTATTCATTCACCAAGCAGCATAACAAAATAACCTTCACCCCACTCGCTACGGATACCACTTTTAACGATGGGTCTTTAACGACGGTTAAAAGGAAAACCGTCATAAAAACTGGACCGGTGACATTTTTGTAAATAACAAGAACATATGATGACGATTCTTAAATAAGAACCGTCGTCATAGGTTATCTAAAACATTTAACTACAGTTCTTCTAATAGAACCATCATTAAATGTGACATATAACGGCGATTCTGTCGTAGAAGCTGTCGTCATATGTCTTTCGAGATCAACACAAAAACACGATCTACTGTTTCCACACCCCACTTACAACTCTCGGTCTTATCACTTTCTACGGTTTCGCTTCTCCATGAACTCGTTCATCGGATCTGGAAATTGTTCCTCGTCGTCGGTGGACTTGTATTGGTAAGCCTCTCCTAACTCTCGCCTTCTAGATCTCCTCTCTCTAATCTTTCATTTCTTTATAGTTTCCTCTAGTCTCTTTTAAGTTTCCTCTTGTCTCTTGCCGTGTAGATCTCGCTGTCAAGCCTCTCCTCACCCTCGTTGTTGTCGATTCTTAGGTATGAATCTCTATCCTATCTTATTTTTCACTTTAAGTTATTTAGAAAATATTTTATATATAGTAAAATGTTGAATGTATTTCCGTTAATATGTGAATGTTGAGAATGTGGGTAATGTTTGAGATTGTTGAAATGTTGAATCTTTGTTGAATATTGAGGATGTGAGTAACATTTGTTTAGTTTATTGAGTTGGAAATTCGTGAAATGTTTGAGATTTTGAGAATGGGTTAGGAGTTTAGGATTTATTAAGTTGGAATTTCATTAAATGTTTGAGATTTTGAGAAATGGGTTTAGGAGTTTAGGATTTGTTGTAATTATAGCAAAATATGATAGGTAGGGAAGGTAGATCAAAAGAGTGCATCCAAATTTGTTTAGGATTTTAGAGAAATAGAATGATAATTTGAATATAGGGTCATCTCCTAAAACCTTCTCATAAAGATAAATTTGTATCCGAATTTGTTTATTTTGATGAGGTGATGTTGGGATTAATTCATTTATCCAATTATCGAAAATTGGTATCTAAATATGGTTACAGTTTAGAGAAATAAAAATATTTATGGTTTAGGGCTTGAGGAAATAGAAAAATTTGTGGTTATATATTTAAGGATATAAAATGTGAAAATGTAAAAAATTGGGAAGGTATTTGGATATAGGGATCTCCCCAAATACTTGTCATAAAGATAAATTTGTTATCAAATTTATTTATTTTAATGAGTTGAAGTTGGGGGTATTAAAATTTCCGGTTTCCTTTTTGGGTGTAAGTTTGTTGTATTATACATGATTGTAAACTAGAGGCCATGATTTTTTGAAGTTTATGTAATTCATAAGACAATGATGAAATATGAATGAAGTGTTGAGGCCATCCCTTTAGTTTGCTTTAATAACCTAAGACATAATAAGAACTGGAATTCCCTTGTTGTGATTAACAATGAAGTTGGGTTTACAAGACAAAACATGGAGTCTACATGCAACATATGCCAATCGACACGAAGGGCAGAAAGATCGAGGAATCAAATGGAAACAAATGACCTTTTGTTTCCATTTGACTCTTCCATCCATTTGCCCTACTTTGTCGATCGGCCTATGTTGCAGTACACTCCATGTTTTGTCTTGTAAACCTAACTTTGTTGTTAATCACAACAAGGGAATTCTGATTCTAGTTATGTCTTAGGTTGTTAAAGGAAACTAAAGTAGTGGCCTTAACTTTTTCATTCATAATTTCATTATTGTCTTATGGATTATGTAAAAACTTAAAAAAATCATGTCTAGTTTATGATAAATGTATAATACATTAAAATTGGAATAAAAAGGAAACTATATATATATATATATATATATATATATATATATATATATATATAGTTTAAAAGATAAAAAGGGTTATTTATTAGTAATATATACGTAAAAATTGGAAATGTATTTGGATATAGGGATCTCCCCAAATACTTGTCATAAAGATAAATTTGTCATTAAATTTATTTATTTTGATGAGTTGAAGTTGGGGGTGGACTAATTTATCCAATTACCTAAATTCTCTTTAACAATGAGGTTGGATTCACTAGGCAACCATAGAGTCTATGTAAAGTGTGGGTCGGTACACAAAGAAAGAAAAAAGGGGCAAAGGATTCATCGGAGAAAAAGGTGATAAACAATAGGGAATTATTATTAGTTTTGTGATTGTTTATCAACTTTTTCTCTAATGAATCCTTTATCCCTTTTCCTTTCTTCGTGTATCAACCCACACCGCATATAAAATCTATGCTTGGATAGTGAATCCAACCTCATTTTTAAAGACAATAAGCGTTATAGGAACTCCGGTTATGGTTATATCTTGGGTTGTTAAAGCAAATTAGAGGGATAAGGGGTAGTGGCTTTATTGAGGGAGTTGGTAATAGAATAATTCTTTTGACTTAATTACTCTCTCCTTCGATCATAGAGAAAATGAGTTACAGAGCATTTCCTGCTCGTTACGAGAAATTGTGCCCACGCTTTAATAAGGACTGTGTCAAGCAAGTCTGTTGTTGCCAATTATTGCCCGTCCCTCGTTGCGAAGACATTCTACAACCTTCGATTGATGATGCCATAGAGCTGGATTTTGTAGACTTTGACGAAGCTCATGCTCTCAAACAAGCCGTGTTGCGTTTAGACCCGCACCTCCTTGAAGCTTGGGTAGAGCGCCACTTTGACCATCTTGTACTCATCGTCTCCTCATCGTCCGCTCTCCCCTAGAGAGCAGAGGCGCCAAGTCAAGCATGGCCTCATCGTCCGGTCCCCCTAGAGAGCACCGAACTGGTGTAGGGCCCTTTATCTTGTTCTTCTCCGGTCCAAAGGAACTTACCGAAGGAGAAGGGAAGGAACCTCCCTAAGGAAAAGAAGAGGAACCTCCCTTAGAAGAAGTGAGGTTGTCCACTTCTACCCGGCACGAACTCCAAGAAAGCAATACACAAGAGGAGCATCACTTTGGGACAATGACAAAGGAAATAGAGATTGCTTGTGAGGACCAAGAACCGTATTGCTTTCTACACTTTTTACGACACTTCGCTAACTCTTACACTTCGTTGTTCTCGGGTCATCTATTTTCCAAAAGTTATCCTTTTGTAGTAGATTTAGTTATGTGAACTCACTCTTAATAGGTTCGTGGGTGAGATCATTGAGTTTTGATGTTGTCCACCTCTTTGTGTATTCCTTTTTCAACACTTATATAAAAAAGAAGAGATTACTGGTGAGATGTCTGTTTGTGTATTCCTTTTCAGGAAGAGAGATATGATATTATGTTTTTATGACTATATATTGCTTGTTTGGAGTTCGTGCGGATGTAGCATGGACTGCAAATATGATGTAATTATGGTGTCCAGAGCTACCTCTATAACAACTCCAAATAAGCAATATATAGTCATAAAAACATAGCACCACATCTCTCTTCCCGAAAAGGAATACACAAATAGGAAATTCTTGTATTTATTTGAAATTCTTGTATTTATGTTGGAAAATTGAGGTTGTTAGTTTGTGCTGTGTAAGTTGTGATGTATTTTGGAGTGTATTTTGTAAGGGGGACGGAAAAATGCAAAAAAAACTATTTAAAAAAATTCAAGCCTATTACGACGGTTCTTACATTAGAACAGATCGTTGAAGACTCGGACAACGTTCGACACATTTTTGAGTTGAATTGAAGGAATCGAGTATAAGAATTTATTACTTATAGAGTTTTGATTCCAAGGCATTCTCTCGCACCTTAGAAACTTTTCCGAGTGATATAGTATATTTACTCTAAGTGATACGATGATTTACTTTATGTATTTTTGCTCGACGGCTTTGCTTATCTCATTCGATTCGAGTCCCTCATCACTTAGATATATCGCATGAATTGACTATTCGCATAATCGCACTCGAGTCCGACTTCACGATATAAATCTTATTTTGTTATAGTCAGCACTCCTAGTTCGATTCAAGCTTAGTCTATATCAAGTTATTTCACTCGATATTCTTTATGTGACTTGATTCTTCGCTTAGACTAAGTCGGATGGAATTTTTAACTTCATGGATATTAGACTCGTAAAATTCCATTCCTTTTCTAACCCGGATAATTACCACCTTAATTATCTTAATTATTTTATTATCCGTGTCTAATCGTGGACCAAAGTATTTTATACTTTGAGAACCAAAATTTGACTTACTTTTGTAGGTTATTCAAACGAGGATATACTTTTCGAAATACAAAAGTAACCGGCTTCAAAACGTCAAATCACCAGCAGACATGGCTTTTTACCTTCTCTATCCCAGTCCCGTAAGCTCGTGTCGTGGTGCATCTGTTTCCAAATATGGAAAACCGAAATGCCAAGCTTAACGGTGGTTTCCACCTTATCCTTGAAGACACCACCAATGGTTTTGGGACTTCCAAGAGAGTTATACCGTTGTCTAACATTCATATTACAATGGATACTTTCCGAGTGACTTAGAAAGCCATTATCAATGGTCAAAAGGACTCTCGGTCAGCGAGATGGAGAGAACGGCTACTCGGCTGGTCATCTATAAATAGAAGCCAACCTACAAGACTTGAAGATTGCCGAACATATTGTTAATACATGTACTTAAGCAAAGTCATTGTATATACTCTCAATCTTCTACTTACAACTCCCACTCTGGAATTCATTACTTTCCGAGTTGTAAGGTCTTGTACTTAGTTACAAACACTTTCTTACTTTCTAAGTAAGGTCCCTTGACTAAGCCGTAAGCGTTAACTCAGCTTAGTTGTCCCTAGCTGTAAAGGTTATCTCAGCTAGGAAGTACTAGATCATATAAGGGAATTTCGAGTCTAGGAAAACTTGTACAGAGTTGTCTAAGGGAGCAACTCGAGTTCGAGTCAATCTACGGTATTTTGTGGACTCAAAATAGTGGATTTGACTTCATGCTTGGACTAACACGGTCCGTGGTTTTCTCGCCCCAGGAGGGTTTCAATGTAATCTCTCGAGTGTTTACTTTCCGAGTTCATTCTAGACTCGGACAGACCTCAAAGCTTTAGCTTAATTTGCTTCGTACTCTTTACGAGCATTTCGAGTCCATACTTTCTCGACTACACTTTTGACTCGGAATCTGTTTCTGTCTCTTCTTTGGCAAAAGAGTTTGAATTTCTAAGAAAATCCTCCATCACCCTATTCACCCCCTTCTAGGGTGACTCGAGACTCTCCCCGATCAAACCTACAATTGGTATCGAGCCTAGCCTTTCAGAAAGGATCTAACCATCCAAAGGTCTAAAGATCAAATGGCTCGGAACAACGGAGAGTTTGATGAAGGAAGATCTTCCAAGCAGACCACTAAAATTCAAAGGATCAAACTTCGAGCACTCGGAAGAAACTTATGGAATGTTTCCTCATGGATCATGATGAAGATGTATGGGAAATCATACAACAAGGAAACTACATTCTAATGAAGACAGAAGAATTCAGAATCATTCCCAAAACAAAGGCCGAGTTTACTCCAGGCGAAGCGAGAAGTTCGAAAGAACTTCAAGGCAATGAACATTCCGATGTGCTCTATTAGCTTAGAAGAATACAATTGAGTGTCCGCCTGTGACTCAGCAAAAGAAGTGTGGGACACACTTGTCAACACTTCCGAAGGCACTAGCCAGGTCGGACAAGCGAAGATCAGCCAGTATCTTTATAAATACGAGCTATTGAAGATGGAGCCGAAGAAAACATCACTCGGATGTTCATTCGATTTACTAAGATTACCAACAATCTCAAATCACTGGGTAAGAAGATTTCCCATGAGGAAATGTGCAGAAAGATACTCGAAGTCTACCCAAGAGAAGATGGGGTCCCAAGGTGACTGCCATAGAGGAAGCTCGGAACCTGTCACTTTTAAAGCCGGACGAACTCATCGAAAGCTTCTCACTCATGAAATCCACCTAGAAGAGGAGGATGCTAAGGGCAGTACCAAAAAGAACATAGCACCGAAAGCCTCGGAATCCAGAGAAGTAAATCCGAGCTCCTTTGACTCGAAGAGGATCCCATGACACTCATTGCAAGAGGCTTCAAGAGAATAATGAAGCACAAAAGATGGGACAAAAGACCAAAAGAAGAGTTCTGCAAGAAAGATAAGAGGGACAGAAAAGGTAAGTATTCTTCTCCCTCAAAGTTATCTTTATCTAAGAATTCTGAATGTTTTGAGTGTGGCAGCAAAGACCATATAGTCAAGGACTGTCCAAAAAGAAAAAGGGACAGAAAGAAGAAAAAGGGTATGATGGCCACATGGAGCGACAAGGACTCATCGGAAGATGATGAGGAGTCGGATGACTCAAATGTTTGATGGCAATCTCGACTCGAAGCTAAAAAGAGTCGAGACTTAGACTTAGATAATGAGGAAACTAATCCTTAAGAGGTAATTGAATACTTTCTCAAATTCTCCAAAGTTGATCTAGCTAAATACATTTTTACTTTGGAAGAAAAGTCTAATTCTCGACTCTTCTCGATTCGAAGAACAACTTGAGTCAATTTCTTCCGAGAGCATATCTTTGAAAAATGAATTGGAAAACCGAGACTTACACTCGGAGAACTCAAGGCTAGTACTCAATCCAATGAGACCGAGTCCGAGTTACTCAAAAAAGAAAATGAGTAACTAAAGCGAAGCTCATTGAGTCTCAAGATCTCGGTCTTAAAATTTACTCAAGGTCGAAAAACCTTGACACGCTCTTAGGATCACAATGTGTCTCCTTCAGGAAAGAAGGTCTTTGGTTTCAACAAAGAGGAGGAATCCAATTCCTACTCGGATTTATTCAAAAGGATTCTAGAACTGTAAAGTTCAGAAAGCCGAGCATGGTCCTATTCACAAAAATGAAGGGAGGACTAAGCCCAAAACTAGTTTACAAAAGGAAACCATTTTCTCCAGTCTCAAAAGGAAAGGTTTCCAAAAAGAAAGAGACACAGACTTAGTTCTCTGCAAGGAAAACTCGGAATCGGACTAAACCCAAAGTCATACAAATCTGGGTTCCGAAAAACCTTCTTCCTCGTAAAAGGACCACAAGAAAGAATGTTACTCGGGTTCGTTAGAGGAAGTGAGAAGGGTTAGATTCTCTCTCGTTTTCCAGGTCACTCAAAAGAGATCAAAAGGACACTGGTACCTTAACAGTGGATGTTCACGCCACATGTCGGAGATGCGGGACTCTTTTCCGAGTTGGAAAAACATAAAGGAGGAAAGGTCACGTTCGGAGATGATAGCAAAGAAAAGATAGTTGGAATAGGCAAGATTGGAAAAGGATGCAATCTGGTCGACTAGTTTATCTAGTCAAAGGATTAAAGTACAATCCGCTCAAGCATCTCTCAACTGTGTGATAAAGGTCAAGAGGTAAGATTCACTCGGACCAACCGCTACATTTCGATGTTACCACAAAAGAAATCAAGCTTTTCGGTAAAAGATCATGTAACACCTACATCATTTCTCTTTTGACCCGAGTCGAATTTAGCTTACTTAAAAGCATCTCTTAATGATGACTTATGGACATGGCATCGTAGATTAGGCCATATTAGCATGTGAAGGTTTGCTCGGGAGAGTCCGAGTCACCCTAGAGGGGGTGAATAGGGTGATGGAAGTTTTTCGTGGAAACTTTAGCTCTTTTGACAAAAACAAGACAGAGACAGATTCCGAGTCTCTCAAGCAGGTCGAAAAGTTTAGACTCGTAAATGCTATCACGAATGGAAAAGCAAGAGTCAGTAAAATTGTCCGAGTCTAGAATGAACTCGGAAAGATAACACTTAGTGATTACGTGGAAACCCTCCCGGGGCAGAAAACCACGGACCGTGCTAGTCCAAGCACGAAGTCAAATCCACTATTTTGAGTCCACAAAATACCGTGAACCGATCGAACCCGAGTTGTTCCCTTAGACAACTCTATACAAGTTTTCCTAGACTCGAAATTCCCTTATCTCGATCTAGTACTTCCTAGCTGAGATAACTCTTACAGCTAGGGACAACTAAGCCGAGTTAACCCTTACAACTTAGTCAAGGGACCTTACAGAGAAAGTAAGAAAGTGTTTGTTACTTAGTACAAGACCTTACAACTCGTAAAATAATGAATTATAGAGTAGGAGTTGTAAGTAGAAGATTGAGAGTAAATACAATGACTTTGCTCAAGTATGTATATTAACAATAATTTCGGCAATCTCCAAGTCTTGTGAGGTGGCTTCTATTTATAGATGACCAGGCAAAGTAGCCGTTATCTTCATCTACCGACTAAGAGTCCTTGTGACCGTTGACGTAAGCTTTTTGAGTCACTCGTAAAGTATCCGTTGTAATGTGAACGTTGGACAACGGTTTAACTCTCTTGGAAGTCCCAAAACCACTCGGTGGTGTCTTTAAAGATAAGGTTGAAACCACCGTTAAGCTTGGCGTTCCAGCTTTTCCAGATTTGGAAACAGACAGCTCCGACACAATCTTCCGGGACTAGAGCAGAGAAGGTGAAAAGCCATGTCTCGCTGGTGATTTGACGTTCAAGCTTCGGCTACTTTTGTGGTTTGAAAAAGGTGTATCCTTGTTTGAATAACCTACAAAAGTAAATCAATTTTGGTTCTCAAAGTATAAAATACTTTGGTCCAAGATTAGACACAGACTAATAAAATTATTAAGATAATTAAACAACCGATTATCCGAGTCGAAACGAAACGGAATTTTCCGAGTCCAATATCCATGATACTCGTAATTCCATCTAAGTGAAGAATCAAGTTCATAGAAAATGTCCGAGTGAAGTAACTTGATATAGACTAAGCATGAAACAGACTAGAAATACCGACTATAACAATATAGAACTTATAACCGAAGTCGATCCGAGTGAGGAAATATGAAATATTAGTCTATTCAATATGTGATAAATCTGAGTGATGAGGGACTCGAACCGAGTGAGATACGCATATCGCTTTTCCGAGTCACTCAAGGATAAGCAAGAAATACATGAAGTAAAAGTCTGTATCGGTTAGATAAGATACTCGTATCACTATGAAAAGTTTCTAGCAAACAGAGAATGCCTTGGAATCAAAACTCTATAAGTACGAGATTATTATACCCGATTCCTTTTATACAACTCGAAAAGCATTGAGTAGTGTCTAAGTCTTCACTATCAAAAAGTTGGCATGTCATAGTCTGGTTAGGGGTTTACCTAACCGTGTTTTTAAGAAGGATAAAGTTTGTGAAGCATGCACCGTAGGGAAACAAGTCGATCCTTCATTCAAATCTCTGAAGACAGCTTCCACATCCAAAGTGCTTGAGCTACCGCATATGGATTTATGTGGTGAAATCCTCGTTAAGAGCCTTGGAGGTAAATCATATATATTTGTTGTTATTGATGATTATTCACGATTTACCCGGGTGTGTTTTCTTAAGCACAAAAATGAAGCATTCAAGGAGTTCAGGAAGCTCTGTAGAAAAATCCAAGTTAAGTCTCGGACTCGGATCCGGAGAATTCGAACCGACCATAGAAGGAGTTCGACTACTCAGAATTCTCAAGAGTTTTGTGACAAAAATGGCATCTCGCACTACTTCTCAGCACCAAGAACTCCTCAACAAAATGGAGTAGTGGAGAGAAAGAACAGAACCCTTGAAGAGATAGCAAGGACTATGATGATTGAGCACAACTTGCCTTACTATCTCTCGGGCCGAGGCGATCAACACAGCCAACTACATTGAATAGATGCCTCATCGGACCCATATTGAAGAAAACACCTTATGTGCTCTACAAAGGGAAGAAACCAAATATTTCCTATTTCGGACCATTGGGATGTAAATGTTTCGTTCACAACAATGGTAAGGATCACCCGACCAAGTTTGATGCTCGGTCAAATGAAGGGATTTTTCTGGGTTATTCTTCTCACAAAGAAAGCTTATCGCATCTTCAATAAGAAAACTAACAAAGTGGAAGAGAGCATCCACGTTGTGTTTGATGAGCTTGAACAGGAGAAACCAAGCGAGTCTTCATACTCAGAATTGAAGCTCAGCAGAGAAGATGATGAAACCGAGCCCACAAAGACTCAAACTCAACCGGATCAAAATGAAGTCACTAAGAACGAAGTGAATCGTAATGAGACAACTCAAGAGCTCGCTCGTAACGAACAAGCCAATGAAGAAGATCACTCGTAACAAGTGTCCGAAGAACAGGTAGCTCAGTCCACAAATCTTGTGAATCGGAGAATAGGTAAGGCATTCAAGTTTACTTCTAGTCACCCACTAGAAAACATAATATCTCGATATCAAAAGTGGGGTAAGAACTCATTCCTCTCTTCAAAATCTATGTGCATTCACTGCATTCATTTCATTAACTGAACCCAAAAATGCAATAGAGGCCCTAAATGAACCTGAATGGGTGGAGGCCATGCAAGAGGAACTCAATCAATTCAAAAGAAACCAAGTCCGGACTCGACCAACCGACCTTCCGACCACCCAGTTATAGGAACCAAATGGGTTTTCAAAAACAAATTGGATGAGGGTGGAGTGGTAGTCGAAACAAGGCTAGACTTGTGGCTCAAGGTTACAATCAAGAAGAGGGAATTGATTGTGGGGAAACCTTTGCACCTGTTGCCGAATCGAAGCTATTAGAATATTGTTGGCATTTGCATCCAAGCATGCATATTAAATTATATCAAATGAATGTTAAGTGTGCATTTCTCAATGGTTTTATTGAAGAGGAAGTCTATGTCGAGCAGCCTCCGGGTTTTGAAAACTCAAAATTTCCAGATCATGTTTTCAAACTTCAAAAGGCTCTCTATGGTCTTAAACAAGCTCCTCGAGCTTGGTATGAAAGACTGAGCAATTTCTTGGTTCAAAATGATTTCAAAAGAGGTCAGATCGACAAGACTCTCTTTATAAAAACCAAGGGGAAAGATTTCCTTATTGTTCAAATCTATGTTGATGATATTATCTTCGGAGCTACTAATGAATATCTCGTGTCGAGAATTTTCCGAGTTGATGAGTCAGGAATTCCAAATGAGTATGATGGGAGAACTTAATTTCTTCCTTGGTTTACAAATCAAACAAGACAAAGATATAATATACGTCCATCAATCCAAGTATACCAAGGAACTGCTGAAGAAATACAAACTTCAAGATGCAAAGCACGCATCTACACCCATGAGTAGCAAGTATAAAGCTTGACTCGGACGAGAAAGGTAAAGCAATAGATCGAAACTCTATAGAGGTATGATTGGATCGTTGCTATATCTTACTTCCAGCCGACCAGATATAATGTTCAGTGTTTGTTTATGCGCAAGATTTCAAGCTAATCCAAAAGAATCACATCTCACTCGCGGTGAAGAGAATATTCAGATATCTTGTAGGAACTCGTAACTTAGGTCTCTGGTACTCAAGAGAGTCGAACTCGACTCTCACCGGATACTCGCATACGTACTACGCTGGATATAAAGTTGATAGAAAGAGCACTTCGGAGCTTGTCAATTTCTGGGTCAATCCCTAATATCTTGGCACTCAAAGAAGCATAACTCAGTAGCTCTATCAACCGCCGAAGCCGAGTATATTGCAGCTGGAGCATGTTGCGCTTAGATTCTATGGATAAAGCAACACTTGAGAGATCTTGGACTTTCTTTCAAATCCGTTCCAATCAAGTGTGACAATCGAGTGCAATAAGCATCACAAAGAATCCAGCTTAAGCACTCAAAGACAAAGCATATCGAGGTCGGATATCATTTCTTACGAGACCATTCTGAGAAACGTGATATTGAACTTGAATTCATTCCTACTAATCTTCAATTAGCTGATATCTTTACTAAGCCTCTTGGTGAAGATCAGCTTTGCTTTATTCGGAATGAGCTTTGTATGTTAAATGCATAATTATGTGCCATCTTTGTAAAAATCTCATTGCATGATTATGTGTTATATGTGTTTTCAAACTTTTAATAACCATTAGCTCAGCTTGATCTCGTGATATTGGGTTAGTAGTTGTTAATTATTTCTAGTTTCGAGTCACTCGAAACCATTCCGAGTCAAACTCGGACGTCGAGAAAAACTAGGACTTCAAACTTCGAAATTATCTCTAGATTAGTGGAGAATTTCGTAATATATTTTTCAAATCTCTCTCTCTCTGACGCCGTGATCGACGCTAGCCGTGGATCTCAAACTGCTAGAATCTTAACCGTTGAGAAGAGAACCGTCACACAGGTCTACGATGACCGATGGTCAAGCCGATTTAGAACGGAGTTATACTTAATGGATTGTTGACGGGCATCTATTTCTTCTATAAATAGCGCCTATTCATCTTCGTCTCGATACTCGTATCCCCCTCTCCCTCGTAGGCGCCATGCATTGAGTCATAATTCCTCGTCGCCAGATCCTTCTTCTTTCCGAGAGAGATTTTTTTTACTTCTTTCTTTTGTCCAGACATCAGGCTTGTACTAATTGTTCTTTTCTTCCCATTTTCTTTTTGTTTTTGCTGAAAGGCAAGGGGGAGAAATAGAATCACAAAAACTTGTTGTCTTGTTTAGGGGAGCTTTCCCTTTCAATCTCTCGTACTCTCTTTAATTTCAATGAATTAATGCTTTATCTTCTATTCTATCCGAGTTTACAACAACCATTTCGAGTTAACATTATTGTTAAGCATGTTCGTTTTTTTTCCTTTTACTCGATACATTAAGCTTGCTTTACTCATTTGACTACATGCGCAAGTATCCAAAATCAGATCTTTTTCACTAACAAAGTTTCGCGTAAGTATGGAATGCCTTTCATCAAAAAGGGGAGATTGAAGACTCGGACAACGTTCGACACATTTCGAGTTGAATTGAAGGAATGAGGTATAAGAATTTATTACTTATAGAGTTTTGATTCCAAGGCATTCTCTCGCACCTTAGAAACCTTTCGAGTGATATAGTATATTTACTCTAAGTGATACAGATATTTATTTCATGTATTTTTGCTCTGACTGACTTTGCTTATCTCATTGAGTTGTGAGTCCCTCATCACTTAGATATATCGCATGAATTGACTATTCGCATAATCGCACTCAGGTCCGACTTCACGATATAAATCTTATTCTGTTATAGTCAGCACTCCTAGTTTGATTCAAGCTTAGTCTATATCAAGTTATTTCACTCGATATTCTTTATGTGACTTGATTCTTCGCTTAGACTAAGTCGGATGGAATTTTGAGCTTCATGGATATTAGACTCAGAAAATTCCATTCCTTTTCCGACCCGGATAATTACCAACTTAATTATCTTCATTATTTTATTATCTCGTGTCTAATCGTGGACCAAAGTATTTTATACTTTGAGAACCAAAATTTGACTTACTTTTGTAGGTTATTCAAACGAGGATATACTTTTCGAAATATAAAAGTAACCGGCTTCAAAACGTCAAATCACCAGCAGACATGGCTTTTCACCTTCTCTGTCCCAAGTCCCGAAGCTCGTGTCGTGGCTGTCTATTTCCAAATCTGGAAAACTGAAACGCCAAGCTTAACGGTGGTTTCCACCTTATCCTTCAAGACACCACCAAGTGGTTTTGGGACTTCCAAGAGAGTTATACCATTGTCCAACGTTCATATTACAACGGATATTTTCCGAGTGACTCAAAAGCCATTATTAAAGGTCAAAAGGACTCTCGGTCAGCAGATGGAGAGAACGGCTACTCCGGCTGGTCATCTATAAATAGAAGCCAACCTACAAGACTTGAAGATTGCCGAACATATTGTTAATACACGTACTTAAGCAAAGTCATTGTATTTACTCTCAATCTTCTAATTACAACTCCCACTCTATAATTCATTACTTTCGAGTTGTAAGGTCTTGTACTTAGTTACAAACACTTTCTTACTTTCTAAGTAAGGTCCCTTGACTAAGCTGTAAGTGTTAACTCAGCTTAGTTGTCCCTAACTCGTAAAGGTTATCTCGGCTAGGAAGTACTAGATCGGATAAGGGAATTTCGAGTCTAGGAAAACTTGTAAAGAGTTGTCTAAGGGAGCAACTCGAGTTCGGTCAGTCTATGGTATTTTGTGGACTCAAAATAGTGGATTTGACTTCGTGCTTGGACTAGCACGGTCCGTGGTTTTCTGCCCTAGGAGGGTTTCCACGTAATCTCCGAGTGTTTACTTTCTAAGTTCATTCTAGACTCAGACATGCCTTAAAGCTTTAGCTTAATTTGCTTCGTACTCTTTATAGCATTTCGAGTCCATACTTTTCTGACTACACTTTTGACTCGGAATCTATTTCTGTCTCTTCTTTGGCAAAAGAGTTTGAATTTCTAAGAAAATCCTCCATCACCCTATTCACCCCCTTCTAGGGTGACTCGGACTCTCCCCGAGCAAACCTTCAGTCGTCATAAGCTCGAAACATTTTGGCGGGCAGGACCTATGATGATGGTTTGTCGAAAGAAGCTGTCGTCATATGTAAATATATAGGCACCTATGACGACGGTTGTTAAATGAGAATCGTTGTTATAGGTGATCTTTTACTACTCGTTGTTGAACCAAAGTTAAAAATGCTACATACAATGACGTCCAAATACACGATGCCTGTTAAATGTCGTTTTTAACCGTAGTTAAAAGTGGTTCTCGTAGTAGTGCCCTCTCAAAGCCACCTAACTCCACATATCAAAAGAGACCCTCTAGCTTGATCATTGTCTAACCACCATCCTGAAATCCCAAGCAACATGAGTATAAAACAACTAAGGACCCGATTCTCCTTAACTAAGAACTTGCTGTAACTAATCTAGTTCCCACCCCTAAAAGAATTCTAGCATGTTTCCCAGGAAATGGCCCATGGCCTACCCCTAAAAAGAACCATGCAACACAAGATTGACCTTATCTCAAGATTTGTTCTTCCTAACAAGCTCTGCATACAAGATGAACCCTCAAGAGACTATCGAGATTCGGAGATAGATTGATGACCTGCTAACTAAGGGCATGATTAGGGAGAGTCATAGTCCTTGTGCTATTCCTACCCTTTTAGTCCCAAAAAATATGGCAGTATGAGAATGTGTGTTGACAGTAGGGCCATTAACAAAATCACTATCAAATACATATTTCCCATTCACTTGATGAGCTTCATGGATTAACCAATTTTTTTTTTTCAAAAATAGACCTCAAAAGTAGCTATTAGTAAATTAGGATCTATGAGGAAGATGAGTGGAAGATTTCTTTCAAGACCAAGGCTAGATTATATAAATGGTTAGTGATGCCATTTGGGTTGACTAATGCCCCTAGCACATTCATAAGGTTGATTAATCGAGTTCTAAAGACTTCTATTTGGAGATTTTTGTAGATTACTTTGATGACATCTTAATCCACAATCAAACCGAGAAAAAGCATGCCATCCACCTTAGAGAAGTCCTTGAAATTTATCTTAGGAGAAACCGTATGGAAACCTTAAGAAGTGCCATTTCTTTATTTCACATGTGACTTTTCTTGGTTATGTTGTGTTTGCACAGGGGATACAAGTTGATAATAGTAAAATCCAAGCTATCATGAAGTGGTTTACTCATACCTCTGTTCAACAAGTGAGAAGATTCCATGGGAAATATCTTTCTACAGGAGGTTTATGAGGAATTTCAACTCTATCATGACCCCTATGATTGAAGTTATTAAAGGAAATAAATTTGAGTAGATTGAAGCTGCTTAGACATTTTTTGAGGACATCAAAGATAAGCTCACATCTACCCCAGCTTTAGCGCTGCCTAACTTTGCCAAAGTATTTGAACTAGAATGTGATGCTTCGGGGTGGCTATTGAAGCTGTTTTGTCACATGAAGGAAGGCCAAATGCATTTTTCAGGTGAGAAGCTGAATGAGGCTAAGAGAAAGTTCTCCACCTATGACAAAGAATTTTATGCTATAGTTATAACCTTAGAGCATTGGAGGCACCACCTAGTGGGAAGAGAGTTCATACTGCATTTAGATCCTGAAGCCCTCAAGTTCATCCATGGGTAGCATAAATTGAATCCCAGGCATGCTAAGTGGGTAGAATATATGGAATCCTTTCATTTTGTAATTGATCACAAAGCCGACAACCGAACAAATGAGCTAATGCGCTGTCCGTAAGATACTTGCCGCTGCCTACACTAGAATCCGGGTTTCTTAGTTTTAAACTAATTATGGAGCTGTGTAGGACTCGATTCAAATTTTTAGGAGTTATTCACTAAATTCTCCAATCAGCCTCAAGGCCGTTTCATGTTGTGAATGGGTATTTGTTCAAGGGGGCCATACTATGCATCCCACAGGAGGACTGAGAGAGCTACTGATATAGGAAGTTCATGATAGAGCCCCTCCTCACTATTTTGGTATTGAGAAAACTAACCTGATGATAAAGGAGCATTGTTACTGGCCTAAGATAGCCAAGGACATTAAGGGTTTCATCAAAAGGTGCTCTATATGCTAGTATGCAAAGAGCCATTTCTTACCTTAGGGTTTATACACTCCACTACCATTACCACAAGCACCCTGGGAAGACATCAACTTAGATTTTGTCAATGGTTTGGCCAAAACTCAAAGGACCAAAGACTTTATCATGGTGGTTGCAGATTAATTTTCAAAAAGACATATGTCATTGCTTGCCACACCACTTTTGATGCATATAGAGTAACTTATTTGTATTTGAGAGAGGTGGTAAGGCTGCATGACATCTCGTAGAAGTATGATATGAGATAGAGAAACCAAATTCCCGAGACATTTTTGGCTAACTGTTAGAGAAAAATAGAGACTCAACTAAAATTCAGCACCACTTGTCATTCTCAAACCGATGGTCGGACTAAAGTGGTTAACAGGACTTTGGGCACCTTGCTCAAGGTCTTGGTGAAAAGGAATATTAAAAGCTGGGATGAATTCCTTTCCTCATAAAGAATGTGTCAAAATAATTATCATGTAACATGCCTAAAGTTGGTTTTCAACTGCTTTAAGATTTGCTTTATCCAACAAGTGTTATGGGAACAACATATTGTCTAGCTAGTCATGTCCAGCTACACAAATTCCTTTTCAAAAGTTCTAGGAGGGATGCAACTTGCTACACATACTCAAATTGGAACCAAATTTTTCTCTAGCTAGTTGCCACCTCATTTTCTTTCCTCCATCTCCACTTGAGGTGTAAAGTTCTTATTACTTACTGAATTTTCTAAATTTTCTACATTTAATGTTTTTCGGTTTTCTATAACCAGTGGCTCTGTGTTATGTTCTCTTTTCGATGTTTAGGGCTTGTATGAGGTGAGGCGAAGCTTACTACTATAAAAGCTTCCCTCCCTTCAGTTTGTAATTAGACTTTGAAGAACGAAAAAGCCCTTAGAGTTAGTTTAATTAAAACCCTAGATATGTATCTTGAGTAAGCTTCTAAACTGGTGATATCTAGGTTCTTGTTTGGTCAATCTAGTGGTGATATCTATATATAAATTGATCAAACAAGATTTTCCCTTGTGAGACAAGTTGTAGTGTTTCTTTATCGGCTTGGACCAATTGATTATCCAACTTTGCTACTTTTAGCTCTTATTGCTCTTTTTTGTTTTTAGTTGTCTTTTGTGCTTATTTACATCAACTACTAAGCTAGATACATCAAAGTGGTCCCAAAAGAGAAAGAGGCTACAAAAGAGGAAGATCCTGTCCTAAAGCAATGCAAAAGCTCAAAGATAATATATCAATTCGGAAATTGATATCCTCTTCTCGAAACATAGACAAGCCTTAATTGATAACCTCAGCAAAGTTGAGGTATCACCCGAGGTTTCACCTAAGGAAGTAGTAAGCATGGTCAATACTCGAGAAGGAACCATCATCTTCGAGACAATGGATCAACGGTGAACGTATGCCCCTGGAGGACTGTTAAAAAGTTAGGGATAAGAAAGCACCAACTCTCTAAACAAACAAGTACACCTTCGGCCATATGATAACTCTAAGAGAACGATCCTAAGAACAGGAACTCTCTCTATAAACGTTAGACCGGTGGTTAAACATATAAACTTTTACATCCTGGACATTTCTACCACCTTAATTCTTCTTTTGGGACGTCCATGGCTTCATGATCATCAAGCAATGACCTCTACACTACATTAAAAAGTCAAAGTGATCATCAAAGGACAACTTGTCATCATGAATAGGGATGGTCTTTATGGCACAATCACCCTAAAAAGTTAGTCATTAAGGTAGAGAACAATGCCAATGATGAAGAATTGTATGCTTTTGAGATTGTGGTTGCTTTAGAGAAGGACAAAGAACCTTTTGACTTTGATCCTTATTCCAACCCCAACATCCACTCGATGTTAAAATAGAATGGATATTTTCCCGTATTAGCAATAGGCTAGAGGGCATATAACCCAATTTACAAGTCTTTGAATCCTAACGATAATTATAGATTTGGTCCGGGCTATAGTCCAACTAATAAGGAGATAACAAAGGTTAAACGGGAGGTTCAAGTAAAAGAACGACTCCATTAACAATTTAATCTATTAATCCTTACTCCTGCACCCTAAACGAGCAATTTCGCGAGAACACAATGATTTCTCCTACTATGGCTTTCTCGGATGCTTACTTTCCGGAAGAAAAGGGCATTTTAGTGCTAAGGTTAGATATCTTCAATGAGTGTTAAATGCTGGAAAAGGAGGCACTCTGTCTCCTTAAAAGGAACAATCTGTCCTAGATAAGAGCGATTTGGCAGGTAGTAAAATCTTCAAGCATACTTGTTCAAACAGGAAAAGCGCCCATAGGAGAGCATAATTTTGGTACTGTCTATAGCCATGTCACATACGAAGTTTAATATGATAAATTTCATTATTGGTGTAGATGAAGAAGGATCCAAGCATATTAATTTAATTGATACTGAAGAAGGCTAAGAGTTCACTCGTCATCCTAGGAGAGAAGTCTGGTTTAGAGTATAAGGCTAGGGCGAATTTGTTTTTTTCTAATTCAGCTTAGTTTGGCTTCTTTCAATTTTGCTGTTCCATCTTCCGAGTCAAATTTTTATGTACAAGTTTCTTTATTCAATAAGATGAGTCTTTCTGCTTACTCCTTGCCTCTTCCTATTCTTAATTGTTTTACCTCTAATAATGAACACGAAATCCCTCAAGAATTAATAAAAGCTATAGAAGATAATGAGAATCACTCACTTATCCTAGCCGACACTATTACTGTTAACCTAGGGACCCCTGAGTAGCCTCGGGAGGTTAAGATTAGGAAGTCCTTAAGTCTAGAAAAGAAGAAGTATTTTACTTCACTCTTTGTAGAATTCATTGATGTCTTCGCTTGGTTTTACAAAGATATGTCGAGAATAGGCCTAAATATAGCGGAACCAAAAATTTCACTTTATAAAGATGCTAAGCCAGTTAAATAAAAGCTTTGAAGGATGAAACTTGAATGGGCTCTCAAAATAAAATAGGAAGTCTAGAAGTAGTCGGATGCTAGGTTTATAAGAGCGAGTGCACTACCCTCGGTGGGTAGGAAATGTTGTACCTGGTTTCAAAGAAAGACGGAAGAGGTCTAGATGTGTGTTGACTTTAGGGATTTAAATAAAGCCAACCAAACGATGACTTTCCTTTACCTCACATAGAAATTTTTGTTAACAACACGACAGACCATGCCTTACTCTTCTAATGATGGCTATGCCGGCTATAACAAAGTCAAAATGGCAGAAGAAGACATGGAGAAGACTACCTTTATCACTCAATGGTGGACTTACTGCTATGTGGTAATGCCATTTTGGTTGAAAGATGCTGGTACCACATATCAAATAATAGTTATGACTTTGTTGTATGACATGATCCATAAGAAAGCCAAGGTCTATGTGGACGATATGATCATCAAGTGTAAAGATAGGGCCCGACAATTACCTAGCCTTAGGAAGTTCTTTAAAAGACTCAAAAATATAACATGCACATCAACCCTCCGAAATGTTCCTTAGAGGTAACATCAAGAAAGTTATTAGGTTACGTATTAGTCCGACTAGAAAATTTACAAAGTGGATGGAACTCATGTCTTACGCTACCATCACGTCGAAACATGTGGCAAACTTCTTGACCTGCAATATCATCCACCATTACGAAGCTACCACATGAGTTGATAAGTGACCATCACAGTCACTCTAAGAAAGAAGTTGTAGATTTACTAGACAAATACAAACTCTAGCACCATAATTATTCATCGTATCAATCTCGGACCAACAAAGCAGATTGAAGCAACCAACAAGAACATCCATAAGATCATAAAAAAGATGGCTATCAATTGTAAGGATTAGCTTGATAAGTTACCTTTTACTCTATTGGGTATAGGACTTCAAGCATAACATCTAAGGGAGAAACTCCTTACTCCCTAGTATATGGAATGGATGTAGTTCTTCCAATAGAGATTGCCATCTTGTCATTTATAATAATAGCCCAAAGTCGAATTCTAGAAGTAGACTGGACCAAGGCTAAGGACGAAGAATTAATTATACTACATGGGCGGTGTCTGCGAGCTCACGATTCCCTTACTCGGACTTCGAACGCATTCATCACAATCAAGTCCAAGCCCTGTCGCAGAGTTTAGGTTTGATAGCAACCAGTTCAAGAAACAACACAACGAATCAACATTCGAAACAACACACAAAAGCGAGATAAGTATCCTTTACTCGTCTACTTTGGCTCTTTGTCTTTTAGACTCGGTCAAAGTGAGGGCTAACTATAGAGATCTAAAATATGTCATCCCTTATCTCTTTTATTTCTGTATTTTATATTGTTGACTCGATGATGAAATCCCGAATCCTATTTGAGGATTTGGATCATGAACGCTATTTGATTGGTGCGATGAAAGCCAATAAACCATAAAGAAACCTTCACACCAAATAAATATCCTTTTTCCTTGGGTCGGTCCAAATATCCTTTTCTTTCTCATAGTCCAAACCCGGGTCAAACCTCCGGAGTCAACATAAGTCCGGTGTCATGTACAAGGAGGTTGTAGGCCCAAAATGTCGTGTTTGCATCACCAACGTCCAACCCTAGTACGGAGTTGAAGACATAAAAAATGACGTCGTGTTTCATGATCAAAAGGACGATTATGTATTTTTCTCATTTATTGCTTTACGTATTATGGAGAAAAGTTGTACAGCTTTTTAATTCCTCCTTGCCCGATGTAATATTTTTATTTTCTTGCTTTCGTTCTTAATCAATTTTCTTTTTGCTTTCTTTATCGCTTTCATATCTGCCTTTACCGCTTTCGTTGTCATGTTTTAGTTGCTTTTATTTCTGTATCGCATGATGTATGCTTGTGTAGACACCTACCAAGTGTCATGCCTTATCTATTTTATTTATTTGTTGGCTCGATGATGAGATCTCGAGTCCTGTCCGTGAATTTGGATCACGGTCGGTGTCGATAGGTGCGGCGAAGCTAGTAAATCACAAAGAACCCCCAACACCAAATAAATATCCTTTTGCCTTGAGTTGGTCCAAAAATCCCTTTTCTTTCGGATGATCCAAGTTCGGGCTAAGCCTTTAGAGTTAGCAAAAGTCCGGTGTCGAGTACAGGAAATTCCGAGGCTTAGAATTCTGCGTTTTAATCTTTTGTCCAACAAGAAACGGAGCTAAAGACCTCAAGATGATGTTAAGCACTACATTTCATGATCACAAGCATCAAACTGCTGCGTTTTGCTCGAAGACAATCCGCCCGTGACTAGGAGCACACCTCCCCTCAAAACGACGTCGTGTGTGGCTGGTGACCCTTACCAATTATTTCACTCAAAGCGCTACGTTTTGGCCGAGAATGTTGTTGCACCACGAAAGGGCACAAAACCCTAGAAAAGCACCCGGTGGTCGGCGCCCCCTCCCGGGTTTCTCACCTTGAAACACTCGTGTTTCGAGGTAAAGAATCATATTTCGGCACGTGAAAACTCAAAATCATTGAAGAACACCTTGTGGTCGGCCCCCTACAACGTGTTTATCTTGTTTTATCCAGTTCAATCTTCACATTATCCTAGGTCGGTTTTGCGGCTAATTACGGACAACCGGCTGAGAGTAACCCTAGGTCATTTGTGACCTACTCTCCTCCCTATAAATAGAAAGCTTAGGTTCTTATTCAGCAGACGACTTACGCCTATGCGTCACGCTATTGAAACCTAACTAAGAGCAATTGAATACCCCTTTTTGTATTATAATCTCTTGGTCACTTTTCAGCTTATTCCCAATTCTATACGCATCCTTTCATTCACCTCCACAACAACTTACAAAAGGCCTTCATGAATCGCCACCGTCGCATCACGAGATCTAGATTCCGGATCCGGATCGGCGAGTGAGACGACCTAAGGGTGTCAATTCAGCGTTAAAAAATGGTTTAATTATTTTTATGCTTTTATCACTTTCCGTATTGTGCTTACGAGATGTAATCGCATTTAAATTCCTCATCGCCTGATGTAACCTTTTAATTTTTCGCTTTCTTTTCTTTTCGTTTTACTTTTCTTTTTATTATTCCTTTCTTTTATTGCTTTTTTATATTTGCTTTTTATAGCTTTTGGCATATTTTGGTTGCTTTCATTCCTGTATTTAACTATGTTGCTTGCTTGCTTGTGTTAAATGCGTTATATAAATTCACTACTCAAACTAATAATGGTCCTCGTTTGATGGGCGGAACGGAAGGGCTTTTTCCTACGTTTTATACCCTCGCCCCTAAATCCGATTCTCGGTTCTACACCGATGAAGTCACTTTTTAGTATCATTGAGTCTTAGTTTTTCCATGCTAAGATTGGAGGAGAACTTATTTTATTTTTGTTAGTTTTTCATTCCTAAAAACTAACTAACGACTCCTATTTTCAATTTAAATTTCTCGTTTATGCATCTCGGCTTTTTTTTATTCGAGGATAAAAAGAAGGGGATTTTGGATCTGCGAGCTAGGCCAAGGGCCGAGGCTGATTTCCTTAACCGTGGCTCCTCGGCTGGCGCCGCCAGCCGCTTGCGCAAGGTGGTTAGCCGGTGAGGCTCGGGTGAAACTGGCGTCTTCATACTGGTTTGGCCCTAAAGCGTGACAGTAGGAACAAAAACCCTAATTTTGTTTATCTTTTGGTGAAGAAATAATATCCCGGGAATTATGAAAACAATTGCCAAAATAAAATAATTAATAAAACCGTCATTCAAAACTTTACCTAATTCATTTTAAATTAGATTATAATATTCGAAAATCTTAATAAAAGGTTCATCCCCATATTTTAATAAACTTCCAAAATTATCTTCAAAATCATTCTTTAAAAAAGAGAATCGACATTCGTGGGGAAATTCGGTTGGTCCCAGCAGTGTTTCCTACAGACTTGTGTTTAATATGTTATGTAACTTCGTTACTCAAACTAGTAATGTTAGTCATTTGATGGGCGGAAGGGAAGGGCTTAATCCTACGTTTCGTACCCTCACCCCGAATCCGATTCTCAATTCTAGACCGATGGAGTCACTTTTTAGCCACTTTCAACTTAGTTTTCTCATACCGAGATTGAAAGAAAATTTATTTATTTTATTTTTGTTAGTTTTTCTTTCCTAAAAATTGACTCGACAACTCATATTTTCGATTTAATTCTATCCAATTGCTTCTCGACTTTTCCGATTGAACGATAGGAAAAAGGGGATTACTGGATCCGTCGGCCCGCCGGAGGCCGAGGTTGATCACCCGGCCGTGGCCCCCGGCCGCGCCGTTGACCACCATCACCGAGTGGTCGGTAGGTGAGGCTGGATCCAAACCAAGTGTTTTCACACCCGCTTGGCCCTGAAGCCCCACGCCGAGGTTAAACAAACCCTAGTTTTCTTTGTTGTTCGGTTAAGAAATAATATCCTAGGATTTCTAAAAATAATTTTTAAAATAAAATAATTAATACAACCACTATTCAATCTGATTTAATTCATTTTAACTTGATTTATAAAAGGAATATTGGATGGGAATAATACAAACTTTAGGGGTATTGGCTAAATTTAATACGAACTATTTCCTTTGCTACGAACATAACCAACTTTAAGGCTATTTTCCAATATCGAACGCCACCGAGTTTTATGGGAGGCGACTAGTCGAAATCCGATGTGGCAAATTTTTTTGACGCGTGGACGGTAGAGTCAATTTTTTGACTAATTTTATGAGATATAACTACTAGCTATGGAAGAATTTTTTTAAAAAAAAAATTAAAAATCCTCATTAACTCTGCTATTCTCTCTCTCTTCCCCGCTTTATCGCCCTCATGCTCTCTCTCTCTTCTCTCTCTGTAAACCAAATCATCTAAACCCAGTAAAACTCTCCTCCCTCTCTCTCTTTCTCTCTCATCCTCCTCCTCGCTCTTGCTTTCGCTCTCCCTCAAAATCAATAGCATAATAACACCAATTCCTTCTTCAAAAACAAAACACCAATTCCATCAATTATCCGTTAAAAGGGACCAAATTAAAAGTGTAAACAAACACAAAAAGTTCCATTCACAAATTTCAAGTAGAAATTCAACAAACCTTTGGTTGGGATCATCATCAATAGACCGAGGGACAGCACGGGACTAACCCATTCAAACGAAAAACTTGGCAGGTTGAAGCACCGCCCGAATTCCGAGGAACTGTAAAGAGCTAGAAAGAGAGGTAACCCTAACTCAAAAACAATGCCTTGGAAATGCGGAATTAGCGCAAAACCACGAAAAAATGAAGCAATTCAGGGTGAAAATTGGAATCATGTGCCCGCGTCGAACTCGTCGGAGATAGAATTTGGGTTGGAGAAGTTGATACGAGGATCCGTGAAAGAATCAGCCTTGTAAAATCATGGGAGATGCAATTTTCTCTGCCATTCCTATGAAGCAATGAATGAAGGTTTTGGATTTTTGATTTTGGAATGTTGGTTTCGATCCAAAATGCCACCACCCACCACCGATGCGATTTTGGAATATTGGTTTCAACCTTGTAAAATCATAGGAGATTCGATTTTGCAATGTTCTTCCCGTTCTCGCTTTGTCTCTCTCGCCGTCTCTCGTTCCCCTCTTCTTCTTTCTTGTTCTTCTTCCTTTATCTCTCGGTCTCTCGATCTCTCTCCCAATATGTGCTTGTCGTTGTTCCTTTTCCTCCGAATCTCTCAGCCTCTCTGCTCGCTCTCCCTTTCTCGTTCGGTTTCTCTTCTCCACTTCTTCTTCTTCTTCCCTCTCTCGCTCTTTACTTCTCTCGCTCCTCTCGTTCTCTCGCTCTTCCTGTCGCTCCCGACCCCCACTTTCCTCTCTTCGCTTCTCTCTCTCTCTCTCTCTAGTTCGCACTAATCTCCTTGTAATCTTGTGTATAATTCCCCCAAATAGCTGGCAGTTTATCTCATAAATTTAGTCAAAAATTGACTCTACCATCCACGTGTCACAAAAATTTACCATGTTAGATTTCGATGAGTCCCCGCCTATAAAACTCGGTGGCGTTCCGATATTGGAAAATAGCCTCAATGTTGGTTCTGTTCACAGCCAAGGAAATTGTTCGCATTAAATTTGGCCAATACCCCCAAAGTTTGAATTATTTCGATCCAATAACCCTTTATAAAATTCATAAATCTAAATAAGAGGGTCATCCCTACTTTCTAAAGTCAACCTTTAAAACCCTAAAAATCATTTTCATCTTTAAAAACAAAAAAAATAAAATTTTATAAAACCCAAAACCAATTCGTGGGAAGCTCGGGCCCCACGGGGAATCGTGGTTCCTACACATGTGGTAATGGCACGACGCCTCTATATGAGCGTCGGTCCCGAAGCATACGTAAGACAAACGTGTGACATCAAATTAGACATATTTACTTTAGCCCTCATCAAAATCCACCTCATATTCTTGTTATTCGGAATTAAGAGGCGTTTATATAGGTTCTTACCATATTGGTTGATAGCGTAAGAACCACATGCTTTGTGGAATGGTGATGAATGCCTAGAATGGTATCGAAGTCTTTAGGGAGGGGACACAACTCTTTATCCTTAAACTTGAATACATGATGTTTGGGATCCCGGAAGGATACTTTAGCCTTTAACAACGTCAAATGGATCCTTACCGCCTAACGTTGAAGAAAGTATTCAGCCCATAATTCGATAACCCTAGCACTGTCGACATCTTTCATTTCATGCATCCAATGGGTTAATTTAGTGATGAAATTCATTTTTTGGGTAATTAAAGGAACAAGGAAATTGGAAGTTCTTCGAATCGCTTTCGAGAAATTGTAGTTCAATTATGAAATCGTGACTCTAAAAGACCTGCCATAGTCTCTTTTTATAGTAAATTCTCGGGCTCACAAACCTCCTCGCTCACGCCACCGTGGCCTACCAGTGCCGAGATCGTGCCCTAGGCCGGCATCCGCGGATCGGCTGGTTCATTGTTTTTATTTTTTCGTGCTCAGAGCATCTTAAACTCTAGGCCGGTTTTGATCAAAGGCCTAGATCTATTAGCACATTCACGTCAACCCGGCTACTTACGGACCATGCAACTTACGATTTCCCATTTTTTAAAATTATTTTCTTTTGGGGGAATTGGGGCTATGTACAATTTTTTCAAAATTGTCATTGAAATTTTTTGCATCATATAAATAAAGAAGGCATTTTCTTATAATCGAGTCATTGCATTCATCTCATTTCACAGAGTCAAATAGTAAAAAATATATTAATACTACATTATTGAGCGCACTACAAGTGGCTATTCAGTATTCATCAATGTCATCATCAACATCGTTAAAGATATAATTGCCGATATCCTCTAAGATCGACGTTAAAACACGCCTGTCTTTCGTCACATATGAAAAGCTAGCCCACGGTCCCAAGTTGGTTGTGAGGCCTCATAATAAGGCCCATTATATAACAGTCGGTGAAAATCATACGGGTTGCCGTAAGGGTCGAGAGCTTACAAGCGAATAACATCCATACCAATCTCGGAAGAACTAGGCCTAGCTTTGGAAGAACTAGGCCCAGCTCCACAGGAACTAGGCCTAGGTGTAGGAGATCTTGGCCCCACTTTAGAAACGCTACGACTCGAGAATGCCGGGATGAACACCATGAAGAATCTGCTCTAGCGAGTACTCATCGTACGACATCTACCGATCGGCAGTATGAGCACGAGTCTTAGAGCTGCTAAGAAAACATCCCGAAGGAGGGGACCTAGAAGGGCGATCCTACAAAAGAAAAAAAGTAATTAGCACATAGATTAAGAGCTCCTGAGCTAGCACTTGAGCCAACTTGACTCACTCAAAATGATCGAACGGCTAACCAAGTAAATATGTCCTTGAATGCTCGAAGGGCAAATTGGAATCTAATAGACATCATCCGAGATTGCTTCGATCATACTACAATATCTTCATGTTAGAAAGGGCATTTTAACATTAAACTAAAAATAAAATAGCATAACACTCTTACCTTTTGTAAACACCTAAAACGTGTCATTTTTATCACTTTTTATTTTCGCATTTTATTTTGTCGACCCTGTGGCAAAAACCCGAGTCCTATTTGCGGATTTAGATCACTGTCGGAGTCCGATCGGCGTGATAGAAGCCGATAAACCACAAAACCCTTTTAACACCAAAAAATCAATCTTATTTTCTTTGGCCCGGTTCACAAGGCAATTTCCTTCGACCGGTCCAAGCCCGGGTCAACACTAGAGGTCAACCTTTGGCCAGCACCATGGATCAAGCCATACTTCTTCTGCGACGATAGCCTTGACATATGTTAGCTTATAGTACGGTTATAAATTTAACCACTACTTAGGCTTATAATAAACAATATAGTATAGGGAAGTAGGGATCGAATCCACGAGGAAAGATAATGTAAAAATCAAAATTTCAATCCAATTAAACTTACTACTCTAGTTATTTTATTTATGTATCTTTGTAAAAACTCAAACAAATCAAATTAAACTCCTAAAAATCTAGAATTAAATTCTGAGAAATACTTCTGAAATTATGCAACTTTATTCTGATAATCTAAATTTGACATAACTATACTAATTGGTTCGGGAACATTCAAAACAGAAAATCAAATAAAAACTTAAACAGAAAATCAAAATAGAGAATAACTCATAATTTAATAACTAAAAATAACAGAAAATTATCTAACAATATAAATAAATAATCTAGACAAATTATAAACTTTATAATAACCCAGAAATACTTTATATATACAGAACAATTAAAACAGAAAACTAAGGCGAGAAAATAAACAGATTCTAAAACAGAAAATTAAATAACTAAAATTCTCCACTAAATTAATAACGAAAATAAATACTAAAATTACCTAGAATATTAGCACTAATTTTCTAGACCTAAAGACCCTAAAAATATAAAAATTAAATTTAAAGTCGAATTTACGAAATTATTTAACTAAAAACCTACAGTAATTAAATTGAAGAATTAAATCTAAAAAATTATCAAATTAGTTCCAAAAATTCTAAAATTTAATCACATCAAACTAAGACTCTATCTAAACCCTAAAAGAAGATAAAACACGAAAAATAATAAAAGAAACTATTTTAAAACTAATTTCTAACAAAATGACTCAAAAAATAAAAACTGACAGAAAAATAATCTAAAAATTAAAATATATAAAGACTCAAAATTAAATAAAATTAAAATTCCTAAAACTAACCTAAAAGACTATTATTTAAGGGGAGAATAACGAAACTAATAATAAAAGATTGTAACTTTGTAAATAAAAATTATTAAACTAAAGAAAACTACTAAAAAGCAAATAAATAATTATCGAAGATATCAAATTTATAAAAACATTAAGGGCATGTTTGGTTGGATGTAATCAAAGTGGTAATGTAATCAAATTGGTTATGGTGATTACATTAGCATGTTTGGTTACAACTTTGTAATGCAATCAAAATTACATTGTAATCACATTAACCTTTACCTATGCAATTACAATTACTTGAACATTTAGTAAACAATTATGATTACATCCATCTTTGTGATCAAATTTTAACATACTTCCTGTAATCCCCTTCCCCTCTCCCCCTCCCAAATTCCATATGCATTTTCTCTCTCCTGCTTGGCAAGTAAAAAATTTATCTATTTGATAAGAAACTTAATATTTTTTTTCTTCTATTATCTTAATATATGATTTGATTGTTAGGTAATTAAGAGAAAATTTTAATTTTAATATTTTAGATTTAAAATTTATGTATTCAATTAAAAAGATAAAAGAAGTTTAAATTAAAATTTTTAGATTAATTTTTTTTACTTGTTAACGCTTATCTTTAATTCAATAAATATTTATCATAAATAAATAATTTTAGTTTGTATTTTTATCCGTGAAAAAATTCAAAACTTAATTGTATAATTGAAGAGATTAAAAAAGCTCAAATATAAATTTAGTGTTTAAAATTTTGTTATGTGGATAACATTTATTTTCACTACGACAAACATTTATTGCCACTAGAATAATCCAATTGATCTTTTTGCCACCAAAAAAATTTTAAATTAGGAAATATGATATAAAGATTTAAAAAATCTCAAATATGATTTTGAATTTAAAATATTTTCGTCTGGATAATATTTATCTTTATTACTATATTTATTGTCATTAGAATAGTATAGTTGATATTTATAATAAAACTTGATTATTTGATAGAAAATATTTTAAAAAGCTCAAATCTATATACGTAACGCAAATTTTATTTAGATACCATTTATCTTCACCACAATAATTTAATTACTAACTTTTGTCATTGAAATAATCCATTACCATTGTGATTACATTACATTGTTTATATAACCAAACATGGTAATGTAATTGTTGTCCCATTACATTGCATATCTAATTACATTACATAATTAATTACATTACACCTATATTTCATTACCTCCAACCAAACGCCACATAAGTATAATCTATATGCACCATGTAAATTATTATCTATCATTAACACACAAATTGATCTACTCATGAGCTAAACTGTAAAAGACAACCACTAGCGGATCTTCCCCGTTTTTCCTTAGTTATTAGTTTACTTAGGCCTAGCCTTAATATAAACCCTACTAATATTGATAACCCTACCACTAACACTAGAATTTAATCAAATTAGAGTATTAAGTATTAGAAAAACATCATCTAACACCTAATAACCAATCTACTAGCAAATTGATTTAAAAAGGATCTATGATAATTTCCTAATTAAAAGAGATGGCTATGAGCCATCCATGATTAACTACGGTGATACTTATGTCTAAAAGATCAAGCGATTACGTACTTAAACCCTTTAAACTATCATATGAATTTATATAAAACTAATTAGTGTGCACTCTAATTAGTTAGACATAAAATCATAAACATTAAAATTAAATTATCATATAATCATGGATCTAATCAATAAGACAATAAAGATCGAAACTTTGTTTCAAAATAAATAATTTAACATGATTTCAAATAGATTATACTAAGTATAAAAGACTACTCAAACATAGTGTAATTTAAAACATGTAATCTAAATAAAAATAACATCTTTAATTTTAATCTAACAATAAAAATTCAATCTTTACTAGTAAAAAATTATAATACTAAATTATACTACCGATATAAATATTTTTCGGCTGCGGAACGATGACGTTGATGATGATTAGCGATGATTAGGATTATATGGAAGATGTTGATGATGTTGACGATGATTGATGATTAAGGGCTGGCGTGAGGTAGAAAGGTAAGCAAGAGGTTTGGGATAAAGATTATGATAATGGTGGGGTAGAAAGGCAATCAAGAGGTGGCAAAGGGGAGAGATGGGAGGCTTTGATGATGGTGATGATGATTGTGGCCGTAAGGGCTGTGAATAGCAAGAGATGGTGATGCCGAGCGACTGAGCTGCGTGGGGATTAAGTAGCTCGTGAGGGATGTTGGCTTGGTTCCTATTTCTTCTCATGCAACTCTAGAGATGAGTCCTAGTAGGTTTAGAAGTGTGATTATCTTCACTCGCCTCTTCAAATTAAGACTTCATAAAATATAATGTCATAAAATAAATATTTTATGACACATTATTTTTATGGATTGACATCATGTCTTTTCTTGAACGCTTGTCGGTAGCTAAAAATCCGCTTTTAACATCTTTTTTTCTTCCCCACTTTATTTGATAATTACCTATAAATAAAAAAAATAGGATAAATTAGATAAAATAAACTATATAATATAAACTAAACAACTACTAAAAATACGTATAAAATACGACTTAACAACATAAAGTCTGCTGGACATGGAATAGGTGGCAAGAGGAGAGGAAGTTCTTATGCTTGAAGTGTAGACCTTCATACTAGAGGTTATGCTTCCTTTATTTTCTCTTTTGACCCCTCAACTTCTTCGAAGATGATATAGTCTGTGCAAAAGGTTGAGCCCGGGATTGACCAACATTCCCAACCTCTTTTGAGGCGGACTTAGTGTGTTATGAGGATATTACCTCGGGTTCCTTTTCTGCTTGGCCTACTCCAGCTTCTTCTTTTTCCTCTCCTTCTTCTTCTTTTGGCTAGGAATCGGAAGAGCTGGAGGACTTTGAGGATGATTCAGATTCAAAATGACATTCCGAGTCCTCAGCAGCCTTGGATCTGCGCTCTTGGAGACGGCCGATCTGGTCTTGCTGGCGCTTGATCACTTCTTTCAACTCAAAGACTAGAGATTGACTCGGATTTATCCGCTTCGTAGTCGTGCTCTAAAGTTGAGACAATATAGGCATGAAAGTCTAGAAAGCGAGCAAGTGTTGATTGTAATCTGTTTGGTAAAAGCGAGGAAATTAGGAGGCCACTTTCTAAAGTAAATTCGTAGAAGGGGCAAGCTGGGAAGACGATGGACCAGCTATGAGAAGAGGAGTTTCAGAACTCTTATGAGTTTGAGAAGAAGAAGGTGGAAGTTTATAAGAGTAAACCCAAACACCAGGTGAAATTTCCTAGTATCCAGGACCAACTAGCTCAACCCTCGCCTATATAGACGGCTGGCTCAAGACATTTAAGAGGATCATAAGGAAGATCCACTTTAAGCTCAATAATAAAATGGAAGAGGTCAACCTCATGCCATTGTAGAATATGATAGAAAACATTGAGAACCTTGTTGTTGGGGTTCTCCTTGGATGGATAGAATGAGAACACAATTCTCATCAAGATAAAGTTGAGAAGTCCGGCTTCATACCTCATATGAGTCATAAAAAGTTCTTCATGGAGTTGGGAACAACTCTGGCATATTCATTAAAGAAATCATCAGCAATTTCATTGAATGGAATAGGATTTGAGTTCGGAAAAGAGTCCGAACATCAAAGAGTTTATGGCGAAGAGAGAGGTTAATGCGAAAAACCTTACCTCGAACAGGAGAAGAGACTACGTTGTCTCTTGTGGTCATGTTGGAATAAAATTTAGTGACAAGCTCGGGGTAAATGTAATCATAGATGCACATGTACTTAAAAGTTCCTGTGTGGAGAAGAGGTTTTATCCACGAAGGTTTGGCGGATAAAAAGAATTTCTCTTCGAGAAAGTAATGTTGGGCTACAATTTTCTTTGGCTCATCAAAAGTGAGAGCCTTGCCTTTAGAAGAATCCCTTTGTGGATTCTCGGGTTGGGTGGTTTAGGCTCTAGCCTTTTTGGTGGCTAACCCTCCTTTAGTTGCGCTTCTTCTCTTAAGCATTGTGAGAGAAAGAGAAAGAATTTGATTTGAGAAGGAGAAAGAGTGAAAAAAGGGAACGAGTGAGAATGAAAAGACAGTAGAGAAGTAGAGAATCCGAGTTTGAAGAGTGGCTGATCAAGAAATTTTGAGTTTGAGTATAGAGAGTCAAAGAGTGAGAGATAGCAAAGTGAATGAATGAGAATGAACAGATGCTATTTATAAATCAACGACTCTTAAGGAACAAAGGCCTTACTCACTTACTACTCGGAGTAATGGCTAGCCGACCGTTGGGCATTCTAGTGTCTAACGGTTACTTCTTGAAACTTCTTCCTTTCAATAGCTAGTTTCCTGACTGTTCGTGTGATAAAGAGAGAAAAAGAGACTTTTGAAAGCATTTCCAAGATTCTCTATTGATTTAGAGAAGATCTCGGAATTTTGATATCTACTTTTCTCTAAAACCGAGTCCGACTCGATGATATGTCTAAGGTACTCAAAACACACTCAAAATCTTAATAACTTGTAGCTCGGTTTCATCATATTTCAACTGATCCACTAGTTATTCACTCAAAATAGATAACAAATAATTAAACTCATAAATTCTCATGTAATTACTCAATTAATCATGCAATCATCATGCTAAGTTTATTCTTACTAAAGCAAAACTGATCTTCACTAAGATGTTTTGTGAAAATATTAGCTAATTGAAATTTGGTAGGAATAAATTCAAGTTCAATATCACATTTTTCAGAGTGATCTCTTAGAAAATTATATCCGACATCGATGTGCTTTATTTTTAATGTTGTACGGGATTCTTTGTAATGTTGATGGCACTTTAATTATCACACCCGATTGGAATGGATTTGAATGACAGTCCTAGTTCCTTTAAGTGTTGCTTGATCCATAAAATGTAAGCATAGAAGGTTCCAACTGCTATGTACTCTACCTTAGTCGTTGATAGAACAACCGAATTTTTCTTCTTTGCGTGCCATGAGATTAGTGATTGACCCGTAAATCACTATGCTCGTGAGGTGCTCTTTCTATCAGCCTTGTATCCATCATAATCAGCATCCGAGTATCCAGTGAGAGTCAGACTTGAGTCCTTTGAATACTAGAGACGGAGTGTCCGAGTTCCCGCAAGATATCTACAAATTCTCTTCACTACGAGTGAGATGCGATTCTTTTGAATTAGCTTGAAATCTTGCACACAAGTAGACACTAAACATAATATCCGGCCTACTAGATGTAAGATAATATAGAGATTAAGTCTTACCTCTCTAGAGTTTCGATTTAGAACTTGACCTTTCTCATCCGAGTCCAGCTTCGGTACTACTACTCATTAGTGCTCGCTGCATGTTTGACATCTTGTAGTTTGTACTTTTTCAATAATTCATTGGCGTACTTGGACTGATATACATAGATGCCATCTTTCTCTTGCATGATTTGCAATCCAAGAAAGAAATTGAGTTCTCTCATCATGCTCATTTGGAACTCCGATCTCCTTAACTCGGAAAACTCTTAGCATAGAGTTTCATTAGTAGCTCCAAATATAATGTCATCAACATAAATATAAATAATGAGAAAATCATTTGCCTTGGGTTTTGTAAAAAGAGTTTTGTCAATAAGACCTCTTTTGAAATCATTTTCTACTAAGAAACATGACTAGGAAAGTGAGAGTTTTTAAATCCAAGGGGTTGCTCAACGTGAACTTCTTCTTGAATATAACCATGCAAAAATGCACACTTAACATTCATTTGATATAATTTAATGTTCATGCTGGATGCAAAAGTTAAGAGAAATCTTATTGCCTCAATCCTAGCAACAAGTGCAAATGTATCCGCACAATCAATTCCCTTTTCTTGATTATAACCTTAGGAAACTAATCGGCTTTGTTTCGAATACCAAACTTTCCTTATCCAATTTGTATTTGAATACCTATTTGGTTCCTTTGAGTGGGTCGTGAGAAGGTCGTTTAGTCGAGTCTAGACTTTGTTTCTTTCAAATTGAGATAATTCTTCTCGCATGGCCTTTACCCGTTCAAGTAGAGCTTCTAAAACATTTTTAGGTTCAATTAATGAAATGAATGTTGAAAATGCACATAAGGTTTGCAATGAAGAATGACGTCTTCCCCACTATTGATGTTTGAGATAATGTTCTCTCGGTGGGTGACGAGATGCATATTTGAAAGCTTTACTTATCCTCCGATTTACCAGATTTGATGGTTGAATGTTCTGTTCTTTAGTTGGTTTAGCTTGTTACTTTTCTTCATTAGCTTGTTCTTTAGCGTTTTGAGCTTGTTCTTGAACTTGCTCATTCTAAGTTGGCTTAGTTCCTTTGTTTTCGTTCATAATGAGCTCAACCCTATGAAATCTTTATCTCGATTGAGATTAACATTTAAGAACATGGATTTACTTATCCTACCATGATCAATTTCGTTAAAGATAACGTGGATACATTCTTCCACTTTGTTAGTTCTCTTGTCAAAGATTCTATGAGCTTTTTATGTGAAGAATAACCAAGAAAGATACCTTCATCTGACCTTACATTAAATTTGGTTAGATGTTCCTTACCATTGTTATGCACAAAGTATTTACATCCGAATGGTTTGAAGTAGGAAATATTAGGCATCTTCCCATTATATAGCTAGTAGAGTGTCTTTTTCGTGAATGGGTCGAATGAGGCATCTGTTGAGAGTGTAGTTTGATTTATTTACTACCTCAAACAAGAAATAGTAAGGTAAATCATTTTCAATCATCATTGTCCTTCATATTTCTTTAAGTGTTATGTTCTTTCTCTCCACTACTCCATTTTGTTGAGGAGTTTTGGGTGCTGAGAAGTTGTGGGAGATGCCATTCTTCTCATAGAAGTCTATAAATTCTGAATAATCAAACTCCCTTTCATGGTCAATTTGAATTATTCTGATCTGAATCTCATACTGCACTTGCATTTTCCTACGAGATCTTAGTAAACACTTTGAATGCTTCATTTTTGTTCTTTAGAAAGCACAACATGGTAAATCGTGAGTAATCATCAACAATAACTAGCACATATGATTTATCTCCTAAGCTTTTAACAGGAATTTCACCATATAGATCCATATGTATCAATTCAAGCACTTTGGTTGTACACACTGTCTTAAGTGGCTAAAAAGATTATCTAACTTGTTTTCATTTTGTGCATGCATCACAGATTTTATCTTTCTTAAATGAACAATTAGGCAGTCCTCCGACTAGTTCATGAGATACAAGTTTCTTTATAGTATGTATGCTAATATGACCTAATCTACGATGCCATGTCCATGAATCATCATTCAAAGAAGCTTTTAAGCATGACAAATCTTGATTTAAATTAGAAATGAAGTAATTAATCTCAATGAATCATACCTCTTCACCTCTATCACACAGTTGTGGGATACTCATAAGATTATATTTGAGCCCTTTGATAAGATATACTAGACCGACCGAATTGTCTCCTTTACCAATTCCGCCAATTCTAATTATCTGGCCCTTGCTATTATCTCCAAATGTGACTTTTCCTCCTTTCATCTCTTCAAGTTTCGAGAAGAGTCTTGAATCTCCAAACATGTGGCGTGAGTATCTACTATCTAAATACCAGTAACCTTTTTGTTTCGAGTTAACCTCGAAAAAGAAACAAGCTAACCTTATGAGGAAGAGCACTTTTTGGAACCCAGGTTTGACTAATTTTGGGTTTGGTCCGATTCTAAGTCTTCTTTCTTAAGAATTGACTCTGTGTCTCTTTATTTTGAAATCCTCTCTTTTTGTAAACTGGTTGAGAAGACTTTTTCATAAACACTCGGTATAGGCTTAATCCCTTTCCTTTTTTTAATGAAAAGGACCATGCTCAACCTTGTTGAACTTGATAGTTTTAGAATCAGTTTTGAAAAGATTTTTGTAGGAATTATCTTCCTCTTCAACATTATAACCAAGTCCTTTTCGAAGAAGACGCATTGAGAACCAAGTAATAAATCAAGGTTTTTCCGACCTTCAGTAAGTTTTAAAACCAACTCTTGAGACTCATTGAGCTTTTGTTTTAATTGCTCATTTTCTGTTTGAGGTACTCAGATTCAGTCTCCTTATCTTAAGTACTAATCTCAAGCACCTTTAGGTTTTGTCTTAATTTTTCGAAATCATTTTTCAAAGATGTGTTCTCAACATTGAGAAACTTTAGTTTCTTGTTAAATTCGGATGATTCAGAATTGGACTTCTCCTCCGGAATAAAAATATATCTAGCAAGATAATTCTTAGAGAACTTAAAGAGGCTAGTTACTACAGGTGTTTGATTATGTGCTCTTTGTTGCCACACACAAAACAACCAAAGTTCTTAGTTAAAGACAAATTTGAAGAGGATGAGAATTTACCTTTTCTCGTCCTTCTTGTATAACACCTTCTTAGGCTTCTTCTCGCCACTTTTTGTGTTTTATCATTTTCTTGATCCTCTCGGCTAGAATTTCCATAGGGTCTTCTTCAGAATTTGAGGAGCTTAGACTGGACCTTGTTCCTCTAAGGCTTTGAGAGTAGTACTTCTTTTAGTTCTAACCTTAACTTCTTCCTCTAAATGTAACTCATGGGTGAGTAGTTTCCCAATGAGCTCATCTAGTTTTAGTTGTGACCGGTCTTGAGCTTCCTTTATGGCTATCACCTTGGGACCCCATCTTCTCTTGAGTAGACTCCTCATAATCTTTCCGACAAATTTTTCATGAGTCATCTTCATTCGAAGAGACTTGAGATTGTTGACAATCTAAGTGAAGCGAATGTATATCTAAGTTATGTTCTCATCGGTCTCTATCTTGAACATTTCATACTTGTAGAGATACTCGACTTATCTTGGCTTGCTTCATTTGATTGGTACCTTTATATGTAGTAACTAGTGTATACTAGACTTCTTTGGCTGTATCATAAGAAGATTCTCTATTGTATTCTATCGAGTCGATTGCACACATCGAGTGTGTTAATTGCCTTGAAGTTCTTCCTGTACTTATCGTTTTCATCAATGGTGAACTCATACTATACCTTGGGTATTGTACGAGTTCCATCTATCTTGGTAGGAATATAGTTACCATTACGGATGATGTTCCACACTTCCTAATCACAATCGTAGATGAAGCACTCCATGATCTTCTTCTAGTTAGCGAAGTTTGATCCCTTGAACTTGGCTGGTATAGTGAAAGATCTTCCTTCATCGAACTCTCCATCGTTAAGAGCCATATGATCTTTAAACCTTATATTTGTTATATCCTTTGAGAAGGCTAGGCTCGATACCAATTAAAGGTTTGCTCTTGAGAGTCCGAAGAAGGGGCTGAATATGGTGAGAAGGAAATTTGGCGGAATAAAGAGATTTTCGACAAAGTATGAACTTAGAGGACAACTCCGAGCCTAGCATAAACAAAGAAAGACATAACTCGGAAGATATGTGGAAACCCTCATGGGGCAGAAAACGACGGACAATGTTAATCCGGACACCAAGTCAAATCCACTATTTTGAATCCACAAAATACAAAGACTCGACTCATATAAAATTGCTCCCTTAGAAAATTCAATAAAAGTTTTCCTAGACATAGAAATTCCCTTATCTATTCTAGTACTTCCTAATTGAGATAACCCTTACAACTAGGGACAACTAAGCTGAGTTAATCCTTACAGCTCGGTCAAGCGACTTTACAAAGAATTGAGGTAAGTAAGAGTGTTTACAAAACTTCTTCTTTACAACTCACAAATTAAAAACTTAAGTACAGAGTTGAAAGCTAAAGATTGAGAGAATAGAAGTCAATTTTTGTAATTTTGTTAGTCTCAGTAATCTCCAAGTCTTGTATGATGGCCTCTATTTATACACAGTAGGGCAAAGTAGCCGTTGTGATCGATTCCGAACCGGGAAAGTTCACTAGCCATTGTAACGGATAGTCGAGTCCCTCGAAAAGGAGTCGTTGAAAAAGTGAACATTGTGCCTTGGGCCTTGGCTCAAAAGGTGGTCCAATTCAGTAGTTGTGACTTAGATTTGCGATGGAAATAGCCGTTAAACTTAAAGTTGAAGTTTACCAGATTTGGTAATAAACAACCCTAACACAGGTGTCCGAGCCTTGTCTCGAACTAGTACTTTTCTCGTCCGCTTGTGTTTAACGGTTAGAAGCTGGTTGCTTTTGTTTTTCAAAATGAGATTAAAATACTTTAATCAACCTACAAAAGAAAATCAAAGTGGTACTCAAAGTATAAAAATACTTTGGTTGAAGATTAGGTAAGGATATTTATTAATTCATAATAACTAAGCACTTAATTATGTTAATCTAATAAAATGGAATTTTCTTAGTCTAATATTCAATAGGTTCTAATTCCATTTTGTGTCTATATTTTAGATGAATAAGAGATTAAGATTATATACACGCATTGCATCAAATCGATCGGATAAATAATTTAAGTTAATAAATCGACTTAGATGTAAGAATTAACGCAGTAATTCTTTTCTAGTGAGCATAAAAAGTTAAAGTTCAGAAATTATTTACTAAAGACAAGTGTGTAAGTTGTCTCTACGTGGGTCAAAAACCAAATGATGTGTGTTTTACTTAATAAATGTTTTTGAGTAGGTCGAAAGTATTGAAACTTTAAGGATGTGCTTCTTAAAGAGTAAGAATAAGTTGAACTCAAAACCATAGAGAGATAAAGAATTATACATGAGTTTCATTAAGCAAAGACGATTTTCGATTTTATTAGTCATTTTATTTTAAGACATTATTTCTAGAAACTCCGAGATATTATTTCAAAACTAAAATAAAACAAATCGGAATTAATTTAGTTACGTTGTAGGGCTTTTGGGCCAAGCTAGTGTGAAAACACCGGCTGGATCGAAGCCCTACCCATTGACTCGTCCGGCGAGACCCAATGCCATAGAGTTTATTGTGACCGAGGTAATCGGTCTCGGTCCGTGGCCTGACCATTACATCTAAAACCCTTTTTTGTAATATTTAGTCGAAATGCCGATGAGCTAATTAAGAGAAATAATTAGGAAAACAGAGTTGCCAGTTAGTTTGAAGAACAAAAACTAACAAAAATAAAATAAAGAAATACTCTTCCAAACTTAGTATGGAAAACTAAGCTTGAAAGAGGTTTAAAATTGACTCCATTGGTCTAGAATTTAGAATCCAGATTCGGGGCGTAGGTACGAAACGTAGGGATAAGCCCTTCCGTTTTGCCCGTCAAAAGACGACCTTTACTAATTTTAGAGGTGAGTTTAGATAATGCATTAAATACAGGCACACAACATATTAAGATCCGAAATTTAAAATAATCAAGGCATGCCAATGAAAGTGATAAAAGCGAGATATGAAAGCAATAAATGAAAGCGATAAACAAAATGAAAAGAAAAGCAAAAAGAAAGTGAAAAAGAAAACAAAAAGGTTACATCCGGCGGGGAGGAATTAAATGCGATTACATCTTTGTCCACAACATTGAAAACGATAAATAAGGAAATTAAATAAATAAAATCGTAATTAAATAAATAAAAAGAAAGATGGCGAGGGTCCTAAAGAGAGAAAAGCATGTCCTACTCGTGTTATCTAGTAGAATGTCGATATGAGGCAACATGAAGTCATCCTTAGGGCTTGTCTTATGTTTGCTGCCTACTAAGGGTAGTTAACCACTTTGACGAACCCGACTTTTAACTACTTACTCTTAATTTTCAATGCCCATTCAGGTATCATTCTTCTAAGCTTCGCTTAATTGGTTTAGCATCTTTGTAGATTGGAATTCTATGTTCCACTATACTTGGATCTCGTCCTCGACATGTCTTTGTAGGACCATACAAAACATCTATGAATTCTGTAAGGAGTGAAGTAAATTGCTTCTGCTCTTCTTGATTAAGTGTTTTCCCAATTCGACCTATTGGGGTTAATCAACTGATTCTAGGTTAATTGTTATTTTTCCTCTATTATTGCTTAGTGATTTTCATGTTTAGGGATTTCTTATTCATTATTAGAGGCAAAACAATTAAGAATAGGAAGAGGAAAAGAGTAAGTGAAAAGATTCATCTCATTGAATGAAGAAATTAGTACATCCGACTCGGAAATAGATGTTGCAGAATTTGAACATAAAGTAAGAGAACCGTGAACAGACATAACAACCCTAGTGCTAGACTCGGAAATAAAATGCTCTCCAATGATGACAACAAATTCTTGTCCTTCCTTAGCGTTAATCCAAGTAATATGCTTGGACCCTTCGGTGAGGATGTTGGTGATGAATCCGGACGAATCAAACCGTGGGTGGGACATGGCTTGGGATAGTAGCGAAACCGAATTACCCTCTAGATTTTTCTCCCGTTCGAATAATAGACCAAAAATGTTGCTTTCAGGCAAATGGGTTTAGTCTTGTGTGGACTGTCCCTTCGAAGAAGCTACGGTGCCTCCTTTTCCAATAGATGGCAGTCGGTTAAAGACCTCTAAACCAGGTACCATGATAAACTTCGTAGTAAGGCTCAGGAAAACTCGTAGTAGGGAAAGTCATCCCCTTCTTTTAGGAATTGTCCATTTAGAGTACAAGGAAAGGGTTTGATTGAATGGACTCGTAAATAGTGCAGATCATCATAGTCTATATCTCCCACTTAGCTTGGGCTATTTCCTTAGTAGTTGGATGATAGCCTAACCGAACTTGTCGTTCTTGGTGGGTTCAAGGGGTGGAAAGATTGGGTGTTATGCCCTCCTGCCTTTAGCTAAGCTAGGAAAATATCCTTCTTCTTTAGCATAAAATGGGTATTAGGGTTGACATATAAATTGACGTTTAAAGTTGCTTTCTCCTTATCTATAGCAGCTACGAGTCTCGAATCCATAAAGCTCCTCATCATCGGTGTCGTGTTCAATTTTGACGACGGACTCTTTAGAGGTGATAGTGGCAAAAAGGTTGTCTCTATTGATGGTTACTACCTGACCTTTAATGATCATCTTGACTTTCCGATGCGGTGTAGAGGGCACTCGCTTGGTGGTCGTGTAACCAAGGGCGTCCTAGAAGAAGGTTGAAAGTAGCGGGAATACCTAGGACATAGAAGTCAATGTTTTTCACCAGGTCCGACATTAATTGGAAGAGTCACTATTATCAAAACTATTCTTTTGGAGTTATCATAGGCTCAAAGATGAACAATTTGTTTAGAGAGTGATTTCTCTCTAATGCCTAACCTTTTGACAGATCCTCCAAGGACGGACATTTATAAGCAGATCTATTGTTTATTAAGGTTAGAGGAATAAACTTGTTAATGCAAGTTATAATTAAGTAAAGGGCATTGTTGTGTGCAATGCCTTCTTTAGGTAGGTCCTTTTTGTCGAACGTGATGGTTCCATCCCCGTTATTGACTAAGCAAACTACTTCCTCGGGCATAGTTTCAGGAGAGACCTCAATTTTACTAACTACATCAATTATGGTGTGCTTATGCTTTTGGGAGGTAGATATAAGTTGCCAGATGAAGACATCAACTTTATGTTTTTAAAGCTGTTTTAGGATTATGTCTTCCTCTTTAGGAACTTGTTTTTCTTTTGGCGCTTCCTAAGTCTGTTGTGGGCCCATTAATGTATTATGTCGTCCGGATCTAGTAAGGAATTAAATTTCTAGACACTTTAATTCTCCCAAAAGTGATCTTTTTTAAGAGTGGTGTGCCCCCAAAGTTATCATCACTATCATCTTTAGCTTCGTACACATCTTCTTCGTCACTTACCCATAACCTATGGACTTCTTCTAAGGGTGGTGAAGTCAATGTTAAAAAGTTTATGAAGAAGGGAAAGATTGATGACAATCTTCTTCCCTTGAATAGAAGAAATAAGAATAGAATGTGTTCAAGAGAGGTTATGATAGAATTCAATGACTATTTCTTAGTACACAAAGTCACCGAAGTAGAGAAGATCAAAGAATTTTGAGGAGTTCCCACAAAATATTAGTAGGCAAAAAGAATTTATCGTTCAAACAATAATATGAAATGATAGAGGGGTATTTGGATTCTCCTAGTATGAGGGAGGAACGGGCTTTGATTTTTTAGGACTCATTTTCAATGGCCTTAGACTTTGAGATTTGGAGGGTAAGGCGAGAAGAAGTTATAAGCTTTTTCTTAGTGGTCGAACCTACCTCAACTTCTGGATTTATGATCGTCATTTTTATGACCTAGATAGGGAAGATAATTGAATAGAGTAGAAGTATAAGTAGAAAAGTACAAAATAAAGAATAAGGCAAAGGATGAGAGAGACAAAAAGAGTTAAAGCCCGAGTCCGAGGGATTCGAGAGTAAAAGTTAGAAGACCGAGTGAGCTACAATAGAACTTGAAATAAGTCCGAGTTAGCTTGAATAAAATCTCGGTTGGTTGAGATAGAGTGAGAGTTGAAAGTTTGCTCTTCGAGTTTGAGTCGGCCTAGAGGGTGGGTGAATAGGGTGAGAAGGAAATTTTGTGGAATTAAAGGATTCTCGACCAAGTCCGAACTAAGAAAAGAGATTCCGAGCCTAGAATGTACTCGGAAAGTAAGAACACAAGAAAATACGTGGAAACCCTCCTAGGGCAGAAAACCATGGACAGGTGTCAATCCGGACACGAAGTCAAATCCACTATTTTGACTCCACAAAATACTTGGACCGACTCTTACATAATTTACGCCTTAGACAATTCAATACAAATTTTCCTAGGCACGAAGTTCCCTTATCTCGCCTTAATACTTCTTAACTGAGTTACCCTTTATAGGTTGGCACAAATGAGCTATATTAGCCTTTACAACTCAGTTAAGGGACATTATAGAGAAGTAAATAAAGTAAGAGTTTGACTGATTACAAGACTTCTTCCGTTTCAACTCATACGTTGAGAAAAACTTAAGTACAGAGTTCAAAGCTATAAAAGATTAAGAGAAGAAGATTATACCTTAGTTCCAAGAATATTTTAAGTCTTGTAGAGTAGCTTCTACTTATAAACAAGTAGGGCGGATAACCGTTGTGACCGATCCTAGACCGGGAAGTTTCACTAGTCGTTTTAAGGGATAGTCTAAGTCCCTCGGAAAGAGAAGCTGTTGTAAAGATGAATGTTGTGCATCAGTACATTGCTAAAAATGTTGTCCAACCCACTAGTTGTGACTTAAATCTGGGGTGGAAATAACCATTAGGCTTAAAGTTGGAGTTTATCGAAAATGGAAACAAACCCCGACGAGGTGCCTAAGTCGTCTTGGAAATGGGGCTTTTACGTACGTTGGCATTTAACGGTTAGAAGCTGATTTCTTTTTATTTTTAAATTGGGATTAGATCACTTTAATCATCCTTCAAAAGCAAATCAATGTGCTAATCAAAGTATAAAAAACTTTGGTCCAAGATTTATCAACGATAAAAATAAATAAGCACTTAATTATCCTTTACTCGAATAAAAGGAATTTTCTCAGTCTAATATTCAATATGTTCTAATTCCATTTTGTGTCTATCTTTTGGTGAATGAAGAACTATAATTATACAAACAGAATGCATCAATTTGTCAAATAAATAATTTCAGTTGATAGATAGGTCTGTCTTAGAGTTTAGATTGATGCGAGTAATTCCATTTCAACTTTTGCAATGAGTCGAGCTTAGAATAAGTTATGCGTGTGAAATTATTTAGGCATCATGATTGTCTAAGTTACATCCGAGTGGGTCAAAAACACAGAGATAAGATTTTTACTCAAGAGATAGTTTCGAGTAGGTCGGACACAAATAAAAACATAAAGATGGGCTTCTCAAGATATGTGAATGACTTGAATTCAAAACTATAAAGTGAGAGAAAGACTTACACCTGAGTCTTCAATCTCCCCAGTTTAATGAAAGGAATTCAATTAGAGTTAGATGTTTAGATAGTTAAGTTTATAGTGCTCAAATACGAATAAATATGTAGTAGTCCGGGTTAGATAGAAAGGTTCGTAGCTCTCACTCGTTATCGAGCTACTCGACTAAGTAGTAGAGCATAATTAAATATCATAGCAACTAAGAAAATTATAAGAGCATTACTATTAGAGATGTAAGCTAGTTATCGAGTAGAAAAAATATGAAGAATCATTGAGTCTAAAAGCTGCTTAAATTTTATTTATTTGTGCCCAAAACCGATACATCATGAAAAAAATAAATCAATTCCCTCTAAACTAAAAAACGATATATCCCAACTATCTCTCCCATTATGCATTTCATCAAAACATAAGTTGGAAAGAAAGGAGAAACATAAATCATAGACAAAAAATAAAATAAAAATAAGATAGAACTAAGAGGAGGGTGGAGCACTCGTGAATAGAGGAGGAGGAACGAGGTGCCCTATACCTATGCTCGTAGCATTTTGATGAAGTTGTTGGTTTTGCAATTGGCGGCAAAGGAAGAAGAGGCAATGGTTCTAGTTTAGCAGATCCTTCGAACTAAGCATTTTGCTTCCTCAACTTCCTCTTCTAAGCCCTCACCTTCCTCAAGTTAAGTAGGTTGTGAACATGGTTGGGCTTGGGACGGACCAATGTCCCCAACTTCCCGAGAAGTTGACTCGTGTGCTCTAAAGAGATAACCTCAGCTTCCTTTTCTCCTTGGCCTTCTTTTTGACATGTTCCAGACTTCTTATTTTTCTCCGTCTTCTTCTTCGATATTGATTCAATAGATGTTAAAGACTCGAAGGGAGTCTAAGTCCGATGTTGATTATGAGTCCTCAGCAACCTTAGATCTGTGCTCTTGGAGATGGCTGATATGATCTTGCTGCTTCCTAATAATGTCCTTGATCTCGGTGAACAAAGCTTGAATTTGATCAATCTGCTTTTAAGTCGTGCTTTGAAGCTGAGTCGGGATAGGCATGAAAGCTCGAAAAGCACCAAGAGTTGATTGAAACTCTTTAGCAAGAGCAGCGAATTGAGATGCCACCTTTTAAAGTAAGTTAATAGAAGGGGCTAGCTGAGAAGATGATGGACCAGCGAGTCAAAAGAAGAGTTTCTGCTACACTCTTCCGAGTTTGAGAAGAAGGAGGAGGGAGCTCAAAGCAATGAATCCGGACACCGGGCTTAGTTTCCTAGTATCCGAGATTGACCAACTCAGCCCTACCAATGCGGATGATCGGCTCTAGAAATTTGTTAGGAACATTTGGAAGCTCTACTTGAAATTAAGTAGAAGCTCTACTTGAAATTGAACAAAAATTTTGGAAAGGAGAGCTCGAAAAGGCAGAGGGGGTTTCTTCCGATCCAAAGGAACAAAAGCAATTTTTCGATTATAAAAGGGAAGAGGTCAACCTCATATCCCTTGAGTATATCAAAAAGAACCTTGAGAACCTTATTGTTGGGGTTCTCCTTAGAAGGATAAAAAATGCGAACGTAGTTCTCATCGAAAGAAGCAAAGAATTTTACCCTCAAACTTCATTTCGATAATGAGAATAATTCTTTCGAGATTTTGGGATGACTCGGGCATACTTGTCAAAGAATTCATCTACTATTTCAGTGAATGGGATGGGGTTTGATTTCAAAAACAGACATTAAACATCCAAAAGTTTGTGATGGAAAGGAAGATTGATGGTGATATTCTTTCCTTGAACAAAAGAGTAAACAACATTATCCTTTGAGGACATGTTCGATAGAACTTTGAGACTAGCTCGGGATAGATTTAGTTGCAAAAACACAAGTTGAAAACTCCAGCTTTAATGAGTTGTTTGATCCACGAAAGTTTGGTGGAAAGGAAGAATTTCTCTTCCGAAAGTAGTGTTCGAGTGACTATTCAAAAGCAAGAGATTTTCCTTTTGAGGGGTCCTGTTGTAGATCCTTAGGCTGCAAAACTCGGGTTCTTGCCTTCTTGGTGGCAAACCCTTCTTCAACAACACTTCCTTTCTTCGGCATGTTAAGAGAAATAGAAAATTTGACGAAGAGAGAAAAAAAGAACAAGTGAGAATGAAGAATGAGAGAGTAGAGATAAGAGAATAAGAATTCGAGTCCGAAAGAGTGTCGAGTACGAATTTGTAGTTTAAGAAGTGAGAGTGAGAGAGAAAAAATAGCAAAGTGAAAGAATGAGGATGATCAAAGGCTATTGAAGACTCGGATTTTATACTTACACTTTTCCGAGTTCCATCGAGGAATCGGGTATAAGATTTCATCTCTTATAGGGTTTTGATTTTAAGTCATTCCATGTGCCTTAGAAACTTTTCTCGAGTGATATAACATTTTCTCCGAGTGTTATAGAAACTATTATATATGTTTACGCTTGACTCTATTTGACTCGGAAAGCATACTTCTACTTGCCACTTCACACTCGCTCCGAGTCACTCAACACTTAGATATATCGCATGTTCAAACACTTTATTTCACGCGCATAAACTCAGGTCCGACTTCATGTTCCAGGAATTACATTGTTAATTTACTATTCCAAGTCGAGCATATTTTGTTTGAACTTTGTTTAGTCTAGATCAAGTTTGTCTACTCCGATCTTCTCCTTATGACTTGATTATCATCTAGATTGACTAAGATGGAATTTGAGTATCATAGATATTAGACTCGGAAAATTCCATTCCTTTTCCGACTCGGATAATTAGTCACTTAATTATCTTAATTGTGTTATTATCTCGTGTCTAATCTTGGACCAAAATATTTTAGACTTTGAGAACCAAATTGATTTACTTTTGTAGGTTATTCAAACGAGGCTATCCTATTTTTGAATTGCAAAAGTAATCGGCTTCAAAACGTCAAATCACCAGCAGACAAGGCTTTTTCCACCTCCGACCTAGCCCCGGACACTATGTCGTGGTTGTCTATTTCCAAAATTGGAAATCCGCAACACTAAGCTCAACGGTGGTTTCCACCTTATTTTTCAAGAAACCACTAGTGGTTTTGGGACTTCCAAAGGAGTCAAGAGCCGTTGCCCAATGTTCATATCTCAACGGATATTTTCTCGAGTGACTCGGAAAATCCATTACAACGGTCACAAGGGACTTCGAGTCGGAAGATGGACACAACGGCTAAGCTGCTTGGTCATCTATAAATAGAAGCCATCCTTCAAGACAAGGAGATTGCTGAACCAATTGTTAATACACATACTTGAGCAAAAGTCATTATATTCATTCTCAATCATCAACTTACAACTCCAATTCGTATTTAATATTTCTCCGAGTTGTAAGGTCTTGTACTCGATTACAAACATTCTCTTTCTTACTTTCTAAGTAAGGTCCATTGATTGGGCTGTAAGGGTTAACTTAGCTCGGTTGTCCTTAACTATAAGGGTGATCTCGGTTAGGAAGTACTAGATCAAATAAGGTAATTTCGAGTCTAGGAAAAACTTATAAGGAGTTGTCTAAGGGAGCAACTCGGGTTGAGTCGATCTGCTGAATTTTATGGACTGAAATAGTGGATTTGACTTCGTGCTTGGATTAGCACGGTCCGTGGGTTTTTGCCCCGGGAGGGTTTCCACGTACTTTCAAAGTTATTACTTTTTTAGTGCATTCTAGACTCGAGCAGTTTCAAAGTTCTATTTAATGTGTTTCTTCACTCTTCACCGAACTCGAGTTAGTGCTTTTCCGAGTTCATCTTTGACTGTCGCTCACCTCGGATTCATATCTATTTTGAATTTCAAGCAAATTTCATCATCACCATATTCACCCTCCTCTACGGTGACTTAGCCTCTCCAAGAGCAAACCTTCAGCTATTTATAGATAAAGGGCTCTCAAGGAACAAAAGCCTTAATTGACTTAGTTTGTAGAGTAATAGCTAGCTGACCACTTCGCCTTCCTGCGTCTTCTAATGGTTACTTCTTAAAACTGCAACCTTCCAACAACTAGTTTTCCGACCGTTTGCTTGCCAGAGAGAGAAAAAGAAATTTTCAAAAATATTTTCAAGATTCTCTATTGAATAGAGATAGTCTTAAAATTTTAATTTCTATTTTTCTCACAATTGAGTCCGACTAAGTAGACTATCTAAGGTACTTAGAACACACTCGAAACTAATAACTGCAGTTCGGTTTCATGACATTTCAAGTGAACCACTAGTTATTTACCCAAATCAAGCAATAAACACATAAAGTCTCATGCAATCAATCAATCAATCATGCATTCAACATACCAAGTTCATTCCTAATAAAACCGAATTGATCTTCACTTAGAAGTTTTGTTAAGATATCAGCTAATTGAAATTTAGTAGGAATTAATTCAACTTCAATATGACCGTTTTTAGAATGGACCCTCAAAAAATGATATATGACCTTAATGTGCTTTGTTTATAAGTGTTGAACTAGATTCTTTGTAATGTTGATGGCACTTTGATTATCACACTTGATGGGGATGATTATGAATGATAGTCCTAGATCCTTCAAGTGTTGCTTGATCCATAAAATCGAGCACAACAGTCTGTAGCTGCTATGTAGTCCGCTTTGGCTGTTAATACATCAACTGAGTTTTTCTTCTTTGAGTGCCATGAGATGAGTGATTGACCTATAAATTGACATTCTCCTCAGGTACTCTTTCTATCAACCTTGTTTCCAAGCATAATCGGCATCCGAGTATTTGCTGAGGGTCGACTTGAGTCTTTTGACTTTCTACAAGATATCCGAATATTCTATTCACTGCAATGAGATGTGATTATTTTGGATTAGCTTGAAATCTTGCACATAGAAAGACACTGAACATAATATCCGGCGTACTAGATGTATGATAAAATAGAGAATCAATCATACCTCTGTAGACTTTCCGATCTACAACTTTACCTTTCTCATCGGACTCGAGTTTGGTACTACTACTCATTGGAGTTGCTGCATGTTTGACATCTTGTAGATTGTACTTCTTGAGTAACTCATTAGTGTATTTGGACTAATGAACAAAGATACCATCTTTTACTTGTTTTATTTACAGTCCAAGAAAGAATTTGAGTTCTCCAATCATACTCATTTGGAACTCTTGTCTCATCAACTCGGAAAACTCTTGACATATAATTTTATTAGTTGCTCCTAAAATTATGTCATCAATATAAATCTGAATAATAAGAAATTCATTCTCCTTGGTTTGTGTCAAAAGAATTTCGTCAATAAGACCTCTTTTGAAATAATTTTCAACTAAGAAGCTACTTAACCTTTCATATCAAGCTCTTGGAGCTTGTTTCAATCCATACAAAGTTTTTTGCAATTTGAAAACATGAATAGGAAATTGAGAGTTTTCAAATCCCGGGGTTGCTCAACATAAACTTCGTCTTGAATAGAACCATTGAGAAAAGCTCTCTTAACATCCATTTGATATAATTTAATGATCATGTTGGATGTAAAGGCCAAGAGAATTTTGATTGCCTTAATCCTAGCAACAGGTGCAAAGGTTTCCTCACAATCAATTCCCTCTTCTTAATTGAATCCCTGAGCAACTAGTCTAGCTTTGTTTGTGACTACTAAACCTCCCTCATCCAGTTTGTTCTTGAATACCCATTTGGTTCCTATAACTGGGTGGTTAGAAGGTCGTTTGGTCATAGTCCGGACTTAGTGTCTTTTAAATTGTTAAAGTTATTCTTGCGTGGCTTATACCCATTTAGGTTTAAGTAGGGCTTCTAGTACATTTTCAAGTTCAACTAATGATATGAACGTAGAAAATGAACATAGATTTTGCAAAAAAGAACGGGTTCTTACCCCGATATTGATGTTTGAGATGATGTTCTTAGGTGGGTGACAAGATGAATATTTGAAACCTTTACCTGTTTTCTGGTTTACAAGATGAATGCTTTGTTCCTCGTCTAGTTCGAGCATGTTGGATTTCTTTTTTAACTTATTCTTCGAGTGGTGTGAGCTTGTTCTTGAACTGGCTCATTCTAACTTAGCTCGGTTCTATTGTTGTGGATAATTCTCAGCTCAACTTCTACTAACTTATCATCATCACGGTTGAGCTTAAGGTCCGAGAAAATGGATTCGCTTATCCTACCATCATCAACCTCACTAAAAATAATGTGGATGCTTTCTTCTACTTTGTTAGTTTTCTTGTTGAAAATACGATAAACTTTGCTATGAGATGAATAACCAAGAAATATACCTTCATCTGCCCTTACATCAAATTTGGTGAGATGATCCTTGCCAAGAAATATAAACTTTGTTCCCCTTGTATAGCTCATATGGTGTTTTCTTCAAAATGGCTCGAATGACGCATCTTTTGAGAGTGTAGTTTGTTGTGTTCACTGCCTCAGCCCATAAATAATAAGGTAAATCATTTTCAATCATCATGGTCCATCCTATTTTTCAAGAGTTTTGTTCTTTCTCTCCACTACACCATTTTGTTGAAGAGTTACGGGCGCTTAAAAGTTGTGGGAGATGCCATTCTTGTCACAAAAGTTTCCAAATTCTAAGTAGTCGAACTCCCTTCCATGGTTAGTTCTAATTCTCCTAATCCTATTCTCAAACTCCACATGTATTTTCTTGTGGATCTTAGTGAACTCTCTGAAGGCTTCATTCTTTTTCTTTAGAAAACAAACCAAGGTAAATCGTGAGTAATCATCAATAATTACTAGTATGTATGATTGACCTCCTAAGCTTTTAACACGAATTTCACCACACCAATCCATATGTGTGAATTCAAGCACTTTAGATGTAGAAACAGTTTTGAATGTCTTAACCGATGACCTTACCTATTTTCCCTTTGTGCATGCATCACGAGTGTAGACACTTAAGACGTTTCATCCCTTTCTCTTATTTATTTTGTTGGCCCAATGATGAAATCCCAAGTCTTGTTGGATGATTTTGATCATGGACAGTATTTGATTGGTGTGATGGAAGTCGAGTAAACCATAAAAATCCTTTACCACCAAATAAATAATCCTTTTCTTTCGGACGACCCAAGCTCGGGTGAAACTTCCAAAGTCAACGGAAGTCGGACGCCGCGTACAACCCATACATGGAGCTGAACACATCAAAACAACGTCGTATGGCCAACGCCACCTTTCATGGTCAGAATCACCAAAACACTACGTTTTCCTCCAAATAGTCCAACCGAGGCGCGAAGCCTACTTTCTCAAAACGATGTCGTTTATATCCGCGACCGTGCACCGGGTTTCAATTCACCTAAAATGCTGCGTTTTTCCCAGAATCTTGCTGCAACACGTAAGAAGCCTGGAGGACCAAACGACTTCGGTTATGGCCGGTGCCGTGCAACCCGTGATCCGAGTACTATCCCTAATTTTTGGTCTGATTTTTGTGATTTTTCAGCTAGTTCAAGTTCATTTTTGGACAGTTGTTTAATTATAAACCCTATATCATTTATGACCTCATCCTCTCTTAAAAAAGAGAGCTTAGGCTCTTATTTTTCATATGGCCATTTCCTATGCCAAATTCTGCTGAAAATTAATTAAGAGCTACTGAATACGGTTTTTAGTATTATGATCTCTTTGTTTCTTTTCAGCCTAGCTCATCATACTTGCTACATCCGAACCCTAACACTACAACAATCACTTCTTTCTATTTGCCCTCACAAAAAAATCACAACAAGTATTTTCAATTCGCCACTATTACACCGTTAGATCCAGATTCGAGATCTACATCGGTAGGTGAGACAACTTGAGGGAACCAATTTAACCTTCATGACGATTTATTTAATTAATGTTTTACTACTTTCCATATTATGGAAAACGTTGTATCGCATTTAATTCCTCCCCGCCCAATGTAATTTTTCATTTGTTGCCTTCGTTTCTTTTTGCTTTTCTTTTCTTTCTTTATTCCTTTCATTTATCACTTTTCATACTTGCTTTTACTCCTTTCATTAAAATGCTTTGGTTGCCTTCATTTTTGCATTTAGTTATGTTATGTTCCTGTTTTTAATATGTTATTTAAACCCACTACGCAAATTAGTAAAGGTTGTTGTTTGACGGGAGGAATAGAAGGGCATTTCCACGAATTTCGTACCCTCACCCCGGAATCTGGATTCTCGGTTCTAGACTCGATGGAGTTAATTTTCAATCTCTTCCAAGCTTAGTATTCCCATAATACGATTGGAAGAGTATTTCTTTATTTCATTTTTGTTTATTTTTATTCTTAAAATTAACTGGTGGCTCCCTTTTCCTATTTATTTCTATTAGTTTGTTTCTCGGTTTTTCGAATGGAAATAAAAAAAAGGTGTTTTGGATCAGCCGACCGGGGTAGAGGCTGAGGCTTACCACCTCGGCCATGGCCCCTGGTCGGTGATACCGACCACACCATGTTGGCTTTCGCTATTGCCAAGTGGTCAATGGGTGAGGCTTCGGTCCAAGCTGGTATTTTCACATCGATTTGGCCTTAAAGCCCTACGGCAGAGTCAAGCAAACCATAATTTTTCTATCTTTTGGTTGTGAAATAATAGCCTGGAATTTTTGAAAATTATTTCGTAAAATAAAGCAATTAATAAAATTGTCATTTAACCATATTTAATTCATTTTAACTTAGTTTGTAAAATTCGGAAATCCTAATAAGAGGTTCATCCATACCTTTACGAGTTGTAAATAAAGTCTTGTAATCACTGCTACTTTGACTAGTTTCTTTTAAAGTCCCTTGACTAAGCTTTAAGGGTTAACTCAGCTCGGTTGTCCCTAACCGTAAAAGTTATCTCATTTAGGAAGTACTAAATCCGATAAGGGAACTTCGAGTCTAGGAAAACTTGTTAGGGAATTGTCTAAGGGAGCAATCTTGTAAAGAGCTAGTCCTTGTAGTTGTGGATTTAACTAGTGGATTTAACTTGGTGTTTGGATTAGCATTGTCCGCGGTTTTGTGCTCCTGGAGGGTTTCCACGTACTTCTTTGTGTATTGCACTTTCTATGTCCAATGTAGACTCGAATTATTTTCTATGTTTGTTTTATGCAAAACAGGTTTGTAAATTCTAAAAAATCTTCCATCACCCTATTCACCCCTCTCTAGGGTGACTTAATCTCTCCAAGAGCAAATCTTCAATTGGTATCGAGCCTAACCTTTCAAGAGGATCTCACAATCCAAAGGTTAAAAGATCAGATGGCTTAGAACAATGGAGAGCTCGATGAAGAAAGATATTTCAACGGACCACCAAAGTTCAAGGGATCAAACTTTACACACTTGGAAGAAGATAATGGAGTGCTTTCTCCAAGATCATGATGAAGATGTTTGGAACATCATCAAGCATGGGGACTAAATTTCTACAATGATGGAAAGAGTAAGAGCTATGCCCAAAGAAAAGTCGAGTACACTAATGAAGAGCATGAGAAGTTTAGAAAGAACTTCAACGTCGTAAACACTCCGATGTGCGCTATCAGCTCAAAAGAATATAACAGCGTGTCAACTCTGTGACATAGCCAAAGAGGTGTGGGATACATTGGTCAACACCTATGAAGGAACCAGCTAAGTGAAATAGGCCAAGATAAGCCAATACGTTCACAAGTATGAGTTATTCCCTAAGGAGAACATCACTCAAATGTACATCCGGTTCACCGAGATTACCAACAATCTCAAATCTCCGGGTAGAAAGATCTCTCACAAAGAAATGGTAAGAAAAATTCTGAAAAGTCTACCAAAGAGGAAATGGGGTCCCAAGGTGACAACAATCGGAGAGGCTTAGAATTTCTCTCAATTGAAGTCAGATAAGCTTATTCGGAAGCTACTCACTCATTAGCTACCCCTAGAAGAAGAGGATGTTGAGGTCAGCGAGCAAAAAGAATATTGTACTTAAGGCCTCGAAAGCATACGACAAAGTCCGAGCTACTTAGATTCAGAAGAGGATCCCATGGCACTCATTGCCCGAGGCTTCAAAAAGATGATGAAGTACAAAAAGTGGCAAAAGAGGACAAAGGAGAAGTTCTACAAGAAAGACAAGAAAGGTAAATACTCATCTCGCTTCTAATTTGTCTTTAACTAAGAACTATGGCTATTTTTAGTGTGGTAGCAAGGAGAACATGGTCAAGGACTATCTAAAGAGAAAGAAGGATAGAAAGAAGAAAAAGACTATGGTGGATACCTGGAGCGATGATGACTCATGTGAAGATGATGATTCCGATGACTCAAAGTGTCTAATGGCATTGATAGACATAAAGGTTGAATCCGAGTCGGATAGTGACAACTCGAATGCTCGAGGAAACAAGTCCTCGGGAGATAATTGACTACTTCCTTAAGTTTCCCAAACTTCATTTTGCTAGATATATCTTTACTTTGAAAGAAAAGTCCAATTCTAACTCTTCTTATTTCAAAGAACAACTTGAGTCTCTTACTACCGAGAGTACTATTTTGAAAAATGAGTTCGAAAACTTGAGACAAAATCTAAAAGTACTTAAGACCGAGTGCTCAAGACAATGAGAATGAGTTTGAGTGCCCTAGAACATAGAATGAGCAACTAAAATAGAAGTTCAAAGACTCTCAAGAGTTGGTTTTAAAACTCACTCAAGGTCGAAAAGAAGGTTTTGGTTACAATGCATAAGAAGAATCTAATTCTTATTCAAATCTTTTCAAAACAGATTCCAAGATTGTTAAGTTCAGGAAGGCTAAGCATGGTCCCATTTTGTAATACCCGGAAATTTCAGGTGCTTGCCCGGTAATGAGTTAAGCTACTAAAAATTAAGTGAAAAATTCAAAATTATTAAATTAAGTGAATTAGAAATTTTTCGAGTCGAAATTAAAAACGAGAACCGAAACCGAGCATGGGCCAGTTTAATTGGGCTTATTGAAATTAAATTTGGGCCCAATTAAAATAAAAAGAAAAAGAGAGGAAAATGAGAAATGAGGGTTGGTCGACATTTGAGGATTAGTGGCATTGGAGATTAGTGGCATTTTGTCGGCAAAGAAAGAAGCAAAGAATTAAGGGGGTCTAATTGGAATTAGGCAACAAGAGTCCATTAGGTGTAAGTAGGAAAAGAGGAGAGAGAGTGGGACTCGAGACCGAAGAAAAGAACGAGAGGAAGAGGAACAGGCAGAGACACCTGGAACGGGAAAGCGAAAGGGAGCGTAACGCACGGGGAGGGGGAGCGGGAGCGAGAGGAACGCCGAAAACCGGCATCCGGCGAGTACGGCAGGCCCGAGGATAGGCGGCGGACGAAGGAGAAAGGAAAGAGAAGCAGAGGGCGAAAGAAGGAGAGACAAAGCGAGAGGAAACGAGGGCAGCGAAAGGAGAAAGAAGAGGAAGCAAAACCCAATTCGAAATTGAAATTCAATCCTCCAAAGTTAAAATTCTTAGAACCTCTAAGAATTCAAGGTGAGTAATCTGAATTCATCCTCCAAAATAAAATGAATTAGGTGGATCAAACATGAATTCGAAGTACGAAAGTGGAAACCCTAGTTTTAATTGAAGAAGTTAAAGGCTTAAATTCACTAAATTAAGCAACTCACGAATCAAAGAGCATGTTGTGATTATGTGATATTTAGTTCTGAATTTGCAATGTTTAAGTATTATTGAGCATGATTATTAAGAATTGGATGAGATTAGCTTGAGCGAGAATTAGGGAGAAAAATCGAAAGTTAAGTTCATGACTTATGTGTAGATTTTCGGTAATTATGCATGCTGTCCGAATTTATGTGATTTCGTGTGTTGCCCAAATTTTCTAAAAATTTTACTGTAGTTTCGTGGCAATTTATGGAAATTTTCTGTAAAATTTGGCATGCATTGGATGAGTAGATTGAGAGATATGCAATTTTAAGTGAAAATGTTTTGTTTTGGAGCAAAATCAGAACTAAATGAGTAACTGAATTAAGAACTGAAATTTAAGAAGCTATATAGCTAGATTAAAAGATATATATAGATTAAGGAAAGTTATAGAGCCATAAACCACCTATGCGCAATATTATGTAATCATGAAAACAATGAGTTCATTGATTAGGAATCCTAATTGACATGTTTATATGATTTTGTGTTCATCTTCAATAACATTGATCATAAATGACATAAGCATGCGTATGTGAAATGAATTGATTGTACTTGAGTTGGAACTTGCTTATGTGAATTATTAAGTACGAAGATTTTTACGTATGAATATGTTGAGCATGAATTATATGAATTAAGTGTATCTCATGTATAAGTAATAAGAAGATATAAGAAAATAAAAACATAAAGAACTAAAGAAGGGAGAAAGGATTGTGTTATTGATGTAAGACCGCACGAATTAAAGAACCCTCTGAAGCTATGGCCATAGAAGTATTTGTCAACCCGAAGCCACAAATTGAATTGCTTCCATGAATTATTGACAATATGGGTCCTTCGTAGTTGAGGCTGTCTCGAGGCCACGAATTGTTTTGCCTCGAGGCCACGAATTGTATGCCTCTAAGAACCGAGCCCACGAATTGTTTTGGCTCCAAGAACTGGGTCTTTAGAGCAGAACATAAATCTTCTTTCCATTCGAAACTAAGAAGACTTAAGAACTATGATACGAAGAAACGAATGATTGTGCATAACGAACAAGAGAGAAAGAACCAACGATTTATGAAATGCACTATTGAACTCAAGAAAAAGAATAAGAGGAAGAACTAATCCCGACTTCATAAGAAATAATACGATAAGAAACAAGATATGATTTATGTGATGAATACCTTACATGATGAATGATTCTATGACGTACTTGTGTAGAAAGATGAATAAAGTACGTTTGATTGAATTCATGAGTAATTGATATCATTATGTTTCTTGGCAACTTGGTAAGTTTAGAATCTTACATGTCTTAAGCATGTATGATCCGAATCGCATGTTATGAATGAACAGTGAACTTACGTTTGTTTGTTAATGAATTAATGTGCAAAGTGAAACCGGGGTTGGGTTTGGGTTATTCACTGGGCTAGTGGAGCTCATGACATCACCAACATTTCAGGTACGAAGTTAAGACTCCCTGGATTGCTTTTGGCTTTTAGAGGAAGAGAACCAACGAGATAGGACTTCTCCGGACTTATTATGTACTTTATGTTTTGATGCTTGTAAAGATCGGTGTATGTGAACTTAAGTTTGATTATGAATGTAAAAGCCCTAAGTGAATACTCCGAGCGTGTGGCTCGTTGAGTTGTGTTGTGATACTCCGAGCGTGTGGCTCGTTGAGTTATGATTGTGTTTCGTGCGGGGTGAGGGCTTTAAGTCTATGAGATTGGCCATGTTACGGAGGAAACATTGCCTAAATTTTCGGAAAAACCTTTGAAAACCTAGAATCACGCTTCCACCAATCCAAGAAAGGATTATTAACCCTAAGTTGAGACCTTAAGCAGCCTGAGGGGTTCCTCTCGGGGAACCTTGGCATGTAATACTCCTAGGGTGGGTCTAGGGATGTTACAAAAATGGTATCGGAGCAAGAATCCTCCGACCTGTAGATTTTCCTAGAATCGAGTCTAGGATTTGACCGATTGCTTATGATACTGATTGAAACGTGAGTGTGTGATTTGATTCATCAACATTTGTGCTTATATGTGATTGAGTGAATCTCATATGATATGAATTATGAACTTACGTGCATATATATGATTCCGTGAATTTGTATGGTAATATGATGAAGTGTACCGAGAATTTGTGTAAGATCATAAGTAAATCAACTTTCGAGGACGAAACTTTTTGTAAGAAGGGGAGAAATGTAACACCCGGTGAAGGTTTGCTCAAGGAGAGTCTCGAGTCACCCTAGAGGGGGTGAATAGGGTGATAGAAAATTCTTTACGAAAATACACACTTTTGCGCGGAAAAGTGACAAAGACAGAATCCGAGTCTAATAACAGAGTCGAAAAGATTGGACTCGTAAAGCAATGAATCGAAGAAGCAAGAGCACTAAGGCCGTCCGAGTCTAGAATGAACTCGGAAAGAGAACACAGAGATTTTACGTGGAAACCCTCCTGGGGCAGAAAACCACGGCCCGTGTCAATCCAGACACGAAGTCAAATCCACTATTTTGAGTCCACAAAATACCGTGAACTTGACGGAACCCGAGTTGCTCCCTTAGACAACTCTACACAAATTTTCCTAGACTCGAAGTTACCTTATCTCGATCTAGTACTTCCTAGCTGAGATAACCCTTACAGCTAGGGACAACTAAGCTGAGTTAACCTTTACAGACTTAGTCAAGGGACCTTACAAAGAATGTAAGAAGAGTTTGTAACTAAGTACAAGACCTTACAACTCGGAAAGTAATGAATTACAGAGTGGGAGTTGTAAGTTGAAGATTGAAAGTAAATACAATAACTTTGTTCAAGTAAGTGTATTGACTATGTATTCGGCAACCTTCAAGTCTTGTGAAGTGGCTTCTTTTATAGAAGACCATGCAGAGTAGCCGTTATCTTCATCTGCCGACCAAGAGTCCTACGTGACCGTTGAGAAAGACTTTCCGAGTCACTCGGAAAGTATCCGTTGAAATATGAACGTTGGACAACGGTTTAACTCTCTTGGAAGTCCCAAAACCATCGGTTGTGTCTTGAAAAATGTGGTGAAAACCACCGTTAAGCTTGACGTTCAGCTTTCCGGATATGGAAGCGGACGACTTCGACACAATCTTCCGAGACTAAAGCGAGGAAGGTGAAAAGCCATATCTCGCTGGTGATTTGACGTTCGAAGCTCGGCTACTTTTGTAGTTTAAAAGATATCTTCGATTGAATAACCTACAAAAGTAAAACACCTTTGGTTCTCAAAGTATAAAATACTTTGGTCCAAGGTTAGACACGAGATAATAAAATAATCATGATAATTAACCAACAGATTATCCGAGTCGAAAAGAAATGGAATATCGAGTGAGAAACACGTTCTATAGCGAATATCGAGTGAGAAAGAACTTGATATAGACTAAGCATGAAACGAACTATGAATGCCGACTATGCAAGCAATAGAGTAAATAACCACAAGTCGATTCCGAGTGAGAAACAATGAAATACTGGTATATTCAAAATGTGATTAATCCGAGTGAGAATGGACTCGGAATAAAGAACCGGTTTTCGAGGCGCTTAACCGAAAGCGATGAAAGAGATATGTGAAGGCCGAATCGCATAGAAAAGATACTTATTTAACTCGAGTAAGTTTCTAAGACATAGAGAATGCCTTAGAATCAAAACTATTTATAAATGACATCGTTATACCCGATTCCTTTTGCATGACTCGGAAAGATATAGAGCGATGTCCGAGTCTTCAATCTCCCCCTTTTGATGAAAGGCATTCCGTACTTAAACGAAACTTTGTTAGAGGAAAATAGATTGATTCTGAGTAGTGTGAAAAAAATAAGGCATATTGAATAGATCGAGTAATATACAATATATCGAGCAAGATAAAGTATGCTTTAACTCATTAAAGAAAGAACTCGAAATAATGAAATGCATTAATCCATTAAAAATTTATAAGGGCGATAAAAAACTCCCCTAAACAAGACAACCAGTTTCGACTACATTTTCTCCCCCTTGCCTTTCAGCAAAAACAAGAACCAAAAAGAAAGGAGAAAAGTACACATAAGTTGTCCGGACAAAAGAAAATTTTGAAGCGAAATTCGGAGACACCGAGGAATTGTGACTCGAGTGCATGGCTCCAACTAGGAAGGAGGGGATTTCGAGTGGAGGCGGAGGTGCGCCGGCGCTGATAAGACCTTGACGATGTGGTTGAGCGCGGCGAAGGGAGAACCGGAATAGTTCGCGAGGGCTCGGCTCGAGGGGCCGACCCGGAGATAGGGGATCGAGGGTTCTTCCCTTGGGACCTCGGGGGCTGGAGGGGCTGCTCCGGCTGACTCGCTGGAGGAGCGAGATCGTCGACCCACTCGGACTGCCGTCCGAGCTGAGTACAGCAATTTGAGCTTGGGGAGCGGTTGCCACGGCCTCTTCTTCCCTTTGCCCGGAAGGGCTGCTTCAGCCGCGAGTTCCTCGGCGTCCTCTCGCCGCTTCGCCGCTTCTTCCTCTTCTTCCTCGGTGTCCTCGCTGTCCGAGGAGGTCGGGCCTGGGCTCGAAGACGCCTCGAGAGGTGTCCGAGTCATCCCGGTCTCGAGCCGCCTTGGACCGTCTCTCTCCGAGGAGCTCGGCCAGCTCCTCGCTGCTCCTTAACCAGCTCTCTCATCTCAAGAACAAGAGACTGCTGCTCTCGGATTTGGGACTCGACCGGTCTTTTGGTTGATGGTCGGACCACTGAAGAACGGACTTAAAACCCCCGAGCATGTCTCCGAATTCGAAGACACGAGAGGTGATCTTATCCATGAAGACGAGGAGACAAGAGGGCGAGAGAGAGTTTTGGAAGCACTGGAGGTGGAGGCACCACCAGGTGAAGAGGGAAGAGGGAGAGGGGTTGATTTCGAGTCCGAGGTGGAGAAGGAGGCCTCGGCTACGAGTTGTGAACCCGGACACCGGGGTTAGTTTCCTGGTATCCAGTACCCCTAAAGTTCCTTCTTGCCGACCACAATGGCCGCCTCGGACACCGCGTTAGGGTCGAGAGGAAGAGGAACTTGGAATTGTTTGAAGACAAGGGTGAGAAGAGCACCGAAAGGAAGGGAGGTGTTCTTCTTGGTTTGGAGTTGAGCTGGCACAGCTGCCATCCGCTCAATGATGGAGGGGAAGAGGTCGACTTCGTATCCCTCCGGGATATCGAAGAGGGCTTTGAGGTGCTTGGAGTTAGGGTTCTCCTTGCTAGAATGCTTGTGAGAAGAAGGTTCTCATCGGCAGGAAACACTGAAGCCTGGCTTCTAACTTCAACCGAGTCACGAAAAGTTCTTCCTGGACCCGGGGAATTCTTTAGCGTACTTTTCAAAGAAGTCGTCGGCGACTTCGAGTGAAGGGGATAGGGTTGCTTGTTCAAGAAGAGAGAAGAAACTTTGAACAGGACGGTGAAGGAGGGAGGTGTTGATACTGAACAGTAATGTTACGAACCCGAGAGGTTAGAACATTTTCGGAGTGGGTGAGATGAGTATAAAACTCGAAACGAGTTCGGGATAGATGAACTCGCTGAAGCACAAGAAAGGGTAAACTCCGGTGGTTTGGATATTGGACAACCGGGAGAATTTGGTTGTTGGGAAGAACTTGTCATCCAGTGCAAGATGCTTGGGTGACAACGGGTTTAGAAGGGGTTGAGCTTTCGGCTTGTTGGTGCGAGGCTTTTTAGAGGATGAAGAAACCCGAAAGTCGGGATGGTTTCCTCTTTTAGGCATGGTGAGAGAAGAAAAGATGAAGCTTTTCGAAAGAGAAAGAGAATGAGGAGTAGAAGAGAAGGTAACGAAATAAAAATGGTAGAAGAAAGGGAGATGAGCGAGTCGAAAACTTACGAGAGAGAGAGAGCTTCTTCGACGTCCGCGAACGATCGGGGAACACTATTCACGTAGCAAACTTCCGCGAGAAGAATTTCGTTTGAGAGGGAAGGAGTTTTTAGAATACCGAGAAGAAGATGGATAGTCGTTATTTAATGAGTACGCGCGCCCGTTCACTATCCGTTAAGTAACTCCGTTACGACTTAGCCCGTCCATTGATAATTAATGCCCGGTGTGACAGTTCTTCTTCAACGGTTGAGATATCGGTGGTTTGAAATCTGCGGTTATGATCCGATCGCGGCGCTCGAGAAAGAGAGAGAAAAAGAGTTTGAAATTATAATCCGAAACTCTCCATTGTTCTAGAGATAGCTTCAGAAAATTTGATGTCCAATTTTCTCTTACTTCGAGTTTGACTCGGAAAAGTTTACGAGTGACTCGAAACACGAAATAATTATCAGCCCGGTATCACGTGATCAAGCTGAACTAATGGTTATTAACAATGAAAGCACATGGCACGAAATATTCAAGAATTATAACACAAAACTAAGCATTTAACATACCAAGCTCATTCCGAATAAAACAGAATTGATCTTCACAAAGGGGCTTAGTAAATATATCGGCTAATTGAAGATTAGTCGGAATAAACTCAAGTATAATGTCACCCTTTTACGAGTGATCGCGTAGAAGTGATACCGACTTCAATATACTTTGTTTTTGAGTCTTCGGACAGGATTCTTAGTGATGCGGTTGCGCTTTGATTGTCACACTTGATTGGAGCCGAGTTGAGAGACAGTCCCGGATCTTTCAAGTGTTGTTTTATCCGAGAGAATCGAGCGCAACAAGCTCTAGCGGCAATATATTCAGCTTACGCGGTTGATAGAGCTGCTGAGTTTTGCTTCTTTGAGTGCCGGGATATTAGGGATTGACCCGAAATTGGCAAGCTCCGGATGTGCTCTTTCGATCAACTTTGTATCCTGCATAGTCTGCGTCCGAGTACCCGGTCGAGTCGGTTACGAGTCTCCGGAGTACCATAGTCCTAGATTACGAGTGCTGCAAGATATCCGAATATTCTCTTCACCGCAGTGAGATGTGATTCTTTTGGATTAGCTTGAAATCGTGCGCATAAGCAAACACTCGAACATTATATCCAGTACGCTTGAAGTAAGATATAGCGGTGATCCAATCATACCCCGATAGAGTTTCGATCTCTTGCTTTACTGTCTCATCCGAGTCGAGCTTTATCTCTGCTTGCTCATAGGGGTCGATGCGTGCTTTGCATCTTGAAGTTTATATTTCTTCAGCGGTTCCTTGGTGTATTTCAATTGATGAACAAAGATTCCATCTTTGTCTTGTTTGATTTGCGATCCAAGGAAAAAGTTGAGTTCTCCCATCATACTCATCCGGAACTCTTGACTCATCAACTCGAGAAAATTCTCGGCACGGAAATTCATTAGTAGCACCGAAAATAATATCATCAACATATATTTGAACAATAAGAACATCTTTCCCTTTGGTCTTTATGAATAGGGTTTTGTCGATCGACCTCTTTTAAAATCATTTTGAACCGGGAAGCTGAGTCGAGTCTTTCATACCAAGCTCTAGGGGCTTGCTTAAGACCATATAGAGCCTTTTGAAGTTTGAAAACATGATTTGGAAATTCCGAGTTTTCAAAACCGGGAGGTCTGCTCGACATAGACCTCTTCTTCAATAAAACCATTGAGAAAGGCACACTTAACATCCATTTGATATAACTTGATATGCATGCAAGATGCAAATGCCAACAGATATTCTAATGGCTTCTATTCTAGCTACTTGGTGCAAAGGTTTCCCCACAATCAATTCCTTCTTCTTGATTGTAACCTTGAGCTACAAGTCTAGCCTTGTTTCGACTATTATTCCACCCTCATCCAGTTTGTTTTTGAAAACCCATTTGGTTCCTATAACGGGGTGGTCGGAAGGTCGGTTGGTCGAGTCCGGACTTGGTTTCTTTCGAATTGATTCAGCTCTTCTTGCATGGCCTCTACCCATTCGGGTTCATTAAGGGCTTCTAGTGCATTTTTGGGTTCGAGTTAGTGAAATGAATGCGGTGAATGCACATAGATTATGAAGAGAAGAACGAGTTCTTACCCCACTTGTTGATATCGAAATTATGTTTTCTTGGGGATGATTGGAAGTAAATTTGAATGCTTTACCAGTTCTTTGATTCACCGGGTTTGTGGGTTAAATTGCTTGATCTTCGAAGCTTGTTACGAGTGATCCTCTTCATTGACTTGTTCGTTCCGAGCTTCCTCGTTACGAGCTTCCTCGTTACGAGTGGTCTCCTTCGAGTCTTTGTAGGCTCATCTTCGTCATCATCCTTTCGAGCTTCGGTTACGTGTATGAAGATTCACTTGGTTTTCCCTGTTCAAGCTCATCAAACACTACGTGGATACTTTCTTCCACTTTGTTAGTTCTCTTATTGAAGATACGGTAAGCTTTGCTATGAGAAGAGTAACCTAGAAAAATTCCTTCGTCGGACCGAGCATCAAACTTGGTCGGATGATCCTTACCATTGTTGTGGACAAAGCACTTACATCCGAAAGATCCGAAATGGGAAATGTTTGGCTTCCTCCCTTTGTAGAGCTCATAAGGTGTTTTCTTCGAGAATGGGTCCGATGAGGCATCGATTGAGAGTGTAGTTAGGCTGTGTTTCTTGCCTCTGCCCAAAAATAGTAAGGCAAGTTGTGTTCAATCATCATCGTCCTTGCTATTTCTTCAAGGGTTCTGTTCTTTCTCTCAACTACTCCATTACGTTGAGGAGTTACGGGTCTTGAGAAGTTGTGAGAAATTCCATTCTTGTCACAAAACTACGAGAATTCCGAGTAATCGAACTCCCTTCCATGGTCGGTTCGAATCTTTTGAACCTGAGTCCGAGACTCCACTTGAATCTTTCTACGAGCTTGCTGAACTCCTTGAAGGCTTCATTCTTATGCTTGAGAAAACACACCCAGGTAAATCTTGAAAAATCATCAATGATAACAAGTATGTAAGATTTACCTCCGAGACTCTTTACGGGAATTTCGCCACATAGGTCCATATGCGGTAATTCAAGCACGTTGGATGTGGAAGCTGTCTTCGAGAGATTTGAATGAAGATCCGACTTGTTTCCCTCCGGTGCATGCTTCACATACTTTATCCTTCTCAAACGCACGGTTAGGTAATCCTCTAACCGAGATGATGAGATGCAAGCTTTTTGATAGTATGCATGCTAATATGACCTAATCTACGATGCCAAGTCCAAGAATCATCTTGAAGAGATGCTTTCAAACAGGATAAATTCTGACTTGGGTCGAGAAAGAGGGATGATGTAGGTATTACCCGATCTCTTACCTGAAAGTTTTACCTCTTTGGTGATCTCATCCGTGATGTAGCACTTGGATTGAGTGAATTTTACCTCTTAACCTTTGTCACAAAGCCGAGAGATGCTAAGTAAGTTGTACTTTAGTCCTTTGACAAGTTAGACTGGACTCACCGGATTGTTTCCATTACCAATCTTCCCAATGCCCACTATCTTGCCCTTGCTTGTCATCACCAAAGGTTACCTTTCCTCCTTTATATGACTCCAGCTCGGAAAAGAGTCCTTGGTCACCCGACATATGTCGAGAACATCCACTGTCCAGGTACCAATGTCCTTTTGATCTTTTACGAGTGACCTGCAAAACAGAGAGAATCTAACCCTTCTCACTTCCTCTAACGAACCCGAGTCACATTTCTTACTGTGGTCCTTTTCGAGGAAGAAGGTGCTTTGGAACCCAGATTTGAATGACTTTCGGTTTAGTCCGATTCCGAGTCTTCTTCTCGAGAAGCCGAGTCCGTGTCTCTTTCCTTTTAAAAACTTTTCCTTTTGAAACAGGAGAGAATGGTTTCCTTTTGTAGGTAGGTGCTGGGTTTAGTCCTCCTTTCATTTTTGTGAATGGGACCATGCTCAGCCTTTTTGAACTTAACGGTTCTGGAATCCTTTTTGAACAATTCCGAGTAAGAATTAGATTCTTCCTCCTTGTTGAAACCAAGACCTTCTTTTCTAAAAGAGACACATTGTGAGCCTAAGAGCATATCAAGGTTCTTCGTCCTTGAGTAAACTTTAAAACCGAGATCTTGAGACTCGGTGAGCTTACGTTTCGGTTGCTCATTTTCTTTTCGAGTAACTCGGACTCGGTCTCATTAGTTTGAGCACTTGTCTTGAGTTCTCCGAGTGTGAGTCTCGGTTTTCCAATTCGTTTTTAAAGAAGTGCTCTCGAAGTGATTGACTCAAGTTGTTCCTTGAAATGAGAAGAATCGAATTGGACTTTTCTTCCAAAGTAAAGATGTATTTAGCTAAATCAACTTTGGAGAATTTGAGGAAGTAGTTTATTACCTCTTGAGGATCGGTTTCCTCATTATCCGAGTCCGTATGCGAGTCGACTCCTTTTCGGCTCTCGAGTCGGTGATCGCCATCGGACACTTTGAGTCATCTCGAGTCTTCGTCATCTTCGAGATGAGTCCTCATCACTCCACGTTGCCATCATGGCCTTTTTCTTCTTCCTGTCCCCTCTTCGTTTTGGACGGTCCTTGACTATGTGGTCTTTGCTTGCCACATTCAAAACATCCGGAATTCTTAGACAGAGATAACTTTGAAAAAGAAGAAGACTTACCTTTTCTATCTCTTTTGTCTTTCTTGTAGAATTCTTCTTTTGGTATTTTGTCCCATCTTTTGTGCTTCATCATTTTCTTGGAGCCTCTTGCTATGAGTGCCATGGGATCATCTTCGAGTCGGAGGAGCTCGGAATTGCTTCTTTGGATTACGAGGCTTTAAGCGCAATGTTCCTTTTGGAAGTACCCTCGGCATCTTCTTCTTCCAAGTGTATCTCATGAGTCGAAGCTTTCCGATGAGCTCGTCCGGCTTCAAGAGTGAGAGGTTCCGAGCCTCTTCTATGGCGGTTACCTTAGGACCCCATCGTCTCTTGGGTAGGCTCCCGAGAATTTTTCGACACATTTCTTCATGGGAGATCTTCTTTCCCAGAGATTTGAGATTGTTGGTGATCTCGGTGAAGCGTATGAACATCCGAGTAATGTTCTCTTCGGCTCCATTTCGAAAAGCTCATATTTGTGAAGATACTTGGCTGATCTTTGCTTGTCTCACCTGACTTGTACCTTCGTAGGTGTTGACCGGAGTGTCCCACACCTCTTTAGCAGAGTCACGAGCGGAGACTCGATTATATTCTTCCGAGCTTATGGCGCACATGAGGATGTTCATGGCTTTGAAGTTCTTTACGAACTTCTCTGCCTGTCTGGCGTAAACTCAACCTTTGTCTTTGGAAGGATTCGAATTCATCTCGCCTTTGTTGGAATGTAGTTTCCTTGTTGTATGATTTCCCATACTTCTTCATCGTGATCCATAAGGAAACATTCCATGAGTTTCTTCCAGTGACCGAAATTTGAACCTTTGAATTTTGGTGGCCTGTTGGAAGATCTACCTTTGTCGAACTCTCCGGTGTTACGAGCCATCGATCTTTAAACCTTTGGACTGTTAGATCCTTTACGAAAGGCTAGGCTCGATACCAATTGAAGGTTTGCTCAAGGAGAGTCCGAGTTACCCTAGAGGGGGTGAATAGGGTGATAGAAAATTCTTTACGAAAATACACACTTTTGCGCAGAAAAGTGACAAAGACAGAATCCGAGTCTAATAACGAGTCGAAAAGATTGGACTCGAAAGCAATGAATCGGAAGAAGCAAGAGCACTAAGGTCGTCCGAGTCTAGAATGAACTCGAAAGAGAACACGAGAGATTTTACGTGGAAACCCTCCTGGGGCGGAAAACCACGGCCCGTGTCAATCCAGACACGAAGTCAAATCCACTATTTTGAGTCCACAAAATACCGTGAACTTGACGGAACCCGAGTTGCTCCCTTAGACAACTCTACACAAATTTTCCTAGACTCGAAGTTACCTTATCCGATCTAGTACTTCCTAGCTGAGATAACCCTTACAGCTAGGGACAACTAAGCCGAGTTAACCTTTACGACTTAGTCAAGGGACCTTACAAAGAATGTAAGAAGAGTTTGTAACTAAGTACAAGACCTTACAACTCGAAAGTAATGAATTACAGAGTGGGAGTTGTAAGTTGAAGATTGAAAGTAAATACAATAACTTTGTTCAAGTAAGTGTATTGACTATGTATTCGGCAACCTTCAAGTCTTGTGAAGTGGCTTCTTTTATAGAAGACCATGCAGAGTAGCCGTTATCTTCATCTCGCTGACCAAGAGTCCTACGTGACCGTTGAGAAAGACTTTCCGAGTCACTCGGAAAGTATCCGTTGAAATATGAACGTTGGACAACGGTTTAACTCTCTTGGAAGTCCCAAAACCATCGGTTGTGTCTTGAAAAATGTGGTGAAAACCACCGTTAAGCTTGACGTTCCAGTTTTCCGGATATGGAAGCAGACGACTTCGACACAATCTTACGAGACTAAAGCAGGGAAGGTGAAAAGCCATATCTGCTTGGTGATTTGACGTTACGAAGCTCGGCTACTTTTGTAGTTTAAAAAGATATCTTCGATTGAATAACCTACAAAAGTAAAACACCTTTGGTTCTCAAAGTATAAAATACTTTGGTCCAAGGTTAGACACGAGATAATAAAATAATCATGATAATTAACCAACAGATTATCCGAGTCGAAAAGAAATGGAATATCGAGTGAGAAACACGTTCTATAGCGAATATCGAGTGAGAAAGAACTTGATATAGACTAAGCATGAAACGAACTATGAATGCCGACTATGCAAGCAATAGAGTAAATAACCACAAGTCAGATTCCGAGTGAGAAACAGCGAAATACTCGGTATATTCAAAATGTGATTAATCCGAGTGAGAATGGACTCGGAATAAAGAACCGAGTTTTCGAGGCGCTTAACCGAAAGCGATGAAAGAGATATGTGAAGGCCGAATCGCATAGAAAAGATACTTATTTAACTCGAGTAAGTTTCTAAGACATAGAGAATGCCTTAGAATCAAAACTATTTATAAATGACATCGTTATACCCGATTCCTTTTGCATGACTCGGAAAGATATAGAGCGAGTGTCCGAGTCTTCACCCGGAAATTTCAGGTGCTTGCACGGTAATGAGTTAAGCTACTAAAAGTTCGATGAAAAATTCAAAATTATTAAATTAAGTGAATTAGAATTTTTCGAGTCGAAATTAAAACCGAGAACCGAAACCGAGCATGGGCCAGTTTAATTGGGCTTATTGAAATTAAATTTGGGCCCAATTAAAATAAAAAGAAAAAGAAAGGAAAATGAGAAATCGGGGTGGTCGACATTTGAGGATTAGTGGCATTTTGCTGGCAAAGAAAGAAGCAAAGAATTAAGGGGGTTCAATTGGAATTAGGCAACAAGAGTCCATGAGGTGTAAGTAGGAAAAGAGGAGAGAGAGTGGGACCGAGACCGAAGAAAAGAACGAGAGGAAGAGGAACAGGCAGAGACATTGGAACGGGAAAGCGAAAGGGAGCAGAACGCACGGGGAGGGGGAGCGGGAGCGAGAGGAACGCCGGAAACCGGCAGCCGGCGGGCACGGCGAGCCCGAGGACAAGCGGCGGACGAAGGAGAAAGGAAAGAGAAGCAGAGGGCGAAAGCAGGAGAGACGAAGCGAGAGGAAACGAGGGCAAGAGCAACGAGGGCGATGAAAGGAGAAAGAAGAGGAAGCAAAACCCAATTCGAAATTGAAATTCAATCCTTCAAAATTAAAATTCTTAAAACCTCTAAGAATTCAAGGTGAGTAATATGAATTCATCCTCCAAAATAAAATGAATTAGGTGGATCGAACATGAATTCGAAGTACGAAAGTGGAAACCCTAGGTTTAATTGAAGAAGTTAAAGGCTTAAATTCACTAAATTAACAACTCACGAATCAAAGAGCATGTTGTGATTATGTGATATCTAGTTCTGAATTTGTGATGTTTAAGTATTATTAAGCATGATTATTGAGAATTGGATGAGATTAGCTTGAGCAGAATTAGGGAGAAAAATCAGAAAGTTAAGTTCATGACTTATGTACTGATTTTCGGTAATTATGCATGCTGTCCGAATTTCGTGAATTCGTGTGTTGCTCGAATTTCCCGAAAATTTTACTGCAGCTTCGTGGCAATTTATGGAAATTTTCTGTAAAATTTGGTATGCATTGGATGAGTAGATTGGGAGATCTGCAATTTCTTGAGCATATCTCGGATATGTGACAAAGGTCAAGAGGTTAGATTCACTCGGATAAAGCTCTCATGTGTGAGGTCAAGTAACAGACTATACCATTCCTCTCTCGGATTCTAGTCAGAATTTATCATGCTTGAAAACATCTTTGAATGATGATTCATGGACATGGCATTGTAGACTAGGTCATATCAGCATGCATACTATTAAGAAGCTCACATCTTGTGGATTAGTTAGGGGTCTACCTAGCTGTGCATTGAAGAAACATAAAATCTATGTAGCATGTACAAAAGGAAAGCAAGTCAAGTTAACTTTCAACCCACTTAAAGCCGTGTCTACATCCACAGTACTTGAATTGTTCCATATGGATTTGTATGGTGGAATTCATGTGAAAAGCTTAGGAGGTAAATCATATGTGATAGTTATTGTTGATGATTATTCACGATTTACCTGGGTGTGTTTTCTGAAGAACAAGAATGAAGCCTTCAAAGAGTTCACTAAGATCTGTATGAAAATTCAAGTGGAGTCTCGAGACTCGGATCGGAAGAATTCAAACCGACCATAGAAGCAAGTTCGATTACCCCGAATTGGTACACTTCGTGACAAGAATGACATCTCCCACAACTTTTCAGGACCGAGAACTCCTCAACAAAATGGAGTAGTCGAGAGAAAGAACAGAACTCTTGAAGAAATAGGAAGGATAATAATGATTAAGAATGATTTACCTTATCTGTTTCGGGCTTAGGTGGTCAACACAGACAAACTATACACTCAATAGATGCCTCATTAGACCCATTCTAAAGAAGTTGCTTAGGGGCATAAGCAAGAGGAGGGAATTAATTGTGGGGAAACCTTTACACCTGTTGCTAGGATTGAGGCAATCATAATTCTCTTAGCATTTGCATCTAGCATGAACATCAAGCTTTATCAAATGGATGTTAAATGTGAATTTCTTAATGGTTATATTCAAGAAGAAGTTTATGTTGAGCAACCCCTAGATTTGAAAACTCTCAATTTCCAAATTATGTTTTCAAGTTGCAAAAGGCTTTATATGGTCCGAAATAAGCTCCTAGAGCTTGGTATGAAAAACTAAGCAGTTTTTGGGTGAAAATGACTTCAAAAGAGGTTAGATTCACAAAACTCTTTTTACAAAAACTAATGGGAATGATTTTCTTATCATTCGGATCTATGTTGATGATATTATTTTTAGAGCTACTAATGAAACTTTATGCCAAAAGTTTTCTAGGCTAATGAGACAGGAGTTCCAAATGAGCATGATAGGAGAACTCAATTTCTTCCTTAGACTACAAATCAAGCAAGGATGGCATCTATGTCCTTTAATTAAAATACACCAAGGAGTTATTGAAGAAGTACAAGCTACAAGATATGAAGCATGCAGTAATACCTATGAGTAATAGTTTAAAGTCTGGACTTAGATGAGAAAGGTAGAGCTGTAGATTAGAAACTCTCTACTCTATCTCACATCTAGTAGGCCAGATATCATGTTTAGCGTTTGCCTTTGTGTAAGATTTCAAGCTAATCCTAAGGAATCACATCTCACTGGGGTCAAGAGAATCTTCGGATATCTTGTCGGGACTCAAACACTTGGTCTCCGGTATTCAAAGAACACGAGATATGACCATTGGTGGATACTTAGATGCTGACTATGCTGGATATAAGGTTGATAGAAAAAGCACATCCGAGGTATGCCAATTTTCGAGTCAATCACTCATCTCCTGGCATTCCAAGAAGTAGAATTCTGTTGCTTTATCAATTGTTAAGGCTGAGTACATTACAGGTGGAACTTGTTGTGCTAAGATTTTCTAGATCAAGCAATAGTTGAAGGATCTTGGACTACCATTCATGTCTATTCTAATCAAGTGTGACAACCAAATTGCAATCAGCATCACTAAGAATCCGAGTTCAAGCACTGAAAGACAAAACACATTGAAGTCACGTATCATTTTCACTAAGCCTCTAACCGAAGATCGGTTTTGCTTCATTAGGGATGAGTTTGGCATATTAAATGCATGATTATTTGAGTTATTGAATGAGTTATTCTACTATGTTTGATTGTTACATGCTTTGAGTAGATAACAAATGGATCGGTTAACACGAAAAGAGACTTAAGTACGAGTTATGCGTCTCTTCCGAGTCTCTTAGACACATTATTGAGTTAGACTCAAATTTGTAGCACAATGGACATCAAAATTTTGGGATCATCTCTAGATAAATGGAGAATCTCATAATTGTTTTCGAAAATCATTTCTTCTCTCTATCTCTTTCTCTCTCTGTCACACGAAGACTCAGCGAGAACTAGCCATTTAGAGAAAGTTGTTGGAAAATTAGTCATTATGCGTCGAGAGACTCAACAGTTTGATAGTCATTGCTTGGAAATTGAGTAGGAAAGGCAGTTCAAAGCTTTTACTCTATTTAAATAGCGCTGCTTCGTTTTCACTCATTCAATTTACCTACTTATTGCTCTTCCTCTCGCTCTCTTTGCTCTCGAATTCATTTACTCTCGCACTCAAACTCTCTCTTTAATTCTGAATCATCTGTGCTCTCTACTCTCTCTTTCACTTCATTCTCTATCTTTTCCAATATTCTTAAGCAAGCTTCACCCATTGAAGGAGGCTCGGCCTCAAAGAAGGCTAGAACTAAGTCTACTCGTTCTAAGGCTGCACAAGGATAGGGCGAAAGCCCCGCCTCAAAAGACCCAAAACTCAATAGTGCCCAACTCTTTTTCCTGGACAATAAGTTCTTTCCAAAAACATCTTTTTCTTGGTTGAAGCATATCACCAAAACTGGTGTTTTCAACTATCTATGTTTCTATGAGTATATTTGAGCAAGCCTAGTTATTGAATTGTATAAGCACATGACAACAAGAGATAATGTTATCTCTTCTGTTGTCAAAGGCAAGATGATTTGCATCAACCTTGTCTGTACTTCATAAACTCTTCGATGTGTAGTCTCTCTTTCTCAATTCCAATCCCATTCCTTTCACTGAAGTCGCAGATGACTTCTTTGATAAGTATGCGAAAGAACATCCTCGATCTAGAAGGAATTTTTCTATGACTCGGATGACCTCCGAAGCCGGACTTCGAACTTCATTCTTATGAGGAGATTCTTTTCTTACTATCCATCAAAAGAGAACCGCAATTCTAAAGTTCTCAATGTTCCCTATGACATTCTAGAGGGCTATGATGTAGACCTCTTTCCATTCATTCTGGAACAGATTGCTTCGTTCCATCCGACCAAAAGAAGACTCCCTATCTTTTTGGTGCTCTTCTTTTATCTACTTTTACTCGGTTTGGGGTCGACTTCCTTTTGATCGAAACTCTTTCTTAGAGCACTGCCGTTTATTTTGGCTGAGGTGAACTCATAGGTGTTGGATATCGGGAAATCAAACCCGGTGTGCGGGTTCACTCGTTTGAGTTAGCATCTCCTCCTCCTCCACCTCAAACTCAAACTAGTCCTTAGGTTCCACATCTCACTACTTGGACCCTCCACTTTTGTGCCTGCCCCTTCTATTGAGCTTTTTCGGAAGGTGGCTAACAAATTTGCTTCTCTGGTTGTAGAGTTGCAATCAATTGTAGGAGCCTTCAAGGCTTTCATTCGTCATTGACTCATATGCAAAGCTAGGCTCGGACTCAACTTAAACAGAGTCAAGATTTGATTTTTAAGCTCAAGGAGGTGATCAAGCAACAACGTGATCAAATTTGCCACCTCTAAGAGAGAAGGTCCAAGGTAGCCCAGGACTTATAACCTAAAGAAGACAAATCTAAGGAGTCCTCCAGTTCTTCGAGTCCGAGTTAGAAGAAGTCGAAGAACAAGTAGAAGAAGGCTAAGGAAAGGATGAAGAAGGAGCCGAGGAAAGAGAAAAGGAGGCTGAAGTAGTTCCACTTGAGGACAAGGGCACCAAAGAGCTCGAGCTTATCTCTTCCGATTACACTCGAGTGCCTCGGAAGAGGCTGGTGATATCGGTAGTCTAAGGCCCGTGCCTCGGAATCTCAACATGCGGCAAGTTTCGTTTAGGAAGAAGAAGAAGAAAAAGAAGATCTACCTTTGGTTCACATAACCAGGATCATCCCTCCGCGGATATACCACTACTGTTGCCACCTCGCCCAGCTACTTCTACTCAAGGATACGAGGCATAGGCGCACCATTCATTCTTTTACTTCGCGACAGATCGCCCTCCTTCCCGATTTCAAAATATATATTTTTTATCCAGCATCTTCTGTATTTAGTTGATCTTTCCTCCCTCATTTTGTTATTTTTGCTTAAATTCATAGGGGAGAGAAAAGATAGAAAACTTAGATGTTTGGTTCGAGAGGAGCTTTTTCCCTTAGTTGTTTCTGTATTTGTTCATTTCTTAGTCCGCTCACAATTTCGTATCTGCTTCTACTAAGTACTGAAATTCACTTATTTCTGAGCATATTTGTTTCGAAAAGACTTCCTACTTACTCGATATATTCTTCTTTAACAAGTATGTTATGATTATTTTACAAAGCATGTTCGAGTTATATATGATCCGAGCTTAACTATTATTTATCCTTCATTGTTTTTCTTGCTCCGATCATCTCTCAATGAAAACCGAACTCTCCGAACCGATTAGTTTCTATCTTAAGTATGGAATGCCTTTCATAAAAAGGGGGCCATTAAAGACTCAGGTGTAACTCTCTATCTCTCTATAGTTTTGATTCTAAGTCATTCTCGACTTTTAAGAAGCTTATATCTAAGTTTTCATTATGTTCGACCTACTTAGAAACCATTCATTAAGCATAACATTCTTCACTATGTTTCGACCCACTCACACACAACTCGGAACAATGGCACGAGTAAATAACTTCTCAAACACTTTAATTCCGAGCATTAATTTGATATTCTAAGTGAAAATGAATTACTGCGTTAATTCCACTTTCCAAGTCAGCTTATTTGTTGAAAATTATTTACTTGATCAAGTTTATATATTCTAAGTGTTTATTCTTTCTAACTTGATCATTTCAGGATTGATTCGAAGATGGAATTTGAACCTAATGTATATTAGACTCAGAAAATTCCGTTCTTTTAGGGTGAAGATAATTAAGTACTTGATGACTTTGAATGAATTATTATCTTTGCCTAATTATGGACCAAAGTATTTTTATACTTTGAGTACCACTTTGATTTACTTTTGTAGGTTGATTAAACAAGCCTAATATACTTATGAAATGCAAAAGAAGCTGCTTTCTAGCTCTTAAAAACCAACATATAGAAATCAACCATTTCTCGACATGGCTCGGACACCATGTTAGGGTTGTGTGTTTCCGAATACGGTAAACTTCAACTTTGTGTCCAACGGTTTTTTTCACCCTAGATTTCAATCACAACTAGAGGGATGGACCCTTTTTGAGCCAAGGACCACCACACAATGTTCACATCTCAACGGATCCTTCTCTAAGTGACTCATACTAGACGTTACAACGGCTATTGAAGCTCACTAGTCTAGAACAAGTCACAATGGTCATTATGCGTTGTCTGTGTATAAATAGAAGCCACTTCACAAGACTTGAAGATGGCTGAACACGTTGGTTAATACTTACTTAGTGCATTCTTACTCTATCTCCAGACTTAAAACTCCAAATCCGTATTTCTTACTTTCCGAGATGTAAAGAAAGTCTTGTAATCACTTCTACTCTTTCTACTTTCTTTATGAAGTCCCTTGACTGAGGTGCAAGGGTTAACTCAGCTTAGTTGTCTTCAACTATAAAGGTTATCTCGGTTAGGAAGTACTAGATCGGATAAAGGAACATCCGAGTTTAGGAAAACTTGTAAGGGAATTGTCTAAGGAAGGAATTCTATAAAGAGTATGTGCTTGTAATTGTGGATTCAATTAGTGGATTTGACTTGGTGCTTGGATTTGCACTTGTCCGTGATTTTCTACCCTAGGAGGGTTTCCACGTACTTCTTTGTGTATTGCACTTTCCGAGTCCAATCTAGACCCATAATTATTTTCTAAGTCTGTTTTGTGCAAAATAGTTTGTAATTTCGAAAAATCTTCCATCACCCTATTCACCCTCCTCTAGGATGGAGCAAGCCTTCAGTATCCTTGTCTAACTCTACCAGCACTACTACGAGAACCACTTTTAACTACGGTTCAAAATGACCTTTAACTACGGTTATCAGGCGTCATTTATGTGGCCATCGTTGTAATTGGGCATCTTTAACTACGGTTCAAAACCGTCGTTATAGGTTGACCTATGATGACGGTTCTTCAAAAGAACTGTCGTCATAGGTCTGATTTTTTTAATAATTTTTCTTGGCGTCATAGTGAGAGTAGAGAATCCGAGGCTTTGATTTGATGATTAGTTTATTGTCATGTTGCCGGCGTTGATAGACATCGGTGTAGTGGGACATAACTTGTTCCATCGGACTTCAGGCACTAACAAAGGTTATATTCCAAGCCCCTTGACTCTTTCTTCACCGGAAATTTCTAGGTTCAATTAAAATTGTCAATTAGCTTCATCACTGAAAATGAATCCATATGGCCAATCCGGGTTTCGGACTTTAAACTAATTAAATCCTTATTTTCGGTTCAGCTCCTAGGTCACAACAAAATTGGATCCTCAACCTATATTCAAAATTCGAAAGTCAACACGAAAAACATTGATCGAGAGCATAAGAGATCCTTATACCAAAAATCAAATTTGTTTTCCAAGAATCCGAATAGTGAAGAAACCGAAGATCTAGTATAATCTAGCAAAAGATCTTGGAATAGATCTAAGGGTGAAAAGCGGCCTAAGTCACCGGAACACCTGCTCTTTTGGCTCCAACCGCCTTGAGAACCTCTCCTCATCCATTGAAGCCAACATCACTGCCATCTCCCTCACTCATGTCCCTAACAAATACCCTGAATTTCTAACCACATGGGTTCATGCTAGATGCAAATGCAATTAGGATTCTAATAGCTTTAATCCTAGCAACTAGGTAAGCTAGGTCTTTAGTTCTTTTGTTTTCGAGTCATCCCGAGCTCAGCTTCAATTAAATCATCATCATCTCTACTTAGTTTGAGATTTGAGAAGGTTGATTCACTTAACCATTGTTGTCTACAAAACACTTATACCCAAAAGGTTTAAAGTAGGAAATGTTGGGTTTCTTTCCCTTTTAGAGCTCACAGGGTGTTTACTTCAAGATTGGGCAAATAAGACATTTGTTCAATGTGTAATTGGCAGTGTTATGTTCTTTAAGGTTTATGTTCTTTATGGGTTATGTTCTTTCTTTCCTCAACTCCATTTTGTTGGGGTGTTATGGGCGCTAAGAAGTTGTGAAAAAGCCTAGATTTATCACGTAAATATGAAAAATCGGAGTAGTCAAATTCCCTTAAATGGTCGGTTATGATTCTTCCAATCTGAGTCCTAGATTCCACTTGAATTTTTCCTGCATACTCTGGTGAACTCCTTGAATTCTTCCTTCTTGTTCTGAAGAAAACATGCCACGATAAAATCTTGAAGAATCATTAATTATAACAAGCACATATGATTTACCTCCTAGGACTTTTACTGGAATTTCCCACATAAATCCATGGGAATAAGTTCAAGGACCATTGAGGTGGAAATAGTTTTAAGTTATTCAAGTGAAGACCTAACTTGTGTCCCTTTAGTACGTGTATCACAAATTTTATTTTTGTTAAATGCACATTTAGGGAGTCCTCTAACTAACCCTTATCATTATAATTTCTTAATTGTATGCATACGAATATGACCTAATCTATGACGCTATGTCAAATAATCATCATTAACCACCGTTTTCGGGCAAGATAAATTCTAAGTGAATTGCTTAAAGAGATAGTGTAGATGTTACCTTACCTATTGGCCTTTGTCACAAAGTTGAGATATACTCGGAAGATTGTACTTTAGGCCTTCTACAAGGTAGATAGGATAAACTCGGTTGTCCCTATAGCCAACTTTTTCAATCCCAACAATCTTTCCTTTTCTGTTGCCCCCAAATGTGACTTTGCCACCATCCATCTTCTCCGACTTAGAGAAGAGTCTTGAGTTCCCTATCATGTGTTTTGAGCACCCACTATCTAGATACAAGTGGTCCTCCTTCTTGGCGTTAAGTACCTCTTCATGATCCTTTTCCCGAGAATAAGACACTTCCTTTTATGACTCGGTTTCTTCACTACTTCAGAAATGACTTTATATTACATGCCTTTTAGTACGGTTAAAAATAAATACCGTACCACGGAATAAGGCAGAGGCATATTTGTAAATAAGTGATGTTTCTATTACTACGGTTATTTCATTAAATCATACTAATAGGTAAATTTGTCCATGTTTTACCACGGTTCAATGAAAGAACCATAGTAATAGCTTCTAGCCTCTCGCTCATTCTCGTCATCCCTACCGGTATGCTTCTCTCTCCCTCTCTTGTTTTTTGCTTGAAGTTACTTATGAAATTTGTGAGTTGAATGTTGAATGTATTTGTGGTACTTAGTTAAATCTTGAGAACATGTGTAATGTTTGAGATTTTTGAAATTTTAAATGTTGAAGGTATTTGCAAAATTGGTTAGTTGAATGTTGAATGTATTTGTTTTGTTTGTGAACTTGGAAATTCTTGAAATGTTTGAGATTTTTGCAAATGGGTTTAGGGTTTAGGATTTAGTATTTAGCAAAATGGAATGATACATGGTTTGTGGAAATCGAAAGAGTTATGGAATAGGGTTTAGGGTTTAGACAAATTGAAAGATTTATTGTTAAGTGTTGAGGGAAATTAAAAGATTTATGGTTTAGGGTTAAGGGATGAAATGGAGCAAAATTTATTGATAGAAATCGTACGTAATTGGAAAGATTTTTGGACATAGGGCTATCCCCAAAAACTTGTCATAAAAATAAATCTTTTGCCAAATTAGGTTATTTTAATGAGGTGATGTTGAGGTGTACTCATTTTTCCAATTATCTAATTTTCCAATTTCCTTTTTGGTTGTAAATTGTTGTATCTGTACATGATCCTAAACTAGATTTCATGATTTTTTTGAAATTTACGTAATACGAGAGGACAATGAATATGAAGAAAACATTGAGACCGCCCTTGAATTTGCTTTAATGTCCCAAGACATGAGCCTTGTTGTCTTGGGAACTCACGTTCCTACTATGTCTTGAGTCGTTAAAGCAAATTCAAGTGTGGCCTTGACATTTTCTTCATATTCATTGTCCTCTACATTTTGTGAATATAAAAAAAATCTTGTCTAGTTTATGATAATGTATAATACAACAAATTTGCAAAATTTGCAACCAAAAGGAAACCCTTATATATATACCCTCCTAAACAATGGAGGGGAAAAGTCTATATTTGTACTTTAAAAAGAGAAATTTAACCGCTACAAATAATAAGAACTTGAAGACTCGGACTTTACTCAGCACAATTCTGAGTTCTATCAAAGGAATCAGGTGTAAGAACTTCTCACATATAGAGTTTTGATTCCAAGGCATTCTCTGTACCTTAGAAACTTTTCCGAGTGATATAGTATTTTTCTTTAAGTGATGTGGCATTTACTTCATGTACTTTTGCTTGTCTCTAAGTGACTCGGAAAACGGATATGCACTCATGTTGTCTCAACCTCGGTTCCGAGTCCCTCATCACTTAGATTTATCGCATGTTGAAATGACTAGTATTTCGCTTAACCGCACTCGAGTCCGACTTCATGTTATAAGTCCTATTCTATTATAGTCAACGCTTCTAGTCTAGATCAAGTTTGTTTCACTATGATATTCGTTGTATAACTTGATTCTCGCTTAGACTAACTCAAATGGAATTTTGAGTTTCATGGATATTAGACTCGGAAAATTCCATTCTTTTCTCGACTCGGATAATTAGTCATTGAATTTTCTTAATTATATTATTATCCGTATCCGATCTTGGACCAAAGTATTTTATACTTTGAGAACCAATTTGATTTACTTTTGTAGGTTATTCAAACGAGGATACACTTTTTGAAATACAAAAGTAACCGGCTTCAAAACGTGAAATCACCAGCGAGACATGGCTTTTCCCATTCTCCGACCTAGCCCTAGAAGATTGTGTCGAGGCATGTCTGTTTCCAAATCTGGAAAACTGAAACGCTAAGCTTAACGGTGGTTTCCACCTTATCCTTCAAGACACCGCCAGTGGTTTTGGAACTTCCAAAAGAGTTAAGAACCGTTGCCCAACGTTCATATCACAATGGATACTTTCCGAGTGACTTAGAAAGTCCTTAACAACGGTCACAAAGGACTCTCGGTCGGAAGATTGACTCAACGGCTATGCTGCCTGGTCATCTATAAATAGAAGCCAACTTTCAAGACTTGAAGATTGTCGAACCTATTGTTAATACACATACTTGAGTGGAAGTCATTGTATTCATTCTCAATCTTCTACTTACAACTCCCACTCTGTAATTCATTATATTCCGAGTTGTAAGGTCTTGTACTTCGTTACAAACACTTTCTTCTTACTTTCTAAGTAAGGTCCCTTGACTGAACTGTAAAGGTTAACTCAGCTTAGTTGTCCCTAGGCTGTAAGGGTTATCTCGAGTTAGGAAATACTAGATCGAGATAAGGGAACTTCGAGTCTAGGAAAAACTTGTAAAGAGTTGTCTAAGGGAGCAACTCGGGTTCAATCTACGGTATTTTGTGGACTAAAAATAGTGGATTTGACTTCGTGCTTGGATTAGCACGGTCCGTGGTTTTCTGCCCCGGGAGGGTTTCCACGTAATATCTGTGTATTTACTTTCCGAGTTCATTCTAGACTCGGACATACTCGGCTGCAGCTTGAATCGCTTCCTTACTTTTTACCGAGATTCCGAGTTCATACTTTTCCGACCTCGTTTTAGACTCGGAATCACATTCTTGTCTCTACTTTGACAAAAAGAGTTCAATCTTCATGAAAATCCTCCATCACCCTATTCACCCCCTCTAGGGTGACTCAAACTCTCCCGAGCAAACCTTCAGAACTTATAACCATTTAAGAAAAAAGATAAATTTAAAAACTACAAAAAAACTTATATCCAATTAAGAAAAATGAGGAATTTACTAAATAACCTTTTATTATTTTCATGTCATTTGATAATGGCATGCTTACTTGCGTATAATTGTCCTTATTTTGCTTACAAATCAATACTTTCATAATTATCGTATGCATTTCATAAGATTAGAGAACTCGTTCAAAAATCCGTACATAACAAGTTCTCTTAGGTGGCGGTGCGTGCATAAATATGCATATAGCGCTCAGGATGTCGACTTGGTATGTATAGATTTTGAATTGTCTATGTTGGACAGTTTGAGAATAATATGATAATAGCTTATCCGGCGATTATAATCTTATCATACATTTAACAAGATATCACGATGCTCATTTCTCCTCTCGTTCTTCGGGTGCAATTATGATGACGATGAGTTGGATGTGTATTTCCTTACTTATGTTACTATACAATTAAGTAAGGATATAGACATTAGCCATTTTGTCTTAGTATGTTGTACTTGATGGACTAAGGGAAAATGCTATCGAAATTTCGTCAAATGTATGATAAGATTTTGTTTCATGATCTAGGGTCATATTATTCTTGAATTGGTTTAGGACCGTTTATCCTCGTAGAAGGATCTTAGGCTCATGTCATATTATTTGGCGTAATATTTGTTGAGCTTGTCGTACAGCAACAAATTAAACCACTACTTAAATTTATAATAAACAATATAGCAAGGGCAAGTAGGGATCGAATCCACGGGGAAAGATATAATAACATGCAAGTTTTAATCTAATTAAATTTACTACTCTTAAAAACAAAACAGAAAATATAAATTAAAATCAATAACTAAAATTCATAGAAAATTATCTAATAACTAAATAAATAATTTATACATAATAATAAAACTACAATAACCCAGAAATATTTTTGTATATTTTTAGAACAATTAAAACAGAAAACTAAAGCAGAAAATAAACAAATTCTAAAACAGAAAATTAAATAAGTAAAATTCTGCACTTAAATAATTACGAAATTAATTACTAAAATTACCCAGAATAATAATACTAATTTTCTAAACCTAACCAGACCCTAAAAATATAAAAAAAAATTTAAAATCTAATTTACGAATTTATTTTATTAAAAACCTGCAGTAATTAAATTCAAGAATTAAATCTGAAAAAATATCAAATTAATTCCAAAAATTCTAAAATTTAATCACAGCAAACTAGGACTCTATCTAAACCCTAAAAGAAAATAAAACACGAAAAATAACAAAAGAAACTATTTTTAAACTAATTTCTAACAAACTGACTCAAAAATAATAAAAACTAACAGAAAATTAAATCTGAAAATTAAAATATGTAAAGACTCAAAATTAAATTAAAATAAAATTACTAAAACTAACCTAAAATACTGATCTTTAGGGGGTTTAATGAAATTGATAATAAAAGACTATAACTTTATAAGTAAAAATCAATAAACTCAAGAAAATAACTAAAAGCAAACAAATAATTATCAAAGATAACAAATTTATAAAAACACTTAGTATAATCTATATCCACCATGCAAATTATTATTTATCATTAACACACAAATTGATCTACCCATGAGCTAAAGCTGTAGAAGACAACCACTAGCGGATCTTCCCGTTTTTCCTTAGTTATTAGTTTACTTAGGCCTAACCCTAATATAAACCCTACTAATATTGATAACCCTAGCACTAGCACTAGAATTTAATCAAATCAGAGCATTAAGTATTAGAAAAACATCATCTAGCACCTAATAACCAATCTACTAGCAAATTGATTTAAGAAGGATCTATGATAATTTCCTAATTAAAAGAGATGGGTATGAGCCATCCATGATTAACTAGGGTGATACTTATGTCTCAAAGATCAAGCAATTATGTACTTACACCCTCTAAACTATCACATGAATTTATATAAAACTAAGTAGCGTGCACTCTAATTAATTAGACATAAATTCATAAACATTAAACACAAATTATCATAGAATCATGGATCGAATCAATAATACAATAAAAATCAAAACTTTGTTTCAAAATAAATAATTTAACATGGCTTCAATGAGATTATACTAAGTATAAGAAAAACTACTCACACATCATGTAATTTAAAACATGTAAACTAAATAAAACTAGCATCTTTAGTATTAATCTATCAATAAAAACTCAATCTTTTCTAATAAAAATTACAAAACTAAATTATACTACCGATATTAGTTTCTTTGACCCGGGAAGATGAAGAAGATGATGATGGATGGTGGCTGTCCGGGCAGCGGACAGCGATGGCCAGCAAGGTGCAGCAGCAGCGAGTACGATGCGGCCGGGAACAAGCAGCAGCGGCAGCAAGCAATGGTGGTCGGGCGGCTGCACTGGTGGACCGCAGCGAGTGCAGGCCGGCTGGGCAGCAGGTGCAGGCGGCTGGGTGCCGTGGACAGCAAAGGGCAGGTGGTGATTGTGTGTGGCTGGCTTCCTTGGTCTCTCTCTCCATGATGATAATAAGTAGTATATATAGGGTGAAAGAGTTAGGGTTTATTTCTCTTTCTTCTCTTCTAAGTTTCCTTTTCTATTCTAATTAGGATTTCCTAAAATATAATATCATAAAATAAATATTTTATTACATATTATATTTATGGACCGACTTCATATATTTTCTTGGATGCTTGTCGGTAGCTAAAAATCCACTTTTAACGACTTTTCTTCTCTTCCCCACTTTATTCGATAATTACCTATAAATAGACAAAATAGAATAAATTAGATAAAATAAACTATATAATGTAAACTCAATAACTACTAAAAATACGTATAAAATACGACTTAACAATATTAATGATGAAAGTACATACTTTTGGAATTATAAGAGGTGAATTACTTCTCATGTTTAGGGGTGAGGCATGGATCAAGCGTAGATTTATAGCGATAGGCGGAGTTTACAATACTGTGATGGTGTTAATTACTTTCTAGAGACTGCCATCGAAATGCTGCCAAATCAAATTAATAGTTAAAATTGTGTCCATGTGGAAAGTGTTTTAAATCCTCAAGATTGAGCCTTAAGGTTGGTCACCTATTTTAACATGGATTTAACACATCTTATAAGGTATGGGTATGGCATGGGGAAGAGAAGTCATTGAATAATAACATAGGAGAAGAAGAAAGGAATGATGAAAATTAAGATAGTATGGAATTAGAAGATCATGCTGAAAATATGATTCGTGGAGTAGAAGATGAATTAGGAGTTCTAGGTGCTGAGAAGTTGTAAGAGATACCATTCTTATCGTAGAACACTGCAAATTTTGAGTAGTCGAACTCCCTTCCATGGTCGGTTCTAATTCTTTTGATCCGAGTCCGAGACTCTACTTCAATTTTCCTGTAGGGTTTGCTTGAACTCTTTGAGGGCTGCATTTTTGTACTTAAGAAAACAAACCCGGGTAAATCGTGAGTAGTCATCAATAACCACAAGTACATAAGATTTACCTCCGAGACTCTTTACAAGGATTTCACCACATAAATCCATATGCAGCATTTCAAGCACTTTGGATGTGGAAACAGTTTTGAGAGATTTGAAGGATGATCGACCTGTTTCCATTTTGTGCATGCTTCACGATTTTATCTTTCTTAAAGGCACGATTAGGTAAACCTCGACTAAACCATGAGGCATAAGCTTTTTGATAGTATGCATACTAACATGACATAGTCTACGATACCATGTCCAAGAATCATCATCCGAGTGATGCTTTTAAACGAGGATAGATTCGACATCGATCGAAAGAGGAATAGTGTGGGTATTACCTAATCTCTTACCTAAGAGCTTAGTCTCTTTGGTCGTTGTATCGAAATATAGCAATTTGTCCGAGTGAACCTTACCTCTAGACCGTTGTCGCATTGTTGAGAGATGCTTGAGTAGATTGTACTTTAATCCCTTGACAAGATAAACTATCTTGCCCTTACTGTCATCTCCAAAAATGACTTTGCCTCCTTTGTAATCTTCTAACTCATAAAAGAGTCTTGAATCTCCTGACATGTGGCATGAGCATCTATTGTCTAAGTATCAATGACCTTTTGTCCTTTTCTGAGTTACCTGCAAGTCAGAAACACACTAACCCTTCTCACTTCCTCTAATGAACCTAGTAACTTCCTTTACTATGGTCATTTTCTAAGGAAGAAGACTCTTGGGAACCCAGATTTGAATTACTTTCGGTTTGGTCCGATTCCGAGTCTTCCTTTTAGAAAACTGAATCTATGTGTCTTTCTTTTGGAAATCTTTTCTTTTATAAGCAAGTGGAGAAGGCTTTTTCTTATAGGCTGGTCCGGGCTCAACCCTCCTTTCATTTTTATGAATGGGACCATGCTTACGCTTCCGAACTTCATAGTTACGGAATCCTTTTGAAAAGATCCGAGTAAGAATTTGATTCCTCCTCTTTGTTAAAACCAAGTCCTTTCTTTCCGAAGGAGACATATTGAGAGCCTAATAGCAAATTTCAAAACAAGCTCTTGAGACTCATTGAGCTTTTGTTTCAAATGCTCATTTTCTCTTTTGAGTTTCTCGAGGCTCGGTCTCCTTAGCTTAAGTACTAGTCTTGAGTTCTCTTAGAGTAAGTCTCGGTTTTCCAATTTATTTTTTAAACCAATGCTCTCGAAGTAAGAGACTCAAGTTGCTCTTTGAATTGATAAGAATCAAAATTGGACTTTTCTTAAAGTGTAAATATATTTAGCGAAATCAACTTTGGAGAACTTAACAAAGTATTTTATTAGCTCCTGAGGATTTGTCTCCTCAATGTCCGAGTTGTCGGACTCGACTCGGATTCGGCTTTTGAGTCCGATAGTGCCATCGGACACTTTGAGTCGTTTGAGTCTTCATCTTCTTCGAGATGAATCTTTATCACTCCATGTGGCCATCATACCCTTCCTCTTCTTTATGTCCCTTTTTCTCCTTGGATAGTCTTTGACTATGTGATCGTCGATGCCACATTCAAAACTAGGAGACTTTTTAGTTAAAGATAAGTTTTTAGGGGAGGAGTGTTTACCTTTTCTGTCCTTCTTATCTTTCTTGTAGAACTCTTCTCTTGTCCTTTTCTCCCATTTCTTGTGCTTCATCATTCTTTTGAAGCCTTGAGCAATGAGTGCCATGGGATCTTCTTCCGAATCCGAGGAACTCAGATTTTCTCCTCTCGCTTTTGAGGCTTTCAGCGCAATGTTCTTTTTGGTGCTGACCTCGGCATCCTCTTCTTCCGGATGGATTTCATGGGTAAGTAGCTTCCTAATCGGTTCGTCTGGCTTTAGTTGAGAGAGGTTCCGAGCTTTCTCGATGGCTGTCACCTTGGGACCCCATCTTCTCTTGGGTAGGCTTCTTAGAATTTTTCTGCGCATTTCTTCATGGGAAATCTCTCTACCCAAAGATTTGAGATTATTGGTAATGTCGGTGAGGCGTATAAACATCCGAGTGATGTTTTCTTACAGCTCCATCTTGAACAACTCATACTTGTGAAGATATTGACTTATCTTTACTTGTCTTACTTGGCTTGTTCCTTCATATGTGTTGACAACAATGTCCCACACATCTTTAGCTATGTCACAGAGTTGACACTTTATTGTATTCTTTTGAGCTGATGGCGCACATCGGAATGTTCATCGCTTTAAAGTTCTTTCCGAACTTTTCTGTCTCTTCAGTGGTGTACTCAAACTTTTCTTTAGGCACGGGTCTTGTATCCTCCATCTTCATTGGAATGTCATTGCCTTCTTGTATAATGTTCCATACATCTTCATCGTGATCCGATAGAAAGCATTCCATCGGCTTCTTCCATTGCACGAAATTTGATCCTTTGAACTTAGGTGGTCTGCTGGAAGATCTTCCTTCATCGAACTCTCCATCTGTTACGAGCCATCATACCCTTTCTAAAAGGCTAGGCTCGATACCAATTGAAGGTTTGCTCTTGGAGAGTCTTAGTCACCCTAGAGGGGGTCAATAGGGTGATAAGGAAATTTTAATAAACTTGGAAGATTAAAGCTTGAAAAGAATAATCAAGGAGTCCGAGTCTAGATTGGGCTCGGAAAAGTGTGAACTCGGATATACATAGAAACCCTCCCGGGGCAGAAAACCACGGCCGGTGCTTGTCCAAGCACCAAGTCAAATCCACTATTTTGAATCCACAAAATACAGCGAGACTTACTCACCCGGAATTGCTCCCTTAAACAATTCCTTACAGAGTTTTCCTAGACTCGAAATTCGTTTATATGATCTAGTACTTCCTAACTGAGGTAACCTTTACAGCTAGGGACAACTAAGCTGAGTTAACCCTTAGAACTCAATCAAGGGACCTTACTCACGAAGTAAGAAAGAGTATGTAACTGATTATAAGACTTTACAACTCGGAAAGTATGAATTACAAGTCGGGAGTTGTAAATAGAAGATTAAGTATGAATGCAATGACTTTGCTTAAATAATGTGTATTGATGATATGTCCAGCAATCTTCAAGTCTTAAGAGTTGGCTTCTATTTATAGATGACCAAGCAGATTAGTCGTTGTGACTAGTTTACGAACAAAAGTCGTTTGTGATCGTTGTAACGGTTCTTTTGAGTGACTCGAAAAGATCCGTTGAGATGTGAACGTTGTGCAACGGCTCTTGACTCTTAAGGATGGTCCAATCAGCTAGTGGTGTCTGGAAAGTAAGGTGGAAACCATCGTTGAGCTTAGTGTTGAAGTTTTCCAGTTTTGGAAACATGCAATCTTCACACAATGTTTGAGCCTTGTTCGAAGTAGAAAAGCCTTGTCCGCTAGTGATTGACGACTTGAAGCCGATTACTTTTGTAATTCAAAAATAAGATAACCTCGTTTGGATAACCTACAAAAGTAAATAGTTTTGGTTCTCAAAGTATAAAATACTTTTGTCCAAGATTAGGCACGAGATAATAATTTAATTAGGATAATAAAGTTCATAATTATCTTAGGCCTAGAAGAGTTGAATTTTCGGAGTCTAATATTGATTATACTCAAATTCCATCGAGTCGAGTCTTAAGTAAGATCAAATTATAAGAGTGAAAACATCAGAGTATAGGTACTTGATCTAGGCAAATAATTCTCAAACAAATCTGCTGACTTAAAAAGGGGTATTAACGCTGTAATTAACTTTACTTCAAGATATGCAGTCGAACTCGGATATGAAGTGTTAGAGAGATTATTTGAACATGTGATAAATTTGAGTAGTGTCCGAGTTACTCATAGATGAAAATGAGTTTTCTAAGTCGATCAGAATCAAATCAAAACATATGTAATAGTTTCTATGATACTTAGAATGACTTGTAATCAAAACATAGGAGGGAAGAGGTTTGTACTTGTCGTTGGCAGTACTCATAGAGGAACTTAATCAATTTGAGAGAAACCAAGTCTAGATTTGACCAAACGACCTTCCGACCACCCAAACATAGGAACCAAATGGGTTTTCAAGAACAAACTGAATAAGGATGGGTTGGTAGTCAGAAATAAGGCTAGACTTGTGGCTCAAGGTTACAATCAAGAAGAAGGAATTGATTGTGGGGAAACCTTTGCACCAGTTGCTAGGATTGAAGCAATTAGAATCCTATTGGCATTCGCATCTAGCATGAATATTAAATTGTATCAAATGGATGTCAAATGTGCTTTTCTGAATGGTTTCATTCAAGAGGATGTGTATGTTGAGTAACCCCTAGATTTGATAACTCAGAATTTTCAAATCATGTTTTCAAGTTGCAAAAGGCTCTTTATGGTCTTAAACAAGCTCCCGGAGCTTGGTATGAAAAGACTGAGCAGTTTCTTGGTTAAAAATGATTTTAAAAGAGGTCAGATTGATAAAACTCTTTTCATAAAAACCAAGGGGAAAGACTTTCTTATTTTTCAGATTTATGTGGATGATATAATTTTTGGAGCTACTAATGAAAATCTCTGTCGAGATTTTTCGAGTTAATGAGACAGGAATTCCAAATGAGCATGATGGGAGAGCTCAATTTCTTTCTTGTTCTACAAATCAAACAAGATAAAGATGACATCTATGTCCATCAATCTAAGTATACCAAGGAGTTACTGAAGAAGTACAAGCTTCAAGATGCAAAACATGCAGCAACACCAATGAGCAGCAGACTGAAGCTGGAATCGGACGAAAAAGGTAAAGCGAGTACATCGAAACTCAAAGACACTTGAAATACCTTGAACTTTAATTCAAATAAATTCCAATCTAGTGTGACAATTAGAGTGCAATCAGCATCACTATGAATCCAATTCAGCACTCAAAGACAAAGCATATTGAGGTCGGGTATCATTTTCGAGAGACCATTCGAGAAAGGTGATATTAAACTTGAATTCATTCCCATAAAATTTCAATTAGCTGATATCTTTACTAAGCCACTTAGTGAGGATCGAGTTTTTCTTTATTAGGAATGAACTTAGCATGATAAATACATGATTATGTGTTTTTCTAAGTGAAATTATCTTGCATGATTATGTGTTACATGTTTCTTCCGTTTGTCTTAATAACAATTAGTTCAGTTGACCTAGTGATACTGAGCTAGGAGTTATTATTTATTTGTGCTTTACGAGTCACTCAGAAACTTTATTGAGTCGGACTCGGTTTTGAGAAAATTGGACTTCAAACGTCTAAAATCATCCCTAGGTTAGTGGAGAATTTCATAAATTTCTTTTAAAATTTCTCAATTTGTCTTTTCACTCTCTCTACCGCGTGTATCGATCGGTGAGCTCGCCGTTGAGAGATTGACACTGAAATTATAACCGTTGAAGAGCGAGTACAAACACACCGATCCGAGGCGACCATTGGAGGTTTGGGTCAAAACGGATACGAGAAGGACATTCTTTTTGCTATAAATAGCATCCCTTTTCCTTCATTTCGCTACTTTACTCTCTGCTAACCTCAACTCTCACTTACTTACGCAATCTAAGCTCTCAAGCACCTTGTCAAGCAATCTCAGTACACACTCTCTCTCTCTCTCGTTTCCTTAAGATAACTCATGTTCTTCTCACAACTTCTCGACCATGCCTAAAAGAGGATCTACTCCAAATCTTCCAGGCTCTGTCACTAAAAACCCGGAACCTAGAACCAAGAGGGTTCTTCTCACCCCTCAAAAATCCTTGTCATCCAACATCAATTGTTGGATGACAAATTCTTCCCAACCACAAACTTTTCGTGGTTGAAACATATAAAAACCACTGGGGTATAAAACTTTCTCTGTTTCAGCGAATTCATATACCGGAACTCATTGCTAAGTTCTATTCAAACCTTTCTTGTTATGAGGGGATCATCACCTCAAGAGTTCGCAACACGAGTGGTTTGTATTAATCTCTCTCTTCTTCACCGTCTTTGTAAAGTTTCTTCTATCTTCCTCAACAGCAACCCCATCCCCTTTAACGAAGTTGCTTGATGAGTTTTTTGAAAAATATGCCAAGGAAGTCCCCGAGTCACGTAAGAACTTTTACGTGACTCGGATGAAGACTGAGGCTAAACTTCTTTGTTTCTTGTTGATGAGAACTTTCTTCTGTCATCATTCCAGTAAAGAGAATCCGAACTCCAAAATTCTCAAAGCTCGTTCGACATTCTCGAGGGCTATGACGTATACCTCTTCCCCGCCATTATTGAGCAAATGGCCATCGTTCCTGCTCGGACTAAGAAATCCACTCCCCTTCCTTTCGGAGCCTCTTCACCCTTATCTTTAAACAATTCAAGGTTACTGCTCCCTTCGGACCCAAACAAAGTGTCCGAGGCTGCCATTGTTGTTGGTAGAAAAGAGCTTATTGGATACGGGTACCGGAAACCCAACCTGGTGTGCGGGTCCATAGCTCGAAGCGAGAAACCTTCCCCCACCTCGGACTCGAGACTCCTCTCTCATTCCTTCCTCTACCTGGCGAGTGCTTCCACCTCCGGTCCTCCTTGAGAAGCCACTATCGTTTTGTCTACTTGCACTGATAGACAAACGCTCCTATGTGTCCACGAAATCCGGGACATTCTTTGCTCCTTCATGATCGTCCTTACGTGCGTGACCATTAACCAAAAGACAACCCAATCTCAAAGTTGAGAGTCACAAGATGTGCTTCTCAAAATGAAAAATTTGGTTAAGGAGCAATAGGAAATGCTCGAACTCCTCGGAGAAAGGCGCACCAAAGCTGCTGAGGACCTAGATAGCTCGAAACGTTTAAAGAGTCCTCGCGCTCTACCAAGTCTCCATCCGGAGAGGCAGTGAAGAAGAAGAGGAGGTTGTGGCTGAAGCAGCTCCTTCGAGGAGAAGGAGGAAGTGGAGAAGGAAGAAGAGAAATAGGAAGAGAGAGAAATAGGACGAAGCCGAGGGACAAAGTGCGCGAAGTCCTCAACCAGAATTGATAAGCTCGGACAGCGAGTCCGAGTGACTCGAAGACCCTGTGGATGTTGGACAATCCAAAGCGGTCAAGCCGGAGGAAACACCCCCTTCTATGACGTTCCAAGAGGATGAGCCTCTAGACAACCAAGTTCTAGGTCAGCCACTTAGAGCCGAGCCCCTTCCGGAGATACTAGTGCTGCCACCGCCCGGATCTTCAATGTCTTCACAAGCACACCAGCCCAGGCGCACTGCACGCTCATCCGCCTCAACTCGGACCGCACCCACTCCACCGTCTTAACTTCTTTTTCTCTTGTTTTTTTTTTTTTTTTTTTGTCTAGACATCAAAATTGTATCTACTTGATACATTCTTCCCCATTTTTTGTTTGTGCTTTGAAAGGGAAGGGGAGAATACACTAGAAAATTTGTTGTTTTCTTTAGGGGAGTTTTCTCACCCTCTCTCTTTTATGTGTATATGAAGTTTCTAATTTCGAGCATATTGATTTATGAGTATAACTCATTCTAAGTTTGAATTTCTCATTTTGTTTTGCTTTAATATATCAGCTTTTTCTCTACTTTACTCTAATATAATAACTCACGACTCTTCACCATATGAGTTATTTGTAGAAATATTCTAATTTTGAAACACTTCACTCTTTACTCTATTTTCTGCGATATTTCACTAAGTCGAGCTGAAAACTCATGATTCTGTCACTAACAAAGTTTACTGTCTAAGTATGGAATGCCCTTCATCAAAAGGGGAGATTGAAGACTTTAACTCGGAAACTAGACCATTTTGAATACTACCAAAGATAGGTACAAACCTCTTCCCCCTATGTTTTGATTACAAGTCATTCTAAGTATCATAAAAAGTATTACATATGTTTTCATTTGATTCTGATCGACTTAGAAAACTCATTTTCATCTATCGGCTCACACTGATGTTTCGAGTCACTCGAGATACTACTCGGATTTATCGCATGTTCAAATAATCTCTCGAACACTTCATATCCGAGTTCTAACTGCAAATCTTGAAGTAAAGTGAATTACAGCGTTAATACGCCTTTTAAGTCGAGCATATTTTCTTGAGAATTATTTTCCTAGATTAAGTACCTATACTACGATGTTTTCACTCTTATAACTTGATCTTTTTAAGATTAACTCGATGGAATTTGAGTATAATCAATATTAGACTCGAGAAAATTCCACTCTTCTAGGCCTAAGATAATTATGAACTTAATTATCCTAATTAAATTATTATTTATGCCTAATCCTCGACCAAATTATTTTATACTTTGAGAACCAAAATTATTTACTTTTTTAGGTTATCCAAACGAGGATATCTTATTTTTGAATTACAAAAGTAACCGGCTTCAAGTCGTCAATCACCAGACATACAAGGCTTTTCTACTTTTGAACAAGGCTCGGACGCTGTGTCGGGATTGTCTGTTTCCAAAACTAGAAAACTTCAACACTAAGCTCGGTGGTGGTTTCTACCTTAGTTTTCGGACACCACCAGCTAATTGGACCATCCTCGGGAGTCAAGAGCCATTGCACAACATTGAATCTCAACGAATCTTTTCGAGTCACTCGGAAGAACCATTACAAAGGTCACAAAGGACTTTTGTTCGGAAACTAGTCACAACGACTAATCTGCTTGGTAATCTATAAATAGAAGCCAACTCTCAAGACTTGAAGATTGTTGGACATATTGTCAATGCACATTATTTAAGCACAGTCATTGCATTCATACTCAATCTTCTATTTACAACTCCCGACTTTTAATTCATACTTTCCGAGTTGTAAAGTCTTATAATCGATTGTATACTCTTTCTTACTTTCTAAGTAAGGTCCCTTGACTGAGCTGTAAGGGTTAACTCAGCTTATTTGTCCCTAGCTGTAAAGGTTACCTCGGTTAGGAAGTACAAGATCGGATAAGGGAATTTCGAGTCTAGGAAAACTACGTAAGGAATTGTTTAAGGGAGCAATTCTGGTTGAGTGAGTCTGTTGTATTTTGTGGATTCAAAATAATGGATTTAACTTGGTGCTTGGATTAGCACTGGCCGTGGTTTTACGCCCTATGAGAGTTTTCACGTATATCCGAGTTTACACTTTTCTAGACTCAAACTGTCTTAATTATGTTTTTCAAGCTTTAATCTTCCAAGTTTATTAAAATTTCCTTATCACCCTATTCACCCCCATCCGGGGTGACTAAGATTCTCCAAGAGAAAACCTTCAACACTGTCTTGTACCATACAAAAATGTGAGGAGTATGTTGTTTTGTATATCTTCTAGTGAAGAGTGTATCGGATTGTCGTTTGTATATGTGTTTGTATATGATTTTGTGTACTATATAGAGGGCAAGAAAATACGAGAAAAATTATTTTAAAAATCACACTTATGACTATGGTTCTTAATGTAGAACCGTAGTCATAGGCTCACCTATGACGACAGTTCAAATGAAGGAATCATCATCATAGGTGCTCTGTAATACGTTTTCTCAACTCCGGAGGAAGGCCTATGACAATAGTTCGAGATGAAGAAACCGTCATCATAGATTAACCTATGACAACGGTTTTGCCATCTTAACCATCGTTATATAGTGACTTATGACTATGGTTTTGAACCCTAGTCAAAGGTGGAACATACAACGACGCCCATATACACGGCGCTCTGTTAACCATAGTTAAATGTCGTTGGTGATGATCCATGATTGTTGGTATTCAAGTGGAGTGAAGTATGAAAACGTGAATGAATATAGCAAAATTGGGACAATCCATTATTGTGGTAGTTGGTGATGATCCATGATTGTTGGTGATGAGTTGTGATTGTTTGGGTTTGGGTTAGGTTGTAACTGTTTGTGATAGTTTGTGGTTACTATGGCTCGTGGGAATTAAACTTTGTAGTTACTTGGATTTGCTATAATTGTGATTGAATTGAGTTTAATGAGGAAATGAGATTTGAAGTATAAAAGAAAGTGTGAATTTAAAGTATAGAGATTCAAGTGAGTTTAAAAACTTGTGGTAATTAGGTGTTGTTCAATGCTTAAGTTATTATTCTGTTAGGGTTATCTATTGTAGTTGGGTTGCAATTGGAGTCACTGAATCCTTGAACCAAATTCAGGTTATGAACACAATTGAAGCTTGAGGTGCTTCCTCCGGAAATGAATTAAATGAGGTAGATTTTAACTACGTATGCGGGATTATGAGCTTGATGCTTGAGTAATAAATGTGTATGTCTAAAGAAGTGTAAGTACTTGAACGAAAATGTGAATTATGGTAAAAGAATACTAGAAGACGGAAGATGATGAAAACTCTTTGGGGAAGTTCTTCGGATGAGTAATGAATTAGTTGATGAATAGAAACCAAAATAGGTAATGTAAGTACCCTATTTTGTTGGTAATGTTGTAATAGTTCAATGAAATGTGTATGTTTGTAATTAGCATTAGTGTAAAAAAAGAAATAAAAAGATATATATCATTTATTAAGTGACTCCTAGTTAGAATTGCTAAATGATCGAAATGAGTGTAAAGTAACTATCTATAGCTAGAATAGACATTGTAGATGTATGTACAATTGTATATGAGGTGAATACATACTAATTGAAGTTAGCCATAGCATTGGCATGTTGTGAATGAATAAGTTCATTTGCTAAAGCTCATATTAAGTTAAACTTAATAGAGACCATATATTTGTATATATATGTGGACAGGAGTCGCGTCGTACAAATACGGTCGAGCCCACAAACTATGGAACTAATATGTATGTTCAATAGGTTGAAGCCCCGAAATTTGAGGGAGGGTATAATCCTCTCACTTATAAGGAAAGGTTGAGGAAAATAGAGAACTTTTTTGAAATAATGGAATGTCTTGAGAGAGTTAAGGTACGGCTAGCCATATATCGGTTTGACGGAGAAGCAAAATACTATTGGGAATCATAAAATAAAGAGAAGGGAGATGCCTTTGACCCGGGTATAGTTAAAAGACCCGATGGATGCAAAATACTATCCTAAAGATCTAAAATGGACAAAAGAACAAGAATTTCTCCACTTAAAGCGGGGAAACCATGAGTGTCATGGAATATGCGGGAAAATTTAATGAACTTAGTCGTTTTGCTCCCGCCCAAGTAACAACAGAAGAAATGAGAATGGATCGATTTGAGCATGGGCTAAAGAGAAAAATAAAGGAGAAAATAGTGGGACATACCTTTGTCATTTTTGAGGATATGTATCAAAGGGCGGTTAAAATTGCTAGAGTAATTGATGAAAGTGAATCTCAAAAAGAAACGAAACTCTAGCCCAAGGAAAATTTTACCTAGGAGGTCTGTAGTTCTCAAGGGGAAGGTATTGCACAATAATTTACTCCTAGGGTACAACAATTCAAAGGTAATCAACCAATACAAGGCCAAAGTAGAAAATTTTGTGGAAAGTGCCTCCGTCACCATGCCGGACCATATCAAGTAAGCCCAGGCCCATGCTTTGGATGCGGAGAATACGAACATCACATAGCAAACTGTCCAAGAGCTATATGGAACAACCGAGTCAGCACTCAAGGATCAAGTTTTCAACCTAAACCCCATAACCAATAAGACCATTTTCCAAGTGGAGATCAAAGAGACATTAAGGACCACAAGATGGAGGGCAAGTCTTTTGTATAGGTGGGCATAGAGGAAGCAACCCGAAACTAGAACATCGGGTATGACATTAACTTACCTTTCGACTCGTATGTTTTACTAAGCTAAAGGTTATATGCTCATTGCAAATTTCGAGGACGAAATTCTTTTAGGGGGAAGAAATGTAATATCAAAAATTTTAATTAAGATGATTATAGGAGTGGAATTAAATAAATTAGTTTTAATTAAATAATTTAGATCGTTTAGGGGAAAATTTTTATGAATTGCGTAACTATAGTTAATAAAATATATTAATTCTCTCCTCGTGATTCTCTTCCTGGAATCAGCTAAATTGAGACTTGAGAAAATTATACTACTTATTTTGGGTTTGAACCTAAATTGTGCTTAACTAATTAAAATAAAAAATAGGGAAAAGGGGGCCAAATTAGTTGTTGGCTTGGGAATGAGATTCACGTAAAGGTGTGAAGTGATGGCTTTTTCTGGTGAGGACACCGCAAAAGAGAAACCGAAAGAATCAAAGGGATTAGAAGTAAGAAGTAGAGAAAAACAGAGAGGAACCGGGAGAAAGGTTGGGAACGAGGGAGGAAAAAAGGGACACAGGGAGACTGGGGACTGAGAAAAGAGACCGAGAACACGAGAGCATAATACGAGTGAGAGAGAAGGAGATGAGGAGGGAAAAGAGAGGACTAACGAAGGCTTAGGAGGCCGGAGTAGAACAAGGAAAAGGGAAAAGTGAGAGACTAAAACAGAGGGCGATCGAGAGGGAGAAAAAGCGAGGGAGTGAGAAACAGAGCGATGAAAGAAAGGAAGAAGAAGAAGAGGCTGAGGGAGAGTGAGAAAGGTCTTAAGAGGAATGAGCACCGGCGAGCGGGGAAGCGACGACCGCCAGCGAGAGGACGACCGGCGAGCAAACGAATAAAGATGGCGAAGCGAGAGACGAAAGGGTTAGGGTGAGACATGAAGACTCGGACCTTGCATGTATACCATTCCAGGTACTCGTCAAGAATTCGAGTACAAACTTCATCTCTTATAAGTTTTGATTACAAGTCATTTTGAGTACTATAGAAACTATTCCGAGTGGTTTAGAAACTTTCTTGAGTGGTACGTAAACTATTGCATGTGTTTTCACTCGATTCGACTAACTCGGAAAGCACACTATTGTTCATCAACTCACACCGATGATTATGATTCACTCGGACATCATTCGGACTTATCGCATGTTCAAACATTCGCTCTAACACTTTTAAACTCGAGTCCGACTTTAAATTCTAAGTTCAAGTGAATTACTACGTTGATTCAACTCTCTAAGTCATCTTGTTTTGTTTGAACTATATATGTCTGGATTAAGTGCTCTTACTCCGATATTCCTTATCTAAATTGATCTTCTTCTAGACTAACATAGATAGAATTCGAGTATAATGTATATTAGACTTAGAAAATTCCATTCTTCTAGGACTTAGATAATTATGCGCATAATTATCTTAATTAAATTATTATTTGTGTCTAATCTTGGACCAATGTATTTTATACTTTGAGAACAAAAATTTGATTTACTTTTGTAGGTTATTTAAACAAGGTTATCCTATTTTTGACATACAAAAGTAATCGGCTTCAAGTCGTCATTCACCAGCCAGACAAGGCTTTTCTACTTCGGACTAACGTCCAAACACCGTGTCGGGGTTGTCTGTTTCCAAAGCTGGAAATCTTCAACGCTAAGCCCAACAGTGGTTTCCACCCTACTTTTCGAGATACCACCAGTGGATTGGGACATCCTAAGGAATCAAGCGCCGTTGCACAACGTTCGGTTCTCAACGGATCTTTTACGAGCGACTCGAAGAACCGTTACAACGATCACGAGAGGACTTCTAGTCGGAAGATAGTCACAACAGACTAATCTGCTTGGTCATCTATAAATAGAATCCAACTCTCAAGACTTGAAGATTACTGGAATCATTGTCAATACACTTACCTAAGTAAAGTATTTTTATTCATATTCTATCTTCTACTTACAACTCCAACTCGTACTTAGCATCTTTCCGAGTTATAAGGTCTTGTAATCAGCTACAAGTTCTCTTTCTTACTTTCTGAGTAAGGTCCCTTGACAAAGCTGTAAGGGTTAACTCAGCTCGGTTGTCCCTAGCTGTAAAGGTGACCTCGGTTAAGAAGTACTAGATCGGATAAGGGAACTTCCGAGTCTAGGAAAACTTTGTAAGGAATTGGCTAAGAGAGCAATTTTGGTTGAGTCTGTCTACTGTATTTTGTGGATTCCAAAATAGTGGATTTGACTTGGTGCTTGGATTAGCACTGGCCGTGGTTTTCTACCTCAGGAGGGTTTCCACGTAATTCGAGTTCACACTTTTACGAGTGCAATCTAGACTCACACGAAATGAAAGTTTGTTTTAAACTTTAATAGTCCTTTCTGTGTTAAATTTCCTCATTACCCTATTCACCACCCTCTAGGGTGACTTAGACTCTCTTGGAGCAAACCTGCAATTGGTATCGAGCCTAGCCTTTCGAAAGGATTTAACCATCCAAAGGTTTAAAGATCAAATGGCTCGGAACAATGGAGAGTTCGATGAAGGAAGATCTTCTAGCAGACCACCAAAGTTTAAAGGATCAAACTGCAGTACACTCTGGAAGAAGCTCATGGAATGCTTTCTCTTGGATCATGATGAAGATGTATGGAACATCATACGAGAAGGCAATTATATTCCAATGAGGATGGAGGAAACAAGACCCGTGCCTAAAGCAAAGATCGAGTACACCATCGAAGAGGCGGAAAAGTTCGAAAGAACTTTAAAGCAATGAACATTCCGATGTGCGCCATCGAGTCGAAGAAGACAACAGAGTGTTAGCTTGTGACACGAGTAAATGAAGTTTGCGACACTCTTGCCAACACTTATGAAGGCATTAGCCAAGTTAGACAAGCAAAGATAACCCAATATCTTCACAAATATGAGCTTTCAAGATGGAGCCGAACAAACATCACTCAAATGTTCATCGGCTTCACCGAGATTACTAGCAATCTCAAATCTCTGGGTAGAAAGATTTCCCATAAGGAAATATACAGAAAGATACTAAGAAGCCTACCCAAGAAAAGATGGGGTCCCAAGGTGACAGCCATCGAGGAAGCTCAGAACCTCTCTCTATTAAAGCCGGAAGAACTTATTGGGAAGCTACTCACCCATGAGATCCATTCGAGTGATTGTTAGCTGATTCGAGAGAAGAATGTTTACCTTTTCTATCCTTCTTATCTTTCCTGTATAACTCTTCTCTTGGGCTTTTATTCGATTTCTTGTGCTTCATTATTCTTTTGAAGCCTCCGGCAATAACTCGCCATGGGATCTTCTTCCGAGTCCGATGAACTCGGATTTTCTTCTCGCTTTCGAGGCCTTCGACGCAATATTCCTTTTAGTGCCGACCTCGGCGTCCTCCTCTGCCAGTACCGGGTGTGATAAATATACGCGTTTATCAGCTGTGTTGAGGTTGTTCAACTTGAAAATAGCTAATGCCTAGAGTGACAAAAGTTTTACAAACTTGTTGAGTGTTACGAAAGATATACTCCTAGAAGGCAATGTCCTTCCTAGTCTGTACATAGGACGGGAAGAGAATATTATGTCTAATGGGCATAGGGTATAAGAATTTACATGCATGCCCCAACGATTTCATATTGTACTCGAAAGGAACATGCACATAGACACGAATGTCCTCAGTATGGTGTACCTAAACACAAAATGAACAACGTTAGTGGAGAGAGTATTGACGAAACTCCCGCAAAGGCGTTATGGTACTTACCGATAACATCAAGGTTTAAGCACTTGTTTTCAAGAACTTGACGTGGCATGCGGACAGACGACTCTCCGATGACAAGCTATGTTGCTTTGTAGATTCTCCCTAGTGGAAGAAGATAGATTCATTGTTCATGGGATTTGGTAGGGATTAAGGGAATCTATGTCTCGGTCTTTGTACGAGACAGAATAAACCCCCATGTTGACCTCAATAACAAGCACAACACTTGGCCCGTGCATTTGGTTATCTATAACCTACCATCCTTATTGTGTACGACGTGCAAGCACATTATGTTGTCAACGCTGATTTTCCGTCCTAAATAGCCAGGAAATGATGTAGAGGTGTACTTTGTGCCTCTTGTTAAAGATCTAAAGCTCTTGTGGGATGAAGGTGTTTAGGTTTTTAATGCATACCGTCAAAAGCAATTTACATTGCAAGCTATCATCTTCACCACAATCAATGACTTCCCTGCATACGGAAACTTGTCCGGCTACACCGTCAAAGGCCATAAGGCATTCCCCATTTGTGGATAAGGTACTTGCTCGTTTCAGCTTAAGCATGGAAAAAGACGGCCTATCTCGGACACCAAAAGTTTCGTCCTTATTCCCTTCAATAACGTGAGAAAAAGAAGGCTTTTAATGGTAAACCCGAGAGGGATTGTACTCCAACTTACTAACTCGTACACCAAATTAACGAACTAGTAAAGTATCATGATGTGATGTTTTGCAAGCCATACCGACGTCAATCTGAAAATAATGTGTGGAAAAAGAGATCAATATTTTTGATCTTCTATATTGGAAAGATTTGCATATGAGACACAATCTTGATATGATACGTATAGAGAAAAACATCTCGTGAAAGTCTCATTGGCACTCCTTTGAACATAATGGAAAATATAAGGATGGAGAGAAAGAAAGACTCGATTTGCGTGAAATGGGAATATGTGAGGAATTAGCACCACAACCAAAGGGGAAACAACATTTTTGCCACCAGCTTCTTACACATTGAGTAGAAGCGAAAAAAATATTTTTATGAGACCTTAAAGAAACTCAATATGCCACATAGATATTCTTCAAACATCGGTAGACTTGTTTTGATGTCTTATTATAGACTAGTCAATCTCAAATCGCACGATTATCATGCTTTACTTGTAAAAACCTTGGTGTCCACCTTCATCGGAAGGGGGCACTCGGATCTTAGGTCGAAGCTTCCCCAAGAATATGAGGTCTCTCTTATTTGAAGAGGAGGGATTTTGGAAGATGATTTTATGAAATGTTCATTAGAAATGGGGATGTACCTCTTATTAAGATTTTCAATTTTTATAATTTGATTTACAATAGATAAGGCAAAGGCGATTGGTGATTTTATCAATGATTTATTGTATAAATTACTTTTAGAAGCCTCACGATATTATTTCACAACATAAGTAAATAACAAATTAATATAGATTTATTTACGTCGCAAGGCTTTTGGGCCAAAAAGGTGTAAAAATACTCGCTTGGACCAAAGCCTTGCCCGATGGTCATGGTCCATGGCTTAAACGAGTTAGTAAAAATATTCCTTTTTGCCATTTTCAATTAGAAACACCAAGGAGCAGATTTAAGAGAAGCAAAAAGGAAAATAAGAGTCGGTAATAAGTTTTAGGGAATAAAAACAAACAAAAATAAACAAGAGACCCTTTCAATCTTAGTATGGAAAAGATTAAGCTTGAAAGAGGTTTATAAGTTGATTCCATCGATCGAGAACCGAGAATCAAGATTAAGGGGCAAAGGTACAAAACGTAGGGATAAGCCCTTCAATTCCGGCCGTTAACGGACAACCTTTACTAATTTGAGATGGGAGTTTAGGAACCGTGTTTAAGGCAAGCACACAACATATTCAATACGAAACTAAATCAACCAAACATGCTTACATAAATGATAAAGAGCACATAGGAAAGCAATACATAAAAGCGAAAAGGAAAACAAAAGAAATAAAGGATTACATTAGGCGGGGAGGAATTAAAAGCAATTACATATTTTCTCAACAATATCAAAAGCGATAAATAGAATAAATTAAATAAAAAGTAAATGATTGAAAGCCGATCTAGTGCCCTCAGGTTGTCTCACCTACTGATCTTGATCTAGAACCGAATCTGGATGTGTGATGGTGGTGAACCGAAAGGGGTTTTTTTATGACTTTTAATGAAGGTGGAATGGTGTATGTGAATGATGAAGGATTAGGGATCGAATATTAGTGTTCTAGTTAAGATTGAAGGTTTGCTCTTAAGAGTCTAAATCACCCTAGAGGGGGTGAATAGGGTGTGAAGGAAATTTTGTGGAATTACAAAGTTTTACGTAAATAAAAATCTTAGAAAATTGTTCGAGTCTAGATTGAACTTAGAAGTGCAGAACTCATAATATACTTGGAAACGCTCGTAGGGAAGAAAACCACGGTGAGTGTCAATCTAGACACTAAGTCAAATCCATTATTTTGAATCCACAAAGTACAAGGACTAACTCTTACGGAATTGCTCCCTTAGACAATTCAATTACAATTTTTCCTAAACACGAAGTTTCCTTATCCGTTCTAATACTTCCTAATTGAGATAACCCTTATCGCTAAGGACAACTGAGCTGAGTTAGCCCTTATAGCTCAATGAAGGGACTTTATAGAGAATTGAAATAAATAAGAGTGATTTTAGACTTTTCACTTTACAACTCGGAAAGTATAAACTTAAGTACAAAGTGAAAAGCTAGAAGATTGAGAGAGAGCATATTTCGTTAAGTTCTAGTAATCTTCAAGTCTTGTAGGAAGGCTTCTATATATACAAAGCAAGGTAGAGTAGCCATTGTGGCTGATTCTGAACTGGGAAGCTTCACTAAGCTGTTGTAGCAGATAGTCCGAATCACTCGAAAAGGAGTCATTGCAAATGTGAACGTTGTGCTTAGGTCCTTGGCTCAAAAGGTAGTCCATCCCACTAGTTGTGATTGAAATTTGGGGTGGAAACAACCGTTAGACTCAAAGTTGATGTTGACTAGATTTGGTAACAAACAACCTTGACACGGTGTCCGAGCCTTGTCTTAAAACAAGTGCTTTTCTGTCTGCTGGCACTACAATAGGAACGACATTTAATGACGGTTAGCAGGCGTCGTGTATGTGGGCGTCATTGTATGTACCACTTGTGACTACGGTTGAAAACCGTAGTCATAGGTCAATATATGACGATGGTTCGGTTGGACAAACCGTAGTCATAGGCTTATCGATGACGACGATTCCTTCATATGAACCGTCCTTCCTCTGTAGTCATAGGAACATTTAATGAAGAATAAGCTGTAATATATATATATATATACACCTATAACCGTGTATGACTACTAAAATCACAAACTTGACCTATCAAATAATGAAGAATAACCGTAAATATATACCTATGTCTTTATACGCTTATATAGAAACTCCGCCCAACCTTGTTTTAACTCGTTGAGCACTTCATCCGTATAGGGGGTAGGTGGCTTCTTTCCCAGGAAATATTGTAACCAATGTTGTTAAAACATATTAATTAGGTCAATGCAGGTGTTAACCGAGCTGATAAAAGAATATAATCAATTACAAGTGCTTAGGTTACCTCTTTGGGCCTAGCATTAAAATCGAGTTCGGTCACAATCTCTTTCATGTACTTGGAGAAAGTAGAAACCGCACTCCACGTTCCCCGATTGTTTATGGCAGTACAATAATAAAATAGATTCCCAACACATAGAGAATTAATTAGTAGTTATGTATCTAGCAAGTACTATGAAATGAAAAACATCTAAAGTAGACTCTAATAACTAAGAGAAACTCACCTTGACGGGGACAATTATTGGTTATGCTTTCTTATTCACTCGTTTGTCCTTGGTGCCTCCGCCATAATAATAACGTACTAGAGCACTATTTTTGAATCGGAAAAATAAAATTCAAGTTAGACATACCATTGACCGATTACTTAACAAAATAACATAAAATGATTAAAAGTATGAACTCATGCCTCGACGATGTCCTTGATATCTTCCCCGACATCATAACCCACGGGATCAAACCAATATGCTATATTAGCCCTTGGATATAGGGCAACAAGCATCCAAGGGTGGCTACATAACCACAAATAACACATTTTAATATAAGTATGTATAACACCACATAAAAACTTCATCGGTTAATTAGTTCATCATTTGTCAACTTACCTCTCATTGAGCATCGTCAAGAATAATGTTTTACTATCAGTAGCATGTTTCATAACGTCGAAGTCATAGACGACTTGTTCGTCACAATTCAACCCAGCTCCTTGAATAATGGATGTAGGGTTCGAAACCGAACGATGTTCTTCCGAGTCTCGTGCAGCCACCTTACATCCGAATTGTATGTAGTTAGAAATTGAGATTAAGAGTAAAAAAAAAAACCTTATTATGAATATATTAACTCACATCATCCCAAGCATAACAGCGGATATGCCGATTTCCTCCATGCCCAAAACTTGCAGTATGTCGTCAGGAAGACAAAGACCGACATATCCACTTCACTTTGCCCAAACACGTGACTTGATGCGCTACGGATGATCCGGTCCTTTGTTGATAGAGTCTGCGCATAACATTCCGAGTAGCACACTAACCTATGCGAGTCTCCTCAATGGATTTGAGAGGAGACTTCTTCGGACAACGAACGAGCGCCATCGAATGTTTGCTTGTGCCACTGGCACCCTTCATCCCACTCTCGGATCTATCCCCGATATCCTAGTCAATAATCAATACAAAAATGAGAAATATATATACGTGATTTTAACAACGACTAAATCTAATATTTTGAATATAAATGAATTACTTGTAGTGAGGATGACCGAACTCTTGGGCCAACGAAGAAAAGCATCGACTGCGTCGTCAACAATGTGGAGGTCCGCTCGTGATTGACAACTCACACTCGCCTTTCCCATGTATGACCTCTTTAACACTCGCCCTCACCTCACGAGCTGCAAGAGGTGTCCCGTGAACAATAAAATATGCCCTCTACGGGAAAACAACATGCTCTAGGGAGGGTGATGAGAAGGTAGCTTGCAATTTGCCGGCTCCATAAGAATAAGAAATATTTGATATAGAAGTTAAATAACCTAAAAACCCTAAAAATAAATGGACAGAGTTTCCCAGTAAAAGTAAACATTTTCCCACGATGGCCCTCATCCGAAACAACAAAAACATACTAAATAAGTAATTACTCAATGGCCACACGCCGGAGTTATGCAACAAAAAAACATACTATAATTAATTATTCAACAAGATTATATATTAATTAGTCAAACTATAAACATGCATGTAAATATAATTAGGTTGCAAAATCCGAATTACCTCGGTGAGAATTTTGAATTGGTCGACGGGTGAGCTCACGTTCAAGTTTTCCATTTTGTGGGGTGAGAAAGGACATACATCATCAAAGTTGTTAGGTAATGGCATACCAATGTTGGTGAAGTACGACCTCATCCGAGACTACATCTCTTCTTACATGTGCGCCTTCATCTCTTTCATCACGTGCAGCCATTTGGGACATTTAGGACTGCATTTCAGCCATTTGGGCCTCCATATGTCCTTCGATGGAAGAAACGGGCGCTTCTTCCTAGTCCCAAAGTGCTCAACTATCCCCACTGCCCAACAACAGCTCAAACACGATCGGGATGTTCATCTCTCTGTAGGACCAAGGCTAGCTTATCCCACCTCCGGGTGGTGTGAGCGACTTCGAAGTCGATGTCCGTGAGAAAGACTCTTGTAAGAAGCAAAAGTATTATCATTTGAAGAAAAAAATATTATAATTTGACAAGTTCATAAAATAAACCGATAAGTTCTCAAAATAAATTAATTTCTTCCTTCGATCCACAGCTCGTCCCCATCGAAAATGAGCAGCAAAGTATCTATGGTAGACCCTTCACTAGGATGTGGTTTGAACTCGTTCAAGCTTTTTCTTATACAACCTCTTCTCCAACTTCGTGTATCCCCTACGGGACAACACATTAGGGTATGGATTGCTCTTAATCCTTTTCCGACTGGCTTCACATATCGCCTACGTAAGTAATTAAGACAACGAAAATATTAGTGCATAACACTTACATTCCTTCCTTTTTATATCAATTCGACAACCAACATCACACTCGATTTATATGAGATTCAATATTGAATGAAATTATCGTGTATTCTAGAGAGGTGATATGTGACTCAAACGATCTCCAATCCTCCTTGGTGATACAATTATAGACCTCCTAAGGTCTACCTTTTTGTTTAATCTTTTTTGTTTTGTAGACCCATATAGCGGCAATGCGATGTTAGAAGTGTGTAAAATGTCTTGCCACGTACATAAGGGTTTTGTGTTTCATGGAGGGGATCCGAGATTCATTAACATTCAAGTTGAACATTCTCTCGAAACACAAGAACGATATGCATTAGTACATATATATTAACCATTTACAATATAAGTTGCAATACTATGTTGATGTATTCATTTACCCGAATATCGTTCCATAGGTTTTCCTTAATGGGATCGGGGACGCCGACCCATTTTCGAAGTTGATGTTCACGTGGCAGCGGGTTGCCGCACAAACGTATCGCATAAAGGTAGCTTTATTCTCACCTACAACATTTCCGTGACTATAAAAATCGACCGGGTTAGGAGAGTTTGATCGTCTCTACTCGCTAACCAACTTCTCCTTATTCATCATAGTTCGCCCCCTCGACTTTTTTTTACTTTTGGAAGAATCTATCTTATACTGCAAGCAATTATACAACTCTTGATAAATAAACATGTATAACAATTTTCGGACGGAACCACATAAGTTGGGCTGGATAGCAGCCAACACGAGCTGACCATGTAGTCCGGCACGCCCGTGATAGCTACCCGGAACACTTGGTTCCTCAATTTTTACCGCTTTTGTCTCTTCTTTGATTTTCATAATTTTATGCATTCACATTCCTCAAATATAAGATTAATTGCACAAATTTTCTCTAAAACAACACAAAAAATAAGACTCCTAAAATACACATTCGAGTTTATATCCGAAATTGGAAAGCACTCTTTACACTTTCGAGTTTCATGAAAATGCCAAAAATGACAAGGAAAACAATAAGCTGAATTAAAAACCAATAATGGAATTGACGGCAAAATGCTAAAGATTAAGAGAAAGAGAGAAACATGGTGGTGCCCCAAAAGAGGAGTCGGCGAGAGCGGTGCAGCCATGTGGAGAGAGTGAGGTCGAAAAGAGAAGTCGGTGACGAGTGCTCCACCGACAACCGGAAATGCGAGAGAGAGTGAGTGGGGGGAGTGCAACCACGACCTGAAGCTGCAAAGTAGCACCGAAAACCACTAGCAACCGCGGAGAGAACAGAATCGAAGCAAGAGAGTGTGTGAATTAAAAAATGAGGAAACTATACACACTTAGATGACGGTTTAATACGAACAACCATCGTCTAAAGTACTTTGACTACGATTCGAGTACTCAAACCATCGTCATAGATAAATTGATGATGATGGTCCGAAAAAGAATAGTAGTCTAAGGTTCAATAGAAACTTTAGATGATGGTTGTTATGTTGAACTGTCGTCATATATACATTAAAAACCATATTTTTTACGACAATGCCATCGATCCATTTTTCATGACAGTTTGTCCGTTTAACCGTCATTAAAGACCAGTTGTTAAAAGCGGTTTCTATAGTAGTGTGGTGTTTAACGGTTAGAAGTTCATTGCTTTTGATTTCCAAATAAAGATTAAAATACTTTAATCACCCTGCAAAAATAAATCAAAGTGGTACTCAAAGTATAAAAATACTTTAGTCCAAGATTAGGCAAGGATAATAATTAATTCATAATAATTAAGCACTTAATTATCCTTAATCTGAGAGAATGGAGTTTTCCGAGTCTAATATTCAATAGGTTCTAATTCCATAATGTGTCGATCTTTAAATGGCTAAGGCATTAAGAATAAATAGACACCATGCATCATATTGATCGAGGTAAATAATTTCTTTTAATAAAGCCGACATAGAAATAAGATTAACGTAATAATTTATTTTCACTCAACTCATAAAGTCGGTGCTCAAAAAATGATATGCTCGAGAAATTATTTACTCATGACAATTATCTAAGTTGTGTATCGAGTCGGTGAGAAACCACTATTGTGTGTGTTTACTCAAGAGATGTATTCAAAGTAGGTCGAGAAAGTGATAAAAACATAAAGATAAGCTTCTTAAAAGCGAGAATGACTTGAAATCAAAACCATAGAGAGATAGAGACTTATACATGAGTCTTCAATCTCCCCCTTTTGATGAATGGCATTCAACACTTATGATAGAAGCTAGAAGTTCGAGAGAGTTAAGTTTTCATTGCTCAGAAACAAATGACTATAAAATGTTCTTTATGAAACAAAGTCGGAATTTGTTGTTAGAGCATATTGATGCAAAAAATATATTAGAGTAAAATCATCGAGTATAAAATCATAGCAGAAATAAAGAGATATGGATAATACAAGTTAATAATGCTTATTAATAATGATATTTCATTGTTCGGAAAAATAATAAGTAGAAAGACAAAAAAATTAAAATGAACTCCCCTAAACCAAACAACTATCTTTCCAATATCTCTCCCTATGCATTTCATCAAAATAAATTGAGGAGGGAAGGAAAAGAGATACAGAAATGTTGGACAAAAATAAAAAGTTTAAAATCGGGAGGGACGTGGAGCGAGTGCGAGTAGAGGAGGAAGAGCGAGGACCCCTTCTTCCGCGACGACAACCCCGAGTGGAAGCCGGTGGGCGAGGAAGAGCTAGCAAGATGCATGGTGATATCCACATACATAGGTATGGGTGCAACAACCCCCACCCCAAGAAAAAGAAGGGGGCATACTATTGATGCAAACACCGCACGAGAAGTAATGACAACTTCTCCATGATTAGGTAGCAAATAGAATACTTCTATGTCTCCCAATCAAGAAGTGAGTAAAATAATGCTCCGGTATATTCAACTAGCTACTTTAACAAAACCAAATCATAGTACCCGAGGCTTACGCATCTTTCACTTCAACTGTTGAATTTCATGGTTGACCTCCGCTTTTCTTTGGAAACATTTGACTTGATGCACATCTTACGTCCGCAAAGTATGATGATCATAAAATAAGGAGGGAAGCATGGGCCAGTCCAATGTACAAATATTTCAAACAAAAAAATCATGGGTAACTTAATGTTTCAATGAGACGAACCTTATGCACTTGGATGGGAAAATAACTTCGCTCAAGCTCCTCAATTTGATTGACGAGATCAACAATTTCCTTTTCTTCAATGTTCATATCCTGAAAAGTGAAGACCATACGAGTAATGATATTTTCCAATAACAAAGCTGAAAAATTGTTTTCACAGACTTTCTACGATAATTATAGGAGCCCTAACTACATGGCATTTTGTGCATGATGAATTCCCGACATATAACAACGCAGGAACCCCCTTCTCTTTTTGAAATCAATGCTCCCAAAAGCGCCACCTGACCACGGTAGTGTATGATATATCATCTCAATGTCCAAAGCCCGGATACATGTATTGAACTGCTTAGCCAATACTAGAGGAGAAGAGCCGAGGGCCACCTTGAATGCTTCTTACGCATTAGGCCACCATTGCTCGGCGTACGAGTAGTTTATGCCAAGGCCAATGCTTAGTCCTCTCAATAAGTGCACGAGTGTGCGAGAACAAAAACAGTTCTTCGGGAAAAGCATAAGAGACGAAGCGGCGAGAACTTAGGAAAAATGGAGGCAAAAGAAAGTGATTTTGATGATCGGTTCAAGTACCTTTATGACAATTATTTTAATTGCGGCGTTGTCGGCGAAAGGTTGCAGCATAGTCACTCCATCAGGTATTTTTGTGTCAAACTAAGTTGATGCTAGTCTCAGCATCTCCTTTTGTTCATTCTCACATTTAGCCTATCATTGCCTTATAATCTAGGTAAGGGTTCAAAGTGCAACAAACTTCTAAAAGTGATGTGGCTTAAAGAATTATGAAAAATGATCTAACGAGGTTTGAAAGAATTGAAGCGAGTAACTAAGCCTAAAAGACAATTAAGCCTATGTATATTGTAGGTCTAAATGTCTCAATTTGAGCTCCATTTGGACTACCTACGAGTTTATTGTCGAGTGCCTATTATTATCAGAAAAAACTATTAAAGACAATCAAAAGCTCAGCAAAGACGGATATTCACACAAGGGTAAGACTTGACAACCTTGAACTATGATGAAGAGTCTAACTACCCCCGAGTATTAAAACATAAAAGATTGATTTTCCCTTGTACTCTACGAGAAAGCTAGAAATCACAAATTTCGGAAGAAACATCCAAGTCATGCCAACCTAAAGCTCTTAATTGCTCTTGTAGGATCATTTTCAACCATAGCATGCACTAGATTAGCATATCCAAGCTAGAGTTTGTCCGGCAAGTCTTTCGGTTGCCCGTACTCCAGCAAGGCAACCTAAGTAATCAACATTAATCCGAACAATGATTGTCGAGTAAATGCTTAATTTATCCTACTTTGAATTGAGTTATCAATTAATTGATCCCGAAGAGGGGGGCTTTATATCATCCAATGTCACTCGCAAAACTCTTAGGAAAGATTAAAACTTAAGCCAAGTTTCGGGGCATGGTCATGGCTAAATTTGACCTTATTCCCTACTACATAGAATCCTCTCAACTACTTGTGTTATGAGTGCCAGCAAAGCCGACCATTCTTTCAGCACCTTTCCTATTGGAAGCTACCAACACTACAAATGAATGCGAGGCAACTCCGAGGGCCTAGAGGCTCCAATTGTGTCATATCAAAGATATAATTTCAACATCCTTCAGAACCCACCAATGATGAGATCATAAACTATAAGCTATCATCCAAGTCAAGCTGGAGTAGTGCCGTGAAAAACTAGAGTAGTGCCAGTGAAAAACTAGAGTAGTGCCTTAAAATTGGATCAAAGGGAAAGTAAACATAGAGAAGGACCAATTTATTTATCAAAGCAAATAATTATACACAGTCCAAACTTGGCATCCTGGGTCTGCCTCTTAACTAGAAACTACTTGGTTAGGTTTAATGTTCAGCCACTTGAAATGAACATGCTCTAACCTTTGTATTTCAATTAATGATCAAAGGGGAAAGATGCATAAAAAATCTGAGGGAAGAATTGAATCAATTGATCAATAAACAAGTAATATGATCACTAAGACACGAATTTCTCGCAAATTAAATCGTAAAGCAAACATAAATTGGAGAGCAAAAATAGAACCCTAAAGCTGTCATAGAGAGAGATGAACGAATTTACTGGCAAATTAAAGAAGAGAACATGTAAATTTGTGAAGCGGACGAATTTCTCGCAAATTCGTGAACCCTAAAACAGAAATTGTAAAGCAAACGAATTTCTCGCAAATTCAATGCAAATTAAAGAAATTCATGAATGAAATTACACAGTCATAGAGAGAGATGAACGAACCTAATATGCGTTTGATTGAAAGTGGCAATGCACGAGAGACGAGTGAGCGAGTGAGCGAAAGGTGAGAGGGCGAGAGCCGAGTGAGCAAGAGCGAGAGGTCGCCTGAGCGAACCTCCGATTGGGAAGCTGCGCCGGAAGAAGTGGGAGAGCGACGACAACGGCGACGGCCGGAGTAGAGGAGTGAATGATTGAGGATTGAGTGAGAGCAAGAGATGGTCGGGCGACAGCAAGAGGTCGGCGAGCGAGCCTCCGACTGCCCGACCGAAGCGAAGAGATGGTGACGAGTAACGGAGACGGAGACAAGGACGGGAACGGCGACGGCCATTGGGGAGCGAGTGGAAAGCGAGCGTGGGAGAGGAGGTGGAGGAGAGGCCGTAGTGAGCCTGACGAGAGGCGAGACGAGAGGAGGGAGGAAGGGAGTTATTTCATTAGAGTTGGTGAAAAGCAAACATTAATAATTAAATTTTTAAATCTTAATAGTATTAACAACCAACATATTCAAGTAATAACGACGCACTATTTTATTCGTTGTGTAATAAGAGTTATTTGATAAAGTTAAACAACGAAAAATTAATTTTGTCATTATTAGTAACTTTTAACGACCAATTGTGCGGGTCATCGTTAAAGGGTCGTCGTTAGAAGTCTAATTTCTAGTAGTGTATAAATAGAGACGTATTGCTCTTATTACCATATGGCTTCTTTATCACTTTTCTTTATTCTTTTCCTTGTTACATTTTGGTTGCTTTAATTTTTCTTAGTATATCGTTGTATGTTTGTTTTCTTGCACTATTTTGATACACTACTTAAACTAACAACGGGTGGAAAGGAAGGGTTTTCCCTACGTTTCGTACCCTCGCCCCGAATCCGATTCTCGGTTCAAAGATTGAAGGAGTTATTTGGCCTCTTTTAGTCTTAGTTTCTTATACTAAGATTGGAATAGAAAATTTTGGTTTTTGTTAGTTTTTCTTTCCTAAAAACTAATTGACGACTCCTTTATTTTAGACTTTGTTCTATTCAAATATGCATCTCGGTGTTTTACGGTTGTAGGAATAGTAACATTAGATTTTTTATTTGCCCACTAAGCAGAGATCGAGGCTGGTTCCACCAGCCACGGCCTCAAGCCGATACCGGCCACGCCTAGGTGCGAGGCCACTTGCTCGTGTTGTGGGGTCGGCCAGTAAGGATTCCATCTAGATTGGTGTTTTTACACCAATCTCGCCCTAAAGCCTCACGGCGGAACCAAAACCCTTATGTGATTTATTCCTTAATTAGAAAATAAGATCCCGAGAATTCTAAAAATAATTTCTAAAATAAAATAATTAATAAAATCGACATTCAAACTTAACTAATTAAATTTAATAAAAGTAAAAAATCTTAATAAAAGGTTCATCCCCGATACCGGCCATGCCTAGGTGCGAGGCCACTTGCCTATGTCGTGGGGTTAGCCAATAAGGATTCCATCTAGATTGGTGTTTTTACACCAATCTCGCCCTAAAGCCTTACGGCGAGAACCAAAACCCTAATGTGATTTATTCCTTAATTAGAAAATAAGATCCCGAGAATTCTAAAAATAATTTCTAAAATAAAATAATTAATAAAATCGACATTCAAACTTAACTAATTAAATTTAATAAAAGTCAAAAAATCTTAATAAAAGGTTCATCCCCATGTTCTAAAATCAACTTTCCAAAACCATCTTCAAAAACAATCCTTAAAAAGAAGAGAGAGACCGGTACATAATAGGGAAGCTCGGCGGGCCCCGACCAGGCTGTGATTCCTACGGTGGTGACTCCACTGGAGATAAACTTTTTATTAAGACGGCAAAACTTGAAAATTTGAGTAGTGTGTTTTAATAATGTGTTTGCATTAGGCATCCCGTATTTAGTAACCTTTGAATTAGTTTAAATATTGTTTTGGATCCCTAGGAAAACATTATTATACCACCTTATTACCCTTTACGGAGAGAGGCTCCCACTTGGTTCCTTTAGGAGGGCCTAACTAGGTCTGATTGCTTAAGGAAACGGTACCTCCTCCTTCATAGCATGCACTCTTGGGCTAAACCCTTTGGTTCACAAGAGTCACAAGAATTCTGGTTGGTATCCTTTTACTGTGCTACCCATAGGGGACCAAATTCTCAAACCACGTGTCACCATGCATCCAAACTCTTGAACTCTTGGGCCATACAACTTTTGGACTTTTAGTTGCCATCTAGACTTCATGTGCATGCTTGAATGATTATGTGTGTTTTAGATTTAATATTTTGTTTGTGAGCCTTTAGGAATAGGTGAGGAGACCTGATTAGACCCTTGCATGGGTGAAAATAAAATACTCTAATGAATTTCCTAGAGTTGGTCCATTTTGTGCATTTAGCCAAAAGTCAAAATGCCTTTTTTCCTATTAGGGTTGGTCCATTGTTTGCACTTTACTGTGTCATTCCAAAAATTTTCCTTTTAATAGCTTAAGTAGTTGCTATTTGCAAAAGGATCTTACCGAAAGTCCCTTACTCTTATTGTCTAGTTTGCTTTCATTCTTTTACATTCTCATTTTTCATTTGCATTAGCTAAATAAAATGACCTCACATTAGGTGAGTCCATTTGCATTAGCCAAATCATCTTAGGTGAGTCCATTTGCATTAGCCAAATAAAATCATCTCATATTAGGTGAGTCCATTTGTATTAACCAAATAAGATCATCTCATATTAGGTGAGTCCATTTTGCATTAGCCAAGTAAAATCATTTCATATTAAGATAGGTGAGTTTGTCCTCTTCATTTTGCATTTAGTCCAAAACTCATCTCGGATAAGGATATGCATTATCATATAGGATGCATATTTTTCTAAGGATCATGTACTTAAGTCATTCATCATATCATCATCGCATTCTTTTTGTGCATCCAAATAAAAAGCATCCTTAGTCTCTTCGGGACTTGCGCTTGAGTCCCTTCCTCCTAAAAGTGATATTCTCTCACATGGTCCAAAACCTCATCCTTTGGGCTACAGAATAAGGAAGTCTACGGCAACCGAGTATCGTCGAAATCCGAGCTCTAAAAGATTACAATGTCTCTCCAAGGAATTTGGCACATCGTCTTTTCTTTCTACTCCACGGTCTACATCGGTGCGACGAGCTTACGTGCATACTACACCATCACAATCGAATCCTTGTTTTAAAACAATACTTAAAAAGAGCTCCCTTCGAATGGATCCCAACCAAGAGCAATATCTTAACCTCGGTATGCTTAACGAGATTATCGCTAAGGTGGAAACCAGGTTGAGTAATCAAGAACAACAAATATCATCTATATCGAGGGATCTCAAAGAAATCATCGGGGCTATAGAGGCTAGTAAGAGAGATGAGGAAACTAAACATTTGAAGAAGGAAGAGGTCGAAGAAGCTACATTTGAAAAGGGAAATAACTTTGATTACTGCAACCCCCACTGTCTCATCTCCTCCAAGTAGTCCCAAATCCAAATCCACTAAATCGAATCCAAATCTCGGTTTGATTCTCGTTTAGATTAGATAGAACGGATGTTCAGGGAGTCATCCATGTTCGGTAATCCTTACTTTGATCGAAGGGATTCACTTCAATCCCTAAGGGTAAACTACCTCCTAAGTTTACCGTGCACGATATTAAGTTTAAAGGTTCGAAAATCCCCATCATCATGTATGCAACTTCTTAGGAGCAATGACTCGAAGAACATTCCTAAAGACACTTACCACATCACCTTCCCCTTGATATTTGATGATGATGTAATAAAGTGGTACAATGTGGTTGACCCCACGCAAGGTTTCCAATTGGACGGAGTTTGTGCAAAGAGTTCGTCCATCAATACTTTTATAACACTTATCTACCTGTCACTCTTAAAGACTTGGAATTAATCAAGCAAGGCGAGAAGGAGAGCTTCGTGGATTTCCTTAGCTAATGGAGAGCAAAGGCAGCCCATATGGTTGATCGATCCTCCGAGAAGGATCAAGTTCGAATTATCGTAAAGAACCTTCAGCCAAATTATAATAAGCACCTTAAATTTCTATCCATGATGAACTTTTTAACCCTTAGAGATGTTGGTGTGCTTGATAGAAGAAGAGCTATCCACCGCAACCACAAAAATCGCGATCGGATATAGAGGTAATTATCATTTGAAAGATAAGAAAACCTCAAACGCTGGCAATGCTACCGAGGGTGCGGATGTCAATGCCCTCAACAAGTATACTAACTACACTCCTATCGATACTACTTACACCAAAGCCCTTGGCCATCTCTTTGAAAAAGGGAAGATAGAATTGCCACCTATTAAAGCGAGAATAAAAAACGGTGAAAATCTAAAAATTAGGATGTGGGAAAATTTTGAAATTACCATTGTGCATGCAAACACGATCTTGAATAGTGTTGGACATTCCAGAACAAACTAGAAAACTTGTTTTGAAATAGCCAACTATCTTTGCCTAAGGCTGCCTAGAAACCAAGCAACAATAAAAACCCTTTTACTGGCACCCTAGCCATCTTTGCTTGAACCCACACCAGGTCGGTGGGATCCTTCTATTTTTATCCAAGACATTAACGAGTCAAAACCACTTCTTAATTTAACGCCATTAGATTTAGAATTCTAGGGGCTGTGGGTCGGTGATGAAGAAGATGTCTATGAAACAAAAAGCAATTGTCATAATGACGGTGACGACTTACGGGCACACCACCCCATAGAAGAAGAAGACTTTTGGGGAGACACTAAGTGTCATACGGTTTAATTTCTTACTAGATTAGGACGACACAATGCGGTCGTGTGTCCACAATAGTCTCGGGAAGCCCCAAAAGAGCATGAAACTACAAAGGTAGAAGACCTAATCCTTAAGCAATTTCAGATATTAAAAGCTAACATTTCAATCGACAATTAATATCCGCTTCCCGAAACATAGGCAAGCCTTGATTGATGCACTTAGCAAGATCAAAGTTTCTCCCGACACCACGCCACATGAAGTAGTAGGATTGGTCAAAAGTGGGGATGGAACCATTACTTTTGATTAGAAGGATCTCCCGAGAAGAAGATGTTGCTCACAACAATGCCCTTTATTTAATTGTAACTTGCATCAACAAGTTTCTTCCCTTAACTTTGGTAGAGAATGGATCACCGATAAACGTATGTCCCTAGAGAACTACTAAAAGGTTAGGAATTAGGGATCAACAACTCTCTAAGTACACTTGTTCATCTTCGAGCTTATGATAATTCAAGAAGAATAGTCTTAGGAACGGTGACCTTGCTAATCAATATAGGGCTAGTGGAGAAGAATATTGAGTTCTAAGTCCTAGATATCCCAGCTACTTTCAACCTATTTCTAGGTCACCCTTGGTTGCATAATCATCGAGCGAGTGCCCTCTACACTGCATCGGAAGGTCAAGATGATCATTAAAGGTCAAGTCATAAGCTGTCAACGGGGATAATCTTTGTGGTACCATAACTTCCAAAGAGTCCGCGAGTGGAGGTTGAGCACGATGCTAATGATGAAGAACTTTACAGATTTGAAACCGTCGGTGCCTTAGAAAGGGATAAAGCACCTTTTACCTTTAACCATTATGGCAATCCTAGTGTCCATTCCATGCTTAGGAAGAAGGGGTATTTTTCGGGTCTTCTTGCTGGCCGAAGGGCATACCACCCTATTTTTCCACCCCTTGAACCCACTAATAATTACAACTTTGGACTAGGCTATCAACCTACTACTAAGGGAATAGCTCAAGGCAAGTGGGAAATCCAAGTGAAGAGGATTGCACCACACACGATCTGTTTTATTAAGCCATTTCCTTATACTACGAATGGCCGAGTTTACGAGAGAAGAAGACAACTTTCCTTATTATGGTTTTCCTGAGCCTTATTACATCAAGGAGAATGGTATCCTAGTACCTGGTTTATAGGTTTTCAATGACTACTATATTACGGAAAAGGAGGCACCTTACCTCCTCAAAGAGGCACGATCCACATCGAGCTGGACCAATCTCACTCGAAAACAATGTTTCGATCCCTTATTTGGTCAAGAGGGTAAGGGAAACTCGGTCTCGGTACCATCGTGAGCTATGTCGCACCCATAGTTCGATCCATCCAGGTTCATCACCGATGCTTTGCTATAGAAGGGTCCAAGCATGTTACTCGGATTGATGCTGAGGAGGGCCAAGAGTTTCTTTGTTAGCTTAGAATCGCATCCTCATTCCGAGTATAGTGCTAAGGCTTGTATTTACGCTTCGTTGTTTCTAGTTCTTTTCCTAATTCAATCGTTTCCAATTATATTTCGAGTCCGATGTACTCATTGCTTCTTTCAATAAAGTGGACCTTTCCGCTTACTCTTTGCCTCCTCTTGCTTTTAATTGTTTTGCCTCTAATGATGATCAAGAAATCCGTAAAGAATTAATAAAAATTATGGAATATCATGAAAAGCACTCACTAGTAAAAGAGGAAACAATAACAGTAAATCTAGGGTCGGTTGATCAACTCTGAAGAAGTGATGATTGGGAAAACTTTAAACCTAGAAGACCGGAAGCAATTCACTTTACTCCTTGCAAAATTTTCGATGTCTTTGCATGGTACAACAAAGACATGCAGCGTATAGATTCGAGTATAGTAGAACACAAAATTCCGCTTACGAGGATGCTAAGCCAATTAAGAAAAAGTTGAGGAGGATGAAACCATAATGGGCACTGAAGATTAAGGAAGAGGTTTAGAAACGAGTTAGAGGCTTGGTTCATTAAGGTAGTTTACTTGTCCTCGGTGGGTAGCAAATATAGTTCTTGTCCCGAAGAAAGATGGTAGAGTTCGTATGTGCATTGACTTTAGGTATTTAAACAAGGCCGAGTCCTAAGGATGATTTCTCGTAGCCTCACATCGATCTTCTAGTAGATAATACAGCGGGTCATGCTCTACTGTCGTCCATGGATGGTTATGCCGGATATAATTAGGTCAATATGGCTGAAGAAGACATGGAGAAGACAACTTTCATCACTCAATGGGGAACTTACTTGTTATGTGGTGATACTATTTGGGCTAAAAATGCTTTGGTGCAACGTATCGGAGGACGATGAAGGACACCTGCTGCATGATATGATCCATAAAGAGGCTGAAGTTTGCTTAGATTATATGATCATAAAATCCAAGGATAGGGTAGGGCACTTACCCGCCTGAGAAATTTCTTTCATAGACTCGGGAAATACAACATGGGCCTTAATCCTCAAAAGTGTTCCTTTGGAGTAACCTCCAGTAAGCTGTTAGGTTATGTGGTCGAGTCTTAGAGGAATCGAGGTTGATCCATCCAATATTATGGCCATTCAAGAGATCTCTCCACGAAGTACGCAGAAAGAGATAAGAGGTTTCCTAGGACGTTTACAATACATTACTCATTTTATATCAAAGCTGACTATGGTCACGTGAACCCATTTTCAAGAAGTTAAAGAAAGGATATGAGCCCATTTGAGATGCCAAGTGCCAACAAGCATTAGAGAAGGTTAAGGAATACCTGGCTAATCCTCAAGTGTTAGTTCCACCCTAATCGGGAAACCATTACTTCTATATCTCACCACAATAGAAACCGCTATGGGAGCCTTGCTAGCTCAATGAGACGGGAAAGAAGAACGTGCGATCTACTTGTCTAAGTAAGAAGTTCCTAGATTACGAGACTAGATATACGCCACTACGAGAAGACATCTTTAGCTTTAGTCCGGGCTACTAAGAAGCTCGGACACTACATGTTAGCCCACATGGTACATGTGTTAGCACCTATAAATCATATTCGAGTACATGCTTGAGCAACCGACTATCAGCGAGTAAGATAGTGCGATGGACTATCATGGTATCGAAATTCAAACTCAAGTTCATTCCTTAAAAAATTATCAAAGGAAGGGCAGTGTCGGAATTCTTAGCTGATTTACCTACGCCTGAATCGCAACCCGAACACCTTGACTTTCCGGATAAAGACTTTTTACAAGTACATGTGGACGTTCGGACACTCGTACTTTGATGGCGTTTCCAATCGAAGGGCCTTGGAGTATGTATTCTTTAAGTCTTGTCGGAGGGAGCACATACTCCCATTTCAATCAAACTAGACTTCCAAGTCACCAATAACAACTGCAGAGTACGAAGCTTGTATCACGGGACTTGAGGTTGCAAAAGAAATTGGGGTCAAGAATATCGGGGTTACCGGAGATTCCAGCTTGATCATCAATCAAATTTTGTAAGGTAGAAGGTATGTAGTGAGGCCTTGGCACCCTACCAGGCATACTTGATGGAATTATCTAAATATTTTGCGAATATCTCTTTCACTTACCTTCCTGGGGATGATAATCAATTTGCGGATGCATTAGCTAAGTTAGCATCCATGATCAATATCCCTACTGGCATTCACTCAATGCCTATTCACATTGAGCGACGGAGTGAGCCTACGCACGTGTATGCCATAGAAGTGTCTAATACTAACCATACCAGTTGGTATCATGGTATTTAGCGAGTCTTTTGATAAGTAAGAATATCCCTTGGACTCCACATCTAGAGCCTAAAGAGCCACTAGGATATTGGCTGCCCAATTCTTCATCATTCAAGGGAAATTGTTTAAGAAAATTAACTCTAGGATTAACTTATTGTGTCAATCAACATGAAGCAAAGTGCATCATGGAAGAGATTTATGGTGGGGAATGTGGACCTCACATGAACGGTATGATGTTGGTCTAGAAGGTGCAAAGACTTGGTTGTTACTTGGTCAACCATGCCGGTGGATTGTCATGACATTGTTAGAAGTCAAGTGCATGTAAATCTAAAACACCAATCCCTATAATTTCTTACTACACTTTCTTCACCCTGACCATTTTCTGTTTGGGGAATAGACATTATTGGCAAGGTGACTCCTAAAGGAACAAGTGGTTATGAATTTGTTTTAGTAGCAATCGACTACTTCACCAAATGGGTAGAGGCGACTTCCTATGCAACTTTGACGTCGAAATAGGTAGCCAAATTCATCACCTGTGACGTTATTTGTAGTTATGGGGTGCCCCACGAGTTAATAAGTGACTATGGTAGCCATTCTAAGAAGGAAGTAGCCGATTTGTTGGATAAGTATAAAATCTAGCATCACAAATCTTCCCCTTATCGCTCTCGGACTAACGGAGCGATTGAGGCTGCTAATAAGAATATTCGGAAGATAGTGGAGAAAATGGCGAGTTACTTATAAAGATTGACCGAGATAAATTGCCTTTTGCTTTGTGGGGTTATAAAACTTCTATTAGAACCTCTACGGGAGCAACACCTTATTCTTTAGTCTATGGCATGGAAGCAGTCATTCTAGTCGAGATTGCCATTCCTTCATTAAGGATAATTGCTTGTGAGCTAAATTCCAGAAGTTTAGTAGGCCAAATCACGTTTTGAGGAGTTAGTCTTATTGGATGAAAGACACCTCAATGCCTTACATAATGTTCAAATGTACCAAGCTCGTATATCCGGGGCATTTAATAAGAAAGTTAAGCCTCATAATTTGCAAATTGTGGATTTGGTCCTTAAAGAGATAAGAGCACAAATTCAGGACCCGCGAGGAAGTTTAAGCTTAACTGGCGGGGCCCATTCATACTTAATCAGATTTTACCCGACGGAGCGGTAAAGTTAACTGATTTGGATGGAGAAGAGATTTTCCAATACACTAATTTAGATCGGTTGAAGAAGTATTACGCCTAGCATGCACCTAGGTATTAGGTCAATCCCGACTCTATCGAGGCTAGGCCAAGGTCGTGCTGGCCACTACCCGAGTCAACGAGTGGCACTAGTCGTGCCACGATTTTCCCTTTTATTCTAGTTTTCCTTGGTTCGTTTATTCGCTGGATGGCCCTAATTAGGCGATCTGTTATTCTTTTTTAGGACATTCCAACTAGGCGGTCCAATTTATTAGTTTTTATTTTACCTCTAAATGAGCGGCAAAAGTATGAAAGTATAGGATACTACTTACTTTTATTCAATAAATTGTAAGCCTACTACTTACCCAATTACATAGCTAATAAATTGAAATAATTGCAAGCATACTACTTGTAAAATAAATGAACACTTGTTCTAAAGAGGCAAAACAAATCCTCCTATTCTTTTATTCTATCCTAAGAGTCTAAGCCCTAGTATATTTTCATTTTTTTCCCTTAGGACCGCTAGACTTAGCTTCCTCGTCTCAAGTGCGTTCCTTTAGTTCTTGGATTCGGCGGGCCCTCCTTTCATCGGTTTCTTTAGCTTCATCTTCTCTTCAACGAGCGCGTGCAGCCATCCGAGGTTTTACTTCACAAGTTTGCGAGAGGGTTAGCAACGGGGATGACTTCTTCGAGATTCGACTCTCTAAGTCTTAGTGCCTTTCGCCGTTCAAGATCTACTACGTTATCCATTGTAGATAATAGGGAGAAATAGTGGTATTCACAACTCCTTCAGGTGTCAGCACGTTTGCCAAAGTTAGCACTTCCGGCATACCTCTCCAATATTCAAGCCATGACCCAATTCGTTTAGAGCTACCATGCCCTCTTAACAAGTCAAAGGTTGCGGTGCCAAAGGTTGGCCGACATTGGCAACGAGGCGCCGTGAAGCCCGATCGGCAACAACTTTTGCAGCCTAGCCCGCCACGCTAGTCCATGCAGCCATGTCTATTCGAAGCATGTGCTCTTTGTCTCTTCCGCATGCAAGTGGGAACTTCCGGGCTCGCTTATTGGCTTTTTGAAACACTTTTATTAGTGTACTTTTGACTGAATTATTCGGGTATAACACTAAACTCTTGTCAATTCAATTATGCACTAACAAGTGTGCCAGCACAACATATTATTTAGCCAAGCTTAAGATAAAAAGCGATCGAAGTTTCAGCATCAAAATATGCCAAGTTTGAAGCTCCGATTAAGCCAAGTTTAGGATCCTTTTATCGAACTTTAGAACGCATGCACTTGCGATCAAGTTTAGGTCTTGCTTTAGAGTTCGAGGTTTGGTCATAATCAATTCCAAGCATCACACAATATCTTATAAAAATCGAGGTAAATACCCTTTAGTGTCTACTTTGACCCTTTGTCTTTTTAGACTCGGTCAAAATGGGGGCTAACGAGTAAACACTTAAAAATTGTCGTCTCTTGTCTCTTTATTTACGTGTTTTGTTTTGTTGGCCCGATGATGATGATCCCGAGTCATGTTTGTGGATTTTGATCTCCAATTGTGATCGATTGGTGCAAGATAAGCCAGAACCCCGAGCACCAAATAAATAGCCTTTTCCCTTTCCACAAATCCTCTTTTCTTTTGGATGATCCAAGAGCTAGGCCAAGCCTTTAGAGATTGTGGAGTCCGATGTTGTGTATTTGGAAATTCCGAGTCTATAGTGTTGCATTCTAATTTCATCCAGAGTATAAGGAGGTGAAGACACGAAGACAACGTTAAAGCGCTGTATTTCATGATTATGAGCATCAAAGTTCTATGTTTAAGCTTTACAAGACAGTCCACACGAGACTAGAAGCTTCCCTCCTCAAAACGATGTCGTGGCTAGCGCCTGCCTGTTAGAAGCATTAAGTGGAACGCTGCACTTCGGCTTGGAGAGTGCTTGGAGATATAACTAAGGCACGAAACGAGTAGGGCGTCCGGTTGGCCGGTGCCTGCCTCCCCTCTCTTATCCGATTCTATCTGGTTTTATCTCTTTCCGATCCGGCTTTATTTGTTAGGATTTGGCTTGGTTTTATTTCCGTTGTTTGGACCAGTTGGATAGAGGCAAACCCTAGGTCATTTATGACCTAGGTCATTTGATACTCATATTGAGTCTTAGAGATTTACTTGGAATTGCGGCGTTAAGAAACGATTACTAACATCGGGAAATAACGAGGGAGGTGTAAAGAGAAATATGAAATTGTATTGAGTGGTACATAATTGAGACATGGGTGTGAGAAGTGGGTGAGTATTGGGATAATTGAGTTCAAAAGATAATTAAATCCTTGAGGTTGAACTAAGTGCGAAGATAAGCGGAGCTAGCGAAAGTGGAGCGATGAAAAGCAGATTAAGAAGTGTATGATTGAGTTGGTCAAGAAAGAACGATTATTGGGATAGAAACCTAAGATGAGGGCAAATTACACTTGGCAATGAAGGGAATTAGAGGAATTTTAATGGCGAAGTAAGAACGAGAACTACCGACTAAGCGTGATTAAGAAGAGATTTATGAGTAATGTGAAAGCGTAATCGAAAGGTATTGAAACAAAGATGGTAATTGGGAAGAGTTAAGTTATAAAGTAAAGGCATAAAGAGGAATTGACGTAAAGTCAATTAATTGTGAAAAGTGAGAACGTTGAATTAAATAATATCTACTTGTGATTATTGTGGCTCGGAAAATGGAAATTAATCGTACTAGAGTGGTGAATTGAGAAAGGCATAGTTGGAAAAGAGTTGAGAATGATTGCTTCCATTGAATGGTGATTATTCGTACTATGTGATTGCTTTACGTGATGCTCAAAAGTAGTTTCGAAAGGAGTTTTGTATTTTATGTGAAATGATTCTTGAATGTAACTTCTTGTGAACTGCCTTTCAAACGCGAATGTGTTTTGAAGAAGCAAATCTGATTTAAGAAAGTGAATTTATAAGGGTGACACGTCGTGTCATGCCTTCCTTGATGTGAAATCGATTGAGAAAGCTGTGAAGTGAACGTGTGAATGAATATGTGCAAATTGTTTTGAATCGACCGGCTACGGATCGTTTAGCATACATAAGGGTTCGAACTGGGAACGCCCAGCTAAAGACTTCAAGGGAAGGGTTCTAACAGGGTCCTGCAGAGGCGGGATGCCCGCTCCGAGACTTCCTAGAAGATAGGTCCCGGGAGCCTTTTTGTCGGGGTCGCGCCACGAATTAAAGAAGTGCTAGTTCGAGTCCTCGAAGGCCTAGAATGTTGATTCAACCCCAAAAGAATTGTTCATGAATGTGAAATTGTGTTTTAGGTGATTGAAGAGTCATGATCTTTTCGTTGCAAGAGATTTCGATGAAAAGTATATAGATTTGTGTTACATTATTATGCTTTCGCAGATTTCATTATTATGAGTATTATGTGTAAAGAATTTCCATTTTAAGGGTGTAAGACTCCAGTGAGCCCGTGGTTTATTGCTCACCCCCACAAATTCCACCCTTCCCACCCCGAGTGTTGCAGGTACACTTTCGGAGGCTTAATCGACGCTTAACATACTCCGAACTCTAGCTCACTACCGATGGTTGGTCAGGGCGATGACTCAAGTGACTCAAGTGGCTGGCTTGCATTCTTATGTGTTTAAATGTTGTATTGTAATTTAGTTCATGTAGTTATACCCGATGTACTCTAAACCGTTTAGATTGTTTCCAGCTTTATAGTATGATTGGTTGGACTCGGCGTGTGGCCGTGGAGTTGTATACTCCGAGCCAGTGGCTCGTTGAGTTATATTATGCTTTTTATGCAGGGTTTTAAGGTTTTAAGCCTATGGGTTAGTCCATATTACAAACCGAACTCCGCCGAAATTTTTAGGAAATCTTAGATCCTTTTGGAAAACCATCCTTATTGTCCTTGAGTTGAATTTAGACAGCTAAACCAATACTAGAAAGAGCCTTGGGAGTTCCTTTAAGGAACTCAGCGATGTAATACTCCTAGGGGGTGTTTTGGGGTGTTACAATTAGAAAATAAGATCCGGGAATTCTGAATATAATTTTAAAAATAAAAAATTAATAAAATCGCCATTCCAACTTTAACTAATTAAATTTAATAAAACTAAAAAATCTTAATAAAAGGTTCATCCCTGCATTCTAAAATCGATTTTCTAAAGCCATCTTCAAAAACAATCCTTCAAAAGAGAGAGACCGGACACATAGTGGGGAAGCTTGGCGGACCGTGGTTCCTACACCTAGTTATTCAAAGGAGAGCCTAAACATTTGCCCCTACAGGCTTTTTGATCGTCATGGAAATCCTCTTCATTTCCCTCGATATTCATACAAGTCGAAAAAAAACACAATGCACTAGCCCTCATTCCCCCAAAAGAAAATAATAATAAGGAAAAAGGAAAATCTCAAGTGCATGGTCCAAAAAAAAAAAGAACGGCCTGCACAATGAGCTTGGGAAGAAAAGAATACGGCCAAGGATTGGTTGGGCCAAAGCAAACCGCAAATCGGGCCAACCGTAAAATCCGAGGCGCCGGCGAAGTATGCAGAGTTGGAGGTGTAGTAGGACTCGAAAAGCTCCGGAAATCTCCTATAATAGGATCTAGGTATGTGCTTAAGAAAAAGTGACTAACACAAAAGCCATCTACAAATCAAACTAAGAGTATTTTATGTCTTCTATTTCCTTCCAAAAGATATGAACTTGATGAGTGAGTTAACCCGTTGGATACATGAGATGAGCAACATGGACAAATCCGGGTTATCAAATTATAGACTGAATGTCCTATTCAGTATTCGCCAAGTAAAGGTTCACTGGACTTTTTAAGGGCTGTTGTGGCCTTTTGGAATCCTCACCATCATGTCTTCGGGTTTGAGGATAAGGAACCGTGCCCCCGCCTGTAGAAATTTGATGCCATACTAGGCGCTTATTGCCGTATAAAACCAGCTTTACCCAAATCGTCATAAAACCATCGCGAGATTTACAAATACCTGCTGAAATTGAGTAGCAAGAATCAAGGGTGGATTCTTATCGGGAATTAGGTAAATTTAACCAACCTAATGAAACATTATCGGAACATGTATGCCTATTCGAAGCAATTATCATCCCGAGGCGGCAGGCCATTATCACTGTTTAACGGTGGATTCTTGTTGGTAGGAGGTCACGGTGACATGGCACCAACGACACTACCGAGTTTAGTTGAACAATTAGAGAATTATTGTGTCTCTAACTCCTTTGATAGTTGCTTGAAACAATCATAGGCTTAGACTTGGTTGAATCCGATTCCGAGGAAGACATTTGAGGGAGCCCCCGTTGTTGCAGGTAAGCATATATCGTTGGACAAGACCAAACGGGGTGGACCGGTCGGCGGAGTCGGCCACATGGCTGTTGTCCGGTGCCGTCGAGGCTGAAATGCCTCTAGTTCACGCCGAAAGTCTCTAAATTTTGCTCCTTTTTGTTTTTTTTCTCCTTTGTTTTTTGTTTTTGTTTTTGTTTTAGGCTCCTGTTGGGTGTAAAAAGATTGAATTTTGACTGTGTAGGCCACTTATTTTAATTTTGCATCCGTGATGTGAAGATCCAGTTAATGGAGTACCTAAAGCTAATTCGAGCTCCTCCAAAACCGATGCGTACTTAGCAGTACACTTCTACCAACGAAAACAAAAGAAGGTGGTAGTTGATCACCCGGGTTCTTGGTGCGAGGAGTACCTCAAGAATCACAATAACGATATAGCTTGGTACATTGCACATTGGAAGGTGTCCCGGTTCGAGCTCATATCCGGCATCACCCTTTCATACACCTGTTGGGCCTAAAAGCAGTACCTACTACTTCCCGACCGTGTGTTGCGGTAGATAGGATGAGAGCAAATGATTCCCTTGTTGGACTGCATATGGCCTGCTACCTTTGATTTGTTTAAAGGGTTTGGTAACTCTAACCGGACAAAATCTTGGCCGAATCATTGGATGAACCTTCTAAACTTTTTGACACCTCAAGGCAAACCTAACACTTTTGTTTCAACCTATTATCTAGAGTGGATAATAGAAGTAGACCCCCAATGGCGTACGATACCGAGAGCTAGAGAAATTGATCCTAAAGAATTTGTCCCTGCTGCTGCCCCTCTTTAAATTCGTGAAATAAACCCTTGGGTGGCTGAACGTGTCTGTCGAAGAGAAACGGAAATCAAAGAACCCGAAGAGAGGAGGGTCCGCTGAATTAAGGAACCGAAGGAGCACACTTAGGAAGACGAACCCGAGTCTAGTGATACTAAAGGAAAGGAAGTAAAGATAGACTAGGGTTTAGATATTTTAGGTAGAACTTAGGATAGAATAAAAGAAAAGGAGGATTTGTTTTGTCTCTTCGTAACAAATTTATTAGTGCTTTGCAAGTAGTGTTCTTGCAATGATTTCCCTTTATTAGCTATGTACTTGGGGTATGTAGTAGACTTACCTGTTATAAAAGTAAGTATTGTGCTATACTTTTACATTTTATTGCTCACCTAAAGGATAAAAAACAAGTGGATCGCCCAATTTGATCGCAACAATAATAATAATAATAACAAAACACACGAATGGATCGTTTTTGTGGACTGCTCGAGAAATAAATAAGGGAATGATGTAATTGGACAATTAAAAGTAAATTATAGAGTCAAAAGAATCAACTTGGTCCGGCCCCCGCCATAGCCCGGCTTGATGGGGTCGGGCTCAGTCCACTGTCTAGGGTCGTGCCGGACATAATGCTTTTTCAACCGATCTAAATTTTTGTGCTTGAAAAATTCCTTCTCCATCGAAATCGGTTAATTTCACCGCCTGCCGAATAACATCCGACTAATTATAAACCGACCTCGACAATTGGGTTTAAATTTCCCCGTGGGTCCTGAATTTGCCCTCTTATTTCCTTTAGGACTAAATCTCCAATTTGGAGATTACGAGGCTTAAGTTTCTTATTAAATGCCCTAGATATTAACACTTGATATATTTGGACATTGTGTAGGGCATTAAGACGTCTCTCATCCAATAGTACTAACTCTTCATACCGTGTTCTAGCCTATTCCGCTTCTAGAATCTAGCTTTCGAAATTATTGGAAATTTACGTCGGATGGACTGCTTCCATGCCATAAACTAGGGTGTAAGGCATTGCTCCTATAGAGGTTCTAATAGATGTTCGATAACCCCATAAAAGGAATGGCAACTTGGCTTGCGAATCCTTATAAGTAACTGCCATCTTCTCCACTATTTTACGAATATTTTTATTAGCGAGTTCGACTGCTCCATTGGTCCGAGGATGATAGGGGAAAGATTTATGGTGTTGGATCTTATACTTGTCTAGCAAATCTGCTACCTCCTTCTTAAAATGACTACCATGATCACTAATTAGCTCGTGAGGCACCTGGACAGCGACGGATGATATTTTGAGTAAGAAACTTGGCTACCTGTTTGAATGGCAAAGTTGCATAAGAGGTCTGCCTCCACTCATTTTGTAAAGTAGTCTATTGCTACTAGCATGAATTCATGACCACCTATTCCTTTAGGGGTTACCTTACCAATAGTCTTTTCCCAAAACTGAAAATGGCTAGGGGAAGCTAATGTTGTAAGAAATGACGGTGGTTAGCGTTGTAAATTTGCATACACCTAACATTTATGGCACCTTCTAACAAACTCATTAGTTTCGCTGCCATGGTCGATTGTGTAATATTTGAGTCTCTTGACCTTTTGAACCAACATCTTACCATTCATATAAGGCCTACACTCCCCACCATGAATCTCATCTATGATTGTGTCTCTCAATGTGGGCGGGCATTGAATGAATGCTTGTACGAATATTGATTATAGGTGTTAACTTAGCTAATGCATCCGCAAATCAATTATCATCCCTATGAAGGTAGGTGAAAAAGATGTTCTCAAAATGTTTGGATAATTCTATCGGATATGCTTAGTAAGGTGCCAAGGCTTCACTACATACCTTCCACCTTTGCGAAATCGATTGATGATCAAACCGTTGTCACTGAAAAACCCGATAATCTTGACCCCAATCCGTATAGTAGCTTGAAGTCCTATGATACAAGCTTCGTACTCTACGGCATTATTAGTGACGTCGAAGTCTAGTTTAACTAAAATTAAAGTATGTGCTCCCTCTGGTGAGACTAGAAGAATCCCTACTCCAAAGCCCTTCGATTGAAAGCACCACCGAGGTACATTGTCCAAATGTCCACCTATACTTATAAGATATATTCATCCGGAAAGTCAAGGTATTCGGGTTGCGATTAAGATATGGGTAGATCAGCTAAGAATTATTACACTATCCTTACTTTTATTGCTTTTTGAGGGACAAACTTGAGTTTAACTTCGACAAGCATGACAATCCATCTTGTTGTCTTGCTACCGATAGTCGGTTGGTCAAGTATGTACATGATAGGATCTATAGGTGACACCATATGTACCGTGTGGGCTAACATGTAATGCTTGAGCTTCTTAGTAGCCCGGACTAGTGTTAATGATGTCTTCTCTAATGGCGTGTATCTAGTCTCATAATCGAGGAACTTCTTACTTAGGTAATAAATCGCGCGCTCTTGCTTCCCGTCTTGTTGAGCAAGTATAGCTCCCATGGTCGTTTCCGTTATGGTGAGATACAAAAGCAAAGGTTTCCCGATTGGGGTGCAACTAGCACTCGGAGGATTAGCTACGTATTCCTTAACCTTCTCGAATGCTTGTTGACACTTGGTATCCCAAATGGGCTCACGTCCTTTTTCAACTTCTTGAAAATAAGTTCACATACCATAGTCGGTTTTGATACAAAACAACCGATGTACTCGTAAAAGTCCTAGGAAACCCGTTATCTCTTTTTCTATGTTTAGCGAGAGGGATCTCCTGAATGGCTTTGATCTTGGATAGATTAACTTCAATTCCTCTAAGACTCGACAAAATAACCTAACAGTTTGCTTGAAGTTACTCCAAAGGCATACTTTCGAGGGTTAAAATGCATGTTGTATTTCCTGAGTCTCTTGAAGAATTTCCTTAGGCTGGATAGGTGCCATACCCTATCTATAGACTTTATGATCATGTCATCCACGTAAACTTCAGCATCATTGTGCATCATATCATGCAATAAGGTTGTAGTTGTCCTTTCGTATGTTAAGCTAGCATTCTTGAGCCCAAATGGCATCACCACATAGTAGTATGTCCCCCATTAAGTGATGAAGGTCATCTTTTCCATATCCTCTTTAGCCATCTTCACCTAATTATACCCGACGTAACCATCCATGAATGAATTCAAACTGTCATTCGCTGTGTTATCTACAAGGATGTCGATGTGAGGCAGCAGGAAATAATCTTTTGGGACCGGCCTTATTCGGATATCCGAAGTCGACACAAATACGAACCCTCTTATTTTTCTTCGGAATTGATACTATATTTGTTACCCACTGAGGATAATGAACTACCTTGATAAACCCAACCTCTAACTTCTTCCGGACCTCTTCCTTAATCTTTAAAGCCCACTTAAGTTTCATCCTCCTCAACTTTTACTTAACTAGCTTAGCATCTTGGTAAAGTGGAATTCTATGTTCTGCTATACTCATATCTATTCCCGGCATGTCTTTATAAGACCATGCAGAGACATCTATGAACTCTGTAAGGAGCAAAGTAAATTGCTTCTAATCTTATGGATATAATGTTCTGCTGATCTTAACTTCTTGGGGTTCATCAAGTGATCCCAGATTAATTATTATTGTTTCCTCTATTATTAGTGAGCAATTTTCATGATCTTCTATAGATTTTATTAGTTCTTTAGCGATTTCTTGTTCATTATTAGAGGAAAAATAATTGAAAGCAAGAGAAGCCAAAGAGTAAGCAGAAAGAGTCACTTTATTGAATGAAGCAACGAGTACATCGGACTCGAAATTAAAGATTATCCCCGTTGACGAGTTATGACTTGACTTTTGTTGATCATCGTAACTTTCGATGTAGTGTAGAGGGCACCGCTCGATGATCATGTAACTAAGGGCATCCTAGAAGTAGATTGAAGGTAGTTGGGATATTTAGGACTTGGAATTCAATGTTCCTTTCTACTGGCCTTATATTAATTGGTAAGGTTCGTTGTTCCCAAGAATGTTCTTTTTGAATTGTCGTAAGCTCGTAAATGGACAGATCTGTTTAGCGAGTTATTGCTCCCTAATTCCTAACCTCCTAGCAGTTCTCCGAGGATACACATTTACTACTAATCCATTTTCTACCAAGGTTAGGGGAACAAACTTGTTAATGCAAATTACGATTAGCTAAAGGGCATTGTTGTGTGCAACGCCTTCTTCCGTGAGATCCTTCTCATCAAAAGTAATAGTTTCATACCCACTATTAACCAATCCCACTATACTTTATCTCGGCGTAGTTTCGGGAGAGACCTCGATCTTACTGAGTGCATCAATCAAAGCATTTCTATGTTTCTGGGAAGTAGATATTAATTGCCAAATTGGGATATCAACTTTTAATTTTTGTAGTCGCTTCTTAAGGATTGGGTCTTTTTCTTTTGTAGCTTTAGGCTCTTTTGAGGTTTCCTGAGTCTATTAGGACCTGGGGTGCATTGTTCGATCAAGATCTAGCAATGAATTGGACTACAGGACTTTTAGTTTCTCCCCAAAAGTCTTCTTTTTCTAAGGGTGGCGTGCCCCAAAAGTCGTCACTATTGTTGTCACCATCGCTTCTTGTTTCGTAGACATCTTCTTCATCACTTACCCACAAACCCTGGACTTCTAGATCTAATGGAGGTAAGCGAAGTGGTTTAGACTCATCAACATCTTGGATAAAAATAGACGCGTCCCACCGACTCGGAGTGGGTTCGGTGAAAATGAGTAAGGTGCCTAAAAGGATTTTTAGTATTGTTTGGTTTTTGGGCAGCCTTAGGTAAAGGGAGTTGGCCGTTTCGAATCATGCTTGCTAGTTTGTTTTTTAACGTCCAACACTGCTTCGGTATCGCGTCCTCGTGCACTATGGTATTTTTAAAATTTTCCCACGTCCCAATTTTTGGATTGTTTCGAGATTTTTGATTTTGCTCTAACCGGTGGCAATTCTATTTTTTCCTTTTCCAAGAGACGTTTAAGGGCTTCAGTGTAGGTAGTACCAATAAGAATGTAGTCGGTGTACTGTTGATGGCATTGTTGCACCCTCGCTACTATTGCTCGTATTGGAGGTTTTCTTATCTTTGGAATGATATTACATTTGTACTCGATTGTGACATTTGTGGTCGCGGTAGACAATTGTTCTTCTATCAAGCAAACCAACATCTCTAAGGGTTGAAAAATTCATCATGGGTAGGAATTTGAGGTACCGATTGTAATTGGACTGAAGATTTTTCATGATGATCCTAACTTAGTCCTTCTCGGAGGGTCCGTCAACCATGTGGGCAACCTTTGCTCTCCATCTAGCAAGAAAATCTGTGAAGCTCTCTTTCTCACCTTGCTTGATTAATTCTAGATATCCGAGAGTAACCTACAGATTAGGGTTCTAGTAGTATTGATGGAGGAAGTCCTTGCATAGATTAATCCAATTGGTGACCTTGCTTGGGTCAACGAGTATTATAGCACTTCATTACATCATTATCAAAAGTCCAGGGAAGATGATGTGGTATGTTTCTTCGGTAGTGTTCTTCGAGTCATTGCTCCTAAGAAGTTGCGTACATGATGATGGGGATTCTCGGAACCTTTGAACTTAATATCAAGCATGGTAAACTAAGGACGCAATTTACCCTTACGGATTGAAGTGAATCCCTTATGATCGAAGTAGTGATTACCGAACATGGATGACTCCCTTAACATCTATTTTATCCGTTCTACACGTGGATCGAGGTTAAGGTTTGGATTCACGCTTAGGGGATTCATATTTAGGACTGTCTAGAGGAGACAAGATAGGTGGAGGTGGCGGAACTTATCCCTCTCCTCTTCTCAAGCGTGCATCTTCCTCATCTCTCTTACTCGTCCTCAATAGCCCTTATAATAGTCTTAATATCCCTCGATATAGATAACATCTTCTCCTCTTGATCATTCAACCTAATTTTCACCCCGGCTATGTTCTCATTAAGTAAACTAAGGTTAAGGGACTGCTTTGGGTTTAGATCCATTGGAAGGGAACTCTTTGACGGTACTATTTTATTACAAGAAATCGATTGAGACGACATGGTGTGCACCAAAGCTTGTCGCAACGATGTAGACCGCGGAGTGGAAAGAAAACAAGATGTGTCGGACTCCTTAACGAGATGTTCTAATCTTTTAGAGCTCGGATTCCGATGATACTCAGCTGTCGTAGACTTCCCTATTTTGTAGGCCAAAGAATGAGGTTTAGCACCATGTGAGAGAAGACCACTTTTCGAGAGGAAGGGACTTAAGCGCAAGACCCGAAGAGGCTAAGGTTGCTTTTATTTGGAAGCACATAAACAATGCGATGATGAGAAAGAAATTATGTATGACTTAGTTTGAGATGATGATCTAATTAATGAATGACTGATCCTTAAAAAACGATGCTTTCTATTCTAGCTAATGCATTTCCTTATATTAGAGGCTAAATGCGAAAATGGACTCCCTAATTTGAGATGCATTTGATTTGGTTAATGTAAATGGACTCACCTAATATGAGATGAATTTGATTTGGCTAATGCAAATGGACTCACCTAATATGACATGAATTTGATTTGACTAATGGGAATGGACTCACCTAATATGGTTAATGCAAAATGGAAATGTTACAAAAAGAAAAGAAAAGAAAAGAATAAAAAAACTGACAAAAGATAAAGGGGAGCTCGGTAAGATCCCTTTTGGACTAACAGCGGTGACTACTTAAACCACCTAAAGAAAATTTTAGTATGACTTGGAAGTGCAAATTACGGACTAACCCTATTAGGAAAAGGGAATTTTTACTTTTGGCTAAATGAATAAAATGGACCAACTTTAGGAAATTTATTAAAAGCGTTTTATTTTCACCCATACAAGGGCTAATTAGCAATCTTCACCTATTCCTAAAGGCTCACAAGCATAAGATCAAATCTAAAACACACACACTCATTTAAGCATGCAAATGAAGTCAAAGGGACCACCTAATAGCCAAATTGTTTTATGCTCAAAAGAGGTTTATAAGGTAGGATACATGATGACTCATAGTCCGAGAATTTGGTCCTCCATGTGGGCACGGCAGGAACAAAGACAGAATCCTCGGTGCCTCTCGGTAACCAAACGGTTTGACCCAAGAGAGCGTGCTATGAGGGAAGAGGTACCATTTCCTTGGGTAATCAAGCCTAATTGGGCCCGCCTAGGATTCAATCGGAACCTCATTCTAGAAAGGGTAAACAGGGGGTAGAATAAACTTTTCCTAGGGGTCCAAAGAGTATTTAAACTATGTACAAAGGTTGCTAAATATGGGATGCCTAATGCAAACACATCATAAGAATATACTACACAAATTTTCAAGTTTCACCCTCTTAATAAATGATTTTATCCCAGTGGAGTTGCCACTATAGGGATCACATGTCTGCGGCTAGAACTAAGCCATGCTTCCCCATGCACCTCTTTGGCGTTTCTTTTGGTTTTAGAAAACGGGGTTAAAAATGATTTGGGATTTTAAAAGATCAATTTTAGAAAGTGGGCATTGATCTCTTTATTAAGAGTTCCGAATTCTATTAACTCAAATTAACAAATTAAATCAAATTGAATTGATTGGCGTTTTATTAATCATTTTATTTTATAAATTATTTTCAGAATTCCGGGGTTTCTATCGTGAGGCTTTAGGGATAGACTCGTGTGAAAACACCAGTTTGGACCCAAGCCTTAGCCATCGATCACTTAGTGTAGGCAAGCAACTCGTACTCGGCAGCCACGGTTGCCGACTACGAGCCCGGACTCGAAACACTCAGCCTCGCCTTCGGCCCGGTAGGCGGATCTAGAACTTTTGTTTTTACCCCGGAATCGGAAAATAACCGAGATGTATTTTTCGATAAGAATAAAGCAAAACGAGGGGTCACCAATCCATTTTTAGGGACCAAAGTAATGAAACAAAAACTTGCTCTTCCAATTGTAGTATGGGAAAAATGAAGATTAAAATAGGCTAAAATTGTCTCCATCAGTCTTTGAACCGAGAATCGGATTCGAGGGCGAGGGTACGAAATGTAGGGAAAACCATTCCATTCCGCCGGTCCGAAGACGGCCATTACTAGTTTGAGTAGTATACTAAAATAATGTGCTAAACACGGACATACGAGCATGCTAAATGAAATTAAAAGCAACCAAATCCAATTAAAGTAAACTGTTAAAGAAAGCGATAAAGAAAGGAAAAAAACGGAAAACTAAAAGATTACATCGAGTGGGGAGGAATTGAAAGAAGCGATTACATCTCTTTGATCCACAATACGTAAAGCAATAAATAAAACATAAATCATGAAGACTCGGACTTTGCATGTATAACATTCCGAGTGCTATCAAGGAATCAGGTATAAACTTCATCTCTTGTATTTTTTTATTTCAAGTAATTTTAAGTGCTATAGAAACTTTTCCGAGTGGAAGAGAACCTTTTTTAGTGCTACAAAAAGTATTACATATGTTTTGATTTGATTCCGACTAACTCGTAAAGCATACTCTTGCTCATCATTTCACAATTATAGTTCCGAGTCACTCGGACAACATTCAGATTTATTGCATGTTGAAACATTTCACTCTAACACATTCAAACTCAGGTTTGACTTCATTTTCTAAGTTCAACGGAATTATGGTGTTAATTCATCTCGTTAAGTGTGCATGTTTTGTTTGAAATATATTTGTCTAGATCAAGTATTCTTACTCGATATTCTTTATCCAAATTGATCTTTCTCTAAGAAGGAATTTTTAGTATAATGAACATTAGAATCAGAAAATTTCATTCTTCCGGGACTCGGATAATTATGCACTTAATTATCTTAATTAAATTATTATGTGTGTCTAATCTTGGACCAAAGTATTTTATACTTTGAGAACCAAAATTGATTTACTTTTGTAGGTTATCTAAACGAGGTTATCCTACTTTTGAATTACAAAAGTAACCAGCTTCAAGATGTCAAATCACCAGTAGACAAGGCTTTTTCTACTTCTTACCAAGGCCCGGACATCGTGTCGGGGTTGTATGTTTCCAAAACTGGAAATCTTCAACACTAAGCTCAACGGTGGTTTCCACCTTACTTTTCGGACACCACCAGTGGATTGGGACATCCTAAGGAGTCAAGAGTCATTTCACAATGATCACATCTCAACAGCATCTTTTCCGAGCAACTCGTAACAACCGTTACAACGGTCATAGAGGACTTCTAATCGAAGCTAGTCATAACGACTAATCTGCTTGGTCATCTATAAATAGAAGCCACTTCACAAGACTTGAAGATTCCTAAACCCATTGCTGAAATCAATTGTCAATACACATACTTAAGCAAAAGTCTTTGTATTCATACTCAATCTTCTTCTTACAACTCTAATTCCGTACTTAACATCTTTCCGAGTTGTAAAGTCTTGTAATCAGTCACAAACTTTCATTCTTACTTTCTAAGTAAGGTCCCTTAACTGAGTTGTAATGGTTATCTCCGCTTAATTGTCCCTAGCTGTAAAGGTTACCTCAATTAGAAAGTATTGGATCAAATACCGGGACTTCGAGTCTAGGAAAACTTTGTAAGGAATCGTCTAAGGGAGCAATTTCGGTGAAGTCTTTGTACTTGTATTTTGTGGATTTAAAATAGTTGATTTGACTTGGTGCTTGGATTAGCACTGGCCGTGCTTTTTGCCCCAGGAGGGTTTCCACGTAAAACTGCGAGTTCATACTTTTCCGAGTCCAATCTAGACTCGGAGAGTTTTAATGTTTTTTTTTTAATTTTAATATTCCATTTATTGTTCAAATTTCCTCATCACCCTATTCACCCCCTGTAGGGTGACTAAGCCTCTCCAAGAGCAAACCTTCAATTAGTATCGAGCCTAGCCTTTCGGAAAGGATCTAACCATCTAAAGGTCTAAAGATCAAATGGCTCGAAATATTAGAGAGTTCGATGAAGGAAAATCCTCCAAGCAGACCACCAAAGTTTAAAGGGTCAAATTTGTACACTTGGAAGAAGCTCATGGAATGCTTTCTACTAGATCACGATCAAGATGTATGGAACATCATACAAGAAGGCAATTACATTCCAATAAAGACGGAGGAAACAAGACTTGTGCCTAAAGCAAACATGGAGTACACCACCGAAGAGGCGTAAAAGTTCGGAAAGAGCTTCAAGGCGATGAACATTCCGATGTGTGCCATCAGCTCATAAGAACACAACAGATTGTCAGCTTGTGATACAGCCAAAGAAGTGTCGGACACTCTTGTCAACACATATGAAGGCACAAGAAAAGTCGGACAAGCGAAGATAAGCCAATATTTTCGAAGTATGAGCTGTTCAAGATGGAGCCGAAGAAAACATCACTCGGATGTTCATCCGCTTCACCGAGATTACTAACAATCACAAATCTCTAGGTAGAAAGATTTCCCATGAGGAAATGTGCGGAAAGATACTCGAAGTCTACCCAAGAGAAGATGGGGTCCTAAGGTGACAGCCATCGAGGAAGCTTAGAATCTCCGAGATCCATCTCGGAAGAAGAGGACACCGAGGTCAGCACTAAAAAGAATATTGCACTAAAGGCCTTAGAAAGCAGAGAAGAAAATTTGAGTTCATCACACTCGGAGGAAGATCCTATGGCACTTATTGCCGGAGGCTTCAAAACAATGATGAAGCACAAAAGATGGGATAAATGGCCAAGAGAAGAGTTCTACAAGAAAGACAAGAAGGATAGAAAAGGTAAACATTGTTCCCCTTCAAAATTATCTTTAACTAAAAATCATAGCTGTTTTGAATGTGGCAAGAAAGAACACATAATTAAAGATTGTCTAAGGAGAAAGAGGGAGAGAAAGAAGAAGAAGGCTATGGTGGCTATATGGAGTGATGAAGATTCATCAGAAGAAGATGAAGACTTAGATGACTCAAAGGGTCCGATGGCACTATCGGACTCGGAAGATGAATCGAATCGGACGTAGATCACCGAGACAATGAGGAAACGAATCCTCAGGAGATAACTGAATATTTTATCAAGTTTTCTAAAGTTAATTTAGCTAAATATATTTATACTTGGGAAGAGAAGTCCAATTCTGATTCTTCTCAGTTTAAAAACAACTTGGGTCTACCACTTCGAGAGCATTTCTTTGAAAAATGATTTAGAGAAATTGAGACTTACTCTAAGAGAACTTAAGACTAGTGCTCAATCTAATGAGACAGAGTCCGGGTCACTCAAAAGAGAAAATGAGCTTCTAAAGCAAAAGCTCAATGAGTCTCGAAGAACTTGTTTTGAAGTTTACTCAAGGTCGAAAAACCTTGACATGCTCTTAGGGTCTCGACGTGTCTCCTTCGTAGAAAAGGACTTGGTTTTAACAAGAAGGAGGAATCTAATTCCTACTCGTAGCTTTTCAAAAATGGTTCCGTAACTCTAAGGTTCGGGAAGGCCGAGCATGGTCCCATTCATAAGAATGAAAAGAGGACTCGAGCCTAGACCAGCCTACAGGAGAAAACCCTTTCCACCAGCTTTATAAAAGAAAAGATTTTGAAAAGAAAGAGACATAGACTTAATTTTCTAAAAGAAAGACTCGGAATCGGACCAAACCCAAAGTTATTCAAATCGGGTTCCCAAGAGTCTTCTTCCTCGAAAAGGACCACAAGTAAAGGAAGTTACTGGGTTCATTAGAGGAAGTGAGAAAGGTTAGTTTGTTTCGACTTGCAGGTGGCTCGAAAAAGAACAAAAGGGCATTGGTACCTGGACGGTGGATGCTCACGCCACATGTCGGGAAACTCAAGACGCTTTTCCGAGTTAGAAGATTACAAGGGAGGCAAAGTCAAATTTGATGATGGTAGCAAGGGCAAAATAATTGAGATAGGCAAGATAGAAAAGGAGACAATCTGGTCAGCCCTGTCTACCTTGTCAAGGGATTGAAGTACAATCTACACAAGCATCTCTCAACTACGTGACAAAGGTGAAGAGGTAAGATTTACTCGCACTAACCGTTATATTTCGATGAAACTAACAAGGAGACTAAGCTCTTAGGTAAGAGATCAAGTAATACCTATACTATTGCTCTCTCGACCCAAGTTAGAATTTATCTTGTTTAAAAGCATCTCTACATGATGATTCATGGACATGGCATCGTAGTCACGTTAGCATGCACACCATTAAGAAGCTTAGCGTCTCATGGTTTAGTCGGAGGATTACCTAATTGTGCATTTAAGAAAGATAAAATTTGTGATGCATGCACAAAAGAGAAATAAGTCAGATCATCTTTCAAATCTCTCAAAACTGTTTCCGCATCCAAAGTGCTTGAATTGTTGCACATGGATTTATGTGGTGAAATCCCTCTCAAGAGCCTAGGAGGTAAATCATATGTATTTGTGATTGTTGATGACTACTCATGATTTAGCTGGGTTTGTTTTCTTAAGCACAAAAATGAAGATTTCAAAGAGTTCAAGCAAGCTCTACAGGAAAATCCAAGTTGAGTCTCGGACTCGCATCAAAAGAATTCAAACCGACGATGAAAGGGAGTTCGACTACTCGGAATTTGCAGAGTTCCGTGATAAGAATGGTATCTCCCACAACTTCCCAAGCACCAAGAACTCCTCAACAAAATGGAGTAGTGGAGAGAAAGAACCGAACTCTTAAAGAAATAGGAAGGACAATGATGATTAAACATAATCTACCCTACTATTTATGGGCTAAGGCAATCAACACAAAGAAACTACACATTGAATAGATGGCTCATCGGACCTATCCTGAAGAAAACTCCATATGAGCTTTACAGAGCGAAGAAACCTAACATTTCATACTTCAAACCCTTTGGATGTAAGTGCTATGTTCATAACAATGGTAAGGATCACCTGACCAAGTTTGATGCTCGGTCGGATGAAGGTATTTGTCTTGGTTATTCATCTCATAGTAAAGCATATCGTATTTTTAATAAAAGACCTAACAAAGTGAAAGAAAGCAACCATGTTGTTTTTTATGAGATTGAACAGGGAAAACCAAGTAAGTCAACATTCTTAGATCCGAAGCTCGAGCCGAGATGATGATCTTAGTGAAGACGAGCTCAAAAAGAGTCAGGGAAAAGTCACTCGAACAACATGACTCGTAATGAGACAACTCAAGAAGCAACTCAAAATGTTGGAGGCCAATCAGATCAGCTAGCTCACTCAAAACAGGACATCCGAAGATCAACAAATTTAACCTACAAATCTGGTGAACCGGAGAAAAGGTAGAGCTTTCAAATATGCTTCAAGCCACCCACTCGAAAACATCTTGTCCGATATCAACAGTGGGGTAAGAACTCGTTCCTCTCTACAAAATCTATGTGCATTCACCGCATTCATTTCATTAACCGAACCCGAAATGCACTAGAGGCCTTAAGTGAACCTGAATGTGTAGAGGCCATGCAAGAGGAACTAAATCAATTTGAAAGAAACCAAGTCCGGACTCGACCAAACGACGTTCCGACCACCCAGTCATAGGAACCAAATGGGTCTTCAAGAACAAACTGGATAAAGTTGGGTTGGTAGTCGAAAGAAGGCTAGACTTCGGCTAAAGGTTACAATCAAGAAGAAGGGATTGATTGTGGGGAAACCTTTGCACCTATTACTAGAATTGAAGGCATTAGAATCTTATTGGCATTTGCATCAAGCATGAATATCAAACTGTATCAAATGGATGTTAAATGTGCTTTCCTTAATGGTTTCATTGAAGAGGAAGTCTATGTTGAGCAACCCCCTGCATTTGAAAACTCAAAATTTCCAAATCATATTTTCAAATTGCAAAAAGCTCTTTATGGTCTTAAACAAGCTCCTAGAGCTTGGTATGAAAGATTGAGCAATTTCTTCGTTGAAAATGATTTTAGAAGAGGTTAGATTGACGAGAATCTCTTTATAAAAACCAAGGGGAAAGACTTTCTTATTGCTTAGATCTATGTTGATCATTATAATATTTGGAGCTACTAATGAAATTCTATGTCAAGATTTTTCTAAGTTAATGAGACAGGAATTTGAAATGAGCATGATGGGAGAACTCAATTTCTTCCTTGGTCTATAAATCAAGCAAGACAAAGATGACCTCTATGTCCATCAGTTAAAGTATACCAAGGAGCTGCTGAAGAAGTACAAACTTCATGATGCAAAACATACAACAACACCTATGAGCAGCAACGATAAAACCGGACTCGGATGAAAAAGTAAAGGAGTAGATCACAAACTCTATCGAGGAATGATTGGATCTCTGCTATATATTACTTCTAGTAGGCTAGGCATAATGTTTAGTGTATGTCTCGTGCAAGATTTCAAGCTAATCCAAAGGAATCACATCTCACCTGCAGTGAAGAGAATTTTCGGATATCTTGCAGGGACTCGGAATCTAGGTCTATGGTACTCAAGAGACTCGAACCGACTCTCACCTGGATACTCGGATGCTAACTAAGCTTGATACAATGTTTATAGAAAGAGCACCTCGAGAGCCTCGCCAATTTCTAGGTGCCCTTATATCTTGGCACTCAAAGAAACAGAACTCAGTAGCTCTATCAACTCGCTGAAGTTGAATACATTGCAGCTGGAGCATGTTGTGCTTAGATTTGATGGATAAAGCAACACTTCGAGAGATCTTAGACTTACATTCAAATCAATTCCAATTAAGTGTGACAATTGCAGTGCAATCGGCATCACCGAGAATCCAGCTTCAACACTAAAAAACAAAGCATATTGAGGTCGGTATCATTTTCTAAGAGTCCATTCTAAGAAAGGTGATATTGTACTTGATTTCATTCATACCAAACTTCAATTAGCTAATATCTTTACTAAGCCATTTAGTGAGGATCGGTTTTGCTTTATTAGGAATGAGCTTAGCGTGATTAATGCATAATTATATGCCTTTCGAGTGGAATTACTTTGCATGATTATGTGTTAAATGTTCCGTTTTTATGCTTTAATAATAATTAGTTAAGTTGAGCGAGTGATACCGAGCTATACGTTATTGCTTGTTTGCGGTTTCGAGTCACTCGAAACTTTATCGAGTCGACTCCGATTTTGAGAAAATGGACATCAAACTTCGAAATTATCTCTAAATCAATGGAGAGTTTCAGAAAATTTTTTAAAATCTCTCTTTTTTTCCCTCTCTCTCTCTCTCGCATCGATCGGAGAACTAGCCATTGGCAAACAATCGGTGGAATTCTAACCGTTGGAGAGTAGAACAGATTACACCGGTCCGAGGCGACCGTTGGAGAGTTGGGTCATAACGAACACCGAGGGAAAATTCTTTCTCTATAAATAGCATCATTTTTCCTTCATTTCGCTACTTTACTCTCTACATACTTTCTCTCTCTCTCGTTTACTATATCTCGAGTAAGATCACTGTTTACGAAGAACGAACTGTCTCTCTCAAGCGAAGTTAAGGTTATCTCAAGTAAGCACCTATTGCTCTCGGCTCTCTCTCGACTCCTTTATTTCTCTTTTCACTCTCTTCTCGCTCTCTCTCTCTTCTCGCTCTCTCTCTCTTGAGCTACCTTCTATACTCTCTCTCTCTCTCTTAAGGTTCATCTTCTCTCCTTTTTCACACTAAAACATGCTGAAAAGAGGTTCCCACCTGGACTTTCTTGGTTCCGCAACCAAGAAACCTCGTACAAAAAGCTAAGAGGGTCCTTCCAACCCCTTTAAAATCATTGTCACCCAACACCTAACGTTGGATGACAAATTCTTCCCAACCACCAAATTTTCGTGGTTGAATAACATCAAGACAACATGGATTTACAATTTTCTCGGTTTCAGTGAGTTCATCTACCCAAAACTCGTTTGTGAGTTCTACTCAAACCTCTCTAGCTCTGGGGGTATCCTCACCTCCAAAGTTCAAGACGTTGTTGTCCGTTTCAACGTCTCTCTCCTCCACCGTCTTTTCAATGTATCTTCTCTTTTCCTCAACAGCAACCCTAGACCTTTCAATGAGGTTGCTGATGAATTCTTTGAGAAGTACATAAAGGAATTTCCCGAGTCACACAAAAGCTTTTCGGTGACTCAACTAAAGTCGAAGCCCGTCTTACGTGTTTCTTGCTGATTGAGAATCTTCTTCTCTCAGCATTCAAGTAAAGAAAATCCTAACTCCAAACATCTCAAAGCTCTATTTGACATTCTCGAGGGCTATGAAGTAGACCTCTTTCCAGCCATAATCGAGCGGATGGTCGCTCTGCCCACTCGGACTAAAAATCCACCCTCTTCCTTTTGGGGCCCTTCTCACTTTTATTTTCAAACAATTCAAACTTCCCTCCCTCGGATTCGAATGCGATTTCGAGGCTGCCATTGTTGTTGGCAAAAAGAACACCTTGGGTATGGACACTAGGAAACCCAACCGTGTGTCCGGATCCATAGCTCGAACTGAGGCCACCATCTCCGCCTCGGACTCATACTCAAGCCCCTCTTTCTCTACCTCCTCCACCTGGTGGTGCTTCCACTTCAGGTGTTTCTCGAGTCCTTTCTTCCGCCTTGTCCACCGCAATCATGGACAAGATCTTGTCTGTGTCCACTGAACTCAAGGACACACTCCGGTCATTCAAGACCGTCTTACGGTTAATGACCATCAATCAAAAGACTGCTCGATCCCAAATCGGATAGCAGCAAGATGTGCTTCTTGAGATGAAGGCACTCGTCAAGGAGCAGAAGGAGATGCTTGAGCTCCTCCAAGAAAGGCGCTCAAAGCCGCTCGGGACCCGGGCAACTCGGATACATTCGAGGAGTCCTCGAGCCCGGCTAAATCCCTCTCGGGAAGGAAGAAGAAGAATAAGAAGAGACTACCACCGAGGCAACTCCCTTTGAGGAAAAGGAGGAAGGGGAACAGGAAGGAGAAGAAAAGGAAAAAGAAGGAGCAGAAGCAGCGAGAGGGACAAGGTGCTCCCACCCTCCAGCCCGAATTGATCGGCTTAGACAGTGAGTCCGAGTGGGTCGAAGACCTTGCTGAAAAGGTCGGTTAACAGCTTGTCCAGCCTAAGCAAGTAACTCCCTCGGTCGAGTTCCAAGAGGATGAACCTTTAGACAACCTAGTTTTGGAGTCCGCCACTCGGAGCTGAGCCCATTCCGGAGATCCAAGTGCTGCCCCCGCCTCGTTCCTCTACATCATCCCGCTCTTATCGGCGAAGGCGCACTGCTCGTCCATCCACCTCAACTCAAACTGCCCCCTCTCCACCTTCTTAAAATTTCTTCTGTGTTTTTTTAGTTGTCCAAACAAACAAATTGTATCTTCTTGATACATTCTTCCTCTTTTTGTTTTTACTTGAAAGGCAAGGGGAGAATAGTTAGAAAAATTTGTTATCTTATTTAGGGGAGTTTTTCTCTCACCCTTTTATGTACATATTCTGTCTATGTGAATATTAATGAAGTTTCTATTTCGAGCTTATTTATCTCTCAATGTAATTGCTTTCCGAGTTTCAATGTCCTTTCCGAGTTCATCTTGCCCTAATATATCAACTAAGTTACATGTTTTTGTTGTTGCTCCGATTTATCAACTCGGTTGTTTTGATGAGCAATACTCTAAGCTCGATTCACTTCATTTCTATGCGATATTTCAGTTTTTAGCTCTAACGCACTCCAAGCTTAATTGCTCTTATATAATCTAAAGTTTGAATCACTCTAGATATTTTATGCGATTCTATCTCTATACTCGACATATTCTTTGAGAAAGAATGAAAAATCGGATCTATAACACTAACAAAGTTTCTATCTAAGTATAGAATGCCTTTCATAAAAACGGGGAGATTGAAGACTCGGACTTTACATGTATAACATTCCGAGTGCTATTAAGGAATCGGTATAAACTTCATCTCTTGTAAGTATTGATTTCAAGTAATTCTAAGTGCTATAGAAACTTTATTGAGTGGTATAGAACCTTTTCTGAGTGGTGCGGAAACTATTACATATGCTTTTATTTGATTCTGACCGACTCGTAAAGCATAATCTTGCTCATCATTTCATGCTTATAGTTCCGAGTCACTCGGACAATACTGAGATTTATCGCATGTTCAAACATTTTTCTCTAACACCTTTAAACTTAGGTCCGACTTCATATTCTAAGTTCAAGTGAATTATGGTGTTAATTCGTCTCGTTAAGTGTGCATGTTTTGTTTGAAATATATTTGTCTAGATCAAGTATTCTTACTCCGATATTCTTTATCCAAATTGATCTTTCTCTAAGAAGGAATTTTTAGTATAATGAACATTAGAATCAGAAAATTTCATTCTTCCAGGACTCGGATAATTATGCACTTAATTATCTTAATTAAATTATTATGTGTGTCTAATCTTGGACCAAAGTATTTTATACTTTGAGAACCAAAATTGATTTACTTTTGTAGGTTATCTAAACGAGGTTATCCTACTTTTGAATTACAAAAGTAACCGGTTTCAAGATGTCAAATCACCGATAGACAAGGCTTTTTCTACTTCGACCAAGGCCCGGACACTCGTGTCGGGGTTGTATGTTTCCAAAGCTGGAAATCTTCAACACTAAGCTCAACGGTGGTTTCCACCTTACTTTTCGGACACCACCAGTGGATTGGGACATCCTAAGGAGTCAAGAGTCATTTCACAATGATCACATCTCAACAGATCTTTTCCGAGCAACTCGTAACAACCGTTACAACGGTCATAGAGGACTTCTAATCGAAGCTAGTCATAACGACTAATCCGCTTGGTCATCTATAAATAAAAGCCACTTCACAAGACTTGAAGATTGCTGAACCCATTGCTGAAATCAATTGTCAATACACATACTTAAGCAAAAGTCTTTGTATTCATACTCAATCTTCTTCTTACAACTCTAATTCCGTACTTAACATCTTTCCGAGTTGTAAGGTCTTGTAATCAGTCACAAACTTTCATTCTTACTTTTTGAGTAAGGTCCCTTGACTGAGCTATAAGGGTTATCTCAGCTCGGTTGTCCCTAGCTGTAAAGGTTACCTCAATTAGGAAGTACTAGATCGGATAAAGGAACTTCTAAGTCTACGAAAACTTTGTAAGGAATTGTCTAAGGGAGCAATTATGGTGAAGTCTTTCTACTGTATTTTGTGGATTCAAAATAGTGGATTTGACTTGGTGCTTGGATTAGCACTAGTCGTGGTTTTTTGTCCCGGGAGGGTTTCCACGTAAAATCGGAGTTCATACTTTTCTAAGTCCAATCTAGACTCAAACAATCTTAAGGTTTGTTTTAAACTTTAATCTTCCATTTATTGTTCAAATTGCCCCGAGGTTGTCCCATCTTGCTGATCCGAATCTCCACACGGGATCTCTTAATGTTATGGCAACAAATCCAGGAAAAGGGCTTATTTTTATAAATTATGTAAATGGTGAATATGTAAGGAATAGAAAAGATAAGTTGAATAAAAGCCTAAAGAACATAATAATTGAATATTCTTTAGCGCTTCGCACGGATTCAAAAGTGGTATGTAGGAAAGAGGAACCGATTTCGGCAAAGTAACGTTTAGGTATGAGTGCTCTAGTTAGCTTTACTGCAGCATTACTCATAGGAGAAACCCACATGGGAAGGAGATCCAAGGCTCTCTATTTATAGGGACAGACTTAGGTCACAAATTACCTAAGGTTTACACTCGCGAGCCGTGTAAGCAGCTGCAAATAAATCGAGCTAGAATCTCACAAGATTGAATCGAATAAAGCAAGGATAGAACTGGATAAAACCTGGTTCACGGCGCCGGCCACCCTGGCTCTCCTTGGGTTTCGTGCCCTAGCGTGTTTCCAAGGGATTCTCCAAGCCAAAACACAGCGTTCCACTTAAAACTCCGGGGTTACGGGCGCCGACCACGACGTCGTTTTGAGGGGAAAAGGTCCTCTTCTCGTGTAGATTGTTTTATGGATCTTAAATGCAGTACTTTAATGCTAGTGATCATGAAATGCAACATTCTAACGCAATCTTCGGGTCTTCGACTCCTTATCTAATTGGACAAAAGTAAAATGCAGTATTCTAAGCTTGAAATTTTCCTGGCACACGGACTCGGACTCGTTGTCTCCGAAGGCTTGGCCCGATTATTGTATCGTCCGAAAGAAAAGGGGATTTTCGAATCGACCCAAGGTAAAATGCTATTTATTTGGTGTTGGGGGTTCTTTGTGGTTTATTAGCTTCTATCGCAACAATCAAACATAGTTCAAGATCCAAATCCTCAAACACGACTCGGGATTTCATCATCGAGGCCAATAAAATAAAATACAGAATTAAAGAGATAAGAGACGACACTTTTAGTCGTCTACAATGCTAAACCTTTGACTACGGTTCTTCTATTGAATCGTCATCATAGACACTTTGATTCATCATCGGTGTCATCATCTACTCGACTCATCATCGCGACAAGTAGCCACCATAGCCTTTTTCTTCTTTCTATCCTTTTTTCTCTTTGGACGAGTCCTTGACTATGTGCTATTTGCTACCACACTAAAAATAGTCGAGTTCTTAATGAAAGATAAATTTGAAGAGGATGAGAATTTACATTTTTGTCTTTCATGTAGAATCCTGCTTAGGTTTTACGCTTTCATATAGCTTCTCTCGGGTGACATTTACATTTCAAGCCTTGATGTCGATGTATCTTGACAGGGGAGTCCCCATGCTATGCTAGGGTCCCAGAAATTCCCCAAGATAAATTCTGGACCATCCTCTTCCGAAGAATAGGAAAGGGGTAAGAGTATTGTGCTCCTTTACTTTTAGTTGCATGTTAAAAGTGTCTTGCGAACATAATTAATTTACATTACGAACGAGAGTAATCTTGAACTGTGTCCATCAATCTCTACTCGACCCCTAAAGCTTTTAAGGATTTGTTTACCGGAAAGACGTTCGAACATTTCAGGTGAGTTTTAGTTAGTGAAAGTGCTAACTCATGAGCTTTTAGTAGATTTGCTAATCGCTCTGTTATTTTTGTAGGATCATCGATCTACGTCCCCTCCATCGGGAGGTTTCCTTGGCTGCTCTGAGGCTCAAACACGTCCCTCTAGCCGGTAGATACCGTTTAGTAGCACGACTAGAGTGGGTACTTCACGGCGCTCTTACCGGCGTGGTATTTCCGAGGCCGCCCCAAGTACATCCGTACCTAGACCTAGTTTTTCCGGTGTTGAGACTAGCTTCTCCGAGGCTTATATGGATTTCATGCCTCCACAAGCGCTTGAACCTCATGGTAACCCGTATGATTTGCACCGGATGTCTTACATCGGACCATCTTATGAGGCTTCTCAATCAATCTTGGATTACGGGGCTAGCTACTCACAAGCTGCTGGCGATAGACGGGTTTACACTTCAATCTTGGAGGATTTTCACAACTACAAAAACAATATTTACGGACGGAAACTAGCGACGGAATCGAGTCCCTCACTAATTAGCGACGGAATTAAATTTCGTCGCTATTTTAGTCATTAGCGACTGGACATAACGACGGAAATTGAAAAATTAGCGACGGATTTTTGGAAAAAAAGTTAAAATTTTTTTTAATAATTAGCGACAGAATCAATCCGTCGTTGATTCCGTCGCTATATATATTTTTAAAAATTTTTTAAACTTAGCGACGGAATCGATCCAGTCGCTAAATGTAATTTTTTATTTTTTTTAATTAGCTACGGAATTTTCCGTCGCTAATTCAAAATTTTTAAAATTTTCAATTTGCCAGCTCATCGTAATTTGAAAAATATAAAAACTTTGAAATTTGAATTAGCGACGGAAAATTCCGTCGCCAATCCGAATTTTCATATTTAAATTTGCCGCCTATTTTATTTTTAAAATTTTTAAAAAATTCAAATTTTTCGTTGGCGACTGGACGGTTCGATCGCCGATTCCGTCGCTAAATTAAAATTTGATAAATTTTACGTTGGCGGGCTATTAAATTTTCAAATGTGTTGAAAATTTAAAATTTTTTAATTAGCGACGGAATTTTCCGTCTCTAATTCCATCGCTAATTAAATTTTTTAGTAGCGACGGATTAAATCCGTCGCTATTTTCGATATAAAATCCGAACTTCAACGAGACTCGGCAAACATAAGGACAAATAGAAGTGGGAGTGTGAGAGAGCGAGCGGAGAGGCGAATCAATCGTTCGCCAACGCCGTTCGTCGCCCACCTCCGCCACCGCCGTTCGCCGCCCGCCTCCGCCACCGCCACTGCCGTACACGTCACCAACTAACCACCTTTAACCTCTTATAGGTATGCTTTCTTGATCCTCCCTCATTGTTGGTTGTATTTATAATTTACTTTGTTTACTATAAAATTTCACATTTTAGAGGATTTGATATAACTTATTTTGATAGGCATGGTTGGAATGAGGTAGAAGATGAAGATAATGAGAAAGAGGAAGAAGAAGAAGAAAAGGAAGATGAAGAACATAACTTGTGTTTGTATAATTTACTTTGTTTACTCTTGTTTTTATTTTCAATTAGTTTTTATGGATGTTTGAAGTTGGATTATTTATGATTTTTGTGTTTGTATATGATTTTTGTATTTGAATTAATGTTGAATTTGATGTTGTTATGTTACCGGATTATTTTCGATTTGTATTTAATTGTAGATTTTTGTATTAACCATCAAAATTATACAAAATTGTAAATTTTTTAAAAAAATTCGCTAAAAATCAGCGACGGAATCGTAAAATTCCGTCGCTGATTTTTAGAGACGCTGAAAATCAGCGACGGAAATTTTCCGTCGCTAATTTTGAAATTCCGTCGCTAAATAACGTTTTTCCGTCGCTATTTCCGTCGCTATATGACGATTTTCTAGTAGTGTTTGGTAATTATGTCTTCAATGATGCCTCCTATGAAAATTGAACAACTCCTTGTAGGGTGGTTTAGCTAATATTAATGGTTTTTACCATTTGACTCTATGTAATGAGATGAATGCAAAGACTCGATTCAAAATGCTTTCTTTTATTTATGATGCGAAAGAAATCTAAGGAAAAAAATGACAAGACAAATCGAAAACCAAACATTTTCACTAGTCCCCATTCCCTCTTAAAGAGAATAATAAAATGAAAAATAGGGAATGTTAAGTGCACGGTCCAAAAATAATAAAGGTCGGTTGAATTTGGCCAAAAACAAAAAACAAAAATTGGCCAAATGAATGCTCGACCAAAAAATTAAAGTGAACCGGTCGATTTGGCCAGCATCGGTGAACCCGCACCCTAAGGCTCTAGCTGACTATAGTGACGTGATAGAGGAGGACTTTGGTCTTGGTATCTACTACAAAAAGGACCTTGTGGCTGGTCAACGGAAATTACACCTTCAAATTCCTTTTTGCAACTCTTTTACAAAACAGCTTCCTAGGAAAATTTTGAGTTTCTTACGAACCTTGCGTTTCTTAGAGGTTTTAATAAAAGGGGTTTTCAAATAATTTAGGGTTTTGAAAGATGAATTTTAGAAAGTGGGGATTGATCTCTTATTAAGATTTTTGAATTTTATTAAGTTGAATTAAAGATTAACCGACTTAAATTGATTGGCGTTTTATTAATTATTTTATTTTAACAATTATTTTCAGAATTCTCGGGATATTATTTCTTAACCGAGGAGGGTAAAGATATTAAGGATTCACATATGTCGTGAGGCTTTAGGGCCAGATTGGTGGAAAAACACCAAGCTGGACTCAAGCCACGACCATTGACCACCTGGTGCTAGCCGAAGCCAGCACTTCGCAGGTGAAGGGCGCTAGCCATAGGTCAAGCTCGAAGGAATCGGCGCTGCCTTTGGCCTCGGCAAGAAGATCTAGAAACCCTAATTTCTATACCTACAATCTATAAAATCGAGATGCAATTTTGGATAGAAATAAAGCAAAAAGGAGTCGCCGATCAGCTTTTAGGGAAGAGAAACGAAAAAACCAAAAGTAAAAAAATTTCTCTTCCGATGTTTGTATAAAGCTAAGATCAAAAAGGCTAAAACGACTCCATTGGTCTAAGAACCGAGAATAAGATTCGGGGGCAAGGCTACGAAATGTAGGCAAAACCTTTTCCATTCCACCCATGCGAAGACGATCATTACTAATTTGAGTAGCGAATTTAAATGACGTACTAAACACAAACACACAACATGGTAAGAGAAATTGAAAGCAACCAAACATGGAAGAAAAGTAATAAAAACAAATAAAGGAAAAGAAAAAAGAAAACAAAAGAAAGCGAGAAAGAAAAGAAAGCGAAAACTTTAAAGGTTACATCGGGCGGGGAGGAATTAAAAGCAATACATCATTGATCCATAATACGGAAAGCGATAAATAAAACATAAATAAATAAAGAACCGTTTGAAGGCCGAACCGGTGCCCTCGGGTTGTCCCACTTGATGATCTAGATCTCCGCACTGGATCTCATGATGCGACGGCAACGAATCAAAAAATGGGGGCTTTTTGATGAATTTTGAAAAGGTAAGTTTGTAGGGAGTATAAAGAGATCAGTCTGAATAAATGCCCAAAGATCGGAATAATTGAATATTCGTTAGCTCTTTTCGAAGATTCAACAGCGATGTTTAGAATAGAGGAGTATTTGAGGATGCTTTTCAGCGAGTAACATTTAAAGAAAGGTTATTTTTGGCTCAATTCAGCAAGCATAACACCAAGGAAATAAGTCGTGCTAAAATGAGAGACAAGGATCTCCATTTACGAGGAGAGACTAGGGTTTGTCTCGGCTTGCCGTCCGGAGCTGATTAGAAAAAATTGGCCATTAAATCAGAAGATTGAACCAAATAGAATAGGATAAAAGCGAGATAGAATCCAGTCGGGCGCCGGCCACCCGGGCATTCCTAGGGTTTCGTGCCCTAGCATGCCATAAAAGGAATCTTCGAGCAAAAGCGGTGCGCTTCACTCAAGAAATAGGTGCAAAACACGACGTCATTTTTAGGGAACATCTCCTAGTCTCGTGTGGACTTGTTTTGGAGTTTAAACGCGACACTTTGATGCTTATGATCATGTAATGCAATGTCTAACGGCAATCTTGAGGTCTTAAGCTTCGTGTCTGTTTGGACAAAACGTGAAATGTAGAATTCTAAGCCTCGAATTTCCAGTACGCAGCGACTTGGACTCCGTTGTCTCTAAAGCCTTATCCCGGATTTGGACCGTGCAAAAGAAAAGGGGATTTTTGGATCGATCCAAGGAAAAAGGCTATTTATTTGGTGTCTGGGGTGGTTCTTTTATGGTTTATTGGCTTCCGTCGCACCAATTAAATTCAATCCGTGATCCAACTCCTCAAACAGGACCCGGGATTTCATCATCGGGCCCACAATATAAAATATAAAATTAAAGAAAATAAGGGACGACACTTTTTAGGTGTCTATAGTTAGCCCCCACTTTGACCGAGTTTGAAAAACGAAAGGTCAAAGTAGACACTAAAGGATACTTGCTTCCATTAGTGTATAGTGATTTTAATATTTATTGTAATATCTTGAATTGGTTGCTTTCGAACCAGAACACCAAGATGGGGGCCTTGACTTGATGGCGATGCGTGCGTTCTAAAGTCCGAGCAAGATAGTCCTAAGCTTGCCTTGATCGGAGCCTAAAGATTTATGGATTTTGACGCTGAAACTTCAATAATCTTTAATCTGAATTTTGGCCCGATAATCTATCTGTACTAACATACTTTTTAGTGGATAATCAAAATGACTAAAGTTTAGTGTTTTACCCGAACAACCGAGTAGAAAACAAATTGAAAATCTGATATGAATAAAGCTGTTTTGGTGGGTGTACGAGTTCTCGGTTGCATGAATAAAATGCTAAGGAGTCACATGCCACGATTGATGGGACTTCACAAGCTAGGCCACCTACTATGGTTGCAAAGCTGCCGTTGAAAGGACACCTCCATGCGTCATGGCCGGCGCAGCCAGCCTTTGGCGAGTCCGGCCCTCGTCATGCTATACCAGATTCCCTTGGTCTCCCGAGCCTTTTTGTACTCTTATCTTGTATGCTTAGTTGGCTTGACCGAATGGGTCTATAAAAGGGGTGCTTAGTGTGTTCACTTTGCACACTTGTTCCTCTCTTGCACTTCTTATCTTACTTTTTTGCATGCTTGATTTGTTCTTCTTGAAAACTAGTGGGTTTCCTAAGTATTTTTTCTTCAAAATGGCTAGGAGAAACGCTCATACTACAGGGAGGTCAAGAGCTGAAAAACTTGTCCAAGATAACTTCCTTGAACGGGAATGGTGCCCTCATAGTGAATGGAGTCCAAGCGACCTCTTAGTGGAGGCTAAAAATCATGTTTCTTCACTCGTCATTACTCCTTCGGTATGCTAGTTGGCTTAAATTTCTTCGTTTGCTCATTTAGAGTAGTTCTTGCGCTAAAAATCTTGTTGTATTTTTGTTTTACTGAAGGGCTCAAGTCGGGGTAGTGGAGCCATACCTAAATTTATGAAGACATGCAGAAAGATGAATTATCCTCTTGAAGATGTCATGCACAATGCTTGGGTTTGGCTCTCGCTTCCATGCTTTAAACCATCTTTGTGATAAAAGAGTGTGATCCCATTATGGCCATTAATGAGCGCTTTTGGGATACCACCAAACTTTCCACCTTCTCTTCAGGGAAATGACCATAACGCCTTTTGATTTTGCTATTTTGTCCAGCTTTAAGCTTCTCGGGGAGCCTCTAACTTATGACCGGAATTCGTACAAAGATCACGGTTACCTTCATCATCTCTTTGGTCCCATGGCTAGTAGATTCCCTCATAAAAACTTCTTCAAGTATACCATTCTTTTCGAGGCTTTTGAGGATGCTAGGTTTTGGCCTCAACATTCTCCACAACAATAGGTCCGGATCATGCTTGCTCTCTTGTTAAGCACGGTTCTCTTTTCCGACCAAACCTCTAATGTTCATGTTCACTATTTGGTGAACTTAAGGGACCTTGACAAAATAAAGGAGCTCAACTAGAGTGCTCCCATGTACACTTGCCTTATAAAGGGGCCTCCTTTCTAATGTGCGATACACAAAACCCGAAAAGATTTGACCAACTATCTTCCCTTGTGCGGTTTGTGGAAGATCATTGAAATAAAGATCATTAAGGTATACTCTAATTCTTCATGTATTCTTGATATGTTTTCATCTTGTGTGGATAAAAATCTTACTTGATTTGCAAAATGTAGTCGTGGTTGTATGAATACTTTCCACATTAAAGACTCGGACTTTATACTTACACTTTTCCGAGTTCCATCCAGGAATCAGGTATAAGATCTCTTCTCTCATAGGGTTTTGATTTCAAGCCATTCTATATACCTTAGAAAGTTTTCCGAGTGATATAGCATTTATTCCGAGTGTTCTAGAAACTATTTCATATGTCTTTGTGTGACTCGAGTGACTCGGAAAGCATACTTGTACTAACTCAATTTTGAGTTACTCAACACTCGAATTATTTCATGTTCAAACACTCGTATTCGCACACATAAACAAAGGTCCGACTTCATGTTCCAATGTTAATTTTCTATTCCAAGTCAACTTATGTTGTTTGAACTTTGTTTAGTCTAGATCAAGTTTGTTCACTCGATATTCTTAATCTAACTTGATTCTCCTTTAGACCGACTCGGATGGAATTTTGAGTATCATGGATATTAGACTAAGAAAAATTCCATTCCTTTTCCGAGTCGGATAATTAGTCATTTAATTATCTTAATTATATCATTATTTGTGCCTAACCTTAGACCAAAGTATTTTATACTTTGAGAACCAAAGTGATTTGCTTTTGTAGGTTATTCAAACGAGGCTATCCTATTTTTAACCGCAAAAGTAACCGGCTTCAAAACGTCAAATCACCAGCGAGACAAGGCTTTTTCCACCTCTCGACCTAGCCCCGGACAATCGTGTCGAGATTGTCCGTTTCCAAAATTGGAAATCTGCAACGCTAAGCTCAACGATGGTTTCCACCTTATTTTTGAAGACACCACCAGTGGTTTTGGGACTTCCAAAGGAGTCAAGAACCGTTGCTCAACGTTCATATCTCAACGGATATTTTCCGAGTGACTCGGAAAATCCTTTACAACGGTCACAAAGGACCTCCGAGTCATAAGATGGACAGAACGGTTAAGCTGCTTCGGTCATCTATATATAGAAGCCAACTTTCAAGACTTGAAGATTACCGAATCTATTGTTAGTACATATACTTAAGCAAAAAGTCATTCTCAATCTTCTAGTTACAACTCCAATTCCGTATTTCATAATTTTCGAGTTGTAAGGTCTTGTACTCAATTACAAACACTTTCTTTCTTACTCTCTAAGTAAGGTCCCTTGACCGAGCTGTAAGGGTTAACTCAGCTCGCTTGTCCCTAACTCGTAAGGGTGATCTCGGTCGGAAGTACTAGATCACATAAGGAAATTTCGAGTCTAGGAAAAACTTGTAAGGAGTTGTCTAAGGGAGCAACTCGAGTCAAGTCAGCCTACTGTATTTTGTGGACTCAAAATAGTGGATTCAACTTCGTACTTGGATTAGCATGGTCCGTGGTTTTCTCCCCAGGAACGTTTCCACGTATTTTCCGAGTACATTCTAGACTTAGACAGTTTCAAAATTTCGTTTAATCTGTTTCTTCACTACTTACTGAAATCCGAGTTTATGCTTTTCCGAGTTTAACCTTACTTCACGCTCACCTCGGATTCATATCTATTTTAAATTCAAGCAAGTTTCCTCATCACCCTATTCACCCCCTCTAGGATGACTTATACTCTCCAAGAGCAAACCTTCACAAATCTTTCTCCTGGCTCAATGAACCAACTAACATTTCCGGCCTCCATATCATGTGCTAAAATATATCTTCAACGACCTCGGATCTATGATATAGGCTTCTTGAGATCCGCCCTTAACCGTGTGACATTGGTATGTTGATCTTGGACTCAAAATTAACCTTAATAATGTGCCTTGCAAAGTTTTACTTCACTATTTTGTTGGCTGCCCTTGCGCATCGCTCTGTGGTGGACCTTGTGGCCTTGGTTATGCACGGTTTATGTTGATTTTTATGTTGTTTTCCACTTTTTCTTACTTGTGTGCTTATGAATCCTGTATATACAGGCCAACATCCATCCTTGGGCCCAACTCCAACACCCTCCAAGCGTCACCATAGCTCGGGAGTTAAGTGAAAGGAAGATCTTTTCGACCATTTCGGTTTTGTTGGTACCTTGGTGAAAGAGTTACACCACAAATCCAGGTTAACACATGGCCTCTGTTCGTTCCTTTGGATCCACCAGCGACCATGTTCTACTTTTTCTCCCTTTCTCAACAAGAGCAAGTTGAGACTACCGTCGATTATCCTTATGCCTTGTTCTTGAATTTACACAAATCTTATGCTCATCATGCGAGACGTATCATGACTAAACCGGTGAGCTCCTACTTCTTCCTCTCCTTTGCATAATTGAATTTCTTGTATGGAAATTAACTTCTTCTTTTGGTAGCTTACTCCGGTGGACATCCACATTCCAAGCCTTGATGTGCACGTTACTCAACCTAGGGAATCTCCTCGTTAAGTGAGGATTCCCGAAATCCCTGAAGAACACTATATTGGGCATCCTTTCCCTAGGAATTGGCGAGGGGTAAGATTTTCATACTCTTTACTTCTAGTTGCATGCTAAAAGCATTTTTCGTTGATACCTTTAAATAAATTTTATAGTACGACCAGGAACAATCTCGGACTAATCCATTAATCTCCAATTTGCGCTTAGGGAATCCGAGATTTCTTCACTCGGGAGAACTTTCCCAACCTTTTGGGTAAGTCCTTAGTTAGTGGAGTGCTAACTTTATCAAGCTTTTATTAGATGTAATCATGGCCCTTTCATGTTTGTATAGCGGCGATCTAGAGCATCTTTATCGGGAGGCTTCCTTGGTGGATCGGGAGCGCAAGCTCATCAATCTGGTCAAGAACCGCCTTTTGGTGGTTCACCTAGGGCAGGTATTTCCCGACTTTCATCATAGCATGCACATCGTGAGAGTACGACTAAAGTGGGGCCTATCACCTCCTAGCCTAGTGTTTTCGATGACGGGGCCCAACTTTTCCGAGGAGAGTATAGATATCTTGCCTCTTCAAGCCTTCGATCGTCATAGAAACCCTCTTTATTTTCCTTGGGCTTCTTATAGTGGACAATCCGATGGAGCATCCCAATCTTGGGGCCATGGACTTGGCTCTTATCAAGATGGTGGAAACGCCCGGTTTACCACATCTGTCTTGGAGGACTTCGGGAATTACATCTTCGATGACGCTTCCAATGGCGATGATTAGTGGATACCTTGTAGGGTGTTGTTCGTGGTTTAATATTTATTGTTTTGTAACGTTGTAACTCTTATGCAATGAGATGATAAAATGCCAAGAAACAGGATTTCTATAAAATGCATTTTTATTTAATATGATGCAAAAATTCCTAGGAAAAATTACAAAGACAAATCGAAAAAAATGCACTAGCCCCCATTCCCCCAAATGAAAATAATAAAAATAAAAAAGGGAATTTGTATGTGCAGGGGTCCAAAAATAAAAATATGGTGCGCACACAAAAATAACAATGGGCCGAGGCAAAAATATTATGGCCCAATGATTACTCGGGCTAAAAAAATAAGGTAAACCGGTCCGACCAAGGTGGTGGCCGGTGCCGACCACCCGTGAAGACCAGGGTGTTGGCGACTCGAGAAGTTGTGTACGGTAGGAGTCCGGAGCTCTAGAAAACTATTATAAATTAGATTGACGCTGGGGCTAAAAAATCGTGCCTTATAGAAAATCATCTCGCAAATCAAAGAGAATTTCCCAAGTGCCTTTTCCCTTATAAGAAAAAGAACTTTATGAGCGACCTATCTCGTTAGATGCATGAGATGACCCATAAGGGGAGAGAAGTTCTATCAAATTATGGTTCGAATACGTTATACAGTATTCGCCAAGTGAAAGTATATTGGACTTTCTTGAGGGCTGTTGTGACCTTTTGGGATCCTTACCACCATGTCTTCAAGTTTGGGGATAAGGAACTATAGCCCTCGCGGAAGAGTTTGATGCTATACTTGGGCATCCAACGGCGTGGGAAATCTGTCATGCCCAAATCTTCCGAAAACCCGTGCAAGACCCACAAGCATCTTTTGAAACCGAGCAATAGGAATCTAGGGTGTATTCTTATTGGGAACTAAGTGAATCTAATGAATCGATGAAGCACTATCTCTAGATGTACGCATTCCGTGAAGCGACAATTATCCCATGGCGACGAGTCGTTATTACCTGCCCGATAGGTGGATTCCTACCAGTAGGAGGTTGCGGGGATATACCACCTGGCAGCACTACTAAGTTTAGTGGAGCACTTAGAGAACTATTGTTCCCTAACACCGCTAATAATTGTTAAAACAATTAAAGGCCTAGACCGCCTTAAGGCTAATTCCGAGGAAGACTTCACTAGGAGCCCCTGTTATTCCAGGTGAGCAAATAACAACCGACGAGACCAAATGGTGTGAGTTGGTCGATAGCACCGGCCACAAATGGCTATCTTTCGTCACCAAGGCTGAATTGCCTCCATTCACGTCAAAAGTCTCGACTTTTCGCTTTTTCCTTTTTTTTACTTCAGCTTCTCTTTTATTTTGCTCCTGTTGGACCCAAAAAAGGTTGAATTTTAACCTTGTAGCACACTTTTTTTTATCTCGTTGTGTACGGATCTGGTCGATAGAGCATCTAAAGCTAATTTAGGCTCGGGCAAATATTGATGCATACTTAGCGATGCACTTCGTCAACAAAAATGGAAAGAGGTGGTAACTAATCACCTTGCTTCTTAGTGTGAGGAGCACCTCAGGAACCATAGTAACGATATAGCATGGTATATTGTGCACAAGAAAGTGTCCCAATTTATATACAACATCCTTTTGTATGCTCGCGGGCTTAAAAGCGACGACTTATTACTTCCCTAGCCTTGTGTTGTGACAGATGGGAAGAGAGTAAGTAATCCCTCTATCGGACTATATCTAGCTTGCTACCTTTGAATTACTTAAAGGATATGGAAACTCTAACCAAACAAAATCATGGACTGAATATCTGGATGAACTCGCCAAAGCTATTGACACCCGCGAGACAAACCGAATACTACTGTTTCTACCTATTGTTTGGAGTTGATAATAGAAGTGGATCCCCAATGGCGTAGGCACCGAGAGCTAGAGAGATAGACCGTGAAGAAGCTTCCTGCTGCCGCAACACTCCAAATTTGTGAAGCAAACCCTCGCGTAGCTGAACGCGTCCACCGAAGAGAATCTGGAGCCAAGGAAGCCGAAGAGAAGAGGGCCTATAGAATTGAGGAGTTGAAGAACTGTACCCGGGATGATAGACTAGGGCTTTGATTTTAGAACAGACTTTTTAGGGAGAAATAAAAGAATAGGAGGATTAGTTTTACCTCTTTAGAATAGGGCTTAGATTTTATGGTCTTAAATAAGCTCCCGGAGCTTGGTATGAAAGACTCAGCAATTTCTTGGTTGAAAATGATTTTAGAAGAGGTCAGATTGACAAGACTCTCTTTATAAAAGCTAAGGGGAAAGACTTTCTTATCGCTCGGATCTATGTTGATGATATAATATTTGGAGCTACTAATGAAATTCTATGTCGAGATTTTTCCGAGTTAATGAGACAGAATTTCAAATGAACATGATGCGAGAACTCAATTTCTTCCTTGGTCTACAAATTAAGTAAGACAAAGATGGCATCTATGTCCATCAATCAAAGTATACCAAGGAGCTGTTGAAGAAGTACAAACTTCAAGATGCAAAACATGCGAGTGACACCTATGAGTAGTAGCATAAAGCCGAACTCATACGAAAAGGTAAAGCGATAGATCGAAATCTATTGAGGTATGATTGGATCTCTACTGTATCTTACTTCCAGTAGGGCAGACATAATGTTTAGTGTTTATCTATGTACAAAATTTCAAGCTAATCCAAAGGAGTCACATCTCACTGCGGTGAAGAGAATTTTCGGATATCTTGCAAGGACTCAAAATCTAGGTCTATTGTACTCACGAGACTTAGAACCGACTCTCACTTGGATACTTAGATGCTGACTATGCTGGATACAAAGTTGATAGAAAGAGCACCTCAAAAGCCCGCCAGTTTCGGGTCAATCCCTTATACCTTGGCACTGAAAGAAATAGAATTCACTAGCTCTATCTACTGTTAGAGCTAAATACATTGCAGCTGGAGCATGCTATGCTCGGATTCTATGGATCAAACAACATTTAAGAGATCTTTGACTTACATTCAAATCAATTCCAATCAAGTGTGACAATCAAAGTGCAATCAGCATCACTAAGAATCCAATTCAGCATTCAAAGACAAAGCATATTGAGGTCGGGTATAATTTTTCGAGAGACCATTCCGAGAAAGGTGATATTGGACTTGAATTCATTCCTACCAAACTTCAACTAGTCGATATCTTTAGTAAGCCACTTAGTGAGGATCAGTTTTGCTTTTTAGGAATGAACTTTGCATGATTATGTGTTAAATATTTTCTTTTCCATGCTTTAATAAATAGTTCAGCTAAGCCGGTGATACTGAGCTATGAGTTATGCTTGCTTGCGGTTCTAAGTCGGACTCAATTTTTGAGAAAAATGGACATAAAACTTTAGAAATCATCTCTAGTTTAGTGGAGAATTTTAGAAATATCTTTTAAAATCTTTCTTTCTCTTTCTCTATCTCTCGTGTATCGATCGAGAGAACTAGCCGTTGTGCGACAAACATTAGAATTCTAACCATTGGAGAGCGAGAATAGTCACACCGGTCCGAGGCAAGCTGTTGGAGAGTTGGGTCGGAACGAATACTGAAGGACAATTCTTTCTCTACAAATAGTGTCCTTTTTCCTTCATTCCACTACTTTACTCTCTACTCATTATTACTCTCGTATACAACCTCACAAGCAAGTTCAATGTTTTCGAAGAGCAAACTTTCTCTCTCAAGAAACACAAGAATTATCTCAAGTAAGCACCGAAAGCTCTCAGCTCTCTCTCTCTCTACTCTTTCATTTTCTTTTTACTCTCTACTTTCGCAACTCTCTCTCTCTCTCTCTCTCTTGAAGCTATCTTCTCTCTCTCTCTCAAAGTTCATCTCCTCTCCTTTATAAATCCAAATATGCCGAAAAGAGGTTCTCACCCGGACTTTCTTGATTTTGCAACCAAGAAACCTCCTACTAAAAGTCAAGAGGGCCCTTCCAACCCCCTAAAATTGTTGCCATCCAACACCTAACGTTGGATGACAAATTCTTCCAAACCACCAAGTTTTCGTGATTGAATAACATCAAAACAACAGGGGTTTACAATTTCCTCTGTTTCAGCGAGTTCATCAACCCATAACTCATTTCGAATTCTACTCAAACCTTTCCAGCTCCGAGCGTATCCTCACCTCCGGAGCGTAGACCTCTTTCTAGCTATTATCGAGTAGATGGCCGCTGTGCCAACTCAAACTAAGAAATCCACCCCTCTTCCTTACGGGGCTCTTTTTACCTTTATCATTAAGCAATTCAAAGTTCCCCTCCCTCGGATCCTAACACGGTTTCGAGGTCGCCATAGTCGTTGGTAGAAAAAAACTTCTTGGGTATGGATACTAGGAGACCCAACCGGGTGTGTGGGTCCATAGCTCGAACCGAGGCAACCTTCTCCGCCTCGGACTCAAACTCAAACTCCTCTCTCTCTACCTCCTCCACCTGGTGGTGCCTCCACGTCAGGTGTTTCCCATGTTCTTTCTTCCGCCTTATCCACCGCAATAATGAACAAGATCTCCTCCATGTCCACTTGTGTTTAAGGACACCCTCCGGTCATTCAAGACTGTCCTTCAATCAATGACCATCAACCAAAAGACCGCTTAGTCCCAAATCCGAGAAGCGAGCAAGACGTGCTTATTGAGATGAAGGCACTCATCAAGGAGCATAAAGAGTTGATTGAGCTCTTTCAAGAATGGCGCTCCAAAGCAGCTCGGGACCCGGCAACTTAGACACATCCCGAGAGTCTCGAAGCTCCTGCCAAATCTCCTTCTAGAGAGGCGAGAAGAAGAAGAAGAGGAGACTACGGCTAAGGCAGCTCCTTTTGAGGAGAAGAAGGAAGGAGAGAAGGAAGAGGAAGAGAAGGAGGAAGAAGGAGTAGAAAAAGAAGCAGCCTGAGGCATAAGGTGCTCCCGTCCTCCAACCGGAACCGATAAGCTCAAACAAGTAGTCCGAGTGAGTCGGAAGAACCTACCGACAAGGGTCAATCGGCAGCCGTCGAGCCCGAGCAAGCGCCTCCCTCCGTCGAGTTCCAAGAGGATGAACCTCTGGATGGCCTCCTTCGGGTCGACCACTTAGAACCGAGCCAATCCCGGAGATCCCAGCGTTGCTCCCGCCTAGATCATCCACATCTTCTCGCTCCTACCAGCAAAGGCGCACTACACATTCGTCCACCTCGACTCAAACTCGCTCACTCTCCACCATCCTAATTTTTTTTCTTTTTCTATTTCTGTTTTATTTTTTGTCCGAGACAAACAAATTGTATCTTCTTGATACATTCTTCCTCTTTTTGTTTTTGCTAAAAGGTAAGGGGGAGAATAATTAGAAAATTTGTTGTCTTGTTTAGGTGGAGTTTTCTCTCACCTTTTTGTATATATTTTTCTATGTTTATGTGAATATTAATGAAGTATCCGATTTCGTGCTTATTTATCTCTAAGTGTAATTGGCTTCGAGTTTCAATTTTTCTAAGTGAATCTTGTTTGAATATTTTGTGCTTTGATCAACTAAGTTACATATTATTTTTGCTCCGATATAAGCAATTCTCTAAGCTCAAAACACTTCATATCTATGCGATATCTCATTCTTAGCTCGACACATTCTTAGCATAATAGCTCCGATAAAATCTAAAGTTTTATTTACATTAGCTATTATCTCAAAACTCTGTTATACCTTTCGAGAAAATAATGAAAACTAAGTACTTTATCACTAACAAAGTTTCTATCTTAGTCCGGAATGTCTTTTATAAAAAGGGGAGATTGAAGACTCGGACCTTCCATGTATATCATTCTGAGTACTATCAAGAATTTAGGTACAAACTTCATCTCTTATAAATTTTGATTACAAGTCATTCAGAGTACTATAGAAACTATTCCGAGTGGTTTTGAAACTTTTCTAAGTGTTACGAAACTATTGCATATGTTTTCACTCGATTCTAACCGACTTGGAAAGCATACTATAGTTCATCAACTCACACCGATGATTCCGAGTCACTCGGACATCACTCGGACTTATCGCATGTTCAAACATTAACTCTAACATTTTTAAACTTAGGTCCGACTTCATACTCTAAGTTCAAGTGAATTACTACGTTAATTCAACTCTCTAAGTCAGCTTGTTTTGTTTGAACTATCTATGTCTAGATTAAGTACTCTTACTCTAATATTCTTTATCTAACTTGATCTTCTTCTAGACTAATTCCGATGGAATTTGAGTATAATGTATATTAGACTCGGAAAATTCCATTCTTCTAGGACTCGGATAATTATACACTTAATCATCTTAATTAAATTATTATCTCGTGTCTAATCTTGGACCAAAGTATTTTATACTTTGAGAACCAAAATTTGATTTGCTTTTGTAAGTTATTTAAACGAGGTTATCCTATTTTTGAAATACAAAAATAACCGGCTTCAAGCTCTCAATCACCAGCAAACAAGGCTTTTCTACTTCGACCAAGGCCCAAACATCGTGTCGGGGTTGTCTGTTTCCAAAACTCAAAATCTTCAACGCTAAGCTCAAAGGTGGTTTCCACCTTACTTTTCGGATACCACCGAGTGGATTAGGACATCCTAAGGAACCAAGAGCCGTTGCATAACGTTCACATCTCAACGTATCTTTTTGAGCATCTTAGAAGAACCGTTACAACGATCATAGAGGACTTTTAGTCGGAAGATAGTCACAACGGCTAATCTGCTTGGTCATCTCTAAATAGAAGCCAACTCTCAAGACTTGAAGATTCGCTGGAATCATTGTCAATACACTAACTTAACTAAAAGTCTTTGTATTCGTATTCAATCTTCTACTTACACCTCCAACTCTATACTTAACATCTTTACGAGTTGTAAGCTCTTGTAATCAGCTAGGAATTCTCTTTCTTACTTTCCGAGTAAGGTCCCTTGACTAAGTCTGTAAGGGTTAACTATAAAGGTTACCTCGGTTAGGAAGTACTAGATTAGATAAGGGAACTTCGAGTCTAGGAAAACATTGTAAGAAGTTGTCTAAGGGAGCAATTCGGTTGAGTCTGTCTACTGTATTTTATGGATTCAAAATACTAGATTTGACTTGGTGCTTGGATTAGCAATGGCCATGGTTTTCCGCCCCGGGAGGGTTTCCACGTAATTATGAGTTCACACTTTTCCGAGTGCAATCTAGACTTAGACAAATTCAAAGTTTGTTTTAAACTTTAATCCTCCTTTTTGTATTAAATTTCCTCATCACCCTATTCACTCCCCCTCTTCTAGGGTGACTTAGACTCTCCAGGAGCAAACCTTCAATACAGTTTCAAACCCCATAAAATTTCTGAAAAAGTACTCAAGATGGTATCTACCCCGTGCTAATGATCCCATTGTATCATTGATCCGATTCTTCAAAGAAGATAACATATGAAACCATTTGCTAAAGCTTAGAACATTACTTCAGAAGATAACATACGAAACCATTTGCTAAAGCTTAGAACATTACTTCTTAAAGACCATAAAAAGAAAGGGTTTAGACTTTAGACATTTGCAACCACTATCATACTCGAATACTTCAGTTTAGTTATAAAAATGTTCAGCAGAAAACTTACCAAAGTCAGTCATACGCATATCTATACCCTTTCTCTCCATGGCTTTCATTAACTCTTCCACCACATCTTTGTCAACCTATAGATATCCACCATAGGAAGTAAATAATGCAATCTCAATTGATGTCTACAGAATTTACACAAAACTAGATGTTTTGTCCTCGTAAGAAACATGCCACTTTTATAACATAGATAGAATAGCATTTATCCAGCTAAACTCCCGAAAAGACAAGTTCATAGCAGCTATAAATCATATTTCATTTGTTTCCCTTATATATTTTCCTTTGAAAAAGAACCTTGCTGGTCATATAATGAATGGACAAAAGTTAACTCAAGATCTATGATAATCAAGCAAACCACAAACTATCAGAACTTTCTAGATTTCTTAATCATAATTAGCATAAATAAAAACCGATATCATCTTTCCTTTGCCGAAATTACCCTTTCTAGATTGAATTGATATCATCTTTCTTCCAAAAATGAGCCTCTTTCTTGAAGAGATATATACTTACTTTCTAATGACGTTGATGAGCCTCTTTCTTCCAAAAATGAGCCTCTTTCTTGAAGAGATATATACTTACTTTCTAATGACGTTGATTGTGGGGCCGCTTCGTTGATAATTGGCCTCCATTGCCACTATGCATTCTCACTCTAAAAGGTTAATTTTGACTTGTGAGTAGCATATCAGATTCAACCTTGAACAGAGAGGGGTTGGAAAAAGAAGAGATTATTTGCGGGATAATGTCATTGCGACTATCACGTGGCCAAACTTTATAATTACATTTTTTCAAAGAAGGGTTTTTACTCTATATGATCCAATAAATAGGGGCAAATGTATTGTTTTACTTAGGAAAATAGGAGCAAATTGGTCGTAACATTGTGGAAGTTTATAACAGAAATTGATGTATACATAAAACTACCCTTGATGACCCCCTCTCACATTTATTCTGTCATCTCCTTCCCGAGAGACACTCACGTAAAACCACTTCACCATTGCTTCACTCCCTCACACATATCTCCCATCCCACCACCAATTTGATAATTATAATAATAAGTGGATTTCCATCATCATCACCATCTATTTTGTGGCAATAGTAAATCATAAAGATCTCTTCTTTTGCCAACCCCTCTCTGTTTAAGGTTGAATCGATATGCTACTAACAAGTCCAAACTAACCTTTTCGAGTGAGAATGCACGAGTGGCAATAGAGGCCAAATATCAATAGATACGAATGAATTTATTGACAAGGATACTTATATTGAAAGAACATACCTTCGAGTTACTTGTCTTCCTCAAATTCTAAATTACAAAATAAAGGATATAGAAAATTTGGGTTTTGAAATTACTATAGTTTAGAGTATAAGACTACGCACCTTGAGTTTTACTTGTTTGAGAAGTGGATTGAGTGTTCCGCATTTTGCCGGGTTACGGTCTCTCGTTCTCTTCTCGCTCTCTCGTTCTGTTTCTAGTCCGGTCCACTCCCCCTGCCCCAATTCTCATTTCTTGCTCATTCTCGCTGCTCCTCTTGATCTCACTCTATTCGTCCGCCTTTCACTTTTTGCTCGCCGATTCGCCGACCGCTGCTTTCTTGTCCACCGGTCACCGTTCTTCTTCCACCTCGTGGTCTTTGTCTCTCGGTCGATTCCCGCTCGGTCTCTCAATCTCTCGCTCTTCCATCGCTGTCTTGTCGCTGGCCCTTCTTCACTCGCCGTGTACCCCTTCTCATCGGTCGCCGTGCTCTTGCTCGCCATGCCGACCTCCGACCTTTGCTCTGTAATCTCGCACTCACTCCCCCTCTCTCTGTGTTCTCATTCTCCTTGTCAATCTCTCACTCCCTCTCTTCCCTGTCTCCCGCTCCCTCTTCATTTTCTCTCTTCTACTTACGCTTCTCGGTTTCTTTTCCCCGACCCTCTTCTCTCTCTACTTTTCCTTCAACCGGTTCCCTCTTTCTTTCCTTTTGTGGCTTCACCAAATGTTGCCAGCACACAACTCCAATTCACACTAATCACATTCCCAACTTGCCACTTAATTCCCTTTTTATTCCTTTTTTTCTTTTTCTCTTGTTAAGCGTAATAATAATTAAACCCACATACGTAACATAAATGGTCTCGGGTTTCTATTTAGCGAATCCGGGTGGAAAATTCGGAGGAAAGAATGAATGCGCTTCACTATCAATAGTTACATGAACTAATAATAATTTGCTTAAATAAATTTACGAACATCTAACCACGTATATATCTTAGTTATTCGACCTACTCTATTTAATTAAAACTAAATAATTAATTTAACTCATATAAGTACCTAACCCAAAATTACAGGTGTTACATTTCTTTCGCCCTTCAAAGAATTTCGTCCTCGAAATTCGCAACAAGTGGGTAGTAACTATGAAATGAGTAAGACATAGGCATATACACATAGAGCACACCAGGTATACGTATCATGGAAGGAAACTCAATTGGGCAGCCACGGTTATCGGAATCCCTAGGGAGTCTCTATAGGTTAATGAGTTCCAGCCTCCTCTCTACCATCATTTCAATACGTCCGCTCACTTAATTACAAGGCGCCAAGGAGCAAATCGCACTAGAAAAGAGCAAATATTTGGCTTAGAAAGATCTCCCACCAAATACTTATGCAATCAACATATAAACATGGCACATATCTAGTTCAATATCTCACACCACCCTCTAGCCCCTTATCCTCCACAAACTAAGCGAGACTCTATGGCCAAGCTAGTTGGATGGGCTAGTTCAACAGATTATCTATGATGCATCACCAAAATGGTAAGAATGACACACATACTAGGCAAGTAACATCACCAAAAGGAAGTAGACAGAGCTCGAAAGTATAATCGAAATGTTGGAGTTAAAACCAAGTTAGGATTTAGGGGCAACCAAACTATATGTGATCATATCCAGCACAATAAGATCCTTAAGCAACTCATGGTAACTACAATAGGTAGTAGGGAGTCCTCATATTATTCTTTTTCACCTCTATGGGAGTTAAGATCAAACCTACGATCCTTATGTAAAACTTAAAGTATCTCACTCCCAAATAACTTATAGTTACTTCAATGAGCACTAATAAGCACAATGAACTCCAGATGAAGTATGTGAGCGATATAACAACTTCTAGACTTCCTTTGTAGATAAGGTACTCCACCTATAAGATTGTTATTAGTACCCAAGGTTTATAGAGAACTCGGGAAATTACTTCCAAACGATTTCGACGTTTCAATTACTCACAAAGAATTGCCACATCTAAACTCAAAGTGTAGCAGGGCATGATTCCAATATTCACCAATCAACTCCTCTTGATGAGATAGTTAAGTCAAAGGAATTCAAATTGGTGGAAAGCACAACCTTCAATGTGATTCACTTAGCTCCTTCTAGCCTCATGCTCGGCTTATTCTAAACCTTTCTCATAAGTTTTTCAAATTGGGACTCATAGATGGATCTTCATAACCATTGCATCTTATGTTTGGTCAACCCAAAAACTTAGATGGAAATAGAGAAAATCCCTAAATCAACTATTTCTCCAACATAGCTCCCAAATGTACTTAAAAGATACCTTCCAACACATCCGAATAAACATGCACTTCAAGCAAAATACCAAGTTTGACATTCTCGATTATGGACCTAAATCTAATTATCAAGAAAAGCCAATTCTACCAATGATACAACAACCCTTTTACGCTGTATTCCCCATTAATTTTCCTCTCGATAGTCTCTAATTCTCGTTTATAACTTCCAAAAGTACCCACCTATGAGTATTTCCGTAAATATATGCAAGTATCCTTCAACACTCGGGGTGCTCAGCCCTATCCAATTCCACAATGTGACATTTCACTTCATTCCTTAGTAACAACTCCCAAAAGGCAGCCTCTATATCTAATTCAACAAACAAGGTCGGGGTCTCCAAGAATACTTCACTTATGTTTGTGTATCATATGTCTTTTCTTTTCCCATCTAAGATCAATTATGCACTCTCTAAACTCCTTGGAAATAATCATATAAACAACCAATGCATAATTGAACACTCGTATGCTTCTTGGGGGTAGAATTCCTAAGTCAACTAACGATTCAAAAGTCACACCACAAAATCAATGAATATGGAAAGGAAATAAAAATTCAGCTACACCCGAGTCACATACTTAGCACGCATAAATCACTCACACATAGAAGCACATAGGTTCACGATTCGGATCATTGAACGCATCCTCCAACTAATCACATAAGAATTCAAATTAATGAAGCCCTAAAGATAGAGATTTCTAATTCAAGACTCGACGAAATCAATGAGCAATGGACCGAAAATAAGATTTCATCCACACTTACTCACGCAATTAGCACACACAAGTCACTCACACATCACCTTAATAGGTGGTTTACAATAAACTAATTCGATTAGGTAATCACGGATAAGTTAGAGGTTGAACTTAAGGCCACACGTATCTCGGCCACAAATAAAGCACATAGTCATAGAATAAGGATCCTAGACGACTATATGCATTGCAAACTTAAGGTCACTAAAATCTATTCTCCGATACCATTTTTGTAACACCCCAAAACACCCCTTAAGAGTATTACATCGCCATAGTTCCTTACAGGAACTCCCAAGGCTCTATCAGTGTCGGTTCGGCTTTCTAATTCCAACTTAGAGGTAACAAAGGTAGTTCTCCGAAAGAGTTTCAAAATTTTCTAAAAATTTCAGCAGAGTTCCATTTGTAATATGGACTATCCTATAGGCTTAAAGCCCTAAAACCCTATAAAAAAATCATAATATAACTCGACTAGCCACACGCTCGGGGTATACAACTCAACGGCCACACGTTGGAGTCTAACCAATCATGCAATAATACTTAAAGCTGTCTAAATGGTTCATTACACATCCGGTATAAACTATATGAACTTAATTACATACGACATCATTTAGAATATGTGGAATGCATATCAGCACTTGAATCACTTTAGCAACAATAGTCAACGGACGGCATGCAGGAGTCCCGATTACGCTAAGTACATAACACACCTTACGAGTGGACCTACAACACTGGGAGGGAAAAGGGGCAAATTTTTGTGGGTGAGAAATAAACCACGGGCTCACCGGAAGTGTCACACTCTTAAAATGGAAATTCTTTACGCATACTACTCATAATAATGAAATCGGCGAAAGCATAATAACATTATACAAATCCATATACTTTTCAATGAAATCTCTTGAAATCATTTGCAACATAAAGCTCATAATACTTCAATCATTCAAAAGCGAGGATTGCAATCATTTTGGTAATTAAATCACTTTTAAACAAGGTGCCACCTGCACTTTCTTTCAAATACTTTCGGTCTTAGGTCGAATATCCTTTCGAGGGCTTCGAGACAATTTAATAGCACCAGACGGTTTCTCGGGGCACAACCCCTTGACTCAAGTTCCACGAGACCTATCTCTAGTCAAATACCTGGAAGGCCCTGCTTTCCTCGCCAGGAAAGAATCAACCTCTCTAGTTGATGGGCATCCCGATACGCAAGGACCCCGTCGCCCGATACGCACGACCACCTCTGAAGGTTTGCTCTTGGAGAGTCTTAGTCACCCTACAGGGGGTGAATAGGGTGATGAGCAAATTTTAACAAACTTAAAATCTTTTTCCTTGAAAACTATAAGCAATTGATTACGAGTCTAGATTCGACTCGGAAAAGTATGAACTCGAATTACGTGAAAACCCTCCTGGGGCATAAAACCACGGCCGGTGCTAATCGAGCACCAAGTCAAATCCACTATTTTGAACCCACATAATACAATAGACAGACTCAACCGGAATTGCTCCTTTAGGCAATTCCTTATAAGATTTTCCTAGACTCGTAAATCCCCTATCTCGATCTAGTACTTCCTAACCGAGGTGACCATTACAACTAGGGACAACTTAGTTGAGTTAACCCTTATAGCTCAGTCAAGGGACCTTACTCGGAAAGTAAGAAAGAGAATTTGTAACTGATTACAAGACATGACAACTCGGAAAGATGTTAAGTACGGACTTGGAGTTAGGAGTAGAAGATTGAATGACTATTATACAAAGAGATATAATTTCAGCAATGGGTTTCGCAATCTTAAAGTCTTGTGAAGTGGCTTCTATTTATAGATGACCAAGCAGATTAGCCGTTGTGACTATCTTCTGATTATAAGTCCTCTATGATCGTTGTAATCGGTTCTAATGAGTCGCTCGAAAAGATCCGTTGAGATGTGAACGTTGTGCAACGGCTCTTGACTTCTTAGGATGTCGCATTCCACCGGTGGTGCCCGAAAAGTACGATGGAAACCACCATTGAGCTTAGCATTGAATATTTCCAGTTTTGGAAACGAGATAACCCCGACACGATTGTCCGAGCCTTGGTCGAAGTAGAAAAGCCTTGTGTGCTTGGTGATTGATAGCTTGAAGTTGATTACTTTTGTAATTCAAAAGATAGGATAACCTCGTTTAAATAACCTAAAAAAGTAAACCAATTTTGGTTCTCAAAGTATAAAATACTTTGGTCCAAGGTTAGACACGGATAATAATTTAATTAAGATAATTAACTCGCATAATTATTTGAGTCGAATAAGAATGGAATTTTCTTAGTCTAATATTCATTATACTCAAATTCCAGTGGAGTTAGTCCAAAGAAAGATCAAATTAGACAAACAATATCGGAGAATGAGTACTTGATCTAGAAAAATATAGTTCAAACAAAACATATAGACTTAGAGAGTTGAATTAATGTTGTAATTCACTTGAACTTAGAATATGAAGTCGGACATGAGTTTAGAAGTGTTAACGAGATTGTTTGAACATGTGATAAGTTTGAGTGTTGTCTAAGTGACTCGGAACCATTAGTGTGAATTGATAAGCAAGAGTATCCTTTCCGAGTCGATCGAAACGAATGAAAACATATGCAATAGTATCTCGTAACACTCAAAAGAGTTTCTATGAAATTCGGAGTAGTTTCTATAGTCCTCATAATGACTTGTAATCAAAACTTAGAAGATATGAGGTTTGCACTTGATTCCTTGATAGTACTCGGAATGATACACATTCAAAGTCCGAGTCATCAATGTCACCCTTTTTATGAAAGGCGTTCCATACTCGGATAGAAACTTTGTTAGTGAAACAGATCCTGAGTTTTCCTTCTTTCTCGGAGAGTATATAAGAGTTTAGAGATAGAGTCGCAGAAAATAGCTAGAGTAACTCAGATTTTATCGGAGCTACTACGCTAAGATTGTGTCGAGCTAAGAATGAAATACCATGTAGAAATTAATGAAGGAATTCGAGCTTAGAGTATTGCTTATATCAAAGAAAAAGTATATAACTTAGTTGATAAAATAGAGCAAGATGTACTAAGAAAAATTGAAACTTAGAAAGTAAGTACGAACTCGAAACTTCATTAATATACACATATAAAAAAAATATACACAAAAGGGTGAGGAAAAACTCCCTCTAAATAAGACAACAAATTTCTAAATATTCTCCCTCTTTCCTTTCAGCAAAAACAAAAGAGGAAGAATGTATCAAGTAGATACAATTCGTATGTCCGGACAAAAAAAATTAAAACAAAAAAGAATTTAGGATGGTCGAGTGGGAGCAGTCTAAGTTGAAGTGGATGAACGGGCAGTGCGCCTTCGCTGGTATGAGCGAGAAGATGTTGTAGATCTAGGCGGGGCAAGCACTGGAATCTCTAGGATGGGTTCAATTCGAGTGGCCGACCTAGAACGAGGTCATCCAGAGGTTCATCCTTGAGGTGCTTGCTCAGGTTTGACTCGTCGCTAACTAACCTTTGTCAGCAGGGTCTTCCGACTCACTCAAACTACCGTCCGAGCTTATCGGTTCCGGCTGGAGGGCGGGAGCACCTTATCCCTCAGCTGCTTCCTTTTCTCGCTCCTTCTTCCTTCTTCTCTTCTTCTTCCTTCTCCCCTTCCTCCTTCTCCTCGAAGGAGCTGCCTCGATCGCAGTCTCCTTGTTTTCTTCTTCTGCCACTCTGGAAGGAGACTTGGTAGGGCTCAAGGACTCTTCGATGTGTCCGAGCCGACTTGGTCTTGAGCTGATTTGGAGCGCCTTTCTTGGCGGAGCTCAATCAACTCCTTCTGCTCCTTTACCAGCGCCTTCATCTCAAGGAGCACGTCTTGTTGCTCTCGGATTTGAGACTCGAGCAGTCTTTTGGTTGATGGTCATTGACTAAAGAACAGTCTTGAATGACCGGAGAGTGTCTTTGATTTCGAGGACATGGAGGAGAGCTTGTCTATCATTGTGGTAGACAAAGCTAGAGTTGCTTAAAGAGGAGGGCCCGAGGTGGAGGCACCACCAGGTGGAGGAGGTAGAAAGAGAGGAGTCTAAGGCGGAGGAGAAGGTTGCCTCAATTTTGAGCTATGCACCCGGACATCCGGTTGGGTCTCCCGGTATCCATACCCAAGAAGTTCTTTTTGCCAACTACTATGGCAGCCTCGAAACCGCGTGAGGATCCGAGAGGAGGGGAACTTTGAATTGCTTGAAAATAAAAGTAAGAAGAGCCCCAAAAGGAAGAGGGGTGGATTTCTTTGTCTAAGCCGGCATAGTAGCCATCTCGCTCAATGATAGCTAGAAAGAGGTATACTTCGTAGCCCTCTAGAATGTCAACAAGAGCTTTGAGAATCTTAGAGTTGGGATTCTCTTTGCTCGAATGCTGAGAGAAAAAGGTTCTCATCAACAGAAAACAAAGAAGACGGGCTTCGACTTCATCCGAGTCACTAAGAAGTTTTTGCTTGACTCGGGGATTTCTTTGGCGTATTTTTGAAGAATTCATTAGCAACCTTGTTGAAAGGAATAAGGTTGCTCGTTGAGGAAAAGAGAAGAGACTTTGAAAAGGCGGTGGAGGAGAGAGACGTTGATTCGAACAACGATGTCTTAAACTCTGGAGGTGAGGATCCCTTCAGAGCTAGAAAGGTTTGAATAAAACTCGAAACGAGTTTTGGGTAGATAAACTCGCTGAAATAGAGGAAACTATAAACCCTTGTAGTTTTGATATGGTTCAACCACGAAAATTTTGTGGTTGGGAAGAATTTGTCATCCAATGTCACGTGTTGGGTGACAAGGATTTTTAGGGGTTGGAAGGGCCTTCTTGGCTTTTGGGACGGGGCTTCTTGGTTGCGGAATCAAGAAAGTCCGGGTGAGAACCTTTTTGGCATGTTTGAAGATTTTGGAGAAGAGAGGAGATAAACTTTGAGAGATAGAGAGAGAAGATAAGATAGCTCGAAGAGAGAGAGTAAAGAGTAAAAAGAAAATAAGAGAGTAGAGAGAGCCGAGAGCCGTCGGTGCTTACTTGAGATGTTTATTGCTTTGCTTGAGAGAGACGATTGGCGCTTCGAAAACACCGAAGTTGCTTATGAGGTAGTATGCGAGAGAGTGAGTGAGTACAGAGTAAAGTAACGAAATGAAAGAAAAGGGTCTTATTTATAGAGAAAGAATTATCCTTCAATATTCATTCTAAACTAACTCTCCAACGGTCGCCTCGGACCGGTGTGACTGTTCCGCTCTCCAACAGCTTAAAATTCCAGTGTTGGTCTACCAACGGCTAGTTCTCTTATCGATATACGCGAGAGAGAGAGAGAGAGAGATTTAGATTTTAAAAGAAAATTTTTCAAATTCTCCACTACTCTAGAGATGATTTCGAAGTTTGATGTCCATTTTTCTCAAAACCGAGTCCGACTCGAAACCGCAAGCAATCGATAACTCACGACTCATTATCACTGGGTCAATCGAATTAATTGTTATTTTAAGCACGTAACGTGAAACATTTAACATATAATCATACAAAGTAAATTCACTTAGAAAAACACATAATCATCCATTAATCATGCCAAGTTCATTCCTAATAAAGCAAAACCGATCCTCACTAAGTGGCTTAGTAAAGATATCGGCTAATTGAAGTATGGTAGGAATGAATTCAATTTCAATATGACCTTTCTCATAATGGTCTCTTAGAAAATGATACTCGACCTCAATATGTTTTGTCTTTGAGTGCTGAACTCGGATTCTTAGTGATGCTGATTACACATTGGTTGTCACACTTGATTGGAATTGATTTGAATGAAAGTCCAAGATCTCTCAAGTGTTGGTTTATCCACAAGATCCGAGCACGAGCATGCTCCAGCTGCAATGTACTCAGCTTCGGTAGTTGATATAGCTACCGAGTTCCGCTTCTTTGAGTGCCAATATATAAGGGATGGACCTAGAAACCGGCATGCTCCCGAGGTCTTCTTTCTATCAACATTGTATCTAGCATAGTCCGCATCCGAGTATCCAGTGAGAGTCGGTTCGAGTCTCTTGAGTACCATAGACAAAGATTCCGAGTCCCTACAAGATATCTGAAAATTCTCTTCACCGCAGTGAGATGTGATTCTTTTGGATTAGCTTGGAATCTTGCACATAGACATACACTAAACATTATGTCCGGCCTACTGGACGTAAGATATAGCATGAAGACTCGGGTATGACTGACTAACCCCTTTAATGTGTTTTGATTTCATGTATTCATCTAAATTTAGGATAAAGCAAGAGGCATCCTAAAAGAAATTCATTTAACTAAGTCATATGCTTGATAATTCATCATTTCAATATGACTTATTCTTTACTCGAACTCGGACTTAAGCATTTTAAGATTATCCGACTAAGTTTGACCTACTAAGTCGGACTCGGACTTAGAAAGTAGAATCCGAGTTACTTATGACCGACTAAGTCCGACCCACTCGGATCCGACCTACTCGGAACTAAGACTCGGACATTTAGTTTGCCTACGCTATTATTTGTTTAATCATACGTAATTGTAAAATGTCTATATAACTTGTGTGCCCATTAAGATTGAATGATTTATTTATGAGTTTTAGCATATCCGGAATCTGAGTATATTGAATATTAGACTTGAAATATTCCAGATTAATTGATTAAGGTAATTAGTCATTAAATGCTTTATTTAAACTAATCATTATCTAATTATGGACCAAAGTATATTTATACTTTGAGAACCATTGTGCTTAATGTCTTTGCAGGTTTTTCTAATGTCAATTATCCGAAGAAAAAGCAAAAACAAAAGGCTTCTAACCGTTAAAGCACTCGCTAGACAAAAAGTCGGAATTTCTAGAAAAGCTCGGAACTTACCGACGACCTTGTCTATTATTGTTTTGGGTAATATTTTATTTCTTAGTCTAACGGTCTTTTCGTCCCGCTTTTCAGTTTACAAAAGTTGGAAAAAGAGTTGTTGGAAGCTAGGACCAAGGTACAACGGCTATTTCAAGGTGGTCCAGAAATATGAGTGACTCAAACTATCTCGTTACAACGGCTAGTTGACTTAGATAGCTTCAACAGAAAGACGTTGGAAGCTCAACGGCTATCTCTTCATGGCAAACTATTTATAAAAACCTTAGCACAAGATTTCAACTTACGAATGGAAAAAGAGAGAGACCATATTAAACATCTTCTCTAGCATACAACTCCCAAACCGTAATTCTAATATTCCGAGTTGTATTTTTCTCGAGTCGGTTGTATTGCAATTCTTACTACTCTTCTACTCTTTCTCTCCGACTGAGTTGTAAAGGTTACATCAACTCAGCTTGTCCCAAACTGTAAAGGTTACCTCGGTTTGGAAGTACCGGGTTAGATAAGGGAACTTCTAACCGTGGGAAAAATTTGAGGATCCAAAGTTGATAAGGTAACTTCAACTTGGAAGTACTAGGTCGATCGGATAAGGTAAATTCTAAGCCTAGAAAATTGTAATAGATTTGTTTGGGAACAAATATGGGTAGTCATCTTAATTATAATTGAGGATTCAATTAGTGGATTTGACTTGGTGTCCGGATTGACACTGTCCGTGGTTTTCTCGCCCCAAGAGGGTTTCCACGTAAATCGAGTTCATACTTTTCTAAGTCAAATCTAGAATGAGAATCTATTTCTGTCTCTATTCTATGCAAAAGAGTTTGATTTTCTCAAAAATCTTCCATCACGCTATTCACCCCCTCTAGGGTGACTTAACTTTTCCAAGAGCAAACCTTCATAGCAGAGATCCAATCATACGTCGGTAGAGTTTCCGATCTACTGCTTTACCTTTCTCGTCTAAGTCCAGTTTTATGTTGCTCGCTCATAGGTGTTGCTGCATGTTTTGCATCTTGAAGTTTGTACTACTTGAGCAGTTCCTTGGTATACTTTGATTGATGGACATAGATTCCATCTTTGTCTTGCTTGATTTGTAGACCAAGGAAGAAATTGAGTTCTCCCATCATGCTCATTTGGAAATCCTGTCTCATTAGCTCAAAAATTCTCTATAGAGATTTTCATTAGTAGCTCCAAATATTATATCATCAACAGAGATCCGAGTAATAAGAAAGTCTTTCCCTTGATTTTTATAAAAACAGTCTTATCAATCTGACCTCTTCTCAAATCATTTTCAACCAAGAAATTGCTCAGTCTTTCATACCAAGCTCCGGGAGCTTGTTTAAGACCATAAAGAGCTTTTTGCAACTTGAAAACATGATTTGGAAATTCTGAGTTTTCAAATCCAGGGGTTGCTCAACATAGACTTCCTCTTGAATAAAGCCATTAAGAAAAGCACATTTAACATCCATTTGATACAGTTTGATATTCATGCTTGATGCAAATGCCAATAGGATTTTGGTAGCTTCAATCCTAGCCACTCGGTGCAAAGGTTTCCCCACAATCAATCCCATCTTCTTGATTGTAACCTTGAGCCACAAGTTTAGCCTTATTTCGACTACCAACCCACCTTCATCCAGTTTGTTCTTGAAAACCCATTTGGTCAAAGTCTAGACTTGGTTTCTTTCAAATTGATTAAGTTTCTCTTGCATGGCTTCTACCCATTTAGGTTCATTTAGGGCTTCTAGTTCATTTCGGGTTCGAGTTAACGATATGAATGTAGTGAATGCACATTGATTTTGTAGAGAGGAATGAGTTCTTACCCCACTATTGATATCGGACAGGATGTTTTCGAGTTGGTGGCTCGAAGCATATTTGAAAGTTGTACCTATTCTCCGGTTCACCAGATTTGTAGGTTGAATTGGTTGATCTTCAGTGGTCCGATCCGATTGAGCTTGGTCCTCGTTATTGGCTTTCAACATTCCGAGTTGGTTCTTGAGTAGTTTCATTCTTAGTCGTGGTGTTCCGAGTTACTTCGATCCGAGTGACTTTTCCTTGACTCTTTCTTAGCTCATCTTTAATAAGATCATAATCTTGACTGAGCTTCATATCTAAGAATGTTGACTCACTTGGTTTTCCCCGATCAGTCTCATAAAAATCACATGGATGCTTTCTTCCACTTTGTTAGATCTTTTATTGAAAATGCAATATGCTTTACTATGCGATGAATAACTAAGAAAAATACCTTCATCCGATCGAGCATCAAACTTGGTCGAGTGATCCTTACCATTGTTGTGAACATAACACTTACATCAAAAGGGTTTGAAGTAGGAAATGTTGGGTTTCCTCCCTTTGTAGAGTTCGTATGGAGTTTTCTTCAAGATGGGTCCGATGAGGCATCTATTCGAGTGTGTAGTTTGTCGTGTTGAGTGCTTCAACCTGTAAATAGTGAGGTAGATCATGTTCAATCATCATTGTCCTTCCTATTTCTTCAAAAGTTCAATTCTTTCTCTCCACTACTCTATTTTGTTGAGGAGTTCTTGGTGTTGAGAAGTTGTGGGAGATGTCATTCTTATCACGGAACTCTACAAATTCTAAGTAATCGAACTCCTTTCCATGGTCGGTTCGAATTCTTTTGATCCGAGTCCGAGACTCAACTTCAATTTTCCTACGGAGCTTGCTAAACTCTTTAAAAGCTTCATTTTTGTGCTTAAGAAAACAAACCCCGGTAAATCATGATTAGTTATCGACAATCACAAGCACATCTAATTTACCTCCAAGACTCTTAACGAGGATTTCACCACATAGTCCATATGCAACATTTAAGGCACTTTGAATGTGGAAACAATTTTGAGAGATTTGAAAGATGATCTAACGTGCTTCCCTTTTGTGCATGCTTCACGATTTTATCTTTCTTAAATGCACAGTTAGGAAATCCTCCGACTAAACCATGAGATGCAAGCTTCTTAATGGTGTGCATGCTAACATGACCTAGTCTACGATGCCATGTCCAAGAATCATCATTTAGAGATGCTTTTAAACAAGATAAATTATAACTCGGGTCGAAAGAGGAATAGTGTAGGTATTACCCGATCTCTTAGTCTCCTTGGTAGTTTCATTAGAAATATAGAAGTTGGCCTCGAGTGAATCTTACCCCTTGACCTTTATCACACAATTGAGAGATGCTAAGTAGATTGTACTTCAATCCCTTGACAAGGTAGACTGGGCTGACCAGACTGTCTCCTTTTCCAATCTTGCCTACCCCAATTATCTTGCCCTTGCTATCATCTCCAAATGTGACTTTGCCTCCCTTGTACTTTTCTAACTCAAGAAAGAGTCTTAAATCTCCTGACATGTGGCGTGAGCATCCACCGTCCAGGTACCAATGCCCTTTTGTTCTTTTCGAGCTACTCGCAAGTCGAAACAAACTAACCTTTCTCACTTCCTCTAACGAACCTAGTAACTCCCTTTACTATGGTCCTTTTCGATGAAGAAGACTCTTGGGAACCTAGATTTGAATAAATTTGGGTTTGGTCCGATTCCGAGTCTTCCTTTTAGAGAACTCGAGTCCGTGTCTCTTTCCTTGAAAATCTCTTCTTTTATAAACTAGTGGAGAAGGCTTTCTCCTCTAAGCTCGTCTGGGTTCGATCCTCTTTTCATTCTTATGAATGGGACCACGAGTCAGCCTTCCCGAACTTCACGGTTCGGAGTCATTTTTGAAAGGATCCGAGGAGGAATTAGATTCCTCCTCTTTATTAAAACCAAGTCCTTCTTTTATGAAGGAGACACATTAAGACCCTAAGAGCATGTCAAGGTTTTTCTAACCTTGAGTAAACTTCAACACAAGTTCTTGAGACTCATTAAGCTTTTGCTTCAAATACTCATTTTCTCTTCTAAGTGACTCGGACTTAGGCTCGTTAGCTTGAGCACCAGTCTTGAGTTCTCTTACGAGTAAGTCTCAGTTTTTCTAATTCATTTTTCAAAGAAATGCTCTCGGAAGTGATAGACTCAAGTTGTTCTTTAAATTGAGAGGAATCAGAATTGGACTTCTCTTCCAAAGTATAAATATATTTAGCTACATCAACTTTGGAAAACTTGTGGAAATATTCAATTACCTCCCGAGGATTCGTTTCCTCGATGTCCGAGTTATCCGAGTCCGACTCGGATTCAGCTTCTAAGTCTAGTGCCATCAAACACTTTGAGTCATCCGAGTCTTCATCTTCTTCATATGAATCTTCATCACTCCATGTGGCCATCATAACCTTCTTCTTCTTTTTGTCCCTCTTTCTCCTTGGACAGCCTTTGATTATATGATCATTGCTGCCACATTCAAAACAGACCGAGTTCTTAGTTAAAGGTAATTTTGAAAGGGAAGAGTATTTACCTTTTCTATCCTTCTTGTCTTTCTTGTAGAACTTATCTCTTGGCCGTTTATCCCATCTCTTGTGCTTCATCATTCTTTTGAAGCCTCTAGCGATAAGTGCCATGGGATCTTCTTCGAGTCCGATGAACTCGGATTTTCTTCTCTGCTTTCTTCCGAGTGATGTTTTCTTCTCGCTCCATCTTGAACAGCTCATATTTATGAAGATATTAGCTTATCTTTGCTTGTGTGACTTGGCTAGTACCTTCATATCTCGTTGACAAGAGTGTCCCACACTTCTTTTGCTCGTGTCATAAGTCGACACTTTTTGTATTCCTCCGAGTTGATGGCGGACATCGAATGTTCATTCCTTTGAAGTTCTTTTTGAACTTTTCTGCCTCTTCAGTGGTGTACTAGATCTTTGCCTTAGGCATGAGTCTTGTTTCTTCCATCCTCATTGGAATGTAACCGCCTTCTCGTGTGACGTTGCATACATCTTGAAGATTTGCTCGGGGAGAGACTCGAATCACCCTAGAAGGGGGTGAATAGGGTGGTGGAAGATTTTTGATAAAATCAAACACTTTTAAACAAAGCACGGACATAAGCGATTCCGAGTTTGAAATGGGGTCGAGTAAAGTATGTACTCGAATTGCAGTAAAAAGTAAAGAAGCGAGATAAAGCCGACACTATGAATCATGTCCGAGTCTAAAATGTATTCGGAAAGTGAAAACACAAAAAGTACGTGGAAATCCTCCTCGGGCACAAAACCACGGACCGTGCTAATCCAAGCACGAAGTCAAATCCACTATTTTGAGTCCACAATATATCGTAGATCGATCGAACCCGAGTTCCTCCCTTAGACAACTCTTTATAAGTTTTTCCTAGACTCGAAGTTCCCTTATCTCGATCTAGTACTTCCTAGCTGAGATAACCCTTACAGACTATGGACAACTAAGCTGAGTTAACCTTTACAGCTCAGTCAAGGGACCTTACTTAGAAAGTAAGAAGAGAGTGTTTGTAACTAAGTACAAGACCTTACAACTCGGAATATAATGAATTACAGAGTGGGAGTTGCAAATAGAAGATTAAAGAGTGAATACAATGACTTTCGCTCAAGTATGTATTAACAATAGGTTCGGCCATCTTCAAGTCTTGAGAGTTGGCTTCCTTTTATAGATGACCAGGCAGAGTACCCATTATCTCTATCTTCCGACTGGAAGTCCCTTTATAACCGTTTCGTAGGATTTTCCGAGTCACTCGGAAAATATCCGTTGATATATGAACGTTAGACAACGGCTCTTGACTTCCTTGAACTTGTCTAAAACCACCGGTGGTGTCTTCAAAAGTAAGGTGAAAACAACCGTTTAGCTTGGCATTTCGGTTTCCAGCTTTGGAAATGCATGACGCCCGACACAATCTTCTTGGGGCTAGGTCGGAGATGGAAAAAGCCTTTCTCGCTGGTGATTTGACATTTTGAAGTCGGTTACTTTTGTATTTCAAAACGTGTATCCTCGTTTGAAAAACCTACAAAAGTAAATGAAATTGGTTCTCAAAGTATAAAATACTTTGGTCCAAGATTAGACACGAGATAATAATATAATTAAGATAATTAAGTGACTAATTATCCGAGTTAGAAAAGGAATGGAATTTTCCGAGTCTAATATCCATGAAACTCAAAATTCCATTTGAGTTAGTCTAAGCGCGAATCAAGTTATACAATGAATATCGAGTGAAACAAACTTGATCTACACTAAGCATAGTTCGGACTAGAAGTGCTGACTATAACAGAATAAGACTTATAACATGAAGTGAGACCCGAGTACGGTTAAGCGAAATACTAGTCATTTCAACATGCGATAATTCTAAGTGATGAGGGACTCGGAACCGAGTGAGACAGATGTGAGTGCATATCTCGTTTTCCGAGTCACTTAGAGACAAGCAAAAATACATGAAGTAAATGCCATATCAATTAGAGAAAATACTATATCACTCGGAAAAGTTTCTAAGGTACGAGAGAATGCCTTGGAATCAAAACTCTATAAGTGAGAAATTCTTATACCTAATTCCTTTGATAGAACTCGTAATTGTGCTGAGTAAAGTCCGAGTCTTTAATCTCCCCTTTTTTATGAAAGGCATTCCATACTTCGACGAAACTTTTGTTAGTGATAAAGATCTGCTTTTGAATACTTGCGCAGAAATCGGATAAGTAAGGCATTCTTAAAGTAATAGATTAAATGAGTTTAAACTCGTAAAGGCTTGCATTAAACAATGAACTCGGAGAATTGAGAGGAAATGCATTAGTTCATTGAAGTTAAAGAGTATACATAGAGAAAGATAGAGTGAGAAACTCCCCATAAACAAGACAACAAATTTTTCTATCTATATTCTCCCCTTGCCTTTCAAAGAAAAACACAAAAAAAAAATAGGAAGAATACAACAAGTAATACATATTTGATGTCTAGACAAAAAAAAAAAAAAAAGTTAAAGAGAAAGAAATTTTCAGGAAAAAGAAGAATCTGCGGATCGTGGAATTGCAACACGAGTGCATGGCGCCTACGAGGGAGAGAGGGTTGTCCGAGTAGAAGATGAGGGATGAGAGGTACGCCTGCGCTGGTAAGATCTTGCCGATGTGCTTGAGCGCGGCGGAGGAAGGGCCGGGATTGCCGTCAAGGGCTCGGCTCCGAGTGGCCGACCTAGAACGAGAGGATTTAGAGGTTCCTCCCCGTGGACCTCGGTAGCTGGAGGGCCTGCTCACTCGACCTGCTGTTGTTTTGCTCGAGCAAGCAAGGTCTTCTAACCCACTCGGCATCGTCGTTTGAGCTGAGTACTTCCATTTCGAGCTTAAGGAGTAGTTTTACCCTCGCTGTCCTTCCTTCTTCTTTTTGTGCCTCCCCTGCCCGGAAGGAGCTGCCTCGACCACAAGCTCCTCGGCGTCTGCCGCTTCTTTGTCCGCTTCTTCTTCTTCCCCTCTTTTGAGGAGGTCATGGCCGAGCTCGAGGACGCCTCGAAGTGTCCGAGTCGCCATGGTTCCGAGCTGCCTTGGACCTTTTCTCCTGGAGGAGCTCGATCAGCTCCTTTTGCTCCTTCACCAAACCCTTCATCTCAAGAACCAGTTCTTCGCTGCTCTCGAATTTGAGACTCGGGCTGTTTTTGGTTTATGGTCATAGACCGATAGACGAGTCTTGAATGACCGGAGCATGTCCTTGAAATCCGAGGACACAGAATTAATTTTGTCCAGAAAGCGGAGGACAAAATGGCGGAGAGAGACTTAGAGGCACCTGAGGTGGAAGCACCACCAGGTGGGGCAGGGAGAAAGAGAGGGGTTTCTTTCGAGTCCGAGGCGGAGAAGAAGGCCTTGGCTCGAGTTGTGTACCCGGATACCAGGTTGAGTCTCCCGGTACCCGTACCCTCGACGTTCCTTTTGCCGACAACAATGGCGGCCTCGAAACGGCGTTTGGATCCGAGGGAGAGGAACTTTGAATTGTTTGAAGACTAGGGTGAGAAGAGCACCGAAGGGAAGAGGGGTGTTCTTCTTATTTTGAAGTTGAGCTGGCACAGCTGCCATCCGCTCAATGATAGAGGGGAAGAGGTCTACTTCGTATCTCTCAAGAATGTCAAAAGAGCTTTTGAAGTTTGAAAACATAATCTGGAAATTCCGAGTTTTCAAAACTAGGAGGTCTGCTCGACATAGACTTCCTCTTCAATAAAACCATTGAGAAAGGCACACTTAACATCCATTTGATATAATTTGATATTCATGCTAGATGCAAATGCCAACAAAATTCTAATCGCTTCAATTCAGCAACAGGTGCAAAGGTTTCCCCACAATCAATCCCTTCTTCTTGATTGTAACCTTGAGCCACAAGTCTAGCCTTGTTTCGTCTACCAACCCACCTTCATCCAGTTTGTTCTTGAAAACCCATTTGGTTCCTATGACTGGGTGGTCGGAAGGTCGTTTGGTCGAGTCCGGACTTGGTTTCTTTCGAATTGATTGAGTTTCTCTTGCATGGCCTCTACCCATTCAGAGTTCATTTAGGGCCTCTAGTGCATTTTTGGGTTCGAGTTAATGAAATGAACGCAGTGAATGCACATAGATTTTAAAGAGAGGAACGAGTTCTTATCCCACTCGTTGATATCGGATAATATGTTTTCTAGTGGATGACTAGAAGTGAAATTGAAAGCTCTACATGTTCTCCGATTCACAAGATTTGTAGGCTGAACTATTTGATCTTGTATAGCTTGTTCCGAGTGATCTTCTTCATTCCGAGTAATCTCTTGATTTGTTTCATTCTGAGTCACTTCATTCCGAGTGACTTCATTCCGAGTTGGTTGAGTTTGAGTCTTGGCGATTCATGTTCATCACTATCATCCTTTCTGCTGAGCTTCGGATCCGAGTATGAAGACTCACTTGGTTTTCCCTGTTCAATCTCATCAAACACAACGTGGATGCTTTCTTCTACTTTGTTAGTTCTCTTATTAAAAATGCGATAAGCTTTACTATAAGATGAATAACCCGGAAAAATACCTTCATCCGACCGAGCATCAAACTTGGTCGAGTGATTCTTACCATTGTTGTGAACAAAACACTTACATCCAAATGGTTTGAAGTAGGAAATATTTGGTTTCTTCCCTTTATAGAGCTCATAAGGTGTTTTGTTGAGTAAGGGTCCGATGAGGCATATGTTCAAAGTGTAGTTGGTCTGTGTTGATCGCCTCGGCCTGAAAATGGTAAGGTAAGTTGTGCTCAATCATCATCGTCCTTGTTATTTCTTCAAGAGTTCTGTTCTTTCTCTCCACTACTCCATTTTGTTGAGGAGTTCGGGCGCTGAGAAGTTGTGAGAGATACCATTTTTGTCACAAAACTCGAGAATTCTGAGTAGTCGAACTCCCTTCCATGGTCGGTTCGAATTCTCTAGATCCGAGTCTCGAGACTCAACTTGGATTTTTCTGCAGAGCTTGCTTGAACTCCTTGAATGCTTCATTTTTGTGCTTAAGAAAACATACCCGGGTAAATCGTGAATAATCATCAATAATAACAAGTATATATGATTTACCTCCGAGGCTCTTAACAGGGATTTCACCACATAAATCCATATGTAGCAGCTCGAGCACTTTGGATGTGGAAACTGTCTTCGAGGATTTGAATGATGATTTGACTTGTTTCCCTCTTGTGCATGCTTCACAAACTTTATCTTTCTCAAAAGCACGGTTAGGTAAACCTTTAACCGGACCATGAGATGCCAATTTCTTGATAGTATGCATACTAATATGGCCTAATCTACGATGCCATGTCAATGAGTCATCAAGAAGGGATGCTTTTAAACATGATAAGTTCTGACTCGGGTCGAAAGAGGAATAGTATAAGTGTTACCTAATCTTTTACCCGAGAGTTTGATCTCCTTGGTGGTAACATCGAAATGTAACAGTTGGTCCGAGTGAATCTTACCTCTTGACCTTTATCGCACAGTTGAGATATGCTAAGCGGATTGTACTTTAATCCTTTGACAAGGTAAACTGGGCTGACCAAATTGCTTCCCTTTCCAATCTTGCCTATCACAACTATCTTGCCTTTGCTTGTCATCCCCAAATGTGACTTTTCCTCCTTTATGTTTTTCTAATTCGGAAAAGAGTCCCGAGTCTTCGACATGTGACGTGAACATCCACTATCAAGGTACCAATGTCCTTTTGATCTCTTCGAGTGACCTGCAAAACAGAGACAATCTAACCCTTCTCACTCCCTCTAATGAACCCGGTAACACTCTTTACTGTGGTCCTTTTACGAGGAAGAAGGTTTTTCGGAACCCAGATTTGAATGACTTTGGGTTTAGTCCGATTCTGAGTCTTTTCTTTAGAGAAGCTGAGTCTGTCTCTTTATTTTTGAAAACTTTTCCTTTGCAAACTGGAGAAGATGGTTTCTTCTTGTAAGCCGCTCTGGGTTTAGTCCTTCATTTTTATGAATGGGACCATGCTCAACTTTCTCGAACTTTACGGTTCCGGAATCCTTTTAAAAGCTCCGAGTAGGAATTGGATTTCTCCTCTTTGTTGAAACCAAGACCTTCTTTTCGAAGGAGTCACATTGAGATCCTAAGAGCATGTCAAGGTTTTTCGACCTTGAGTAAATTTTAAGACCAGATCTTGAGACTCAATGAGCTTTTGCTTTAGCCGCTCATTTTCTTTTACGAGTAACTCGGACGCGAGTCTCATTGGATTGAGCACTAGTCTTGAGTTCTCCGAGTGTAAGTCTCGGTTTTTCAATTCATTTTTCAAAGACATGCTCTCGAGGAAATTGACTCAAGTTGTTCTCTCGAAACGAGAAGAGTCGAATTAGACTTTTCTTCCAAAGTAAAAATATACTTAGCCAAATCAACTTTGGAGAATTTGAGAAAATACTCAATTACCTCTTGAGGATTAGATTCCTCATTGTCCGATTCCGAGTCCGACTCGTTCCGGCTTCTAAGTCGAGATTGCCATCATTCACTTTGAGTCATCTAAGTCCTCGTCATCTTCTGATGAGTCCTCGTCACTCCATGTGGCCATCATAGCCTTTTTCTTCTTTCTATCCCATTTCCTCTTTGGACGAGTCTTTCACTATGTGATCCTTGCTGCCATATTCAAAACGACCGAGTTCTTAGTCAAAGAAAACTTTGAAGGAGATGAGTATTTATCTTTCCTATCCATTTTGTCTTTCCTGTAGAACTCTTCTTTTGGCTTCTTATCCCATCTTTTGTGCTTCATCATTCTCTTGAAGCCTTTTGCAATAAGTGCCATGGGATCCTCTTCGAGTCGGAGGAACTCAGATTTGCTTCTCTCGGTTTACGAGGCTTTCGGCGCTATGTTCTTTTTGGTGTTGCCCTCAGCATCCTCCTTTTCCAGGTGGATTTCATGAGTGAGAAGCTTTCTAATGAGCTCGTCCGGCTTTAGAAGTGATAGGTTCCGAGCCTTCTCTATGGCAGTCACCTTGGGACCCCATCTTCTCTTAGGTAGACTTCGAGTATCTTTCTGCACATTTCCTCGTGGGAAATCTTCTTACCCAGAGATTTGAGATTGTTGGTAATCTCATTAAATCGAATGAACATCCGAGTGATGTTCTCTTTTGGCTCCATCTTAAATAGCTCATATTTATGAAGATATTGCCCGATCTTCGCTTGTCCGACCCGGCTTGTGCCTTCATAAGTGTTGACCGAGTGTGTCCCACACTTCTTTGGCTGAATCACAAGTAGATACTCAATTGTATTCTTCGAGCTGATGGCGCACATCGGAATGTTCATTGCCTTAAAGTTCTTTCGAACTTCTCTCGCTTCACACGGAGTAAACTCGGCCTTTGTCTTGGGAATGAGTCTAAATTCTTCTGTCTTCATGGGAATGTAGTTTCCTTGTTGTATGATGTCCCAAACATCTTTATCATGATCTAGGAGGAAACATTCTATGAGTTTCTTCCAAGTGCACGAAGTTGGATCCTTTGAATTTTGGCGGTCTGCTTGGAAGATCTTCCTTCATCGAACTCTCCGTTGTTCCGAGCCATTTGATCTTTATACCTTTGGATGGTTAGATCCTTTACGAAAGGCTAGGCTCGATACCAATTGAAGATTTGCTCGGGAGAGACTGAATCACCCTAGAGGGGGTGAATAGGGTGGTGAAAGATTTTTGATAAAATCAAAAACTTTTGAACAAAGCACAAACGAAGCAAATTCCGAGTTTGAAATGGGGTCGATAAAGTATGTACTCAGAATTGCGAGTAAAGAGTAAAGAAGCAAATAAAGCCGACACTATGAATGCATGCGAGTCTAGAATGTACTCGAAAGTGAAAACACAAAAGCACGTGGAAACCCTCCTGGGGCACAAAACCACGGACCGTGCTAATCCAAGCACGAAGTCAAATCCACTATTTTGAGTCCACAAAATACCGTAGATCGATCGAACCCGAGTTCCTCCCTTAGACAACTCTTTATAAGTTTTTCCTAGACTCGAAGTTCCCTTATCTCGATCTAGTACTTCCTAGCTGAGATAACCCTTACAGCTATGGACAACTAAGCTGAGTTAACCTTTACAGCTCGAGTCAAGGGACCTTACTTAGAAAGTAAGAAGAGAGTGTTTGTAACTAAGTACAAGACCTTACAACTCATAATATAATGAATTACGAGTGGGAGTTGCAAATAGAAGATTGAGAGTGAATACAATGACTTTCGCTCAAGTATGTATTAACAATAGGTTCGGCCATCTTCAAGTCTTGAGAGTTGGCTTCCTTTTATAGATGACCAGGCAGAGTACCCGTTATCTCCATCTTTTGACTCGGAAGTCCCTTTATAACCGTTCTGTAGGATTTTCTAAGTCACTCGGAAAATATCCGTTGTTATATGAACGTTAGACAACGGCTCTTGACTTCCTTGAACTTGTCTAAAACCACTGGCGGTGTCTTCAAAAGTAAGGTGAAAACCACCGTTTAGCTTGGCGTTTCGGTTTCCCAATTTTAGAAACACACAGCCACGACACAATCTTCTTGGGGCTAGGTTAGAGATGGAAAAAGCCTTTTCTGCTGGTGATTTGATGTTTTGAAGCCGGTTACTTTTGTATTTCAAAAGTGTATCCTCGTTTGAAAAACCTACAAAAGTAAATGAAATTGGTTCTCAAAGTATAAAATACTTTGGTCCAAGATTAGACACGAGATAATAATATAATTAAGATAATTAAGTGACTAATTATCCGAGTCGAAAAGGAATGGAATTTTACGAGTCTAATATCCATGAAACTCAAAATTCCATCCGAGTCGATCTAGAGAAAGATCAAATTAGACAAACAATATCAAAGAATGAGTACTTGATCTAAACAAATATAGTTCAAACAAAACATGCTAACTTAAAGAGTTGAATTAACGTTGTAATTCACTTGAACTTAGAATATGAAGTCGGACTCGAGTTTAGAAGTGTTAGTGAGATTGTTTGAACATGTGATAAGTTTGAGTGTTGTCCGAGTGACTCAAAACCATTAGTGTGAATTGATGAGCAAGAGTATGCTTTCCGAGTCAGTCAGAAACAAATGAAAACATATGCAATAGTATCTATAACACCCAAAAAGTTTCTATGCAATTCGAGTAGTTTCTATAGTACTCGAATGACTTGTAATCAAAACTTAGAAGAGATGAGGTTTATACCGATTCCTTGATAGTACTCAGAATGATACACATTCAAAGGCTGATTCTTCAACCTCCTTCCTCCGGTCTAAACAATCCTTAGCTCAAAATCCGTTCAAAACTGAAGTGATCACAATCACTTATTAAACTTGGTTACGAACCACAATCTCAAATCAGTTTAATATCGTAGAAGGAATAGCACCACGTGTCACCCCTCTAAATTCACCTTTTTCAATCAGTTTCATTTCTTTAGAACACATTTCAAGTTTTGAAAAACAGTTATCAAGAATCATACTCAAGCATTGTTTTCCGTGAACATTTGAACTCTTTTCAAAACTAACTTTCAAGCGTTATTTAGAATCAAATCACTTCACGTGTCAAGCATGTATGTACTAAGACTTAACATTCCAAGATAGCACATTAACTCAAGGATTCACCCAAGTACTTAACTTCTTATATTCATCCACATTTTATTCAAGCAAGTCTCCTATTTCCCACATACGTAATTCTCGTCATACTCGTTTTCAATGCCACAAATCAATCTGCATGGATACATATTCCCTTGATACTCCAATTTCCTATTCCTTTTCTATACTTCAACATTTGTTTCTCCTTAACTCAATTCCTTTTCAAGCACAACGAATTCCGAACTAAACTCTTATGAGCCACAATAACCACAAGTAATCACCACTTAGCTCCAACGTCCCAACTCCTCACAATTTGCCATCTTTACCTCAAATTCTCATCTTATGTTTCTACCTTATTAATCAACTCTTTCCCACCCATTTTCAGTCATATAACTCTTAATTTTCTTTCTTTACTCAAGTTTCGCTAGCTCCACTTTTCTTCAAGTTTAGTTCAACCTCAAGGATGTAAACTTATTTCGAACTCAATTAATCTAACAATCACCCACTTCTCACTTCCTCGCCACACTTGTGTATTAATCAATATGAACTCATGCTCTCTCTTTATACTACAAATTATCGCTTCCCAATATCAATTGTTATCTCCCAATGAAATGAATCCAGGAAGTCCCCGAGGCTCGATTAACTCCTAATTTGCACCCAAATCACAACTTCTTTGTTTTCAATTGCTAATAGAACTTCGATATTATTCCTTGGACCTACGCAATCTAACTTCCTCATAATCTCTGGTTTCCCAATTCGACCTTAATACTTAATCGGAGTTTCTCAAGTTCTAATTCCACCCTAACTACTTCCTACAAGCACAACCATCCTGTATTCCTGCAAACATTCAATGTACACAATAAAGCAAACATTCAATATTCGCAATAAACATTCAATATTCACAATAAATCCATTTGGGTTTCGAAATTACTAATAGTTTAGAGTACAAGACTACCCACCTCGAGTTTTACGGTTTGAGAAGTCGATTGACTGTTATGCATTCTGCAGGGTTCCGGTCCCTCGCTCTCTTCTCGCTCTCTCGTTCGTTTCTAGTCCGGTCCACTCCCCTGCCCTCGGTTCTCATTTCTTGCTCATTCTCGCTGCTCCTCTCGGTCTTACTCTACTCGTTCGCCTTTCACTTTCGCTCGCCGGTTCGTCGACCGCTGCTTTCTTGCCCACCGGTTGTCGTTCCTCTTCCCCTCGTGGTCTTTGTCTCTCGGTCGGTTCCAGCTCGGTCTCACGATCTCTCGCTCCGCCATCGCCGTCGTGTAGTCGAGCCCTTCTTCGCTCGCCGTGTACCCTTGCTCACAGGTCACCGTGCTCTTGCTCGCCACACCAGCCTCCGACCTCCGCTCTATAATCTCGCACTCGCTTCCCTCTCTCTCGTGTTCTCGTCCTCTCTCTCGGTCTCTCGCTCCCTCTTATCCCTCGTCTCCCGCTCCCTCTTCGTTTTCCCCCTTCGCTTCGCTTCTCGGTTTCTTTTCCCCAACTCTCTTCTCTCTCTAATTTTCCTTCAACCAATTCCCTCTTTCTTTCCTTTTGTGGCTTCACCAAATGTTGCCAAGCACACAACTCCAATTCACACTAATCACATTCCCAACTTGCCACTTAATTCCCTATTTATTCCTTTTTTCCCTTTTTCTTTTATTAAACGTAATAGTAATTTAAACCACATACGTAACATAAATACGAACTAATAATAATTTGCTCAAATAAATTTACGAACATCTAACCACGTATATATTTTGGTCATTCGACCTACTCTATTTAATTAAAACTAAATAATCAATTTAACTCATATAACTACCTAACCCACAATTATGGATCTTACACTTGGATCCTTCATTATCAGCATCGGTGAGGAATGCGGACGGATCAAACTGCGAGTGTGACATGGCTCGTGATAGTACCGAGATCGAATTCCCTCCTAAATTCTTCTCTTGTTAGAACAAGTAAATCGAAGAGATTATTCCCGACCGGATCGATCCTGTCCGGTGTGGACTGTCCCTCTTTAAGGAGGTAGGGTGCCTTCTTTTCTAGGATGCAACGAGTCACTAAAAATCTCCAAACCAGGTACCCAAATACCCTTCGTTTCGGGTAGTAAGGTTAAGGAAAACCATAATAGGGAAAGTCGTCTCCTTCTCTTAAGAATTGCTCGTTTAGAGTATAGGGAAAGGCTTAGTAGAACGGATTGTGTGAGGTTTTGTCCTCTTACTCTGAATTTCCCACTTGGCTTGGCTACTTCCTTAGTAGTAGGTCGATATCCTAGCCCAAATTTATAGTTATTAGTCGGTTCAAGAGGTGGAAAGATATGGTAGTATGCCCTTCATCCTAGAGGTAGACCTAGAAAGTACCCCTTTCTCCTAAGCATCGAATGGACACTAAGGATGCCATAAGGACTGAAGTTCAAAGGTGCTTCATCCTTGTTTAAGGTAGCGACAATCTCAAATCAATATAGTTGCTCGTCATTGGCACCGTGCTCGATCTCAACTATAGATTCCTTAAAAGTGATAATAGCATAGAGATTATCCCTATTGACGATTACAACTTGACCTTTGATGATCATCTTAACTCTACGATGCAGTGTAGATGGTTGATGATCATGCAACCAAGGGCATCCTAGGAGTAAGTTGAATGTAGTTGGGATATCAAGGACTTGGGAATTCAATGTTCCTTTCTACTTGCCCTATATTGATTGGTAAGGTCAACATGCCCAAGACTGTTTTTTTAGAGTTATCGTAAGCTCGAAGATGGACAGTCTATTTAGAGAGTTGTTGGGCTCTAATTCCTAACCTTCTGGTGGTTCTCCAGGGATAGACATTCAATGCTGATCCATTGTCTACCAAGGTTAAGGGAACAAACTTGTTGATGCAAGTTATAGTTAAATAAAGGGCATTGTTGTATGTAAAGCCTTCTTTAAGGAGATCCTATTGATTAAAAGTAATGGTTCTGTCCCCACTATCAACCAATCCTATTACTTCCTTAGGCATGGTTTCGGAGAGACCTCGATCTTGCTGAGCGCATGAGTCAAAACCTACCTATGTTTCTAGGAAGTAGATATTTGTTGCCAAATCGAAATATCGGCTTTTAACTTGTGAAGCAGTTTAAGGATTAGGTCTTTTTCTTTTGTATCTTTAGGCTCTTTTGGGGCTTCTTGAGTCTGTTGTGGACCTAGGGGTGCATTATGTCATCGAGATCTAGTAAGGAATTAGATTTTTGAACCTTTAGGTTCTCCTTAAAAGTCTTCTTCTTCTTCTTCTAAGCCTGGTGTGCCCCGGAAGTCGTTGTCGTTGCTATTGTTTCTCATTTCATAGACATCTTCTTCATCGCTTACCCATAGCTCAAGGACTTCGGATTTGAAGGAGGCAAGCTAAGAAGTGGTTTGGACTCACCGATGTCTTGAATGAAGACAGAGGGGTCCCACTGACTTGGAGTGGGTTCGGTGAAAATAGCTAAGGTGCTTGCTAAAAGGATTTACGTTGTTACTTGGTTTTGGGTAGCCTTAGGTAAAGGGAGTTAACCATTTCAAAACATACTCTCTAATTTGTTCTTGAATGTCTAACACTGTTCGATGTCGTGTCCTCTTGCACGATGGTATTTACAAAATTTTCTCACGTCCTAGTTTTTGGACTGTTTCTTCGTTTCGATCCGCTCTAATGGGTTGCAATTCTATCTTTCCCTTAGCCAATAGATGATCAAGGACTTAAGTACAGGTAGTATCAATAGGAGTGTAGTCGGTATATCCGTTATGGGCATTGACATCTACACCCCTGCTAGTATAGCTTGTATTAGAGGTTTTCTTATCTTTGCATTGATAATTACCTCTATACCCTATGGTGACTTTTGCGGTCGTGGTGGACGGTTCCTCTTCTATCGGCATGCTAGCATCTCTAAGGGTTGAAAAGTTCATCATGGGTAAGAATTTGTGGTGCTGATAGTTAGGCTGAAGGTTTTTCACAATGATCATGACTTAGTCCTTCTCGGAGGGTCGGTCTACTATGTGGGCAGCCTTTACTCTCCATCTATTGAGGAAGTCTCGTGAAGCTTTCTTTCTCGCTTGCTGGATTAATTCCAAGTCTCTAAGAGTAGCTGGTAAATCGGTGTTATAGGAGTATTGATGTAGGAACTCCTTGCACATATCAATCCAGTTGGTAACCTTGCGTAGGTCAATCACGTTATACCACTTAATGACATCAATATCGTAAGTCCATGGGAAGATAATGTCGTAAGTGTCTTCCAGGATGTTCTTAAGAGTCATTGCTCCTAAGAAGTTGCGAACATGATGATGGGGATTCTCGGAACCTCTAAAGTTGATATAGGACACGGTAAACTTAGGGGTAGCTTCCCTTTAAGTATTGAAGTTAATCCCTTATGATCAAAGTAGTGATTATTGAACATGAACGATTGCCATAACATTTATTCTATCTTATCTACACGTAGATCGAGCTGAGGTTTGGATTCATGCTTAGGGGATTCATGTTTAGGACTCGTTTGGAGGAGACGAGTAGGTGAAGGCGGAGGACCTAATCTCCCTCCTTTACTTAGGTGTTCACGCTTCTTCATATCTCTTACTCGTCCTCAATAGCTTTTAGAACGACCTTAAGATCACTTGGATATGGATGCCGACTTATCATCTTGATAATCCATCCTAGTTTCCACCCCGGCTAAGTTCTCGGTAAGTAAAGTGAGAATTAGAAACTGTTCTAGGGATCCATCCATTAAAAGGGAATTCTTTCTAAGTACTTGTTTTACGATGAAGGATAGATTGAGCTGGTGTGGTATCCACCAAAACTTATCGCACCGGTGTAAACCGTGGACGAGAACGTGATGCAAAACGAGGAGAAGATTGCTGGACTCATTGGTGAGGCGTTCTAATCTTTGGAGCTCGGATTTCGATAATATTCGATTGTCGTAAACTTCCCTATTCTCGTAGCCCAAAGGATGAGGCTTACAACCATGTGAAAGAAGACCACTTTTGGAAGGAAGGGACTTAAGCACAAGACCTGAAGAGAATAAGAATGCTTTTATTTGGATACTCATAAAGAATATGACGGAAAATGAAGTGCATGTGATACCTCATGACTTAGTTTTGGGATAATTCTATGATTTGGCTAATGCATAATGCATGAATGATTTATCTTTCATGGAAATATGCTTTTATTTTTCTAGATGAAATATGATAATTCATTTCCTTATATTTGGAATGATTTTGCAAAATGGACTCACCTAATCCGAGATGAATTTGTTTTAGCTAAAATGCAATATGAACTCACCTCATCTGAGATGAATTTATTTTGGCTAAGTGCAATATGGATTCACCTAATTTGAGATGAATTTATTTTGGCTAAGCTGCAATATGGATTCACCTAATTTGAGATGAATTTATTTTGGCTAAATCTAATATGAACTTACCTAATCCGAGATGAATTTATTTTGGTTAAATGTAATTGCAAGATCTAAATTCAAAATGAGAATGCAAAAGGAAGGTTAAAAGATGGACTGACTGACCCAAAGATAGAAGGGGACTTTGGTAAGACCTTCTTGGACCGACTGGCGGTGACTACCGAAGACTCAATTATAACTCTCTATGTCTCTTAGGTTTTGATTCTATGTCATTACGAGCCTTATAGAAACATTTATCTAAATTTTCGTTTTGTTATGACCCACTCGAAAGCACGTTCTTGCATATCTCTCTTAATTGTGCTTCGACCCACTCGGACATCACTCATAATTATCGCATGAACAAATAATCTCTCTTATATACTTATTCTAAGCACCGACTTTGTACTCCAAGTTAAAATGAATTACCGAGTTAATTATTTGTTCTTAAGTTAGTTTATTTATGGAGAAGTTATTTGTTAGATCAAGATCATGTATCCTGTTGTGTAATTCTTTCCAACTTGATCATTTAAGGGTTGACTCAAGATGGAATCCGAACCGAATGGATATTAGACTCGGAAAATTCCACTTTTTTAGGCCAAGATAATTAAGTGCTTAATTACTCCGATTTAATTATTATCTATGCCTAATCTTGGACCAAAGTATTTTTATACTTTGAGTACCAATGTGATTTTCTTTTGTAGGTTATTCAAAAACCTTAATCTACTTTTAAAATACAAAAGCAACCGATTTTTATCCGTTAAACACCAACGAGATAGAGATTAACATTTTACGTACATGGCTCATATATCGTGTCGGGGTTGTTTGTTTCTAAAGCTGGAAAACTGCAATTTTGAGTCTAACGGTTGTTTCCCCTCGGTTTTCAATCACCACTAGATCATTGGACCATCTTTTGGAGCCAAGAGCTGTTATACAACGTTCACATCCCAACGGATCTCTTCGAGTGACTCAAACTAGCCGTTACAATGGCTACTGAAGTTCATCGAGTCCATAACAAGATCCAAAGGTCATTATGCCTGGGTGCTTATAAAAAGAAATCACTTTGCAAGACTTTAAGATTTGCTGCTGAACATATTCCAACATTTAGTGCTTTCTTATTCAATCTTCGAGATGACTACTCCTAATCTATAATAATTTCTTACTTTACGAGTTGTAAACAAAGTCTTGTAATCACTTACATTCTTTGAAGACTCGGACTCGAATCTAAATCATTCCGAGTACTACATAAACACTCAGGTACAAAATCCATCCCTCCAAAGTTTTGATTACAAGTCATTCCGAGTGGTATAGAAACTCTTGCATAAGTTTTCATTCATTTTTGACTAACTTAGAAAACACATTCTGGTTTATGTTCTCACATTGATGATTACGAGTCACTCGGACATCACTCGGATCTATCACATGATCAAATAATCTCTCTAACACTTTTTATCCGAGTTTTGACTACATATTTGAACGCAAAGTGAATTACGGTGTTAATTCCGTTTTCTACGTCGGTTTGTGTGTTTGAGAATTATTCGTCCTAATTAAGTCCTTATACTTTGATGTTTTAACTTCTATGACTTGATCTCTCTTAGGACTAACTCTGTTGGAATTTGAGTTCAATGAATATTAGACTCGGAAAATTCCACTCATCTAGGCCTAAGATAATTATGCACTAAATTGTCTTAATTAAATTCTTATATGTGCCTAGTCTTGGACCAAAGTATTTTATACATTGGACCAAAGTAACCGACTTCAAGTCGTCAATCACCAGCGAGACAAGGCTTATCTACTTCGAACAAAGCTCAAATGCTTTGTGTCGGGGTTGTCTGTTTCCAAAGCCGAAAACCTTCTACGCTAAGCTCAACGGTGGTTTCCACCTTACTTTTCAAACATCACCAGTTGACCGGAGCACCTTTAAGAGCCAAGAGCCGTTGCACAACATTCACATCCCAACGGATATTTTACGAGCGACTCCGAAGAGCCATTACAACGGTCGGGAAAGACTTCGATCCAACAACCAAACATAACGGCTAATCCGCTTGGTCATCTATAAATACAAGCCAGTTCACATGACTAGAAGATTGTCTGGAACTATTATTGAAACACATTACTTATGCAAAAGTCGGTGTTTTCATATTCAATCTTCAATTTACAACTCCCTACTTGTAATTCATACTTTCGAGTTGTAAAGTCTTGTAATCGAGTCACACACTTTTCTTACTTTATGAGTAAGGTCCCTTGATTGAGCTGTAAGGGTTAACTCAGCTCGGTTGTCCCTAGCTGTAAAGGTTACCTCAATTAGGAAGTACTAGATTAGATAAGGGAACTTCGAGTCCAGGAAAACTCGTAAGGAATTGTCTAAGGGAGCAATTCTGGTTGAATTAGTCCGTTGTATTTTAACGATTCCAAATAGTGGATGACATGTTGCTTAGATTAGCATTATCCGTGGTTTTCCGCCCAGGAGGTTTTCCGCGTATCTATGAGTTAAACATTTTCCACGTATCAAGCTTAAAGTTTCTAAGTTTGTTAAAATTTCCTCATCACCCTATTCACCCCCTTCTAGGATGACTAAGACTCTCCAAGAGCAAACCTTCAATTGGTATCGAGCCTAGCCTTTCAAAAAGGATCTAACAACCCAAAGGTCTAAAGATCGGATGGCTCAAAACATTGGAGAGTTCGATAAAGGAAGATTTTCCACCGGACCACCAAAGCTTAAAGGATCAATTTCATGCACTTGGAAGAAGCTAATGGAATGCTTTCGTTGGACAATGATTAAGATGTTTGGAACATCATCCAAGAAGGCAATTACATTCAAATAAAGATAGAAGGTACAATATCTATGCCTAAAGAGAAGTTAGAGTACACCAATGAGAAGTCAGAAAAGTTCGGAAAGAACTTCAAAGTGATGAACATTCGATGTGTGCTATCGGCTCGAAGAGTACAACAGAGCCTCAAGCACACTCTTGTCAACACATATGAAGGAACAAGCCAAGTGAAACAGGTAAAGATAAGTCAATATCTTCTCAAATATGAGCTGTTCAAAATGGAGCCAGAAGAAAATATCACTCGGATGTTTATACGCTTCACCGAGATTATAAACAATCTCAAATCTCCGGGTAGAAAGATTTCCCATGAAGAAATGTGTAGAAAAATTCTACGAAGTCTACCAAAGAGAAGACAGGGTCCCAAGGTGACAACCATCGAGGAAGCTTAGAACCTCTCTCAACTAAAGGCGAGACGAACCGATTAGGAAGGCGCTTACCCATGAAATTCACCTGGAAGAAGAGGACACCGAGGTGAGCACTAAAAAGGACTTTGCGCTGAAAGCCTCAAAAGCGAGAGGAGAAAGTCTAAGTTCCTCATATTCGGAAGAAGACCCTATGGCACTCATTGCCCATGGCTTCAAAAGAGTGATGAAATACAAGAAATGGGAGAAGAAGCCAAAGAAAGAGTTCTACAAGAAAGATAAAAAGGACAGGAAAGGAAAGTACTCCTTCTCTTCAAAGTTATCTTTAACTAAGAACTCTAGTTGTTTTGAATATGGCGGAAAAGATCACATAGTCAAAGACTGTCCAAGGAGAAACGGAGGCAAAAAGAAGAAGAAGGCTATGATGGCCACATGGAGTGATGAAGACTCATCCGAAGAAGATGAAGATTACGATGACTCAAAGTGTCCGATGGCACTAACAAACTCGGAACTTGAATCCGAGTCGGACTCGACAACTCGGACACTAAGGAGATAAGTCCTCGGGAGGTAGTTGAATACTTTCTCAAGTTTTCCAAAGTTGATTTAGCTTAATATATTTATACTTTGGAAGAGAAGTCTAATTCGATTCTTCTCGGTTCAAAGAACAACTTGAGTCTCTCACTTCGAGAGCAATGATTTAAAAAATGAATTGGAAAAACTTAGACTAACTTTGACAGAACTCAAGACTAGTAATCAAGTTAATGAGGCTGAGTCCGAGTCACTCAGGAAAGAAAATGAGCGTCTAAAGAGAAAGCTCAATGAGTCTCAAGAGCTTGTTTTGAAATTCACTCAAGGTCGGAAGAACCTCGATATGCTTTTAGGCTCTCAATGTGTCTCCTTTAGAAAAGAAAGACTTGGTTTTAACGAAGAGGGGGAATCTAATTCCTACTCAAATATTTTTAAAAAGATTCTAGAACTATGAAGTTCGGGAAGGCTGAGCATAGTCCTATTCATAAGAATGAAAAGAGGACTGAGCCCGGACTCGGTTTATAGGAGAAAACCATCTCCACCTTATGAAAGAAAAAAATTTCAAAAAAAAGACACATAGACTCGGTTTTCTAGAAGGAAGACTCATAATCGGACCAAACCCAAAGTCATTCAAATATGGGTTCCCAAGAGTCTTCTTCCTCGAGAAAAGACCACGGTAAAGGGAGTTACTTGGGTTTGTTAGTGGAAGTGAGATGGGTTAGTGTGTTTCTAACTTGCGGGTAACTAAGAAAAGGACAAAAGTTCATTGGACTTAGACAATGGATGCTCACGCCACATGTCATAAGATTCAAGACTCTTTTCTAAGTTGGAAGATTACAAAGGAGGCAAAGTCACTTTTGGAGATGACGAGTAAGGGAAAGATAGTTAGAATAGGCAAGATTAGGAAAGGAGATAACCTAGTCGGCCCAGTTTGTCTTGTCAAGGGATTAAAGTACAATCTACTCAGCATCTCTCAATTGTGTGACAAAGGTCAAAAGGAAAATTCAAGTAGAATCTCATACTCGGATCATAAGAATTCTAACCGACCATGGAAGGGAGTTCGATTACTTAGAATTTGCAGAGTTACGTGATAAGAATGGTATCTCTCACAACTTCTCGAGCACCCAAAACCCCTCAACAGAATGGGGTGATGGAGAGAAAGAACCAAACTCTTGAAGAAATTGGAAGGACGATGATGATTGAAGATGATCTACCTTACTATTTCCGGGCCGAGGCAGTCAACACAGACAAACTACACACTCGAAAAGATACATCATCGGACCCATCTTGAAGAAAACTCCATACGAGCTCTACAAGGGAAAGAAACCCAACATCTCATACTTCAAACCTTTCGGATGTAAGTGTTTTGTTCACAATAATGGTAAGGATCACTCGACCAAGTTTGATGCTTGGTCGGATGAAGGTATCTGTCTGGGTTACGCATCTCACAAGTAAAGCATATCATGTTTTTAATAAAAGAACTAATAAAGTGAAAGAAAGCATCCACGTTGAATTTGATGAGATTGATCAAGGAAAAACAAGTGAATCAACGTTCCCGGATCCGAAACTAAGTCGAGATGAAGATGATCTTACTAAAGCCGAGCTTAAACAGATTCAAAAAAAAAACACTCGGAATGAGGCAACTTAGAACATCATGACCCGGATCGAACCAGCTCAAGAGCCAGCTCGGAATCGTTGAAGGACAAGTAGAAGAGCAAATTCAGCAAGCTCATACCACCGAGGATCAACCAAGTACAACCAACAAACCTAGTAAACCGGAGAACAGGTAGAGCATTAAATGTGCTTCATGCCACCCACTCGAGAACATTTTGTCCGACATCAACGAGTGGGGTAAGAACTCGATCTTCTTTGCGAAATCTATGTGCATTCACTGCATTCATATCATTAACGTAACCCCGAAATGCACTAGAGGCTCTAAATGAACCTGAATGGGTAGAGGCCATGCAAGAGAAACTTAATCAATTTGAGAGAAACCAAGTCCGGACTTTGACCAAATGACCTTCGACTACCCGGTTATAGGAACCAAATGGGTTTTCTAGAACAAGCTAGATGAGGATGGGTTCGTAGTCGGAAATAAGGCTAGACTTATGGCTCAAGGTTATAATCAAGAAGAAGGGATTGATTGTGGAGAAACCTTTGCACCAATTGCTAGAATCGAAGCAATTAGAATCCTCTTGGCATTTGCATCAAGCATGAATATTAAGTTATATCAAATGGATGTGAAATGTACCTTTCGAATGGTTTTATTTAAGAGGAAATCTATGTTGAGCAACCTCTGGATTTGAAAACTTATAATTTCCAAATCATGTTTTCAAATTGCAAAAGGCTCTTTATGGTCTTAAACAAGCTCCCGGAGCTTGGTATGAAAGACTAAGTTTCTTGGTTGAAAATGATTTCAAAAGAGGTCAGATTGACAAGACTCTTTTCAGAAAAACTAAGGGGAGAGACTTTCTCATTGCTCGGATCTATGTTGATGATATAATTTTTGAAGTCGCTAATGAAAATCTTTGTCGAGATTTTTCTAAGTTGATGAGACGAGGATTCGAAATGAGCATGATGGGAGAGCTTAATTTCTTCCTTCATCTACAAATCGGACAAGATAAAGATGGGATCTATGTCCATCAATCCAAGTATACCAAGGAGTTGCTGAAGAAGTACAAGCTTTAAGATGCAAAACATGCAGCAACACTAATGAGTAGCGAGAATGAAACCGGACTCGGATGACAAAGGTAAAGCAAGTACATTAGAAACTCTATCGAGGTATGATTGGATCTATGCTATATCTCACATCCAGTAGGCCGGACATTATGTTTAGTGTATGTCTGTGTGCAAGATTCCAAGCTAATCTAAACGAATCACATCTCACTACAGATGAAGAGAATCTTCGAGATATCTTGTAGGGACTCGGAATCTCGGTTTATGGTTCTCAAGAGACTCGAAGCCGACTCTCACTAGATACTCGGATGCTAACTATGCTGGATACAAAGTTGATAAAAAGAGCACATCGAGAGCATGCCAATTTCAGGTCAATCCCTTATATCTTGGCACTCAAAGAAGCAAAACTCGGTTGCTCTATCAACTGCTGAAGCTAAGTACATTGCGGCGAGAGCATGTTGTGCTCGGATTCTATGGATCAAGAAACACTTGAAGGATCTTGGAATTTCATTCAAATCAATTCCAATCAAGTGTGACAATCAAAGTGCAATCAGCATTACTAAGAATCCAGTTCAGGCACTCAAAGACAAAGCACATTGTGGTCGGGTATCATTTTCCGAGAGACCATTCTAAGAAAGGTGATATTGAACTTGAATTCATTGCTACAAAATTTTAGTTAGTGGATATTTTCACTAAGCCACTTAGTGAGGATCAGTTTTGCTTTATTAGGAATGAGCTTGGAATGATTAATGCATGATTATGTGATTTTCTAAGTGAAATTATCTTGCACGATTATGTGTTATATGTTTTCTTTCTTTGCCTTAATAACAATTGGTTCGATTGACCTAGTGAGACTAAGCTAAGAGTTATTATATGTGTTTAGGCTTTCCGAGTTACTCGAAACCATACTCGGTGAGACTCGGCTTTTGAGAAAAATGGACTTCAAACTTCGAAATCATCTCTAAATTAGTGGAGAATTTTAGAAATTTCTTTTAAAATTTCTCTTTCTCTCTCTCACTACCACATTCATCGATCGGAGAACTAGCCGTTGGGAGAAATACACTAGAATTCTAACCGCTGGAGAGCGAAACGTCACACCTATCCGAGGCGACCGTTGGAGGTGTATGTCGGACCGAATACTTGAAGGACATTCCTTTTCGCTATAAATAGCATCCCTTTACCTCCATTTCGCTACTTTACTCTCCGATAACTCACTTTCGTGCTTACTTGCTCTTGTTCTCAAAGCTCTCAGTACTCACTCTCTTACTCTCTCTCTCTCTCTCTCTCTCTCTCTCTCTCTCTCTTTTGAGTTCACTCTCTCTCACTCCAAAAGCATCATCCATGCCTAAAAGAGGTTCAGCCCAAGATTTTCTAGGTCTGCGACCAAGAAACCTCACACCAAACAAACTCAAGAGGGCACCTCTAACCCCTCAAAAATTTTCGTCACCCAACACCTCACGTTGGATGACATGTTCTTCCTAACCACATCGTTTTCGTGGTTGTCTCACATCAAAACCACTTGGAGTTTACAACTTTCTTTACTTCGGTGAGTTTATTTACCCAGAACTCGTTATCGAGTTCTATTCTAATCTATCCTGCTCTAAGGGAGTAATCACCTTACGAGTTCGCAACATAGTTGTGCGCATGAACCTTTCCCTCCTCCACTTGTCTTTTCAAAGTTTCCTCTCTCTTTCTCAACTACAATCCCATCCCTTTCAACGAGATTACGGATGAGTTTTTCCAAAAATATGCCAAGGAAGTCCCTAAGTCATGAAAGAATTTCACAGTGGATCGAGATGAAGACTAAGGCCGGACTTCTTTGTTTTCTTCGAGATGAGAACTTTCTTCTCTCATCACTTGAGCAAAGAGAATCCTAATTCTAAGATTCTCAAAGCTCTATTTGATATCCTTGAGGTCTACGGTGTAGACCTCTTCCCCGCCATTATCGAGCAAATGGCCACTTGTGCCGGCTTAATCCAAGAAATCCTCTCCTGTCCCCTTCGAAGCCCTTTTAACTGTGGTTTTCAAGCGGTTTAAGGTTCCCCTCCCTCGGACCTAAATGCGAGTGTCCGAAGCTACCATTGTTGGCACGAAGGCACTTCTAGGATACGGTCGGAACTAAAGCCCCCTTCCCCCTCCTAAGACTCGGACTTAGACTCCCTATCTCTCCCTCCTCTACCAGGTGATGCTTCCACCTCGGAACCTCCTCCTACGGCCTCAGCTGCCTTGTCTTCGATCTTGATAGACAAGATCTCTTCGTGACCGAAGAATTTTAGGCCACTCTCACTCCTACAAAAATGTCCTTCGGAATATTTTTATAAACCAAAATACGGCTCAATCTCATATCGGGAGCATCGGGATCTACTTCTCGAGATGAAGAGCCTAGTCAGGAGCAACTCCGGCTCCTCCGCAAAAGGAGAACCAAGGCTGCTCAGGACCCGGACAGCTCGGATACTTCGAAGAATCCTCGAGCCACTGCCAAGTCTCCCTCCGGAGAGGCGGTAGAAGAAGAAGAAGAAGAACTTGCTGGTCGAGCGGCTCGGATCGAAGAGAAGGAGGAAGAGAAGGATGAAGAGAAGGAAGAAGGAGAAAAGAAGGAGGAAGCCAAGGGACAAGGTGCTTGAAGCTCCTCAGCGAGTTGATCGGCTCAAACGAAGTCCGAGTGGGTTAGAAGACCCTATGGACGTTGGTCGATCCACAATGGTCAAACCGAGAAGAAGCCCCTCCTCTCGCATTTTCCGGGAGGATGAACCTCTGGATGACTTAGTTCTAGGTCGGCCATTCGAAGCGAGCCGCTATCGAGATATCCCAGTGCTGCCACTGCCCCGATCTTCAACGTCATCCCAAGCTTACCAGTGTCGGCACACTGCACGCTCATCCATCTCAGCACACACAACACCCCCATCTTAATTTCTTTTCTTTTGTTTTGTATTATTTTTGTCCAAACATCAATTTTTCTTCTTGCTTGTATTCTTCCTTGTTTTTGTTTTTGCTAAAAGGTAAGGGAGAGAACAATAGAAAACTTTGATGTTGTTATGTTTAGGGGAGCTCTCTGACCCTCTTTCTTGTATTTTCTTATATAAATGAATGAATCTTTCTTTCGGTAGCATTTTTCTCGGTTCACTCTTTACGAGTTCGATCTCATATTTATTTATTTTTTGCTCCGATATATCTTTACTGTATTTTGTTATTGCTCTACAATAGTTCATATTTTTTTGCTAAATGTGTTACTCGCATAAATGTTCTAAGTAGTGATAGTATACGATATGCTTTTTCGAGTACGAATCACTTCACTCACTACTTCTTATTCTTATATGTTCTACTGAGTAAGAATGAATACTCATGTTTTTCACTAACAAAGTTTCTATTTAAGCTGTGGAATGCCTTTCATCAAAAAGGGGAGATTGAAGACTCGGACTCTAAATCTAAATCATTCGAGTACTACATAAACACTCGGATACAAAACGCATCCCTCCAAAGTTTTGATTACAAGTCATTCTAAGTATTATAGAAACTCTTGTATAAGTTTTCATTCACTTTGACTAATTCAGAAAACACATTCTGGTTTATCTTCTCACATTGATGATTACGAGTCACTCGGACATCACTCGGATCTATCGCATGATCAAATAATCTCTCTAACACTTTTTATCCGAGTTTTGACTACATATTTGAACGCAAAGTGAATTACGAGTGTTAATTCAGTTTTCTAAGTCGGTTTGTGTGTTTGAGAATTATTTGTCCTCATCAAGTCCTTATACTCTGTGTTTTCACTTCTATGACTTGATCTCTCTTAGGACTGACTACGATGGAATTTGAATACAATGAATATTAGACTCAGAAAATTCCACTCTTCTAGGCCTAAGATAATTATGCACTTAATTGTCTTAACTAAATTATTATTCGTGCATAATCTTGGACCAAAGTATTTTATACTTTGAGAACCAAGGTGGTTTACTTTTATAGGTTAACCAAACGACGTTATCTCATTTTTTAATTACAAAAGTAATCGGTTCAAGCTGTCAATCGCTAGCGAGACAAGACTTATCTACTTCTAAACAATGCTCGAATCTCTGTGTCGGGGTTGTCTATTTCCAAAACTAGAAAACTTCTACGCTAAGCTCAACGGTTCTTTCCACCTTACTTTTCAAACATCACCTGTTGGCTGAAGCACCTTTAGGAGCCAAGAGCCATTGCACAACGTTCAAATCCTAACGGATATTTTACGAGCAACTCGGAAGATCCGTTACAACGACCGAGAAAGACTTCGATCTAGCAACCGGACACAACGGCTAATCCGCTTGGTTATCTATAAATAGAAGCCACTTCACAAGACTAGAAGATTGCTAGAACTATTGTTGAAACACATTACTTAAGCAAATGTCATTGTTTTCATATTAAATCTTCAATTTACAATTCCCGCTTGTAATTCATACTTTCTAAGTTGTAAAGTCTTGTAATCGAGTCACATACTTTTCTTACTCCCTTGGCTGAGCTATAAGGGTTAACTCAGCTTAGTTGTCCCTAGATGTAAAGGTTACCTCGGTTAGGAAGTACTAGATCGGATAAGGGAACTTCGAGTCTAGGAAAACTCTGTAAGGAATTGTCTAAGGGAGTAATTCTGGTTGAGTCGAGTCCTTTGTATTTTGAGGATTCAAAATAGTGGATTTGACTTGGTGCTTAGATTAGCATTGTCCGTGGTTTTCTGCTCCAAGAGGGTTTCCACGTATCTTTGAGTTTACACATTTCGAGTCTAATCTAGACTCAAATTATCTTGTTAATTCTTTTCAAGCTTAAAGTTTCTAAGTTCGTTAAAATTTCCTCATCACCCTATTATCCCTAACCGTAAGGGTTAACTCGGTCGGGAAGTATTAGATCGGATAAGGGAACTTCTAAGTACAGAAACACCTGTAAAGGAATTATATAAGGGAGAAATTCTGGTTATAGTCGAGTCCCTTGTAATTGCGGATTCAATTAGTGGATTTGACTTGGTGCTTGGATTAGCATTGTCCATGGTTTTCTACCCCGGGAGGGTTTCCACGTACTTCGTTTGTCTTTCTTTACGAGTCCATTCTAGATTCGGAATCTGTTTATGCTCGGTTACTGTTCAAACAGAGTTTTATTTTATTTAAAAACTTTCATCACGCTATTCACCCCCTAGTGTAACTTCGCCTCTCTAATAGCAACCTTCAATTTGTATCGAGCCTAGCCTTTTCAAGAGGATCTCATAATCCAAAGGCATAAAGATTGTGAACATTTGCTCTTGGAGAGACTAAGTCACCCTAGAGGGGGTTAATAGGGTGATGAGGAAATTTGAACAAAGACTGGAAGATAAAATTCTAAAGCCGACTTAGAAACAGTCCGAGTCTAGATTCGACTCGGAAAAGTGTTAACTCGGAAAATACATGGAAACCATCCTGGGCGGAAAACCACGTTCAATGTTAATCCAAGCACCAAGTCAAATCCACTATTTTGAATCCACAAAATATAGTAGAAAGACTCAACCGGAATTGCTCCCTTAGACAATTCCTTACAAGATTTTCTTAGACTCGGATGTTCCCTTATCCGATCTAGTACTTCCTAACCGAGGTAACCTTTACAATTAGGGACAATTGAGCTAAGTTAACCCTTACAGCTCAGTCAAGGGACCTTACTTAGAAAGTAAGAAAGTAAGAATAAGTGTTTGTGACTGATTACAAGACCTTACAACTCATAAAGATGTCAAGTACGAGTTGGAGTTGTAAGTAAAAGATTGAAAGAGAATTATACAGAGAGAGATAATTTCAGCAATAGATTCAATGATGTTCTCATCTTGTGAAATGGCTTTTACTTTTAGATGGCCGAGCGGATTAGCCGTTGTGACTATCTTCTTATTAGAAGTCCTTTATGACCGTTGCAATAGTTTTTCTAAGTGACTCGGAAAATATCCGTTGAGGTGTGAACGTTTGGCAACGGCTCTTGACTCCTTTGGATGTCCCAATCCACTGGTGGTGTCCGAAAAGTAGGGTGGAAACCACCGTTGAGCTTGGCGTTGTAGATTTCTAGTTTTAGAAACAGACAACCCTAACACGATGTCCGGGCCTTGGTCGAAGTAGAAAAGCCTTGTCTGCGATGATTGACGACTTGAAGCCGGTTACTTTTGTATTTCAAAAATAGGATAACCTCGTTTAGATAACCTACAAAATTAAATCAATTTGGTTCTCAAAGTATAAAATACTTTGGTCCAAGATTAGACACAGAGAATAATTTAATTAAGATAATTAAGTGCCTAATTATCCGAGTCCCGAAAGAGTGGAATTTTCCGAGTCTAATATCCATTATACTCAAATTTCATCCGAGTCGATCTAGAAGTAAAACAAGTCTAATAAAGAATATCGAGTAATGAAACTTGATCTAAACAAGCGCAGTTCAAACGAAACATGCTGACTTAGAAGGATGAATTAACACTTTAATTCAATCAAACTTAGAATACAAAGTCGGACTCGAGTTTATGCACATTAGAGCAAATATTTGAACATAGCGATAAGTCTAAGTGTTGTCCGAGTGACTCGGAACTATGTGTGAAAAGATAAGCAAGAGTATGCTTTCTGAGTCGAGTCGGAATCAAGTGAAAACATATGCAATAGTTTACGTAACACTCGAAAAAATTCTATATCGATTAGAAAAGTTTTTAAAGCACGTAGAATGACTTGTAATCAAAACTTACAAGAGATGAAGTCTGTACCTAATTCCTTGATGGTACTCGGAATGATATACCTGCAAAGTCCGAGTCTTCAATCTCCCCTTTTTGATGAAAGGCATTCCATATTTAGATAGAAACTTTGTTAGTAATAAAGATCCGATTTTTCATTCTTTCTCAAGAAATAAGTTAGAGAAACGAGTGCAAATAAGTTTAGTGATATAGACTAAGTTGAAGGGATATAAGTGATTGAAATTTAGATTCTATTAGAGCAAGTAAGCTTAGATTGCATTAGTGCTAAAAGCCGAAGTATCGGAGCAATGATAGGCGAGTTGTTGAATCGGATCAAAGAAAATTACTGAGCAAGATATTGAAACTCGGAATTAATTGAAACTCAAAAAGTAATAATCATGAAACTAAAACTTCATTAATATTCATAATAAGTATATACACAAAAGAGGGTGAGAGAAACTCCCCTAAACAAGACAACAAATGTCTAAATATTCTCCCCTTGCCTTTCAGCGAAAAACAAAAAGGGGAAGAATGTATGAAGAGGATACAAATTTTTATGTTTGGACAAAAAATTTTAAACAAAAAAATAACATTTCTAAGATGAAGGGCGGTGCGCCTTCGCCGATAAGATCGTGAAGATGTAGACGAACGAGGCGGGGGTAGCACTAGTATCTCCGGAATGGGCTCAACTACGAGTGGCTGACCTAGAACTAAGTTGTCCAGAGGTTCATCCTCCCGGAACTCGACTTAGGGAGGTGATGGCCTCGCTGGCTGATCGACCATGGTCGGCGGGGTCTTCGACACACTCGGACTACCGTCGAGATCTAATCACTTCGAGGTTGGAGTGCTTGGAGCACCTTGGCCCTCGGCCGCTTCGGCTCCTGTTTCTCCTTCCTTCTCCCCTTCTTCTTTGTCCTCCGAAGGAGCTGCCTCAGCCGCGAGCTCCGCTTCTTCTCCTTCTTCTTCTTCTTCCCTACGAGACGAAAGTGAGCGAGAGAAAAAAATGAAAGAGTAGAAAGAGAGAGCTGAGAATGACAATGCTTACTTGAGATTACTTTCACTTATCTTGACAATGATGAAATCTTCTTCGAACGTAGAGAGCTTGCTCCGATTGAAGTAAGTGACAGAGAGAGAGTGGATAGAGAGTAAAGTAGAGAAATGAAGGAAAACGGATGCTATTTATAGAGAAAGAAATATCCTTCGGTGTTCGTTCTAACTCGACTCTTCAACGGTCGCCTCGGACCGGTGTGACTATTCTGCTCTCCAACGGTTAGAATTCCAATAATTGTCTCCCAACGGCTAGTTGTCCGATCGATGCGTGCGAGAGAGAGAAAAAAAAGAGAGATTTTAAAAGATACTTCGAAATTCTCCACTCATCTAGAGATGATTTCGAAGTTTGATGTCCAATTTTCTCAAAATCCGAGTCCGACTCGGTGAAGTTTCGATCGACTCGAAAAAGCAAGCAAACAATGACTCATAGCTCAGTATCATTGGTTCAACTGAACTAATGGCTATTAAAGAGAGAAAGCATATAACATATAATCATGCAAAGTAATTTCACTCAGAAAAGCACATAATTATGCATTGCTCATGCCAAGCTCATTCCTAATAAAGCAAAGCTGACCCTCACTAAGTGGCTTAGTAAAGATATCAGCTAATTAAAGTTTGGTAGGAATGAATTCAAGTTCAATATCACCTTTCTCATAATGGTCTCTTAGAAAATGATACCCGACCTCAATGTGTTTTGTCTTTGAGTGCTTGAATGGATTACGGGTGATGCGATTGCGCTTTGATTGTCACACTTGATTGGAATTGATTTGAATAAAAGTCCAAGATCTCTCAAGTGTTGCTTGATCCATAAAATCTGAGCACGAGCATGCTCCAGTCTGCAATATACATAGCTTCGAAGTTGATAGAGCTACTGAGTTTTGCTTCTTTGAGTGCTAAGATATCGGGGATTCACCTAGAAACTAGCACACTCTTAAGGTGCTCTTTCTATCAACTTTGTATCTAGCATAGTCAGCATCTGCGTATCCAGTGAGAGTCGGTTCTTAGTCTCTAGAGTACAAAGACCTAGATTCCGAGTCCCTACAAGATATCTAAATATTCTCTTCACCGCAGATGAGATGTGATTCTTTGGGATTAGCTTGAAATCTTGCACACGAGACATACACTAAACATTATGTCCGGCCTACTGGAAGTAAGATACAACAGAGATCCAATCATACCTCGATAGAGTTTCTAATCTACTTGCTTTACCATTTTCAGTTCGAGTCTAGTTTTATGTCTGCTTGCTCATAGTTCTTGCTGCATGTTTTGCATCTTGAAGTTTGTACTTTTTCGAAGCTCCTGGGTATACTTTGATTGATGGACATAGATGTCATCCTTATCTTGCTTGATTTATAGACCAAGGAAGAAATTGAGTTCTCCCATCATACTGATTTAAAATTCATGTCTCATTATCTCGGAAAAATCTCGACAAAGAATTTCATTAGTAGCTCCAAAGATTATGTCATCAACATAGATCTAAGCAATAAGAAAGTTTTCCCCTTGGTTTTTATAAAAAACAGTCTTGTCAATCTGACCACTTCTAAAATCATTTTCAACCAAGAAATTGCTCAGTCTTTCATACCAAGCTCACGGGAGCTTGTTTAAGACCATAGAGAGCTTTTTACAATTTGAAATTCTAAGTTTTCAAATCCAGGGAGTTGCTTAACATAGACTTCCTCTTCAATGAAACCATTAAGGAATCCTCATTTAACATCCATTTGATATAATTTGATATTCATACTAGATGCAAATGCCAATAAGATTCTAATAGCTTAAATTTTGGCAACAGGTGCAAAGGTGTCCCCACAATCAATCCCTTCTTCTTGATTGTAATCTTGAGCCACAAGTGTAGCCTTATTTCTGACTACCAACCCACCTTCATCCAATTTGTTCTTGAAAACCCATTTGGTGCCTATGACTAGGTGGTCGGAAGGTCGTTTGGTCGAGTCCGAGACTTGGTTTCTTTCAAATTGATTAAGTTCCTCTTACATGTCCTCTACCTATTCAGGTTCATTTACGGCTTCTAGTGCATTTCTAGATTTAGTTAATGATATGAATGCAAATGCACATAAATTTTGTAAAGAGGAACGAGTTCTTACCCCACTTGTTGATATCAAACAAGATGTTTTCTAGTAGGTGGCTCGAAGCATACTTGAATGCTCTACCTGTTCTCTAGTTCACCAGATTTGTAGGTTGAATTAGTTGATCTTCGAAGTCACACTTGAGTGAGCTTGTTGAGCTGATTGTTCTTCAATATTCCGAGTTGGCTCTTTAGTCGTCTCATTACGAGTCGAGGTTGTTCGAGTTACTTCATTATGAGTAACCTTTCCTTGACCTTTTACGAGCTCCTCTTCATCAAGATCATCATCTCGGCTGAGTTCCAGTGTCCGAGAATGATGACTCACTTGGTTTTCCCTGTTCAATCTCATCAAAAATAACGTGGATGCTTTCTTCCACTTTGTTAGTTCTTTTATTGAAAATACGATATGCTTTGCTATGAGATGAATAACCAAGAAAAATACCTTCATCCGATCGAGCATCAAACTTAGTCAAGTGATCCTTACCATTGTTGTGAACAAAGCACTTACATCCAAAGGGTTTAATGTATGAAATGTTGGGTTTCTTCCCTTTGTAGAGCTCGTATGGAGTTTTCTTCGGGATGGGTATGATGATTCCTTCATTCAATGCATAGTTTGCTTGTGTTGATCTGCCTCGACCTAGAAATAGTAGGATAGATCATGTTCAATCATCATTGTCCTTCCTATTTCTTCAAGAGTCCGGTTTTTCTCTCCACTACTCCATTTTGTTGAGGAGTTCTTGGTGCTGAGAAGTTGTGGGAGATGCCATTCTTATCACAAAACTCTGCAAATTTTGAGTAGTCGAACTCCCTTCCATGGTCGGTTCGAATTCTCCGATTCCGAGTTTGAGATTCAACTTGGATTTTCTGCAGAGCTTGCTTGAAGTCTTTGAAAGCTTCATTTTTTGCTTAAGAAAACAATCCCGGGTAAATCGTGAGTAGTCATCAACAATCACAAGCACATATGATTTACCTCCGAGACTCTTGACGAGGATTTCACCACATAAATCCATATGCAACATTTCAAGCACTTTGGATGTGGAAACAATTTTCGAGAGATTTGAAAGATGATCGACTTGTTTACCTTTTGTGCATGCTTCACAGATTTTATCTTTCTTAAATGCACGGTTAGGCAATCCTCCGACTAAACCATGAGATGCAAGTTTATTAATGGCGTGCATACTAACATGACCTAGTATAGGACGCCATGTCCATGAATCATCATCTAGAGATGCTTTTAGGCAAGATAAATTCCAACTTGGGTCGAAAGAGGAATAATGTAGGTGTTACCCGATCTCTTACCCGAGAGCTTGGTCTCCTTGGCAGTATCATCAAAAATATAACAGTTGGTCTAAGTGAATCTTACCTCTTTACCTTTGTCACACAGTTGAGAGATGCTAAGTAGATTCTACTTTAATCCCTTGACAAGGTATACTTGGGCTGACCAGATTGTTTCCTTTTCCAATCTTCCCTATCCTAATTATCTTGCCTTTGCTTGTCATCTCCAAATGTGACTTTTCCTCCCTTGTAATCTTCTAACTCGGAAAAGAGTCTTGAGTCTCCGACATGTGGCATGAGCATCCACTTGTCCAGTACCAATGCCCTTTTGTTCTTTTCTAAGCCACCTGCAAGTCGAAACAAACTAGCCTTTCTCACTTCCTCTAATAAACCCGAGTAACCCCCTTTACTTTGGTCCTTTTCTAAGGAAGAAGACTCTTAGGAACCCAGATTTGAATAACTTTGGGTTTGGTCTAATTTTAAGTCTTTCTTTTAGAAAACTAAGTCTCGTGTCTCTTTCTTTTGAAACTCCTTTCTTTTATAAACGAAGGAGAACGTTTTCTCCTGTAGGCTGGTCCGGTCTCGGTCCTCCTTTCATTCTTATGAATGGGACCGTGCTTAGCCTTCTCGAACTTCACAATTACGGAATCCTTTTGAAAAGCTACGAGTAGGAATTAGATTCCTCCTCTTTGTTAAAACCAAGTCCTTCTTTTGTGAAGGAAGAAGACTCATTGAGCTCTTGATTAAGATGCTCATTTTCTTTTCTGAGTGACTCGGACTCGGTCTCATTGGATTGAGCACTAGTCTTGAGTTCTCTTAGAGTAAGTCTCGGTTTTTCTATTTCATTTTTCAAAGAAATGCTCTCGAAGTAATGAGACTCAAGTTGTTCTTTAAACCGAGAAGAATCGGAATTAGACTTTTCTTCTAAAGTATAAATATATTTGGCTAAATCAACTTTAGAAAACTTGAGGAAGTATTCAATTACCTCCCGAGGATTTTTTCCTCACTTGTCCGAGTGATCCGAGTCCGACTCGGATTCAACTTCGAGTCCGAGAGTGCCATCGGACACTTTGAATCATCCGAGTCGTCATCATCTTCCGATGAGTTTTCATCACTCCAAGTGGCCATCATAGCCTTTTCCTTCTCTCTGTCCCTGTTTTTCCTGAGACAATCTTTGACTATGTGTTCCTTGTCGCCACATTCAAAACAATCGGAGTTCTTAGTTAAAGATAACTTTAAAGGGGAAGAATGTTTACCTTTTCTATCCTTCTTGTCTTTCTTATAGAACTCTTCTATTGGCTTCTTATCTCATCTCTTGTGCTTCATCATTCTTTTTACGCCTCGGCGATAAGTGCCATGGGATCCTCTTACGAGTCAAAGGAACTCGGATTTGCTTCTCTGTTTTACGAGGCCTTCGGTGCTTCTTTTTAGTGCTGACCTCTGCATCCTCCTCTTCCAGGTGGATCTCATGGGTGAGTAGCTTCCTAATGAGTTCATCGGCTTCGGTAGGGACAGGTTACGAGCCTCTTCGATGGCACTCACCTTGGGACCCCATCTTCTCTTGGGTAGACTTCGAGTATCTTTCCGCACATCTCCTTGTGGGAAATCTTTCTATCTAGAGATTTGAGATTATTAGTCATCTCGGTGAAGCGGATGAACATCTCGGTGATGTTCTCTTACGGCTCCATCTTGAACAGCTCGTACTTGTGAAGATATTGGCTTATCTTTGCTTGTCGACTTGGCTTGTGCTTTTATAAGTGTTGACAAGCGTGTCCTACACTTCTTTGGCTGTGTCACGGCTGACACTCGGTTGTATTCTTATTAGGCGATGGCGCACATCAGAATGTTCATCCCCTTGAAGTTCTTTCTAAACTTCTCTGCTTCTTCGATGAGTGTACTCGGGCTTTGTTTTGGGTACGAGTCTTATTTCTTCCATCTTCATTGGAATGTAGTTGCCTACTTGTATGATGTTCCAAACATCTTCATCATGATCCAGCAGAAAACATTCCATGAGCTTCTTCCGAGTGCACGAAGTTAGATCCTTTGAACTTTGGTGGTCTCGTTGGAAGATCTTCCAATCGAACTCTCCATTGTTATGAGCCATTTGATCTTTAGACCTTTGGATGGTTAGATCTTTTCGAAAGGCTAGGCCCCGATACTAATTGAAGGTTTGCTCTTTGAGAGACTAACTCACCCTAAAGGGGGTGAATAGGGTGATAAGGAAATTTGAACAAAGACTGGAAGATAAAATTCTAAAACCGACTTAGAAACAGATCCGAGTCTAGATTGGACTCGGAAAAGTGTTAACTCAAAAATAGGTGGAAACCCTCCTGGGGCAGAAAACCACGGTCGGTGCTAATCCAAGCACCAAGTCAAATCCACTATTTTGAATCGACAAAATACGAGTAGAAAGACTCGACCGAATTGCTCCCTTAGACAATTCCTTACAAGATTTTGCTAGAATTAGAAGTTCCCTTATTTGATCTAGTACTTCTAACTAAGGTAACCTCTATAGTTAGGGACAACTTAACCCTTACAGCTCGGTCAAGGGACCTTACTTAGAAAGTAAGAATAAGTGTTTGTGCATGATTACAAGACCTTACAACTCGGAAAGATGTTAAGTACGAGTTGGAGTTGTAAGTAGAAGATTGAAAGAGAATTATACAGAGAGAGATAATTTCAGCAATAGATTCAACGATGTTCTCATCTTGTGAAGTGGCTTCTACTTTTAGATGACCGAGGCGGATTAGCCGTTGTGACTATCTTCTTATTAGAAGTCCTTTATGACCGTTGCAATGGTTTTTCCGAGTGACTCGAGAAAATATCCGTTGAGGTGTGAACGTTTGGCAACGGCTCTTGACTCCTTTGGATGTCCCAATCCACTCGGTGGTGTCCGAAAAGTAGGGTGGAAACCACCGTTGAGCTTGGCGTTGCAGATTTCCAGTTTTGGAAACGGACAACCCCGACATAATGTCTAGGCCTTGGTCAAAAGTAGAAAAGCCTTGTCTGTCGGTGATTGACGACTTGAAGCCAGGTTACTTTTGTATTTCAAAAATAGGATAACCTTGTTTAGATAACTTGCAAAAGTAAATCAATTTGGTTCTCAAAGTATAAAATACTTTGGTCCAAGATTAGACACGAGATAATAATTTAATTAAGATAATTAAGTGCCTAATTATCCGAGTCCCGAAAGAGTGGAATTTTCCGAGTCTAATATACATTATACTCAAATTTCATCCGAGTCGATCTAGAAGTAAAACGAGTCCGATAAAGAATATCGAGTAATGAAACTTGATCTAGACAAGCACAGTTCAAACAAGAAACATGCTTGATCGAAAAGGATGAATTAACACCGTAATTCAATCAAACTTAGAATACAAAGTCGGACTCGAGTTTATGCACATTAGAGCAAATATTTGAACATGCGATAAGTCCGAGTGTTGTCCGAGTGACTCGAACTATGTGTGAAAAGATAAGCAAGAGTATGCTTTACGAGTCGATCGGAATCAAGTGAAAACATATGCAATAGTTTACGTAACACGCGAAAAGATTTTATATCCGTCGGAAAAGTTTTTAAAGCACTTAGAATGACTTGTAATCAAAACTTACAAGAGATGAAGTCCGTACCTAATTCCTTGATGGTACTCGGAATGATATACCTGCAAAGTCCGAGTCTTCGGATCGAATGGCTCGGAACAATGGAGAGTTAGATCAAGGAAGATCGTCTACCGGACCGCCCAAGTTCAAGTGGTAAAACTTTGCACATTGGAAGAAGATGATGGAATGCTTCTTGATGGATAATAATGAAGATGTCTTAAACATCATCCGGGACGTGAACTTCATTCCAATAAAGATGGAAGGTATAAGATCCGTACCTAAAGAGAAATCCGAGTACACCATCGAAGAGACCGAGAAGTTCGAAAGAACTTCAAAGTTATAAACACACCGATGTGTGCCATTAACTCAGAAGAGTACAATAGAGTTTACGTGCGTGACATATCCAAAAAGGTGTGGGACACCCTTGTCAACACCTATGAAGGAACAAGTCAGCCGATGTAGGCGAAGATAAGCCAATATCTTCACAAGTATGAGTTGTTCAAGATGGAGCTAGAAGAGAACATCTCTCGGATGTATGCTCGATTCACAAAGATTACTAATAATCTAAAATCTCTGGGTAGAAAGATCTCACAAGAGGAATTGGTCGGAAAAATTCGAGACGCCTACAAAAGAGAAGATGGGGTCCCAAGGTGATAGCCATTAAGAGGCTTGGAGTCTTTCTGAAATAAAACCAGACGAGCTTATTGGGAAGCCGCTTACTCATGAGATTCATCTCGGAAGATAAGGATGTCGAGGTCGGCACCAAAACGAACATTGCATTGAAGGACTCGAAACAAACGTCAAAGTCCGAGCTCCTCGGACTCGGAAGAGGATCCCATGGCACTCATTGCCCAAGGCTTCAAAAAGATGATGAAGTACAAGAAGTTGCAAAAGAGGCCAAAGGAAGAGTTCTACAAGAAATATAAAAAGGACAGGAAAGGTAAATACTCATCCCCTTCAAAGTTATCTTTAACTAAGAACTCTAGTTTCTTTGAATGTGGCAGCAAGGAGCACATAGTCAAGGATTATCCAAAGAGAAAGAAGGATAGAAAGAAGGAAAAAGCTATGATGGCTACTTGGAGTGATGATGACTCATCCGAAGAAGATGATTCCGATGACTCGAAGTGTCTTATGGCACCGATAGACTCAAAAGTTGAATCCGAGTCACACAATGACAACTCGGATATTGAGGAGACAAGTCCTGAGGAGGTAATTAAATACTTCCTTAAGTTCTCCAAAGTTAATTTAGCAAGATATATTTTTTCATTAGAAGAAAAGTCCAATTCGACTCTTAAAATTTCAAAAGACAACTTGAGTCTCTTACTTGTTGAGAGCAATGTTTTTAAAAATGAGTTAGAAAACTTGAGACAATCTTAAGGTACTCGAGACCAATGCTCAAGACAATGAGACTGAATATAAGTCACTTAGAACGAGAGAATGAGCAACTGAAAAGAAAGCTCAATGAGTCTCAAGAGTTAGCTTTAAAACTCACTCAAGGTCAAAAAACCTTGATCTTTTACTCGACTCTCCGTGTGTCTCATTCAGAAAGGAAGGTCTTGGTTACAATGCTAAAGAGGAATCAAATTTCTATTTCTAGTCTTTTTAAAGCTGATTCCACAATTGTAAAGTTCGGGAAGGCTGAGCACGGTCTTATTCATACAAATGAAAAAAGGACTGAGCCCGGACTAGTCTTTTATTTTTATTTGCTTGGTCATTTGGCCCTCCACTCTCTACAAGCCCAAATAACCTAATAGCCAAGCCCAACCTAAAAGAATGTCGGTTTTAGGAATTCCTGACTTGAATAATTATTACAAACTTTAGGCGTATGAATTATTATTATTACATCGATAATGTCTTATTATTATTATTATTATTATTATTATTATTATTATTATTATTATTATTATTATTATTATTATTATTATTATTATTATTATTATTATTATTATTATTATTATTATTCCTTGAATTATCACAAGGCATAATTTATTTGATCATTCATTTATTTATTTATTTCTTTGCGAAGCGTCGCTATCATCATCCGAATCCCGCAACGGTTACTTGCACAAGTATATAACACACATGATAATGAGGAATGAAAGTGTGAATTGAAGTGCACGCACTCATTAATATTTATTAATCTTTGTTGATGTATTGGGTTAAGGTCGGGGCATTATAGTCTTCCCCTTAAAATAAGTTTCGTCCCCGAAACTTGCAAGTAAGACAAGACAATGTTACCTTAAAATAGGTGAGGGTATTTCTTTTTCATGTCCTCCTCGGTCTCCCAAGTGGCTTCCGTGGAAGTATGGTTTGCCCACAATACCTTGACTAATGGGATGGCCTTATTGCGGAGTTGTTTGATTCTCCGCTCCATTATCTCGTATGGGTTGTTCTTCATAGGCTAAATTTTGGGGGACCATAATAGGTTCAGGCTCTATGATGTGGCTTGGAACGGATATATATTTCCGAAGTTGAGATATATGAAACACGTTTTGCACGTGTTCAAGATTGGAAGGCAATGCTAGTTTGTAAGCCACGGAATTCAGTTTGTAAGCCCCCTTTAATGTTGAACCTCTTTACACCTTTTGTTGGGGAAAATCTTAGGAACACCATGTCTCCTTCTTAGAACTCCAAGGGTTTTCTTCGTTGGTCGGCATAACTCTTTTGTCTACTTTGCGCTTCCTTGATACACTCGTTGTATCATTCTAATCCTTTCGGTGGTATCTTGCATCATTTATGGCCCCACAATGAGCGTTTCGTCAAAGTCGTTCCAACATAAATGAGTTACTGCACCTTCTCCCACAGATTGCCTCAAATGGAGCCATCTTGATGGTGTCTTGGTAGCTATTATTATATGAGAATTCTACCGGAGCGAGCTAATCCTCCCATTTCCCTTAGAAATCAAGAACACATGCCCTCAACATGTCCTCTAGTATTTGGTTAGCCCTCTCGGTTTAGCCATCCGTCTCGGGATGATACAAGTTACTAAAATTTAGCTTAGTCCCAAAAGCTCGTGGCAAGGCTCCCAAAATTACGATTGAAACCGAGCGTCCCTATGTGACACTATATCCTTTGGAATGCCAGGTAGCCTTACAACTTCCTTCACATATAACTAGGCTAGCCTGTCCACACTCCAACCATCGTGGATGGGTATGAAGTGTGCGGACTTGGTGAGGCGATCTACAATGGTCCGAATTGCATTCTTCTTAGAGGCGGATAAGGGAAGTCCCATGATGAAATCCATCAATATCGAATCCCACTTCCATGTTGGTATCTCAAGAGGTCGTAGTTCCCCATAGGGCGTTGATGTTCTGCTTTCACCTTCGGCGGGTAAGACACCAGTCCACATATTCCGCCACCTCCCTCTTCATATTAGGCCACCAAAAATTCTGCCTTAAGTCCACACACATCTTTGTTCCCCAGGATGCACGAGTATGCATGTTAAACCGTATTTTATACGTATTTTTAGAAGTTATTCAGTTTATATTATATAGTTTATTTTATCTAATTTATTCTATTTTGTCTATTTATAGGTAATTATCGAATAAAGTGGGGAAGAGAAGAAAAGTCGTTAAAAGTGGATTTTTAGCTACCGACAAACATCCAAGAAAATATATGAAGTCGGTCCATAAATATAATATGTAATAAAATATTAATTTTAGGATATTATATTTTAGGAAATCCTAATTGGAATAGAAAAGGAAACTTAGAAGAGAAGAAAGAGAAATAAACCCTAACTCTTTCACCCTATATATACTACTTATTATCATCATGGAGAGGGAGACCTAGGAAGCCAGCCACACACAATCACCACTTGCTGCTTGCTGTCCACGCACCCTGCACCACCAGCTAGCCCCGCACTCGCTGCCCGGCCGCCTGCACTCTGCTGCCTCTGCTCCTGGTTGCCGTCGTCCGCCGTTGCTTCGGCTTGCTTGCCGCTCCCTGTGCTACTGCCCGACCAGCCACCATCCATCATCATCTTCTTCATCTTCCCGGGTCAAAGAAACTAATATCGGTAGTATAATTTAGTTTTGTAATTTTTATTAGAAAAGATTGAGTTTTTATTGTTAGATTAATATTAAAGATGCTAGTTTTATTTAGTTTACATGTTTTAAATTACATTATGTGTGAGTAGTTTTTCTTATACTTAGTATAATCTACTTGAAGCCATGTTAAATTATTTATTTTGAAACAAAGTTTCGATTTTTATTGTCTTATTGATTCAATCCATGATTCTATGATAATTTGTGTTTAATGTTTATGAATTTATGTCTAATTAATTAGAGTACACGCTACTTAGTTTTATATAAATTCATGTGATAGTTTAAAGGGTTTAAGTACGTAATTGCTTGATCTTTTAGACATTAGTATCACCCTAGTTAATCATGGATGGCTCATACCCATCTCTTTTAATTAGGAAATTATCATAGATCCTTCTTAAATCAATTTGCTAGTAGATTGGTTATTAGGTGCTAGATGATGTTTTTCTAATACTTAATGCTCTGATTTGATTAAATTCTAGTGCTAGTGCTAGGGTTATCAATATTAGTAGGGTTTATATTAGGGCTAGGCCTAAGTAAACTAATAACTAAGGAAAAACGGGGAAGATCCGCTAGTGGTTGTCTTCTACAGTTTAGCTCATGGGTAGATCAATTTGTGTGTTAATGATAAATAATAATTTGCATGGTGGATATAGATTATACTAAGTGTTTTTATAAATTTTATATCTTTGATAATTATTTGTTTGCTTTTTAGTTATTTTCTTTAGTTTGTCAATTTTTATTTATAAATATATAGTCTTTTATTATTAATTTCATTACCCCCCTAAAGATCAGTATTTTAGGTTAGTTTTAGTAATTTTATTTTAATTTAATTTTGAGTCTTTATATATTTTAATTTTCAGAATTAATTTTCTGTTAGTGTTTATTATTTTTGAGTCAGTTTGTTAGAAATTAGTTTAAAAATAGTTTCTTTTGTTATTTTTCTTGTTTTATTTTCTTTTAGGGTTTAGATAGAGTCCTATTTTACTGTGATTAAATTTTAGAATTTTTGGAATTAATTTGATATTTTTTCAGATTTAATTCTTGAATTTAATTACTGTAGGTTTTTAATAAAATAAATTCGTAAATTAGATTTTAAATTTTGTTTTTATATTTTTAGGGTCTGGTTAGGTTTAGAAAATTAGTATTATTATTATGGGTAATTTTAATATTTATTTTCGTAATTATTTTAGTGCAGAATTTTACTTATTTAATTTTCTGTTTTAGAATTTGTTTATTTTCTGCTTTAGTTTTCTGTTTTAATTATTCTAAAAAATATACAAAAATATTTCTGGGTTATTGTAGTTTTATTATTCTGTATAAATTATTTATTTAGTTATTAGATAATTTTCTATGAATTTTAAGTATTGATTTTAATTTATATTTTCTGTTTTGTTTTTAAGAGTACTAAATTTAATTAGATTAAAACTTGCATGTTATTATATCTTTCCTCGTGGATTCGATCCCTACTTGCCCTTGCTATATTGTTTATTATAAGTTTAAGTAGTGGTTTAATTTGTTGCTGTACGACAAGCTTAACAATGCGAGTAGTGTGTGCCTCATCTAGAATTCTCTTTTTGAGGTCTCCTTGATTGGGTACACACCAACGATTCGGAAATCGTAAGCTACCATCCTCATGTACCACAAAACCCAGGAATTTACCCTTGTCTAGGCTCGCTTGATCTTTACCAGCTCTTCATCCTTCGCCTACCCCATCTTGATTTCCTCCAAAATTGATTATCTAACTTTCAAAACAGACTAACAACCCACCACTCACCCGAGGTTTGATAAACTCAATACCCTCGACCTACAACTCACGAATAAGGGTCGATTGGGTTATGACTATGGTGTTCAAGCTATGCTGAGTTTTTCTACTTAAGGCATCCGCGACAGCATTCGCTTTTCCGAGGTGGTATTGGATCTCCAAGTCATAATCCTTCAATAGTTCTAACCATCGTCTCGCCTCAAGTTGAGCTCTTTCGGGTGAAACATACTTTAAACTGTGATGGTCTATGTATATTTTGCAAGATACTCCATATAGGTAATGTCTCCAAATTTTCAAAGCGAATACCACTACTGCCAATTCCAAGTCATGAGTGGGATAATTCTTTTCATACGATTTTAGCCGACGCGAAGCATATGCTACAACCTCACCATCCTGCATTACTACACATCCTAACCGATTTTTCGAGGCGTCACTATAAATGGTGTACTCTTTGCCTTCCTTAGGTAGGGCCGATGCTGGGGTTGTGGTTAATCTCTTTTTCAACTCCTAAAATGCTTTTTCACACTTATCGGTCCATTCAAACTTGGTCGTTTTCCTTAGAAGATTTGTCATTGGGAGAGCTATTTTCGAAAAATCTTGAACGAACCTTTGATAATATCAAGCCAACCCTAGAAAACTCCTTATTTCGGTGACATTGGTCGGCCTTGGCCATTCTCGTGACCACTTGCACTTTTTGTGGATCAACTTTTGTCCCCTGTTTAGACACCACGTGACCTAAAAATGCCACCTCACTTAACCAAAATTCACACTTTTGCAATTTGGCGTACAACTTATTTTCTCTCAAGGTTTGTAAAACCATTCTCAAATTACTCACATGTTCTTCCCTATCCTTAGAGTATATTAGAATGTCGGCTATGAATACTACCACGAATCTGTCTAAATAGGGTCCGAAAATCCTATTCATCAAATCCATAAACTTTGCGAGTACGTTAGTCAACCCAAATGGCATTACTATGAGCTCATAGTGACTGTACCTTGTCCTGAATGCAGTCTTAGGTATGTCCTCGAGGCTTAATTCGAAGTTGGTGATAGTCGGACCTCAAGTCTATCTTTGAAAACATCCAAGCACCTTGCAGTTGATCAAATAGGTCATCAATTCAGGGCAAGGGATACTTATTCTTGATCGTGATCTTATTCAACTCCCTATAGTCGATGCACAACCTTAACGTACCATCCTTTTTCTTTACGAACAAAACAAGTGCTCCCCAAGGTGAGGTACTCGGCCTAATGAAACCTTTTTCCACAAGTTCTTCTAATTGAGTTCTCAATTCCTTAAGCTCAACTAGGGCCATCCTATATTTTTTTAATTCTTCTTTACTTTCCCCAGTGATGTAATAGAAATAAGTCTGACACCCCTTTTGTACGAGTTTCCTTACCTTCATCAAAGATATAACGGAACACTCCGGTTTACTATAATTCCCATGAAAAACACACTTTTCCTACCTGACTACCTTTCAACACCACTATATTTTTTTTCGCAATCTATTCTTGCTCCAAACTTTGACAACCAATCCATTCCTAACACCACTTCGAACTCGGCTAAGTCAAACTGGATTAGGTTGGTTGGGAAATTCTCTTCGGAGATGGTCGGTAGAACATTTTGGTAAGAATAAGGGCATTCTACCACATGGTCGTTAGGCAGGCTGACTTGGTATTTGTTTATCACCCTATTACCTTTTCGGTCGAGGCACAACTTGGGTTGAAATGAAAGAGTGGGATGCTCCAGAGTCAAATAATGCATAAAATGGAATTTAAAAAGAGGGTTCTAGAGTCACGCACAACCTAGGTGCAGGATTCTTGGTCTAGGCAGGAGTAGTTTTCTTGGGGATGGTGTTCTCATTTTGATTTCCTCGATCATTCCACTTCCGTTTTAGCTATGGTCCCTCAACTCCTTAATTCTCTCCATTTCAGCAACGCGTTCATACAGATTCATGGGTGGTTTTGATTGGTTGACCAGCCAATTCGTGTCGAATATAGACAGCAAGGCCTTCCTCATGTCTTAGCATCATCATCCTCTCAATGGCCATGAAATCTTGAGCAAAATGAGCTAATTCATTGAATTTAGCCGTATATTACATAACGGTCATGTTTTCCATCATCCTCAACTCTAGGAATTCCTTTTCCTTCAAGCGCCGAACCGAATGGGGTAGAACTTAGCCCTAAGTTCTTCCAAGAATTTGGTCCAGGTGAACTCGGGCCTTTGATACCTCTCTTTGATAGTACTCCACCATATATCGACTTCTCCGAGCAAACAGAATATCCTTATTGTCACCTTCTTATCCTCGGGTACCTCATTACTGCAAAGATTTTCTCTATGTTCCTAATCCATTCCTCCAGGTTCTACTGGGTCGATCCTCCCATTATACACTCTGGGATTTCTCTTAGCTACTTTTTCGACCAGCTTTCGGTGTTATGGGAGGTTCCAGTGAGTGTGGTCGGGGTAGGTATCTTCTTCGATAACTCCTGAACAAGATTTCCCTAATATGCGGGGTTTTCACCGTGAGTACGATTGGAGTGAATAGAAATGTGAGTTTGGGGTTGGTTATTGGTTTGTTGTTGGGCGTTGGTAAGTGGTGGCATTAGGGGTCCAACAAACACATGATTATCTCCTGATCCCTCTTGGTTTTCACTCCCAAGTTGGTTGTTACTTGCTTTTTACGACATTCTACAAAACAAATATATTGGTTTTCTCCTTAGTTTATTCACCTAAGACAGACCTATATTACAATGTAGCTAAAAAACTCACATAGATCTTACAATAATTAAAAAGAACGAAATAAATAATAGGAATTAATCCTGAACCAAAAAGGTGAATAAGTGACATCGAAGGTCACGCCCAAACCACATTACTTCCTAAATCATTAATTCCTACAGGACATACCTCATCCCGAGGTTACCCTAGGTCGGCGAGCTAGGTCAAACCGCCTAAGTCCAAAAAATATCATAGGCGGCCATCAATATTAGTTAGTTTGGCTAGTATGTACATAAATACATCCATGCTATCACCTACACAAATACGTACATCACATACGACAAAAGTCTAGCCAACTAAACAAAATCATCCGGGCCATCATGGCCCATGGCAAAAGAATAGAGGCTATGCAAGCCTAACGATCTCTAGAGGGATCGTAGTCAAAGAAGCTAGGGTCTCCATCCTCCTCGGACTCGGAGCCGACATACACGATTTTCACCTCATCCTCCTCGGGATCCTCCTCGGGGTCCTCCATAATGGCATCCTCCTCATCGGTGTCGATCATCACAATCTCGCGTGAGTCGGGGACGTCGATAAGAATGTGGACTCCCTCGAGTCCTCGGAATGGTTAGGGGTCAATGGTAGGAGTTCGCTCTCCTCCTCGGGATCCTCTAAAGAAGTGTCGGCCAGGTGAGGCTCGGGTTCCGGCTCCGGGGAGGGGTGAGGTAGTGGAACTTGGGGTGGTGGCGCGGATGGGGACGGCGTGAAGAGCTCGGGGAAAAGGAGAGGAATAAGCTGAGAGGTGATCCCCTGTACTCAAGCCATTCACACATGAGCAACTCATGTGTGATGATGGCCTAAGCACCCGAGCCCCGAAATCTACCCCAATCCGCCCGGGGTTTCTGTGGTGATGAAAACATGGTATCGCACTTTAAAGTACCTCCATGGCTCGATAAGTGGGAGGGTCCACAATAAACGAGTGAGCTCGAACAAGTGATCTATGGAAGGTCGAGAAGGGATCCTGCATGTGTGCGACCATGCGGGTCTCAAGGTGGGATATATGGTTAAGTACCAAAGTTCCCAGTACCATTGCCGAGGAGTAGGGGTCAACGAGACATACCTGGAATTGACATCTAAAACAACAAAGGTCAAAGGTTAATCCACAATATCATACCACCAAAGGTGCTTAGAGTATTTAACATGATATCGTTATTTTCATAATAAATACTTTCATACGAATGCATATAGAGGCATGCTAAGCAAATCACCCAAAGTTGCACATCCTATCCCTAACTTAACTCACACGATACCTGTACGACTCACAGTGTTCCTAATAACCTAGGCTCGATAACACAACCGTAACGCCCCAAACCCCATAATCACCGGGTTAACCATAAGGACTGATTAACTAGTAATTAGCACGAGTGGAAAGAAAGGTTAGAGGCGTTACCGCCGCTCTAAACAACGCAACATTCAATTAGATTACATGCAGTACTTAGTAAGGTCCGAGTTTGAAAGTAAAACGTCCGACGAACAATAACATAAGCAGATTGAATTAGATACATGTCGTCGGGGTAATGACTTAAAGACACATCCAAAATAACTCAAGACACGACAGGTCACCACCACTCGTGAGCCCCTAAGACACCTTGGCTAGTAGACAACCTACTTCTTGCTCCCTTCCGGAGTAGCTTGACCTAAAACAAAACACATAAAACATTTCGAAATAATGAGCCAAAGCTCGGGACATTTATTCATGTACTATAAGTAATTAAGTGAAGATATATGATTTGAGCGCATGCATTTCAATTCATTTATAAATTAGGCAGGAAGAATATAGTAAAACAATTATTCATTTGTTATCCGAGTGCCTCCTTACCATCATCGGTTTCCCGAAATATGCTCATACCCAAACCGATTAGCAAAGTCTGGTTGATAATGGCCAAATATATATATGGGTGTGATCATAAGTCCGATCACGCTAGTATGATTGATATGGGTAGGCCACATAATTAGGTGACAAATAATATTTGAAATGGTTCATTTCATAAAGCAAACCATTTGATATTATTATGTACAAACATATGGGTTTTCGTAAGGTACAAGCAATCAACATACCTTAAACTCGCAGTGATATCCTTCCTTTAGTCCCTTTGGAGTTGCTGACTCGGATGAACGACGTTGATGCCTTAACAAAATAAAGTGTTTCATTAATATATTTAATACTTTTAGTAACTAAATTTACTATCTTATTATTATTGTTGCTATTATTATTACTACTGTTATTACTTATATTATTTCTTTATTGTAACTTTCTATGATAGATGAATTTAAATAAAACAAAATCACTTCATAGATTGTTAAAGCGGTTGGTTAAATTTAATAGGTTGAAGTTTTAAAGTAATACTCGTAGCTTATACCAACCCCTCTTCTCACACAATATGCTCATAAGGTTCACTTGACCGTTTCTCCATAAAACACCTAACGTGTTAATCGATCACTTCTTAAATTAAGTATCTTGCTCATCTAATTGTTTAATCCTGCAACGTTTCTTAATTCTTCACGTGTATAAATCACCTAAGTTAACCCGTTTCCTTTAATTTCTTCAAATCATCAAATTGTCAAATTTTCTTAATTCGCTAATTTTCTTTAACTCTTTAAATTGTCAAATTTGCTAATTTTCTTTAACTCTTTACATCATCAATTTTGCTTCTTTTCTACTACCAGAATTACTTATTCACTTATTTCCTTTAAGTAACAAAAATCCTTTATTTTCTTTTGGATCGTTAAAGTCACTTATTTTCTTAAATCGTCAACATCATTTATTTCCTTTAATTTATCTCAATCATCCAAATCACTTATTTTCTTTTAGCCCTCAAAATGAGTTATTTTCTTTAATCTTTCCAAAATTACTTATTTTCTTTCACTTCTTAAAATCATCCAACTTACCCATTCTCTTTAATTCACATTTTTAATCCACATGCTCATAACTCAACATGCATGCCTATTTCTTTCTTAAATCCTCACTTAATATCATATTCCTCCAAAATTTTCCAATAAGCTTTGAATCATCACAATACCAAATTTTCTTCCCAAAATTTACAATACACAATCATCTAACCAATGACCTAATACAACATAATCAAGAAATTTAAATAATTCTTACAAGTCCAATTTTTCATTTTCCATGAACATCCAACCACCTAATTCAAGGCCTTTTTGTTTCTTTCACCCACAAAATCTCATAAAATCTGATTTTACATAATAATCCCTTGCATGCAACATCTAACTAATTATTTTAAAAAATAAAAGGAATTTATTAGTTGAAGGTTGAGGTTTTTACCCAAAACCCACAAGAAAAATGAGGTTTTTATGGTGGAAGGGTTGGCTGGTCGGAGCTCCGGTGACTGGTGGTGGTTGGCTGCGATGGCTGGCGGCGGCGGGCAGGCGGAGACCGGCAGCGATGGTGGCTGGGCTGATGGCAGCAGCTGGTGGCAGCAGCAACAGGCTCGGAGAAAACCCTGCGGTGGCTGGCGGCGAGTAACTCCGGTGACGGCGACCGGTCTGCTGGTGGCGGTGGTCGGCATGCAGCCGGGTGGGGCAGCAGAGACGAGGTTGAGTGAGGGAGATGAGTTTCTTTGGGAAAGGAAGCAAATGATGAAAGTTGGGTTTTGAGATTTTTAGGGCTTAAATAGACAAATTTAAAACCCGAAAATTCTGTCTCCTCAATCCGAAATCCAACATGCTCTTTTATTTTATTTTTATTTTATTTGCTTGGTCATTGGACCCTCCACTCTCTACAAGCCCAAATAACCTAATAGCCAAGCCCAAGTTAAAAGAATGTCGGTTTTAGAAATTCCCAACTTGAATAATTATTACAAACTTGAGGCGTATGAATTATTATTATTATTACTTCGATAATGTCTTATTATTATTATTATTATTATTATTATTATTATTATTATTATTATTATTATTATTATTATTATTATTATTATTATTATTACCAGTGTTGCATCCGTGCTATGCACGGAATAATGTTGTACAATGCATAACTTAAGAAATTATTGAAGTACGGAGCGATGTTGTACTTGTGAGTTTCTTTTTCTCGATCATTTGATTTTATTGAATGGTTTCACTTTCAACATCATTCTTGTACATGTTATCCCTTCATAGCGAAAACACTTTCGTGACTCATCAAAGTTATTAGAACCCAACACATAAAAATCATTAGAGCCCGACACATATTCATCTTCCAATCATTGTAAATTTCAAAAGAATAAATAAATAATCTAAAATAAAAAATAAAAAAGAATGTTAAAAAATATCATCAAGGTTTTAAGATTACACTCGTGATTTGAAATATTAAGAAGCCAAGCTCCTCTAAGAATCAAACAATTTAAATAATCATAACTCATACAATTAGAAAAATAGAGCGACAATATGTTTGGGTATCAAAAGGTAAATATTAGTAGGAAAAACAATAATATATAATTTGTAGATATTGAGGTAGATGACCTATACATGACAATAAATATTATTATGTCACAAATTAATATTATAACACAAAGTACGTCAAATCAATAAAAGAATATCAAACTTATAACTCATAATTTTCTACAAAGTCAATACTAATTTAACTTAATTGATGCCTAGATAAATATTGATATGCAACCAACCTAATAAAATATCATTGACTTAAATATTACATGAACTCTTAAAAAGTTTACATATACCCATAATGGGATCTCATTTTTTAAAAAATATAAGGTGAATATAATGATTGATCTATTCTTACCTAACTCTGCACACAAAGATAATTAAACATATAATAACTACTTACGTTGAGATTAATAGTGAAAAATATTACAATGATAGAAGTGATCCAAATATATTTAACAATAATAGGTAATTTTTATTATAATAAAGGGCATGATAGGTCAATTCACGGCATAGAATAATAAAATCATTTGTGTTTTGTACTTATATTGAAAATTGATCGCGTTTTTAGTAATGAATCAATGGGGCAAAAATATTGATACAATTGAGATTTTATAAATACATGTTTTACTCAATTAACAACCAATTACTTCCCTCGAGACACAACTCTTCCTCTCAATTAATTAACATAATAAGAGTAATATGAAGTTCTATTTCAAGATGGTGGGGAGGTTTGATGGAAAATACTCATCTTTTAATAATTTAGAAAACTTACAATAGTAAAAGATATGATTTAAATATGTTTCTCAATAATAAGTCACGAGATAGAAATGTTAGGAAGAAAATAAAATAAACTGTGTTTGTAACAAAAAAATAATCTGTACATTGTGCAAAAATTTTGAGACAAATGAATTTATTCGAAGTCTTATTGGCTTAATAGAAGTTGGCATATTAAGTTTGCAATCCTTTAAACATAACACAAATTACGAACTTAAAGTCCACACATTACGAACTAAAGCAATATAATTCCTAACTTTTTATTCATTAACTTTTAATCCACAACATATTTGAATCATAACTTTCTATCTTGTAGGCATTTTTAATTATTAATATCAAGTACATATGTAGTTGTTATATTTTTATTATATTAATTTATGATTTCTTAAGGTTTATTAAATCATTCACGTACGTAGGATGAATGTAATAAGCAAATTGCTTCCTCGGATAGTTAAATATTTAAATGTTATTTTTATAACATGTTCCTGTTCATTTTAATTTTAAAAATTCTTCTAATAAATATATTTTGTACTAATACAATTTTATGGCACCAAGTCAAAAAACACTATCAACAATGAAAAATTGATAATGTTAGACAAAAGTATTATATTTTAGGCCCAAAATAATATTGCATATCAATATACAAAAAAACAAATAAGAGCTAATATACAATCCAAACCCTAAATAAATAAATACATAACTATATATATATTAATTTTATTTTTTACAGATTTTTGATTTAATTTATTATATAATTTATTATATTTGTTATTTATTAACTTTCTACTTAGTTTCCTTTTTATTTTCTTTTTTATATTTTTATGAATTAATTAGGATGATTAATTATTATTTAATTTTTATATTAAGATTAGATAATTTTATAATATATAACTAATTTGATAATTTTTCAAACTTATTTACTAATTTAGGTTAAAGAATGTTTTTAATTTAATAAATTTATAAATTTAGTTTTTTCATTTTTATTTTAGGTTTTTAGGTTATTAGGTCCAGAAAATAATTTTAATATTTTGGTAATTTAATTATTTATTTTCGTATTTATTTAGTGTATTTTATTATTTGTTTAACTTTTTGTTTAAGATTATGTTTTTATTTTATTATTTTTAATTTTGTTTAATTTTTCTGAAAAATTATATATTATTATTATTATATTTATTGTGACATGGATGAAAAAAGAGTACATATATGAGTAGAAACATATTTTTTTAATGATAAATTATAATTTTTTATTGGACGAAACTTCTAAATTCACTCTCATATCGCCATGTCATCCTTTTGAAATTCTGTTTTATATTTTTATGAATTAATGAGGATGATTAATTATTATTTAATTTTTATATTAAGATTAGATAATTTTATAATATATAACTGATTTGATAATTTTTGAGACTTATTTACTAATTTAGGTTAAAGCATGTTTTTAATTTAATAAATTCATAAATTTAGTTTTTTCATTTTTATTTTCGGTTTTTAGGCTATTAGGTCCAGAAAATAGTTTTAATATTTTGATAATTTAATTATTTATTTTTGTATTTTTTAGTGAATTTTATTTTTTGTTTACCTTTTGTTTAAGATTATTTTTTATTTTATTATTGTCGCATGGAGTAAAAAAGAGTCCATATATGAGTAGAAACATATTTTTTTCAATGATAAATTATTTTTTTTATCGGACGAAACTTCTAAATTCACTCTCAGACCGCCATGTGATCTTTTTGAAAAGATTGCCATTATATAGTGTATAGATTATTATTATTATTACTATTATTATTATTATTATTATTATTATTATTATTATTATTATTATTATTATTATTATTATTATTATTATTATTATTATTATTATTATTATTATTGTGGCATGGACTATAAAAGAGTCCATATATGAGTGGAAACCTATATTTTTTTATCAACGATAAATTATTTTTTTATTGGATGAAACTCCTAAATTCACTCTCGAACCGCCATGTCATCTTTTTTAAAAGATTGCTGTTATATATAGTATAGATTATTATTATTATTATTATTATTATTATTATTATTATTATTATTATTATTATTATTATTATTATTATTATTATTCCTTGAATTATCACAAGGCATAATTTATTTGATCATTTATTTATTTATTTATTTCTTTACCAAGCGTCGCTATCATCATCCAAGTTCCGCAACACATAACATGATTGCTTGCAAAAATATATAATACACATGATAATGAGGAATGAAAGTGTAAATTGAAGTGCACGCACTTATTAATATTTATTAATATTTGTTGATGAATTGAATTAAGGTCGGGGCATTATAGATACAAATTTGATAGACAGAGCACATCAGGAGCACGCCAATTTCTAGGTCAATCACTCATCTCTTAACACTCAAAAAAGCAAAATTCAATTGCTCTATCAACTTTTGAGGCTGAGTACATTACAACGGAGCGTGTTGTGCTCGGATTCTCCGGATCAAGTAACACTTGAAGGATCTTGGATTGTCATTCACATCAATCCCAATCAAGTGTGACAATCAAAGTGCAATCAACATCACTAAGAATCCGGATCGGTATTCAAAAACGAAACACATTGAGCTCGGATATTATTTTGTAAGAGACCATTCTGAGAAAGATGATATTGAACTTGAGTTTATCCCTACAAAATTTTAATTAGCTGATATTTTCACTAAGCCTCTAAGTGAAGATCATTTTTTCTTTATTAGGAATGAGCTTGGCATGTTAAATGCAGAATTATCCGAGTTGTTGCATAAGTTATTCTACTCGTGATCGATTGTTATATGCTTATGTGTGAATAACTAATGGATCGGTTGACACGTAATGAGATTGAGGTATGAGTTATGAATTTTCCGAGTGTATTTTGAGTCACTCGGACACATTACTAAGTCAAACTCGGATTATTAGCAAAATGGACATCAAAATTATGGGATCATCTCTAGATAAATGGAGAATTTCATAAATGTTTTCGAAAATCCTGTCTTCCCTCCCTTCCTCCCTCTCTCTCTCTCTCTCTCTCTCTCTCTCTCTCTCTTTACGTGTCATGCAATCAGTCGGAAAAACTAGTCGTTGGAAGAAAGGTGATTGGAAAACTAGTCGTTACTCACTCGGGAGACTCAACGATCGATAACCGTTGCTTGGTATGCTAAATCAAAACAGCGGTTGAAACCTTTTAATCTCTATAAATAGCACCGCTTCATTTTTACTCATTCACTTTACCTACTTAATGCCTACTCTCGCTCTCTTTGCTCTCGAATTCAATCACTCTCGCACTCAAACTCTCTCTCTCTCTCTCTCTCTCTCTCTCTCTCTCTCTCTCTCTCTCTCTCTGTGTGTGTTTCTCAACCATCCGTGCTCTCTACTCTCTCTTTCTCCTTAATCTCTAGCTCTCTTTATCTCTCTCAATATGCCTACAAGAGGTTCATCCATGGAGGGAGGTTCGCGCACAAAGAAGGCCGAACCAAATATACTCGTTCTAAGGTCTGCTCGGACAAAGGGAAAAGCCCCTACCTCGGAATAATCAAAGGTACTTGTTGCTCAACACTTCTTTCCCGACGATAAATTCTTTCCCAAACTTTCTTTTTCTTGGTTGAAACCCATCGTCAAAGCCGGTGCTTTCAACTATCCGTGCTTTTGTGAGTACATCTACCCAAAACTCGTTACTAAGTTTTATTCCCACATAATAGCTAAAGATAACTTGATCTCTTCTATCATTCAAGGAAAGGTAGTTCATATCAACCTTTAACTACTTCACAAGCTTTTTGATGTGAAGTGTCCGTTTCTAAATTCCAATCCCATCCCCTTCAATTACATTGCGGATGACTTCTTTGATAAGTATGCTAAAGAAGTTCCTTAGTCCAGCACAAAACTTTTCCGTGACTCGGATGACCTCTCGAAGCTAGACTTTTGTGATTCATTCTTATGAGAACCTTTTTCTCTTGCTATCTCTCAAAAGAGAACCCTAACAGAAAAGTTCTCAAAGTTCTCTTTGACATCATGGAAGGATATGAGGTTGACCTATTTCCTTTTATTCTGGAACATATTCTTCTATTCCATTTGACCGTAAGAAGACTCCCTATCCTTTCGGAGCTCTTCTTACAACTGCTTTTACTCGGTTTGAGGTTGACATTCCTTCTAACCTAAACAAGTGCTTAGAACCTGTCGTTTGTGTTTGGCGGAGATGAAATCACCGGGGTTGGATATCGGGAGATCCAACCCGGTGTCCGGTTTCACTCCTCCGAGTTAGCACCTCTTCCTCCTCTACTTCGGACTCGGATCGGTCCTAAGGTTCTACTTCTCACTGCTAGACCATCCACTTCTCTGTCTGTTCCTTCTATTGAACTTCTTCATAAGGTAGTCAATCAACTTGTCTCTCTAGCTAAAGAGTTGCAAACAACTCTAGGAGCCTTCCGGGCTTTCATACCAATTTTAACCGAGATGCAAAGTCGGGCTCGGACTCGGTTCAATAGAGTTAGACCTTGATTACTGAGCTAACGGAGGTGATCAAGCATCAAAATGATTAGATCTCGCCACCTCCAAGAGAGAAAGTCTAAGGCAGCAGAGGACTCCGAATTTAAAGAAGCACAATCTTCGGAGTCCTTCGGTTCTTCCGAGTTTGAGTCGAAGAAGTCGAAGAAGAACCGAAGAATGACAAAGAAAGGCTGAAGGGGTAGCTACGGAAGAAAGGGACAAGGATGTTGAAGTAGTTCCACCTGAGGACAAGGGTAACAAAGAACCCGAGGTGATCTCTTCGATCACACTCATTCTACCTCGAAGAGGTTGGTGATGTAGGTCGCTCTAAGGCCCCTGCCTTAGAATCTCAGCCAGTAGCGACCTTTGCTGAGGAAGAAGAAGAAGAAGAAGTTGAGGAAGATCTACCTCGACTCACAAAAGGATCATCCCACTATCGGATCTACCACTATTGTTGCCACCTCTCCCAACTGTTTCTACTCAAGGATACAGGCGCATGGGCCACACTTGCTCTTCTACTTCTCGCGCAGATTGCTCCTCCCTCTTGATTTCGAAAAAAAAAAAATTTGTCCAACATCTGTTGTAGTTAGTTGCTCTTTCCTTCCTCTTTTTGTTATTTTTTTGAAATGCATAGGGGAGAGAAAAGATAGAAAATGTAGATGTTTGGTTTAGGGGAGTTTCCTTTGTTGTTTTCTTAGTTTGTTTAAGTCTTTGTATAAATGCTTCTACCAATGAATGAAACTTGTTTATTTCCGAGCATATCTGTTTCTCAGTAGACTTCATACTTACTCTAATATATTCTTCTTTAACAAGTATACTCGACTATTTCATTAAATATTCATCATTATTTTTCTTGCTCGATGAATACTCTATGAAAACTTAACTCTCTAAACCGATTAGTTTCTATGTTAAGTGTGGAATGTCTTTCATCAAAAAGGGGAGATTGAACACTCAGGTATAACTTCATATCTCTTTATAGTCTTGATTCTAAGTCATTCTAAACTTTTAAGAAACTCATATATAAGTTTTCATTATTTTCTTACCCACTCGTAAACCATTCATCAAGCATAATATTCTTAACCGTGTTTCGACCCACTCGTAAATAACTCAAAATAATGCCATGAGTAAATAAGTTCTCTAACATTTTTATTCCGAGCACCGACTTATTGTTCTAAGTGAAAATGAATTACTGCGTTAATTTCACTCTCTAAGTCAATTTATTTATTGAGAATTATTTACTTGATCAAGTTCATGTATTCCGATTCTTTATTATTACTAACTTGATTGTTTTAAGTATTGACTCAAGATGGAATTTGCACCTGAATATTAGACTCAGGAAATCCCATTCTTTTAGGATGAAGATAATTACGTATCTAATTACTTTGAATTAATTATTATTTTTACCTAATCTTGGACTAAAGTATTTTTATACTTTGAGTAACACTTTGATTTGATTTTATAGGTTGATTAAACAAGCCTAATTTATTTTTGAAAAGCAAATGTAGTCGGTTTCTAGCCTCGTTAAACACCAACAGACGTAAATCAGCCATTTTTTAACATGGCTCGAGACACCGTGTCGGGGTTATTTGTTTCTAAATTTGGTAAACATCAACTTTGTGTCCAACAGTTGTTTCCACCCCATATTTCAATCACAACTAGAGGGATAAACCACTTTTTGAGCCAAGGACTACCACACAACGTTCACATCTCAACGGATCCTTTTTGAGTGACTCGGACTAGCCGTTACAATGCTATTGAAGCTCACCACTCCAGAACAAGTCTCAATAGTTAATCCGCCTTGTTGTGTATAAATAGAAGTCATTCCACAAAACTTGAAGATTGCTTAACACATTGCTTAATACTTACTTAGTGATTCTTACTCAATCTTCAACTTACAACTCCAATTCGTAATTCTCACTTTCCGAGTTGTAAAGGAAAGTCTTGTAATCACTTCTACTATGTATACTTTCTTGTAAGTCCCTTGATTGAGCTTTAAGAGTTAACTCAGCTCAATTGTGACTAACTATAAAAGGGTATCTCGGTTAGGAAGTAGTAGATCGGATAAGGGAACTTTTCAATCTAGGAAAATATGTAATTGAATTATCTAAGGGAGCAATTCAGTAAAGAGTCAGCCCTTATATTTTGTGGATTCAAAATAGTAGATTTCACTTACTGCTTGGAATAGCACTGTCCATGATTTTCAGCCCCATAAGGGTTTCCACGTATTTCTCTGTGTACTGCACTTTCCGAGTTCATTCTAGACTCAAAATTATTTTCTAAGTCTCGTTTTGTATAAAACATTTTGTATTTTTGGAAATCTTCTATCACCCTATTCACCCCTCTAGGGTGACTTAATCTCTCCAAGAGCAAACCTTCAAACTAGTTTGGATTTGTGCTATGGACGGAATAATATAATAATTTTTAAAAAGTTATGAATTAAGAAATTATAAACATATAAAAGTACTTATATTGAGATTAATAATAAAAAATATTACAATAATATAAATGATCCAAATATGTTTGACGTCAACGGATAATGAGTAAAAAGGTAGAAATTATATCATGGTAAAGGGCATGATAGTTCAACTAGTGGCGCAGGGCAATGAAATCATCCGTGTTTGATTCTTGTATTGAAGGTTAATTGAGATTTTAGTAGCGGATTGATGATGTAAAAATATTGATACAATTGAGATTTTATAAATACTTGTTGTTTTACTTGATTAAGAACCAAATGTTTCCCTCAAAATACAATAATTTTCCTCCCAATTAATTAACATTACTAAGAGTGACATGAACTTATATTTCAAGATGGCGGGAAGGCTCGACGGGAAATACCCGTATTTTAATAATCTAGAAAAGTTACAATAATAAAAGATAAGATCTAAATATATTTGTCAATAATAAATTATGAATAGAAATATTAGGAAGAGATTAAAATAAACTATACTTGTGACCAAAAAATAATAATGATATATACATTGTACAAATATTTTGAGTTAGATGAATTTATTCGAAGTTTTAAAGGCTTAAAAGAATCGACATATTGAGTTTCCATCCCTTTAAACATCTATACTATTGAAAAATTCTTCCAATTCACTTAAAATAAAGAGAGATGAAAATGAGGGAGAATAACCAATTGAATTCTTCATTTTCCAAAAAAAAAAGATGAACAGGAGAAACATTGAATTCTAATCACTCAATTTAACAGTATCAAGCACCCAATTAATCAAATATTGAGTGAACCCTCCACCAACATGACACCACCTCTCTAAGAAAAAAAGAAAGGGTTGACTAAGTATACATCAAGCATTGTGATAATAATGAAACAACATGATGATCACCTAAAACTCAAATAAAAAGCATTAGCTAAACACATCAAAAAAGTTTTAAATATTTCAATCAATTCTGTACTGCAATTATAGAGGGAGGGGGAGCTAGTATTGATTACCTCAATAGCTCAACCTATTAATCACTATTGTTTTCTCAAAGATCGGCCTTGAGAATCTAAGTGAAATATTACCCATTTTAAAAGGGTTATTGGATTAAAATAAATTGTACTTTGGGGGGTTTGGACGATTATATATCATACTATAACATTGACTATCCATGCACGATACTTTAGGGGTATTTATCATATCTAAACCAAACCACCTTTATTTGGACAACTTTAAACTAAAATATGGTATATAACCGTCCCCGAAATAAGTGGTATCGTTTAAAAACAAAAAAACCCTAAAGTAAAGTGCACGGATGGTCAATATTATAGTATGGTATATAATCGTCCAAACCCCCAAAGTGCAGTTTATTTTAATCCAATAGCTCATTTTAAAAATAAAAAAATATTAAAGAGTTAATATTGAGAACAAACTCAAACCAATATATGGGTTTTATGTTCTATTGAAATTTCGAATACGAATTAATCTTCATCATTTGTTTTATCTTACCTGCCCACTATTTCTTCCCATTACCTTCCCTCCACCCTTAAACCAAACAAAAGAGTCATATTCTATAATATTGAATACTTTTTGTATGTTGCATGTTTCTCTGAGTTAGTTATATGTCTACTATTTAATGAAAACCTATTATGAATGTAGAATTAAATTAAAAATTAAGACCAAAAAAATGACCAAGAAAACGAAAAAGAAAAAAGATGGAGTGTCATTATGCATGTATAGAGAATGCATGCGAGTGATAAGTCAAACATATAATATATGCACATTGTTTTTTGCAACTGCAAAATATCAATTAAATCAATCTTAAGTAATTATTAAGCTTAAACTTGGGCTTGATCTAACCTATATGTCAAGGTTCATTAAAACTAATGCAAACAATAAAACACAGAGTATACAAAAAATTAGAAAATAAGTAGAGAAGTAGAGAAATTCATGTCCAATACACTTGAATTAAACAAAATTTACATATTAAAAATGAAAAATAGAAAATAAGTAGTTAAACTCATACCTTAGTAATAGCGAGACTTCAGTATTGACCTAACCATCTTATTTTCCCCTGCTGATGTAGTGAGGATGTACCAAATGAAACTTTTGAAAAGACTCGACTCAATAAAAATTTAAATTACGGTTCCAAAACAATTTTAACTAAATATAATTAAAAGGACGTCATCACAAATGATAAAATGTCATATCTTCATAATAGAGAATAAAAAATTGACACAATAAAGAAACACATATGTTAGGTAAATAAAGAATCATGTAGTGGACATTAAGAAACTATATCTTTTACATATGTTAATTTTGCATCATTTGCAAGGGTTAGTAATATATAGATTTGCGTACTTGTACAAAAAAGATTATAAAAGAAGTTATGATCAATTAGTAATAGCCAAATTATATTTTTAATATATAGTCAACATTTTTTATTTTATTTTCAACATATAGTCAAAGTTTCAAGAATTATTTTAATAGCATGTTCGTACTAAGTTTAATTTTAAAACTATATGGGAATTTTTCAAATAGTATAATTTTATATCACTGCTAACATATTTAATTAATCATAATTTTATAAATGTTTGAACAATTATATGTTCAAATAATACAATTTTAAGCCATCACTCTAGGTAAAAAAAATAACACCAAAATATTGAATGAAAAATGTTAATGATATTAATATATCTCACACCCATAATAAATGATAACTTAGATATTAACAAAAGTAGCCTGCAAAATTATAATAATACAAAAATTACAACACTTATTAAAAAGGATGAATTTTAGGGAAAATATCCATTTCACTTTGTGTCCAATAAAAAATAATAATCTGTTCTTAAAAAGGGATCCAATATAAAAATTACAAATTAGTCAATGCGCTTTTGATTTACTTCTTGTGGATGCAAATATAATATCTTCTTTTTTAAAAAAAAATTGATATTCAACTAAAATTTTGTAGAAAATCATAATCATTTGAATTGTTTTTAGTGTTTGATATTTTGTTGGAGTAAAAGATGGAAAGATGTGGGATAGATATAGTTTGTTTGCAGAGTTTTTCTATTATTATTATTATTATTATTATTATTATTATTATTATTATTATTATTATTTGATTTATTGTGGCACGTGAGACTTAAAAAGTCCATAAATGAGTGGAATGTTATTTTTTTAGGGATAAATTATTATTTTATATTAGACAAAACTCCTAAATTCACTCACTCTACCATTTTATAACTTTGAAAAGATTACTATTATATATAGTATAGATTATTTTTTAGGGTTAGTATGTGTCTGGAGATTTGTTCGAGTAATGTGGTCGTGAAGCATTACTGATCAATTTGTTCGAGTAATGTGGTCGTGAAGCATTACTGATCAATTATCCTGGCATATTTGTAAACAACTACAGTGAAAATTTAATCTCATAATTTCTTTATTTGGTTTCTCTACTTGATTTACAGTGGAATGGTTTCTAAAGATTACACTCTGTGGTCATATTATATGCCGATAAGCTTTGTCAAATTAAGTGGGTGTTTCTCCTAAATTTTAAAAATATTTTTAGATTTTAAAATTAAAATTAGGCTAAACACTAACTTCTTAAAAATTTAAAATTATTTTTCAAAAATAATTTTGAAAAAAAAACTATCTCAAAAATAGAACGGTAAATAAATATTTCTGTTTCTAATTTCTAAAAATATCCCTCAATACTAGGAGCAACACCCACAACCCCATCTGTATCTCTCCTCTATCCAATTAACTCTCTCTCTCTCTCTTAATTTTCTCTCCTCTCTCAAGTTAATCTCATTCTCTCTCCTTTCTTTCAAATATTTAATAAAAATTATGCCAAACACATTAAAATTTTTCCAAAATTACTTTTCCAAAAACTACTTTTTAAAAACAAAAATTATTGAATAAAAATTAGGCCAAACAGCTGATGCTTAACCTAAGAAGAAAGTTTGGGTTTTTAAAAAAATTTTTCTTTCTTTTCTTTTTTTTTTTGGGGGAGTCAGATTGAAGATTAATTACAGGAGAGAGATGAGTGAAATTGAACCCACTTCTCATACGAACAGTAGTCCTAGCAAATTGTCCCCAGTATACAAGGATAAATCTAGTGCCCTCTTCTATGACCTACAGTCCTAAGCATTCATCGGAGGGACTAAAACAAATGGGTCAGATATTGATATCAACAAACCTTTTTCCATAATCAGTCCTTCAAAATATGCTGGCACTACAGCACTTCCCCTGCAACCACAGATATCTTCTCTCACTGCTTCTTAGAGAGATGAAGGTTTCCCTTAAACAAGGATCCTCGAAGAGATCCAAAGCAGCAAAGTAAAGTGATTCTCCTATACCTTGTATTTCATCCAATGCCTTGATGCAATTCGTGATAGAGAACTTCTCCTTGTTCGACTCCATTGCAACTGTCCTTATCTTTGAGGCAGCGATCATATCTAACAATGCCTCTGCCACGGAATCGAGTATCTCTTGGTCCCTTTGGCTTTGGTTCGCCTCCAAAGAGCGTTTTCTCTTATTATTCTCCAAATTATTCTTCACTCCTTTTTCATCAGAACGTACACTAGGATCCACAGGAGTCAATGAACAAGGAACATCAGGGTTCGGTGGTGGTGCCTCAGCATTAGCCATCTCCTCATAATGGCTTGACTGAGCATATCTCCCATGAGCCCCATTATCGGCAAATATAATGCATAATTGCTCATAGATGGGGCAGTCCTTAATTTTAACTGGTTCTGGTCCAGGATTTACCTAAATTCCAAAATTACAAAAAACTATTGCCCGCACTGAAAAATAAAAAGATATTGAAATGAAAAATGAAGTAGGAACACCTGGGACAAACATACCCCTATTCCATCCCATAGGTCGAAGCCAATGCAGTAAGAATCATCCATGGAAAAGTCATTTTGGACTACGGCAGACTTAGCCTGGTTATAGTGAGTTCTAAGTACATCCAAATGCTTTCTCAACTGATTGTTGTTGAAGTTGAGACCTGTTTGCTTGTTAAATTCCTCTCTTATATACCCCCAGGTTTTCTTGTCAAAGACATTGTTTGGTCTGTTACCCAATTGGATCTGTTCCACAACCAAATCCGCAAATATCTTATCAAGGGAAGCTGTCCACCTCATTCTTAAACGCTCTTTTGTTTGATGTTCAGTGGCTTCAATTTCCATCTACAAAAATCACACCAGCACAAATAGATCGCACCAGTTATACCAAAAATTTTAAAAGAAAAAATCAACATGAACCGACAAATAGAAAACCAGGACAAAATAGATTCAACCTATCCACAATCACACCTTGAAGATTGGAGCACTAATAGGACCTCATACAGAACACACTGCACAGTCTACACATGCCACAGTTTTGTGCGAACATATACAATATTATCAAATTTTATGTTCTCCCTCTAGCCCATTGCCATTGTCACATGTTTGGCAATAAATGAAAATAGGCGTCAAATCTCATCAGCTTAAAGCTTCAGATTGAAAATATTTTTCATAAAATAAAAGCACTAATAGGTTATTATTTAAAAATTGTTAATATTTAAAGGTTTGAGGGGTAAGCAAAACAGACTTTTGATATTACAATTCCAAGATAAGCACATTATACCGATGCAATAAGCACGCAAAGAACTGAGGTAAACAATGCAAACCACCAACTTACTAGCCTGAGTGAGAGTAGAAGATAAGGTGGATTACACATGACATCCACTTCAGGTCAAATTACGTGAGCTTTTCATTCACACTAAAGTACTTCTGGTCCTGCCCTGAATACATTGATACGTGTCATTTTGGTTTTCCAAATTATATTAGAGAAAAATTATCTAGTATTCTTGAAATAGCCATTTACACTATGGGGCCTGGGCCCTTTGCTATCTGTGAAGGCACAAGCAAGTAAAATGGCGAAGTTTCTTTTTAAATCATGAATTTTGTATTGACCAGATGACCACCTATAGGCTTTAAGTCACAAATAGTGTGTTCTGGTTGATTTTGATAGTGTTCCTATTAGAGGCCTAATCAAAATTACCAAAATTTGTTAAGCTGCAGATGATTCTGAAAGGATGAGATAGAAGTGGAATTGCCTTTTATGAGTACTTGGGAAATAGACAAGTGGTTAAATATGCAAGGAGAAATCTTTACTAGATTCCTAACAGCATACATAATAATATCTTGAAAGAGATTCATAATAGAAGTTACTGATCAAACCAAAGATCCTGAACATTATATGCCAGAAATTAACTTCTCTGTGTCATGTCAAGGTTTTGACATAAGATTTTCCCCTCTAAAAGGTCAGATGAAATGAAACAATGCTGACCAGTTTATTGCTTATTTCCTATAACTCAGACACAGTGAAACATACAGTTTGAAATTCATCCAATGATCAAATAGTAATTGCCAGAAGAAGCCATCCAAGGAACAATTAAGAAGCAGCAAGTAGTATTGTAGTATTGTAGTAATGACGATATCATCCCAATGATGACAGAATTAAAAAACTGGAAAGAGGCAGCCCCTCCAGACATTTCTGACACAGTTTCATGCCTAACTAAAGCTACAAAATCATATGGAACCTTCAAATCAGCAGTAAAATCTAAAACAAGAAAAATAATGCTATTACTAGTGATTCAAAAATGGAGTAACGCAAAATTAACACCAGGTAAACACTGCACAAGTATCCTAGACTCATACACTGCCCCTCCCCTTAAAGAAGGGGGAAGGGAAAAAGAACAAGAGAGCAATGAAAAATTCGGGCAAGAAAGAGTTTGTTTTCACATGGGTAAGCTGACCAAGCAAATGTAATTGTTGAGACACAAGAATCCACTGAATCTATTCCTACCGCTTAGAATTGATACCAGTGCTCTCATCACTCAGCATTGGCCGACTAGTGAGCACGAAAACACAAAATCCCGAAACATTTTGTAGAAGTCAGCAGTCATAGGGGTCTTGCAAGGAAGAATATAGGTAGCCTAGGGTGTTTCCTGACCCTCTTCTCAATCCCCAAACAGACAAGCCTCTTGGCTCTTATATTGAAGATCTCATCCTCAATATAAGAGCTGGTATGTCCAAAAATTATTCCAAACACCTCAAAGTAAAGTCAACAGCCTTTTAAAACTTTAGTTTTTGCAGAAATACCTTGGAACATTTTTTTTTTTTTTTTGACAATGGGTAAATACAGCAATTTTTAGGTAGCCCTTCTCTCAAGGGTTCTACCCAAATTGTCCATTAGAAATACCTCGGAACATGTCCATTAGAAATTTAGAATGTGCAGTACTACGATGCCCCAGTTTCACTAATTGGAGAACGAGGAATACAATGATGAACTTTGGGGGCGAAAAGATTCTAACTTCAGTGCAATGTTCTCAATCCATGAACGCAGCTAACGTGATTAAAGCCTATCTTGAACAAGATCATAACAACATTCATCAAATAATCAACGAAAACATTTAGATGCCAAACAACCCTGATTCAGATAAACCATAATCCGCACAAATCAGTTCAAACATCCAACAATTAACGCGCATGAATCAACACTAATCCTAACTCTGAAGTAGAACACAAAAAATACATAAGCAATACGACCCCTACATCGATCAAATCGTGATTGTATTCGACCCCAGAAAGCGAAACAAGATCAGGGAATACAAAGGTAAATAAGAAGAGAGATCAAAGTGTACATACCTCAAGAGGTTGAAGACGAAGAATATAGGCGACAAGGTCTGACGATGATGAGATGCTTATTCCAAATCCAAGACCAAGCGACGGAAAACAAAGAGACGGGGAGAGAAAGAAAAGTCCGCCCAAGCGCCAAGGGAGTTGAGTTGAGTTGGTGTACGAGGGGGTCTCAGCGACAAAGACGACTTTCATACACAAAAATCCACTGTCAAGAGCCTGTACCTCAATTAGAACTCGTTCCTCAATTAGAATTAGGAGGGCAGTTTCCACACTTCTCACTAGAATTTAAACTTTTATGACCATAAATAAAAAATTGCCTAATTAACTGTTTTTTATTGTAATATCAGGTAATTAACAGTTTATTTTATTTTTTTGAATAATATCAAGTAATTTTGTGATCATGGATAAAATATTGTTTTCACTCTGTGGATTTTCTTTTTAGTCAAAAGAACTTGGGATTTTAAATTTTGAAATTGAAAAATGGAGAAAATATAAATAATGCGCTAAGTATATAAATAATGGAAAATAAGTTACTAGAATAAGTTATGAAAAAATTAAAATAAATATTTTTACTTTAATTATTTTAAAAAATATATCTACTTATATTTTTAAACTTATTATTTAGTTTTTATCATCATAAATTAATTATAAATAATAAAATTAAAAAATAAATTTAATTATAAAAATAAATTTAATTAATATCATTACATATCAAGGGTATAAACCTAGTTTTTTTAACAATAATTAGTGTTATAAAATTAATTATACTACTACGACTACAACTTCGGCTATGACTACTACGGCGACGACTACGACTTCGACTCCGACTGCTGCTATTGTGGCAGCGACTACGACTGTTGCGGCAATGCTGGAGTTGGCTAGTTGTTGTTGGCTACTACTGCTGCTATTGCTACTGTTACAACTACAACTTCTATTGCTATTACTACAACTTCTACTGCTACTACTACAACTACAACTTCTACTGCTATTGTTGTTGTTGTCGCCCCTCCTACTAATGCTACTCCTACTCTTACTACTAGTACTACCACCACCACTACTACTAGTACTACCACCACTACCACCACTACCATCACCACCACTAGACACTGGCAATCGGGTCATTCGGTTCGGGTTCGGTTCGGATTAACTTCGGGTCGATCTTATTCGGGTTCGGTTCGGTTTCGGGTTCGGGTCAACTTCGGTTCGGGTCAACTTCGGTTCGGGTCAACTTCGGGTCAATCTCAATCGGGTTCGGTCGGTTTCGGTTCAGGTTAACATCGGTTCGGTTCAATTTTGGGTCAATTTCGTTCGAGTTCATTCGATTTCGGTTCGGGTTCGGGTTTGGTTTGAGTTAATTTCGGATCCGGTCAACTTTGGGTCGATTTCGGTTTGGATTGGGTCAATGTCAATTTGGGTGAGTTTCGAGTATGATTTCGGGTTAACTTTAGATCGGATTAAAATCGGGTCGGGTCACTTTTGGGCCGGGTTGATATTCGGTCGTGTCGTGTCAAATTTTTTTATAAAAACTTTTTGAGTTGAAGAAAAATAAAATTTTTTAAAGTTAATATATTATTAATATTAGTTTTTTTATTTTACACGTTTGTTTTTGTACGGATTAAAAAAAAATACTGGTAACTTTTAAAAGATATAACTTATAAGTGTAAACAAGCAAAATTTGAATATTTGACTCTAAATTTAAAACAAGATATACCAAGTTGATATTTCAATACGTCACATATGTATAATCCAACTCAAACTTATTGATAAGTATCAAAAACAAAATCGTAAGACAATAACAATCGATAGATATAAGAGTTAGGATTAAATGAATTTACTCTAATGAATTGTAATTTGTAATGAATGAATAGAACTAATGTGAACCATAATTTGACGCTTAATTTCATACGATGCCAAGTCAATTTGGTCAAATTCGAACTAGTACAATTTTAACCGAACTTGTCTACATACTACATTAATTAATAAAATCGAAATTGCGAGATACCGACATAATAACAATACTAATAGACTAAATGGAAACGGTTCGAATTTCTAGAATGATTATATTTGATGTTAAATTTATAAAGATAATGTTAGAATAACTTAGATAAGTTCGAGTCGATACAATCTAAAATGATCTTGATAAATCAAAATGAAAACCGAACATTCATCGGCCACTAGTCATAATAACCAACTAAGAAGTATATCTAGTCGGTCAGTCAATCGGTTATTGCTCAACTCATAAGTACTCGACTTACAATAATCATCTTGTATTATAATTTTCCAACCAATTAATTGAACTAATTTGAACATTAACCTAGAGCTAAATTAAATATAAATTTGGTCAAATTTAAACTAGTACAAATTAATTAAAACAGAGTTGTGAGATAACGAGACATGGTAATGACTACTAATTTACTAAACCAAGTCTCATTGATATTAGTTAAGTACTTAACTTATTCATGTAATGACTATATTTAACGTTAAATGGACCCGACTTAGATAAGTTTGAGTCAATATAATCCATAATAAACTTGCTAAATCAAAGTGAAAACTAATACAATTCGAATTGAACTTATTTATACAAATTAAATTACATATTGTACACATATTTCATTATTTTTTAAATTATTCATATATTTACACATATTTCATTATTCTTTAAATTACATATATATTTACACGTTTTATTATTCTTTAAATTATATATTTTACCTTCATTTTCATGAACAAAATAATAACTTATTTTGTCATGTAAATTCTCTAAACTTATTAATTAAATTAAATTAAATTCTATTAACAATATCTTATAAAGTTATAATATAAAAATTTTCAACTTTTATTTTTTTCCTCTTATTTGTTTAACAAAAATCAAGATTTTCATCTCTACTTCTACTCTAGTAAAAATCAAAATTTTTGTCAAAAATTACAATTAGATTTTGGAGGGAAAGCTCCCTCTCTTCTTTTAGTTGTCAAAAAAAGGAACTAAAATAAAATAAAAAAAACAAACTAGATTTTGGAGGGAAAGCTCCCTCTCTTATGAGAGACTTGCCAAAAAAATGGGATTTGGGTCAAATTCAAATTCGAGTCGAGTCGGGTTTGGGTCACTTTTATTCGAATTCGGGTCCGATTCGGTTCGGGTCCGATTCGGTTCGGTTCCGATTCGGTTCGGGTCGTGATCGGGTCAATTATATTTCGGGTCCGTTTCGGTTTCGGGTCGGTTCGGTTTCGGATCGGGTCGTTTCGATTCGGTCCGAATCGGGTTCATTACATTTCGGGTCGGTTCGGTTCGGGTCGGTTCATTTCGGTTTCGGGTCAAAATCGGTTCAACTGTTTCGGATGTACTGTTCGGTTTGGGTTTCGGGTTTTCGAGTTGACCCATTCGGTTCGGGTAAGTTTTTCATGTCTAACCACCACCACCACCACCGCCACCACTACTATTACTACTACTACTATACTTCTACTACTACCACTAACACGACCACCACCGCCACTACCACTACCACTACCACTACTACCATTACCACCACAACTATCCCTACCCCTACCCCTACCCCTACCACTACCATTATTACTACTAGGACCACTACTACTATCACCATTACCACCACACCTACCACTACCCCTACCACTACAATTACCACCACTACTACTATCACTACCATTACTACTACCACCACTACCATCACCATTACTACTACGATTATGGCAATGTCGACTATGACTACGAGTACTCGTTGTGGTCTGCTATTGCCGTCGCTATTGCGGCTCTGTTACGACTACCACTACCACTACTATTACTACCACTACTATGACCATCGCTGCTACCACCACTACCACTACCACTACCACCACCACTACCACTACCACCACCACCACAACTACCACCATTACCACCACCACTACAACTACCACCATTACCACCACCACTACCACTACTATCACTACTACTCGCTACTATTACCACTACCATTACAAGCTGCTATTACCACCACTACCACTACCACTACCACGATTACCACCACCACCACTACTACCACTACCACTACTACCACCACCACTACCACTACCACTACTACTACCACCACCACCACCACCATCACTACCACCACCACTATCACCAATGCTACCACTACCACTAATACCATCACCACTACTGCTACTACTCCTATTAGTGCTACTCTTACTAGTGCTTGGTGTTACTACTGCTCATCGCTTGCTCTTCCTATTACTATTGATGCTACTACTATCGCTACTATATTTTATATATATATATATATATATATATATATATATATATATATATATATAATACTCGAAATTTTAATGAAAAGTAGCTATAAAGCATAGAATTATTGAATATTATCCCCATGACTAGGCGGGTTGAGTGACTGATTTTATTTACGGCTAGACATATTCCATGAGTATCCCTTTGGAGGCTGGTGTTGAATAAATTAAATCAAGAAAAGTGCCTCCCTTCTTATTTGAGGTGAACCTCGGTGCGGTTAAGCGGTGTCGTAATTAGTGCATCAAAATCAATTAGGAGACAAAATGTAAGAGGACGGCAGAGGGAAAGGCATAGGCTTGTTTTAAGTGGAAGGGATAAGAAGGGTAATTGGGGTCCAATAGAAAGAGAAGGTGGGCTTTGTCAAGCGGTGGAGAGAGAGAGTGCAAGGAATTAAAAGAAAGGGAGGACCGAAGGGAGGGGGACACGGGAGAAAACAAAGGAAGAAGAAGCAGAGTGAGCGGAACAGGGAGGGGGAGAGGACCACCAAACGGAAAAGAGAGAGAGAGAGAGAGAGAGAGAGGAGGCGAGCGCACGGTGAAGGAGACCGAAGGGGAGGACCGACGACCACCACAGGATCGAAGGCGGCGACCGCCGACGCGAGTAGGCGCGAGCAAAAGTAATAGACCGAAAGACCGAGGCGGAGCGAGGGAGATAGTGCGAGAAGGAGAAGGCGAGCGAGAGCGGGGAAAGTGATTGTAGACCAGCGAGGCTCCACGTTGAACGGAGGTGAGACAACCGGCGAGCGCACGAAAAGCCGGGGCTCGAAGGAGGATGAAACAGAGGCCGGGAAAGAGGACACGAACCCAAGGGCGAGAGAGAGGCAGCGGGGACGCGGGACTCGCTACCGACGACGGCGGCGGACGTAGGGAAGGCGGCGAACCGGGACTAGGAGCAGGGGAAGAGAAAGGAAGGAAGGAACCAACCCGGGAAACCTAAACCTTAACAAACTGTCAATCCCTGAATCGAGGTGGGTAGTCTTATACTCTAAACTATTAGTAAATTCGAAATCCAAATGAGTTTATCGTGATTGTTGAATGTGATTGTGAATATTAAATATGTATGCTATTGAATGAGTTAGTAGTTGCTTGGAAGTTGAATTAGGAGTTGTGAGGGGAAATGGTAGTTGTTAAGGCCTGAAGTTGAAACCGGGAAATTCGGACGGAGTTGAGTTGCTTGGGTATAATGAGTAGTATCGGGAGTCGGGTCGGTTGGGGATAAGTACGTATGGTTTGTGCATAAGTTATGAATTGATATTCAGATTGAGTCTTAGAGATTTACTGAATTTGCGGCGTTAAGAAACGATTACTAATATCGGGACATAACGGGGAGGTGTAAAGAGGAATATGAAATTATATTGAGTGGTGCACAATTGAGACATGGGAGTGAGAAGTGGGTGAGTATTGGGATAATTGAGATCAAAAGATATTAAATCCTTGAGGTTGAACTAAGTGCGAAGATAAGCGGAGCTAGTGAAAGTGGAACAATGAAAAAGAAATTAAGAAGTGTATGATTGAGTTGGTCAAGAAAGAACAATTATCGGAATAGAAACCTAAGATGAGAGCAAATTACACTTGGTAATGAAGGGAATTAGAGGAATTTTAGTAGCAAAGTAAGAACGAGAACTACCCGACTAAGCTTGATTAAGAAGAGATTGATGAGTAATGTGGAAGCGTAATCGAAAAGTATTGAAACAAAGATGGTAATTGGGAAGAGTTAAGTTTAAAGTAAAGGCATAGAAGAGGAATTGAGGTGACGACAATGAATTGTGAAAAGGGAGAACGTTGAATTAGGTAATATCTACTTGTGGTTATTGTGGTTCAGAAAATGGAATCAATCGTACTAAACCGATGAATTGAGAAAGGCATAGTTGGAAAAGAGTTGAGAATGATTGCTTGCATTGAATGGTGATTATTCGTGCTATGTGATTGCTTTACGTGATACTCAAAAATAGTTTCGAAAAGAGTTTTGTATTTTACGTCAATAATTCTTGAATGCAATTTCTTGAGAACCGCCTTTCAAATGTGATTATGTTTTAAAGAAGCGAGACTTGCGTGAGAAAATGAATCAGATTTGAGAAAGTGAATTTATAAGGGTGACACGTGGTGTCATGCCTTCCTTAATACCAAATCGATTGAGAAAGTTGTGAAGTGAATGTGATGAATGAGTATGTGCAAAGAGTTTTGAATCGACAGAGCTATGGATTGTTTAGCATACCGAAGGGTTCAAGCCGGGAACGCCCAGCTAGAGACTTCGAGGGAAGGGTTCTAACAGGGGTCCTGCAGAGGCGGGATGCCCGCTCCGAGACTTCCTAGAAGATAGGTCCCGGGAGCCTTTTTGTCGGGGTCGCGCCCGAATTAAAGAAGTGCTAGTTCGAGTCCTCGAAGGCCCGGAAAAGTTGATTCAACCCCAAAAGAATTGTTCATGAATGTGAAATTGTGCTTTTAAGTGGTTAAAGAGTCATGATCTTTTTCATTGCAAGAGATTTCAGTGAAAAGTATATAGATTTGTATTACACTATTATGCTTTCGCAAATTTCATTATTATGAGTATTATGTGTAAAGAATTTCCATTTTGAGGGTATAAGACTCCGGTGAGCCCGTGGTTTATTGCTCACCCCCACAAATTCCCCCTTTCCACCCCAGTGTGCGGGTATATTATGAGAAGGTAGGATCTGCGCGTAACTCAATCCGGATCCTTGCTGACTCGCTGAATGCTAGAGCGACTCAATGAACCGACATTCATTGTTATGATACTAAATGTTGTATTTGTAATTTAGTTCATATAGTTGTACCCGATGTATCATAAACCATTTAGATTGTTTTAAGTTTTATAGCATGATTGGTCGGACTCCGGCGTGTGGCCGTTGAGTCGTATACTCCGAGCGTGTGGCTCGTTGAGTTATATTATGCTTTTCATGTAAGGTTTTAAGGCTTTAAGCTTATGGGATAGTCCATATTACAAATAGAACTCTGTCGAAATTTTTTGGAAATCTCGGATCCTTTTGGAAAACCATCCTTATTGTCTTTGAGTTGAGTTTAGACAGCCAAACCAACACCAGAAAGAGCCTTGGGAGTTCCTTTAAGGAACTCGGCGATGTAATACTCTTAGGGGGTGTTTTGGGATGTTACAATATATATATATATATATATATATATATATATATATATATATATATATATATATATATATATTATCCTTCTCTATAGTGTATGTGAGTTGTAGTGCTTTGCTATTATTGGGTAAGGTTGATCATTTGGCTCTTGATGGACCGCAAAGGCATGAAAGTAACACACGCTAGATGGAGGGTTGGTATGGATCAACCTCCTAGAGCACCTATGAGCTACCATGAGTGGCATATGGCCGGTATAAGGCGCCAAACTATGGAGTATGAAAATATCCGAAATTAATGTGTATCTAGGTGGTAGACTTACAACTCCCTATAAGGTTCAAGACGATTATCACTTGTTAGGATGTTTGTTTTTAAAACCTGGAGTCAATAGGTGTTAATTCAAGTCGCGAGACATTGATATCGATACATTAATTTCTCTATGCCTGGACATGTCTATATTTTTCCTACCAAACTTTGATATTTGTGGGGTATTCTTATAAAAAACATCAAAGTTTGTCCTTTGTGGTTGTTTGTCCTTGGTGGGTTATTTGTCTTACTCCCTAGTTGGCAACATGATGATGTATTATTGCTTCTCCATGCAAGCCTTGTCCGCCTTGGTCTTCAATGAGTATTTTTACAATGATTTTTCTTAGCTAATTTACTTGCCTTTACCTATATAAGGAGGCTTGTGTGATGGATTTTTATGCAAGGATTATTCAGCTTCTTATTTCATAAAAATGCAGAAAATTGTAGCTTCCATACTTACATTATAGTGCAGAAATTTAGCTCCCTGTTCCATCTCTAACCCATGTATAACCTCACCAAAAATACCTCAATCTCTTCTAATTAAATTTTCCTAAAAATATAAACCATAACCTCGAAATATAGACATCATTGAGAATTGATTCAATTACTCCGGGTTAATTAATTATGAGTGCACCCAATTAATTAGCACCGTGTTAATCTCGGGAACGATCGCCCGTGTGAAGTTTGCATCGTACCTTAGGCAAAATCGTTCTTAGGTCGGGGTTAGACCACAACATGGTTTGATTTTTGATTTCACTATTATTATATCTTAAACGGTTACTAACTAGTTTGTTTGGTATTTTTAGGCACTAATTTAAGTTGATCGATTTGTATCAAGTAAAGTAGCCCAATCCTAATTGTTGGGAAAAAAAAATATTTAGTACTTGTAATTGTTTATATAACCACTTTAACTCTAATTTTCAACAATCCAATAACGAACTTTGGCTATATACAATTATGCCTTCTAAATATACAATTCTTGATATGTCTAAACTTGAACCGTTAGATGCAAAAAATTATAATCGTTGGGCTATGAGAATGAAATTTTATTTTGAGAAAATTGAAGTTGTTTATGTGTTAGAAGATAAAGTCTGTTCTGAAAAAGATGATGCTAAAATCAAATATGAACTAAATTTTGCTAAAGATGATAAAACTTACAAAAGCATGTTGTTGCATCATATGTCTAATGCTTTACTTGATATATATATATATATATATATATATATATATATATATATATATATATATATATATATATATATATAAAATTTGAAACTGTTAAAGTTATTTGGGATGCACTTTAAAAGAAATATGGAAATGATGACACCGTGTAATACCCGAAAATTTAAGGTGCTTGTTTGGTAATGAATCAAGTTATTAAAAGTTAAAAATTAAAAAATTTTAAATTAAGTTGAATTATAATTTTTCCCGAGTTGAAATTAAAACCCGAAAGTTAAACAGAGTGTGACCTAAGTAAATAGGCTTATTGAAATTAAATTTGGGCCCAATTTGCTAAAGTCCAAAACAGAAAAATTAAAATAAAAAGAAAAGAAAATAAAGGGGTAGTGGCGAGTAGATAATGAAAAGAAGGGATGACTATCATTAAGTGGAAAAGTTGGCAGATAAAGGGATTGTTTATAAAGAAGCGAGGAGTATTAAGGGGTTGCAATTAGAATTAAACACCCAAAACCATTAGATGTTGAAAGGAAAAGAGGAGAGAGAAACTAGCTGGGAAGGTAAAAGGAAAGAGAACCGATTGGAATGGAAGCGATCGAGCAAAACCGAAGATCTGGAAAAAGGTAGCCAAAATGAGAGGAAGAGGAAGGGGGAGCGAGAGAGAAGAAGCGAGAGCGAGAGAGCTTGAGGGGACCCAAGAATCGGGAACAGAGAGGAACGAGAGAACCAAAATCGGAGCGGAAAAAACAAAGGAAACGAGCGAGAAGTCGAAGGAAAGAAAGGTAAGAAGGAACAAGAAAGTAAGGGACTGAGCCAGCGAGCAAGAATCGATAAGTCAAGAAGGAGAACGAGAGAGCGAGCAATAAAGCGAGAATGAGAAATAAGGAAAGCGAGAAGGCGAACCGAGAGAATAGGGGCTGGACCAACACCGAGGGTGAGGAAGAAGAGAAAGAAATCGAGAGGAAAAAAAGAAAGCCAAACCAATATGAAAATCCTCAAATTGAAAAATCAAAACCCGTAACACCCCAAAACCCACCCCGGGAGTATTACATCGCGAGTTCCTCACAAGGAACTTCTAAGGCCTATTTAGGTGTAGGCTTGACTTTCTAACTCTAACTTAAAGGTAATCGAGGTGATTTTCCTAAGAGAGTTTGAAATTTTCTAAAAATTTCGGCAGAGTTCCGTTTGTAATATGGACTATCCCCTAGGCTTAAAGCCTTAAAACCCTGCATAAAAAAAATAATATAACTCGACAAGGCACAAGCTCGGAGTACACAACTCAACGGCCACACGCGGAGTCCAACCAATCATGCATTAAAACTTAAAATAATCTAAATGGTTTACTATATATACTGGTACAAACTATATGAACTAAATTACAACTACAATACTTAGAAATATAAGAAATGCACGTCGACAACTTGGGTCACTTCAAGCAAATAGCGATCGGTCGAGCAAATGGCATGCAGGAGTCAAGGATATGCTAAGCACGAGAACACACCTTCCGAGAGTGTACTTGCAACACTAGAGAGGGGAAAATGGGGAAATTTGTGGGGGTGAGCAAACCATGCGCTCATCGGAGAGTCTTACACTCTTAAAACAGAAATTCTTTACACATACTACTCATAATAATGACATCGGCGAAAGTATAATAATGTAATACAATTCTAGATACTTTTTAATGAAATCTCTTGAAACCTCTTGCATCTTAAAGATTAAAACATTTTAATCATTCAAAAGCACGAATTGCAATCATTTTGGGAATTGAATCACTTTAAACAAGGTGGTGCAACCACCTATACTTTCTTTCAAATACTTTCGATCATAGGCTGAATATCCTTTGGGGCTTTAGACAATTGAACTAGCACCGGAGCGGTTTCTGGGGCACGACCCCTTAACTCGAGTTCCGGGACCTATCTCTAGACAAATACCGGAAGGCTCTGCTTTCCTCGTCAGGAAAGAATCAACCTCTCTGGTTGATGGGCATCCCGATACGCAAGGACCCCGTGGCCCGATACACACGACCACCTCCTTCCTCTGGTCTAAACAATCCTTAGCCCAAATCCTCTCAAAACTAAAGTGATCACAATTACTTATCAAACTTGGTTTTAAACCACAATCTCAAATCGGTTTAATATCATAGAAGGCATGGCACCACTTGCCACCCCTCTAAATTCACTTTCTTAAATTAGCTTCACTTCTTTCAAATACATTTCAAGTTTGGAAAGCGAGTTATCAAGAATCATACACAAGTAGCATTTTGCATAAAAATTTGCACTCTTTTCAAAACTAACTTTCGAGCATTATTTAGAATCAAATCACTTCACGTGTCAAACATCTCTATACTAAGACTTAACATTCCAAGCTAGCACATTAACTCAAGGGTTCACCCAAGTACTTAACATCTCATATTCATCCATATGCTATTCAAGCAAGTCTCCTATTTCCCATATACGTAATTCTTGTCGTACTTTGTTTTCAAGGCCACAAATAAATCCACATAGATACATACTCCCTTGATACTTTGATTTCCCGTTCCTCTTTTATACTCTAAGGTCTATTTCCGGAACTCAATTCACTTTCAAGCCTAATGAGTTTAGGAACTAAAACTTCTCCGAGCCACAATAACCACAAGTAATCACTACTTAATTTCAACACCCCAAGTTGTCACAAATTACCATCTTTACCTCAAACTCTCATCTTATGTTTCTACCTTATTAATCACTCTTTTCGTCCATACTCAATCGTATAACTCTTAATCTCCTTTCATCATTCAAATTCCGCTAGCTCCGCTTATCTTTACATTTAGTTCAACCTCAAGGATTTAAATATGTTTTGAACTCAATTAACCTAACAATCCCCCACTTCACACTCCCAGGCCTCAATTGTGCATCAATCAATGTCAATCCATACTCCTCTTTATACTTCGAATCATCATTTCCCAACATTAGCAATTATCTCTCAATGCTAAATCTCTAAGGCTCGATTAACTCATAATTCGTACCCAAATCACAACTCCTTCATCCTTAATCGCTCACCGAAACTTCAATACTACTTATTTGACCTATGCAACCTAACTCCATCATAATCTCTAGGTTCCTAATTCAATCTTAAGTAACTACTAAATTTCCTCAAAGTTTCTAGTTTAACTTTAACTACTTAACCCAAGTAAATCCTCTTATGTCTCGATTCAGCCCTAATTACTAAGTTCATTCACGCAATACGAAACTCAATATTCACAACAAATTCAATTGAATTTTGAAATTACTATTAATTTAGAGAATAAGACTACCCACCTCGAATTAGGGATTGAGAAATGGATTGAGTGTTCTCCGTTCGCCAGGTTACGGTCTCTCGCTTTCTCTCGCTTTTTCGCCTCGGTTCGGCCCCGCCCTCTTCCGAGTTCCCAACCTCTCGAACTCTCTCTCTCGTCTGTCTTTGTTTCGGTTCCCGACCTCGGTCCGGCTTTCTCTTCGCCCTCGGTGTTCTCTTGAGTTTGTCGTCATTCCTCTTCTTTTCTATGTCTCTCTTGCTACCCCTTTTCTTTCCCTCGGTTTCTCCTTGTCTGCTGATGTTCCTCTTTCTCTGTTTCCCTCGCTCCTATCGTTCGCTTACTAGCTCTTGCTCAACCGCCGTTTACTCTCCGCTCGCCGGGCCTCCGCTTGCTTGCTCACTCGGTTGTCGCAGTTCGGGCATTCCATCGGCCTCCTCTTCCTCTCTTGTTCTCACTCGCCCTCCTTTCTCCCTCTATTTTCCGATTTCTATGCCTTCCTCGTCTCCATCTCTCTCTTGGTTCTTCCTCTCACCCGATTCTTCTTCTTCCTTTTCTCGCTTGGACTCCCCAAGCCTTCCCTTCTCTCCCCCTTGGTCTTCTCTCTCTTTCACTCACTCTCTCTCTCTCTCTCTCTCTCTCTCTCTCTCTCTATCTATCTATCTATCTATCTATTGTGGTGTACTCGGGAAAGGCCACACCATTGCTCACTTCATACTAATCTCCTAATGTCAGCTGCCAAGTGCCCCCTTTTTTTATTTTTTATTTCCCTTTTCTTTTGTCAAGCATTATAATTATTAAACCCCCATAATTAGTATAAGAGGTCTCGGATTTTTATTTAGCTAGTCCAAGTGGAAAAATTAAAAAGAAGGAATTAATATATTTTACTAATTATGGTTACGCGAACCGATAATAATTCGCTCAAATAAATTAATGAATATATACCGGCGTACATATCTTTTAGTTATTCGACCTACTTTATTTAGTTAAGGCTTAAATAATTAGTTTTACTCATATAACTACCTAACCCAAAATTACGGGTCTTACAAAACCCTAAGAATCAAAGGTGAGTAATTTGGCTTCATCCTCTAGAATTGAAATGAATTAGGTGGATTAAACTTGAAATTGATTCATGAAATTGAAAACCCTAAGTTTAATTGAAGAAGTTAGAGGCCTAAATTCACTAAATTAGCAACCCATGAATCAAAAAGCATGTTGTAATTATGTGATATCTAATCCATGAATTAATGATATTTGAGTGTTATTGAGTATAATTATTGAGGTCTATGTTGAGATTTTGATGAATTTAAGTTGAATAGGATTAGAGGATAAAATTAGAGAATCGAATACCTATTAAAAATGCAGATTTTTGCCCCTAATTATGCTGCTATCTTAATTTTGTAAATTCATGTGTAGCCTAAAATTTCTGAAACTTTTACTATAGCTTCCTGATAATTTATAAGAATTTCGTGTAAAGTTTGGTATATGTTGGATGAGTATATTGGACAATATCAATTTTCGAGTAAAAAATGTGCTGTTTTTGGACAAAATCGGAACTAATTGAGTAATTGAGTTATAGGAACTGAACTTTAAGAAGCTATGGATAGATTAAGAAATACATAATGATTAAGGAAAGTTATCGAACAATAAACCACCTATGCACAATATTACGCAATCATGAAAGGATAGGTTCGTTAATTAGAAATCCTCATTGATACGTTTATGTGATAATGTGTTTTATCTTAAAGTGCATTGATTATAAATGATATGAGCATGTGTATATGAATTATGTTGACTGTACTTAAGTTGAAACTTGCTTATGTGACTAATTGTGAAGAAGTTACGTATGAAGTCAGTTGAGCATGAATTATATGAATTAAGTGCATCTCTTCAATAAGTAATAAGAAGACAATGAGAAAATATGAAATATAAACAACTAAAGAGGGGAAAAGGGTTGTGTTATTGATCTAAGACCCCAAGAATTAAAGAACCCTTTGAAGCTATGGCTATAGAAGTGTCCGTCAAACTGAAGCCACGAATTAAATTGCTTCCACGAATTCCCGACAATATGCATCCTTTAGAGTTTGAGGCTTGCCTCGAGGCCACGAATTATTTTGCCTCGAGGCCATGAATTGTTATGCCTCTAAGAACCGAGCCCACGAATTGTTTTGGCTCCAAGAATTAGGTCTTTAGAGAAGGACATAAATCTTCTTTCCACTCGAAACTAAAAAGACTTAGTTACGATATGAAGAAACGAATAATTGTGCATGATGAACAAGAAAGAAAGAATCGATGATTTATGAAATGCATGATTAAACTCAAGAAGAAGAATAAGAAGAAGAATTAATCCTGATTTCATATGAAATTAATAGGATAAGAAGTAAGATATGATTTACGTGATGAATAACTTACATGATGAATAATTATGTGACGTATTTGCGTAGAAAGAAGAATGAAATATGTTCCGATTGAATTCATGAGTAATTGATGTTGAAGGTTTGCTCTGGGAGAGTCCGAGTCACCCTAGAGGGGGGAATAGGGTGATGGAAGTTTTTCGTAGAAGTTTTAGCTCTTTTATCAAAAATAAGACAGAGATAGATTCCGAGTCTATCAACAGAGGTCGGAAAAGTTTAAACTCGAAATGCTATCACAAATGGATATGCAAGAGTCGTAAAAATGTCCGAGTCTAGAATGAACTCGGAAAGATAACACTTAGAGATTACGTGGAAACCCTCCCGGGGCAGAAAACCACGGACCGTGCTAGTCCAAGCACGAAGTCAAATCCACTATTTTGAGTCCACAAAATACCGTGAACTGATCGAACCCAAGTTGCTCCCTTAGACAACTCTATACGAGTTTTTCCTAGACTCGAAATTCCCTTATCTCGATCTAATACTTCCTAGCTGAGATAACCCTTACAGCTAGGGACAACTAAGCTGAGTTAACCCTTAGAACTTAGTCAAGGGACCTTACAGAGAAAGTAAGAAAGTGTTTGTAATCGAGTACAAGACCTTACAACTCGGAAAATAATGAATTACGAGTAGGAGTTCTAAGTAGAAGATTGAGAGTAAATACAATGACTTTTCTCAAGTATGTGTATTAACAATAATTTCGGCAATCTTCAAGTCTTATGAGGTGGCTTCTATTTATAGATGACCAGGCAGAGTAGCCGTTATCTTCATCTGCCGACCGAGAGTCCTTTGTGACCGTTGACGAAGCTTTCGAGTCACTCGAAAGTATCCGTTGTAATGTGAACATTGGACAACGGTTTAACTCTCTTGGAAGTCCCAAAACCACTCGGTGGTGTCTTTAAAGATAAGGTGAAAACCACCGTTAAGCTTGGCGTTCCAATTTTCCATATTTGGAAACAGCACAACTCGACACAATCTTCCGGGACTGGAGCGAGAGAAGGTGAAAAGCCATGTCTCGCTGGTGATTTGACGTTCGAAGCCGGTTACTTTTGTGGTTAGAAAAAGGTGTATCCTCGTTTGAATAACCTACAAAAGTAAATCAATTTTGGTTCTCAAAGTATAAAATACATTGGTCCAAGATTAGACACGAGATAATAAAATTATTAAGATAATTAAACAACCGATTATCTAAGTCGAAACGAAATGGAATTTTCCGAGTCTAATATCCATATAGCTCAAAATTCCATCCGACTAAGTCTAAGCGAAGAATCAAGTTATATAAAGAATATCGAGTGAAGTAACTTGATATAGACTAAGCATGAAACAGACTAGAGATACCGACTATAACAACATAGAACTTATAACCGGAAGTTAGATCCGAGTGAGGAAAGATGAAATACTAGTCTATTCAATATGCGATAAATCCGAGTGATGAGGGACTCGGAACCGAGTGAGATACGCATATCGGCTTTCCGAGTCACTCAAAGATAAGCAAGAAATACACGAAGTAAAAGTCTGTATCACTTAGATAAGATACCGTATCACTCGGAAAAGTTTCTAGCAAACAGAGAATGCCTTGGAATCAAAACTCTATAAGTTATACAACTCGGAAAAGTATTGAGCGAGTGTCCGAGTCTTCGGATGTCATATGTGCCGCTTGGTAAGTTGGCAAGTTTAGTATCTCGCGTGTCTTAAGCATGTATGATTCGAATCGCATATTATGACTGAATAGTGAACTTACGTATGTCCGTTAATGAATTAATGTGCAAAGTGAAATTAGGGGTTGAGTTTGGGTTATTCACTGGGCTGGTGGAGCTCATGACCTCACCAACATTTTCAGGTACGTAAGTCAAGACTTCAAGGAGTTGCTTTCGACTTTTAGAAGAAGCGGACCAACAGATAGGACATTTCCGGACTTGTTAGGTGCTTCATGCTTTCATGCTTGTAAACATCATTTGTACGTTGGACCGAATTTTTGACTATATATAATACAAGATCTATGTGTTTGCTCCGAGTGTGTGGCTCGTTGAGTTTATGAATGTGCTTCGTGCGGGGTTAAGGCTTTAAGCCTATGGGATTAGCCATATTAAAGAGGAAACTCTGCCGAAATTTTCAGCAAAACCTTTGAAAACCTAGAAACGCCCTTCCGCCCATCTAAGAAAGAGCTATTAACCCTAAGTTGAGATTTTAAGTAGCCTTAGGGGTTCCTCTTAGGGAACCCCGACATGTAATACTCCTAAGGTGGGGGTTTTGGGGTGTTATAAAAATGGTATCGGAGCAAGAATCCTCCGACCGAGTAGATTTTCTTAGAATCAAGTCTAGGACTTGAGTGATTGCTTATGTGACTGATTGAAACATAAGTATGTGATTTCATTCACGAATTTATGTGCATATATTTGATTGAGTGAATCTCATATGATCTGATTTGTGAATATATGTGCATATGTGCATATGTGCGATTCTATGAATCTATGTATAGTAATGTAGTGAACAGTTAATAATGAACCCCGTAACTTAACTTTGTTAGATGGCTCGTGGGGAAGGAAGTGGTAGAACCGATGAGCGGAGTAACGTAACTAATCCAATGATAGGCATTAACCTTCGAATAAATTTCGAAATTGCAACCTTTCAAGTTTAGGGGTACTGCAAATCCTAGTGAGTTAGATGAATGGATGAGGGAAATCGATAAAATATTGAAGACTATGATGTGTCCTAAAAAGTATAAGGTTGGATTAGCTACGCATCTTTTCGTTGGAGAAGAAGATCATTGGTGGGATGCGGTTAAACTAAGCCTAGAAGAAGAACGAGTAAAGCCAATAACTTGGGAGGAACTAAAGGAAAAGATGAATGGTCAATACTCGTCCTAGGGATGTGTAGAGAGCTAAGGAGTTGGAGTTTATTGACTTGAAACAAGGGAAAATGAGTGTTATGGAGTATGATGCGAAATTTATGGAGCTTGGCCGATTTGGCAAGTATTTGGTAGATACGGAAGGGTTGATCGGTTTGAGGATGGTCTAGCATTAGACATACGTGAAAGAGTAGCTGGCTAAACCATTACCACATACCAAGATATGTATTAGAGAGCAATTCGCATAGAACGAGTTACTGCAGGAATGTAAGGTGGCTGAGGCTACTAGCGCTAGAAGATCCAGGGGCGGAAATGTGAATTATATGAATCAAAGAAACAACCAAAGGAGTGCTTGGGCAAGGCCAAGTTGGCCATAATGGTAGTGATATGGCTAGAAAGGCATGGTCACAAGGTTCACGGAGGGAAGGAATGTTACGTTAAGACAGGGAAATGTTTCAAATGTGGAATCAAGAGGACACATTGCTAGGGATTGTCCTCAAAGGAACAATGAGCAAGGTACTGAAATGGTGGGTACCAAGAGGCCACACCAAGGTGAAAGAACCAGCTCACAACCACGGAACAAGAGAACTGGATACGACAAGAGTGGTGAGCTGCCACTTACCATGGGCGAGTTTTCAACATCATGGAACCATACCCATAAGATCTCGGGTAACTTAAGTTTCAAATTTCGAGGACGAAACTTTTTATAAGTAATGGAGAAATGTAATACCTGAAAATTTAAGGTGCTTGCTTGGTAATGAATTAAGTTATTAAAAGTTAAAAATTCAAAAATTTTAAATTAAGTTGAATTATAATTTTTTCGATCGAAATTAAAACCCAAAACTTAAATGAAGCGTGACCTAAGAAAATGGGCTTATTGAAATCAAATTTGGGCCCAATTTGTTAAAGTCCAAAATAGAAAAATTAAAATAAAAAGAAAAGAAAATAAAGGGGTGGTTGGCAGTAGATAATGAAAAGAAGGGATGACTATCATTAAGTGGAAGAGTTGGCGAGATAAAGGGATTGTTGGTAGCTTTGGTGGAAAATAAAGAAGCAAGGAGTATTAAGGGGTTCCAATTAGAATTAAACACCCAAAACATTAGGTGTTGAAAGGAAAAGAGGATAGAGAAACTAAGTGTGAAGGTAAAAGGAAGGAGAACAGATTAGAATGGAAGCAGTCGAGCAAAAACGAAGGTCGGGAAAAAGGTAGCCAAAACGAGAGGAAGAGGAAGGGGGAGCGAGAGAGAAGAAGCAAGAGCGAGAGAGTGAGAGAGCCTGAGGGGACCCATGAATCTAGAACAAGAGGAACAAGAGAACCAAAATCAGAGCGGAAAAAATAGAGGAAATGAACGAGAGCAGCGAGAGGCCGAAGGAAAGAAAGGGAAGAAGGAAGAAGAAAGTAAGGGACCGAGCCGGCGAGCGAGAATCGATAAAGTTAGAAGGAGAACGAGAAAGCGAGCAATAAAGTAGAACAGGAAATAAGGAAAGTGAGAAGGCAAACCAGAGAATAGGGGCTGGATCAAGACTAAGGGCAGCAAGAGGAGGAAGAAGAAGGACATAGGGTCGGGAAGAAGAGAAAGAAATCAAGAGGACAAAAAATATAGCAAAACCAATAAGAAAATCCTCAAACTGAAAATTTATCCAAACCCTAAGAATCAAAGGTGACTAATTTGACTTCATCCTCTAGAATTAAAATGAATTAGGTGTATTAAACTTGAAATTGATTCATGAAATTGAAAACCCTAAATTTACTTGAAGAATTTAGAGGCCTAAATTCACTAAATTAGCAACCAATGAATCGAAAAGCATGTTGTGATTATGTGATATCTAATCCATGAATTTATGATATTTGAGTATTATTGAGCATGATTATTGAGGTATATGTTGAGATTTTGATGAATTTAAATTGATTAGGATTAGAGGGTAAAATCAAATAATCGAATACATGTTAAAAACGTAAATTTTTACCCCGATTATGCTCGTTGTCTGAATTTTTGTAAATTGATGTGTAGCCCTAAATTTTTCAAACTTTTATTGTACCTTCCTGATAATTTCTGAGAATTTTGCGTAAAGTTTGGTATCTTTTGGGTGAGTAGATTGGAAGATATCAATTTTCGAGTGAAAATGTGCTCGTTTTTGGACAAAATCGGAACAAATTGAGTAATTGCGTTAAGAACTGAAATTTAAGAAGCTATAGATAGATTAAGAAATATATAACGATTAAGGAAAGTTATAGAACCATAAACCACCTATGTGCGATATTACGCAATCATGAAAGGATAGGTTCGTTAACTAGAAATCATCATTGATACGTTTATGTGATAATGTGTTTATCTTGAAGTACATTGATTATAAATGATATGAGCATGTGTGTATGAGTTATGTTGATTGTACTTAAGTTAAAACTTGCTTACATGAATTGCTAGCTATGAAGAAGTTACCTATGAAGTCTGCTGAGCATGAATTATATGAATTAAGTGCATCTCTTCAATAAGTAATAAGAAGATAATGAGAAAATATGAAATATAAACAACTAAAGAAGGGAAAAAAGATCGTGTTATTGATCTAAGACCCCATGAATTAAAGAACCCTCTGAAGCTATGGCCATAGAAGTGTCTCGTCAAGCTGAAGTCAAAAATTGAATTACTTCCACGTATTCCTGACGGTATACATCCTTCGAGTTTGAGGCTTGTCTCGAGGCCACGAACCTGTTTTGCCTCGAGGCCACGAATTGTTATTCCTCCAAGAACTGAGCCCATGAATTGTTTTGGCTCCAAGAAATGGGTCTTTAGATTAGGACATAAATCTTCTTTCCACTCGAAACTTAAAAGACTTAAAGAATTACGATATGAAGAAACGAATGATTGTGCATGATGAATAAGAAAGAAAGAATCAATGGTTTCGAAATGCATGATTGAACTCAAGAAGAAGAGTGAGAAGAAGAATTAATCCTGATTTCATAAGAAATTAATAGGATAAGAAGTAAGATATGATTTACTGAGATGAATAACTTACATGATGAATGATTATATGACGTACTTGCGTAGAAAGAAGAATGAAATATGTTCCGATTGAATTCATGAGTGGTTGATTTCATATATGTCGCTCGGTAGTTGATAAGTTTAGTATCTCACGCGTCTTAAGAATGTATGATTCGAATCGCATATTATGATCGAATAGTGAACTTACGTGTGTTTGTTAATGAATTAATGTGCAAAGTGAAATCGGGGTTGAGTTTGGGTTATTCATTGGGCTCGTGGAGCTGATAACCTCACCAACATTTTCAGGTACGTAAATTAAGACTCTCGGGAGTTGCTTTCGGCTTTTAGAAGAAGCGGACGAATGGATAGGACATCTCGAGACTTGTTAGGTGCTTTATGCTTTCATGCTTGGTAAAGATCGTTTGTATGTTGGACGGAATTTTTTACTATGTATAATAAAAGATCCATGTGTTTGCTTGCGAGCGTGTGGCTCATTGAGTTTGTTTTGTGTATACTTTGAGCGTGTGACTCATTGAGTTTATGAATGTGCTTCGTTTAGGGTTAAGGCTTTAAGCCTATGAGATTAGCCATATTACGGAAGAAACTCGCCAAAATTTTCAGGAAAACCTTTGAGAACCTAGAAACGCGCTTCGGATAATGTAAGAAAGAGCAATTAACCCTAAGTTGAGATTTTAAGTAGGATTAGGGGTTCCTCTCGGGGAACCCTGGCATATAGTACTCCTAGGGTAGGTTCCGGGGTATTACACACCGGGTCTAAAAGATTTATTATAAGTAAATGGTTAAACTTTAAGATTGAAGAAGATAAACCTATTATTGACCAAATTCATCAATATAAAAATTTGTGTTCCTCTATTGCATCCGAAGGACTTAGTATATGTGATAAGACCTTGGCTATGGTTTTGACTGAAAAATTACCAACATTATGGAAGGAATACCAAAATCATCTTACGCATGAAAAATTTCCTGAGTCACGCAAAAACTTCTCTCGTGACTCAACTAAAGTCGAAGCTCGAGCTTACGTATTTTTACTAATGAGAACCTTCTTCTCTCAGCACTCCAGCAAAGAGAACCCCAACTATAAGCATCTCAAAACTCTTTTTAACATCCTTGAGGGCTACGAAGTAGACCTCTTTCTAGCCATAATAAGGCGGATGGCCGCTGTGCCGGCTCGGACTCGACCTAAGAAATTCACCCCACTTCCTTTCGGGGCTCTTCTCACTTTCATCTTTAAGCAATGCAAAGTTCCTCTCCCCTTAAATCCAAGCCCGGTTTCGAGGCTTCCATTCTTGTTGGCGTAAAAGAACTCATTGGGTATGGATACTAAGAGACCCAACTAGGGGTTTGGGTCTATAGCTCGAACCGAGGCCACCTTCTCCGCCTCGGACTCGGACACAAACTCCTCTCTCTCTACCTTCTCCACCTGGTGGTGCCTCCACCTCGGGTGTTTATCGAGTCCTCTCTTCCGCCTTGTCCACTGCCATAATGGACAAGATCTCCTCGGTGTCCACCGAACTCAAGGACACCCTCTCGGTCATTCAAGACCGTCCTCCAGTCTATGACCATCAATCAAAAGACTGCTCAATCCCAAATAAGAGAGCAACAAGATGTGCTTCTTGAGCTAAAGGCCCTCATCAAGAAGCAAAAGGAGATGATCGAGCTCCTCCAAGAAAGGCGCTCAAAGGCTACTCACGATCCGGTTGACTTAGACACATCCGAGGAATCCTCGAGCCCAGCCAAATCGTCCTCTCGAAGGAGAGGAAGAAGAAGAAAAGAAGAGGAGCTCGCGATCGAGGCAGCTCCATCCGAGGAGAAGGAGGAAGGGGAGAAGGAAGAAGAAGAGAAGGAAGAAGCGGAAGGAGCCGAAGCAGCGAGAGGGACAAGGTGCTCCAGCCCTCCAACAATAGCGATCGGCTCGGACAGTGAGTCCGAGTGGGTCGAAGACCCTGCCGACAAAGGTAAGTCGAGCAACCGTCCAGCCCGAGCAAGCACCTCCCTCGGTCGACCTAGTTCCGGGTCGGCCACTCGGAGCCGAGCCCATCCCGGAGATCCTAGTGCTGCCCCTGCCTCGATCATCAACATCATCCCGCTCTTACCAACGAAGGCACACCTGCTCGATCCTCTACCTCGACTTAGGCTCGCTCCATCTCCACCTTAAATTTTTTTCTTTCTCTTTTCTTTATTTTTTTTTGTCCAGACATACAAATTTGTATCTTCTTGATACATTCTTCCACTTGTTTGTTTGTTTTGTTTTTGTTTTTGCTGAAAGGTAAGGGGAGAATAGTTAGAAAATTTGACTTGTCTTGTTTAGGGGAGTTTTTCTCTCACTCTTTTGTGTATATATCTTTTCTATGTGAATATTAATGAAGTGATTTCTGAGTTTCAATTTATTTTTCTGAGTTCATCTTACCCCAATATATCAACTCGGTTACATATTAGTCTTTCTTACTTTGATCTATCAACTCGGTTACATTTTTTTGTGCTATGATATAAGCGATACTCTAAGTTTGATTCACTTCATTTCTATGTGATATTTTAGCTTTTAGCTCGATTTAATCTAAATTTTAATTGCTCCGACATGTTCGTTGAGAAAGAATGAAAACTCGGGGCTTTAGCACTAACAAAGTTTCTATCCGAGTAAGAATGTCTTTCATCAAAAAGGGGAGATTGAAGACTCGGACTTTGCATGTATAACATTCCGAGTACTATCAAGGAATCGGTACAAACTTCATCTCTTGTGAGTTTTGATTTCAAGTCATTCTAAGTGCTATAGAAACTTTTCGAGTGTTATAGAAACTACTGCATAAGTTTTTCATTTGTTTCGATCGACTCGTAAAGCATACTCTTGCTTATCTTTTCGGATTTATAGTTACGAGTCATTCGGACAATACTCGGATTTTTCGCATGTTCAAACACTCGCTCTAACACGCTTAAACACGAGTCCGAATTTATATTCCAAGTTCAGGTGAATTACATCATTACTTCATCTCTTCTAGTCATCTTGTTTTGTTTGAACTTTATCTGTCTAGATCAAGTATTCTTACTACGATATTCTTTATCCATACGGACTCATTTGGAATTTGAGTATAATGAATATTAGACTCGGAAAATTCCATTCCTTTCGACTCGGATAATTATGCACATAATTATCTTAATTAAATTATTATTTATGTCTAATCTTGGACCAAAGTATTTTGTACTTTGAGAACCAAAATTTGATTTACTTTTGTAGGCTATCTAAATGAGGTTGTCCTACTTTTTGAACTACAAAAGTAACCGGCTTCATGATGTCAAATCGCCACTAGACAAGGCTTTTTCTACTTCGACCAAAGCCTAGAAAGCTGCGTTAGGGTTGTCTCGTTTCCAAAACTAGAAATCTTCAACGCTAAGCTCAACGGTGGTTTCCACCTTACTTTTCGAACACCACCAGCTGATTGGGACATCCTAAGGAGTCAAGAGCCGTTGCACAACGTTAACAACTCAACGGATCTTTTCGAGCGACTCGGAAGAACCGTTGCAACGGTCACGGAGGAATTCTAATGAGAAGCTAGTCACAATGGCTAATATGCTTGGTCATCTATAAATAGAAGCCAACTCTCAAGACTTGAAGATTGCTTGGAACGATTGTCAATACACATACTTAAGAAAAAGCTTTTGTATTCATATTCAATCTTTTACTTACAACTCTAACTCTGTAATTAACATCTTTTTGAGTTGTAAGGTCTTGTAATCAGTCACAACTTTCATTCTTACTTTCGAGTAAGGTCCCTTGACCGAGCTGTAAGGTTTAGCTCAGCTCGGTTGTCCCTAGCTGTAAAGGTTACCTCGGTTAGGAAGTACTAGATCGAGATAAGGGAACTTCGAGTCTAGGGAAACCTTGTAAGGAATTGTCTAAGGGAGTAATTCTGGTTGAGTTTGTCTACTGTATTTTGTGGATTCAAAATAGTGGATTTGACTTGGTGCTTGGATTAGCACTGGTCGTGGTTTTCCGCCCGGGAGGGTTTCCACATAAATTCCGAGTTCATACTTTTCGAGTCTAATCTAGACTCAAATAGTCTTGAAGTTTGTTTTAAACTTTGATCTTCTATTTATTGTTAAAATTTCCTTATCACCCTATTCACCCCCTATCTAGGGTGACTAAGTCTCTCCAAGAGCAAACCTTCACCTATTATGGACTTTAAAACACTCGGAGATGCTTGGCATGCTCATAGAAGAGGAACATTCATCCACAACAGCTTAAACTAGTTAGAAGATCATCCAATGAGCCGACTACTAATCAAGGATGCTAATAAAGCTTGCTTTTCCTCTTTTCCATATCCATTGTATGTTTATTTCCTTTTCCTGTTTTCTAAAAGAAAAACAACTCAAATCATACTTCCTTTTTGAACTACAATGGCCTAATTTTCACTATAGCGGATACGTAGATGCATCAATTCAATAAGATTCGGAGCAATGCTAGTACCAGGTAAGTACCCTTTGGTGTCTACTTTGACCATCGTCTTTAAGTCTTGGTCAAAGTGGGGGCTAACTGTAGACACCTAAAGAGTGTCATCCATTTTTTTATTTTATTTATTTGTTGGCCCCATGATGGGATCTCGAGTCCTGTTTGTGGATTTGGATCACGGTCGGAATTTGATTAATGGGATGGAAGCTAGTAAACCACAAAGAACCCCAACACCAAATAAATAGCCTTTTGCCTTGAGTTGGTCCAAAAATCCCTTTTCTTTTGGAGGGTCCAAGCCCGGGCCAAGCCTCCAGAGTTAGTGGAAATCCGGTGCCACGTGCGGGAAATTCATGGCTCGAATTCGCATTTTATTGTCTTGTCCAACTGGACACGGAGTCGAAGACCTCAAGACAACGTTAGGCGCTGCATTTCATGATCACAAGCATCAAAGTGCTGCGTTTTGCTCCAAGACAGTCCGCTCGAGACTAGGAGCACACATCCCCTAAACGACGTCGTGTATGGCCGACGCCCCTACAGTATATTTCACTCACAACGCTGTGTTTTGGCCAAGATTCCTGCTACGAGCACGGAAAGGGCACGAAACCTTAGAAAATAACTACATGGTCGGTGCCCCCTGCCAATTATTTTGCCTTAAAATGCTTGTTTTGACGAGGAATCTTGTTGTAGCATGGAAAAGGGCACGAAATCCTAGACAATTCCCCATGGCCGAGGCCCCTACCCCGGTTTTATCCGGTTCTATCCCGTTCAATCTCGTGATTTTCCTGAGTCGATGTTGCACCTTGCTTTGGCCAGCTGGCCAAGCATAAACCCTAAGTCATTTGAAACCTACTCTCCTCCCTATAAATAGAGAGCTTAGGCTCTCTTTTCGGTAGGACTTTTTGCCTTGGCACTATGCTACTATATTTTATCTTGAACGACTCATCCCTTAGCGTCACGCCGCTGAAACCCGATTAAGAGCTACTGAATACTCTCATTGTGTTCTGATAACTTTGTCCCTTTTAGCCTATTCCTTTGCTACTCCCCATTCAAACTACATCCGAACCCGAAAACTTCATCATTCATACATCCTTTGGCTACCTATACTCAAAACTCACAAAAAGCCCCCTTTAATTCAGCACCGTTACATCACCGGATCCAGATCCAGATTCGAGATCCAGATTAGCAAGTGGGACAACATGAGGACATTGATTTGATTTTCACAATGATTTACTTATTTATTTTATTCTTTTATCGTTTTCGGTATTGTGGTGAAAGTTGTATCGCTTTAATTCCTCCCCGCCCCATGTAGTTTTTTAGTTTTTTGCGTAGGCTTTTCTTGCTTTTTGGGTTATTTTCTATGTTTAAGCTCAGCCCTAAGATGGTATTGTATTATTTTGGACCATTGGATGGAGCTTATAATCCTTGTTTGTTTGGCACTATAAAAGCAAGTGCCTTAGGTTGTAAAATTTCATATTTGGAGTTAAAGAGTGCTTAGTGCATAGAAGTAGAGCAAGGCTTCTTCACCCCTTAAATTCTCTTATGCTTATCTTAATTATGGCCTAATTAAGTGGTGTCTTAAGAGTCTAATTGCGGTGTGTCTTATCCATTAATTATAATTAGTGGACCTAATTCCGCTTAGGCGGTGTGTCTTATCCTAGGCATAATTAGCTTTATTCGGTTACTTGATTTGTAGAAATCCCCTCTTTTTATCCCTTAATTTTCTGGGCTCCATCTTTCCCCCTTTAATCCTTTACCTTTTGACTTCCATTTCCCCAAAATCACCTCCATCCAAAACCCCTTTTCCCCTCAAATTTCCCAAAACTATTCGGCTTTTGTGATTTACGTGGGTAGTATCACTTTGGGGCTCCCCCTCTTTTAATTTTGGTTTTGGTTGATCCCCTATTATTTCCCTAATCTTCATTATCCTCTTGGCCACCCCTCAATCGAATTTCACATTCCCCACCTTTCTAGATTTTTCTCCATATCCATTTCTCCCCAAACTGTCCAATCTCGGTTAACCTACGAGATAAGCCGACTTTGGAGCTGCATATCTCCCTCACCCCTTCTTGGATCCTTCACAAATTTTTCCCTCATATTCTTCAACCTCTCCCCTACCTTCATCCCAAAGTTTAGATCCATCCCCTTTCTGGATTTTCAATCTCTCTTTTACATCGAAACCTCGTCCTGCAGGCGCAAACTCAATTCTCTATTTGAGTTTATTGTACTTCCTTTTACTTCCTTCGCCACTCTTCTGTCCATCCTCCACCCCTAGGTTCCCTGGTACATCAGCTTCCTCCGTTGACTAAGGGATGAGAATTTTAGATCCATCCCCTATTTTTTCCTATATTTTTCGCACTCGAAACATGTCCAACTTGTCTGTTTGAGTTCATTGTACTTTCCTTTGCTTCATTCGCAACTCTTCTGTCCATCCTCCACCCTTAGGCTCCCCGTACATCAGGACCATTCAAGAACGACACTTATACTGATTCTAGAAATAATTCAAAGCAAGGTGAACCCAGCACTTACACCAATGCTCTTGTTGTTGGCCTCCTCTCGGCTTTGGTTAGCACTTCCTTAGTAGTTAAGTCATTAGCATGAAAGCTTTAACCAATAGTAGTAACGACATTCATCATCCTATGTACCTGTGTCTTTATATTTTATACTTTTAAATTGAATTGATTTCTCATTTGATGTGTTTAGGTATTTCTTCTATTATTGAGATAGTTCGTAGCATCCATTTGAGACAACCAGTTCTCTTAAATCCAATTTTTTTTTTTGAGAAGGGATGTGCTTAATCGTGATTAAAATTGGTTATACTTCTATAAAAGTTATGATATCATGAGATTCCACCCAAAATCCCTCGATAGATATCAAGCAAATATTTTTTAATACCTACGAGTCCATTGTTAAGCTCTCGATACTTGGTTGGCATGTAGGTTCCCAATAATTAACATCTAAAACTAATAGTTGGTATAGAAGCGTGAAAAAAGTATATGCTAAATAGTAATTAATCTATATTACATAATTGAGATAAATATATGTGGTAAATCTTCTAGCGTTTAGTTGGTAATTTGGCAACAATAACAATGAAAATCATAAAACAAAATAATATAATCTTAAATATAATACTCGTAATCATATATATGTATATATATTAAAAGTTGGGTAGAATCAATATATGCTTGAAATATAAGATGCTTATGTAACATTTCAATAATATAATTTAGTTATTACAATGCCGCATAAAAATCCTATATATCAATCGGACATTGATTCTACCTAAGTTTTAGGATGTTTAGATGGTCCATGCATTTAATTAAGTTAAAGATTATTGATTATTTTTTTGTAAAATTACATATCATATGTTTATTATGTTGGATGTATAAATTTATAAAACTAATTTATTTTAATTTTGTGAATAATATTGTGAATTTAGATAAAATATCGTATTTACCTTATGGACATTTTTTCAAAAGAAATTGAGATTTTAAAGTTTAAAGCTACAAAAAGAAAAAAAGACAAATAATGAATTAAATATACCAATAAGTAACAATAAGTTATCAGAATAAGTTATAAAAAAATTAAAATAAATATTTTTGTGTTATCTATTTAAAGAAAAATATATCCATTTATGTTCTTTTAACTTGTCATTAATTTTTATTGTTATAATTTAATTAAAAATAATAAAATTAAAAAATGACTAATTATCAAAATTAAATTAATTAATACATTCCTAATATATATAAACATGACCAGACCATGTTGGTAAACATGGGTTGTGTTGCTCAACATGGCCAGGTCGTGTCGATGTTATGGTTATGTTTCGTAGGCTCCTAGCAGCCAATAGGGCCTACTTGTGTCTTTGAACACTGCTCGTGTTGGTGTGTTTTGAGCAATTTTGATATCCGAATTTGGATAAGATTGACTCTTAATGTTTAATTGTCTTTAACTGCCATCCTTATCCATTCTCCAGGGTTAAGGGTCCTTCATTAATGTCATTGAAAAAGAGAGAAGATAAGAGACACATAACTTTCATTCTTGTGAGTAATTGCGGCACTATCATGAATGATTCTTGAGAAACCTTGAACAATTGCATTTGTTTTCATCAACATCTTATCCCTAAGATTATTTGTGGTACAACAAATAAGTTTTAAGGAAAGTTATCTTGTTCACGATTTGTTGAAGTATCCAGTACCACATTCTAATAGTACTTTCCCCAACAATATGGACCGTAAAATACTAGCAAACAATTTCAATATGAAAATGGCCTTACCTAGGAGCCCCACCACCTTGAAAAAGAATTGCGTCCCTAGATCGCCTTCACATACTTCGGGAACCAACCTCAAAAATTAGTTCAATTCAAGATGTTACCATGATATAAAACAAAATAAGAGTAAATAAGACCTATTTGAAATTGCGAGATAAAATGAACATAAATATCATACATGGCATAAATGAACATAAAAGAGCGAGATACAAATAGAAAAAAGCGGAAACAAACATAACTAATAACAACAATAACAACAACAACAATAACAATAACAACAACAATAATAATAATAACAACAACAATAATAATAATAACATCAACAACAACAATCATAATATCAAAAATAATAATAATAAAATGTTAAAAAACTGATTTATGATTATTTAAACTATTGTCTTTTATTTTTATGTTAATGTTTCTCAAATAATATAATATCAAAAAACGGGATATCCATTTCCCCTATGGCAATTATTATAACACCCCTAAGAGTATTACATGCCAGGTTTCCCGAGAGGAACCCCTCAGGCTACATATGATCTTAACTTAGGGTTAATAGCTCTTTCTCTTTGATTGGCGGAAGCATGTTTCCAGGTTTTCAAAGGTTTTCCGGAAAATTTCGGCAGAGTTTCCTCCGTAATATGGCTAATCCCATAGGCTTAAAGCCTTAACCTTGCACGAAACACATTCATAAACTCAACGAGCCGCCCACTCGGAGTATCAACAACACAAGCTCAACGAGCTACACGCTCCGAGTAATCACATAGGGCTTTTCTTAGACATAGTTGACATTCACATAAACATACATCCGAGTCTTACAAACATGGAAACATAAAAACACATAGCAAGTTCGACATCTTCTATTTGTCAATCTGCTACTCTTGAAAGCCAAAAGCAACTCCAAGAAGTCTAGCTTCGTACTCGAAATGTTGGTGAGGTCATGAGCTCCACGAGCCCAGTGAACAACCCAAACCCAACCCTAGGTTTCACTTTGCACATTAATTCATTAACAAACACACGTAAGTTCACAATTCATTCATAACATGCGATTCGGATCATACATGCTTAAGACACGCGAGATACTAAACTTACCTACTTGCCGAGAAGCACAATGACATCAATTACTCATGAATTTAATCAAACATACTTCATTCATCTTTCTATGCAAGTAAGTCATAGAATTATTCATCATGTAAATCATGCATCACGTAAATCATATCTTACGTCTTATTGTATTAATTTCTTATGAAATCGGGATTCGCTCTTCTTCTCATTCTTCCTCTTGAGTTCAATCGTGCATTTCATAAATCATTGGTTCTTTCTTTCTTGTTCCTCATGCACGATCATTCATTTCTTTATATCATAATTATTTAGTATTCTTAGTTTCGAATGGAAAGAAGATTTATTTTATGCTCTAAAGACTCGGTTCTTGGAGCCAAAATAATTCGTGGGCTCGATTCTTGGAGGCATAACAATTTGTGGCCTTGAGGCAAAATAATTCATGGCCTCGAGGCAAGCCTCAAAACTCGAAGGACGCATACTTTCGGGAATTCGTGGAAGCAATTCAATTCGTGGCTTCATTTTGACACACTTCTATGGCCATAGCTTCGGAAGGTTATTTAATTTGTGGGATCTTAGATCAATAACGTAATCCCTTTTCCCTTCTTTAGTTTTTTATATTTTCTTATTTTCTTATATCTTCTTATTACTTATTGAAGAGATACACTTAATTCATATAATTCATGCTCAACAACTTCATACGTAATATTTTCACAACGAATAATTCACATAAGCAAGTTCCAACTCAAGTACAATCAATCCGATTCATATAGGCATGCTTATGTCATTTATAATCAATGTACTTTAAAATAAACACATCATCACATAAACATATCAATTAGAATTTCTAATTATCGAATTTATCACTTCATGATTACGTATTATCGCGCATAGGTGGTTTATAACTCTATAACTTTCCTTAATCCTTATATATCTCTTAATCGACCATATAGCTTCTTAAATTTCAGTTCCTAACTCAATTATTCAATTAGTTTCGATTTTACCCAAAACAGCACATTTTCACTCAAAAATCCATATCTTCCAATCTACTCATCCAAGCATACCAAAATTTATAGGAAACTCTCATAAACTATCAGGAAGTTACGAGTAAAAGTTTTAGAAATTTCAGGCTACGGATGAATTCGCAATAATTCGGATCGTAGGATAAATTCATGAAAAATCTGCACTTAAATCATGAAGTTCAATTTTCTGATTTTTCTCACTAATTCTATTCAAGCTAATTTCATTAAATTCTCAATCACACAGTTCAATAATCATGCTCAACAATGCTCAAATATCATTAAATTCATGAACTAGGCATAAATCGCAACATGCTTTTAAATTCATGAGCTGCTAGTTTTGTGAATTTAGGCCTCTAACTTCTTCAATTAACTTAGAGTTTTCAATTTCATGAATCAATTTCGAATTTAATCCACCTAATCTATTTTATCTTTTAGCGGTTGAATTTGAATTACTCACCTTGGATTCTTAGTGGTTCTAAGAATTTCGGTTTTGGAGGGTTTTGGATTGGGTTTTGATTTCGTTTCGCTTTCCCTTTCTTCCTCTCGGTTTCCCCTTCCTTCTTCTTTCCCAACCCTCTCGCTTCTTCGTTCGTTATGGTTCCCCTCGGGTTCTCGCTCTCTGTTTTTCACTTTCCTTTTTGGTCTAGTTTTGCTTCTTAGTCTTTTGATTTCTCGCTGTTCTTGCTCAATCCCTCGCCATGTCTCCATCTCTACTTTTGTCGTGGTTCTCACTCCCTCGTTCTTCTCACTCCTAGTTTCGGTTTTGTCTGGTTTCGCTACCTATCCTTTTCTTGCTCGTCACCGTGGTTTTCGCGCTTACCGACCGCCTCTCTTGGCCCTTGCGTTCACTTCCCCTTCGTAGCCTCTGTCTCTCGGTCTCTCGCTTTTCTCCTCTTCTTCTTTTGTTTTGCTCGACCTCCCGAGCCCTCACTCTCCCTTTTCCCACCGGCAGCGGCGTCCTTGCCGTTCGGGCGGGCCACCTGCCTCCTGGCTCATGCACTCTCTCCCTCTCTCGCTCCGTTCCGCTTCCCGATTCCTCTCTTGTTTCCCTTGCTCGCCTCGCTTCTTTCGTTCCCCTCTGTTGTTCTCGGTCTCCTTTTCTCTCTCCTCATTTCCTCTTAACACTTGATGGGTTTTGGTGGTTACTTCCTATTGGACCCCTTAACCTTTTTACTCTAATTATCCGCCATCAAAATGCCACTAATCCCCTCTCCCTTTGATTTTTCCGCCAGCCAACCCTTTCTCATTTTCTTTTTGTTTTAAATTTTCTACTTTGGGCTTTTAGTGTGAATTGGGCACAAATTTAATTTCAATAAGCCTAATTAAGCTAGCCCATGCTCGGGTTTTGATTTTCGGGTTTAATTTCGATTTGGAAAAATTCTAATTCACTTAATCTAATAATTTCAAATTTTTAGCTTAACTTTTAATAACTTAATTCGTTATTAAGCAAGCACCTGAAATTTTCGGGTCTTACAATTATCATGTATGAAGGACCATCGATACAAGAGTTGCACGATGCTCATAGGTATACAATAAATGTCGTTAGGGATGAGATTGCTTATATGATTAGTGGTATAGTTGGGGATGTTCAACCGTATAACTTGAAAGGTTGTAACTTTTAATATTTCGAGTAAATTAATGTGTATGTTCATAATATCCACAATCTTATTACATAACACATGACATATCATCACTTTAGTGGCTCGATTCATAATAAGCATAATAATAATAATAATAATAATAATAATAATAATAATAATAATAATAATAATAATAATAATAATAATAATAATAATAATAATAATAATAATAATAATAATAATAATAATAATAATAATAATTAATGTGTATGTTCATAATATCCACAATCTTATTACATAACACATGACATATCATCACTTTAGTGCCTCGATTCATAATAGTAATAGTAATAATAATAATAATAATAATAATAATAATAATAATAATAATAATAATAATAATAATAATAATAATAATAATAATAATAATAATAATAATAATAATAATAACAACAATAACAATAACAACAACATGTAGGAATCACTTGCTCGCCTCTCGTCGGGGCAGCTGGACCGCATTTTTCCACTAAGTGTAAGATCTTTTTCTTTATTGAAAGTTTGATTTTGATTTTGAAATTGAGTCGGGTTTTTATTAAGATAGTTTTAGAATCAGTTTGAAGGTTTGAACTTGAGAGTATGAGTCACCCTAGAGGGGCATGAATAGCGTGAAAAGGAAATTTTTGTGGAAATTAAAAACTTTTTGCTTAAGGTCGGAATTTAGAAAAGCAAGTCGAGTCTAGATTGGACTTAAAAAGAAATGACTTATTTATGTCTCGCGATGTTTAACGGCTAGAACTCGGTTACTTTTGCTTTTCAAATTTAGATTAAACTTCTTTAATCAACTCTGTAAAAGCAAATCAAAGTGGTACTTGAAAGTATAAAAATACTCGTGGTTCAAGATTAGGCAAAGATAATACTTAATTTAAAGTAATTAAGCACTTAATTATCTTCGAGCCTAAAAGAATGGAATTTTCCGAGTTTAATATTCATTAGGTTCAAATTCTGTCTTGAGTCAATCCTTAAAATGGCCAAGTTAGTAAGAATAAAGAATCGGAATACATAAACTTGATCAAGTAAACAATTTCATTAAGTATGTTGACTTAGAAAGTAGAATTAACGTTGTAATTCATTTTCAATTTGAACACCAAGTCGGTACTCAAAATATTATTTACTCATGACATTATTCGAGTTATTTCGAGTGAGTCGAAACCAAGTTAAGAGTGTTATGCTTGGCAAATGGTGTCCGAGTGGGTTAGAAAATAATGAAAACTTAGATATGAGTTTCTTAAAAGCATAAAATTACTTAGAATAAAAACTATATAGAGATAGAGAGTTATACCCAAGTCTTCAATCTCCCCTTTTTGATGAAAGGCATTCCATACTTAAGATAGAAACTAATAAGATCAAAGAGTTAAAGTTTCATAGGGTGTTGATCAAAGCAAGAAAAATAATAATAAATTTTGAACAATTAAGCTTAGATCATATACAACTCGGAACCCGCTTCTTGGAATAATCGAGTATACTTGTTATAGAATAAAAGAATATAAGAGTAAGTAAGAAGATATGCTTAGAAATAAGTAAATTTCATTCATCACTAGAAGCAATTGTATAGAAACTTAAATAGACTAAGAAATAAACAAACTTAGAAAGAACTAAGGGAAAACTCCCCTAAGCCAAACATCTCTTTTCTATCTTTTCTCTTCCCTTAAGCATTTTAGCAAAAAATAAGAAGTAGAGGGGAGGAAAGAACAACTAAGAAAAAAGATGTTGGACAAAAAATTAAGACAGATTTTTAAAATTCGAGAGGGAGGAGGAGCGATCTGGTAAGAAGTAGAACAGCGAGGGTTGCGCCTACGCTCGTGGCCTTGAGTAGAGACAACATGGCGAGGGGCCACCGATGGAGAGTTACTAACAAATTGGACACCTAAACCTTGTTTCTTAGTCACCATGGTGCAAAGTGAGGTCCGGACGAGCTAGGCCAAAGAGCGCTACCGTTTTATGTCTTAAAGTACATAAAAAAATGGGAAGTTCATAGAAGTCGGTCCATATTTCCATACCATGAAGCTTTGGCCGGAAATAAAGCAACAAGGAAGCATTATAGAAGCACCTTGGAGCATTACCATTAGTGGGGAAATATTGTTTGTTGAGCCAATGAGAAAGAAGCTTGCACAAGGGGAAAGAAAGTCTTGGCCGGAAATCAATAGTGCTTGCCGTCCACATGTTCCCTAGCTCCACAATGCTTGGCCGAAAATCATCTAACACATACTCCTCTAGCTTGGAAAAGGGAAACCTCATTCTTGGTTTTTTGGTTTTGTTTTAAGCTTTGTCAAGTGCTATATTTTGATGCATTATAAATATCTTGTAACCGAGCTTGTAAAGGACAACTTTTGATGAATATTGAATGAACATTGACTCGGATTGCTCGGCCCCTTTTAAATCCTCAAACGCTGTATCGAAGTTTGGCTACTTGGTAGTGATCTTTTGAGTCCTCTAATGTAGCTAGTGTTGTTCACTCGTATCTGGTTAGATTAAAGGTGCCCTAAGTTTGACAAGGTGGTGTTCGCTGTCTCCTTGAAGAACTTAGCCTATCGGTTACTTCACTTTCGAATTTCATATCTCACGACTCACTCGTCTACTTCGCCCTAAATTTTGCCCACCTTTATTCCAACGTGTCTAGTTACCCCCTAAAAATCAGCTCCATCCAAAAACTCTACCGACCCCCACCTTTAATCCATACGAGAGAACCTCATTACGGGCGGCCGGTCTAGTACGTCTATCTTTCAGCCTCCAGATTAAGGTGATCCCGACTTCATAAAAATCCCTAATTTTTACCAGTCCTTCTTGGTCTATATAAGAAGCCCTTTACCAAATTTCAGCTCAAAACTCCACCATTTCCCTCCTCATTTATCTATTCTCCCAAGACTGTACTCGTAGTCCCTCAATCCGCCCGGTAGCCTCTCTTGTGATTTTCTCCATGAAGACTCGGACACCTGCTCTACACAATTTTGAGTTTTAACAAAGGAATCAGGTATAAGAATTTCTCACTTATAAAGTTTTGATTCCAAGGCATTCTCTATACCTTAGAAACTTTTCTCGAGTGATATAATATTTATTTTAAGTGATATGGCATTTACTTCATGTACTTTTGCTTGTCTCTAAGTGACTCGAAAACATATATGTACTCACGTCTGTCTCACTCGGTTCCGAGTCCCTCATCACTTAGATATATCGCATCTTAAATTGACTAGTATTTCGCTTAACCGCACCTGTGTCCGACTTCATGTAATAGTCCTATTCTGTTGTAGTCGGCGCTTCTAGTCTAAATCATGCTTAGTCTAGATCAAGTTTGTTTTACTATGATATTCGTTTATAACTTGATTCTCGCTTAGACTAACTCGGATGGAATTTTGAGTTTCATGGATATTAGACACGAGAATATTCCATTCCTTTTCCGACTTAGATAATTAGTTACTTAATTATCTTAATTATATTATTATCTCGTGTCTAATCTTGGACCAAAGTATTTTATACTTTGAGAACCAAAATTGATTTACTTTTGTAGGTTATTCAAACGAGGATACACTTTTTGAAATACAAAAGAAACCGGCTTCAAAACGTCAAATCACCAACAGACATGGCTTTTCCCCTTCTCCGACCTAGTCCGAGAAGATTGTGTTAGGGCTGCTCTGTTTCCAAATCTGGAAAACCGAAACGCCAAGCTTAACGCTGGTTTCCACCTTATCCTTCAAGACACCGCCAGTGGTTTTGGGACTTCCAAGAGAGTTAAGAACCGTTGCCCAACGTTCATATCACAACGGATACTTTCCGAGTGACTCGGAAAGTTCTTAACAACGGTCACAAAGGACTTCTCGTCGGTAGTTGGAGATAACGGCTATGCTGCTTGGTCATCTATAAAAGGAAGCGAACTCACAAGACTTGAAGATTCCCGAACCTATTGTTAATACACGTACTTGGCAAAGTCATTGTATTCATTCTCAATCTTCTACTTACAACTCCCACTCTGTAATTCATTATATTATGAGTTCTAAGGACTTATACTTAGTTACAAACACTTTTTTACTCTCTAAGTAAGATCCCTTGATCGAGCTGTAAGGGTTAACTCAGCTTAGTTGTCCCTAGGTGTAAGGGTTATCTCAGCTAGGAAGTACTAGATCAGGTAAGGAAATTTCGAGTCTAGGAAAACTTGTAAAGAGTTGTTTAAGTGAGCAACTCGGGTTCGATCAGTCTATCGTATTTTGTGGACTGAAAATAGTGGATTTGACTTCGTGCTTGGATTAGCACGTCCGTGGTTTTTGCCCCGGGAGGGTTCCACGTAATCTTTGTGTCTTTACTTTCGAGTTCATTTTAGACTCGAGACAGTCTCAAAGCTTCAGCTTAATCTACTTCCTTACTCTTTATTGCAATTCCGAGTTCATACTTTTCTCGACCACGTTTTTAACTCGGAATTTGTTTACTGTCTTTATGTTGGCAAAAGAGTTTGATTTTCATCGAAAATCCTCCATCACCCTATTCACCCCCTCTAGGGTGACTCGGACGCTCCCCGAGCAAACCTTTAATTGGTATCGAGCCTGGCCTTTCAGAAAGGATCTAACCATCCAAAGGTATAAAGATCAAATGGCTCGGAACAACGGAGAGTTTGATGAAGGAGGATCTTCCAGTAGATCGCCAAAATTCAAAGGATCAAATTTCGTGCACTCGGAAGAAGCTCATGGAATGCTTCCTCCTGGATCATGATGAAGATGTTTGGGACATCATACAACAGGGAAACTACATTCCCATAAAGACAGAAGAATTTAGAATTATTCCCAAAACGAAGGCCGAGTTTACTCCAGGAGAAGCAGAGAAGTTCGGAAAGAACTTTAAGGCGATGAACATTCCGATGTGCGCCATCAGCTCGGAAGAATAGAATCAAGTATCCGCTCGCGACTCAGCTAAAGAAGTGTAGGACACACTGGTCAACACGTATGAAGGTACAAGCCAGGTCGGACAAGCAAAGATCGGTCAATATCTCCATAAATATGAGCTATTCAAGATGGAGCGGAAGAGAACATCACTCGGATGTTCATTCGATTTATCGAGATTACCAACAATCTCAAATCTCTGGGTAAGAAGATTACACACGAAGAAATGTGCAGAAAGATACTCGAAGCCTACCAAAGAGAAGATGGGGTCCCAAGGTGACTGCCATAGAGGAGGCTCGGAACCTATCACTTCTAAAGCCGGACGAGCTCATCGGAAAGCTTCTCACTCATGAAATCCACCGGAAGAGGAGGATGTTGAGGGCAGCAACAAAAAGAACATAGCGCTGAAGGCCTCGAAACTGGAGAAGCAAATCTGAGTTCCTTTGATTCGAAGAGGATCCCATGGCACTTATTGGAAGAGGCTTCAAGAGAATAATGAAGCACAAAAGATGGGATAAAAAGCCAAAAGAAGAATTCTACAAAAAGATAAGAAGGACAGAAAAGGTAAGTGTTCTTCTCCTTCAAAGTTATCTTTAACTAAGAATTATGGATGTTTTGAGGGTGGCAGCAAAGACCACATAGTCAAAGACTGTCCAAAGAGAAAGAGGAACGAGAAAGAAGAAAAAGGCTATGATGGCAACATGGAGCGATGAGGACTCATCGGAAGATGATGAGGACTCGGACGACTCGAAATGTCTAATGGCCATCTTTGACTTAAAAGCGAAGCGAGTCGGACTCGGACAATGAGGAATCCAATCCTCAAGAGGTAATTGAATATTTCCTCAAATTCTCTAAAGCTGATTTAGCTAAATACATTTTTACTTTGGAAAAAAGTCCAATTCGACTCTTCCCGCTTCAAGGAACAACTTGAGTCAATTTCCTCCGGGAGCATCTCTTTGAAAAATGAATTGGAAAAGCTGAGACTTACACTCGGAGAGCTCAAGGCTAGTGCTCAATCTAATGAGACTGAGTCCGAGTTACTCGAAGAGAAAATGAGGGGCTAAAGCAAAAACTCATTGAGTCTCAAGATTTGGTCTTAAAATTTACTCAAGGTAAGAAAAACCTTGACATGCTCTTAGGATCTCAATGTGTCTCCTTCAGAAAAGAAGGTCTTGGTTTCAACAAAGAGGAGGAATCCAATTCCTACTCGGAGCTTTTAAAAGGATTCCGGAACTATAAAGTTCGGGAAAGCTGAGCATGGTCCTATTCACAAAAATGAAAGGAGGACTAAGCCCAGTTTAGTTTACAAGAAGAAACCATCTCCTCCAGTTTCCAAAAGAAAGATTTTTCAAAAGAAGGAGATACGGACTCGGTTCTCTGCAAGGAAGACTCAAAATCGGACTAAACCCAAAGTCATTCAAATCGGGTTTCGAAAAACCTTCTTCCTAAGAAAAGGACCACAGTAAAAAGTGTTACTGAGTTCGTTAGAGGGAGTGAGAAGGGTTAGACTGTCTCTTTTTGTAGGTCACTCGAAGAGATCAAAAGGACATTGGTACCTTGACAGTGGATGTTCACGCCATATGTCGGGAGACTCGGGACTCTTTTACGAGTTAGAAAAACATAAAGGAGGAAATGTCACTTTTGGAGATGACAGCAAAGGCAAGATAGTTGGGATTGGTAAGATTGGAAAAGGATGCAATCTGGTCGATCCAGTCTATCTTGTCAAAGGATTAAAGTACAATCCGCTTAGCATCTCTCAACTCGTGCGATAAAGGTCAAGAGGTAAGATTCACTCGGACCAACTGTTACATTTCGATGTTACCACTAAGGAGATCAAACTATCAGGTAAAAGATCAGGTAACACTTATATTATTCCTCTTTCGACCCGAGTCGAATTTATCTTGCTTAAAAGCATCTCTTCATGATGACTCATGGACATGGCATCGTAGATTGGGCCATATTAGCATGCATACTATCAAAAAATTGGCATCTCATGGTGTGGTTAGGGGTTTACCTAATCGTGCTTTTGAGAAAGATAAAGTTTATGAAGAATGCACAAGAGGGAAACAAGTCGGATCATCATTCAAATATCTCGAAGACAGCTTCCACATCCAAAGTGCTTGAGCTGCTACATATGGACTTATGTGGTGAAATCCTAGTTAAGAGTCTCGGAGGTAAATCATATATATTTGTTATTATTGATGATTATTCATGATTTACCTGGGTGTGTTTTCTTAAGCACAAAAATGAAGCATTCAAGGAGTTCAGCAAGCTCTGCAGAAAAATCCAAGTTGAGTCTCGGACTCGGATCTAGAGAATTCGAACCGACCATGGAAGGGAGTTCGACTACTCGAATTCTCGGAGTTTTGTGACAAAAATGGTATCTCTCACAACTTCTCAGCACCAAGAACTCCTCAACAAAATGGGGTAGTGGAGAGAAAGAACAGAACTCTTGAAGAAATAGCAAGGACGATGATGATTGAGCACAACTTACCTTACTATTTTCGGGCCGAGGCGATCAACACGACCAATTACACTCGAACAAATGCCTCATCGGACCCATATTAAGAAAACACCTTATGAGCTCTACAAAGGGAAGAAACCAAATATTTCCTATTTCGAGACCATTTGGATGTAAATGTTTCGTTCACAATAATGGTAAGGATCACCCGACCAAAGTTTGATGCTCGGTCGGATGAAGGTATTTTTCCGGGTTATTCTTCTCACAACAAAGCTTATCGCATTTTCAATAAGAGAACTAACAAAGTGGAAGAAAGCATCCACGTTGTGTTTGATGAGGTTGAACAGGACAAACCAAGTGAGTCTTCATACTCGGATCCGAAACTCAGCAGAGAAGATGATGAAACCGAGTCTACAAAGACTCAAGTTTAACCGGATCGAGTGAAGTCACTCGGAACAAAGTGACTCGGAATGAGACAACTCAAGAGCACTGCACGTAACGAACAAGTTAATGAAGAAGATCACTCGGAACAAGCTTCTAAAGATCGGGTAGCTCAGCCCACAAATCTTGTGAATCGGAGAACAGGTAGAGCAGTCAAGTTCACTTCTAGTCATCCACTGGAAAACATACTATCCGATATCAAAAGTGGGGTAAGAATTCGTTCCTCTGTTCAAAATCTGTGTGCATTCACTGCATTCATTTCATTAACTAAACCCAGAAATGCACTAGAGGCCCTAAATGAACCTGAATGGGTAGAGGCCATGCAAGAGGAACTCAATCAATTCGAAAGAAACCAAGTCCGGACTCCGACCAAACGACCTTCCGACCACCCGAGTCATAGGAACCAAATGGGTTTTCAAGAACAAACTGCATAAAGGTGGGGTGGTAGTCGAAACAAGGCTAGACTTGTGGCTCAAGGTTACAATCAAGAAGAAGGGATTGATTGTGCGGAAACCTTGCACCTGTTGCCGAATCGAAGCTATTAGAATTCTGTCGGCATTTGCATCCAAGCATGTCTATTAAATTGTATCAAATGGATGTTAAGTGTGCATTTCTCAATGGTTTTATTGAAGAGGAAGTCTATGTCGAGCAGACCTCCTGGTTTTGAAAACTCGGAATTTCCAGATCATGTTTTCAAACTTCAAAAGGCTCTCTATGGTCTTAAACAAGCTCCCGAGCTTCGTATGAAAGATCGAGCAATTTCTTGGTTCAAAATGATTTTAAAAGAGGTCAGATTGACGAGACTTTCTTTATAAAAACCAAGGGGAAAGATTTTCTTATTGTTCAAATCTATGCTGATGATATTATTTTTGGAGCTACTAATGAATTTACGTGCCGAGAATTTTCCGAGTTAATGAGTCGGGAATTCCAAATGAGTATGATGGGAGAACTCAATTTCTTCCTTGGTCTACAAATCAAACAAGACAAAGATGGAATCTATGTCCATCAATCAAAGTATACTAAGGAGCTGCTGAAGAAATACAAACTTCAAGATGCAAAGCACGCATCTACACTCATGAGGAGCGAGTATAAAACTTGACTCGGACGAGAAAGGTAAAGCAATAGATCGAAACTCTATCGAGGTATGATTGGATCTTTGCTATATCTTACTTCCAGTCGACCGAAATAATGTTCGAGTGTTTGTTTATGCGCAAGATTCCAAGCTAATCCAAAAGAATTACATGTCGCCGCGGTGAAGAGAATATTCAGATATCTTGCAGGAACTCGGAACTTAGGTCTATAGTACTCAAGAGACTCGGAACCGACCCTCACTGGATACTCGGATGTGGACTATGTTGGATACAAAGTTGATAGAAAGAGCACTTTTGGAGCTTGCCAATTTCTAGGTCAATCCCTAATATCTTGGCACTCAAAGAAGCAAAACTCAGTAGCTCTATCAACTGCTGAAGATGAGTATATTGCAGCTGGAGCATGTTGCGCTCGGATTTTATGGATAAAGCAACACTTGAGAGATCTTGGACTTTCTTTCAAATCGGTTCCAATCAAGTGTGACAATCGAGTGCAATCAGCATCACAAAGAATCCAGTTCAAGCACTCGAAGACAAAGCATATTGAGGTGAGATATCATTTCTTACGAGACCATTCCGAGAAAGGTGATAGTGAACTTGAGTTCATTCCTACTAATCTTCAATTAGCTAATATCTTTACTAAGCCTCTTGGTGAAGATCAGTTTTGTTTCATTAGGAATGAGCTTCGGATGTTAAATGCATAACTATGTGTTTCTCTTTATGATAATCTTATTGCCTGATTATGTGATATGTGCTTATGCTTTATTGCTAGCTATTAGTTCGGTTGATTTCGTGATACTCGAGCCGATAGGCTGTTAGTTTCGAGTTACTCGAAACCAATCCGAGTCAAACTCGGACGTTGAGAAAAATGGACTTCATATTTCGAAATTATCTCTAGATCGGTGGAGAGTTTCCAAATTTTTTTCAAATTTTTTTCCTCTCTCTCTCGCTCTCTTGCGATCCGTGATGGAATGCTAGCCGATGGATTTCAAACTGCGATGAATCCTAACCGTCGAAGAAGAGAACTGTCACACTCGGTCTAAGGTGACCGATGGACAAGCCGAGTCGAACGGATAGTTAATGGAGTCTATCTTTCTATATATAACACCTATTCATTTTCGTCTCGTTACTTCACATTTCATTTACTATCTCTCTTGTTCGTAAAACTTCTCGCGGAAGTCGTCTACGTTACTGAGTGATCTCCGAACTTCTTCAAGCGACGTAAAGATCATCTTAAGTAAGTTTGATTGCTCTCAATCTCTTTCTTCTACTCTTTTTCTTTCATTCTCGTGAACCTACTCTCTTCCTCTCTTCCTCAAAAGTTTCATCTTTCTTTCTTCATTCTCAAAAATGCCTAAGAGAGGTAATCATCCCGACTTTCAAGGCTCTTCCTCCAAAAAGCCTCGCACCAAAAGCCAAGAAGGCTCAACACCTTCTAAACTGGTTGTCACCCGACGATCTCACGCTGGACGACAAGTTCTTTCCAACCACAAAATTTTCATGGTTGCCCCACATTCCAACCACCGGTGTATATAATTTTCTTTGTTTCAGCGAGTTCATTTACCCCGAACTCGTTTCGAGTTTTACACTCACCTCACTCACTCGATGGTGTTCTAACCTCCAGGGTTCGAATGTCACCTGTCGGAATAAACACCTCTCTCCTCCACTGCCTATTCAAGGTTTCCTTTCTTTTCTTGAATAGCAACCCTATTCCTTTCATCGAAGTCGCCGACGACTTCTTTGAAAAATACGCCAAAGAATTCCCCGAGTCACGGAAAAATTTTTCGGTGACTCGGTTGAAGTCGAAGCACGCCTTACGTGCTTCTTGCTGATGAGAACCTTTTTCTCTCAGCATTCCAGCAAGGAGAACCCCAACTCCAAGCATTTAAAATCTCTTTTTGACATTCTTGAGGGCTACGAAGTAGACCTCTTCCCTTCTATCATTGAGCGGATGGCGGTTGTGCCGGCTTAACTCCAAAATAAGAAGAGCACCCCTCTTCCCTTCGGTGCTCTTCTCACCCTTGTTTTAAAGTAATCAAAAGTTCCTCTCCCCTCGGACCCAACCGCTGCTTCGAGGCTGCCGTTGTGGTCGGCAAAAGGAACTCCGTGGGTACGGATACCGGAAAACTCAACCTGGTGTCCGGGTACACAACTCGAGCCGAGGCCTCCTTCTCCACCTCAAACTCGAAAGAAACCTCTCTCTCTCTCTCCTTCCCTACCTGTTGGTGCTTCCACCTCAGGTGCCCAAAAGTCTCTCTCCGCTATTTTGTCCTCTCGCTTTCATGGACAAAATCAACTCCGTGTCCTCCGAATTCAAGGACATGCTCCGGTCATTCGGGATCGTGTATCGGTCTATGACCATCAACCAAAAATAGCCCGAGTCTCAAATTCGAGAGCGAAGAAATGGTTCTTGAGATGAGGGGCTTGGTGAAGGAGCAAAAGGAGCTGGTCGAGCTCCTCTAGGAGAGAAGGTCCAAGGCGGCTCGGAACCGTGGTGACTCGGACACATCCGAGCGTCCTCGAGCCTAGTTCATGACCTCCTCGAAAGCGGGGAGGAAGAAGAAGCGGACAAAGAAGAAGCGGACGCCGAGGAGCTCGCGATTGAGGCAGCTCCTTCCGGGCAAGGGAGACATAAAAGAAGAAGCGGGAAGGATAGGCGAGGGTCGAGCGCCCTCAAGCTCAAGTGGCGATACTCGGCTCGGACAGTGAGTCCGAGTGGGTCGAAGACCTAGCTATGCTACGACAACATGCAGCGAGTCGGACCGAGTAGCCCCTCCAGCCTACCGAGGTCCACAGGGAGGAACCCCTAGATCCTCTCTTTCGGGTCGACCACTCGAGTTGAGCCCTTGATGACAATCCCGGTTCTCCCTCCGCCACGCTCAAGCACATCGTCAAGATCCTACCGGGGCCGGCGTACCTCTCATCCCTCCACTTCTACTCGGACATCCCCTCTCCCTCGTAGGTGCCATGCTCGTGTCACAATTCCACGATCCGCGATTCTTCTTCTTTACGAGAGATTTTTACTTATTTCTTTTGTCCGGACATCAAATTTGTACTAACTGTTATATTCTTCCTATTTCCTTTGTTGTTTTTGCTTGAAAGGCAAGGGGGATAATATAGATACAAAAACTTGTTGTCTTATTTAGGGGAGTTTCCTCATCTGTGTACTCTCTTTTATTTCATTGCTAAGCATATATTCTTTATGATCCGATACATTAAGCTTGCTTCACTTATCTGATTTCATGCACAAGTATTCAAAAGCGAGATCTTCATCACTAACAAAGTTTCGTTCAAGTAGGGAATGCCTTTCATCAAAAGGGGAGATTGAAGACTCGAGACACTTGCTCTGTACAATTCCGAGTTCTAATAAAGGAATCAGGTATAAGAATTTCTCACTTATAAAGTTTTGATTCCAAGGCATTCTCTGTACCTTAGAAACTTTTCTGAGTGATATAATATTTATTCTAAGTGATATGGCATTTACTTCATGTACTTTTGCTTGTCTCTAAGTGACTCGGAAAACATATATGTACTCACGTCTGTCTCACTCGGTTCCGAGTCCCTCATCACTTAGATATATCGCATCTTGAATTGACTAGTATTTCGCTTAACCGCACCTAGGTCCGACTTCATGTAATAGTCCTATTCTGTTGTAGTTAGCGCTTTTAGTCCGAATCATGCTTAGTCTAGATCATGTTTGTTTTACTATGATATTCGTTTATAACTTGATTCTCGCTTAGACTAACTCGGATGGAATTTTGAGTTTCATGGATATTAGACACAGAATATTCCATTCCTTTTCCGACTTAGATAATTAGTTGCTTAATTATCTTAATTATATTATTATCTCGTGTCTAATCTTGGACCAAAGTATTTTATACTTTGAGAACCAAAATTGATTTACTTTTGTAGGTTATTCAAACGAGGATACACTTTTTGAAATTCGAAGAAACCGGCTTCAAAACGTCAAATCACCAGCAGACATGGCTTTTCCCCTTTTCGACCTAGCCCCGGAAGATTGTGTTAGGGCTATCTGTTTCCAAATCTGGAAAACTGAAACGCTAAGCTTAACGGTGGTTTCCACCTTATCCTTTAAGACACCGCCAGTGGTTTTAGGACTTCCAAGAGAGTTAAGAACCATTGCCCAACGTTCATATCACAATGGATACTTTCTAAGTGACTCGAAAGTTCTTAACAACGGTCACAAAGGACTTCCTGTCGGTAGTTGGAGATAACGGCTATGCTGCTTGGTCATCTATAAAAGGAAGTGAACTCACAAGACTTGAAGATTGCCGAACCTATTGTTAATACACGTACTTGAGCAAAGTCATTGTATTCATTCTCAATCTCCTACTTACGACTCCCACTCGTAATTCATTATATTATAAGTTGTAAGGTCTTGTACTTAGTTACAAACACTTTCTTACTCTCTAAGTAAGATCCCTTACTGAGTTGTAAGGGTTAGCTCGACTTAGTTGTCCCTAGCTGTAAGGGTTATCTCAGCTAGGAAGTACTAGATCGGATAAGGGAATTTCGAGTCTAGGAATACTTGTAAAGAGTTGTTTAAGGGAGCAACTCGGGTTCGATCGATCTACTGTATTTTGTGGACTCAAAATAGTGGATTTGACTTCGTGCTTAGATTAGCACGGTCCGTGGTTTTCTGCCCCAGGAGGGTTTCCACGTAATCTCCGTGTCTTTACTTTCGAGTTCATTCTAGACTCGGACAGGTCTCAAAGCTTCAGCTGAATCCGCTTCCTTACTCTTTATTGCAATTATGAGTTCATACTTTTCCGATCACGTTTTTGACTCGGAATGCATTTCTGTCTCTATGTTGGCAAAAGAGTTTGATTTTCATCGAAAATCCTCCATCACCCTTTTCACCCCCTCTAGGGTGACTCGGACTCTCCCGAGCAAACCTTCACTCCATCTTTTTGTTTTTCCCCTCAATTTTCCTAGAAGTGGTCTTCAAAAATGGAGCCAAGGTGGATGAAAGCAAAGTGGACGCCATTCAATCATGGCCGGTTCCCACGAGTATTCTTGATGTGAGAAGTTTCCATGGCTTGGCATCATTTAACCGAAGGTTCATCAAAAATTTTAGCACTATCATGGCCCCCATGACCGAGGTACTAAAGGGAGTTCATTCAAGTGGAGTAGTAAGGCCCAAGAAGCCTTTGAGGCTATCAAGCGCAAGCTCACACAAGCGCCGGTCCTTGCCTTGCTAAGTTTTGACAAAATTTTTGAAGTAGAATGTGATGCCTAGGGTGTAAGCATTGGTGGTATTCTCTCTCAAGAAGGGCGGCCCATTGCCTTCTTTAGTGAGAAACTTTGTGAATCAAGGAGGAAATATTCCACCTATGACAAAGAGTTCTATGCCATTGTGAGATCTTTGGTGCATTGGAGTCATTATCTTGTGGCTAACGAATTCATATTGCATTCGGATCATGAGGCTTTAATATATATCCAAGGACAGCACAAGTTAAATCCAAGGCATGGTAAATGGGTTTCACCATCAAGCATAAGTCCGGGAAAATGAACAAAGGAGCGGATGCACTTTCAAGGAGGTATCTCTTATTGTTTCAGCTACAAACTCAAGTTCTTGGATTTGAGCATTTGAAATCTTTGTATTCTAATGATGAGGATTTTTGTGAGATATTTCGTGATTGTTCTAAGCACCCCAACCCAAGGGAGATTTTCTAGTCCAAAAGGGCTACCTTTTAAAGGAGCTCGGTTGTGTGTGCCTCGTTGTGGCATAAGGGAATTGCTCATTCGTGAAGTCCATAGTGGCGTATTGGCTGGCCATTTTGGCATAAACAAGACAACAAGCATGTTGAGAGAACACTACTATTGACCGAAAATAGAGAACGATGTGCAAGAAATTTTAAAGCGGTGTGCGGTTTGCCAAGAGGCAAAGAGCCATTCCTTTCCTCAAGGGCTCTATACGCCTCTACCTACACCAACTCAACCTTGGGAAGATGTGAGCATGGACTTTATTTTGGGGTTACCGGGGACACAAAGGAACAAGGATTCCATCCTTGTTGTGGTGGATCGTTTCTCTAAAATGGCACACTTTGTTCCTTGTAACAAAACCAATGATGCTACCCAAATTGCCGATTTATATTTCAAGAAGGTAGTGAGATTACACGGCATTCCCAAATCAATTGTTTCGGACCGAGACAACAGATTTCTTAGCCACTTTTGGCTCACCTTGTGGAAGAAATTGGGAACTATACTCAAATTTAGCACCACTTGTCATCCACAAACAGATGGACAAATGGAGGTTACCTACCAAACCTTGGGCGTATTACTAAGGGCCTTGATCAAGGTGAATACCAAAGCATGGGATCAACTCCTAGCTCAGGCCGAATTTACTTATAATGAGGCAACTAGCAAGACTACGGGATTAAGCCCATTCAAGGTAGTCTATGGTGTGGAACCAATTACTCCTCTCGATTTAGCTCCTAGAGAAAACACCGAGAAGCCAAGTGTTGAGGCCTCCAAAAGAGTCCAAGAAATACAAAAATTACATGAACGGGTGAAAGAAAAGATTGAGGCCTCTAATGCCAAATACAAGCAACAAGTTGACAAAGGAAAGAAGAGAAGGGTTTTTCAACCCGGGGACTTGGTATGGATCCCCTTACGAAAAGAGCGATTTCCTTCCAAGCGAAAGACCAAACTTATGCCAAGAGCCGACGGACCATTTGAGGTATTAGAAAGAATTGGTGATAACGCTTATAAGGTTGACTTGCCAGGGAATTTGGAGTTTACGCTACCTTTAATATGGCTGATCTCTCTCCATACTTTGAAGATGATACCCTTGAGAATTTGAGGACAAATTCTTCTCTACAAGGGGAGAGTGATGGAGAGTTACTAACAAATTGGACACCTAAACCATGTTTCTTAGTCACCATGGTGTAAAGTGAGGTCCGGACGAGCTAGGCCAAAGAGCACCACTGTTTTATATGTCTCAAAGTACATACAAAAAATGGGAAGTTCATAGAAGTCGGTCCATATTTCCGTACCATGAAGCTTTGGCCGGAAATAAAGCAACAAGGAAGCATTCTAGAAGCACCTTTCAGCACTACCATTAGTGGGGGAATATTGTTTGTTGAGCCAATGAGAAAGAAGCTTGCACAAGGGGAAAGAAAGTCTTCGCCGGAAATCAATAGTGCTTGCCGTCCACATGTTCCCTAGCTCCACAATGCTTGGCCGAAAATCATCCAACACATACTCCTCTAGCTTGGAAAAGGGGAAAACTCATTTTTGGATTTTTGGTTTTGTTTTTAGCTTTGTCAAGTGCTATATTTTGATGCATTATAAATATCAATTAACCGAGCTTGTAAAGGACAACTTTTGATGAATATTGAATGAACATTGAGCTGGATTGCTCAGCCCCTTTTAAATCCTCAAATGTTGTATCAAAGTTTAGCAACTTCGTGGTGATCTTTTGAGTCCTCTAATCTAGCTGGTAGTGTTCGTCTGTATCTGGTTAGATTAAAGGTGCCCTAAGTTTGACAAGGTGGTGTTCGCTGTATCCTTGAAGAACTTAGCCTATCTCGTTACTTCGCTTTCGAATTTCATATCTCACAGCTCACTCATCAACTTCACCCTAAATTTTGCCCACCTTCATTCCAACGTGTCTAGTTACGCCCCTAAAAAATCAGCTCCATCCAAACACTCTACCGCCCCCACCTTTAATCCATACGAGAAACTCATTCCGAGCGGCCAGTCCGATGACGTCCGTCTTTCAGCCTCTAGATTAAGGTGATCCCGACTTCATAAAAATCCCTAATTTTTATCTGTCCTTTTGGTCCATTTAAGGAGTTGTCTACCAAATTTCAGCTCAAAACTCTACCATTTTCCCCTAATTTATCCATTCTCCCAAGATCGTACTTGTAGTCCCTCAATCTGCCCGGTAGCCTCTCTTTTGGTTTTCTCCATCTCTTTGTTTTTCCCCTCACTATACTTCAGCCACATCGGTGATAGATCGAGGCAGTGGGATGACCCGTCTGCGAGTTAGAGGTAGATCTTCCTCGGCTTCTTCTTCTTCTTCGAGCAAATGCTTCGCTGCATGCTATGGTTCCGAGGTAAGGGCCTTAGACTCGCTGACATCACCAGCCTCTTCGAGGCGGATTGAGTGTGATAGCAAGAGATCACCTTAGGTTCTTTGTCACCCTTACCCTTAGATTGAACTACTTCAGCCTCCTTTTCTCTTTCTTCTTCAACTTCTCCTTTAGCTTCTCCTTGTCCTTCTTTTGCCTCTTCTGCAGCCTTCTTCGACTCGGACTCGGAAGAACTTGAGGATTCTGTAGGTTGTTCTTCCTCATATTCTAAGTCCTCTCGTTGTCTTAGACCTTTGCTCTTGCAGGTGGTGGATTTGCTACTGTTATTGTTTAATATCCTCCTTGAGTTCCGTAATCATGGCTTGACTCAACTCGATCCGAGTCTTAGCCCGAATTTGGTACGGAGTCATTAATGGTAAGAAAGCTTGGAAGGCTCCCGGAGTTATTTGTAGCTCTTTAGCCGGAGAGACAAACCGAGTTGCCACCTTCGAAGGAGTTCAATAGAAGGGCGAGCGAGATAAGTAGATGGTCCAAGTAGTAGGAAGTGAAACCTCGGGATCGGCTCGAGTCCGAGGTGGAGAGGAGAAGGTGCCAATTCCTAGGAGTGAACCTAAACTCTAGGTTGGATTTCCTGATATCCAATGCCAATGATTTCATCTCTGCCAAAACAAAGGGTAGGTTCTAGACACTTGTTTGGGTCGAAGGAAGTTTGACCCCAAAGCCGGGTGAAAATGACTAAAAGAAGAGCTCCAAAGGGATAAGGAGTCTTCTTCCGGTTAGATGGAATAGAAGCAATCTGTTATAGGATAAAAGGGAAGAGGTCAACGTCATACCCATCCAGAATGTCAAAGAGAAACTTGATAACTTTACCATTAGGGTTATTTTTGAAGGAAAGGAGGAGAAGAAGGTTCTCATCATAATGAAGCACAATAGTATGGCTTCGGATGTCATCCGAGTCATAGAAAAGTTCTTTACTGGACTGAGGAGCTTCTTTAGCGTATTTATCAAAGAAGTCATCTACGACTTCATTGAAGGGGATAAGGTTAGAATTAAGAAAAAGAGACTTCTCAATAGAGTTTGTGAAGAAGAGCAAGGTTGATATGAACAACCTTGCCTTAGACGACATGAAGAGATCACATTATCTCCAGCTGTCATGTGGGAATAGAACTTAGTAACGAGTTCTTGGTATATGTAGTCACGAAACACAAGTAATTGAAGACACCTGTTTGGAGAGAGGGTTTGATCCAGGAGAAAGAGGTTTTACGGAAGAACTCGAGTAAATATATATCTAGGAAGATTGAATTTAGAAAACTTGAGGAAGTAGTTAATTACCTCCCGAGGATCTGTCTCCTCATCATCCGAACCATTAATGGCCGACTCAAATTCAGCTTCCGAGTCTGTCGGTTCCATTAGACACTTTGAGTCATCGGAATCATCATCTTCGGAGGAGTCATCATCGCTCTATGTAGCCACCATACACTTTTTCTTCTTTCTATCCTTCTTTCTCTTTGGACGAGTCCTTGACTATGTGCTCCTTGCTGCCTCATTTAAAACAGATCGAGTTCTTAGTTAAAGACAAATTAGAAGAGGATGAGTATTTACCTTTTTTTCTTTCTTGTAGAACTCCTACTTTTGCCTCTTTTGTTACTTTTTGTGCTTCATCATCTTTTTGAAGCCTCGGGCAATGAGTGCCATGGGATCCTCTTCAGAATCCGAGGAGCTCGGACTTTCTCGTCTGTTTGCTAAGGCCTAAAATGCAATGTTCCTTTTGGTGCTGACCTCTACTTCATGTTCTTCTAGGTGCAACTTATGAATGAGAAGCTTCCTAATAAGCTAATCTGGTTTCAGCTTGGAAATATCTTGAGCTTCTTCAATTGCTATCACCTTGGGACCCCATCTTCTCTTTCGTAGACTTCTTAGAATTTTTCTAATAACTTCTTCGTGAGAGATCTTTCTACCTAGAGATTTGAGATTGTTAATAATCTTAGTGAATCGAATGTACATCCGAGTGATGTTCTCCTCATGCTCTATTTAGAACGACTCGTACTTGTGAAGAAACTAACCGACTTTAGCTTGCTTGACCTGGCTGGTTCCTTCATAGGCGTTAACCAATGTATCCCACACCCCTTCGGCTATGTCACGAGCTGACACTCTATTGTATTTTTCTGAGTTGATAGCACACATCGAGTGTTCATGGCTTTGAAGTTCTTCCTGAACTTTTCATTTTCTTCGATGCTTGTACTCGACTTCTCTTTGGGTACAACTCTTGATACTTCTATCTTTGTAGGAATGTAGTTTCCATGCTTGATAATGTTCCGGACATCCTCATCACAATATCTGGAGGAAGCATTCCACCATATTTTTCTAGTGTGCAAAGTTTGATCCCTTGAACTTGGGTGGTCTAGTGGAAGATCTTCCTTCATTGAACTCTCCATTATTTTGAGCCATTTGATCTTTATACCTTTGGATTATGAGATTCTTTTTAAAGGCTATGCTCCGATACTAATTGAAGGTTTGCTCTTGAAAAGCCTAAGTCACCCTAGAAGGGGGTGAATAGGGTGATGGAGGATTTTTTGAGAAATTACAAACCTGTTTTGCATAAAACAAACATAAAGAATAATTCCGAGTCTAGAATGAACTCGGAAAGTGGAGTACACAGAGCAATACGTGGAAACCTCCCGGAGTTGAAAACCACGGATAGTGCTAGTCAAAGCACAAAGTCAAATCCACTATTTTGAATCCACTAAATAAAAGGACCGACTCTTTAACGAATTGATCCCTTAGACAATTCAATTATAAGTTTTCCTAGACTCGAAATTCCCTTGTCGATCAAGTACTTCTTAACCGAGATACCCTTTACGAGTTAGAGACAACTAAGCTGAGTTAACCCTTGCAGCTTAATCAAGGGGCTTAAAAGAAAGTAGAAAGAGTAAAAGTGTTTATAAAACTTTCCTTTACAACTCGGAAAGTAAGAATTACAAAATTAGAGTTGTAAGCTGAAGATTGAGTAAGTAAGCACTAGGTAAGTGTTAATCAATGTGTTCAGCAATCTTCAAGTCTTGTACAGTGGCTTCTATTTATACACGGAGGGCGGATTAGCCATTGAGGCTTGTTCTAGACTGGTGAGCTTTAATAGCCGTTGTAAATGCTAGTCCGAGTCGGAAAAGTGGTGGTCCTTGGCTAAAAAGTGGTCAATCCCTCTGGTTGTGACTTAATTCTGGGGTGGAAACAACCGTTGGAAACAAAGTTGAAATTTACCGGATTTGGAAACAAACAACCACGACACGGTGTTCGAGCCATATCCGAAGTGGCTGATTTACGTATCTTTGGTGTTTAATGGCAAGAAAACGGTTGCTTTTACTTTTTAAATTCAGATTAAACTTCTTTAATCAACCTGGAAAAGAAAATAAAAGTAGTACTCAAAGTATAAAAATACTTTGGTCTAAGATTAGGTAAAGATAATAATTAATTCAAAGTAATTAAGCACTTAATTATCTTCGACCTAAAAGAATGGAATTTTTGAGTCTCATATTCATTAGGTTCAAATTCCATCTTGAGTCAATCCTTAAAATGATCAAGTTAGTAAAAATAAAGAATCAAAAGACATAAACTTGATCAGGTAAATATTTTCATTAAGTATGCTTGACTTAGAAAGTAGAATTAACTTTGTAATTCATTTTTAGTTCCAACACCAAGTCGAGTACTCAGAATATTATTTACTCATGGCATTGTTCCGAGCTATTTATGAGTGAGTCGAAACCCGGTTAAGAGTGTTATGCATGACAAATGGTTTCTCGATGGGTCGAGAAAATAATGAAAACTTAGATATGAGTTTCGAAAAGCTTAGAATGACTTAGAATCAAACCTATAGAGATATAAAGGTTTACACTTGAGTCTACATCAAGCACATCATACTCAAGCTCATTCTCCAACACGGAAGACTCATGTTCAATAGGTGATAAATCATCATGCTCATCGGAAAAATCTTCTATCCAGTTCATTGGGGAGATTTCAAAACCATCACATCCATCGGGTTGTCTTTGTGACTTAAAAATATTCACTCCAAGAGTCAAATTGCCAAAAGACAGCTTCATCATGCCATCTCTACAATTAATAAGAGCATCTGCAGTAGCTAGGAAAGGTCTTAAGATAACAGGAGTCCGACTCTTGTGGTTGATGACTTTTTCAATTTCTATCACAACAAAGTCAACATGGTAGATAAATTCATCAACTTTAATCGAGTACGTCATCTACCACACCTTAAGGCAACCTAATCAATCTATCAGCCAATTTGACAATCCTTTTAGTAAGTTTCAATTCACCTAACCCTAGTTTTTCATACACAATGAAGGGTATCAAATTGACAGTGGCCCCTAAATCAAGTAAAGCTCCATTAATGCATTGTTCCCCAAAAACTATAGGTATAGTTGGGCAACCAGAGTCCTTATACTTCACTTGTATTTGTTGGCTGATGCTACGACTAGCATTAGAAGTTAGGAAAGCCTTTGTAGGAATATTAGTAGCTCTCTTTTTAGTACACGGCTCTTTTACGAACTTGGCATAAAGAGGCATCTGCTGAATAACATCTAACAAGGGAATGTTAATTTTGACTTAAGAAAAGGTCTTTCTTATCTTATCAACATTATTCCGATATTTCTTTTTCGATCAATGGGGAAATGGAATTACGTGCTCATGAGCCCGTACAACGAAGGAGAGGAAGAATCTATAGGACATGAAGGCGCTATCTGTATCAGTAGTATCTTTCTCCTTAGTTTCCTCTATTTTAGAAGAAGGGGTAACAGAGATCCCCGAAGGAACACCATCGGTAGTGTCCTTAGGAGGATCTGGATGAACCGATCTTTAGGGTAGAAGGGGAGATGGTTTTTTAAAGAAAGTGTGAGGATATCTACATGTTTCCTTAACTTGGTCACCCACATGATTATCAATTTCTTGTCCTGACCTATGGGACATAATCAAATTCACTCTTCTCATATTATCATTCACAGGTGATCCCCAGCAGAAGAAGGGTCTATGTTTTTGGGATTCACATGTGGTTGATTAGGAAAAGTCCCTTTCTCTCTAGAGTTAGAGATAATAGGTTAGGTCAATTGCATTAACTATTTAGTTATATTATTCATCATTATCTCAAGGTTATTTTATGATCTTTCAAGGTTGTTTACTCTCTTATCAACATCAGTATAATCGGAAGGAGATTGGGTCCGAACCATGGGAGGTGGTAATCTGGGTGCATTGGGCATTGCTAGTTAAGCCGACCTCCGGTAAGAGCTAGAAGGGAATGAAGTGGGTTGGGGAATGTTTTGACATATAGCAGTAGGTCTACTACACCAAGAAAAATTAGGGTGATGTTTCCACCCTTCATTATAGGTAGGAGAGTAAGCGTCAAACTTAGTCTTTTGGAATGCGAGCATTCACTTGCCTTTACTCCGACTCTGTGGTCAAGTAGGTATAAGTACTCATTATGTGATCTAAGCTTTGACAATGAGAACATGAAATCAAGGAATTTTAGGAAGATTAGGGTTAAACAGTTAACCCCCTTAACATGCTTTCAAGTCAACAACTTTGGACTCAAGTCGACTCACATTAGAAACAACATGAATACCCCCTTTGCACCATTTTTATCTTAGAACTCAAACTCTCATCTCAAACAATTTGGCACAAATGCCGCTATTCTAAACCATGATGGGGACATTAGGCCAACAAGTTGTTAAATCTTTCCAAGTGTTTCCAAAATGTTTCTTTTTCCATTTGAATAAATTCATTTATTTGATTCCTTTGCTTTACGGTTTTATCATTTGTGAAATATTTTCTTAAAAACACCTTAAAAAAGTCATCCCAAGTGGAAATAGAATTAGCAGCTAAGCTATACATCCATCTTTTAGTAGCATCTTTTAAAGCAAAAGGAATCAATCTTATTCTAACTTCATCAATAGAAACATCGGGAAAATGAATCATAGAAATCACTTCATCGAATTCCATCAAAAACATATATGCATCTTCAGAACCATGGAATTTTGGGAGGATTTGAGTATAGTGCGGTCTAAGTAACAAAGTCACATTTGGTCCCATGGAGGGAAATTAAAACACGAAAGGTTATAACTCCTAGGAGGTTAAAAGATATCACTTAAAGTTCTCTCATGTGATCCAAATTCAGTCATTTTTCTTCTTTAGGTTTGGATTCTATTTCAATTGTAAATTCAATCCTAAGAATTCTTCTTCTTTTAGGTTTCCTAACCCAACAGACTCATGCACTAGTAACCCACAAATATATTTTTGGTCTTTTTGATTTTCTGATTTGTTTTTCAATCAAAAAGAGAAAACAAAATAATAAAATAAAAATAAGATAAACCAAAATAGAAACATAAACTCAATTAAATCAAAAACTAGAAAATAAAAATAAAAATAACTAAACTCAAATAGAAACTAGAATAATAGAACTGGAATAAAAACTAAAAACTTAAGTTAGACAAAACTGACTTCATTAAACAAAATACACAAAAAATTGACTGGAAAATTTAAGACTTGGATTTGCAAATCAATTTAAATTAAGACTCACAACTCTAATTCAAATTTTAATTAATTCACTAAATTGACAAAAACTAATTGAGTTACCCTAAATTTAATTTACTTGAACTAACTCAAAATTTAGTAAACTAATTAATTCACTCAATTAACAAAAGGGGAGAAGTCGGAATCAGAAATAAAAATAAAAACCTAAATCTAAATTAAGACTTTAATAACTCTAATTACAACCTATTTTTAACTACGCCATCCCCGATAGCGGCGCCATTTTGTTGTAGTGACTTTAGGGAATACAAGTGTTTTATCGAACCACATTGATGGAACTAAATTAAAATTAAGTTGTGAAAATATTCGAGAGAATTAATACGTGAAGCTTGAAGGTTTTGCTCTTGGAGAGATTAAGTAACCCTAGAGGGGGCGAATAGGGTGATTGAAGACTTTAAATAAAATAAAACACTTTTTGCACGAGAACTTAGTAGAAGCGAGATCCCGAGTCTATATTGGACTAAGAAAAAAAGACAAACAAAAGTACGTGGAAACCCTTCCAGGTTAGAAAACCACGGACGAGTGCTAATCCAAGCACCAAATCAAATCCACTAATTGAATCCTCAATTACACATGATCGACTCTTACAAGAATTGCTCCCTTCGACAATTCCTTTACATTGTTTTCCTAAACTCAAAAGTTTCCTTATCCGATCTAGTACTTCTTAACCGAGATAAACCTTACAATCAAGTACAAGCTGAGCTGAGTTAGCCCTTATAGCTCGGTGAAGGGACTTACTGAGAAAGTAAGAAAAGAATGTAAGTGATTACAAGACTTTCTTTACAACTCGAAAGTAAGAATTACAAACTTGCAGTTGTAAGTAGAAGATTGAGTAAGAATGCACTAAGTAAGTGTTGAATATCTTAAGCAGCAATATTCTAGTCTTGAAAAGTGGCTTCTATTTATAAACATCCAAGCATAATGACTGTTCGGACTGGTTCCGAACTTATGATCTTCATTAGCCATTGTAACGGCTATTCCGAGTGACTCGAAGAGATCCGTTGGGATGTGAATGTTATGCAACGGCTCTTGGCTCCAATAGATGGTCCGATCATTTGGTGGTGATTGAAAACTGAGGTGGAAACAACCATTAGACCCAGAATTGGAGTTTCCCAGTTTTGGAAATAAATAACCCTCACATGATGTCCGAGCCATGTCCAAAAGTAGCTATTTTCTATCTGTTGGTGTTTAACGGTTAAAAGCTGGTTACTTTTGTATTTCAAAAATAGATTAGGCTTATATCAACAATCTAAAAAGCCAATCACTTTGGTACTCAAAGTATAAAAATACTTTGGTTCAAGAGTAGGCACGAGATAATAATTAAATCAAAGTAATTAAGTGCTTAATTATCATTGGCCTAAAAAGTGAAATTTTCTGAGTCTAATATCCATTATGTTCAGATTGCATCTTGAGTCAATCCATAAATGATCAAGTTAGAGAGTGTAGAAAATCAGGATATATAAACTTGATCTAATAAATAATTCTCTAGGAACAAATTGACTTAAAGATAAAGAATTAACGTTGTAATTCATTTTAACTTGAAGCAAGAAGACAACACTCGGAATAAGTGTGATAGAGAAATTATGGTTCCGAGTGATGTCCGAGTGGGTCGACGCACATAGTAGAGACATGCAATGAAGTGCTTTCTGTGTAAGTTAGAACCGAATGAAATCTTAGATAAAGAATTCTATCAAGCATAGAATGACTTAGAATCAAAAGCTAAGAGAGATAGAGAGTTATACCTAAGTCTTCAATCTCCCTTTTTTGATGAAAGACATTGCATACTTAAGATAGAAACTTGGCAGTTCAAATAGTTAAGTTTTCATAGCGAATTGATTAGAGCAAAAAAACAAATATACTCTTAAATGGAACATAAGATTCTTATAAGTGCAACTAATATCATAACATAACTCAGAACATGTTTCTTGAATTTAACCGGAGTAATAAGCGTGATAAGAGCACAAATGTTAAAGAGTCAAGTATCGAGTTGTTGGAAACATGTAACTTAGAAACAGATATGCTCATAAAAAATGCATTCATTTCTAGAGATAAGTATACACAAGAAACACAAAATAACTAAACTCGAAATTAGGGAAAAGACTCCCCTAAAGCAAACATCAAAATTTTCTATCTATCTCTCTCCCCTATGCATTTCAACAAAAATATTAAAGGAGGGAGGAAAGATCAAGTGAGTACAGTAGATGTTGGAAAAAAAAAATGAAATCTAAGTGTTTTTTAAAAAATAAGACTAAGAGGGGGGTAGGTTGTCTTGGAGAAGAGGGACGAGCGGTTTGCCTTCGCTCGTAAGGTTGTGTTGAAGGCGATGAGCGAGGGTGCTGTAGAATTGGGACATCGGGAAGTTGAGCAGTCCCGATTCCGGGAATCATGGGCATATCTTCTTCAACTTCTTCTTCTTCCTCAAAGACAGCTACGGGCTGTGCTTTTGAGACAGGGGCCTTGGACTGACCAACATCACCAGTCTCTTTTGAGTCGCTCAAATCATGATTAGAGGAAATCACCTTAGGCTCTTTGGTGCCTTGGTCCTCAACCCGACCTCGGAATTTTCGGCTAGTTTCTAATGACTGAAGCACATGACAAAGAGAGAGAAGAAAGAGTTTTCGAGTGACTAAGAATAATCGGAAAACTAATAACTTATAGCTCAGTTTCATTTTGATTCAAACGATCCACTTGTTATTAAATCAAAGCACATAACACATAATCATGTATGAATAATTCATGCAATAATCACATAATCATGTATTAATCATGCTAAGTTCATTGCTAATAAAACAAAACTAATCTTCACTAAGACTCTTAGTGAAAATATCAACTAACTAAAATTTAGTAGAAATCAATTCAAGCTCAATATCACCTTTCTCGGAATGATCTCCGAGAAAATGATACCTGACCTCATTATACTTAGTGTTTGATCTGCTGAACTGGATTCTTAGTGATCTTGAGTTGATCACTTTGATTGCACTCTGATTGTCACACTTGATTGGGATAGATGTGAATGATAGTCTAAGATCCTTCAAGTGCTACTTGATCCATAGAATCTAAGCATAGCAAGCTCCAGCTGCAATATACTCGACCTCGGCGGTTGGTAGAGCAAGCGAGTTCCGTTTCTTTGAATGCCAAGAGATGAAGGATTGACAGAAATTAGCATGCTTCGAAGTGCTCTTTTTATCAACGTTGTATCCAATATAGTCAGCATCCGAGTATCCAGTGAGAGTCGGTTACGAGTCTTTTGAAAACCATAGACATAGATTCCGAGTCCTTGGAAGATATCTAAAAATTCTCTTTACCGTAGTGAGATGTGATTCTTTTGAATTAGCTTGAAATCTTGCACAAAGGTAGACACTGAACATGATATCCGGCCTACTAGATGTGAGATAAAGCAAGGATCCAATCATACCTCTATAGAGTTTCGATCTACATCTTTATCTGTTTCATCTAGTCCAGTTTCAAAATGCTACTCTTAGGTGTTGCTGCATGCTTCACATCTTGTAGCTTGTATATCTTCAATAACTCCTTCGTATACTTAGATTGATGGACATAGATGCATCCTTTTCTTATTTGATTTGTAGACCACGAAAGAAATTGAGTTCTCCCATCATACTCATTTGGAACTCCTATCTCATTAACTTAGAAAACTCTTGGCATAAAGTTTCATTAGTAGCTTCAAAAATGATATCCTCAACATAAATATGAATGATAAGAAAATCATTCCCTTTGGTTTTTATAAAAGAGTTTTGTCAATCTGATCTCTTTTGAAATCATTTTTAAGCAAGAAACCGCTTAGTCTTTCATACCAAGCTTTGGGAGCTTGTTTAAGACCATATAAAACATTTTGCAACTTGAAAACATGATTTGGAAATTCTTAGTTTTCAAATCCGGGCGTTGCTCAACATAAACTTCTTCTTGAATAAAACTATTGAGAAATGCACATTTGACATCCAGTTAGCAAAGCTTTATGTTCATCCTAGATGCAAATGCTAAAAGAATTCTGATTGCCTCAATCCTAGCAACAGGTGCAAAGCTTTTCCCACAATCAATTCCTTCCTCTTGGTTGTATCCCTAAGCAACCAGCCTAGCTTTATTTCGACTACCAACCCTTCCTCATCCAGTTTGTTCTTGAAAACCTATTTGGTTCCTATTACTGGGTGGTTAGAAGGTCGTTTGGTCAAAGTCCGGACGTGGTTTCTTTCAAATTGATTAAGCTCTTCTTGCATGGTCTTTACCCATTAAGGTTAATGATATGAATCTAGAGAATGCACACAGATTTTGCAAAGAAAAACAAGTTCTTACCCCACTTGTTGATATCCGAAAGTATATTCTCGGGTGGGTGATTGGAGGAATATTTGAAAGCTCTACCTGTCCTCTAATTCGCCAAGTTTGTTAGTTCAATGGACTGATCTTCAGTTAGTTGATCTTGCCGAGTCTCTGTATTTACTTGTTCTTAGCATTCTCAGCTGGCTCTTGAGTTTGTTCATTCTAAGTCACAACATTCTAAGTTGGCTAGTTCCGAGTTGCCTCGGTTTTCTATTTTGACTCTTTCGAGCTGAGCTTCAACAATGTCATCTTCATCTCTGTTAAGCTTGAGATCTAAGATGGTGGATTTACTTATCCTGCCAAGATCAATCTCATCAAAGACAACGTGGATACTTTCTTCCACTTTGTTAGTCCTTTTGTTAAAAATTCGATGAGTATTACAATGAGATGAGTAACCCGAAATATACCTTCATCGGACCTAGCACTAAACTTAGTTAGATGCTCCTTCCTATTTCTTCAAGAGTTATGTTCTTCCTCTCCACTACTCCATTTTGTTGTGGAGTTCTTGGTGCAGAGAAGTTGTGAGAAATCCCGTTCTTTTCATAGAAATCTATAAATTTTAAGTAGTTGAACTCCCTTCCATGGTCGGTTCGAATGCTTCATTCGTGTTCTTCGAAAAACACACTCAAGTAAATTGTGAATAGTTATCAACAATAACAACCACATAAGATTTTTCCACCTAAGATTTTCACAGGAATTTCACCACATAAATCCATATGAATGAATTCAAGCACTTTGGATGTACACACGCTTTGAGTGGTTTGAAAGATCATCCGACTTGTTTTCCTTTTATGCATGCTTCACAGATTTTATCATTCATAAATGCACAGTTAGGTAAGCCCCTAACCAATCCATGAGATACAAGTTTCTTGATAGTATATGAAGGTTTGCTCGGGAGAGTCCGAGTCACCCTAGAGGGGGTGAATAGGGTGATGAAAAATTCTTTGCGAAAGCACACACCTTTATGACGAGAGAAGAGTCAAAGACAGATTCGAGTCTAAGCAAGGGGTCGAAAATGATTGGACTCGGAATGTAATGAATCGGAGTAAACACGTTCAGCAGGCGATCCGAGTCTAGAATGAACTCGAAATAGAACACGGAGAATTTACGTGGAAACCCTCCCGGGGCGAGAAAACCACGGCCCGTGTCAATCCAGACACGAAGTCAAATCCACTATTTTGAGTCCACAAAATACCGTGAACTTGATCGAACCCGAGTTGCTCCCTTGGACAACTCTATACAAGTTTTCCTAGACTCGAAATTCCCTTATCTCGATCTAGTACTTCCTAGCTGAGATAACCCTTACAGCTAGGGACAACTAAGCTGAGTTAACCCTTACAGCTTAGTCAAGGGACCTTACAAAGAATGTAAGAAGAGTTTGTAACTTAGTACAAGACCTTACAACTTAGAAAGTAATGAATTACAGAGTAGGAGTTGTAAGTAGAAGATTGAGAATGAATACAATAACTTTGCTCAAGTACGTGTATTGACAATATGTTCGGCAACCTTCAAGTCTTGTGAAGTGGCTTCCTTTTATAGAATACCGGGCAGAGTAGCCGTTATCTTCATCTCGCTGACCGAGAGTCCTCTCGTGACCGTTGTGAAAGGCTTTCCGAGTCACTCGGAAAGTATCCGTTGAAATATGGACGTTGTACAACGGTTTAACTCTCTTGGAAGTCCCAAAACCATCGGTTGTGTCTTGATAAATGTGGTGGAAACCACCGTTAGGCTTGGCGTTCCAGTTTTCCGGATACGGAAGCGCACGGCTTTCGACACAATCTTCGGGACTAAAGCAGGGAAGATGAAAACCCATATCTCGCTGGTGATTTGACGTTCGAAGCCGGCTACTTTTGTAGCTTTGAAAAGATATTCCTCGATTGAATAACCTACAAAAGTAAAACACCTTTGGTTCTCAAAGTATAAAATACTTTGGTCCAAGGTTAGACACGAGATAATAATATAATCATGATAATTAACCAACGGATTATCTTAGTCGAAAAGAAATGGAGTATTCCGAGTCTAATATCCATGATACTCGGAATTCCATAAGACTTAGTCTTAAGCAAAGAATCAAGTTCTATTAACAAATATCGAGTGGGAAACACTTGATGTAGACTAAGCATGAAATGAACTACGAATGCTGACTTTGCAATCAATAGAGCAAATAACCACAAGTCGGATTCCGAGTGAGAGTGGACTCGGAATAAAGAACAAGTTTTTCGAGTCGCTAACTGAAAGCGATTAAAGAGATATGTGAAGGCCGAATCGCATAGAAAAGATACTTTTTAACTCAAGTAAGTTTCGAGACACAGAGAATGCCTTGGAATCAAAACTCTATATAAATGACATCGTTATACCCGATTCCTTTTGCATGACTCAGAAAGATATAGAGCAGTGTCTCGAGTCTTCAATCTCCCCTTTTGATGAAAGGCATTCCATACTTAAACAGAAACTTTGTTAGAGAAGAAATAGGTTGATTCCGAGTAGTTTGATAGAGAGTAAGACATATTGAACAGAGCAATATACAATATATCGAGCAAAATAAAGTAAGCTTGAACTCATTAACTCGGAAAAGAAAGAACTCGTAAATTAATAATGAATTGCATTCAGTTCATTAAAAAAAATTACAAGGGCGGAAAGAACTCCCCTAGACAAGACAACCAGTTTCGACTACATTTTCTCCCCTTGCCTTTCAAGCAAAAACAACAAACAAAAAGAAGGGAGAAAAGTACAAGTAATACACATAAGTTGTCCGGACAAAAAGAAAATTTTGAAACAGAAATTCTGGAGGCACCGAGGAATCGTGACGCAGTGCATGGCTCCAACTAGGGAGGAGGGGATTTCGAGTCGAGGCGGAGGTGCGCCGCGCCGATAAGATCTTGACGATGTGCTTGAGCGCGGCGAAGGGAGAACCGGAACAACTCGCAGGGGCTCGCTCTAAGGGGCCGACCCGGAGAAAGTGGATCGAGGGGTTCTTCCCTTGGGACCTCGGGGCCGGAGGGGCTGCTCGGCCGACTCGCTGGAGGAGCGAGATCTTCGACCCACCGAGACTCGCTGTCTCGAGCCGAGTACAGACAACTTGAGCTTGGGGAGCAGGCCGTCCCTCGGCAGCTGCCACGACCTCTTCTTCCCTTTGCCCGGAAGGGGCTGCCTCAGCCGCGAGTTCCTCGGCGTCCTCCGCCGCATCTGCAGCTTCTTCCTCTCGCTTCCTCGGCTTCCTCGCTCTCCGAGGAGGTCGAGCCTGGGCTCGAAGACGTCTCGGATGTGTCCGAGTCATCCGGTCCCGAGCCGCCTTGGACCGTCTCTCTCGAGGAGCTCAGCCAGCTCCTTCGCTCCTTAACCAGCTCTCTCATCTCAAGAACGAGAGACTGCTGCTCTCGGATTTGGGACTCGACCGGTCTTTTGGTTGATGGTCGGACCCGAAGAACAGAACTTGAAACCCCGAGCATGTCTCCGAAATCGGAGGACACAGAGGTGATCTTGTCCATGAAGACAGGGGACAAGAGGGCGAGAGAGTTTTGGAAGCACCGGAGGTGGAGGCACCACCAGGTGAAGATGGAAGAGGGAGAGGGGTTGATTTCGAGTCCGAGGTGGAGAAGGAGGCCTCGGCTCCGAAGTTGTGAACCCGCACACCGTGGTTGGTTTCCTGGTATCCGTACCCCGGAGTTCCTTCTTGCCGACCACAATGGCCGCCTCGGACACCGCGTTAGGGTCGGAGGGAAGAGGAACTTGGAATTGTTTGAAGACAAGGGTGAGAAGAGCACCGAAAGGAAGGGAGGTGTTCTTCTTGGTTTGAAGTTGAGCCGGCACAGCGGCCATCTCGCTCAATGATGGAGGGGAAGAGGTCGACTTCGTATCCCTCCGGGATATCGAAGAGGGCTTTGAGGTGCTTGGAGTTGGGGTTCTCCTTGCTAGAATGCTGTGAGAAGAAGGTTCTCATCAGCAGGAAACACTGAAGCCTGGCTTCGACTTCAACCGAGTCACGTAAAAGTTCTTTCCGGACCCGGGGAATTCTTTAGCATACTTTTCAAAGAAGTCGTCGGCGACTTCGAGTGAAGGGGATAGGGTTGTCTGTTCGAGAAGAGAGAAGAAACTTTGAACAGTCTGTGAAGGAGAGAGGTGTTGATACTAATGACAGTGATGTTCGACCCGAGAGGTTAGAACATTTTCGAGTGGGAGAGATGAGTATAAAACTCGAAACGAGTTCGGGATAGATGAACTCGCTGAAACATAAGAAAGGGTAGACTCCGTGGTTTGGATGTTGGACAACCAGGAGAATTTGGTTGTTGGGAAGAACTTGTCGTCCAGCGCAAGATGTCTGGGTGACAATGGGTTTTGAAGGGGTTGAGCTTTCGGCTTGTTGGAGCGAGGCTTTTGGAGGATGAAGAAACCCGAAAGTCGGGGTGGTTTCCTCTTTTAGGCATTGTGAGAGATGAAAAGATGAAACTTTTCGAAAGAGAAAGAGAAAGAGATGGAGGTGTAGAAGAGAAGAAAACGAAAATGGTAGAAGAAAAATGAGAAGAGAGCAGATCGAAAACTTACGAGAGAGAGAGAGCTTCTTCAACGCTTGCGCACGATCAAGGGTTACTGTTCACGTAGAGAACTTCCGCGAGAGGGTTTTCGTTTGAGAGGGAAGGAGTTTTAGAATACCGAGAGGAAGATAGATAAACGTTATATATAAAGAGTACGCGCGCCCGTTCACTATCCGTTAAGTAACTCCGTTCCGTCTTACCCGTCCATCGATCATTAATGCCCGGTGTGACAGCTTCTTCTTCAACGGTTGAGATATCGGTGGTTTGAAATCTGCGGTTGAGATCCGATCGCAGCGCTCGAGAAAGAGAGAGAAAAAGAGTTTGAAAATATAGTCCGAAACTCTCCACTGTTCTAGAGATAGCTTCGTAAAATTGATGTCCAAATTTTCTCTACATCCGAGTTTGACTCGTAAAAGTTTCGAGTGACTCGAAACACGAAATAACTATCAGCCCAAGTATCACATGATCAATCGAACCAATGGTTATTGACAACTAAAGCACATAGCACAGAAAAATTCAAGAATCATAACGCGAAACTAAGCATTTAACATACCAAGCTCATTCCGAATAAAACGTAATTGATCTTCACCAAGTGGCTTAGTAAAGATATCAGCTAATTGAAGATTAGTAGGAATGAACTCAAGTGTAATGTCACCCTTTTCCGAGTGGTCGCGTAAGAAATGATACCCGACTTCAATATGCTTTGTTTTTGAGTGCTCGGACAGGATTCTTAGTGATATTGATTGCGCTTTGATTGTCACACTTGATTGGGACAGAGTTGAGAGTTAGTCCAAGATCCTTAAAGTGTTGTTTTATCCAGAGAATTCGAGCGCAACAAGCTCCAGCGGCAATATATTCAGCTTCGCAGCTTGATAGAGCTACCGAAGTTTTGCTTCTTTGAGTGCCAGGATATTAGGGATTGACCTGAAATTGGCAAGCTCCAGATGTGCTCTTTCGATCAACTTTGTATCCTGCGTAGTCCGCGTCTCGAGTACCCGATCGGACTCGGCTCGAGTCTCCGGAGTACCACAGTCCTAGATTCCGAGTGCTCGCAAGATATCCGAATATTCTCTTCACCGCAGATGAGATGAGATTCTTTTGGATTAGCTTGAAATCGTGCACATAAACAAACACTCGAACATTATATCTGGTCCGCTTGAAGTAAGATATAGCAGTGATCCAATCATACCTCGATAGAGTTTCGATCTACTGCTTTACCTGTTTCATCCGAGTCGAGTTTTATACTGCTGCCGATAGGAGTAGATGCGTGCTTTGCATCTTGAAGTTTGTATTTCTTCAGCAGTTCCTTGGTGTACTTTGATTGATGGACAAAGATTCCATCTTTGTCTTGTTTGATTTGCAGCCCAACGAAGAAGTTGAGTTCTCCCATCATGCTCATTTGGGAACTCTTGACTCATCAACTCGTAAAATTCTCAGCACGTAAATTCATTAGTAGCACCGAATATAATATCATCAACATATATTTGAACAATGAGAAAATCTTTCCCTTTGGTCTTTATGAATAGAGTCTTGTCGATCCGACCTCTTTTGAAATCATTTTGAACCAGGAAGTCGCTCAGCCTTTCGTACCAAGCTCTAGGGGCTTGCTTAAGACCATAGAGAGCCTTTTGGAGTTTGAAAACATGATTTGGAAATTCCGAGTTTTCAAAACCAGGAGGTCGCTCGACATAGACCTCTTCTTCAATAAAACCATTGAGAAAGGCACACTTAACATCCATTTGATATAATTTAATATGCATGTAGGATGCAAATGCCAACAGTATTCTAATGGCTTCAATTCTAGCTATCGGTGCAAAGGTTTCCCCACAATCAATTCCTTCCTCTTGATTGTAACCCCGAGCTACAAGTCTAGCCTTATTTCTGACTACTATTCCACCCTCATCCAGTTTGTTTTTGAAAACCCATTTGGTTCCTATAACTCGGGTGGTCGAAGGTCGGTTGGTCGAGTCCGGACTTGGTTTCTCTCGAATTGATTCAGCTCTTCTTGCATGGCCTCTACCCATTCGGGTTCATTAAGGGCTTCTAGTGCATTTTTGGGTTCAGTTAGTGAAATGAATGCAGTGAATGCACATAGATTATGAAGAGAAGAACGAGTTCTTACCCCACTCGTTGATATCGTAAATAATGTTTTCTTGGGGATGACTGGAAGTAAATTTGAATGCTTTACCAGCTTCTTTGATTCACCAGGTTTGTTGGTTGAATTGCTTGATCTTCGAAGCTTGCTCTAAGTGATCTTCTTCATTGACTTGCTCGTTCCGAGCGACCTCTAGAGTTGTCTCATTCCGAGCTTCCTCGTTCGAGTGGTCTCCTTCCGAGTCTTTATAGACTCATCTTCGTCATCATCCTTTCGAGCTTCGCTTCCGAGTATGAAGATTCACTTGGTTTTCCCCTGTTCAAGCTCATCAAACACTACGTGGATACTTTCTTCCACTTTGTTAGTTCTCTTGTTGAATATACGATAAGCTTTGCTATGAGAAGAATAACCTAGAAAAATTCCTTCGTCTCGACCGAGCATCAAACTTGGTCGATGATCCTTACCGTTGTTGTGGACAAAACACTTACATCCGAAAGATCCGAAATAGGAAATATTTGGCTTCCTTCCTTTGTAGAGCTCATAAGGTGTTTTCTTCGTAATGGGTCCGATGAGGCATCGATTGAGAGTGTAGTTGGTCGTGTTTATCGCCTCTCGCCTGTAAATAAGTAAGGCAGGTTGTGTTCAATCATCATCGTCCTTGCTATTTCTTCAAGGGTTCTCGTTCTTTCTCTCAACTACTCCATTCCGTTGAGGAGTTCTGGGTGCCGAGAAGTTGTGAGAAATTCCATTCTTGTCACAAAACTCGAGAATTCCGAGTAGTCGAACTCCCTTCCATGGTCGGTTCAATCTTTTGAATCGAGTCCGAGACTCAACTTGAATCTTTCTACAGAGCTTGCCGAACTCCTTAAAAGCCTCATTCTTATGCTTCGAAAACACACCCAGGTAAATCTCGAAAAATCATCAATAATAACAAGTATGTAAGATTTACCTCCGAGACTCTTTACAGGATTTCACCACATAAGTCCATGTGTAGTAATTCAAGCACGTTGGATGTGGAAACTGTCTTCAGAGATTTGAATGAAGATCTCGACTTGTTTCCCTTTGGTGCATGCTCCACATACTTTGTCCTTCTCAAACACACAGCTAGGTAATCCTCTAACCGGATGATGAGATGCAAGCTTTTGAGAGTATGCATGCTAATATGACCTAATCTACGATGCCAAATCCAAGAATCATCTTGAAGATATGCTTTTAAACAGGATAAGTTCCGACTTGGGTCGAAAGAGGGATGATGTAGGTATTACCCGATCTCTTACCCGAGAGCTTTACCTCTTTGGTGGTCTCATCCGTGATGTAGCACTTGGATTGAGTGAATTTTACCTCTTGACCTTTGTCACAAAGTCGGGAGATGCTAAGTAAGTTGTACATAAGTCCTTTGACAAGGTAGACTGGGCTCACCAGATTGTTTCCATTACCAATCTTCCCAATGCCCACTATCTTGCCCTTGTCTGTCATCACCGAAGGTCACCTTTCCTCCTTTATATGACTTCAGCTCGTAAAAGAGTCCTTGGTCACCCGACATGTGTCGAGAACATCCGCCGTCCAGTACCAGTGTCCTTTGATCTTTTCCGAGTGACTCGCAAAACAGAGAAAATCTAACCCTTCTCACTTCCTCTAACGAACCCAAGAACATTCCTTACTCGTGGTCCTTTTCCGAGGAAGAAGGTGCTTCGAACCCGATTTGAATGACTTTGGTTTTAGTCTCGATTCTGAGTCTCCTTCTTTTCGAAGGATCGAGTCCGTGTCTCTTTCCTTTTAAAAACCTTTCCTTTTGAAACAGAGGAAAATGGTTTCTTTTTGTAAATAGGTCCGGGTTTAGTCCTCCTTTCATTTTTGTGAATGGGACCATGCTCAGCCTTTTTGAACTTAACAGCTTCGGAGTCCTTTTGAATAATTCCGAGTAAGAATTAGATTCTTCCTCTTTGTTGAAACCAAGACCTTCTTTTCGAAATGAGACACATTGTGATCCTAAGAGCATATCAAGGTTCTTCCGTCCTTGAGAAAACTTCAAAACCAGATCTTGAGACTCAATGAGCTTCGTTTCGCTTGCTCATTTTCTTTTCTCGAGTAACTCGGACTCGGCCTCATTAGATTGAACACTTGTCTTGAGTTCTCTCGAGTGTGAGTCTCAGCTTTTCCAATTCGTTTTTTAAACAGATGCTCTCGAAGTGATTGACTCAAGTTGTTCCTTGAAATGAGAAGAATCGGAATTGGACTTTTCTTCCAAAGTGAAGATGTACTTAGCTAAATCAACTTTGGAAAATTTGAGGAAGTAGTTTATTACCTCTTGAGGATCAGCTTCTCATTATCTCGAGTCCGTGTCCGAGTCCGACTCTTTTCGGCTTCGAGTCGGTGATTGCCATTAGACACTTTGAGTCATCTCGAATCCTCGTCGTCTTCGGATGAATCCTCGTCACTCCATGTTGCCATCATGGCCTTTTTCTTCTTCCTCGTCCCTTCTTCGTTTTGGACAGTCCTTGACTATGTGGTCTTTGCCGCCACATTCAAAACATCCAAGCATTCTTAGACAAAGATAACTTTGAAGGTGAAGAAAACTTACCTTTTCTGTCTCTCTTGTCCTTTTTGTAGAATTCTTCTTTTGGCCTTTTATCCCATCTTTTGTGCTTCATCATTCTCTTGAAGCCTCTTGCAATGAGTGCCATGGGATCATCTTCCGAGTCGAGGAGCTTGGACTTGCTTCTTTGGATTCTCGAGGCTTTAAGCGCGATGTTCCTTTTGGAAGTACCCTCAGCATCTTCTTCTTCCGGATGTATCTCATGGGTCGAAGCTTTCCGATGAGCTCGTCCGGCTTCAAGAGTGAGAGGTTCCGAGCCTCTTCTATGGCAAGCTACCTTAGGACCCCATCGTTCCTTGGGTAGACTTCGAGAATTTTCCAAGCACATTTCTTCATGGGAGATTTTCTTTCCCGTGAGATTTGAGATTGTTGGTGATCTCAGTGAAGTGTATGAACATCCGAGTAATGTTCTCTTCTGGCTCCATTTTGAAAAGCTCATATTTGTGAAGATACTCGGCCGATCTTCGCTTGTCTCACCCGACTTGTACCTTCGTAGGTGTTGACCAGAGTGTCCCACACCTCTTTAGCAGAGTCACGAGCAGAGACTCGATTATATTCTTCCGAGCTTATAGCGCACATGAGGATGTTCATGGCTTTGAAGTTCTTTCGAACTTCTCGCTTCGCTGGCGTGAACTCGCCTTTGTCTTTGGAAGGATTCTAATTCATCTGTCTTCGTTGGAATGTAGTTTCCTTGTTGTATGATTTCCCATACTTCTTCATCGTGATCCATAAGGAAACATTCCATAAGCTTCTTCCAAGTGACCGAAATTTGAACCTTTGAATTTTGGTGGCCTCGTTGGAAGATCTACCTTCGTCGAACTCTCCGGTGTTCCGAGCCATCCGATCTTTAAACCTTTGGACTGTTAGATCCTTTCTCGAAAGGCTAGGCTCGATACCAATTGAAGGTTTGCTCTGGGAGAGTCTCGAGTCACCCTAGAGGGGGTGAATAGGGTGATGAAAAATTCTTTGCGAAAGCACACACCTTTTGACAGAGAAGAGTCAAAGACAGATTCCGAGTCTAAGCAAGGGGTCGGAAAATGATTGGACTCGTAATGTAATGAATCGTAGTAAACACGTTCAGCAGGGCGGTCCGAGTCTAGAATGAACTCGTAAATAGAACACGGAGAATTTACGTGGAAACCCTCCCGGGCGTAGAAAACCACGGCCCGTGTCAATCCAGACACGAAGTCAAATCCACTATTTTGAGTCCACAAAATACCGTGAACTTGATCGAACCCGAGTTGCTCCCTTGGACAACTCTATACAAGTTTTCCTAGACTCGTAAATTCCCTTATCTCGATCTAGTACTTCCTAGCTGAGATAACCCTTACAGCTTAGGGACAACTAAGCCGAGTTAACCCTTACAGCTTAGTCAAGGGACCTTACAAAGAATGTAAGAAGAGTTTGTAACTTAGTACACGACCTTACAACTCGTAAAGTAGAATTACAGAGTAGGAGTTGTAAGTAGAAGATTGAGAATGAATACAATAACTTTGCTCAAGTACGTGTATTGACAATATGTTCGGCAACCTTCAAGTCTTGTGAAGTGGCTTCCTTTTATAGAATACCGAGCAGAGTAGCCGTTATCTTCATCTCGCCGACCGAGAGTCCTCTCGTGACCGTTGTGAAAGGCTTTCCGAGTCACTCGTAAAGTATCCGTTGAAATATGGACGTTGTACAACGGTTTAACTCTCTTGGAAGTCCCAAAACCATCGGTTGTGTCTTGATAAATGTGGTGGAAACCACCGTTAGGCTTGGCGTTCCAGCTTTTCGGATACGGAAGCGGACAGCTTCCGACACAATCTTCCGGGACTAAAGTAGGGAAGATGAAAACCCATATCTCGCCGGTGATTTGACGTTCGAGCCGGCTACTTTTGTAGCTTTGAAAAGAGATTCCTCGATCGAATAACCTACAAAAGTAAAACACCTTTGGTTCTCAAAGTATAAAATACTTTGGTCCAAGGTTAGACACAGATAATAATATAATCATGATAATTAACCAACGGATTATCCGAGTCGGAAAAGAAATGGAGTATTCCGAGTCTAATATCCATGATACTCGAATTCCATAAGACTTAGTCTTAAGCAAAGAATCAAGTTCTATTAACAAATATCGAGTGGGAAACACTTGATGTAGACTAAGCATGAAATGAACTACGAATGCCGACTTTGCAATCAATAGAGCAAATAACCACAAGTCGATTCTGAGTGAGAGTGGACTCGGAATAAAGAACAAGTTTTTCCGAGTCGCTAACCGAAAAGCGATTAAAGAGATATGTGAAGGCCGAATCGCATAGAAAAGATACTTTTTAACTCAAGTAAGTTTCGAGACACAGAGAATGCCTTGGAATCAAAACTCTATATAAATGACATCGTTATACCCGATTCCTTTTGCATGACTCGAAAGATATAGAGCAGATGTCCGAGTCTTCGGTATACTTACTAATATGGCCTAGTTTACGATCTTAAGTCCATGAATCATCAATCAAAGATGCTTTTAAGTAAGATAAATTCTCACTTGAGTTCGAAAGAAGGACAATATAAGTGTTACCTTACCTCGGAGATGAGAGCTTTGTCTCTTTGGTGACTGTATCGTAAATGTAGCAGTTGGTTTGAGTGAACCTTACCTCTTAGCCTTTGTCACATAGCTGAGAAATGCTAGGAGATTATACTCGAATCCCTTTGACAAGGTAGATTAGACTGTTTGAGTTGTTTCCTTGACTAATGTTGCCATTCCCTACTATCTTGCCTTTGCTATTGTCTCCAAATGTGACTTTGCCTCCTTTCGGATCTTCTAACTTAGAGAAGAGCCTTGAATCTCCGGACATATGGCGTGAACAACCACTTGTCTAAGTACCAATGACCCTTTCGTTTTGAGTCACCTAGAAAATAGAAACAAACTAACCCTTCTCACTTCCTTTTACAAACCCAAGTAACTCCTTTTACTATGTTTTTTCTGAAGAAGAGCACCTTTGGGAACCCGGACTTGAATGATTCTGAGTCCGTTAGCGTCATAAGACACTTTGAGTCATCGGAATAATCTTCTTCAGATGAGTCATCATCACTTCAGGTAGCCATCATTCTCTTTGGACAGTCTTAGACTATGTGCTCCTTACTACCACATTCAACACAACTAGAGTTCTTAGTTAAAGATAACTTTGAAGAGATGAGTAGTTACTTTTCCTATCCTTCTTATCTTTCTTGTAGAACTCTTCCTTTGGCCTCTTTTGCCACTTCTTATACTTTATCGTCTTTTTGAAGCATTGAGACATGAGTACCATAGGATCCTCTTCGATTACTGAAGAGCTCGGACTTTGACGTCTACGTTTTGAGGCCTTCAAGCACAATTTTCTTTTTGGTGCTGACCTCGACATCTTCTTCTTCCGAGATGAATCTTGTGAGTGAGAAGCTTCCCAATAAGCTCATCTTGCTTTATTTGAGAGAGGTTCTCAGCCTCTTCAATGGCTGTCACTTTGGGACCACATCTTTTCTTTGGTAGACTTCTCAAAATTTTTCTTACCATTTCTTCGTGAGAGATCTTTCTACCCAGAGACTTGAAATTGTTAGTGATCTCGATGAATCGAGCATACATCTATGAGATGTTCTCTTACGCTTCATCTTGAATAACTCATACTTGTGAAGATATTGACTTATCTTGGCATACTTCACTTGACTTGTTCCTTTATAGGTGTTTGAAGACTCGGACTTTGCAGGCATACCATTCCGAGCACCATCAAGGAATTAGGTACAGACTTCATCTCTTGTAAGTTTTGATTACAAGTCATTCTTAGTGCTTTAGAAAGTTTTCCGAGTGATCTAGAATCTTTTCTAAGTGTTACGTAAACTATTGCATTTGTTTTCACTTGATTCCGACCGACTCGTAAAGCATACTCTTGCTTATCTTTTCACACATAGTTCGAGTCATTCATACAACACTCGGACTTATCGCATGTTTAAATATTTGCTCTAATATGCATAAACTCAGGTCTGACTTTGTATTCTTAGAGTGATTGAATTATAGTGTGAATTCATCTTTCTAAGTCAACATGTTTCGTTTGAACTGCGCTTGTCTAGATCAAGTCTCATTACTCGATATTCAGAAGAGGATCCTATGGCACTTATCGTTACAGGCTTCAAAAGAATGATGAAGCACAAGAGATGGGATAAGAAGCCAAGAGAAGTGTCCTACAAGAAAGACAAGAGGGATAGAAAAGGTAAACATTCTTCCTCTTCAAAGTTATCTTTAACTAAGAACTCGATTGTTTTGAATGTGGCAGCAAGGAACACATAGTCAAAGACTGTCCCAGGAGAAAGAGGGATAGAAAGAAGAAAAAAGCTATGATGGCCACTTGGAGTGATAAAGACTCATCGGAAGATGATGAGGACTTAGATGATTCAAAGCGTCCGATGGCACTCTCGGACTCATAAGCTGAATTAGAGTCAAACTCGGGTCACTCTGGACATTGAGGAAACAAATCCTCGGGACGTAATAGAATACTTCCTCAAGTTTTCCAAAGCTGAATTAGAGTCACACTGGGTTCGTTAGAGGAAGTGAGAAAGGTTAGTTTGTTTCGACTTACAGGTGGCATAGAAAAGAACAAAAGGGGATTGGTACTGGACGGTGGATGCTCACGCTACATGTCGGGAGACTCAAGACTCTTTTCCGAGTTAGAAGATTACAAGGAAGGAAAAGTCATATTTGGAGATGACAGCAAAGGAAAGATAATTGGGATAGGAAGATTGGAAAAGGAAACAATCTGGTCAGCCCAGTATACCTTGTCAAGGGATTAAAGTACAACGTACTTAGCATCTCTCAATCGTGTGACAAAAGTCAAGAGGTAGGATTCACTCGGACCAACCGTTATATTTCGATGATACTACTAAGGAGACCAACCTCTCAGGTCGGAGATCGGGTAACACCTATGTTATTCCTCCTTTTGACCCAAGTCAGAATCTATCTTGCTTGAAAGCATCTCTACATGATGATTCATGGACATGGCATCGTAGACTAGGTCATGTTAGCATGCATACCATTAGAAAGCTTGCTTCTCATGGTTTAGTCGGAGGATTGCCTAACTGTGCATTTAAGAAAGATGAAATTTGTGAAGCATGCACAAAAGAAAAGCGAGGTTAGATCATCTTTCAAATCTCTCAAAACTGTTTCCACATCCAAGGTGCTTGAAATGTTGCATATGGACTTATGTGGTGAAATCCTTGTCAAGAGTCTCGAAGGTAAATCATATGTGCTTGTGATTATTGATGACTACTCACGATTTATCTAGGTTTGTTTTCATAATCACAAAAATGAAGCATTCAAAGAGTTCGAGCAAGCTCTGTAGGAAAATCCAAGTTAAGTCTCACACTCGGATCTAGAGGATTCAAACCGACCATGGAAAGGAGTTCGACTACTCGGAGCTTGCAGAGTTTTGTGATAAGAATGGCATCTCCCACAACTTCTCACCACCAAGAACTCCTCAACAAAATGGAGTAGTAGAGATAAAGAATCGAGACTCTTAAAGAAATAGGAGGGACAATGATGATTGAACATTATCTCGCCTTACTATTTCGGGCTGAGGCGATCAACACAAAGAAACTACACATTGAACAGATGCCTCATCGGACCCATCCTGAAGAAAACTCCATACGAGCTCTACAAAGGGAAGAAACCCAACATTTCATACTTTAAACCCTTTAGATGTAAGTGTTTTGTTCACAACAATGGTAAGGATCACCTGACCAAGTTTGAAGCTCGGTCGGATGAAGGTATTTTTCTCGGTTATTCATCTCATAGTAAAGCTTACCGCATTTTCAATAAAAGAACTAACAAAGTGAAAGAAAGCATCCACGTTGTTTTTGATGAGATTGAACAGGAAAACCGAGTAAGTCAACATTCTCGGACTTGAAGCTCAGCAGAGATGATGATCTTGGTGAAAATGACCTCATCAAGAATCAAATCAAAGTCACTTAGAACGAAGTGACTTAGAATAACCCGACTCAAAATGAGACAACTCGAGAGCAAACTCGGAATGTTGAAGGTCAATCGGACGAACAAGCTCAATCGGAATAGACTTCGAAGATCAACCAATTCAACCTACGGATTTGGTAAACCGGAGAATAGGTAGAGCATTGAAATATGCTTCGAGCCACCGACTTGAAAACATCTTGTCCGATATCAACAAGTGGGGTAAGAACTCGTTCCTCTCTACAAAATCTATGTGCATTGACTACATTCATTTCATTAACCGAACCCAGAAATGCACTAGAGGCCCTAAATGAACCTCAATGGGTAGAGGGCATGCAAAAGGAACTTAATCAATTCGAAGAAAACCAAGTATGGAATCTAACCAAATGATCTACCGACCACCCAATCATAGGAACCAAATGTGTTTTCAAGAACAAACTTGATGAAGGTTGAAGACTCGGACACTACTCAACACATTTCGAGTTGTATCGAAGGAATCGGGTATAAGAACTCCTTAAGTATAGGGTTTTGATTCCAAGGCATTCACCGATCTTTAGAAAATTTTCTGAGTGATATAGTATATTTTCTAAGTGTTATTGCATTTACTTCACATATCCTTGCTTGTCTCGTGTGACTCGGAAAACGGATATACGTATCTTACTCGGCTCCGAGTCCCTCATCACTTAGATATATCGCATGCTGGATTGACTAGTACTTTATGTTTTAAGTTCTACTTTGTTGAAGTCCGTGATTCTAGTCCGAATCGTGCTTAGTCTATATCAAGTTATTTCACTCGATATTCTTTATGTAACTTGATTCTTCGCTTAGACTAACTCCGATGGAATTTTGAGTTTCATGGATATTAGACTCAGAAAATTCCACTCACTTTCCGACTCGGATAATTAGTTGCTTAATTATCTTAATTATATTATTATCTCGTGTCTAATCGTGGACTAAAGTATTTTATACTTTGAGAACCAAAATTTGATTTACTTTTGTAAGTTATTCAAACGAGGATACACTTTTTGAAATACAAAAGTAATCGGCTTCAAAACGTCAAATCACCAGCAGACATGGCTTTTCCTCTTCTCTGTCCCGGTCCCGAAGATTATGTCGTGGCCGTATGTTTCCAAATCTGGAAAACCGAAACGCTAAGCTTAACGGTGGTTTCCACCTTATCCTTCAAGACACCGCCGAGTGGTTTTGGGACTTCCAAGAGAGTTAAGAACCATTGCCCAACGTTCATATCACAATGAGACACTTTCCGAGTGACTCGGAAAGCCTTTATCAACGGTCGAAAGGACTTCTCGTTAGAAGATGGAGATAACGGCTATGCTGCTTGGTCATCTATAAATAGAAGCCAACTTTCAAGACTTGAAGATTGCCGAACCTATTGTTAATACACGTACTTGAGCAAAGTCATAGTATTCATTCTCAATCTTCTACTTACAACTCCCACTCTATAATTCATTACTTTCGAGTTGTAAGGTCTTGTACTTACTTACAATCACTTTCTTACTTTCCGAGTAAGGTCCCTTGACTAAGCTTTTCACTCGGAATCCATTTGCGTGTCTACTTTGCCAAAAGAGTTTGATTTTTAACGAAAATCTTCCATCACCCTATTCACCCCCTCTAGGGTGACTTAGACTCTCCCCGAGCAAACCTTCAAAGGTGGGTTGGTAGTCGAAATAAGGTTAGACTTGTGGCTCAAGGTTACAAACAAGAAGAAGGAATTGATTGTCGGGAAACCTTTGCACTGTTGCCGTAATTGAAGCTATTAGAATCCTACTGGCATTTGCATCGAGCATGAATATCAAATTATTGTTAAATGTGCTTTTCTCAATGGTTTCATTGAAGAGGAAGTATATGTTGAGCAACCCCTGGATTTGAAAACTCAAAATTTCTGAATCATGTTTTCAAATTACAAAAAGCTCTCTATAATCTTAAATAAGCTCCCGGAGCTTGGTATGAAAGACTCGAGCAATATCTTGGTTGAAAATGATTTTAGAAGAGGTCAGATTGACAAGACTCTTTTTATAAAAAACAAAGGGAAAGACTTTCTTATTGCTTAGATCTTTGTTGATGACATAATTTTTGGAGTCGCTAATGAAATTTTGTGTAGAGATTTTTCCGAGTTAATGAGATGGGAATTTCAAATGAGCATGATGGGAAAACTCAATTTCTTCCTTGGTGTACAAATCAAGCAAGACAAAGATGGCATCTATGTCCATCAATCAAAGTATTCCAAGGAGCTCTTGAAGAAGTACAAGCTTCAAGATGTGAAACATGCAGCAACACCTATGAGTAACAACATAAAACTGGACTTAGACGAGAAAGGTAAAGCAAGTAGATCGAAACTCTATCGAGGTATGATTGGATCTTTGCTATATCTTACTTCCAGTAGGCCGGACATAACATTTAGTGTATGTATGTGTGTAAGATTTCAAGCTAATCCTAGAGAATCACATCTCACTACAAGTGAAGAGAATATTCGGATATCTTGTAGAGACTCGGAATCTAGGTCTATGGTACTCTAGAGACTTAAAACCGACTCTCACTGGATACTCGAAGCTGACTACACTGGATACAAAGTTGATAGAAAGAGCACCTCGAGAGCCTGCCGGTTTCGGGTCAATCCTTGATATCCCGACACTCAAAGAAGTAAAACTCAGTAGCTCTATCAACTGCTGAAGCTGAGTATATTGCAGTACTGGAGCATGCTGTGTCTGAGATTTTATGGATCAAGCAACACTTGAGAGATCTTGGACTTTTATTCAAATCAATTCCAATCAAGTGTGACAATCAAAGTGCAATCAGCATTACCAAGAATCCAGTTCAAGCACTAAAAGACAAAACACATTGAGGTCGGTATCATTTTCTAAGAGACCATTCTTAGAAAGGTGATATTGAACTTCAATTCATTTGTACCAAACTTCAATTAGCTGATATCTTGACTAAGCCACTTAGTGAGGATCAGTTTTGCTTTATTAGGAATGAGCTTGGCATGATCAATGCATAATTATATGCTTTTCTTAGTGAAATTACTTCGCATGATTATATGTTGTATGCTTTCTCTCTTTAATATCCATTAGTTTAGTTGAACCAGTGATATTGAGCTATGAGTTATTGTTTGCTTACTCGTTTCGAGTCACTTAGAAACTTCACCGAGTTAGACTCGGATTTTGAGAAAATTGGACATCAAACTTCGAAATCATCTCTAGATGAGTGGAGAGTTTCATAAATATCTTTTAAAATCTCTCTTTTCTTTCTCTATCTCGCATGCATCGGTCGGACAACTAGCCATTGGGAGACAATCGCTAGAATTCTAACCGTTGGAGAGCGGAACGATCCACACCGGCTCGAGGCGATCATTGAAGAGCCGGGTCATAACGAACACTCGAAGGATATTTCGTTCTCTATAAATAGGATCGTTTTACCTTTATTTCGCTACTTTACTCTCTACACACTCTCGCTCTCACTTACTTCAAGTCGAGCAAGCTATCTACGTTTGAAAAAGATTTCATCGTTGTCATGATAAGTGAAAGAAGTCTCAAGTAAGCTCTGTCATTCTCAGCTCTCTCTTTCTACTATTACATTTTTTTCCGCTCACTTTTGTCGAGCTATCTCTCTCTATCTCTTGCCCTCTCTCAAAAGCTCATCTCTCTTATTTCATACAAACATGCTAAAAGAGGTTCCCACCCCGATTTTCTTGGTTTTGCAACCAAGAAACCTCGAACTAAAAGCCGGGAAGGGCCTTCTAATCCCTTAAAAGTGGTTGTCACCCAACATTTAACGTTCGATGACAAATTCTTCCCGACCACAAAGTTTTCATGGTTGGCTCATATCAAATCAACAGGGGTTTATAATTTCCTTTATTTCAGCCAGTTCATCTACCCATAACTCGTTTCGAGTTTTATTCTAATCTCTCTAGCTCCGAGGGTATCCTCACCTCTAGAGTTCAAAATGTCACGATTCGCGTCAACACTTCTCTTATTCACTCTTCAAAGTATCCTAAACAGCAACCCCATACTTTTCAACGAGGTTGCTGATGAATTCTTCGAGAAATATGCCAAAGAGTTTCTCGAGTCACGTAAAAACTTCTCCGTGACTCAACTAAAATCGAAGCTCGTCTTCGTGTTTCCTGCTGATGAGAACCTTTTTCTCTCAGCATTCAAGCAAGGAGAACCTTAACTCCAAGCATCTCAAAGCTCTTTATGACATTCTTGAGGGCTACGAAGTAAATCTCTTTCCTACTATAGTCGAGCAAATGGCGAGTTGTGCCTACTCGGACTCAAACTAAGAAACCAACCCCACTTCCTTTCGGGGCTTTTCTCACCCTCATCTTCAAAAATTCAAAGTTCCTTTTCCCTCGGATCCTACCGCAGTTTCGAGGCTCGCTGTTGTTGTCAGCAAAAAGGAATTTCTTAGGTATGGATACCAAGAGATCCAACCGGGTGTCCGGGTGTATAGCGTAGAACCGAGGCCCCCTTCTCCACGTTAGACTCGAGACTCCACCTCCTCTCTCTCTACCTCCTCCACCTGGTGGTGCCTCCACTTCAAGTGTTTCTTAAATCCTTTCTTCGCTTTGTCCACCGTAGTGATGGACAAGCTCTCCTCGTGTCCATAGAATTCAAGGACACCCTCCAGGTCATTCAAGACTATTCTTTAGTTTATGACCATCAATCGAAAACCGCTCAATCCTAAATCGAGAGAGCAGCAAGACGTGCTTTTCGAGATGAAAGCACTGGTCAAGGAGCAGAAGGAGATAATTGAGCTCCTTTAAGGAAAGCGCTCCAAGGCGGCTCAGGATCCGGTAGACTCGGATACATCGGAAGAATCCTCGAGTCCACCAAAATCCTCCTCTGCAGGGGAAGAAGAAGAAGAAGAAGGAGGAAAAGAAGCGGAGCTCGTGGATCGAGATAGCTCCATCCGAGGAGAAGGAGGAAGGGGAGAAAGAAGAAGAGGAGAAGAAACAAGAAACAAGAGCCGAAGCGGTGAGGGCCAAGGTGCTCCAGAGACTCTAACCTAAAGTGATCAGCTCGAGACAGTAGTATGAGTGGGTTAGAAGACCTCGCCGACCATGGTCGGTCGGCAGCGAGATCTAGCACCTCCCTCGGTTGAGTTCCAAGAGGATAAGCCTCTAGACGACTTAGCTATGGGTCAGCCCAATCAAGGCTGAGCCCATTCCGGAGATACTAATGCTGCCCCTGCCTTGTTCGTCTACATCTTCACGATCTTACCAACGAAGGCGCACCGCCCGTCTACCATCCTCGACTCAGATTTCTCCCTCCCCTCCATCTTAGAAATTTTCTTGTTTCTGTTTTTTTTTCTTTGGTCCGGACATACAAAGTTGTCTCCTCTTGATACATTCTTCCTCTTTTTTGTTTTTTTTTTTTTTGGCTGAAAGGCAAGGGGAGAATATTTAGAAATTTGTTGTCTTGTTTAGGGGAGTTTCTCTCACCCTCTTTTGTGTATATATTTGTCTTGAATATTAATTAAGTTTCAGTTTCATGCTTATTACTTTCGAGTTTCAATTATTTGTGAGTTTCAATTTCGTGCTCGGTAATTTTCTTTGCTCGATTCAACAACTCGATCTATCATTACTTGTTAAGTCGTATTTTATACGTATTTTTAGTAGTTATTTAGTTTATATTATATAGTTTATTTTATCTAATTTATTCTATTTTGTCTATTTATAGGTAATTATCGAATAAAGTGGGGAAGAGAAGAATAGTCGTTAAAAGTGGATTTTTAGCTACCGACAAGCATCCAAGAAAATATATGAAGTCGGTCCATAAATATAATATGTAAAAAAAGTAATTTATTTTAGGATATTATATTTTAGGAAATCCTAAGTGGAATAGAAAAGGGAAACTTAGAAGAGAAGAAAGAGAAATAAACCCTAACTCTTTCACCCTATATATACTACTTATTATCATCATGGAGGAGAGACCTAGCACCCACACATCATCACCACCTCTTACCGCTTGCTGCCGCTCGCACCTCGCTCGCCCAGCCACCACCCGCCAGCCGCTGCCGCTGTCCGCTTGCTCCCGGCTGTTGCCGCTGCCGCTTGTTCCTAGCTGCACCTTGCCGCCGCTCGCTTGCTGCTGCTGTCTGCTGCCAGCCCACACCAACACCACCATCCATCATCATCTTCTTCATCTTCCCGGTCAAAGAAACTAATATCGGTAGTATAATTTAGTTTTGTAATTTTTATTAGAAAAGATTGAGTTTTTATTGATAGGTTAATACTAAAGATGCTATTTTTATTTAGTTTACATGTTTTAAATTACATGATGTGTGAGTAGTTTTTCTTATACTTAGTATAATCTCATTGAAGCCATGTTAAATTATTTATTTTGAAACAAAGTTTTGATTTTTATTGTCTTATTGATTTGATCCATGATTCTATGATAATTTGTGTTTAATGTTTATGAATTTATGTCTAATTAATTAGAGTGCACGCTATTTAGTTTTATATAAATTCATATGATAGTTTAGAGGGTTTAAGTACGTAATTGCTTGATCTTTTAGACATAAGTATCACCCTAGTTAATCATGGATGGCTCATACCCATCTCTTTTAATTAGGAAATTATCATAGATCCTTCTTAAATCAATTTGCTAGTAGATTGGTTATTAGGTGCTAGATGATGTTTTTCTAATACTTAATGCTCTAATTTGATTAAATTCTAGTGCTAGTGCTAGGGTTATCAATATTAGTAGGGTTTATATTAGGGCTAGGCCTAAGTAAACTAATAACTAAGGAAAAACGGGAAGATCCGCTAGTGGTTGTCTTCTACAGTTTAGCTCATGGGTAGATCAATTTGTGTGTTAATGATAAATAATAATTTGCATGGTGGATATAGATTATACTAAGTGTTTTTATAAATTTGCTATCTTTGATAATTATTTGTTTGCTTTTTAGTTATTTTCTTTAGTTTGTCAATTTTTATTTATAAATATATAGTCTTTTATTATTAATTTCGTTACCCCCTAAAGATCAGTATTTTAGGTTAGTTTTAGTAATTTTATTTTAATTTAATTTTGAGTCTTTACATATTTTAATTTTCAGAATTAATTTTCTGTCAGTTTTTATTATTTTTGAGTCAGTTTGTTAGAAATTAGTTTAAAAATAGTTTCTTTTGTTATTTTTCTTGTTTTATTTTCTTTTAGGGTTTAGATAGAGTCCTAGTTTGCTGTGATTAAATTTTAGAATTTTTGGAATTAATTTGATATTTTTTCAGATTTAATTCTTGAATTTAATTACTGCAGGTTTTTAATAAAATAAATTCGTAAATTAGATTTTAAATTTTGTTTTTATATTTTTAGGGTCTGGTTAGGTTTAGAAAATTAGTATTATTATTCTGGGTAATTTTAGTATTTATTTTCGTAATTATTTTAGTGCAGAATATTATTTATTTAATTTTCTGTTTTAGAATTTATTTAATTTCTGCTTTAGTTTTCTTTTCTGAAAATTTATAAAAAAAACATTCCTGGGTTATTCCAAGCTTTATATTCTGTCTGGAATATTTATTTTTATTATTAGATAATTTTCTGTTATTTTTAGTTATTTAATTCTGAATTATTCTACGTTTTAATTTTCTGTTTAAGTTTTTATTTGATTTTCTGTTTTGATTTTTCCAGAATTAATTAGGATAGTTTTGTTAAATTTAGATTATTAGAATTATAGTGCATAATCTCAGAAGTTTTTCTTAGAATTAAAATTAGAAATTTAGTAGTTAAGTTGGTTTGTTTGAATTTTATAAGGTAAATAACTAGAATAGTTAGTTTAATTAGATTGGAAGTTTGATTTTTTACAGTATCTTTCCTCGTGGATTCGATCCCTACTTGCCCTTACTATATTGTTTATTATAAGTCTAAGTAGTGGTTTAATTTGTTGCTGTACGACAAGCTTAACATTACTCTATTACTTAAGCTTTTAGCACTAATGCCAATTTTAGCTTACTTGCTTTGATAGAATCTAAGTTAAAATCACTTATATCACTAAGCTTATTTGCACTTATTTCTCTGACTTATCTCTTGAGAAAGAATGAAAAAATCATATCTATATCACTAACAAAGTTTCTATGTATGGAATGCCTTTAATAAAAAAGGGGAGATTAAAGATTACGACTTTGCAGGCATATCATTCCGAGTACCATCAAGGAATCGAGTACGAGACTTTATCTCTTGTAAGTTTTGATTACAAGTCATTCTGAGTGCTTTAGAAATTTTTCTGAGTAATCTAGAGTTTTTGTAAGTGTTACATAAACTATTGCATTTGTTTTCACTTGATTCCGATCGACTCGTAAAGCATACTCTTGCTTATCTTTTCACACATAGTTCGAGTATTCGGACAACACTCAAACTTATCGCATGTTTAAATATTTGCTCTAATGTGCATAAACTCGGGTTTGACTTTGTATTCGTAGAGTGATTGAATTACGGTGTTAATTCATCTTTCTAAGTCAGCATGTTTTGTTTGAATTGCGCTTGTCTAGATCAAGTCTCATTACTCCGATATTCCTTATCGGACTTGTTTTACTTCTAGACTAACTCGGATGGAATTTGAGTATAATGGATATTAGACTCAAAAATTCAACTCTTTCGGGACTCGAGATAATTAGGCATTAATTATCTTAATTAAATTAGTATCTATGTCTAATCTTGGACCAACGTATTTTATACTTTGAGAACCAAATTGATTTACTTTTGTAGGTTATCTAAACGAGGTTATTCTATTTTTAAAATACAAAAGTAATCGGCTTCAAGTCGTCAATCACCAGCAGACAAGGCTTTTCTACTTCTAACCAAGGCTCGGACATCGTGTCGGGGTTGGCCATTTCCAAAACTTGAAATCCGCAATGCCTAGCTCAACGGCGGTTTCCATCCTTTTTTAGACACCACTAGTGGATTGGGACATGCAAAGGAGTCAAGAGCCGTTACCCAACGTTCACACCTCAATGAATATTTTCCGAGTCACTCGGAAAAACCATTGCAACGGTCACAAAGGACTTCTAATCGGAAGATAGTCACAACGGCTAATCTGCACTGGTCCTCTATAAATAGAAGCCACTTCACAAGACAAGAAGATTGCTAAATCTGTTGTTGAAATTATCTCTCTCTCTGTATAAATCTCATTCAATCTTCTACTTATAGCTTTAACTCGTACTTAATATCTTTCCGAGTTGTAAGGTCTTATAATAAGTCACAAACACTTATTCTTACTTTCTAAGTAAGGTACCTTGACTGAGTTGTAAGCGTTAACTCAGCTCGGTTGTCCCTAACCGTAAAGGTTACCTCGGTTAGGAAGTACTAGATCGGATAAAGGAACTTCGAGTCTAGGAAAATCGTGTAAGGAATTATCTAAGGGAGCAATTCTGGTTGAGTCTTTCTACTCGTATTTTGTGGATTCAAAATAGTGGATTTGACTTGGTGCTTGGATTAGCACCGACCGTGGTTTTCTACCCTAGCGGGGTTTCCGCATATTTTCTAAGTTAACACTTTTCGAGTCCAATCTATACTCAAACTGTTTCAAAGTCAGTTTTAGAATTTAATTTTCCAGTCTTTGGTCAAATTTCCTCATCACCCTATTCACCCCCTCTAGGGTGACTTAGTCTCTCCAAGAGCAAACCTTCGAGTGTTAAGAAGACTGTCCCACACCTCTTTGCCTATGTCACAGGCTGGCACTCTGTTGTACTCTTCGGAGTCGATGGCACACATTAGTGTGTTCATAGCTTTGAAGTTCTTTCGAACTTCTCGGTCTCTTCGGTGGTGTATTCAGATTTTTCTTTGGGCATAAATATAATTACTTCTATCTTTGTTGGAATGAAGTTCCTATTCTTGATGATGTTCCGGACATCTTCATCATTATTCATGAGAAAGCATTCCATCATCTTCTTCCAATGTGCAAAATTTAATCCTTTAAACTTTCGTGGTCCGGTAGATGATCTTCCTTCATCGAACTCTCTAGTGTTCCGAGCCGTCCGGTAGATAATTCAAGGGATTTCATTGAAAAGTATATAGATTTGTATTTTGTCATTATGCTTTCGCCGATTTCATTATTATGAGTAGTATGTGTAAAGAATTTCCATTTTAAGGGTGTAACACTTTCCGGTGAGCTTGTGGTTTGCTCACCCCACAAATTTCCCCCTTTTCCCTCCCCATTGTTGCAGGTACACTCTCGGAAAGTGTGTTATGTGCTTAGCATATTTTGGACTCCTGCATGCCGCTTTCGTTTATTGAAGTGACTCAAGTTGCTAACATGGATTCTTATATTTCGAAGTATTGTAGGTTCTAGGGTAGTTCATATAGTTTTTACCGGATGTATAATGGACCATGTAGATTGTTTTAAGTTTTAACGCATGATTGGTTACACTCCAGCGTATGGTCGTTGAGTTGTATACTCCGAGCGTGTGGCTCGTCAAGTTATATTATGATTTTTTTGGAGCATGCACGAATAGTTTTGTTAGCTAATAATCAAATGTAAATGGTTTCAAGTGTTACTGAAGATGACTTGTCACGTTTCAACCATCTGTTGGGCTTGAACCTCGAGGGAAATTCCCTTTCAAAGTAGCGGTGCTTGTGATTTTCTTGATGTTGACTTGAAGAATGATGCTTGATTGAATAATTCCTTTTAGGGTGATTTGTTAATTTTTTGTATTTTTAGAATTGTGACTCATCTAAAGAAGACGAATGCAAGACTCTATTCTAAAAATGGATGCATTCTTTTATTAATATGATGCGAAAAATTTCAAAAAAGACAAAGACAAAAATTTCACTTTAACCCCCACTCCCTAAAGTAAAGCTTAAAGAAAAGTAGGTCGCTTGAACTGTGATATATTTTTGTTAAATAGTGAACAAGTGAACCGTAGACTTGACAGTTAGGTGTCGAATCCACATGGCATGCTTATTAATTGACTTCTACTCCTTTGACTACGACAAAGTGGCTTTGAATTTTGAAATGGGATAGGGGAGTAAGATTAGGTTTGGGGCCGAACATCATGGGCTTCCTACGTATCCGCTATAGCGAAAATTAGGACTTTGTACTTCAAGAAAGGTATAGTGATTTGGGTTTTTTTTCCTCGAAATAAGAAAAGGAAACGGATATAGAACGGATATGAAAAAGGAAAATGTACACTTTATTCATTAGATGATCTTCTAGCTAGTTAAAGCTTTTATGGATGCTTGCTCTTCTTCTATAAGCATGCCGACATTTGAGGCATTTTAAAGTGCATAAGAGGCAAGAATTTTAAGTGTTGCTGATAGGCACGATTCAGGTTTTTCATGATAAGTCTAACCTGATCCTTTTGAAAAGGTCGATCTGTCAAGTAGGCGGTCTTACCCTCTAGCGAGTCAAGAAGTCAACGAAACTCTCCTTGTCTCCTTGCTTGATCAGCTCTATGTCTCAAAGACCGACTCGTAGATCAATATTGTAGGAGTATTGATGTAAGAACTCCCAACAAAGATCCTTCTAGTTTGTGATCTTGTGTAGGTCAACAAAATTGTACTACAAAGTCATTGCCCCTACATTCTTTGATTTTCAGTCCTGTGGAACATAATGTCACGCATGGTGAATTTTCGGGGCAATTTTCCTTTAGGGATATTGAAGTTAATCCTTGGGCCGGATATTAATCATTGAACATCGAGGATTCACATAACATCTTCTATATCCGATCTATTCGTAGATCGGATTGAGGCTTGGGCTGAGGTTTAGGTTTAGGGTGAAGGTCTTTGATTTCTTCTTGAGTTCTTTGAGGATGAGGTCAAGGGTTTTTGCTATTGACTCAATCTTTTTATCCTAGACCTCAATCTTATCTTCTATTTTTGGCCGCAAATTCTCTAAATAAAGTCGTGATGGGAGTTTTCTGTTACTTGTTGGCCATTTTTGGAGGAGGGTTGTGGTTTGACCGTGAGCGGCATACTTGTGTTACTAGTAAAGGTGTCGAATGTACTAATGTGGTACGTGTTGGTGTGGGACGTATCGGTGTTGATCGTATCGGTGTTGAACTAACCTTCTTATTTCCTAGCCGCTTCGAGCCAGGATTCCCAATTTGAGTTGGATTCCCTATCCAAAAGAGTAAGTGTTTAGGATTGGCTTATGGAAAATTTTAGGGAGATGGGGCTTAAATGCTTGACTCGAAGAACGAGTGATCCTAAAGAAAAGAAAATGATATGCTCTTTTACTTTTGGATGCAATTTAGACCAAAATAAAATGCAACGATTTACATGGAGTCCCTTAGATTGGGATGAGTTTGATTTGGCTTAATGCAAATAAAAGGCTCTCTTAATTATAGATGAATTTTAATTTGGCTAAATGCAAACAAAGACTTTCCTCGTTAGATATGAATTTAATTTGGCTAACACGTACAAAAGACTATCCTAATTAGGGATGAATTTGACTTTGGCTAAATACAACTTAGAGACTATCGTAATTAGAGATGAATTTAATTTGGCTAAATACAAACAAAGACCAACCTAATTAGAGATGAATGTGACATTGGTTAATGCGAACAAAAGACTATCCTAATCAAGGATGAATTTGACTTTGGCTAAATGCAAATGAAAGACTCTTCTAATTAGATATGAATTTAATTTTCGTTAATTCAAAAATAAAATGAATGGACTCACCTTAATTGAGATGACTATAAATTTGGCTAATGCAGAAAAAAACTCACCTAATTGAGATGAATTTAGTTTTGGCTAATGCGAAAATGAAATAAATGGTCTCACCTTAATTGATATGATTTTTAATTATGGCCAATGAAATGAAATGAGTTGACATGATTTTGAAATTTAGCCAATGTAAAAATAGACTCACCTATTTGAGATGAATTTAAATTTGCCTAATGCTAATAAAAGACTCACATAATTAAGATGAATTTAAAATTTGGCTAATGCAAAGTGGATTCACCTATTTGAGATGAATTTTAAAATTTGGCTAATGCAAAATCGACTCCCCGATTGAGATGAATTTAAAATTTTCCTAATGCAAAATTGGACTCACCTATTTGAGATGAATTTCAAATTTGGCTAATGCAAACAAAGATTCACCTATTTTGAGATTAATTTAAAATTTGGCTAATGCAAAATGGACTCACCTACTTGAGATGAATTTAACATTTGGTTAATATAAAATGGACTCACCTATTTTGAGATGAATCTAAAATTTGGCTACTGCAAAATTGACTCATCTATTAGAGATGAATTTTAAATTATAAAGACTCATCAATAACTCTTTATCTCTCTATAGTTTTGATTTCAAGTCATTCTAAACTTTTTGACAAACTTATATATACATTTTCGGTATTTTCGACCCACTCGAAACCATCGATTCAAGCATAACACTCTTAATCGGGTTTCTTACTCATTTAGTCATAAATAAGAACAATGACATGAGTAAATAATTTCACAAGCACTTTTATTCCGAGCACCGACTTATTGTTCTAAGTGAAAATAAATTACAGCGTTAATTCCACCTTCTAATTTAGTATATATAATGGAATTATTTACTTGATCAAGTTTATGCATTCTGATTATTTATTCTTATTAACTTGATCACTTAAATGATTCACTCAAGATGAAATTTGAAAGTAATAAATATTAGACTCAGAAAATTCCACCTTTTAGGCCGAAGATAATTTAGTGTTTGATTATCTTTAATTAATTATTATCTTCGCCTAATCTTGGACCAAAGTATTTTTATTGAAGACTCGAGACACTTGCTCAATACTTTTCTGAGTTGTATAAAAGAAATCAGGTATAACAATCTCGTACTTATAGAGTTTTGATTTCAAGGCATTCTCTCGTATCTTAGAAACTTTTACGAGTAACATGGTATCTTCTCTAAGTGATATAGCTTTCACTTCATGTATTTCGTGCTTATCCTTGAGTGACTCGAAACTCGATACTTTGTTCCGAGTCCCTCATCACTCGGATTTGTCGCATGTTGAATAGACCGGTATTCCGCTCGGATCCGACTCCTTTCTATAAGGTCTATCTTGTTGAAGTCGGTACTCCTGGTCTGTTTCATGCTTAATCTATATCAAGGTATATCACTCTAATGTTCTTTACTTAACTTGATTCATTGCTCGGACTAGCTCTTATGGAATTTTGAGTTACATGGATACTAGACTCAAAAAATTCCATTTCGTTTCGACTCGGATAATCGGTTGCTTAATTATCGTAATTATTTTATCATCTCGTGTCTAATCTTGGACCAATGTATTTTATACTTTGAGAACCAAAATTGATTTAATTTTGTAGGTTATTCAAACGAGGATACATTTTTCGAAATACAAAAGTAACCGGCTTCAAAATGTCAAATCACCAGCAGACATGGCTTTTCACCTTCTCTCGCTCCAGTCCCGTAAGATTGTGTCGTGGCCGTCTGTTTCCAAATCTGGAAAACTGGAACGATAAGCTTAACGATGGTTTCCACCTTATCTTTCAAGACACCGCCAGTGGTTTTGGGACTTCCAAGAGAGTTTAAACCGTTGTCCAACGTTCACATTTAAACGGATACTTTCGAGTGACTCCTAAAGCTTCATCAACGGTCACAAAGGACTCTCGGTTAGCAGATGAAGATAACGGCTACTCGCCTGGTCATCTATAAATAGAAGCCACCTCATAAGACTTGAAGATTGCTGAAATTATTGTTAATACACGTACTTGAGTAAAGTCATTGTATTTATTCTCAATCTTCTACTTACAACTCCCACTCAGTAAATCTTTACTTTCGAGTTGTAAGGTCTTGTACCTAGTTACAAGCACTTTCTTACTTTCTCTGTAAGGTCCCTTGACTAAGCTGTAAGGGTTAACTCAGCTTAGTTGTCCCTATCTGTAAGGGTTATCTCAGCTAGGAAGTACTAGATCGGATAAGGGAATTTCGAGTCTAGGAAAACATGTAAAGAGTTGTCTAAGGGAGCAACTCGGGTTCGATCAGTTCACGGTATTTTGTGGACTCAAAATAGTGGATTTGACTTTGTGCTTGGATTAGCACGGTCCGTGGTTTTCTGCCCCGGGAGGGTTTCCACGTAATCTCTAAGTGTTATCTTTCCGAGTTCATTCTAGACTCGGATCGTGTTATAGCTCCTGCTTAACTCACTTATTTATTCGTGATAGCATTTCGAGTCCAAACTTTTCCGACCTCGCCGATTGACTCGTAACCTGTCTATGTCTCATCTTTGACAAAAGAGCTAAAGTTTCCATGAAAAGCATCCATCACCCTATTCACCCCCTCTATTGTGACTCGGACTCTCCCCGAGCAAACCTTCAATTGGTATCGAGCCTAGGCTTTCGAAAGGATCTAACCATCCAAAGGTCTAAAGATCAAATTGCTCGTAACAACGGAGAGTTCGACGAAGGAAGATTTTCTAACAGGCCACCAAAATTCGAGAGGATCAAACTTCGGGCACTCGGAAGAAACCGATGGAATGTTTCCTTATGGATCATGATGAAGAGGTATGGGAAATCATACAACATGGAAACTACATTCCAATGAAAACAGATGAATTCGAATCCTTCCCAAGACAAAAGCGGAATTTACACTGAGCGAAGCGAGAAGTTCGTAAAGAACTTCAAGGCAATGAACATCCTTATGTGCGCCATCAGCTCGGAGGAATATAATAGAGTATCTCGCTCGTGATTATGCCAAAGAGGTGTGGCACACACTGGTCAACACCTATGAAGGCACAAGCCGAGTCGGACAAGTGAAGATTAGTCAATATCTTCATAAGTACGAGCTATTCAAGATGGAGCCGAAGAGAACATTACTTAGATGTTCATTCGATTTACGGAGATTACCAACAATCTCAAGTCTCTGGGTAAGAAGATCACAAACGAGGAAATGCGCAGAAAGATACTCGAAGTCTACCCAAGAGATGATGGGGTCCCAAAGTGACTCGCCATAGAGGAGGCTCGGAACCTCTCACTCTTAAAGCCGACAAGCTCATTGGGAAGCTTCTCACTCACGAAATCCATCTAGAAGAGGAGGATGCCGAGGGCAGTACCAAAAGGAACATTGCACCGAAAGCCTCGGAATCCAAAGAAGCAAATCCGAGCTCCTTTGACTCGGAAGACGATCCCATGGCACTCATTGCAAGAGGCTTCAAGAGAATAATAAAGCACAAAAGTTGGGATAAAAGGCCAAAGGAAGAATTCTACAAGAAAGACAAGAGGGACGAGAAAAGGTAAGTACTCTTCACCCTCAAAGTTATCTTTATCTAAGAATTCTGGATGTTTTGAGTGTGGCAACAAAGACCACATAGTCAAAGACTCGTCCGAAAAGAAAAAGGGACGAGAAAGAAGAAGAAGGCCATGATGGCTACATGGAGCGATGAGGACTCATCAAAAGATGACGATGACTCGGACGACTCAAAGTGTTTGATGGCAATCTCCGATTCGGAGGCCGAAGGAGAGTCGGACTCGGACTCGGACAATGAGGAAACTAATCCTCAAGAGGTAATTGATTATTTCCTCAAATTCTCCAAAGTCGATTTAGCTAAGTACATTTTTACTTGTGGAAGAAAAGTCCAATTCGATTCTTCTCAATTCAAAGAACAACTTGAGTTAATTACTTCGAGAGCACTTCTTTGAAAAATGAATTAGAAAAGCCGAGACTCACACTCGGAGAACTCAAGACTAGTGCTCAAACTAATAAGACCGAGTCCGAGTTACTCAGGAAAGAAAATAAGGAGCTAAAGCAAAAGCTCACTGAGTCTCAAGATCTCGGTTTTAAAGTTTACTCTCAAGGTCGAAGAACCTTGACATGCTCTTAGGATCACAATGTGTCTCCTTTTGAAAAGAAGGTCTTGGTTTTAACAAAGAAGAGGAATCCAATTCCTACTCGAATTATTCAACAAGGATTCCGTAACCGTAAAGTTCAGGAAAGCCGAGCACGGTCCCATTCATAGAAATGAAGGGAGGACTAAGTCCAGAACTCGTTTACAAAAAGAAACCATTTTCTCCTCGTTTCAAAAGGAAAGGTTTTCAAAAAGAAAGAGACACGGACTCGGTTCTCCGAGAGGAAGACTCGAGAATCGGACAAAACCCAAAGTTATTCAAATCGGGTTTCGAAACACCTTCTTCCTCATAAAAGGACCAAAGTAAGGAATGTTACTGGGTTCCTTAGAGGAAGTGAGAAGGGTTAGATTCTCTCTATTCTGCAGGTCACTCGGAAGAGATCAAAAGGACACTGGTACCTTGACGAGTGGATGTTCACGTCATATGTAAAGGAGGAAAGGTCACATTTCCGAGTTGGAAAAACATAAAGGAGGAAAGGTCACATTTGGAGATGATAGCAAAGGCAAGATAGTGGGGATTGGCAAGATTGGTAAAAGAAGCAATCAGGTCGATCCAGTCTACCTTGTCAGAGGATTAAAGTATAATCCGCTTAACATCTCTCAATTATGTGATAAAGGTCACAAGGTAAGATTCACTCGGACCAATTGCTACATTTCTAATGTCTCTACCAAAGAAATCAAGCTTTCAGGTAAGAGATCAGGTAATACTTATATCATTCCTCTTTCGACCCAAGTAAGAACTTATCTTGCTTAAAAGCATCTCTTCATGATGATTCATGGAAATGGCATCGTAGATTAGGCCATATTAGCATGCATACTATCAAAAACTGGCATCTCATAGTCCGGTTAGGGGTTTGCCTAACCGTGTCTTTGAGAAAGATAAAGTTTGTGACGCATACACCGTAGGGAAACAAGTCGGATCTACATTCAAATCTCTGAAGACAGTTTCCATATCCAAAGTGCTTGAGCTACTACATATGGATTTATGTGGCGAAATCCTCGTTAAGAGTCTTGGAGGTAAATCTTACATATTCGTTATTATTGATGATTATTCTCGATTTACTTGGGTGTGTTTTCTTAAGCACAAAATGAAGCTTTCAAGGAGTTCAGCAAGCTCGCAGAAAAATCCAAGTTGAGTCTCGGACTTAGATCCGGAGGATTCGAACCGACCATGGAAGGGAGTTTGACTACTCGGAATTCTCGAGTTTTGTGACAAAAATGGAATCTCTCACAACTTCTCAGCACCCAGAACTCCTCAACAGAATGGAGTAGTAGAGAGAAAGAATAGAACCCTTGAAGAAATAGCAAGGACGATGATGATTGAGCACAACTTGCCTTACTATTTACGGGCCGAGGCAATCAATACAACCAACTATACTTTGAATAGATGCCTCATCGGACCCATATTGAAGAAAACACCTTACGAGCTCTACAAGGAGAAGAAACCAAATATTTCCTACTTCCGACCATTTGGATGTAAGTGCTTCATTCACAACAATGGTAAGGATCACTCGACCAAGTTTGATGCTCTGAAGGTATTTTTCTAGGTTATTCTGCTCACAAGCAAGGCTTATCGTATTTTCAATAAGAGAACTAACAAAGTGGAAGAAAGTATCCACGTTGTGTTTGATGAGCTTGAACAGGAGAAACCAAGCGAGTCTTCATACTCGAATTGAAGCTCAGTAGAGATGATGACGAAGCCGAACCCACAAAGACTCGGACTCAACCGACTCAAAATGACGTCACTCGGAACAAAGTGACTCAAAATGAGGCAACTCAAGAGCTCACTCAAAATGAACAAGCCAATGAAGAAGATCACTCAGAATAAGCTTTTAAAGATCAAGTAGTTCAGCCCACAAATCTCGTGAATCGGAGAACCGGTAAAGCATTCAAGTTTACCTCCTGTCATCCACTAGAAAACATAATTTCGATATTAATAAGTGGGGTAAGAACTCGTTCCTTTCTTCAAAATCTATGTGCATTCACTGCATTCATCTCATTAACTGAACCTAGAAATGCACTAGAGGCCCTTAATGAACCTGAATGAGTAGAGGCCATGCAAGAGGAAGTCAATCAATTCGAAAGAAACCAAGTTTGGACTCGACCAATCGACCTTCTTACCACCAAGTTATAGGAACCAAATGGGTTTTCAAAAACAACCTGGATGAGGGTAGAGTGGTAGTTAGAAACAAGGCTAGACTTGTGGCTCAAGGATACAATCAAGAAAAAGGAATTGATTGTGGGGAAACATTTGCACCTGTTGCCGAATCGAAGCTATTAGAATTTCGTTCGCATTTGCATCCAAGCATGCATATTAAATTATATCAAATGGATGTTAAGTGTGTGTTTCTCAATGGTTTTATTGAAGAGGAAGTCTATGTCGAGCAGCCTCCTGGTTTTGAAAACTCAGAATTTGCAAATCATGTTTTCAAACTTCAAAAGGCACTCTATGGTCTTAAACAAGCCCCTCGAGCTTGGTATGAATGACTCGAGTAGCTTCTTGGACCAAAATGATTTTAAAAGAGGTCAGATCGATAAGACTCTCTTCATAAAGACTAAGACAAAAGATTTCCTTATTGTTCAAATCTATGTTGATGATATTATCTTCGGTGCTACTAATGAATTTCTATGCCGAGAATTTTCCGAGTTGATGAGTCGAGAATTCCAAATGAGTATGATGGGACAACTCAATTTCTTCCTTGGTTTACAAATCAAACAAGACAAAGATGGGATCTATGTCCATCAATTAAAGTATACCAAGGAACCGCTAAAGAAATATAAACTTCAAGATGCAAAGCATGCATATACACCCATGAGCGAAGAAGCATAAAACTTGACTCGGACGAGAAAGGTAAAGCAACAGATCGAAACTCTATCGAGGTATGATTGGATCTTTTCTATATCTTACTTCTAGCCGGCCTGATATAATGTTCGGTGTTTGCTTATGCGCAAGATTTCAAGCTAATCCAAAAGAATCACATCTCACTGCGGTGAAGAGAATATTTAGATATCTTACAGTGTACTCGAACTTAGGTCTATGGTACTCAAGAGACTCGAACCTGTCTCTCACCGGATACTCGGACGTGGACTACGCTGGATATAAAGTTGATCGAAAGAGCACTTATAGAGTTTGCCAATTTCGGGTCAATCCCTAGTCTCCCGGCACTCAAAGAAGCGGAACTCAGTAGCTCTATCAACTGCTGAAGCCGAGTATATTGCAGCTGGAGCTCGTTGCGCTCATATTCTATGGATAAAGCAACACTTGAAAGATCTTGGACTGTCCTTCAAATCGGTACCAATCAAGTGTGACAATCAAAGTGCAATCAGCATCACCAAGAATCCAGTCCAAGCACTCGAAGACGAAGCATATCGAGGTCGGATATCACTTCCTACGAGACCACTCGAAAAAGATGATATTGAACTTGAGTTCATTCCTACTAATCTTCAATTAGCCGATATCTTTACTAAGCCTCTCGGTGAAGATCAATTCTGTTTCATTCGAAATGAGCTTGGTATGTTAAATGCATGATTATGTGCTATGTGTTTTCAAATTATCAACAACCATTAGCTTAGTTGATTCAGTGAAACTAGGTTAGTAATTATTTCTTGTTTCGAGTCACTCGGAACCCATTCCGAGTCACACTCGGACGTAGAGAAAAATTTAGACTTCAAATTTTCTGAAATTATCTCTAGAATAGTGGAGAGTTTCGAATATATTTTCAAAACCTTTTTCTCTCTCTCTCTCTCGAGCACTCGTGATCGGACGATAGCTGTGGATCTCTAACCGCTGAAATCTTAACCGTTGAAGAGAACCGTCAAACCGGTCTTCAATGACCGATGGACAAGCCGAGTCGAACAAAGTTATACTTAACGGATAGTTGACGAGCGCGTTTCTTTTCTATAAATAGCGTCTATTCATCTTCGTCTCGGTATTCTACATTTCATCTCTTTCAAACGAAACTTTTCGCGGAAGATTTCTACATACACAGTGATCGTTGAATTTCTTCAAGCGTCGTAAAGGCCATTTCACGTAAGTTTCGATCTGCTCTCATCTCGCTCTTCTACTCTTTTTCGTTTGCTCTCATCTACTTCTTCCTTTCTCTTCTTACTCAAAAGTTTCATCTTTCCTTCCACCTCTCAAAATGCCTAAAAGAGGTAACCATCCCGACTTCCAAGTCTCTTCCTCCTCCAAAAACCTCGCACCAAAACTCCGGAAAGCTCAACCCCCTCCAAACCCATTGTCACCCAACACCTTGCGTTGGACGACAAATTCTTTCCTACAACCAAATTTTCTTGTTTGGCTCAGATTCAAACAATTCCAAGTTCCTCTCCCCTCGGACCCTAACGCCGTGTCCGAGGCTGCCGTTGTTGTCGGTAAAAAGGAACTTCGAGGGTACGGATACCGGAAACCGACCACGGTGTCCGGGCACATAACTCCGAACCGAGGCCTCCTTCTCCGCCTCGGACTCGGAAATCAACCCCTCTCTCTCTCCCTTCTCCACCTGTTGGTGCCTCCAAATCTCTCTTTACTCTTTTGTCCCTAGTTTTTATGGACAAAATCAGCTCTGTGTCCACTGTCTTCCAGGACACGCTCCGGTCTTTCAAACTTCCCGTCTAAAATTTGAATATCAACCAAAAGACCGCCCAATCCCAAATCCGAAAGCGAGCAAACTCCGATTCTTGAGATGAGGGAGCTGGTGAAGGAGCGAAGGAGCCGGTCGAGCTCCTCGAGAGAGAAGGTCCAAGGCGGCTCAGGACCATGGTGACTCGGACGCGTCTCGAAGCGTCTTCGAGCCCGAGTCCGACCTCCTCGGACAGCGGGAAGAAGAAGAAGAAGGCTGCAGATGCGAAGGCTGCAGACACCGAGGAGCCTGCGGCCGAGGCAGCTCCATTCGGGCAAGGGGACGAACACAAGGAAGAAGCGAGTGGGAACTGCCGAGGGTCGGATTGCTCCACAAGCTCGGATAGCAGTACTCAACTCGAGACAGCGATGCGGGTGGGTCAAAGACCTAGCTGCACCGGCGGGTCAGATTGAGCAGCCCCTCCAGGCTACCAAGCTTCAACGGGAAGAACCCCTCGATCCACTCGTTCCGGGTCGGCCACTCGCAGTTGAGCCCCGACAATCATACCGGTTCTCCCTCCGCCACGCTCAAGCACATCGTCAAGATCTTACCGGCGCCGGCGTACCTCCAACCCCTCCGCTTCCACTCGAAATCCCCTCTCCCTCGTAGGCGCCATGCATTGTGTTACAATGCCAAAGTCTGCCAAATTCTTCTTTCGAGAGATTTTCATTTTCTTTCTTTTGTCCAGACATCTAAGTTGTACTAGTTGTTCTTTTCTTCCCTTCTTTTTGTTGTTTTTCTCTGAAAGACAAGGGGGAGAAATAGAGTAAGAAAAACTTGTTGTCTTATTTAGTGGAAGTTTTTCCCTCCTTTTGAATATATATTTTCTTTAACTTTAATGGACTAATGCATTTCATTATTAATTTCGAGTTCATTATTGTTAGCATGCTTTCCTGAGTTAACATTAATTCCTTGATAAAGCATACTTCACTTTATGCTCGATACATTAAGTATGTCTTACTCATCTCATCTCATGCGCAACTACTCGGAATCGGATCTTTTTCACTAACAAAGTTTCTATCTAACTATGGAATTCCTTTTATCAAAAAGGGGAGATTGAAGACTCAGCCACTCGCTCAATACTTTTCGAGTTGTAGAAAAGGAATCGAGTATAACACTGTCGTACTTATAGAGTTTTGATTTCAAGGCATTCTCTCGTATCGTAGAAACTTTTCCGAGTAACATGGTAACTTCTCTAAGTGATATAGCTTTCACTTCATGTATTTCGTGCTTATCCTTGAGTGACTCGAAACCCGATACTTTGTTCCGAGTCCCTCATCACTCGATTTGTCGCATGTTGAATAGACCGGTATTCCGCTCGGATCCGACTCCTTTCTATAAGGTCTATCTTGTTGAAGTCGGTACTCCCATCTGTTTCATGCTTAATCTATATCAAGGTATATCACTCTAATGTTCTTTACTTAACTTGATTCATTGCTCGGACTAGCTCTTATGGAATTTTGAGTTACATGGATACTAGACTCAAAAATTCCATTTCGTTTCGACTCGGATAATCGGTTGCTTAATTATCGTAATTATTTTATCATCTCGTGTCTAATCTTGGACCAATGTATTTTATACTTTGAGAACCAAAATTGATTTAATTTTGTAGGTTATTCAAACGAGGATACATTTTTCGAAATACAAAAGTAACCGGCTTCAAAATGTCAAATCACCAGCAGACATGGCTTTTCACCTTCTCTGCTCCGAGTCCCGTAAGATTGTGTCGTGGCCGTCTCGTTTCCAAATCTGGAAAACTGGAACGATAAGCTTAACGATGGTTTCCACCTTATCTTTCAAGACACCGCCGAGTGGTTTTGGGACTTCCAAGAGAGTTTAAACCGTTGTCCAACGTTCACATTTAAACGGATACTTTCCGAGTGACTCCTAAAGCTTCGTCAACGGTCACAAAGGACTCTCGATCAGCGAGATGAAGATAACGGCTACTCTGCCTGGTCATCTATAAATAGAAGCCACCTCATAAGACTTGAAGATTGCTGAAATTATTGTTAATACACGTACTTGAGTAAAGTCATTGTATTTATTCTCAATCTTCTACTTACAACTCCCACTCGTAAATCTTTACTTTCCGAGTTGTAAGGTCTTGTACTTAGTTACAAGCACTTTCTTACTTTCTCTGTAAGGTCCCTTGACTAAGCCGTAAGGGTTAACTCAGCTTAGTTGTCTCTAGTTGTAAGGGTTATCTCAGCTAGGAAGTACTAGATCGGATAAGGGAATTTCGAGTCTAGGAAAACTTGTAAAGAGTTGTCTAAGGGAGCAACTCGGGTTCGATCGGTTCACGGTAATTTGTGGACTCAAAATAGTGGATTTGACTTCGTGCTTGGATTAGCACGGTCCGTGGTTTTCTGCCCCGGGAGGGTTTCCACGTAATCTCTAAGTGTTATCTTTCCGAGTTCATTCTAGACTCGGATCGTGTTATAGCTCCTGCTTAACTCACTTATTTATTCGTGATAGCATTTCGAGTCCAAACTTTTCTGACCTCGCTGATTGACTCGGAACCTGTCTATGTCTCATCTTTGACAAAAGAGCTAAAGTTTCCACGAAAAACTTCCATCACCCTATTCACCCCCTCTAGGGTGACTCGAGACTCTCCCCGAGCAAACCTTCATTTATAATTTGAGTACCACTTTGATTTACTTTTCTGGATTGATTAAAGTATTTCAATCTGATTTTAAAAATCAAAAGCAACCAGTTTCTAATCGTTAAACATAAGTAGATAGAAATCAGCAATTTATAGACAAGGGTGAGACACCATGTCGGGGTTGTTTGTTCCCAAGTCCGGTAAACAACAACTTCGGGTCTAATGGATGTTTTCAACACAAATCTCAGTCACAACAAGTGGGATGGACCACTTTTGAGCCAAGGACCACCACACAACGTTCACATTACAACGGATCGTTTTCCGAGTGACTTAGACTAGCCATTACAACGACTATGAAGCTCACTAGTCCGAACAAGCTTCAACGGCTAATCTACCCTGCTGTGTATAAATGAAAGCCTCTCAACAAGACTTGAGGATTGCTGAACGCATTAAAAAACACTTAGTGCATACTTACTCAATTTTTAGCTTACAACTCTATTTCTATAATTCTTACTTTCGAGTTGTAAAGAGAAAGTATTGTTATCATTTCTACTCTTTCTACTTTCTTGTAAGTTCCTTGATTGAGTTGTAAGGACTAGCTTAGCTTAGTTGTGCCTAGCTGTCAAGGTTACCTCGGTTAGGAATTACTAGATCGGATAAGGGAACTTCCAAGTCTAGGAAAACTTATAATTGAATTGTCTATGGGAGCAATTCTGTAAAGAGTCGGTCTTTGTATTTTATAGATTCAAAATAGTAGATTTGGCTTGGTGCTTGGACTAGCAATGTCCGTGGTTTTACTGCCCCAGGAGGGTTTCCATGTATTTCTCTATGTATTGCACTTTCGAGTCCGATCTTGAGTGAAAATTATTTTCTAAGTCTGTTTTGTGCACTTTTTGTCATTAATTCTAATAATCTTCCATCACCCTATCTTCCCCGCCTCTAGGATGACTTAACCTCTCCAATAGCTAACCATCAATTGGTATCGAGCCTAGCCAGTCAAGAGGATCTTACAATCCAAAGGTCTAAAGATCATATGGCTCGGAACAATGGAGAATTTGATAAAGGAATATCTTTCCCTGGACCACCCAAGTTCAAGGGATTAAACTTTGCACAGTGGAAGAAGATGATGGAATGCTTCAATTCACGATTGTGATGAGGATGTCCGGAACATGATCAAGCATAGAAACTATACTCCTATGAAGATGGAAGGAACAAGAGTTGTACCCAAGGAGAAGTCAAAATACACCATCGAAGAGAATGAAAAATACTGGAAGAACTTCAAGGCCATGAACACTCGATGTGCGCTATAAACTCGAGAAGAATACAACAGAGTGTCTACATGTGACACAGCTAAAGAGGTGTGGGATACATTACTCAACACCTATGAAGGAACCAGCCAAGTGAAGTAGGCAAAAATAATCCAGTTTCTTCACAAGTATGAGCTGTTCAAAATGGAGCTCGAGGTGAACATCATTCGGATGTACATTCGCTTCACTAAGATTGTCAACAATCTCAAATCTCTGGGTAGAAAGATCTCTCACGAAGAAGTTGTTAGAAAACTTCGAGAAGTCTACTAAAGTGAAGATGGGGTCCCATGGTGACAACAACTAAAGAAGCTCAAGATCTTTCCAAACTAAAGCCAGATGAGCTTATTGGGAAGCTAGTCACTCATGAGCTGCACCTAGAAGAAATGGAAGCTAAGGTGAGCAACAAAAGGAACATTACACTTAAGGCCTTAGAAGATAGACGACAAAGTCTAAGCTCCTCGGATTCGAAGAGGATCCCATGACACTCACTGCCCGAGGTTTCAAGAAGATTATGAAATACAAAAAGTGGCAAAAGGGGCAAAAGATGGAGTTATATAAGAAAGACAAGAAAGGTAAATACTCATCCTCTTCTAATTTGTCTTTAATTAAGAACTCGGTCTGTTTTGAGTGTGGCGGAACGGAGCACATAGTTAAGGACTCGTCTAAAAAGAAAGAAGGACAAAAAGAGAAAAAGGCTATGGTCGCTGCCTGGAGTGATGATGACTCGGAAGAAGATGACGACTCGATGACTCAAAGTGTCTAATGGAACCGACAAACTCAAAAGTTGGATCCGAGACAGACGGTGATGATTCGGATGCTTGAGGAAACAAATCCTAAGTAAGTAATTAACCGTTTCCTTAAGTTTTCCAAACTTGATCTTACAAGATCTATCTTCACTTTGGAAGTAAAGTCCAATTCTGATTCTGTTGAATTCAAAGAACAACTAGAGTCTCTTACTACTAAGAACATCACTTTGAAAAAGGAATTAGAAAATTTGAGACAAAATCTGAAATTGCTTGAGACCAGTACTCAAGATAATGAGACCGATTCTAAGTGCCTCAAAAATTAAAATAAGCAACTTAAACAAAAGCTCAATGAGTCATAAGAGTTTGTCTTAAGACTCACTTAAGGTCATAAGAACCTTGATCTTTCACTTGGCTCTCAGTGTGTTTCATTCGAGAAAAGAAGGTCTTGGTTACAATGTCTGAAGAGAAAAACAATTCTTATAACAATCTTTTCAAAACTAATTGTAGAACCGTTAAGTTCGGGAAGGCTGTGAAGACTCGACATGTCATATACATCATTCTGAGTTCCATCAAGGAACCAGGTATAGGACTTCATCTCTTATAAGGTTTTGATTAAAAGTCATTCTATCTATTTTATAAGCTTTTCCGAGTGATATAGCATCTTTTCGAGTGTTACGTAAACTATCGCATATGTTCTCTTTCGACTCGATCGACTCAAAAATCATATTCTTGTTTATCATTTCACACACGGTTCGAGTGACTCGGACAACACTCGGATATATTGCATGTTCAAACATTTGTTCTATTTTGCATAAACTAAGGTCTGACTTCATGATCTAAGTTTGATTGGATTACTTGTGTTAATTCATATTTCTAAGTCAGTATGCTCTGCAGTCTAGATCAAGTCTTTCCATTCTGATGTTATTTATCTGTCTTGCTTTACTTCTAGATCGACTTAGACGGAATTTGAGTATAATGGATATTAGACTCAGAAAATTCCATTTCTTTCTCACTAAGATAATTATGGACTTAATTATCTTAATTAAAATTATTATTTGTGTCTAATCTTCGACCAAAGTATTTTATACTTTGAGAACCAAGTCTATTTACTTTTGTAGGTTATTCAAACGAGGCTATCATTTTTCTGAATTACAAAAGTAACCGGCTTCAAAACGCCAAATCACCAGCAGACAAGGCTTTTTCCACCTTCGACCAAGGCCCGGACAATCGTGTCGGGGTTGTCTGTTTCCAAAACTAGAAATCCGCAACGCTAAGCTCAACGGTGGTTTCTACCCTACTTTTTAGACACCACCGGTGGATTGGGACTTCCAAAGGAGTTAAGAGCCGTTGCCCAACGTTCACACCTCAACGGATATTTTCGAGTGACTCGGAAAATCCATTGCAACGGTCACAAAGGACTTCTAGTCGGAAGATAGTCACAACGGCTAATCTGCTTGGTTATCTATAAATAGAAGCCAACTCTCAAGAGTTGAAGATTGCTGAACTAACTGTCAATACACGCACTTAAGAAAAAGTCATTGTATTCATACTCAATCTTCTACTTACAACTCCAACTTTGTACTTAATATCTTTCCGAGTTGTAAGGTCTTGTAATCAATTTACAAACACTCATTCTGGTTGAGTCTTTCTACTATACTTTGTGGATTCAAAATAATGGATTTGACTTGGTGCTTGGATTAACACCGGCCGTGGTTTTCTGCCCCAGGAGGGTTTCCACGTAACTTTCCGAGTTAGTACTTTTTGAGTCCAATCTAGACTCGGACTCTCCATAGAGTCATCTCTAGTTTTATTCTTCCATTACTTGTTTAAATTTCCCAATCAACCTATTCACGCCCCTCTAGGTTGACTTAGTCTGTCCAAGAGCAAACCTTCGAGCTGAGCATAGTCTCATTCATTCATAGAGAAAAGCGACTAAGCCCATACCGGTTTTCATGAAAAAGACTTCTCAATCTGTTTATAAAGGAAAAGTTTTTCAAAGAAGATAGACATAGATAGTTTTCTAGAAGGAAGACTCGGAATTAGACTAAACCCAAAATTATTCAAATCTAGGTTCCCAAAAGTGCTCTTCCTAAAAAAAAAGAAAAAAGGACCATAGTAAAGAATGTTACCTGGGTTTGTAAGAGGAAGCTGAGAAGGGTTAATTTGTTTCGTTTTACAGGTAACTCAAAAATGAAAGGGTCACTGGTACTTAAACAGTGGGTGTTTACGCCATATGTATGGAGACTCAAGACTCTTCTTAGAGTTAGAGGAAATGAAAGGAGGAAAGGTCACATTTGGAGATAACAGACAAAGGAAAGATAGTTGAGATTGGCAGAATTGGTCAAGGACATAGCTCGGTCAGTCCAGTCTATCTTGTCAAATGGCTCAACTACAACGTTACGAGTGTATGTCAATTATGTGACAAAGGTCAAGAGTTAAGATTCACTCGGACCAACCTGCTTCATTTCGATGCAGGTCACCAAAAAGACAAGGCTCTCAGTGTCCGAGCTCAGGTAACACTTACACCATTCCTCTTTCAAATTCTAATCAAGATTTATCATGCTTAAAAGCATCTTTGAATGATGATTCATGGACATGGATACCATTAAAAAGCTTGCATCTCATTGATTAGTTAGGGTTTTACCTAATCGTGTATTTAAGAAAGATAAAATCTGTGAGACATGCATAAAAGAAAAGCAATGTAAGATCATCTTTTAAACCACACAAAACCGTGTCTACATCCAAAGTATTTGAATTAATTCATATGGATTTGTGTGGTGAAATTCCTATAAAAAGCTTAGGAGGTAAGTCATATGTGCTAGTTATTATTGATGATTATTCATTATTTACTTAGGTATGTTTTCCGAAGAACAAGAATGAAGCCTTCAAAGATTTGACTAAGATTTGCTTGGAAAATTCAAGTGGAGTGTGAGAATCGGATCATAAGAGTTTGAATTGACCATGAAAGGGAGTTCTATTACTCAAAATTTAAAGACCTTTGTGACAAGAATGACACCTACCACAACTTGTCGGCACCAAGAACTCCTCAACAGAATTGAGTAATGGAGAGAAAGAACAGAACTCTTGAAGAAATATAAGGACAATGATGATTGAAAATGATCTACCTTATTATTTATGGGCAACACAACAAATTATACACTCAAAAGATGCCTCATCGGACCCATTCTAAAGAAGACACCCTATGAGCTATACAAAGGAAAGAAGCCCAACATTTCCTACTTTGAACCATTCGGATGTAAATGCTATATGCATAACAATGGTAAGGAATATCTAACTAAGTTTGATGCAAGGTCCGATGAAGGTATATTTCCGGGTTACTCATCTCATAGTAAAGCTTATAGAATTTTTAATAAGAGAACTAACAAAATGGAAGAAAGTATCCACGTTGTCTTTGATGAGATTGATCATAGAAGGAAAAGTGAACCAACTTTCTCGGATCTTAAGCTCAATAGAGATGAAGATGATATTGCTGAAGATGAGCGAGAGAATGAGTAAAAACAAAAGAACCGAGGCACGAGAATGAAGCAACTCGGAACGAACTAACTCGGAATAAGCAAGTTGAAGAGTCATCTCGGAATACGAAGATCAAACTGAAGGTGTTCGGGAAACTGAACCAGCTAAAGATTAGACTATTCAACCAATAAACCTGGTAAATCAAAGGATAGGTAAAGCTTTCAAATATGCATCCAGTAACCCACCTGTGAACATTCTTTTTGATATTAAAAGTGGGGTAAGACTCATTCTTCTTTGCAAAATCTATGTGCATTATAAGAATTCATATAATTAATTGAACCTAAAAATGCAATAGAGGCCCTACTTTAACCTAAATGGGTAAAAGCCATACAAGAACAATTAAATCAATTTGAAAGAAACCAAGTATGGACTCGACCAAATGACCTTTTGACCATCGAGTAATAACAACCAAATGGGTTTTCAAGAACAAACTGGATGAGGGAGGTTTGGAAGTAAAAAATAAGGCCCGACCAATTGCTAAAAGATATAACAAAGAAGAGGGAATTGATTGTGGGGAAACATTTGCACCTGTTATTAGGATTGAGGCAATTAGAATTCTCTTAGCATTTGCATCTAGCATGATTATTAAGCTTTATCAAATGGATGTTAAATGTGCATTTCCTAATGGTTATATTCAAGAAGAAGTTTATGTTGAACAACCCCTGGATTTGAAAATTCTCAATTTTCAAATCATGTTTTCAAATGGAAAAAGGCTTTATATGGTTTGAAAGAAGCTACCAGAGCTTGGTATGAAAGACTAAGCAATTTCATGGTTAAAAATGACTTCATAGGAGGTCTTAGTAACAAAACTCTATTTACAAAAACCAAGGGGAATGATTTTCTTATCATTCGGATCTATGTTGATGACATTATATTTGGAGCTCCTAATGAAACTCAATGGCAAGTGTTTTTAGGTTAATGAGACAGGAGTTCCAAATGAGCATGATGGGAGAACTCAACTTCCTCCTTGGATTACAAATCAAGTAAGAGAAGGATGACATTTATGTTCATCGGTTAAAATGCACCAAGGAGTTACTGAAGAAGTACAAGCTATAAGATGTGAAGCATGCAACAATACCAATGAGTAGCAATACTAAACTAGACTCAAACGAGAAAGGTGAAGCATTAGATCGAAACTCTACAGAGGTATGATTGGATCTCTACTATATCTCATGTTTATTTTCTGCCTTTGTGTAAGATTCGAAGCTAATCCTAAAGAATCACATCTCCTTGCGGTGAAGTGAATTTTTAGATATCTTACAAGAACTCATACACTAGGTCTTTGGTATTCAAAGGACTTAGATCCGACCTCGATCTGGACACTCGGATGCTGACTATGCTGGATACAAAGTTGATAGAAAGAGCACATAAGGAGCATGCCAATTTTTGGGTCAATCTCTACTCTCCCGGCATTCAAAGTCGCAAAACTCGGTTGCTCTATCAACTGTTGAGGCTGAGTACATAGTAGCTAGAACTTGCTATGCTCAGATTCTTAGGATCAAGCAGCATTTAAAGGATTTAAGTATGTCATTCACATCCATCCCAATCAAGTGTGCCAATCAACGTGCAATTAGCATCACTAAGAATCTAGTTCAAGCACTAAAAATGAAGCATATTAAGGTCGGGTATCATTATCCGAGAGACCATTATGAAAAATGTGATATAGAACTTCGGTTTATTCTTACAAAATTTCAATTAGCTGATATTTTCGCTAAACCTTTGAGTGAAGATCAGTTTTGCTTTATTAGGAATAAACTTGGTATGCTAATTGCATGATTATGTAAGTTAATACATGTGTTATTATATTTCGATTGTTTATGCTTTGAGTGAATAAGAAATAGATCAATTGACACGAGAATGAGACTAGGCTATGAGTTATTAATTTTCCGAGTGTGTTACGAGTGACTCGGTTTAAGAAAAATGGACATCAAAATTCTAAGATCATCTCTAGATAAATGGAGAATCTTAGAAATCTTTTCGAAAATCTTTTCTTCTCTCTCTGTCATGTCAGCAATCGGAAGAACTAGCCATTAGAAGAAAACTACTTGAAACTAGTCATTACTCACTCGGGAGTCTCAACGGTTTGATAACCATCACTTGGAGGGCTAAGTCGAAATGCGATTGTTCATTGAAAGCCTTTATTCTATAAATAGCGCCGCTTCGATTTCATTCATTCACTTTGCCTACTTGTTGCTCACACTCTCGTTCTCCTTGCTCTCGCTCTATCATACTCAAATTCTCTCTATGTGTCTCACTCATATGTGTTCTTCACTCTCGTTCTCTTTACTCTCTATCTCTTTTAATATGCCTAAGAGAGGTTCAACTATGGAGGGAGGTTCGGCCACAAAGAAGGGCAGAGCTAAAACAACTCGATCCGAGGGTGCCTAAGCCAAGGGAAAACCCTACCTCGGATGATCCAAACCTTATGGTCGCTCAACATTTGTTTATTGACGACAAATTCTTCACCAAAGCATCTTTTTCTTGGATAAAATCCACCATTAAAACCTTCTTCTCCTACTATCCCTTAAAAGAGAATCCTAATAACAAAGTTCTTAACGTTTTCTTTGACATTCTGGAAGGGTATGAGGTTGACCTCTTTCCTTTTATCCTAGAACAGATTGCTTCGTTCCATATGACAAGAAGAAGAATCGTTATCCCTTTGGAGCTCTTCTTTTAAATGTCCTTAGAGCTCCGTTGTCTGTTTTCACAGAGGTGAACTCATTGGCCTTGGATACCAGGAAATCCAAATTAGTGTCTAGGTTTATTCTTCAGAACTAGCTCCTCCTCCTCCACCTCGGACTCGGACCGGTTCCGAGGTCCTACTTCTTACTACTAAACCTTCCACTTCTCAATCTGCCCCTTCACTTGATTTACTTCGAAGGTGGCAACTCGGCTTATCTCTTTGGCTAAAGAGTTGGAAACTACTCTAGGAGCATTCCAAGCCTTCATACCAATTTTGACTAAGCTCCAAAGCAAGACTCAAACTCAGATTGATCGAGTCAAGTCTTAGTTGTTGAACTTAAGGAGGTGATCAAGCACCAAGAAGACTAGATTCGCCACCTCCGAGAAAGAAGACCCAAGGCAACAGAGGACTCAAAACCGAAGATGCACAACCCTTAGAGTCATCCAAGTACTTCGAGTCCAAGTCGAAGAAGTCGAAGAAGAAGAAGAAGAAGGATAAGGAGAAGTTAATGGAGAAGGACAAAAGGAGACTGAAGCAATTCAATCCGAGGGTAAGGCCGATAAAGAACCCGAGGTGATCTCCTCATATCACACTCAGCCTACCTCATAAGAGGCTGGCGATGTAGGCCAATCTAAGGCCCCTTCTTTAGTTCAACAGACCTACAAGCAGCAGTTGTTAAGGCCTCGGAAGAAGAAGAAGCAAATGAATAACTACATCTATCTCACGGACGTGTGATTTCACTTCTCGATCTACCTCTGCTATTGCCTCTAAGCCAAGCTATCTCTACTTAAGGCTACAGGCGTATGCACAATCCTCGGTTTTTACTTGTTGCCAAACTGCTCCTCCTCCATCTTGAATTCTTTTTGTTTTGTCCAACATCTTGGTACATAATTGTTGTTTCCTCCCTCTTGAATTATTTTGATGAAATGTAGAGGGGAGAGAAAAGATAGAAAATAGAGATGTTCGGTTTAAGGGGAGTTTTTATGATTGCTTCTTTGTTTGTTTAAGTTAATGTGTAATTGCTTCAAATGATTAATGAAATTTTTTTATTTCTAAGCATGTCTATTTCTGAGCATATTTTGTATTTACAATGATATATTTTTCATTATTCCGTGACAAGTATATGTTTACTTCAAGAAGCCTCGCTCCGAGTTGTATATGATCTAAGCTGAGATGTTCAATATTCTTTATTATTTTTCTTGCTCGATCAACATACAATGCAAAGTTAACTCTCGGAACTGATTAGTTTCTTTTTTCTTTATTTTTTATTATTTTCTCGGCTCAGCTCTAAGTATGGAATACTTTCATCAAAAAGGGTGAGATTTAAGACTCGGGTATAAGTCTCTATCTCTCTATAGTTTCGATTTCAATTCATTATAAGCTTATTGAGAAACTCATATTTAAGTTTTCATTATTTTATGACCCACTTAGAAACCATCTATTGAGCATAACACTCTTAATTGGGCTTCGACTCACTCGGGAATAAGTCGGAACAAGGGCGTGAGGAAATAATTTCACAAACAGTCTTATTCCGAGCACGGACTTATTGTTCTAAGTGAAAATGAATTATATCGTTAATTCCACCTTCTAAGTCAATATATTTAATGAAATTGTTTACTTGATCAAGTTTATGCATGCTGATTATTTATTTCTATTAACTTGATAACTTAAATGATTAACTAAAGATGGAATTCGAATGTAGTGAATACTAGACTCATAAATTCCATCCTTTCGGATCGAAGATAATTTAGTGCTTAATTATCTTTAATTAGTTATTATCTTTGCCTAATCTTGGACAAAAGTATTTTTATACTTTGAGTACCACATTCATTCAAGCATGAAAATGAAAAGAAAGGATATAACCTAAACCACAAAGGATCTATGGTAAAAAGAGAGATAAATCATGGTAGGATATATGGTGTCTCATAGTCCGAGAATTTAGTCCTCTATGGGGTGCAACGACAGGAAATAGCATGAATTCTTGGTGCCTCTTGGTAAACCAAAGGGAAGAGGTACCACCTCCTTGATGGTCAAGCCTAGTTGGGCCCATCCGGGTTAGCGAGTTTGAACCTCCTCCAAAAGATGTTCTTAAGGGTAAAGCCTAGTGGTCGAAATTAAAAGCAACTATATTCGAGGCTGCCTAAATGCAGGATGCCAAATACAAAACACATTAAAAAACCTCACAACTCAAACATTCAAGTCTAAACATCTCAATAAGTGATATTCCCCGGTGGAGTTGCCACCGTAGGAATCGCGACCCAGTCCTTAGGTAAAGGGAACCGGATAAGGACCGAGCTTTCAGTCAATTCTCGGGTCTCTTTGGTTTTTGAAGATGACTTTGAATGTTTATTAGAAATGGGGATGTACCTCTTATTGCGATTATCGACTTTTGGAATTTAATTTGAAAAAGTTTAAAGAGAATATTGATTGACGATTTTATTAATCTTATTTTTAGAAATTATTTTTAGAAGCCTTGGGATATTACTTCATAATTTAGAAAATAGAAAAATTTAAATTGTAATTCTGCTGCAAGGCTTTCGGGCCAAAACAAGTGTGAAAATATTAGCTTAGACCAAAGCCTTGATTGCTTGACTGTTTGACGCCTATAAGAGCTAGCACCGTACGGTCGCCAGCACCAGACCATGGATTGTGATTGGAGGTTCGGTCTTAGTCCATGGCTCAAGGTGTCGAAATAAAATCTAATTTTTGTCATCTTAAATCGAAATGCCGAGGTGCACTTTTAGGAGAAATAAAATAGAAAATGAGAGTGGCTAATCAATTTTGAGAAATAAAAACTAACAAAAATAAAAAGAAGACTCTTCCAATCTTAGTATGGGTAGAGTAAGCTTTAAAGAGGTTTAAAAGTTGACTCCATCAGTCTAGAACCGAGAATCTAGATTTGGGGGCAAAAGTACAAAATGTAGGGATAAACCCTTCCATTCCGCCCATCAACAGATGGTCTCTACTAATTTGAGATATGAGTTTAAGAACCGTATTTCAAACAAGCATACAAAAGGCCAATACAGGAATTTAAATCAACCAAGGCATATGAAGAAAGTAATAAAAACAAATAAGAAAGTAATAAAGGAAAGTAGTAAAGAAAGCAAGAAAGGAAAGCCAAAAGGAAAGTGACAAAAATAAATTACAGCGGGCGGGGAGGAAATGAAAATGATTACATCTTTGTATCTATAATATGGAAAGCGATAAAATGTGATAATTAAATAAATCGCTAAAAGCCGCAAAGGAATTTAACGCCCGAGGGTGTCCCATCTACTAATCTTCATCTTGAACCGGATCTGGATGCATGACATTGGGTGAACGAGTACTAAAAGCAACTTTTTGTGAATTTGGTAGAGGTAGAGTGATGTATAAAGTATGAAAAATGATGAAGGTTAGGAGATTGAATGCGATGACGGTATTGTAATGAAGGTTGGCTTCAAGAGAGCCAAGAGATTAGAAAACCGTGAAGCACTCTCTAGCTCTTAGCTAAATTTCAGTATCATCCAACTAGGATTTGTAGGCACCTAAAACGTGTCATCTTTATCAATTTTATTTATGTATTTTATTTTATTGTCCCGATGATGAAACCCAATCCTATTTGTGGATTTCAATCACAATCGAAGTCCGATTGGCGTGACGGAAGCCTCGTAAACCAAAAAATCCCTATAGCACTAAATAAAAACCTTTTTGCCTTGGGTTGGTCCAAAAATCCACTTCTTGTGGACGATCGAAGCCCGGGTCAACCGTTCGGGGTCAACGGTGGTTGGCATCACGTACAAGGCTTTGCTACGCTCAAAATGCTCTGTTTTGTCATCAGCATCGAACAAAGACACGAAACTAAAGTCATCCATACGATGTTTTATGGCCGAACCCATGTTTCATGGTCGAAGCATAAAAACACAGCCTTTTGCTTTAAGAAGTCCAACTCGAGACACATAGCTTATCTTCACAAAATGACGTCGTTGAGTCTAGCACTCGCATTTCGGGGATTCTTACAAAATTACATCGTTGAGTCTAGCGCCGCATTTCAAGGGATTCCGCCCCCAAACAATCCGTTTTTCTCGGAGTTTAGCTACAACATGGAAGGCACCGAGGATCGTACGACGTCCTTTAGGTCCGGCGCCGCGCACTACGGCTCGAATCCCGGGATCCGGTTCAACCTTGTTTTTGGTCCGGTTTTTGTGATTTCCTCAGCCGGTTTCGTTTATTTTTGGACGGCTTCCTAAGTTGTAAACCTAGGTAATTTGTTACCTTATCCTCCCCATAAGTAGAGAGCTTAGGCTCTCACTTGTCTACGTCTCATTCCTATCCGTTATACTACCGAAGCTAAACACCCTCTCGTATTTTGATATCTTGGTTTCTTTTCAACATACTCTTATCATATTCCCTACATTTGATCCCTAATACTCCATCAACTACACATCTTCCTACTTCACAAAAACATCATAAAAAGCCCTTTTCAATTCACGATCGTCGCACTTTCGGATCCAGTTCGAGATCCGGATCGACAGTGAGAAAACCCGAGGGCGCCAAATAGGCCTTCAAACCACAGTTTCTTTAATTTTATTTATTGTTTTTGGTATAATGGAGAAAGATGTAATCACATTTAAATTCCTCCTCGCCCGATGAAATTTTTTAATTTTGTCTTCGTTTTCCTTTACTTTTCTTTTCGTTTCTTTATTGCTTTCATATTTGTTTTTATTGCTTTTGATAACATGCTTTGTTCGGTTAAAATTTTGCATCTAACTATGTTGTGTGCCTATTTTTAATGTGTTATCTAAACTCACCTCTCAAACTAGTAAAGGCCGTCTTTTAATGGGCTGAAAGGAAGGGCTTATCATTATGTTTCATACCTCACCCCGAATTTGGATTATTTGTTCTAAACCGATGGAGTTAATTTTAAACCTTTTACAAGCTTATTTTTCCCATACTCGGATTCGAATAGTATTTCTTTATTTTAATTTTGTTAGTTTTTGCTCTTAAAACCGATCGGCGACTCTATTTTCTTATTTACTTCTCCAAATTTGCTTTTAAGCTTTTATAACCGAAAAAAAATGGGTTTTTAAATCGACAATCGAGCCGAGAGCGAGAATGATCACCTCGATCACGGCCCCTTAGCCAGCGCCGCCCACCATATGGCATAGGCTTTCGCCATCGTTGGACGGTCGGTGTTTTCACGTAAGTTTGGCGCAAAAGCCCTACGGAAGAATCAAATTAACCCTAATTTGTATTATTTTTCAATTGTGAAATAATATCCCAAGATATCTAAAGGTAATTTCTAAAATAAAATGACTCATAAAAATGTCATTCAATCTTACATAATTTATTTTAAATCAGATTATCAAACTCATAAATTTTAATAAAATATTCATCCCCACTTTCAAAACTCAAATCATGTCCATCTTCAAAAAGAAAAAGCTCGCCAATTTGTGGGGAAGTCGAGGCCCATGGGGGTCGGGTGGTGCGTGTTTTTAATATGTTATCTAAACTCACCTCCGAAACTAGTAAAAGTTGTCTTTTGATTGGTAGAACGGAAGGGCTTATCCCAAAACTCTTACCCTTGCCCCTGAATCTGGACTCTCGGCTTTATACCGATGGAGTCAATTTTAAACCTTCTCCAAGCTTAGTTTTCCTATACTAAGATTGGAAGAGTGTTTCTTTATTTTATGTTTGTTATTTTTGTTCTTAAAATTGATCGGCGACTCGATTTTCTTATTTACTTCTCAAAATCTACTTCTTGGATTTTCTAACTAAAAATAAAAAATGGGTTTTTAGGTTTAACAGCCAGGCTAGAGTCCGAGACTCGATCACCTCGCAACGGCCCCCTTGCCGATGCCGCTCACCATACGGCGCTGGCTTTGGCCGACGCCGAATGGTCAGTGGGTAGGGCTTCGCTCCAAGCCGGTGTTTTCACAGCGTTTTGGCCCAAAAGCCTTACGACAAAATCAAATTAACCCGAATTTGTTTTTTTAGTTATGAAATAATATCCCGAGATTTCTAAAAATAATTTCCAAAATAAAATGATTAATAAAACCATCATTCAATCTTAATTAATTTATTTTAAATTAGATTATCAAACTCGGAAATCTTAATAAAAGATTCATCCCCACATTCAAAACTCAAATCATTTCCATCTTCAAAAAAGAAAAATGTCGCCATTTCGCGAGAAAGATCGGGGCCCGCGGGGTCCTGTGGTTCCTACAGCTTCGACTCCACTTGGGATAATCACTTTTAAGAGGGCGAAACTTAAAAGTTTGAGTTGTGAGTTTTCATAATGTATTTGCATTAGGCATGCTGCATTTAGGCAACCTCGAACGTAGTTTTTTTATTGTCCGACCTTTAGAATTTAACCTTTTAAGAACCAATTTTGGAAGTTGTTCAAACTTCTAACCCAGACAGGCCCAAGTACACTTGATTGTCGGGGAGGTGGTACCTCTTCCCTCATAGCACGCTCTCTTCGGAGGCACCAAGGATTCATGCTTTTCCTATCGTGCACCCCAAGGAGGGCTAAATTCTCGGATTATGAGACACCATGTATCTTATCTAGTTTAATCCCTTTTTGACCATAGACCCTTGGTTGTTTAGGTGGTACCTTGTCTCTTCATTTACATGCTTGAATGAGTGTGATTGCTTTTAGTTTTTAATCTTTTACTTGTGAGCCTTTAGATTAGGTGAGGATTGCTTATTAGCCCTTGCATGGGTGCAAATAGAATATCATAATAAATTTCTTCGAGTCAGTCCATTATGTGCATATTAGCCAAAAGTTAAAAATTACCTATTTCCTTTTAGGTCGGTCCATTGATTGCATTTCCGAGACATCCTAAAATTCATCTTAGTTTTGGCTGTTTAGGTTTTAGGTAGCCACCGCCGTTAGTTCGAACGGTCCTACAAAGGACCCATTTATCTCTTAAGTCGATCTGTCTTAAGATTTTGACCTTTGTATTTTGTACATTTTTGTTTTTCATTTAGCCAAAATAAATTCTTCTCAAATTAGGTGAGTCTGTTTCTCATTTAGACAAATTAAATGCATCCCAAATTAGATGGGTCCGATTTTACATTTAGCCAAAACAAATCCATCTTCAATTAGGAATAATCATTTGTGCATTCCAATTATGCATAAGCCAAATAAATAAATCATCCGAAGTTAATTCACAAGCACAATTGCATTACATTTCATTTGTTTTGTATCCCTTATGTGCATCTAAATAGAAGGAATTCTTATTTCCTTCCTGTCTCACACTTAAGCCCCTTCCTTCCACAAGTGATATTCCTTGACATGGTGCTAAGCATTATCCTTTGGGCTATAGAATAGGGAAGTCTATTACTATTGGGTATCATCAAAATCCAAGCTCCAAAAGGTCAAAACGCCTTAACAAAGAGCCTAACACATCTTCTCCCTACTCGTACCACACTCTACCTCACGGTCTACACCAGTGCGACCTACCCCACCACATACCACACCGCTTCAGTCTATTGTTCATCATAAGACAATGCCTTAAAAGAATTCCCTCCAATGGCTGAAACGCCGGAACAATCTCCTTTCGTCACCTTACTCAATGAATCCTTATCCAAGGTGGAAGCCTGAATTGAGGGTTAGAATAAAAGGATAGAATCTATATCGGATAATCTTAAAGCTATCCTAAAGGCTATTGAGGATAATAAGAACGATGGTGAAGGAGAAGAAGAAGTAGGAGGAGGAGGTCCTCCACTTAATCCATCTCTCGAAGTAGTCCCAAACATAAACTCAAGTCCGATCAACGTATAGACCGGATAGAACAAATGTTAAGGGAGTCATCCATGATCAACAATTACTACTTTGATCATACAAGATTCACTTCAATCCCCAAAGGAAAGCTACCCCTAAGTTCACCATGCCCGACATCAAGTTTTGAGGTTATGAGAATCCTCATCACCATGTTCGCAACTTCTTAAGAGCAAGGTCACCAATTGGACTTTTGACAATGACATAATGAAGTGGTATAATTGTGAGACCCGGAATTTTGAGTAGATTAATTTTATTGTTGAATTAAGCTAGATATTTATACGAAATTTATTTTATGTGATTGTTATGTCCTTGTGTGTTTATATAGCTTAATTAATAGAGGTTAGTGCTCGTTATAGAGACCCGGGCAGACTTATGTCAAAAAAAAAAAAAAAAAAAAAAAAAAGAAAAAGGGAAGTTTAATTGTGGGGGATTAGTGTACTGGTGCAGCAGGTGCTGGCTGCACCCGAGGTAGCCACCGAAAAGAGAAAGAAAAGAGGAGAGGAAAAGGAAAGAAGGGGAGGGGGACCGAGCGGAATCGGGAACCGGAGGGAGAGGGAGAGGCCGAGCGGGAGAGCTAGAGCGAGACCGAGAGGGCGAGCAAGAGCGAAGGCGAGGGAGAGAGGCCGGGACCGGCGAGCGGCCGGCGAGTGCGAGGAAACGGCCAGGCGCGAAAGAGGGCGAAACCGAGGCCAAGAAAGAGGAAGCGAACGCGAAGGCCGAGGGAGGCAGCCGGTGAGCGCGGGACCGCGACCGGCGACGGTGCGAGCGCAAAGGAGGGCGGCGGAACCCGGGGCTAGCGGCAGGAAAAGGAACGAAAGGATTTGCGCCGGAACCCGTGGCTAGCGGCAGAAAAAGGAACGAAAGGAGGGGAACCAGGGAGCTCGAATCTCGGACTCGCAATACCCGAATCGAGGTGGGTAGTCTTATACTCCAAACTATTATTAGTTTCGAAACCCAAATGAATTTCTTGTGAATACCGAATGTTTGTTTTATTGTGAATATTGGATGTTTGTCTGGGAAAACAGAATGATTGTACCGTAGGAAGTAGTTAGGCTGAATTAGGACCCGAGATAATCTAATTAAGTGTGAAGGCTGAATTGGGATATTAGAGATTATGAGAAAGTTAGATTGCGGAGGTCCAAGGAATATTATTGAAGTTGCAATTAGCGATTAAAGACAAAGAAGCTGCGATATGGGTGCGAATTGCTTAGAGATTACTTGAGTTTACGATGTTGGGGGGATAACTCGCTAACATTGGGAAATAATGAGTTGAAGGAAAGGGAGAATATGAGTTTATATTGATTGGTATACAATTGAGGAACGAGAGTAGAAAACAGATGATTGGGTTAAATTGAATTGGAGATGTGCCCGAGTCCGTGAGATTGAACTAGACTTGAATGTAAGCGAAACTAACCGGAACCGAGTGATGAAAAGTGATTAAGAGTTATACAACTAAGGATGGACGAATAAGAGTCGATTAATAAGAAAGAAATATACCATGGGAGTTTGAGGCGGGAAACGACGAGCGGGGAGTTGTAAGGTTAAGTTGAGTTTAGAATGTATCTAAGTCTTTGAGATGAAATTAAGTTGGAAGATGAACCTAACAAGAGGAATTTAAGTGATACAGTGAGAATAGGAGTCATATGGTCGAGTATGAGCAAAAGAAGTTAATTTATGAAATAAAGACCTAAAATGAGGAGTTGGAGTAAAGACTGGGAGTTGTGAGAAGTCGAGATGTGAGCAAAAGAAGTGGATTCATAAAGTAGAAACATAGAATGAGGAATTGAAGTAAAGATAGAGAATTGTGAGAAGTTGAACGTTCGATTAGGTGGTAGTCGCCATGCGGTTATTGTGGCTCGTAAAATGGAAACTAATCGTGCTAGAGTGGTGGATTGAGAAAAGTATAGTTGGAAAGGGTTGAGAATGATTACTTGCATTGAATGATGGCTATTCGTGTTAAGTGAGTTGTTTACGTGATGTTCAAAGTAGTTTTGAAAGGCGTTTTGTATTTTATGTGAAATGATCCTTGAATGCAACTTCTTGTGAACCGCCTTTCAAACGTGAATGTGTTTTAAAGAAGCGAAACTTGTTTAAGAAAGTGAATCTTGTTTGAGAAAATGAAATTTAGAAGGGTGGCACGTGTGTCATGCCTTCTACGATGAGAAATTGATTGAGATTTTGGTTAGAAACCAAGTTTGATAAGTGATTGTGATCACTTCGATTGAAATGAATTATGGGCTAGATTGTTTAGACCGAGAGGAAGGAGGTGGTCGTGCGTATCGGGCCACGGGGTCCCGATATGCGTATCGGGATGCCCATCAACCGGAGAGGTTGATTCTTTCCCGACGAGGAAAGCGGAGCCTTCCAGGTATTTGACTAGAGCTAGGTCCCGGAACCCGAGTCGTGGGTAGCGCCCCGAGAACCGCCTCGGTGCTAGTTCAATCGTCTAAAGCCCCGAAAGAATTTTCGGAAAGTGTTTGAGAGAAAGTGCAGAATGGTTCCACCTTGTTTCATGTGATTCAATTCCCAAAATGATTGCAACCCGTGCTTTGAATGATTGAAGTGGTATGAGTTTTATGTTGCAAATGATTTCAAGAGATTTCGTTAAAAAGTATATCGGTTTGTATTATATTATTACGCTTTTGCTGATTTCATTATTATGAGTATTATGTGTAAAGAATTTCCAATTTAAGGGTGTAAGACTCCGGTGAGCCCGTGGTTTATTGCTCACCCCCACAAATTGCCCCGTCCCTCCCGAGCTGCAGGTACCCCTTGAGGCGAATGGCTGGAATGCTTGTCTTTGGAGGCGATTATGGTCTGCAATCAAGTCTATGTGCTTTATGTTTAATATATTGTATCTATTCGGCTACTTATGTAAGTAGACAGTAATGTATAGTAAGTTAGACGTGTGTACGGAGACCAAACTAGTAGCTCGACAAGCCGTAGATCTCTTTCTCCGGCAATTTTGATCTTACGTGGTTGTAAATCTGGTTTTTGCTGAATTCATGGCTTGGGTTGTAAACTAGTTCGCAATGTAAGCTTTGTGGTTGTGAATATATTCCGGCGTGTGGCCGTTGAGCCGTGTACTCCGAGCGTGTGGCTCGTTGAGTTTTATTGTGAATTTTATGCAGGTTTTTAAGGCTTTTAGCCTATGGGTTGGACCATAGTTCAAACGGAACTCGCCGAAATTTTTAGGAAACTTCGACCTTTGGGAAGAATTTCATTTCGTACCCTTAAGTTGATTTAAGATAACTAAGCCTACACCTGAGTGAGCCTTGGGAGTTCCTTTGAGGAACTCGGCGGTGTAATACTCCTAGGGTGGGTTTTGGGGTGTTACAATAATGCAGTTGACCCACGCAAGGTCACCAATTAGAATGATCCGTGTAATGAGTTCCTACATTAATACTTCGTAATAGTGATCTACCTATCACACTTAGAGACTTGGAGTTAATTAAGTAAGGCAAGAAATAAAGTTTTACAAACTTTCTCAACAGATGGAGGGCAATGACTGCAAGCATAGGATACACTCGACTTTCCGAGAAAGATCAAGTATGGATCACCGCAAAGAACCTTCAGGCTGCCTACAATCGGCACCGCAAATTCCTGCCATTCATGAGTTTCTCAGCCCTTAGAGATGCCAATATGCTGATAGAAGAACCGCAGTTTACTATGACCACAAAAGTCGTGGACTGGAGACAGAGGTAACTATCGGTCTAAGGACAAGAAAACCTCCAACCAAGGCAATACTAGCGAGGGTACAGATGTCAATGCCCTTAACAGGTATAATGACTACACTCCAATTAATACTACCTACGCTCAAGCCCTCGGCCGCCTGTTGGCTAAAGGGAAAATAGAATTGCCACCTATAAGAGCGAGAATCGAAACTGCGAAAGAGTAAAAAGCTGGGACGTATGAAAATTCTATAAGTACCATCGTGCTGGAGGATATGACACCGAGCAATGTTGGACGTTCAAGAATAAGCTGGAGAGCATTTTTCGTAACGGTTAACTCCCTCTCCTTAAGTCCGCCTAGAAGCCAAGTAACAATAAGAATCCTTTTAGTGGTACCTTAGCTATATTCTTTAAACCATTCCAGGTCGAGTGGGACCTACATGTCTTCATTTAAGACATCAATGAGTCCAAGCCAATTCCTAGCTTGCCTCCCTAGACCTAGAAGTCCATGGATTATGGGTAAGTTATGAATAAGACGTGTACCAAACCAAAGATAACAGTGACGATAACTTCGGGGCACACCACCCTTAGAAAAAGAAAACTTTCGGGGAGAACTAAAGAGTCTAGAAATCCAATTCCTTACTAGATCCGGATGACATAATGCACCTGTGGGTCTACAACAAACTCAAGAAGCCCCAAAAGAACCTAAAGTTGCTAACGAAGAAGACCCAATCCTAAAACAACTTCAAAAACTTTAAGTTGATATCTCTATCTCGCAACTCATATATGCTTCCCAAAAGCATAGACATGCCTTAATTGACGCAGCTTAGTGAAATTGAGGTCTCTCCTGAAACCACACCTCAGGAAGTAGTAACATTGGTCCATAATGGCGATATAACGATTACCTTTGACAAGAAAGGTCTCCTTGAAGAAGGCATTGCATACAACAATGCCCTTTACTTAATTGTAACTTGCATTAACAAGTTCATTCCCCGACCTTAATAGACAACGGATCTACTCGTGAATGTCTATCCTTGGAGGACCACCAAAAGGTTGGGCATTAGAGAAAAACAACTCTCTAAACAGATAGTACATCTCCTAGCCTATGATAATTCTTAAAGGACAATTTTAGGAAGGGTGACTTTACGCATTAATGTGGGATCACTAGTGAAGAACATTGGTTGTGAGGTCCTAGACATCCCGGCCTCATTTAACTTGCTTTTAGGACTTCCTTGGTTACACTACCATCAGGTGGTGCCCCCACATTGCACCGGAAAGTTGAGATGATCATCAAAGGCCAGCTCACAATCGTCAATGGGGACAATCTATGTGCCACCATCACCTCCAAAGAATCTATTGTCAAAATCAAACACGATGCTCACGACGAAGAGCTTTATGGATTTGACACTGTCGCTGCTTTGGACAAGGATGAAGCATCTCTCAAATTGAATCCTTATGGAAACCCTAGTTTCCACTCGATTCTAAGGAAGAAAGGGTATTTTCTAGGCCTAGCCGCAAGTCCGATGGCATACCACCCTATCTTTCCACCTTTTGAACCCACTAACAATTATAAGTTGGGGTTAGGTTATCAACCTACTTCTAAGGAAATAGCCGAAGCCAAGTGGGAAACTTAAACTAGGAGGATTGCACCATACACAATCCAATTAATCAAACCCTTTCCTCGTACCCTAAACGGGAAATTCCTAAATGAAGGGGATGACTTCCCTTACTACGACTTTCTTGAGCCTTACTACCTTAATGCAGGCACCCTATCTCCATGAAGAGGGACACTTCACAACAGAGTGGACCAATTTGGTTGGGAGCAATATCTTCACTCTGTTGTTATGACAGGAAAAGAACCTACTAGGGGATTTGATTTTGGTACTATCTCAAGCCATGTCGCACTCGCAGTTTGATCCATCCAAATTCATCACTAACGTCAACACCGAAGGATCCAAGCATATTACTTAGGTCGAGGCTGAGGAGGGCATAGAAGTTGTTGTGAGCTTAGGAGAGCATCCCGTTCTTGAGTCTAGCACTAGCGTTGTTATTTCGTTAGTTCATCTTCTAGTTCTATTGTTTCCAATTCTGCAATTTTTATTTTTGAGTCCGATGTACTTATTTCCTCATTCAAGGAGATGGACCTTTTTGCTTACTTCGATCTTCTCGCTATTTTTAATTATTTTGTCTCCGATTAACAAGAAATCCCTAAAGAATTAATAAAAGCTATGGAAGATCATGAAATCACCAATAATAGAGGAAACAATAACAATTAATCTAGGATCACTTGATTAACCCTAAGAGGTCAAAATTAGGAAAACAATAAATCCAAAAGAGCAAAAGCAATTCACATCACTCCATACGGAATTCATAGATGTCTTTGCATGGTCGTACAAATACATGCCATGGATAGATCCAAGTACAGGAGAACATAGAATTCCACTTTACGAAGATGCTAAGCCAGTTAAGCACAAGCTTAGGAGGATGAAACCTGAATAAGCACTTAAAATTGAGGAAGAGGTCCGGAAATAGTTAGAAGCTTGCTATATCAAAGTGGTCCACTACCCCTAGCGGGCACCAAACATTGTGCCGCTTTAAAGAAAGATGGCAGGGTCTGTATGTGCATTGACTTTAGGGATTTGAATAAGGCAAGCCCTAAAGATGATTTCCCATTACCCTACATCTACATTCTCGTAGACAACACAGCGGCACATTCCTTGCTCTCTTTTGTGGATGGCTATGCTTGGGTATAATCAGTGAAAATGGTCGAGGAAGACGTGGAGATGACGACCTTCATCACTCAATAAGGGACGTACTGATAAGTGGTGATGCCATTTGGGCTTAAGAATGCTAAAGCTACATATTGGAGAACGGCCACAACACTACTACATGACATGATACATAACGAAGCTGAAGTCTACGTTGACGACATGATCATCAAGTCAAAAGAAAGGACAAGGCACTTACCTAGCCTTAGAAAATTCTTCGATGATTAAGAAAGTATAGCATGCACCTTAAACCTCAAAAGTGTGCCTTTAAGGTAACCTCGGCAAAGCCGTAGGCTATGTGGTTAGTCTTAGAGGAATCGAAGTTAATCCATACAAGATCAAAGCTATCCATGAGATTCCACCATCGAAGACATAGAAGGAGGTACGAGGTTTTCTAGGACTTTTACAGGGCATTAATCGTTTCATATCAAAACCGACTATGATATGTGAACCATTTTCAAGAAGTCGAAGAAACGGTCGCATCCTATTTAGAAGGATGAGTGCCAAAAAGCATTAAAAAGGCTAAGGAGTATTTAGCCAATCCATCGATGTTAGTTCCACCCTAACCATAGAAGCCTTTACTCCTCTACCTCGCTATAACGTAAAACAACGATGGGAGCCATACTAGCTTAATAGGAAGGAAAGGAAGAGTACGCGGTATATTATCTAAGCAAGAAATCCTTAGATTACGAGACTATATACACGCTATTATAGAAGACATCATTAGCATTAGTCCGGTCTACCAAGAAGCTCGGACACTACATGTTGGCCCACACGGTACATGTGGTAGCATTAATGGATCCCATTAAGTACATTTTTTAGCAACCTACCATTACCAACAAGATAGCCATATAGACAGATCATGTTATCAAAGTACAAACTCAAGTATTTCCCTCAAAAGGCAATCAAAGGAAGGGTAATGTCGAATTCCTAGCCAATCCACCAGTAATCGAATTGCAACCCGAACACCTCGATTTCCCAAACGAGAACATCTTACATGTAGAGGTTGACATGTGGACCACGTACTTTGAAGGCACTTCCAACCGGAAGAGCTTTCGAGTAAGGATTCTTCTAGTCTCACCCAAGGGAGCCATACTCCAATTTCAATCAAGTTGGATAAGGTCACCAACAATGTTGCAGAATATGAAGCATGCATCACAGGACTTCAAACCGCCATAGAAATCGAGCCAAGAACATCAAGGTTTTTGGTGACTATAGTCTAATCATTAATTAGATCTCACACAAGTGGAAGGTACATAGTGAAGCCTTGGCACCCTACCAGGCACATCCGATTGAATTACCAAAATACTTTGAAAGCATATCGTATACCTGCCTTCCTAAGGATGACAACCAATTCGCGGATGCTTTACGGAAATTGACATCCATGATTAATATCCCTAGCTACATTCACTTAATGCCCATTAAAATAGAACGATGGAGTCGACTGCGGACATATACGCACTTGAAGTGTCTAGTACTCGACCAAACCAGTTAGTACCTCGACATCTATCAGTACTTAGAAAACCGAGAATACCCTTCGACTCTACACGTAGAGCCCAACGAGCCATCCGTATGTTAGCGACTCAATTCTTCATCAACCAAGGATAGTTGTAGAAGAAAACCAACACAAGAATTAGCTTCCTTTGTGTTAATCAACATAAAGCATAGCACATCATGACGAAAATTCACGGTAAGGAAAGTGGACCCCATATGAATGGAAGAATGTTTGTTCGGAAAATTCAGTGATTAGGATACTACTCGGTCGACAATGGCAGTGGACTGCTACAAATTTGTTAAGAAGTGCCACAAGTGTTAGGTGTATGCAAACTTGCAGCACCAGCCGCCATCTTTTCTCATGACACTTGCATCGCCCGGCCATTCTCGGTCCGGGGCATTGACATCATCGGTAAAGTGACCCCGAAAGGAATGGGTGGTCACAAATTTTTGTTAGTAGCAATTTACTACTTTACTAAGTGGGTAGAAGTAGCATCCTATGCAAACTTAACATCTAAATACATAGCAAAGTTAATCACTTGGAATATCATTTGTCGATATAGGCTAACCCGTGAATTGATTAGTGACCATAGTAGTCACTTTAAGAAGGAAGTAGCAAACCTACTGGTCAAGTACAAGATTAAACACTACAAATCTTCTCCCTCCCGCTTTCAAACCAACATAGCGAGTCGAGATCGCTAACAAAAATATTCATAAAATAGTGGAGAAAATAGTTGTCAATAATAAAGATTGACCTTACAAGTTTCCCTTCACTTTATGGGGCTACCGGACCTCCATTAGGACCTTAACGGGAGCAACACCCTATCGCCTAGAGTTTGGCATGGAAGCAGTCCTTCCAATAGAAATCTCCATTCCCACATTATGAATCGCCGTAGAAAGTTAGATTCCCGAAGAAAAATGGGTTAAGGCATACTACGAAGAGTTGGTGTTGCTAGATGAAAGGTGCCTCAACTCTTTCCATAATGTCCAAATATACCAACCACGTAGATCTAGGGCATTTAATAAGAAAGTGAAGCCTTGTAATCTGCAGGTTGGAGATCTTGTCGTTAAGGAGATTAGAGCACCAATTTAAGATCCTTGTGGAAAATTTAGGCCCAACTAGAAAGGCCCATTTATATTTAGTCAAATACTATCGGGAGGAGTAGTTAAGTTGATCGATTTGGACGAGTGAAGAGATTTTTAGTATACAAACTTGGATCAACTAAAGAAATACCATGTTTAGCATGATACTAAAAAGATCATGTGATGGGCTAAACCGGGCTTAACCAACATGGGAGATAGGTGGCGCCGGCCACGGTCTAGATAACAGCGGACTAGCCGGGCCAAGCGACCCGTCCGGCCATATTTTTTATTTAACTCGTTATTTTGACAGTCCAATTAGATGGTCCACTTAATTAATTAATTCTGTAATTATTATTCTATTTTGACGGTCCAATTAGGTGCTCCAAATTTATTATCTACTCCTCTAGGTGAGCGACACAATAATTGAAGCATAAAAGTGAGCATAAAGCTTACTTTTTACTTTTATTAATAATAAAAAGGTAAGCGTATCGCTTATGCGAATACATAACTAATAAAAGGGAAATAAACAAGCATACTACTTTGAAAATAAACTTTTCTAAAGAGGCAAAACTAAAATTCCTAAATTTTTATGTCTTCCTGAGCTCTCCCTACAATTTAGCCCTAGGCGATCTTTACTTTCTTCCCTTTTGAATCGCTAGCCCGAGCTACATCCTCCCGGGTGCATTTCATCAACTTTTCGATCCTACGAGTGCTCCTCTCTTTAGCTTCTTTAGCCTCAATATCTCTCCTACGGACTCGTTCATCAACTTGGGGGTTTATTTTACAAATCGGATGTGGTGCTGCAGCAGGAAATGCTGCTATGGGATCCCGTTCCCGAATCCTTAGTGCCTTATGACGCTTGGAGTCTACTTCTTTTATTGACTCCGGATAATAGTCAAAAACCGTGGTAGTACGTTTTTCTACCTAGGTTTCAACAATATCAGCAAGTTCATCCAAGTACTCAAGCCATGTCGAAACCCACCTTAAGCTACTAAAACCGACAAATAGTTTAAAGGTAGCAGGCTAAACACAATCCAAATAAGGGATCGCTCTGTTCTCGTCCTATTTGCTGCAATACATGGTCGGGAAGTAATACATACTATTTTTCAAAACCCAACGAAACGTAGAAGGCATTTTTCTTAGAGAGTGTCCTAAATTGGGACACTTTCTAGTGTGTGATGTACCATTTAATGGGATTATCAATTCTGAACCATGCCTCCCACCAAGAAGTGGGATGATCGATAACCACACTTTTGCGCTTCGCCGACGTGAATTGCATAGCCAGGTATACGTCCACTTTCGCAGGAGCTTAAATCGGCTGAAGGTGCTCCATTAACTAAATATGCACACAATAGATAAAAAAATCATTATGAATTCAACCTTATTTACGGCCTAACAAGAGCTAAATAAAAAATAACGAAAATGAAAAATTGAGACTTTGGGCAAAACTAGAGGCTTTTCAGCCTGCCGGCACCGGATTTCCACCTCTTGGTCGGTGCCCCCACCTAGCGTCGCCGTTTTGTTTCCGGATGTTGTTTTACGCTTACCTATAGTAACAGGAGGCTGCCAACAAAATCTTTGTCTTGATTTACATTAACTTGGTCTAGCCCTATGATAATGTCAAGCAACGATAAGTAGAGTTAGGAATAGTGATCGTCCAATTGGTCAACGAAGCTCGCAACGCAGTAGGGGCCATATCCCTATGGCCTCCTAATAAGAAACCACCTATCAAACAGGTGATTATGGCCCGACATCTTTGAATATAGGCAAGCCCCGAGGAGTACATGGGATTATAATGCTTTAGCAGGTTCATTAAATGCACCTCGTCCTTAATAGGAATCCAACTCAGATTCCTATTAGTTAGATTCAGCGGGCGCTTGTAGGTTTCATGCATATTGGTGGAAGGCTTCGGCATCACAGGTTTAGTACAATGTTGAATGCCTAGAATGGCATCAAACTCTTCACAAAGGGGACACAATTCCTTATCCTGAAATCTAAAGATGTTATAGTGTGGATCTCAAAAGGCCACATCGGCCTAGAAGAAAGTACAATAGACTTTCACCTTCCTAATGTTCAATAACGTATTCAGTCCATATTGGGACAATCCTATCCTGTCAACATCTATCATCTTATGCATCCAATGGGACAACTCAGTCATATAATTCATCTTTGAAGTGAAAAAGAAATTCAAGGCACCGAGGCAATTTCTTAGGAACTGCTTTTTTAAAGGAATTGCTGAAGAAAGTTTAGAAGGTGTAATTTTAAGAATTGAGTCTTTGCATTCATCCCATTTACTTGGAGTCAAAATATTACAAAACATTAAAAACAAATGCACCGTACAAGGGTTTGACTAATCTTCATCATCGAAGGTGTCATTGAAGAGGTAATTGACGAAGTCCTCCAAGATCCATATGGAAAATCGTCTGTCCCCTTAGCCTCGTGAAGAGATAGCCCCGTGGCCCCAAGGACATTGAGAAGCTCCATGAGAAGGTCTCGCTATATGACATCCGGTGGAAATTAATTGGGTTACCATTACGATGAAATGCTTGGAGAGGCAGGATGCCCATACACCATACAATCCTCGGAAAAGCTAGGCCCAACACCATAAGAACTAGGCCCGAATGCAAATGTACTAGGCCCCGCACCATAAGAACTAGGCTCGGATGCAGATGTACTAGGCCCCTCATCGAAAGTACTACGATTGTGGGAATGACGTGAAGAACGTTTGGAATCGCCTTCTCCAGTCGCACCACTAAGTGGCGTTTCTTGGCTTGATGAGTGTGTCTAAGTCCCCGAGCCACCAAGGAAGCCTCTTGATGAAGATGATTTAGATCGACGCCTCTACAAAATGATAGAACAATTAGCACATTTACTAAAAGCTCAGTAAAGTTAGCACTTATATTAACAAAGACTCACCCGAAATGTTTTGAAGGATTTTCCAGTGAATATATTCCGGATACCTCTAAGAGCGATCGGAACTTGATAGACATAGTTTGAGATTGTTCCCAGCTTGTACTACAAGATTTATTATGTTAGCCGGACACTTTTAGCATGCAATTAAAAGTAAAGAGCACAAAACTCTTACCCCTTGCCAATGCTTAAGCGAGGGTGCTCCACACACTCGTCTTCAAGAATTTCTGGCATTCTCATGTAACGTGGGGATTACTCAGGTTGGGACACATCAACATCAAGGCTCGGGATATGGATGTCCTCCAAGATGAGCTACAAAAGATGATGTTAATTTTCACACGAGAAATTCAACTACACAAAAAGAGAAAGAGATGAAGGCTCACCAATCGGATTATAATCATCCCTAAGTGATAACCATCGGATGAATGCATGTTTAGAAGCTAGGTATAGGGATACCCGAGTAGTTGCTTCTTCCTGCTCTTATTGAGAAAGGGAACGAAAATAAAACATGGTTTGTGGTGGATCATAAGGAATGAACGAAGGCCATTTTTTATAGTGGATTTCGAGCATGACCCGTTCACCAAAATACCCAATAAAATCCGAAAGGACCCTCAAATAAGATCCTTCTCTCACTCAATTCCCACGCAACACCTATGCTTAGAGGGAGTTAAAGTTTGGCCCATGGATGGGAAATTGGTATGCAGATACATGACCTACAAAGAGACAAGAAAAAAGGCAAAAGCTGGAGAGAAAACGCCAAGCTTTCCGAGTTGGAACCGGCCACCACAGCACGTGGGCTAGGACTGCAGGCTAGGTAGTGAGGAAGAAAATTTTTTGGTGTATTTCGACTTAAATTAAAAGCTTAAAAGCGACATACCAAAGCCACGCAGTTGAGGGTGGACCTCAAAAATCCTAGATCATAAGATTTGGGTCGTAGAAGGTGGATCTTGGCCCATGATACCGAGGCCGGGAATGAAGGGTGATTCCTTGAATCGAGTGAAAGGAGAGGAATATACTCATATAGCCACGGCTACAATTTTGTAAGCAAGTGAGACCTTTACCCATGAAGATAAAGTATTTTGGCAATAAAAGAAGAAATGCAGCATACCTCAATGATTTTCCACAAGCCACACAAGGGAAGGTAGTTCATCAAAACTATCTCGACCTTTGTATGCCTCACACTGGAGGGTAAACCGCTTATGAGGCAAGCATAAGCAAGCATACCCCAATTAAGATCTCTAACCATAGCTAAGTCTGCTAGGTTCATTGAAAAGTGAACATGCACCTTTGAAGCTTGATTGGAGAAAATCAATGTGCTTAGCAAGAGAGCAAACACGACCCGGACTTGTTGCTCGAGGGGTATAATGAACCCAAAACTCAACATTCTCAAAGGCCTTAAAAAGAAGAGTATATTTAAATAAATTTTCACGACGAAACTTACTAGCCACGGAACCAAAGAGGTGACGCAAATAGTCACAATTTTTGAAAATTTTTTTGTCATAGGCTAGAGGCTCCACCGAAAAGCCCAAGCCCGACAAAACGGCAAAGTCAAAAGGAGTAATAGTAATCTCCCCAAAAGGAATATGAAATGTGTTTGTAGTATCCCAAAAGCGCTCACTAATGGCTCGAATGGGGTCATGCTCTTTCTTATCAAACAAATGGTTTAAAGCGATATAAAGGGAACCAAACCCGATGTTGTTCATGAAGCCCTCAAAAGGGTAATTATTTTCTCTAAATGTCTCCATGAATTTTGGGATAGCCCCGTTACTCCGAATAGAACCCTTCTACAAAATGAAAATCCAACAAGATTTAGTGGAAGCATTACTCTAAGTTAGTAATGAAAGAAGTTTAAGCCAACAAGCTTACTCGAAGAAGAAATGGCAAGGGAAGACACATGGTTCTCGAGTTCCACCAAGAGGTCATTTGGGCTCCATTCATTGTGAGGATGTCGGTCTCTTTCCAAGAAATTATCATGAACTAATTTCTCAGCTCTTGTCCTTCCAATGGATGAGCCTTTCTCCTAGACATATTTGAAGAATTGTGTTTGTGAAAACTAACTAGTTTTCTCAAGACAAGAAGGAGCAAAACAAGAGCAAAGTTAGAGCAAGCAAGAGAGGAGTAAGTGAAGTGTGCAAAATCAACACACTAACGCCTCTTGTCATAGGAAATTCGCCTATAGCATGCCAAGTACACATGACAAAATTTTAAAAAGCAAGAGGAGACCAAGAAAGAATCCGACAAGCACATCGGGACGTAACTCGCTAAAGGCTTGCCGATGCCAGCCATGAGGTCTACCGGCGTCCCATCCGCAGCGAGCTTTGCAGCCATAGCTGGTGGCTATCTTGTGAAGTCCACTCGGGCATGGCAAGTGGGAACTTGGAACCATGTGCATGCAAGTGGATGCTTGGACCCACCGAGTGAGCTTTTCCGGATCGGTTTTTCGGTTTGTTTTCGACTTAATTATTCAAGTAAAATACTGAACTTTTGTAATTTCATTGAGCATGTTAGTACAACAGATTATCATGCCAAAACATCCGGTCAAAGAATGATCGAGGTTTCAGCGAGAAAATTTATTGAGCTTTAGGCTCTTATCAAGCCAAGCTCGGGGTTCTCTTCGTTGGACATCAAAATGCAATTGACATAATCAAGTGCGGGACCTGTTTTAGAGTTTAGGTTCGACAACAACCAATTCGGATGCCACAAAACAATCAAAGCTCGAAACAATATACAAAAGCGAGATAAGTGGATCTTGACCTCTCTCTAAATGAGACGGTAAGCTCTCCATTTATAGAGAAAAAGTAGGTCACAAAATGACCTAAAGAAAAGCGAAGCAACATTCAAAAGTAAGAAATCAACCGGCCGGAAAATCGGAAAAATCAAACCAAATCGCCTTGAACCAAAGATCCCTTGGGAAGGGCCGAGGACCAGGGTGCCAACCCCAAAACTGCATCATTTGGTCAAACAAACCTTCCGTGCTTGAGTTGGTCTCCGGAGTAAAACACGAGTGCTTTAGCAAAAAAATCCACTAAAGTGCGGTGATAGCCTTGTATGGTTTCGTTTTATGCGGTTGGCTTTTGTGTCTTAGTTGGATGCATGGAGCTAGCAAAAGCAGTGCTTTGGCGAATTGACCTCCGTGTCCGGCTTGGACACCGAAGACAAAACACATTGTTTAATAGTCAACATGGCATGATGCATGTTACCGCCCATATTTTGAGCTTAAGCGTTGATCCAAGCTTGGACCGACCGAAAGAAAAGGGTTTATGGGTTGACCCAAAGCAAAGAAGGCTATTTTTTTTTGTTAAGGGGTTTTTTTTGTGTATTGGCTTCCCTTATGCCTGTCGGACTCTTACCGTTATCCGAATCCGCAAACAGGATCTGCGATTTCATCACCGAGCTAACAAATAAAATAAATAGAAAAAGGGATGACACATTTTATATGTCTACAGTCTGTGTTTTACGTAGGATAGGGGTCATTGACAAAGGTTTCAAATCCTGGTAGGGAGTCCGATGCTCGGCTTGATTCAACCGAAAGAAAAAATGGGTTGATTTTGTGGTGCTAATGTGCTTTTGTTGTGTACTGGCTTCCGTCACGATATTTTCAGTCCAATCATGATTCGAGCATGCAAACGGGACTGGGATTTCATCACTTGGCCAACCAAATAAATAAAATAAGGACGACAAGTTTTCAGTATCTACAAGTAACCCCCACTTTAACCGAGTCGGAAAGACGACGAGTTAAAGTAGACACTAAAGGATACCTGTCTCATTTTTCTGGTATCGGTTCGGATGTCGAGTAATTTAAGAAACCCAAAATTGGTCGCTTCGAAATCTTGCTAGAAAAGATCCTAAGCTTGACTTGATTAGAGTCTTGAAGCTCCGTAATTTGCTTGGAGCTTGGCTAATAAATAATTCCGCTATACTAACATTCTATTAGTAAAACAATCAAATCTATGAATGTTCGGTATTTTACGTGAATAATTCAGTAAAAAAACCGAAAAGAAAAACTCGAAAAAGTTGAAACGATGGGCCCCACGAGCCCACTTGCTTCCATAGCCTATAGGAGCTATTGGCCACACTTCTCGTAATCGGCACCGGCTACCGGCCACACCTATTGCCACTTGACGCATACATCTAAACTGTGCCATGCCTTAATACCCGACACCAGTTATGCTTTGGGTAGTCCATGGTCGGGGAGCGTTCATCCAACCAACCAATCAAAAAGGGTAGTTCGAATAAAGTGAGGGGACTTAGAACCTCATTTTGTACATCTTCACAACTCCACTTCTTGCTTCCTCTTTCTTGCTCTTGAGCTTGCCTTCTTATTTTTTAGAAAACACTAGTGTGGTTTTCTTAAACATCCTCATGTTGAGATTATCTTCGTCACCTTCTTGGTCCAATTGCTCTTCGATTTTCCGATGCCAACTATTTTAAGTATTCAATTCTTCTTTCTGCTATCACTAATGCTAAGTTGTGGGCTGCAACCGGTGGCGAGTGTATTCTCTTATGGTTGCGACCGGTGGCGCCAAGATGGTAGTGGCCGACCAGAGGTAGCTGCGAGATAATGGTGGCCGGTTGGAGGGCGAGGAACTTGGTGAAAAGATAGCAATAGTATGAAGAGGGCGGTGAAAGAGAAGTGAAAAATAACGTTGATAGGGAATGAGAACATGAGACTCCCTGGTCAAAAACAGATTTCAACTTCTTCCCCTCCCCCTTCTTCATCCCATGACCAGTAACCTTCCATTATATTTTTTTATTATTTTTCTTTTCTCTTCTCGTTCTTCCGGTTCTTCTATCAGCATCAATCAATTTTCATTTTTTTATTTTCTATATTTTTTTAAAGCTAAAATTTAAGGGAGGGGAAAAGACTGGGGAGGGGAATTAGGGTTAAATATTAGGAAATGGAAAGTTTAAGTTAATTATGAAATGTTTAAGTTAATTCTTTTTAATTAGGCTCACAACAATACTACCCATCCCCTTAAAATACATTTAAGCTAATTTTTTTTTATTTTTATTTTTATTCTATAACTCTTTTTTGAGGTTTTAGTTGACTTCGTTTTAATAGTAAAATAGTAAACCTTCCTTTAATAAAATATTTAATGGATCGCCAACGAGATTAATCTACCAAGAAAAATATATAAATTAAATCAAACATAATATTAATATATTTAAATTATCTAAATTTAAATTTTCGAAACATTACATTTCTCCCCCGCTCCCAAAAGAAGTTTTGTCGTCCAAACCTATACTAACCGTACGCACCTAAAACGTGTCAACCCTATCTCTTTTTATTTATTTATTTTATTTTGTCGGTCCGGTGATGAAATCCTAATCTTGTTTGTGGATTCGGATCACGGTTGGAGTGTGATTAGCATTACGGTAGCTAGTAAACCTCAAAAATCCTTTAGCAAAAAAAAAAAACCTTTTTGCCTTCGATCCAAAAATCCATTTTTTCGGATGGTCCAAGCCCGGGTGAACGCGCCGAGTCAACTCTTTGCCGGGGCCACACACACAGCAATTCTATACTAAAAACGTTGCGTTTCACCATCGGCGTCCAACCGAGACACGAAGCTAAACTAATCCGTACGATGTCGCATTGGCCGGCGCTGCGTTTCATAGAAAATATCGCCAAAACGCTACATTTTGCTCCAAGCGTCCGTAGGAACCACAACTACCCTCCGTAAGGGAACCAGATTATGACAGAGCTTCCCCACGAATGTCGAGTCTCTATGATTTATAAAGATTCTCATTGAAGATGATTTTTGATAGTCTATTTAGAAAGTGGGGTGTGTCTTTTGTTGAGATTTCCGATTTTGTAATTTAATTTGGTATAGTTTAAGTAAATTTGATTGGCGATTTTTATTAATAATTTTGTTTTAGGAATTATTATCATAATGTCTCAGGTTTCCATAACTTAAGAAAATAAAAATTTCGGATCTACTTTCTACGAGTAAGGCTTTTGGGCCAAAAAGGTCATAAAATCGATTTGGACCGAATTCCCAGCTCAGCAATCTGGTTGGCACCAACGAGAGTCGGCGCTGAACCGGTATCCGGCGCCGGCCATGGGCCAAGACTAAAAATTATGTCTCGGTCCTATAGCCTTGGCTGCTAGAAAACAAATCAGCTTTCTTTTCCACTTTTAAATGGAAAATGTCGAGATGCAATTGAAGAGAAATAAAAAAGAAGAAAGGGGAGTCTCTAGTTAGTTTTAGCAATAAAAACTAACAAAAATAAAAGAAATAATCTTCCAATCTTAGTATGGGAAAACTAAGCTTGAAAGAGGTTTTAAAAAATAGCTCCATTGGTCTAGAACCGAGAATCCAAATTCGGGGCCAAAGGTATGAAATGTAGGCATAAGCTCTTCCATTACGCCCGTCTATAGACGGCCACTACTAATTCGATTGTGAGTTAAAGTAATTTGTTATACGCAAGCATACAAACATATTAGATGCGATAAAGCAAGAATGGAAATAAAAGCGATAAAAGAAAGCAAAAGAAAGCGGAAAAAGAAAAAAAACGATCACATCGGGTTGGGAGGAATTAAAAAGCGATTACATCTCAAATCCACAATACTAAAAATAATAAATAGCATAAATAAATAAACCGTAAGAAAGCTTGAAAGTAGATCCGATCTCGGGTCTCGAACTCGGATCCGAAAGTGTGCCGGTGGTGAATTGAAAAGGGATTTTGTGAGCTTTTTTGAGGGTAGATGGATATTCATGAATGATGAAGGATTTGGGATCTAGTGTTGGAAGTATAATGAAGATAGGCTGAAAAGAAACCAAGAGATGAGAATACAACCAAATGCATTCAGTAGCTCTTAATTAGGTTTGAACAACATTTAGCATAGGAAATGGCCATTCGGAAATGAGAGCTTAAGCTCTATATTTATAGGTGAGGATTAGGTCACAAAATGGCCTAGGTTTTAGCTATAGCAACCGATCGAAATGAACAATAAACAGAGCCAGCAAAATCACAAAAATCAAACCAAATCATATGACAGATCCGGGTCCCGGAAGCACTCTCCGGTGAGCGGCCCCGCATCGGGACAACATCGTTGGGAAATCTTGGTTTTTGTGCTTTGGCTACACACTCGGAGCAAAACACGGCGCTTTGGCAAAATTGACCTTGAAGCATAATGCCGGCCTTGTATAGTGTCATGTGGTGAAGTTTCACTTCCGCATCTCGCTTGTTGGCTGAGTGAAAGAGTGAAATGATGCATTTTTTCCCAAAATAGATATGACCTGGCGCCGACTTTAGAAGCTTTCCGAAAATGGAAAATTTTCATTTTTGGCGAGTTTTATTTTTTGTGCTGGTTTGGGTTTCTCGGTTAGGAGCCCGACCCCGCCTTGGTCCGGCCGAAAGAAAACGGGTTTGTGGGTGAGCCCGAATCAAAGAAAGGTACTTTTTGTGGTGCTATGGGGTTCCTTTTGGCGAGGGGCTTGAACTTGACTCGGGGTAGTCAAGTCCGAAGTCTAGTGGGGTGCCCGAACTTCTTCCCGGATCCGATGTTCGGCTGGGTATCCCGAGCTTGGCTTGATCAATGTCCCGAAACTCGGATGAGGGGCCTAAACTTGAACCTTTCTTGGTCCGAAGCTTGGTTAAAAATTTCTACACTAACAATTTTGTTAGCTAATTATCAAATGTGAATAGATTCAAGTGTTACCCGAAAATGATCTATACCCAAATCACATTTCAAATGTAATCACTTAACTTGGCCATGGGGATGTCCTGAAGTCTTAGCGTGATGTCCGAACCTCTTATCATTGTTGGGCCTAAAGTTTGATGGAGGGATGCTTGAACCTTAACCGGTTGGGCTTGAATCTCGACAAAGATGTCCGAACGTTGACCGTTGCCGGGTCCGAAGCTCGGCAGGCGTATCCGAACCTTCACCACTACTCGGGTCCGAGAATCGATTGGAGTGTCCGAAGCTTCACCATTGTTGGGCCCGAAGCTCAACGGGGTGTATGAAGCTTGACCGTTGTTGGGTTTGAGACTCAACTTGAGTTAGTCCGAACCTTGACAGCCTCCCGGGTCTAAGACTCGACCGGCGTGTCCGAACCTTGACAACTCGTTGGGCTTAAAGCTTGATGTAGGGTCCGAACCTTGACCACTTTTGGGTTTGAGACTCGACTAGGGTGTCCGAACCTTGACTCGCTATTGGGTCCGAAGCTCAACTTCTATCTACTTTTGTCGAAATAAGGACGGATGAACTTGACTTACTTTCGAAGTTTAATGAGGTTATGTGCCTCATTCTAACTTTGAGCTTTTAGTCCGTGTGCTAATAGCTCCATTGTTTGCATTCTTAAAGTTGTATGACCCTTTCGATCATGAGCCCTCACGTTCTTCTTAGGTGCTTGTGTCTAACTCTTCTCCAATGTTAGAGAGTTGGTGAGTTTCGATATTCTTTGTTGAATTTCTTTTAAGGTGGCAATGTTAGTGACCTTCTTAATGCTGACTTGAAAAATGTTGCTTGATTGAATAATTCTTCATAGGGTGCTTTGTTATTACTTTTTGTATTTTTAAGAGTTTGACTCATGCAAAGGAGATGAATGCAAGACTCTATTCTAAAAACAAATGCATTTTTTTATTAAGATGATGCAAAAAATTCAAAAGATAAAGACAAAAATTACACTTTTAGCCCCCACTCCCCAAAGTGGAGCCTCAAGAAAAGCAAGCTGCTTGTGCTGCAATGTATCGTCGCTGGCGGTAAACCGTGAACTTGACGATTTGGTGCTTCACGAAAATAGTATGCTTCCCGATGATTCGGTGCCTTTTCTTAATGGTTTTCTGCTCCTTTGGGTATGGGCAAAGTGGCTTCGAATATGAGAATTGGACATGACAATTAGGAACAACAATAGGATCGAGGTTGGACCTCATGGGCTTCCTACGTATCCACTATAGTGGAAATCGAGCCTTTGTAGTTTAAAAAAAGGAATATCGATTGGGTTTTTTCTTTTGAAAAAAAGGAAAATAAAATAGACATAGAATGGATATGAAAAAGGGAAATGCACACTTTATTAGCATCCTTGATGAGTGAGGGGTCATAAGATGATCTTCTACGTGGTTGAGGCTTTTGTGAATGTCCGCTCTTCTTCGATAAGTGTACCGGTATCTCGGAGTGCTTTGAAGTCCATGAAAGCAAGAACTTCAAGTGCTCCCGAGAAGCAGAGCTTCAGGGTTTTGATGATGAGTCTAATATGATCCTTTTCGGAAGGTCGATCCACCATGTGGGCGGCCTTTGGCCTCCAGCCAGTAAAGCTCTCCTCGTCTCCTTGCTTGATCGCTCTAATTCTCGAAGACCGACCGGTAGATTAGTATTGTAGAACTATTGATGTAAGAAATCCTTGCAAAGATCTTGCCAGCTTGTGACCTTGTGTTGGTCGACAACGAGTGTACCACTTCATGACGTCTTTGTCAAACTTCCATGGGAAGATGACATGGTATGTGTCATGCAATACATTTTTAGAGTCATTGCTCCTATAAAGTTCCTCACGTGGTGCTGAGGGTTCTCAGTCCTATGGAACTTGATGTCGAGCATAGTGAATTTTAGGAGCAACTTGCCTCTAGGGATTGAAGTGAATCCATGTGCCGGATAGCAATCATTTAATATAGAACACTCAAGCAAGCAACTTCTTTATTTGAGCTATTCGTGGATCAAATTGAGGCTTGGGTCAAGGTTCAAGGCAGGACTCTCGTTCTTTTGATTTCTTCTGCAGCTTCTTTCAAGTATAAGGTCAAGGGTTTCATATATTTACTTAATCTTTTTATCTTGGGCCCCAATTTTAGCTTCCAATTTTGTAGTTGACTCCTTGAACAAGGTCATGATGGGAGTTTGCTCTTCTTGGCCATTTTTCAAGAAAGGCTGTACTTTGACCTTGGATGGCGTACTGGTGTTACTAGTAAAGATGTCGGACGTACTAGTGTGCTACATGTTGGTGTAGGACGTATCGGTGTCGACCATGTCGGTGTTGTAGTAGACTTCTTATTTCCTAGCCTCTTCGTGCTAGGATTCCCGATTTGAGTTGGATACCCTAACCTATATCCCAAAAGAGTATGTGCTCGGGATTGGCTCATGGAAAAAATTATTAGGGGAGATGGGGTTTAAGTACTTGACCCGAGAAATGACTAATCCTAAGAAAAAGAAAATGATATGCTCTTCTTTGGATGCACATAAAGAATGCAAATTGGACCAAAATGAAATGTGACAATACATATAGAGTCCCTTAGATGTGGATGAATTTGATTTGGCTAAGTGAAATCAAAGACTCTCCTAATTTGAGATGAATTTTAAATTGGCTAAATGCAAACAAAAGATTCACCTATTTTGAGATGAATTTGAAATTTGCTAATGTAAAAATGGACTCACCTATTTGATATGAATTTAAAATTTGGCTAAGGTAAAAATGGACGCACTTATTTGAGATGAATTTTAAATTTGGCTAATGAAAAAATGGACTCACCTTTTGGGATGAATTTTAAATTTGGCTAATGTAAAAAATAGACTAACCTATTTTGAGATGAATTTAAAATTTGGCTAATGCAAAATGGAGTCACTTGTTTGAGATGAATTTAGAATTTTGCTAAATGCGAAATTGTAACACCCCAAAACATCACCTAGGAGTATTACCTCACCAGAGTTCCTTACAGGAACTCCCAACGCTCTATCTCGGTGTTAGTTCGGCTTTTTAATTCCAACTTAGAGGTAATAATGGTAGTTTTCCCAAGAGGGTTTGAAAATCTTCAAAAAATTTTGGCAAAGTTCCGTTTGTAATATGAATTATCCTTTAGGCTTAACGCCCTAAAATCTTGCATAAAAATCATACTATAACTCAACTAGCCACACGCTCGGAGTATACAACTCAATCGTCACACGTCGAGTCCAACCAATCATGCATTAAAACTTAAAATAATCTAAATGGTTCAATATACATCTGGTACAAACTATATAAACTAAATTACAAACTACAAGACTTAGAAATATAAGAAATGCACATTAGGAACTTGAGTCACTTCAGCAAGCGAGCAGTCAGCACGCCGCATGCAGGAGTCCGGAATAAGCTAAGCACCGAACACACCTTTCGAGAGTGTACCTCCAACACTGGGAGAGGAAAAGGGGGATTTTGTAGGGGTGACCAAGCCATGCGCTCACCGGAGTGTCTTACACTCTTAAAATGGAAAGTCTTTACACATACTACTCATAATAATGAAATCAATGAAAGCATAATAACATAATACAAATCTATATACTTTTTAATGAAATCCCTTGAAATGATTTGCAATGTAAAGAACATAACACTTCAATCATTTAAATGCACGGTGTCACAATCACTAACAATTCTTTTAGAACTGAATCAACTTTCTCGGGCTTTCGGGGACTCGAACTAGCACTTCTTTAGTTCCTCCGGGGCCCAACCCCGAACAAAGGCTCCCGGGACCGATCTTCGAGGAAGTCTCGGTTCGGACATCCTGATACCACAGGACCCCTGTTAGAACCCTTCCCTTAAAGTTTCTAGCCAGGCATCCTCACGAATGAGGACCCCAGCTTGAACCCTTCGGTATGCTAAACAATCCTAGCCAGTTGATTCGAATAATTTTCACAATATCATTCATCATATCTCGCTTCACACAGACTTTCTCAATTTGATTTAATACCAAGGCATGACACCGCATGTCACCGTTATAAATTCACTTTCTCAAATAAGTTTCACTTCTTAAAAACATTTTCACGTTCGAAAAGCATTTCTCAAGAATCATAATCAAATAGCGTTGCATAACCACTTGAACTCTTTTCAAAACAAATCTTTGAGCATTATTTTAGAATCAAATCACTTCAAGTGTCAAGCATCTTATTCTATGACAACATTCCAAGCTAGCACATTAACTCAAGGAATTACCCAATTACATAACATCTTATATTCATCCATATCCTTTTCAAGCAAGTCTCCTAATTTCCATAAACGTAATTCGTACTTCACTCGTTTTCAAAATCATAAATGAACCCCATATGGATATATATTCCCTTAATACTCTAACTTCCTGTTCCTCCTCTAGATTCCAAAGTCCATTCCCTTTAACTTATTTCACTTTCAAGCCTAATGAGTTTAGGAACTAAAACTTTTTGAGCCACAATAACCACAATTAATCACCACTAACTCTAACGCCCCAACTTCTCACAGATTGCCATCTTCTCACAGATTGCCATCTTCGCCTCAAATTATCATTTTATGTTCCTACCTTATTAATCAACTCTTTCTCACCCATACTTAACCATATAACTCTTAATTTCCTTTCTTTACTCAAGTTTCGGTAGCTATGCTTATTTTCAGGTTTAGTTCAACCTCAAGGATTTAACTATATTTTGAACTCACTTAACTTAACAATCACCTAGCTCTCTCTCCCATGCCTCGGTTGTGCATCAATCAGTATAAACTCATATTCTCTTTTTACTTCAACTCGTTATTACCCAATGTTAGCAATTATCCCCCTAACATCGTAACTCAAGTAATCTCTATGTAATTCACACCCATATAGCAATTTCTTTGTCTTCAATCGCTAATTGAAACTTCGATCATATGCCTTGGACCTACCCAATCTAACTTTCTCATAATCTCCAATTTCCCAATTCAGCCTTAACACTTAATCAGATTGTCTCAAGTTCTAATTCAGCCCTAACTACTTCTACAGACATAATCATTTTGTATTCCTAGCAAACATTCAATATTCACAATAAAGCGGACACTCGATATTCATAATAAATGCATTTGGATTTTGAAATTACTAATAGTTTAGAGTATAGGAATACCCACCTCAAATTAAGGGTCGAAGGTTTGCTAAGTTTCAGATTGGCTTAGGTCGGTTTCCTCCTTTCCTTCCTCTTCCTCTTCCTCTTCCTTTGTTGCCAGCCCGGTCTCGCTGTCTTCTTCAATGCCCGACGCTATCGCCGGCTGTGGTTTCCATGCACATCGGTTGTCTCCCTCGGCCCTCGCGTTTGCTTCCTCTCCTTGGGTCTCGATTTCACCTCCGCTTCATGCCCCTTGCTGTTTTCCCCTGCATTTGCCCGCCGCCTTTCCTTCATTCGCCGTTTCGGCGCGGCCTCTAGCCGCTCCGCCGGCTCGCGCACCCGCTCTCTATTTCTCTCTCTGTCATTCTCTCGGTCCCCGGTTTCAGCCTCGCAATCCCTTCCTCTCTCTTGCTCTTGTCCTCCTTTTCATTGCTTGCTGGCCGTGGCGTTCTCGCTGCTCGGGGCCACGGCCATGGCGTCTTGGCTCTCACACTCTCTCCCTCTCTCACTTTGTTCTCCCTCGCCCTATCCCTCTCTCGTTCCCCATGCTCGTTTCTGCTCCCGCTTCTTTTCCCTCGCTCGAGCTCCCTTCTCCTTCCTCCACCGAGCCTTCTTCCTCTTCTTTCCCTTTAATTTTCTTTTTGTTGTGGTTTCACCTGGGTACGCCAACGACACCCCTAATTTTACACTAATCAAGTCCCTAGCTGACCCCCTTAATCCTCTTTCTTACTTCCCTTTTCTTTTCTTTTATTTCCCTTTTCTTTTGCCAAGCATTATAATAAATAAAACCCCCATACGCAGAGTAAGCAGCCTCGAGTTTTTATTTAGCTAGTCCGAGCGGAGAATTCGGAGGGAAGAATTAATACACTTCACTAATTATAGTTACGCGAACTAATAATAATTCGCTCAAATAAATTCACGAATATATACCAGCGTATATATATATTAGTTATTCGACCTAATCTATTTAATTAAAACTAAATAATTAACTTTATCTTATATCATTACCTAACCCAAAATTACGGGTCTTACAAAAATGAAGTCACTTATTCTGAGTTAAATTTAAAATTTCGCTATTACAAAAACAAAATGAATGGACTCACCTAAGTTGAGATGATTTTAATATTTGTCTAATGCAAAATGGACTCATCTATTTAAGATGAATTAAAAATTCTGCTAAATACAAAATGCACTCACCTATTTTAAGATGAATTTAAAATTTTGATAATGCAAAAATAAAATGAATGGACTCACCTTAATTCAGATGATTTTAATATTTGGCTAATGCAAAATGGACTCACTTATTTGTGATGAATTTAAAATTTGTCTAAATGCAAAATGGACTCGCCATTTTGAGATGAAGTTAAAATTTGGCTTGAGACAAAATGGACTCACCTATTTTAAGATGAATTTAAAATTTGGCTAATGAAAAAATAAAATGAATGGACTCACCTTAATTGAGATAATTTTAATTTTGGCTCAAATGCACAAATGGATCCACTCAAATTTTGATTATTTTATTTTATTTCTTGCACCCATGTAGGAATTATTAAGTGAACCTAGCTAAACTAAAACCTCGTAAGAAAAAAGGTGAAATAATAAAAACATTCACACTCATGTCAAACATGCAAATGAAGAGAAAGGGACCATCTAAACAACCAAGGATTTATGGTAAAAAAGAGGTATAAATCTAGGTCGGATATATAGTGCCTTATATTCCAAGTATTTAGTCCTTCGTGTGGTTCACGATAGGAAATAACATGAATTCTCGGTGCCTCTTGGTTAGCCAAAAACGCGTTCTATGAGGGAAGAGGTACTACCTTCCTTGACGATCAAGCCTAGTAAGGCCTATCCGGGTTAGCAATTCGAACCTCTTCCCAAAAATTGTTCTTAAAAGGTTAAGCCTAATGGTCGGACAACATAAAAATAAACCGTATTCAAGGTTGCCTAAATGCGAAATGTTTAATGCAAAACACATTAAGAAAACTCACAACTCAAACTTTCAAGTCTCACCCTCTTAATAATCGACACATCCCCAGTGGAGTCGCCACTCGTAGGAACCATGACTCGTCATCCCGTAAGGGAACCAGATTGGGACCGAGCTTCCCCACGAATATCGGGTCTCTTTGATTTTTAAAGATTCTTTTTCAAGATGTTTTTTAAAAATTTTATTTAGAAAGTGGGGGTGTGTCTCTTATTCAAATTTTTGATTTTTTTAAATTTAATTTAGAATAGTTTAAGTAAAGGTGATTGGCGATTTTTATTAATCACTTTATTATAGGAATTATTTTTAGAATGTCTCCGGATTCCATAATTTAAGAAAATAGAAAATTACGGACCTACTTTCTGCCGCAAAGCTTTTGGGGCAAAAAGGTTATAGAACCGGTTTGGACCGAAAGTCAAGCCCAGCCACGGCCGGCGCTCGACCGGTGTCCGGCGCCAGCCATAGGCCAATACTAAAAAGTTCAGGTTGTGAAAGTACGAAATGTAGGGATAAGCTCTTCCATTCCACCCGTCCATAGATGGCCTCTACTAATTAGAATTGTGAATTAAAGTAATGTGTTAAAGGCAAGCATAAAAACATATTAGATGAGAAATAAAATCAGCAAAACATGCTAGAAAACGATAAAAGTAGGAATGAAAATAGAAGCGATAAAAGAAAGTGAAAGGAAAAGCGAATGAAAGCGAAAAAAAAAACAAAAGATTACATTGTGCGGGGAGGAATTAAAAGCGATTATATCTTAAATCCACAATACTGCAAATAATAAATAGCGTAAGTAAATGAACCATTAGAAAGCTTGAAAGTAGATGTGGCCCCCTCATGTTGACCCGCCAATCGATCTAGGTCTCATACCGGATATGGAAGCGTGACGATGGTGAATTGAAAGGGGTTTTGTTTTGTGAGCCTTTGTAAGGGTACATGGATATTGATGAATGATGAAGGATTTGGGATAGAGTGTTGGAAGCATAATGAAGATAGGCTAAAAAGAAATTAAGAGATCACAATACAAGCAAGTGTATTTAATAGCTCTTAATTATGTTTAAGCAAAGCATTTGCGTAGGAAATGGCCATGTGCAAATGAGAAACTAGGCTCTCTATTTATAGGAGAGGATTAGGTCACAAAATGACCTAAGGTTTAGCTGCAGACACTCGATTGAAATGAGCAATAAATAGGCCGACAAAATTATGAAAAAATCAAACCAAATCATAAGATAGAACCGGATCCCGAGAATCACTTTGTGGTGGGCGGCGCCGACCCCGGGATGAAATCGTTTGGAAATCTTGGTTTCCATGCTTTGGCTGAACACTCGGAGCAAAATGCAATGCTTTGGCGGAATTAACCTTCAGCGCGGCGCCGGCCTTGTGTGGCGTCATTTGGTTAAGTTTGACTTCTATGTCTCACTTGGTTGCCGAGTGAAAGAGTGAAACGATGCGTTTTTCCCAAAAGAGATATGACTGGTGCCGGCCTTAGCAGCTTTCCGAAAATGGAAAGTTTTCATTTTTAGTAGGTTTATATTTTTGGCAGGTTTTATTTTTTATGCCGGTTTGGGTTTCTTGGTTAAGAGCCCGACCCGAGCTTGGTACGGCCAAAAGAAAATCAGTTTATAGGCCGGCCCAAAGCAAAGAAAGCTTCTTTTGTGGTGTTAAGGGCTTCTTTGTGGTTTATCGGCTTCTTTCATGCCAATCAAACTCCGGTCGTGATCTCGAATCCACAAACAGGATTAGGATTTCATCACCGGGCTAACTAATAAATAAAAGCAGAAAGGGATAATACTTATTAGGCATCTACAACGTCCAACCGACACACGGAGCTCACTCTCACAAAACGACGCAAGTACAAGGTCGGCGTTGTGTTTCGGGATTTTGCCCCCAAACACTACATTTTACTTTAGAATTCAACCGCAACACAAAAGGAAGCGGTATTTGAAGACTCGGACTTTGCGGGCATACCATTCGAGTACCATTAAGGGATCAGCTATAGACTTCATCTCTTATAAATTTTGACTACAAGTCATTCCGAGTCTTGTAGAAACTTTTATGAGTGATCTAGAATATTTTCCGAGTGTTACGTAAACTATTGCATTTGTATTCACTTGATTCTAACCGACTCGAAAGGATACTCTTGCTTATCTTTTCACACACGCTTCCGAGTCATTCGGACAACACTCGGACTTATCACATGTTCAAATTTGCGCTCTAATGTTAACTCATCTTTATAAGTCGGCATGTTTCGTTTGAACTGCGCTTGTCTAGATGAAGTCTCATTACTCCGATATTCCTTATCCAACTTGTTTTACTTCTAGATCGACTCAAATGGAATTTGAGTATAATGGATATTAGACTCGAAAATTCCAGTCTTTTAGGACTCGGATAATTAGGCACTTAATTATCTTAATTAAATGATTATCCGTGTCTAATCTTAGACCAAAGTATTTTATACTTTGAGAACCAAATTGATTTACTTTTGTATGTTATCTAAACGAGGTTATCCTAATTTTGAAATACAAAAGTAACCGGCTCCAACTGTCAATCACCAGCGAGACAAGGCTTTTCTACTTCGACCAAGGCCCGGACACTATGTCATGGTTGTCTGTTTCCAAAGCTGGAAATCTGCAACGCCTAGCTCAACGGTGGTTTCCATCCTATTTTTAGACACCATTAGTGGATTGGGATATCCAAAGGAGTCAAGAGTCATTACCCAACGTTCACACCTCAACGGATATTTTATGAGTCACTCGGAAAAACCATTGCAACGGTCACAAAGGACTTCTAATCGAATATAGTCACAATGGCTAATCTGTCCGGTCCTCTATAAATAGAAGTCACTTCACAAGACAAAAAGATTGCTGAATCTATTGTTGAAATTATCTCTTTCTCTGTATAATTCTCATTCAATCCTCTACTTACAACTTCAACTCGTACTTAATATCTTTCCGAGTTGTAAGGTCTTGTAATCAGTCACAAAGACTTATTCTTACTTTCCGAGTAAGGTCCCTTGACCGAGCTGTAAGAGTTAACTCAGCTCGCTTGTCCCTAACTCGTAAAGGTTACCTCAATTACGAAGTACTTGGATCGGATAATGGAACTTCGAGTATAGGAAAATCGTGTAAGGGAGCAATTCTGGTTGAGTCTTTCTACTGTATTTTGTGGATTCAAAATAGTGGATTTGACTTGGTGCTTGGATTAGCACTCGACCGTGGTTTTCGGCCCTAGGAGGGTTTCCATGTATTTTCCGAGTTAACACTTTTCCGAGTCTAATCTAGACTCGGATCTGTTTCAAAGTCGGCTTTAGAATTTAATCTTCTAGTATTTGTTCAAATTTCCTCATCACCCTATTCACCCCCTCTAGGGTGATTTAGTCTCTCTAAGAGCAAACCTTCAACTCGGTATAAGAGCCTAGCCTTTCGTAAAGGATCTAACCATCCAAAGGTCTAAAGATCAAATGGCTCGGAACAATGGAGAGTTCGATAAAGGAAGATCTTCCAAGTAGACCACCAAAGTTCAAAGGATCAAACTTCGTACACTCGGAAGAAGCTCATGGAATGCTTTCTACTTGATCACGATGAAAACGCATGGAACATCATAAGAGAAGGCAACTACATTCCAATGAGGATGGAAGAAACAAGACTCGTGCCCAAAGCACAAGTCGAGTACACCATCGAAGAAGTAGAGAAGTTCGGAAAGAACTTCAAGGCGATAAACATCTTAATGTGCGCCATCAGCTCGGAAGAATACAACCGAGTATTAGCTTGTGACAAAGCAAAAGAAGTGTGGGACACGCTTGTCAACACTTATGAAGGGACAAGCCAAGTCGGACATGCGAAGATAAGCCAATATCTTCACAAGTACGAGCCAGAAGAGAACATCACTCGGATGTTCATCCGCTTCAATGAGATTACTAACAATCTCAAATCTCTAGGTAGAAAGATTTCCGATGAGGACATGTGCGGAAAATTACTCAAAAGTCTACCCAAGAAAAGATGGGGTCCCAAGGTGACAGCCATCGAAGAGGCTCAAAACCTGTCCTCATCGAAGCCGGACGAACTCATTGGGAAGCTACTCACCCATGAGTTCCACCTGGAAGAGGAGGATGCAGAGGTCAGCACTAAAAAGAATATCGCGCCGAAGGCCTCGGAAAATAGAGAAGCTAATCTGAGTTCCTCCGACTCGGAAGAGGATCCTATGGCACTTATTGCCGGAGGCTTCGGAAGAATGATGAAGCACAAGAGATGGGATAAGAAGTCAAGAGAAGAGTTCTACAAGAAAGACAAGAGGGATAGAAAAGGTAAACATTCTTCCCCTTTAAAGTTATCTTTAACTAAGAACTCCAACTGCTTTGAATGTGGCAGCAAGGAACACATAGCCAAAGATTGCCCCATGAAAAAGAGGGACAAAAAGAAGAAAAAGCTATAATGGCCACTTGGAGTGGTGAAAACTCATCGGAAGATGATGAGGACTTAGATGATTCAAAGTGTCCGATGGCACTCTCGGACTTAGAAGCCGAATCGAGTCGGACTCGAGTCACTTGGACATTGAGGAAACAAATCCTCAAGAGATAATAAAACACTTCCTTATGTTTTCCAAAGTTGATTTAGCCAAATATATTTATACTTTGGAAGAAAAGTCCAATTCCGATTCTTCTCGGTTTAAAGAACAACTTGAGTCCGTTACTTCGATCGCATCGCTTTGCAAAATGAATTAGAAAAACCGAGACTTACTCTAAGAGAACTCAAGACTAGTGCTCAATCCAATGAGACCGAGTCCGAGTCATTCGAAGAGAAAATGAGCATCCGAAACAAGAGCTCAATGAGCCTTGAGAGCTTCGTTTAAAATTTACTCAAGGTCGAAAAACTTTGACATGCTCTTAGGATCTCAATGTGTCTCCTTCAGTAAAAAGGACTTGGTTTTAACAAAGTGGAGGAATCTAATTCCTACTAAGAGCTTTTTAAAAAGATTCCAGAACCATGAAGTTCGGGAAGGCCGAGCATGGTCTCATTCGAAAGAATGAAAGGAGGACTCGAGCCTAGACCAGCTTACAGGAGAAAACCTTCTCCTCCTGTTTATAAAACAAAAGAGTTTTAAAAGAAAGAGACACGGACTCGGTTTTTAAAAGAAAGACTCAGAATCGGACCAAGCCCAAAGTTATTCAAGTACGGGTTCCCAAGAGTCTTCTTCTTCGAAAAGGACCACAGTAAAGAGACTTACTGGGTTCGTTAGAGGAAGTGAGAAAGGTTAGTTTGTCACCGACATGCAGGTGGCCGAGAAAAGAACAAAGGACACCGGTCCCTCGATAGTGGATGCTCACGCCACATGTCGGGAGACTCAAGACTCTTTTCTTAGTTAGAAGATTATAAGGGAGGAAAAGTCAGATTTGGAGATGACAAATAAGGCAAGATAATTAGGATATGCAAGATTGGAAAAGGAAACAATCTGGTCGACCCGTATACCTTGTCAAGGGATTAAAGTACAACCTACTTAGCATCTCTCAATCTGTGTTACAAAGGTCAAGAGGTAAGATTCACTCGGACCAACTATTATATTTCGATGATACTACCAAGGAGACCAAGCTCTCGGGTAAGAGATCAAGTAACACTTACGTTATTCCTCTTTCGACCCAGGTCAGAATCTATCTTGCTTGAAAGCATGTCTATGTGATGATTCATGGACATGGCATTGTAGACTAGGTCATGTTAGCATGCATACCATTAGAAAGCTTGCTTCTCATGGTTTAGTCGGAGGATTGCCTAACCGTGCATTGGAGAGACTAAGTCACCCTAGAAGGGGGTGAATAGGGTGATGGGAAAATTTAAACAAGTAATGGAAGAATAAAACTAGAGATGACTCGATAGAGAGTCCGAGTCTAGATTGGACTCAGAAAAGTGCTAACTCAGAAAGTTACGTGGAAACCCTCGTGGGGCGGAAAACCACGGTCAATGCTAATCCAAGCACGAAATCAAATCCATTATTTTGAATCCGCAAAATACAAAGAAAAGACTTAACCAGAATTTCTCCCTTAGACAATTCCTTACAAGATTTTCCTAGACTCGTAAATTACCTTATCTTATCTAGTACTTCCTAACTTAGGTAACCTTTATAGTTAGGGACAATTCGAGTTGAGTTAACGCTTACAGCTCAGTCAAGGGACCTTAGTCGAAAGTAAGAATAAGTGTTTGTAAACTGGTTATATGACCTTACAACTCAAAAGAATATTAAGTACAGAGTTGGAGTTGTAAGTAGAAGATTTAGAATGAAATACAATGACTTTTTCTTAAGTATGTGTATTGACAGTTGGTTCAGCAAATCTTCAAGTCTTGAGAGATGGCTTCTATTTACACATAACCAAGCAGATTAGCCGTTGTGACTATCTTCTAACTGGAAGTCCTTTGTAACCGTCACAATGGATTGTTTGAGTCACTCAGAAAATATCCATTGAGGTGTGAACGTAGGGCAACGGCTCTTGACTTCTTTAGAAGTCCCAATCCACTGGTGGTGTTTGAAAAGTAGGGTGGAAACCACCGTTAAGCTTAGCATTGTGGATTTCAAGTTTTGGAAAAGACAACCCCGACACGATTGTCCGGGCCTTGGTCGAAGGTGGAAAAAGCCTTGTCTGCTGGTGATTTGACATTTTAAAGCTCGGTTACTTTTGTATTTCAAAAATAGGATACCCTCATTTGAATAGCCTACAAAACTAAATCAATTTGGTTCTCAAAGTATAAAATACATTAGTCCAAGATTAGACAAAGATAATAATTTTAATTAAGATAATTAAGTGCATAGTTATCTAAGTCGGAATGAAATGGAATTTTCTAAGTCTAATATCCATTATACTCAAATTCCATCCGAGTCAGTCTAGAAGTAAAGCAACTAAGATAAATAACATCGAGTGGAAAGACTTGATCTAGACTGCCAATGTTCAAACCAAGCATGTCGACTTAGATATATGAATTAACACGAGTAATCCAATCAAACTTAGATCATGAAGTCGGACTCGAGTTTATGCAAGATAGAACAAGTGTTTGAACATGTAATATATCCGAGTGTTGTCTGAGTGACTTAGAAACTGTGTGTGAATTGATAAACAACAACATATGCGATAGTTTACGTAACACTAAAAAAAATGCTATATCACTCGGAAAAGTCTGTTAAAGTAGATAGATGACTTTTAATCAAAACCTTTGGAGAGATGAAGTCTTATACCTGATCCCTTGATGGGACTCAGAGTGATACATATGTAAGGTCCGAGTCTTCAATCTCCCCTTTTTGATGAAATGCATTCCATACTTAGATAGAAACGTTGTTAGTGATATAGATCTTGTTTTTCATCCTTTTTCAATGAATAAGTCGAGAAACATGATAGAATTGTGTAGAGTAAATGAAGTGAAACTTATATTCTATCGGAGCGAGATATGCTGAGATTGCATAAGAAGAGCTAAAGTATGAGAGCACGAAAATATATGAGTATCGGAGCAATGATAGACATAGTTGTCGAATCGGAGCAGAGAAAGAAAAAAAATTGAGCAAGAAATTGAAACTCGAAATAATTGCTTTAAGCGTAAAACCTAGAGATAGTGCAACTCAAAAGGCGGATAGCAGGATTATTAATGAAATGCATTATAATTTAAACTCGAAGAGTTTACACAAAAGAGGGTGAGAGAAGCTCCCCTAAACAAGAACACAAATTTTTCTACCTATTCTCCCCCTTGCTTTTCAAGCAAAAACAAAAAGAGGAAGAATGTATCAAGTAGATACAGATTTGATGTCCGGACAAAAAAAATTAAGATGGAGGAGATGGAGTAGTCCGAGTCGAGGTGGGTGGACTAGCGGTGTGCCTTCGCCGATAAGATGTGGAAGATGTTAACGAGCCAGGATCTCCGGAATGGGCTCGGCTCCGAGTGGCTGACCGAGAACTAGGTCGTCCGGAGGCTCATCCTCCCGGAACTCGGCTGATGGAGGGGTGTGCTCGGGCGACCAGCTACTGACCGACCATGGTCAACGGGGTCTTATGACCCACTCGGACTACCGTCCGAGTTTATCATCTCAGGTTGTGGTTCGGGAGCACCCTTGCCCTCTCGCTACTGCTGCTGGTTCTTCTTCCTTCTCTCCTTCCTCGGATGGAGCTGCCTCGGCCACAGGCTCCTCCTCTTCTTCCGCTTCTTCTACTCCCCCTTCGAGGAGGATTTGGCCGGACTCGGAGGATTCTTCGAAGTGTCCGAGTCGATCGGATCCTGAGCCGCCTTAGATCACCTTTCCGAAGGAGCTTGATCAACTCTCTCTGCTCCTTAACCGGGGCCTTCATCTCAAGAAGTACATCTTGCAGCTCTCGAATTTGGGATTGGGCGGTTTTGGGTTAATGGTCATAAACCGGACGACAGTCTTGAATGACCGAAGGGTGTCCTTAAACTCGGTGGACACCGAGAAAGCTTGTCCATGATAGTGGAGGACAAGGCGGAAGAAAGAATCCGAGAAACACCAGAGGTGGAGGCACCACCAGGTGGAGGAGGTAGAGGAAAAGGGGATTGAGTCTAAGTTTGAGGCGGAGAAGGTGGCCTCGGTTCGAGCTATGGACCCAAACACTCGGTTGGATCTCCCGGTATCCATACCCAAGGAGTTCCTTTTCGCTAATGACAATGGCAGCCTCAAAACCGCATTAGGATCCGAGGGAAAAGGAACTTTGAACTGTTTGAAGACGAGGGTGAGAAGAGCCCCGAAAGGAAGTGGGATGGTCTTCTTGCTCCGAGTCCGAGCAGCACAACCGCCATCCGCTCGACTATAGCGGGAAAGAGGTCTACTTTGTAGCCCTCTAGAATGTCGTAAAGAGCTTTGAGGTGCTTGGAGTTGGGGATCTCCTTGCTAGAATGCTCGAGAGAAGAAAGTCCTCATGAGCAGAAAGCATAGAAGACGAGCTTCGACTTGAGTTGGGTCACAAAGAAGTTTTTGAGTGACCTAGGGAATTCTTTAACGTACTTCTCAAAGAAATCATCAGCAACCTCTTTGAAAGGTATGGGGTAGCTGTTTAAGAACATAGAAGATACTTTGAAAAGACGATAGAGAAGAGAAGTGTTGATGCAAACAGTGATGTTCGAACTCCGGAGGTGCGGATACCCTCGGAGCTAGAAAGATTGGAATAGAACTCGAAACGAGTTCTGGGTAGATGAAATCACCGAAACAGAGGAAATTGTAAACCACTTGTGGACTTTATGTGAGCCAACCACGAAAACTTAGTGGTGGGGAAGAATTTGTCTTCCAACGTTAGGTGTTGGGTGACAAGAGGTTTGGAAGGAGTAGAGGGGCCTTCCCGGCTTTTTGTGCGAGGTTTCTTAGTGGCGGAACCAAGAAAATCAGGGTGGGAACCACTTTTCGGCATGTTTGTTGTTGAAAAGAGAGGAAAGAGATGAACTTTTGACAGCGAGAGAGGGAGAGAAAGCTCGACGAGAGTGAGCGAAGAGAAAAAGATGAAAGAGTAGTAAGAAAGAGAGACAACTGAGAGCAACAAAGCTTACTTGAGATATTCTTCTCTTAGGTTGAGAACGACGAACGTTTCTTCGAATGCGAGAGCTTGTTTCGAGGTGGAGTAAGTGCGAGAATGAGAGTAAGTGGAGAGTAAAGTAATGAAATAAAGGAAAATAGACGCTATTTATAGAGAAATAATTGTCCTTCGAGTATTTGTTATGACTCGGCTTCTTCAACGGTCACCTCGACCGGTGTGACTGTTCCGCTCTCCAACGGTTAGAATTCCAGCTGACTGTCTCTTAACAACTAGTTGTCCGATCGATGCGCGTGAGATAGAGAGAGAAAAGGAGAGATTTTGAAAGAAATTTATGAAATTCTCCACTAATCTAGAGATTATTTCAAAAGTTTGATGTCCATTTTACTAAAAGTCCGAGTCTGACTCAATTAAGTTTCCGAGTGACTCGAAACCACAAACAACTAATAACTATCAGCTCAGTATCACTAGTTCAACTCGAACTAATGGTTATTAAGGAAAGTAAGCACACAGCACATAATCATGCAAAGTAAAAAAATTTAATTATGCATTAATCATGCCAAGCTCATTCCTAATAAAACAAAACCGATCCTCACTAAGGGGCTTAGTAAAGATATCAGCTAATTGAAGATTGGTAGGAATGAATTCAAGTTCAATATCACCTTTCTCAGAATGGTCTCTTAGAAAATGATACCCGACCTCAATATGTTTAGTCTTTGAGTGCTAAACTGGATTTTTGGTAATGCTGATTACACTTTGATTATCACACTTGATTGGAACAAATTTGAATGAAAGTCCAAGATCTTTCAAGTGTTTCTTTATCCATAAGATCCGAGCACAGCATGCCCCAGCCGCAATATACTCAGACTTCAGTAGTTGATAGAGCTACTGAGTTTTGCTTCTTTGAGTGCCAAGATATCGTGGATTGACATATAAACTGGCAGGCTCTCGAGGTGCTCTTTCTATCAACTTTGTATCCAGCGATAGTCAGCATCCGATTATCCAAGTGAGAGTCGGCTTCGAGTCTCTGGAGTACCATAGACCTAAATTCTTAGTCCCCGTAAGATATCCGAATATTCTTTTCACCATAGTGAGATGTGATTCTTTTGAATTAGCTTGAAATCTTGCACACGGACGGACACTAAACATTATGTCCGGCCTACTGGAAGTAAGATAGAGTAAATGGCCAATCATACCTCGGTAGAGTTTCGATCTACTTCTTTACCTTTCTCGTCTTGAGTCTAGGTTTACCTTCAACATTCTAAGCTGGCTCTTGAGTCGTCTCATTCCGAGTCCGAGTGACTTCATTCCGAGTGACATGGATTTGATTCTTGATGAGCTCGTTTTCATCAAGATCATCATTTCTGCTGAGCTTCGGATCTCGGAATGTTGACTCACTTGGTTTTTCCTGTTTAATCTCATCAAACACAACGTGGATGCTTTCTTCCACTTTGTTAGTTCTTTTATTAAAAATACGATATGCTTTGCTATGAGATGAATAAGCAAGAAAAATACCTTCATCTCGACCGAGCATCAAACTTGGTCGAGTGATCCTTACCATTGTTGTGAATGAAACACTTACATCCAAAGGGTTTGAAGTATGAAATATTAGGCTTCTTCCCTTTGGAGAGCTCGTATGGAGTTTTCTTCAGTATGGGTCCGATGAGGCATATGTTCAATGTGTAGTTGGTTGTGTTGACTGCCTCAATCCGGAAATAGTAGGTTAGATTATGCTCAATCATCATTGTCCTAGTTATTTCTTCAAGAGTTCGGTTCTTCCTCTCCACCACTCCATTTTGTTGAGGAGTTCTTCGTGTTGAGAAGTTGTGAGAGATGCCATTCTTGTCACGGAACTCTGCAAATTCCGAGTAGTCGAGCTCCCTTCCATGGTCGGTTCGAATCCTCTAGATTTGAGTCGGAGACTCAACTTGAATTTTCCTGCAGAGCTTGTTCAACTAAGAAAACACACCCAGGTAAATCATGAGTAGTCATCAACAATAACAAGCACATATGATTTACCTCCGAGACTCTTGACAGGGATTTCACCACATAAATCCATATGCAACATTTCAAGCACCTTGGATGTGGAAACAGCTTTCAGAGATTTGAAGGATGATCTGACTTGTTTCCCTTTGTGCATGCTTCACAAATTTTATCTTTCTTAAATGCACAATCAGGAAATCCTCGACTAAACCATGAGACGCAAGTTTCTTAATGGTATGCATGCTAACATGACCTAGTCTACGATGCCATGTCCATGAATCATCATGAATGGATGCTCGTTAAACGAGTTAAATTCGACTCGGGTCAAAAAGAGGAATGGTATATGTGTTACCCGATCTCTTACCCGAGAGCTTGATTTCCTTGGTAGCCTCGATCGGAGATATAGCAGTTGGTCCGAGTGAATCTTACCTCTTGACCTTTGTCACATAGTTGAGAGATGCTGAGCATATTGTACTTTAATCTTTTGACAAGGTATGGGCTAACCAGATTGCTTCCTTTTCCAATCTTGTCTATCCCAATTATCTCACACGATTGAGAGATGAACTTTTGAAAGAGAGAGACGGAGAGCAAGCTCAACGAGAGTGAGCGAAGAGAAAAAGATGAAAGAGTAGTCGAAAGAGAGAGAGCCGATAGCAACAGAGCTTACTTGAGATGTTCTTCTCTTAGCTTGAGAGCGACGAATGTTTCTTCGAATGCGAGAGCTTGTTTCGAGGTGGAGTAAGTCCGAGAGTGAGAGTAAGTAGAGAGTAAAGTAATGAAATAAAGGAAAATAGACGCTATTTATAAAGAAATAATCGTCCTTCAGTATTTGTTATGACTCAGCCTTCTTCAACGGTCACCTCGACCGGTGTGACTGTTCGCTCTCCAACGGTTAGAATTCCAACTGACTGTCTTTTAACAGACTAGTTGATCGATTGATGCGCGCGAGATAGAGAGAGAAAAAGAGAGATTTTTAAAAGAAATTTATGAAATTCTCCACTAATCTAGAGATTATTTCAAAAGTTTGATGTCCATTTTTCTAAAAGTCTCGAGTCTACTTAAATTAAGTTTCGAGTGACTCGTAAACCACAAACAACTAATAACTATCAGCTCAGTATCACTTGTTCAACTGAACTAATGGTTATTAAGGAAAGTAAGCACACAGCACATAATCATGCAAAGTAAAAAAATTTAATTATGCATTAATCATGCCAAGCCCATTCCTAATAAAACAAAACCGATCCTCACTAAGGGGCTTAGTAAAGATATCAGCTAATTGAAGATTGGTAGGAATGAATTCAAGTTCAATATCACCTTTCTCATAATGGTCTCTTAGAAAATGATACCTGACCTCAATATGTTTAGTCTTTGAGTGCTGAACTGGATTTTTGGTGACGCTGATTACACTTTGATTATCACACTTGATTGGAACAGATTTGAATGAAAGTCCAAGATCTTTCAAGTGTTTCTTTATCCATAAGATCTGAGCACAGACATGCCCCGAGCGCAATATACTAAGCTTCAGTAGTTGATAGAGCTACCGAGTTTTGCTTCTTTGAGTGCCAAAATATCGTGGATTGACATATAAACCGGCAGGCTCCCGAGGTGCTCTTTCTATCAACTTTGTATCCAAGCATAGTCAGCATCGATTATCTAGTGAGAGTCAGCTTCGAGTCTCCGGAGTACCATAGACCTAAATTCCGAGTCCCCGCAAGATATCTAAATATTCTTTTCACCGCAGTGAGATGTGATTCTTTTGGATTAGCTTGAAATGTTGCACACGGACAAACACTAAACATTATGTCCGGCCTACTGGAACTAAGATAGAGCAAAGATCCAATCATACCTCAGTAGAGTTTCGATCTACTCGCTTTACCTTTCTCATCCGAGTCCAGCTTTATCGTCGTTGCTCATAGGTGTTGCTGCATGTTTTGTATCTTAGAGTTTATACTTCTTCAGCAGCTCCTTGGTATACTGTGACTAATGGACATAGGTGCTATCTTTGTCTTGCTTGATTTGTAGACCAAGGAAAAAATTGAGTTCTCCCATCATACTCATTTGAAATTCCTGTCTCATTAACTTAGAAAAATCTCGACATAGAATTTCATTACTAGCTCCAAAAATTATGTCATCTACAAAGATCTAAGCAATAAGAAAGTCTTTCCACTGGGTTTTTATAAAAAGAGTTCTGTCAATCTGACCTCTTCTAAAATAATTTTCAACCAAGAAATTACTCGCTCTTTCATACGAAGCTCGGAAGCTTGTTTAAGACCATAGAGTGCTTTTTGCAATTTGAAAACATGATTTGGAAATTCTAAGTTTTCAAATCCAGAGGGTTGCTCAACATAGACTTATTCTTCAATGAAACCATTGAAAAAAGCACATTTAACATCCATTTGATATAACTTGATATTCATGCTAGATGCAAATGCCAATAAGATTCTAATAGCTTCAATTCCGCAACAGTGCAAAGGTTTCCCCACAATCAATCCCTTCTTCTTGATTGTAACATTGAGCCACAAGTCTAGCCTTATTTCGACTACCAACCCACCTTCATCCAGTTTGTTTTTTAAGACCCATTTGGTTCCTATGACTCGGCGGTCGAAGGTTGTTTGGTCGAGTCCGTACTTGGTTTCTTTCGAATTGATTGAGTTCCTCTTGCATGGCCTCTACCCATTCAAGTTCATTTAGGGCCTCTAGTGCATTTATGGGTTCAGTTAATGATATGAATGAAGTAAATGCACATAGATTATGAAGAGAGGAATAAGTTCTTACCCCACTGTTCATGTGAGATATGATGTTTTCTAGTGGGTGACTAGAAGCGTACTTGAAAGCTCTACTGTTCTTTAGTTCACCAAATCTACAGGTTGAATTGATTGATCTTCAGTAGTCTGTTATGAGTGAGCTTGTTCATCCGACTTACCTTCAACATTCCGAGCTGGCTCTTTAGTCGTCTCATTCTGAGTCCGAGTGACTTCATTCCGAGCGACATGGATTTGATTCTTGATGAGCTCATTTTCATTAAGATCATCATTTCAGCTGAGCTTCAGATCTGAGAATGTTGACTCGGCTTTTCCTGTTTAATCTCATCAAACACAACGTGGATGCTTTCTTCCACTTTGCTAGTTCTTTTATTGAAAATACGATATGCTTTGCTATGAGATGAATAACGAAGAAAAATACCTTCATCTCGACCGAGCATCAAACTTGGTCAGGTGATCCTTACCATTGTTGTGAATGAAACACTTACATCCAAAGGGTTTGAAGTATGAAATATTAGGTTTCTTCCCTTTGTAGAGCTCGTATGGAGTTTTCTTCGAGTATGGGTCCGATGAGACATCCGTTCAATGTGTAGTTGGTCTGTGTTGATCGTATCGATCCGTAAATAGTAGGTTAGACTATGCTCAATCATCATTGTCCTAGTTATTTCTTCAAAAGTTCGGTTCTTCCTCTCCACCACTCCATTTTGTTGAAGAGTTCTTAGTGCTGAGAAGTTGTGAGAGATGCCATTCTTGTCATAGAACTCTGCAAATTCCGAGTAGTCGAACTCCCTTTCATGGTCGGTTCGAATCCTCTAGATTTGAGTCCGAGACTCACCTTGAATTTTCCTGTAGAGTTTGTTGAACTCTTTGAATGCTTCATTTTTGTGCTTAAGAAAACAGACCTAGGTAAATCATAAGTAGTCTTCAACAATAACAAGCACATATGATTTACCTCCGAGACTCTTGACGAGGATTTCACCACATAAATCCATTTGCAACATTTCAAGCACCTTGGATGTGGAAACAGCTTTCAGAGATTTGAAGGATGATCTGACTTGTTTCCCCTTTGTGCATGCTTCACAAATTTTATCTTTCTTAAATGCACAATCAGGAAATCCTCCGACTAAACCATGAGACGCAAGTTTCTTAACGGTATGCATGCTAACATGACCTAGTCTACGATGCCATATCCATGAATCATCATGAACAGATGCTTTTAAACAGGATAAATTCCGAGTTGGGTCAAAAGAGGAATGGTATATGTGTTACCCGATCTCTTACCCGAGAGCTTGATTTCCTTGGCAGCTCGATCGGAGATATAGCAGTTGGTCCGAGTGAATCTTACCTCTTGACCTGTGACACACAGTTGAGAGATGCTGAGCATATGGTACTTTAATCCTTTGACAAGGTATACTCGGGCTAACCAGATTGCTTCCTTTTTCAATCTTGCCTATCCCAATCATCTTGCCTTTGTTGTTGTCTCCAAACGTGACTTTTCCTCCCTTGTAATCTTCTAACTAAAACAAGAGTCTTGAATCTCCCGACATGTGGCGTGAGCATCCACTATCTAAGTACCAATGCCCTTTTGTTCTTTTTTGAGCTACCTGCAAGTCAGACCAAACTAACCTTTCTCACTTCCTCTAACAAACCCAATAACTCCCTTTACTCGTGGTTCTTTTTTGAGGAAGTACACATATTGAGATCCAAAGAGCATATTAAGGTTTTTCTAACCTTGTGTAAATTTTAAAACAAGTTCTTGAGACTCGTTGAGCTTTGGCTTCAATTGCTCATTCTCTCTTCTGAGTGACTCGGACTCAGTCTCATTAGATTGAGCACTAATCTTGAGTTCTCTTAGAGTAAGTCTTAATTTTTCTAATTCGTTTTTCAAAGACATGCTCTCGAAGTAATAGACTCAAGTTGTTCTTTAAACCGAGAAGAATCGGAATTGGACTTTTCTTCCAAAGTAAAAATATATGTGGCTAAATCAACTTTGGAGAATTTAAGGAAGTATTCAATTACCTCCCGAGGATTTGTTTCCTCATTGTCCGAGTGATCCGAGTCCGACTCTATTTCAGCTTCCGAGTCGAGAGTGTCATCGGACATTATGAGCCATCCGAGTCCTTATCATCTTCCGATGAGTCTTCATCACTCCATGTGGCCATCATAGGCTTTTTCTTCTTTATGTCCCTCTTTCTCTTGGGACAGTCCTTAACTATGTGTTCCTTGCTACCACATTCAAAACAGCTAGAGTTCTTAGTCAAAGATAACTTTGAAGGGGAAGAGTGCTTACCTTTTTTATCCTTCTTGTGTTTCTTATGAACTATTCTCTTACCTTCTTATCCCATCCCTTGTGCTTCATCATTCTCTTGAAGCCTCTAGCAATTAGTGCCATGGGGTCCTCTTTTGAGTCCGATGAACATAGATTTGCTTCTCTGGTTTCGAGGCTTTAAGCGCAATGTTCTTTTTGGTGCTAACCTCTGCGTCCTCCTCTTCCGGATGGATCTCATGGGTGAGTAGCTTCCCAATGAGTTCGTCCGGCTTGAGTTAGGACAGGTTCTAAGCCTCTTTAATGGTTGTCACCTTGGGACCCCATCTTTCTCTTGAGTAGGCTTATAAGTATCTTTCTGCACATTTCCTCATGGGAAATCTTTCTACCCGAAACTTGAGATTATTGGTAATCTCGGTGAAGCTGGATGAATATCCGAGTGATGTTTTCTTCCGGCTCTATCTTGAACAGCTCATACTTGTGAAGATATTGGCTTATCTTTGCTTGTCCGACCTGGTTTGTGCCTTCATAAGTGTTAACCAGTGTGTCCCACACTTCTTTGGCCGTGTCACAGTGCAGACACTCGATTGTACTCTTCGGAGCCGATGGCGCACATCGAATGTTCATCGCCTTGAAGTTCTTTCCGAACTTCTCTGCTTCATCGCGAGTGAACTCAGCCTTTGTCTTGAGCACAAGTCTTGTTTCTTCCTTCTTCATGGGAATGTGGTTGCCTACTTGTATGATGTTCCGGACATCCTCATCATGATCCAACATGAAACATTCCATGAGCTTTTTCCAAGTGCACAAAGTTAGATCCTTTGAACTTTGGTGGTGTGCTCGGAAGATCTTCCTTCATCGAACTCTCTATTGTTCCGAGCCCTTTGATCTTTAAACCTTTAGATGGTTAGATCCTTTCCGAAAGGCTATGCTCCGATACCAATTGAAGGTTTGCTCTTGGAAAGACTAAGTCACCCTAGAGGGGGTGGATAGGGTGATGGGGAAATTTAAACAAGTAATGGAAGAATAAAACTAGAGATGACTCTCGTGGAGAGTCCGAGTCTAGATTGGACTCGAAAAGTGCTAACTCGGGCAGAAAACCACGGTCAGTGCTAATCCAAGCACCAAGTCAAATCCACTATTTTTAATCAACAAAATATAGTAGAAAGACTCAACCAGAATTGCTCCCTCGGACAATTCCTTACAAGATTTTCCTAGACTCAAAAATTACCTTATCTCGATCTAGTACTTCCTAAATTAGGTAACCATTACAGTTAGGGACAATTGAGTTGAGTTAACCCTTATAGCTCAGTCAAGGGACATTACTCGAAAGCAAGAATGAGTGTTTGTAAATTGATTACAGGACCTTACAGCTCAAAAAATATTAAGTACAGAGTTGGAGTTATAAGTAGAAGATTGAGAACGAAATACAATGACTTTTTGCTTAAGTGCGTGTATTGACAGTTGGTTCAACAAATCTTCAAGTCTTGAGAGTTGGCTTCTATTTATGGATAACCAATCAAATTGGCCGTTGTGACTATCTTCCGACTTGAAGTCCTTTGTTACCGTTGCAATGATTTTTTGAGTCACTCGGAAAATATCCGTTGAGGTGTGAATGTTGGGCAACGGCTCTTGACTTCTTTGGAAGTCCCAATCCACTTGTGGTGTCTAAAAAGTAGGGTGGAAACCCTAGGTCATTTGAGACCTAGCTGTTAAGCTTGTCGTACAGACAACAAATTAAACCACTACTTAGGCTTATAATAAACAATATAGTAAGGGCAAGTAGGGATCGAATCCACGAGGAAAGATATAATAACATGCAAGTTTTAATCTAATCAAATTTACTACTCTTAAAAACAAAATAGAAAATATAAATTAAAATCAATAACTAAAATTCATAGAAAATTATCTAATAACTAAATAAATAATTTATACAGAATAATAAAACTACAATAACCCAGAAATATTTTTGTATATTTTTTAGAATAATTAAAACAGAAAACTAAAGCAGAAAATAAACAAATTCTAAAACAGAAAATTAAATAAGTAAAATTCTGCACTAAATTAATTACGAAAATAAATACTAAAATTATCCAAAATAATAATACTAATTTTCTAAACCTAACCAGACCCTAAAAATATAAAAAGAAAATTTAAAGTCTAATTTACGAATTTATTTTATTAAAAACCTGCAGTAATTAAATTCAAGAATTAAATCTGAAAAAATATCAAATTAATTCCAAAAATTCTAAAATTTAATCACAGCAAACTAGGACTCTATCTAAACCCTAAAAGAAAATAAAACACGAAAAATAACAAAAGAAACTATTTTTAAACTAATTTCTAACAAACTAACTCAAAAATAATAAAAACTAACAGAAAATTAAATCTGAAAATTAAAATATATAATGACTTAAAGTTAAAATAAAATAAAATTACTAAAACTAACCTAAAATACTGATCTTTAGGGGGTTTAATGAAATTGATAATAAAAGACTATAACTTTATAAATAAAAATTAATAAACTCAAGAAAATAACTAAAAGGCAAGCAAGTGATTATCAAAGATATCAAATTTATAAAAACACTTAGTATAATCTATATCCACCATGCAAATTATTATTTATCATTAACACACAAATTGATCTACCCATGAGCTAAACTCGTAGAAGACAACCACTAGCGGATCTTCCTCGTTTTTCCTTAGTTATTAGTTTACTTAGGCCTAGCCCTAATATAAACCCTACTAATATTGATAACCCTAGCACTAGCACTAGAATTTAATCGAATTAGAGCATTAAGTATTAGAAAAACATCATCTAGCACCTAATAACCAATCTACTAGCAAATTGATTTAAGAAGGATCTATGATAATTTCCTAATTAAAAGAGATGGGTATGAGCCATCCATGATTAACTAGGGTGATACTTATGTCTAAAAGATCAAGCAATTACGTACTTAAACCCTCTAAACTATCACATGAATTTATATAAAACTAAATAGCGTGCACTCTAATTAATTAGACATAAATTCATAAACATTAAACACAAATTATCATAGAATCATGGATCAAATCAATAAGACTATAAAAATCAAAACTTTGTTTCAAAATAAATAATTTAACATGGCTTCAATGAGATTATACTAAGTATAAGAAAAACTACTCACACATCATGTAATTTAAAACATGTAAACTAAATAAAACTAGCATCTTTAGTATTAATCTATCAATAAAAACTCAATCTTTTCTAATAAAAATTACAAAACTAAATTATACTACCGATATTAGTTTCTTTGACCCGGAAGATGAAGAAGATGATGATGGATGGTGGCTGGCTGGGCAGCGGACAGCAGCAGCAGCAAGGGGCAGCGGCGGCAGCAGCCAGGTGTAGGCGGCAGCACTGGTGGTGGCTGGCCAGCAGGTGGACGTGGACAGCAAGCAGCAGTGGTGATTGTGTGTGGCTAGCTTCCTTGGTCTCTCTCTCTATGATGATAATAAGTAGTATATATAGGGTGAAAGAGTTAGGGTTTATTTCTCTTTCTTCTCTTCTAAGTTTCCTTTTCTATTCCAATTAGGATTTCCTAAAATATAATATCATAAAATAAATATTTTATTACATATTATATTTATGGACCGACTTCATATATTTTCTTGGATGCTTGTTGGTAGCTAAAAATCCACTTTTAACGACTTTTCTTCTCTTCCCCACTTTATTCGATAATTACCTATAAATAGACAAAATAGAATAAATTAGATAAAATAAACTATATAATATAAACTCAATAACTACTAAAAATACGTATAAAATACGACTTAACACTAGCTCTCTCTCCCAATAAATAGTGAGCCTTGGCTCTCATTTCAAGCACGACTTTCTTCTATGCGTTATACTATAGAGAGCTAACCAAAAGGCTTATTCCCTAATGTTAAGTCTGCTTAAATTTGACTAAGGGCTACTAAATACTTCCTTCTATATTTTGATCTCTTGGTCCCTTTTCAGCTTATTCCAACTCTATTCTTTATCCTCACCACATCTAAACCAAAATATTCCATCAACAATCTTCTTACCTACACTCAAAACTCACAAAAGCCTCATTCTTGATTCACCATTGTCACGTCACTAGATTCAGTATGAAGATCGGATCGGCGAGTTGGACAACTCGAGGGCATCAATTCGGCCTTCAAACAGCTTATTTATTTAAAACTTTTTTGTCGCTTTCCGCATTGTGCGGAAGAATTGTATTGCTTTTATTTCCTCCATGCCCGATGTAATCCTTTAAATTTCTCGCTTTTTTTTTCTTTTGCTTTTACTTTGTTTATCGCTTTCCTTTTATTTACTTTTTACCTCTTTCTATCATGTTTTGGTTGCTTTAAATTCTCGTTTAGCATGTTGTCCGCTTGTGTTTAGTACATTATTCTGATTCACTACTCAAACTAGTAATGGTCTGTCTTCGGACGAGCGAAATAGAAGAGCTTATCCCTACGTTTTGTACACTCGCCCTTGAATCCGATTCTCGAATCTAGACCGATGGAGTCACTCTTTAGCTTCTTTCAGTCTTAATTTTCCCACACTAAGATTAGAAGAGAAAATGTTAATTTTTATGTTTTTTGTTAGTTTTTTTTTCCCAAAAGACTTACTCGGAACTTCTCTTTTAACTTTATTTCTATTCAAATTGCAGGTAAAAATTTTAGGGCTTCGAACATGCCAGCTAGTCCAAAGGCCAAGGCTGATTTCTTCAGCCGCAGCTCGTGGCAAGCGCCGAGTAGTTAGTGGCCATAGCTTCGGTCCAAGCTAGTGTTTTCACACCAATTTAGCTCTAAAGCCTCATAGCAGATTTAAATCCCTAATTTTATTTATTTTGTTTATTTAAGAAATAATATCACGAGACTTCTAAAAATAATTTCTAAAATAAAATAATTAATAAAATTGCAAATCGATGTGATTTAATTCATCATTAACTTAACCGTATAAAATTCGAAATCTAAATAAGAGGTTAATACCCAGCTTAAAAAAATCGTTCTCAAAGCCTAAAATCATTCCCAACTCTATTTCCAAAAACCTATGCTAGTTCTTGGGAAGCTCGGCCCCGGGCAGGTCCCATTGGCCGTGGTTCCTACAATGGCATCTCCACCAGGGATAAGTCACTTAGTAAGAGCGGGAAACATGAAAATTTGAGTAGTTGTAGGAACCACGCGCCTCGATGGACAGGGGCGGTGCTTCCCTACGAACCTTTGGCATAAGGGTGTTTGAAAGGGAAATTTTAAAAGGGAGATTATAGAGGGATAGTTGGAAAATGGTTTTGATGCGAGGATTGATCTCTTGTTTAGAGTTCTAAATTTTATTAAACCAAGATAAAGATAAACTGAATAGAATGATTGGCGATTGTATTAATTATTTTATTTTATAAGTTATTTTCAGAATTCTCAAGTGTTGTTTCTTAACTAAACAAGATAAAAGATTAAGGATTCACATCTTCCATGACGCTTTAGGGCCAGATTGGTGCTAAAACATCAATCTAGACCGAAGGCACGGCCAGTTTGGCGCTTGTATTTTCTTAAGCGTTTTGATGCTTTCCTTTGGGAAAATCGGTTAATAGGAGTGTGTTTATGCTCCATTTTCGGTTGTACGCTTGTGCTTTGGTGTTTTGAGATGATTTTACAGATTTGATCACCAGTACCAACTATTCCCGAGATTAGTGAATGTTCCGAAGCTTAAGAAGACCAACACGGTCCAACTTTGCGATCAAAATGGCCGTTCCCCTTGATTTCTTAAAGTTTATATTTCCAAGCAACCAACATGGGTAACCCGTGTCGAAGAAAACGGCCCGTGTTAGAGGAGAGCTTGCCCAGGAGCTTTTACATCGAAACGGGCAGCTCAGTATCGGAGGACACGGCCCGTGTTGGACGTAAATTATGCCGAGACGAATCGGTTTTGACTGTTTCAGCTCTTGATTGCTTCTTAATGGCTTATTTAAGTTGGTTTTTAGGCATTCTTGCAAGAATCCAGTATTGGATTTTATCCATCACCATTTTTCCTCCATTCATCCACATCAAACCGAACTTTGAAGATCAAAGAAGAAGATTGAAGCAATTGCAGAATTCTATTTGAAGTCGAGAGATTTAAGTGGAGCCCTTTAAGCCTATCATCTACTTCTTCATTTCTTGCAATTTGAGGTTTGATTTCAATGTATTGGATTTTATTTAAGCTTTCAATAAAACATGTGTGAGTAGTTCAGTTTTTCTAGGGATTTGTAATCCGAAACAATGAAGTTTAATTAGTTTTACATTATTTGTGCTTGAATTCTGATTTTGATCAATAAAAGGTTGTGTTTATCATGTTCATGAATGTTTTGAAGGCCTAGAATACTTGTGTTTAGAGGTCAATCTATCGTGTACTCGAAAAGTGAAATAGAATAATCCAACAACCAAACTTTCTACCTAGTTTATGAAATTTGAGAAAAGAATAGTAAATTAAGGGATCACTTTGATGCTGATAAGTTAATTAGAGAAATTCTATTAAGCATCAAAAGAGCGCTACAATTTTGTGATTATCGATCCTAGATTTTTTGAAAGAATGATTGCACAAATTTCGTTTAAATAATCAAACTCTTTTTAGGAAAGCAAATCCCTAGATGTTTTTACCCATTGATTTAAGTTTAGATTAATTTCCTTGATTTTAATATTTAGAACTAGTTTAGAGAAGCAATCTCCAAACACCCAATTAGCTTAGCAATTGAGTAGAGGACTAGTTTAGTGTGTTGCTAGATCGAGTCTCTATGGGATGGACCTTGACTAGCTACAATTTATATACCGTGCGCTTGCGGCCTGTCAAGTTTTTGGTGCCGTTGCTAAGGACTCTATTTTTAGTAGCTATTAGACAAATACTCTCAAATTGACTAAGTGTTTATTTTCTTTGTCTGTTTTGATTGCGTAGGTAGTTTTGTTTTTATTCTTGCTAAGTTCTTTCTCATTGCATGCAAAAGTTCGGTTGTTCGAATTTGACCCAGAAATCGAGCGCACCTTCCGCTCTAGACAAAAAAGCAAAGGCTAAAGAAGGCGAGGAAAAAGCAAGAAGAAAACTCCAAGCCAAAACCCAATATGGCCGGTAAGGAAAAGACTTTTGGGCAATATGTGACACCCAATGTCACTAATCCACCGACGGCTATCAACGTCTCGAGTGTAGCGGTAAATGACTTTGAGTTGAAGAACTCGCTCATCAACTTGGTGAGAGCCACTCCTTTCCATGGCCTCCCTAATAAAGACCCCAACCGGCACCTTCGCATTTTTCGCCAAGCATGTGACACTTTGAAGGTGAATGGGGCTTCACCGGATGCAATCAAGCTGCGATTGTTTCCGTTCTCGCTTGAAGGAAGGGCATGGGAGTGGCTAGATTCTCTTCCGGCGAACTCCATCAGCACATTTGATCAACTTGCAAGTGCCTTCTTGGCAAAATACTTCCCACCAAGCAAGTTGACCAGTTTGAGGAACCCGATTTCCACCTTCATCCAAGAGCCGAATGAGATGTTATAGGAAGCATAGGAGAGGTTCAAGGATCTCCTTCGCCAATGCCCCCAACATGGATTTGAGCCGTGGGTCCCCATTCAAGCTTTCTACAATGGGGTTGATGATCACTTGAGAGCCACCATTCTTACAGCAGCGGTAGGAAACATCATGAGCAAGTCCATCGATTAGCTCCACACCTTGATTGAGCGAGATGGCGCTCAAGAGTTTTCAATGGTCCAAGCTTCGTTCCAAGAGAATGGGAGTTAAGCTTGATGTTGATGTAGTTTATGTCCTTTCTGCTAAGATAGATGCTATAACACAAAAAATGGACCATCTAAATGTGAATGTTGCCCCTCCCCTTCCATGTGCTTCTTGCAATTCTTATGAGCATGAGACCTTGTTTTGTCCTATGGGTATGACTAGTAGTGAACCGATTGACCAAGCCCATTTTATTGGCAAACCAAACCCGCGGCTAAACTTTGACCCTTTCTCCAATTTCTATAACCCGGAATTGAGGTATCACCCCAATTTTTTCTACCGGAACAACAATCCTATGGGTCCACAACAAGTGGCAAGACCACTTGCCCCTAGATTCCAAAGACCTACCCAACCCCAAGTGCCCCAAAAGTCTAACTTGGAGGTCATGATGGAAAGCATGCTTTTGGCTCAACAAAAGCAAGATGAGATTATCAAGCAATTAGCTTCAAAAGTTGAAATCTTAGCCACTCACAATAAGATGCTTGAAACTCAAATTGCTAGCCAAGCAAGTTCTTCCTCTAGCCCTCCGGGTAAGCTTCCTATGCAACCGAGTGCCTAACCCTAGGGATCAATGTAATGTTATAACTTTAAGGAGTGGGACACAATTGGCTGGGCCTAAGGGTGCTAGTAGTGATCATGAGGTCATTGAGGTGTAATCTGAAAATGTTGTTGAGAATGTTGAGACCGGTGAGAATGAGTTGCATAATGTTGTGAATGAGGAGGTGTCTTTACCCTCCAAAGAGTCTTTGGTAGATGTTACTGTGCAAACCGAGAGTGAGCCTACTAATGACCAACCTGAAATTCCTTAAAGAATCTATACTCCGCCTTTGCCTTTTCCATAAGATTGGCAAAGTCTCAAAATGCTAAACAATTTGGGAAGTTTTTAGAGGTCCTTAAGAAGCTCCACATCAATATTCCCTTCACCGATGTCTTATCTCAAATGCCTTCTTATGCTAAGTTCTTGAAAGAAATTTTGTCCAACAAACGAAATTTAGAAGAGCATGAGACCGTAGCTTTGACTCGAATAGTGTAGTGTCGTCTCCAAAACAAGTTTCCCTAAGCTTAAGGACCTCGATAGTTTCACTGTTCCATGTGAGGTAGGGAAGATTTCCATAGACCTTGCTTTGTGTGATTTAGGCTCAAGTGTGAGCATAATGCCCTTCTCTTTGTCCCAAAAGCTTGGTATGGATGAGCTGAAACCCACTACCATTTCCTTCCAATTGGCCGATCGTTCGGTCAAGTTCCCCATTGGAATATTAGAGGATGTCCCCATTAAGTTAGGAGGTTTCTTTGTACTTATAGACTTCGTGATTTTAGAGATGGAGGAAGACACCCGTACCCCCATTATTCTTAGGAGGCCTTTCATGGCTACTGCTGGGTGTTGCATTGATGTGAAAAATGGGAGAATGTCCTTTTGTATAAGAGATGAAAGAGCTGAGTTTAATTTAATTGAAGCTACGAAATTCCCTTCCTTTTCGATGATTGTTTTAGAGTGGATATCATTGATTCCATTTTAAGGGATGATAGTAACAATTTGAGCTCTAATGATCCTCTTGAGTTTTTCTTGTTAAATAATAGTACAACTAAGGATATTGATCCCGAAGTTTCCATTTGTGCTCAACTCTTGGAGGTGTCTCCAAAAATCACACCACAACCGGCCACGGTGGAGAAGTTGTCGAATGGAAGCAAAGGTGAGTCATCTATTGCTGGAAATGAATCTCCAAAGGTTGAAGTGAAACCTCTCCCTTCCTCCCTAAGGTATGAATTTCTTGGCCTAAATTCCTCTTATCCCGTGATTGTGAATATGAATTTGAGTGCTTCGAAATTCAAGCTTTGTTGAGAGTTCTTAGATTGCATTGTAAGGCTATTGGCTACACTATAGATGACCTTAAAGGCATTCATCCTTCAGTTTGCATGCATAGGATTTTAATGGAGGATAACTATAAACCCACCATTGAACATCAAAGAAGGTTAAATCCTAACATGAAAGAGGTGGTAAAGAAAGAGGTTTTAAAATTGCTTGAGGCTGGTATCATTTATCTTATCTTTGATAGTGATTGGGTGAGCCCGGTTCATGTTGTGCCTAAGAAAGGGGTATGATCTGTTGTAAAAAATGAGAACAATGAATTGATTCCCATTAAGACCGTTACGGGTTGGAGAATGTGCATTAATTATCATAAGTTGAATAAGCCACCCGTAAAGACCATTTCCCTCTTCCCTTCATTGACCAAATGCTTGAAAGACTTGCCTAGAATTCATACTTTTGGTATCTAGATGAGTATTTCAGGTTTTTCCAAATCCCTATCCACCCTAGTGACTAAGAGAAGACCGCCTTTACTTGTCCTTATGGAAAATTTGCTTATAGGAGAATGCCATTCGGGTTATGTAATGCACCTGCTACTTTTCAACGTTGCATGATAACTATTTTCTCGTGATTTTATTAAGGATATTATGGAGGTCTTTATGGATGATTTTTCTGTCTATGGTTCTACCTTTGATCATTGCTTACAAAATCTTTCTAAGGTGTTATCCAGATGTGAGGAAGTGAATTTGGTCTTGAATTCGGAAAAGTGTCATTTTAGGTACAAGAGGGTGTTGTCCGAGGTCATGTAGTTTCCAATAAAGGCATTGAAGTTGACACAGCTAAGGTAGAGGTAATTGAGAAATTACCTCCACCTACGTCTCGTTAAGGGTGTAAGGAGTTTTCTTAAACACGTGGGTTTCTACCGATGGTTCATTAAAGATTTTTCAAAAATTACAAGGCCTCTCACCAAATTGCTTGTCAAAGATATACCTTTTATATTTGATGATGTGTGCTTGGGTGTTTTCAATAGGTTAAGGGAGGCTTCGATCATAACTCCTATTGTGCGAGCCCCGGATTGGAGTCTTCCATTTGAAGTTATGTGTGATGCAATTGACTTTGCATTAAGGGCCGTTTTAGGGCAAAGGAAGGATGGCAAGCCCTATGCTATACATTATGTGAGCCGAACTCGGATAAGGGTCAAGTTAACTATGCCACCACGGAGAAGGAATTCTTGGCGGTTGTTTTTGCGTTGGCGAAGTTTCATTCTTACTTGATTAACTCCAAGGTGATAGTTTTTAATGATCATGCTGCCATAAAGCATCTTATGAGGAAATTGGATTCTAAGCCTTGCCTTATTCGATGAGTGCTTTTACTCCAAGAGTTCGATTTGGAAATCCGGACAAGCGTAGATCGCAAAATGTGGTTGCCTATCATCTGTCTCGGTTAGAAGATTTGCCCAAGGACGTTATCCCCATTGATGATTCGTTTCCGGAGGAGCAACTCATGGTTGTTTCGCACACTTCTACTCCATGGTATGCCGACTTTGTGAACTACATTGTTTGTGGAGTTATGCCACCGGAGTTATCTTTCCAACAAAGGAAGCATTTCTTGTTTGAGGTGAAGAGTTATGTGTGGGAAGAGCCTCTCCTTTATAAGTTGTGTGCAGATGGGGTATATCGAAGGTGCATTCCGAAAGGTGAGGTTCAAAGTGTGCTCCATCACTGTCATTCCACTACTTATTGGTGACATTTTGGCCCCGATAAAACCACCTCTAAGGTTTTACAAGCTGGCTTTTATCGGCCGACTCTCACAAAAGATGCAAGGAATTTTGTGGTAGCTAGTGACCGATGCCAAAAGATGGGTACTATTTTCAAGAGGCATGAGATGCCCCAATCTGGGATTTTACAGGTTGACTCCAAGTTTATCATAAAGTTCCTAAAGAAGAATATATATTTGCTCGATTTGGCACTCAAATCGCTTTATTAAGTTACAATGGGAGCCACTTTTGTAACCGATCACTTGAGGTTCTATTGAAGAAGTATGGAGTATTCCATAAGGTAGCCATGCCTTATCATCCTCAAACAAGTTGTCAAATTGAGTTGTCTAACTGGAAGTTGAAAAATATTCTTGAGAAGACGGTGCATCGATCCCCGAAAAGACTGGTCTTTGAAGCTTGATGATGCACTATGGGCATACCGCACCGCTTACAAGACTCCCTTGGCACTACTCCCTTCTGGTTAGTGTATGGGAAGCCTTGTCACTTGCCCATAGAGATGGAACACAAAGCTTTCGGGCGATCCGAACACTAAATTTTAACACCAAGGCGGTCGGTGAGAAGCGAGTTCTCCAATTGTAAGAACTTGAGGAGTTGCGATTACAAGCTTATGAGAGCTCCCGAATCTAAGAGGAGAGAACCAAGAGGTGGCATGACTAGCATATTTTGCATAGGGGATTTGAAGATGGTGATATGGTTCTTTTGTTCAACTCAAGATTGAAGTTGTTTCCGGAAAACCGAGATCCCGATGGTCCGGGCCATTTAAAGTCACCAAGGTCGGGCGTGGTTGAGGTGTGGAGTGAGTCCACGGGTTCCTTCAAGGTCAATGGTCAACGGCTTAAGCCTTACATTGTGGGGCATTCTAACATGAAGACCACTTATTATTCTCTTACCGACCCGGGTGAGGCATGAGGAATGAATTGCATATGGTCAAGATAATGACCTTAAACAAGCTCTTCTTGCGAGGCAACCCAAGCCATTTTGTGTTCAAAAATTTAAAAAAATGAGCGAGGCAGCAACCAAAATGGGCTACTCATTTCCATCGAAACGGCCCGAGTTGGGTGTTACCTCCACTTTAGCAGACAGCGCACCCGTTTTCATTAAAAATGGGATGAATCGGCCGCAGGCTTCCAAGGCAACAGCCGACACAGGCTACCCGTTCCGGAGGAAACGGCTCGTGTCCGATGTAAGTTTTACGCGGCCTGCTTTTTAAGCCCGATTTCTTTCTCTCTCTCCTCACTTTACCCAATTTCTTCTTCTTCTTGCTCTCTCTCCAACCCTTGCATCCTCCATAGGCATACCTCCAACTCCACTCTCTTCTTCCATCTCAAATCTCTCCTAAACTCCAAATTCGAAACCACATTCACCTAATCTGTTCTTCTTCTTAAATTTCCCCTCATTCTTGCTCCTCCTCTTCTCTCCACGCGTGTTCTACTTTTCTCGCCGAGTCTTGTTTCGCCTCTCTTTCACTGCTTTTTCTCCTCTACACGAAGTTCTCGCATCCTTTTCTTTGCCGAACCGGCGCTGTCGCTCGATTGTTCTCACCGGCGTCTCCCTCTACTGCTCTAGTTCTTTTTGTTGGCGCTCGATCTGTTTCGCCGAGCTACCGTCGTCCATCGCCCTCCCCGTCCTTCGATCGTCCAAACCCCCATGCCTTTTTCTTCTTCCATAAAGATGACCTCTTTTCTTGCCCATTCTTCTCCATAAAATTATGCTTCTTCACTTGGTCTTCGTTCTCAAAATTTGCTCCAATGGCGCCTAAATACGTAAGTTTACTCAAGGAGAGTCCTCGCGACCGAGCTCCACGGCCCGAGTCAGCCCAAGCTCGAGCCACTTGTCCACCACCCCGGAATGTCCGTATTTCATGAAACAGAGGTTATCCAAACAACCCTCTTAACTTGCCTCATCCCGATCATATTGAACGCTACAATTCATTGCTTAATTGTGAACTTGTTGCCACTCGTTATTATGATGAGCTTAGTTTAGAAAGGTTGGGTTTGCTTAAGGAATTTCTTTGGATGGTTGAACGGTGTGGTTTGTTAAATTTATAAATATTCAATTAGGGACCTATAGAAGCCCGACTTTGGAATTTCTAAGCACGTTAACTGTTGATATTGGGCATGGTTCTCACACCGAGCATGGCTTAGTTTCCTTTCGCCTGTTAGGGAAATACCATAAACTCACTAAGAGTGAGTTTAATGCTTTATTTTCCCTCCCTCGAGACCCCGGACTTAGACACCGTGTAGTTCCTAATTGTTTCAATTCGACATAATTTTGGCATTCTATTTCCGGTGAGCAGGACTATCATCCTAGTTCGACTAAGGCGACAGCTATTAGGAAGCCCCGTATTCGGCACATTCATTGGGTTTTGGGCTATGGTCTGTTTGGGAGAGATGATAGTGGTAATAATATGTGTCTCTCTCGAATTGTTTTAATTATATGTGATGTGGACGGGAGATGTCTCCGAGTTTAATCATGGGGCTTATTTAGCTCGTCAATTTGCGACTCGCTGCTACTGGTTCTCGGGGTAGGATTGTTATTGGGGGTTTAGTTACTGCAATTCCAAGCAACCAACATGGGTAGCCCGTGTTGAAGGACGTGGCCCGTGTTAGAGGAGAACTTGCCCAGAGCCTTTACATCGAAAATGGGCATCCTGTGTCGGAGGACACGGCCCGCTTTGATTGTTCCCGTGTAGTTTTGACATGCTAGCAGCCAACACGGGCAGCCTGGTCGGAGGACATGGCCCGTGTTGGAGGTAAATTATGCTCGAGACGATTCGCTTTGACGGTTTCAGCTCTAGATTGCTTCTTAATGGCTTATTTAAGCTGATTTTCGGGCATTCATGCAAGAATCCAGTCAAGAACCCTACCATTCATCCTCCATTTTCATCCATTGCCAGTTTTCCTCCATTCATCTACATCAAACCAAACTTTGAAGATTAAAGAAGAAGATTGAAGCAATTGCGGGATTCCATTTGAAATCGACAGATTCAATCGGAGCACTTCAAGCCTATCATCTACATCTTCATTTCTTGCAATTCTAGGTTTGATTTTAATGTATTGGATTTTATTTAAGCTTTCAATAAAACATGTGTAAGTAGTTTAGTTTTCCTAGGGATTTGTAATCCGAAACAATAAAGTTTGATTAGTTTTACATGATTTGTGCTTGGAATTCTGATTTTGATCAATAGAAGGTAGTGTTTATCATGTTCATGAGTGTTTTGAATGCCTAGAATACTTGTGTTAAGAGATTAATCTATCATGTAATGAAAAGTGAAATAGAATAATCGACAACCAACCTTTCTACCTATTTTATGAAATTCGAGAAAAGAATAGTAAATTAGGGGATCACTTTGATAATTTCAAATCTTTAACTTTGATTAAGTTAAAAGGTACACGAAAGTTGTTTGATGGTTAATTAGAGCAATTCTATTAAGCATCGAAAGAGTAGTAGAATTTTGTGATTATCGATCCCAAATTTATTTGAAAGAATGATTGCACAAATTTTGTTTAAATAATCAAACTCTTTGTTAGGAAAGGAAATCCCTAGATGTTTTTATCCATTGATTTAAGTTTAGATTAATTTCCTTGATTTTAATATGTAGAACTAGTTTGAAGAAGCAAACTCCAAACACCCGATTAGCTTAGCAATTGAGTAAAGGACTAGTTTATTGTGTTGCTAGATCGAGTCTTTGTGGGATCCACCTTGACTAGCTACAATTTATATACCATGCGCTTGCGCCATGTCAAGTTTTTCTGTCCTATATCGACATCTTTGTACATAACACAGTGGGACATGCTTTTCTTTCATTCATGGATAGCTATGCTGGCTACAATCACGTGAAGATGGTCGTAGAAGAAATGGAGAAGACGACCTTCATCACTCAATGGGGAAATATTGTTATGTGGTGATACCATTTGCACTCAAGAACGTCGACGCAACACACCGAGAGGACGGCTACAACAATATTGAATGACATGATCCACAATGAAGTCCAGGTTTATGTGGATGACATGATCATAAAGTCCAAGGATAGGGTAGGGCACCTACCCAACCTTGGAAAATTCTTCTAGAGGCTAAGAAAATATAACATACAACTTAATCCTCAAAAGTGCGCCTTCTAGGTAACCTTAAGTAAACTGTTACGCTATGTTGTCAGTCATAAAGGAATTGAAGTTGATCCATCCAAGATCAAAGCTATTGAGTAGATTCCGTCACCGAGGACGAGAGAAGGAAATATGGGGTATCCTAGGACGTTTAGAGTACATTAGTCATTTCATATCAAAATTAAGTATGGTTTGTGAATCAATTTTCATGAAATTGAAGAAAGTGTTTGAGCCCATTTGGGTTACCAAGTGCCAATAAGCATTCAAACCCTCAAGTGTTAGTTCTTCCCCAACTAGGGAAACCTTTACTTTTGCACCTCACCACGGCAGAAACATCTATGGGAGCCACACTAGCTCAATGAGACAGCAAAGAAGAGCACGCAATATATTATCTAAGAAGAAGTTCTTAGATTATGAGACTAGATACATGCCATTAGAGAAGACATAATTATCATTAGTCCGGGCTACCAAGAAGCTCAAGCAATACATGTTGGCCCAAACAATACATGTGGTACCGCCGATACATCCCATTAAGTATATCCTTGAGCAACCTGAAGACTCGGACTTTATACTTACACTTTTTTGAGTTCCATCCAGAATCGGGTATAAGATGTCTTCTCTCATAGGGTTTTGATTTCAAGTCATTCTATGTACCTTAGAAATTTTTCTGAGTGATATAGCATTCATTCTAAGTGTTCTAGAACTATTTCATATGTCTTTCTGTGACTCTGACTGACTCAGGAAGCATACTTATACTAACTCAATTCTGAGTTACTCAACACTCGGAATTATTGCACGTTCAAACACTCGTATTCACACACATAAACTCGTGTCCGACTTCATGTTCCAATGTTAACTTTCTATTCTAAGTCGACTTATGTTGTTTGAACTTTGTTTAGTCTAGATCAAGTTTGTTCACTCTAATATTCTTAATCTAACTTGACTCGGATGGAATTTTGAGTATCATGGATATTAGACTCGGAAAAATTCCATTCCTTTTCCGACTTAGATAATTAGTCATTTAATTATCTTCATTATACCATTATCTATGTCTAAAGTATTTTATACTTTGAGAATCAAATTGATTTGATTTTGTAGGTTATTCAAATGAGGATATCCTATTTTTGAACTGCAAAAGTAATTGGCTTCAAAACGTCAAATCACCAAGCAGACAAAGCTTTTTCCACCTTTGACCTAGCCCTAGACACTATGTCGGATTGTCTATTTCCAAAACTGAAAATCTGCAACACTAAGCTCAACGGTGGTTTCCACCTTATTTTTGAATCCACCACCAGTGGTTTTGGGACTTCCAAAGGAGTCAAGAACCATTGCTCAACGCTCATATCTCAACGGATATTTTCCGAGTGACTCGGAAAATCCTTACAACGGTCACAAAGGACCTCCAGATCGAAATGGATACAACGGCTAAGCCGCTTGGTCATCTATATATAGAAGCTAACTTTCAAGACTTGAAGATTGCCGAATCTATTGTTAATACACATACTTGAGCAAAACGTCATTCTCAATCTTCTAGTTACAACTCAAATTCTGTATTTCATAACTTTATGAGTTGTAAGGTCTTGTACTCGATTACAAACACTTTCTTTCTTACTCTCTAAGTAAGGTCCCTTCACCGAGCTCTAAGGTTTTAACTCGGTTCGACTTGTCCCTAACTCGTAAGGGTGATCTTAGTTAGGAAGTACTAGATCGGATAAAGAAATTTCTGAGTCTAAGAAAAACTTGTAAGGAGTTGTCTAAAGGAGCAAATCAGGTCAAGTGAGTCTACTCGTATTTTGTGGACTCAAAATAGTGGATTTGACTTCGTGCTTGGATTAGCACGGTCCGTGGTTTTCTGCCCCAAGAGGGTTTCCACGTATTTTCCGAGTTATAACTTTTCCGAGTACATTCTACACTCGGACAATTTCAAAATTCCGTTTAATCTGTTTCTTCACTACTTACTGAAATCTTAGTTTATGCTTTTCCGAGTTTAACCTTGCTTTACGCTCACCTCGCATTCATATCTACTTTAAATTTAAGCAAGTTTCCTCATCACCCTATTCACCGCCCTCTAGGGTGACTTAGACTCTCCAAGAGCAAACCTTCAATTGGTATCGAGCCTAGCCTTTCAGAAAGGATCTAACCATCCAAAGGTTTAAAGATCAAATGGCTCGTAACAATGGAGAGTTCGATGAAGAAAGATCTTCCAGCAGACCACCAATGTTCAAAGGATCCAACTTTGTGCACTCGGAAGAAACTCATGGAATGTTTCCTACTGGATCATGATGAGGATATCCGGAACATTATACAAGTGGGCAACTACATTCCCATGAAGACAGAAGAAACAAGACTCGTACCCAAGACAAAGGCCGAGTTCACAGCTGATGATGCAGAAAAGTTCGAAAGAACTTCAAGGCGATGAACATTCTAATGTGCGCCATCAGCTCGTAAGAATACAATCGAGTGTCGGCGTGTGATACAGCCAAAGAAGTGTGGGACACTCTTGTCAACACTTATGAAGGCACAAGCCCGGTCGATAAGCAAAGATAAGCCAATATCTTCATAAATATTAGCTGTTCAAGATGGACCCGAAGAAAACATTACTCGGATGTTCATTCGATTTACAGAGATTACTAACAATCTCAAATCTCTAGGTAAAAAGATTTCCCACGAGGAAATGTGCGTAAAGATACTCGAAGCCTACCCAAGAAAAGATGGGGTCCCAAAGTGACAGCTATAGAAGAGGCTCGGAACTTGTCTCTACCGAAGCCAGACGAACTCATTAGGAAGCTTCTCACCCTTGAGATCCACCTAGAAGAGGAGGACGCAGAGGTCAGCACCAAAAAGAACATTCTCCGAAAGCTTCGAAACAAGAGAAGCAGATCTCGAGTTCTTCGACTCGAAGAGGATCCCATGGCACTTATTGATAAGGGCTTCAAGAGAATGATGAAGCATAAGAGATGGGATAAGAAGCCAAAAGAAGAGTTTTACAAGAAAGACAAAAATGATAGAAAAGGTAAATACTCTTCCCCTTGAAAGTTATCTTTGACTAAGAACTCGGATGTTTTGAATGTGGCAAGCAAGGAATATATAGTCAAAGACTCGTCCAAAGAGAAAAAGGGACAGAAAGAAGAAAAAAGCCTATGATGGCCACATGGAGTGACGAGGACTCAGTATGACTCAAAGTGTCCGATGGCACTTTCGACTCGGAATCGGAAATAGAGTCGACTCAAATCAATCGGACAATGAGGAAGCAAATCCTCAAGAGGTAATTGAATACTTTCTTAAATTCTCCAAAGCTGATTTAGCTAAGTATATTTTCACTTTGGAAGAGAAGTCCAATTCGATTCTTCTCATTTTAGAGAACAACTTGAGTCAATTTCTTCTTAGAGCATTTCTTTAAAAACTGAGTTGGAAAACCGAGACTTACACTCGGAGAACTCAAGACTAGTGCTCAATCCAATGAGACCGAGTCCGAGTTACTCGAAAAGAAAATGAGCAACTACAGCGAAATCTCAATGAGTCTCAAGATCTTGTTTTAAAGTTTACTCAGGGTCGAAAAACCTTGATATGCTATTAAGATCTCAATACGTCTCCTTCGAAAAGAAGGTCTTGGTTTTAACAAAGATGAGGAATCAAATTCCTACTCGGAAGTTTTCAAAAGGATTCCAGAACTGTAAAGTTCAGGAAGGTTGAGCACGGTCCTATTCATAAAAATGAAAGGAAGACTCGAGCTCGGACAAGCTCACAAGAGAAAACCATTTCCTCCGGTTTATAAAAGAAAAGTTTTTCAAGAAAATGAGACACAAACTCAGTTCTCTAAACGGAAGACTCGGAATCGGACCAAACCCAAAGTCATTCAAATCGGGTTCCGAAAAACCTTCTTCCTCGGAAAATGACCACAGTAAAGGGTGTTACTAGGTTCGCTAGAGGAAGCTGAGAAGGGTTAGTTTGTTTTGTTTTTGCAGGCCACTCGTAAAAGATCAAAAGGACATTGGTAACCGGACGGTGGATGCTCACGCCACATGTCGGAAGACTCGGGACTCTTTTCCGAGTTAGAAGAGTACAAAGGAGGGAAAGTCACATTTGGAGATGATAGCAAAGGCAAGATAATTGGGATAGGTAAGATTGGAAAAGGAAGCAATCTGGTCAGCCTAGTATACCTTGTCAAAGGGTTAAAGTACAACCTCGCTCAAGCATCTCTCAATTGTGTGATAAAGGTCAAGAGGTAAGATTCACTTAAACCAAATGTTATATTTATGATGATACCACCAAGGAAATCAAGCTCTCAGGTAAGAGATCAGGTAACACTTACATTATTTCTCTTTCTAACCCGAATCGAATTTATCTTGTTTAAAAGCATCACTTCTTGATGAGTCATGGACATGGCATCGTAGATTAGGTCATGTTAGCATGCATAAAATCAAGAAACTGGCATCTCATGGTCTAGTTAGAGGATTGCCTAATTGTGCTTTCAAGAAAGACAAAGTTTGTGAAGCTTGCACAAAAGGGAAGCAAGTCGATCATCATTCAAATCTCTCAAGACAGCTTCCACATCCAAGGTGCTTGAAATGCTACATATGGACTTATGTGGTGAAATCCCGTTAAGAGTCTTGGAGGTAAATCATATGTACTTGTTATTGTTGATGATCACTCACGATTTACCTAGGAGTGTTTTCTTAAGCACAAAAATGAAGCATTCAAATAGTTCAAGCAAGCTCAGTAGGAAAAACCAAGTTGAGTCTCGGACTCGGATTCAAAGAATTCGAACCGATCATGGAAGGGAGTTTGACTACTCGAATTCGTAGAGTTTTGTGACAAGAATGGCATCTCCCACAACTTCTCAAGCACCAAGAACTCCTCAACAGAATGGAGTAGTAGAGAGAAAGAATAGAACTCTTGAAGAAATAGCTAGGACAATGATGATTGAACACAATTTACCCTACTATTTATGGGTTGAGGCAATTAACACCGCAAATTACGCCTTGAACAGATGCCTCATCGGATCTAGTCCGAAGAAAACACCTTACGAGCTTTATAAAGGGAAGAAACCCAATATCTCATATTTCAAATCCTTTGGATGTAAATGTTCTGTTCACAACAATGGTAAGGATCACCCGACTAAGTTTGATGCTCGATCGGATGAAGGTATTTTTCTAGGTTATTCTTCTCACAGTAAAGCTTATCGCATTTTCAATAAAAGAACTAACAAAGTGGAAGAAAGCATCCACGTTGTGTTTGATGAGCTTGAACAGGAAAACCAAGTGAGTCAACATTCTCGGACCTAAAGCTCAGCAGAAGTAATGATCATGATGAAAACAAGCCTATCGAGAATCAAACCCAACCAGCTCGGAATGAAGTTACTCGGAGCGAAGTGACTCGTAATGAGACAATTCAAGGATTCGCTGAGAATGATGAAGGACAATCTGATGGACAAGTTCACTCTGAACATGCTTCAGAGGATCAAGCAATTCAGCCAACAGATCCGGTGAATCGGAGAACAGGTAAATCATTCAAGTATGCTTCTAGTCATCCACTAGAAAACATATTATCTTATATCAACAAGTGGGGTAAGAACTCGTTCCTCTCTTCATAATCTTTATGCATTCACTGCATTCATTTCATTAACTCGAACCTAAAAATGTACTAGAGGCCCTAAATGAACCTGAATGGGTAGAGGCCATGCAAGAGGAACTCAATCAATTCGAAAGAAACTAAGTCTCGGACTCCGACCAAATGACCTTCGACCACCCAATTATAGGAACCAAGTGGGTTTTCAAGATCAAACTGGATGAAGGTGGATTAGTAGTTAGAAACAAGGCTAGACTTGTGGCTCAATGTTACAATCAAGAAGAAGGGATTGATTGTGGGGAAACCTTTGCACTGTTGCTGAATTGAAGTCATTAGACTTCGTTAGCATTTGCATCTAGCATGAATATAAAGTTATATTAAATGGATGTTAAGTGTGCTTTTCTCAATGGTTTTATCGAAGAGAAAGTTTATGTTGAGCACCCCCTAGATTTGAAAACTCGGAATTTCCAAATCATGTTTTCAAACTTCAAAAAGCTCTTTATGGTCTTAAACAAGCTCCTAGAGCTTGGTATGAAAGACTCGATCAATTTCTTGGTTCAAAATGATTTTAGAAGAGGTCAGATCGACAAGACTCTCTTTATAAAAACCAAGGGGAAAGATTTCCTTATCGCTTAGATATACGTTGATGACATAATTTTTAGAGCTACTAATGAAATTCTTTGTCGAGATTTTTCCGAGTTAATGAGACAAGAATTTCAAATGAGCATGATGGGAGAACTTAATTTATTCCTTGGTCTACAAATCAAGCAAGACAAAAATGGAATCTATGTCCATCAATCAAAGTACACCAAGGAGCTGCTGAAAAAGTATAAACTTCATGATGCGAAACATGCAGAAACTCCCATGAGCAGATAGCATAATACTCGGACTCAAACGAAAAGGTAAAGCAATAGATCGAAACTCTATCGAGGTATGATCGGATCTTTGCTATATCTTACATCCAATAGACCAGATATAATGTTTAGTGTCTATCTATGCACAAGATTCCAAGCTAATCTAAAAGAATCACATCTCACTCGCGGTGAAGAGAATATTCGGATATCTTAAAGGGACTCGTAATTTAGGTCCGTGGTACTCCGTGAGACTCGGAACTTATTCTCATTGGATACTCGGATGCTGATTATGCTGGATACAAAGTTGATAGAAAGAGCACTTCAGGGGCATGCCAATTTCTGGGTCAATCCTTAATATCTTGGCACTCAAAGAAGCAAAACTCAGTAGCTCTATCAACTGCCAAAGCCGAGTATATTGCAGCTGGAGCATGCCGTGCTCGGATTTTGTGGATAAACCAACACTTGAGAGATCTTGGACTTTCATTCAAATCAGTACCAATCAAGTGTGATAATCGAGTGCAATCAGCATCACCAAAAATCCGGTTCAAGACTCAAAAATGAAACACATTGAGGTCGGTATCATTTCTTATGACACCATTCTGAGAAAGGTGATATTAAACTCGAATTCATTCCTACAAATCTTCAATTAGCTAATATCTTTACTAAGCCTCTTAGTGAAGATCAGCTTTGTTTTATTAGGAATGAGCTCGGTATGTTAAATGCATAATTATTTGCTTTCTATGTGAAAATTCTTATTGCATGATTATGTGTTATATGATTTCATTTCTTAAATAAACATTAGCTCGGTTGATTCAGTGATACCGAGCCGATAGTTATTATTTATTTCCAGCTTCGAGTCACTCGAAACCTAGTCGAGTCGACTCGGACTTTAGGAAAAATGGACATCAAACTTCTAAAATCATCTCTAGACAAGTGGAGAATTTCGGAATGTGTTTTCAAAATCTTTATTTTCTCTCTCTCTCTCACGTGCCATGATCGGACAACTAGCCGTTGGGAAACAAACCGCTGGAATTCTAATCGTTAAAGAAGAGAACAGCCACACCGGTCCGAGGTGACCACCGAAAGAGATGAGTCGAACGGATATCGAAGGGCGTTTATTTTTCTTATAAATACCGCTTATTCTCCTTCATTTCTTTACTTTACTCTACGCTTACTCTCTCTCTCGAAATCAAATCCTCGTGACCACGATCTCGGCGACTAAAAGTGACACATAGCGTTCTCAAGCTTCGTGAAGAACATCTCAAGTAAGCTCGTTGCTCTCAATCTCATTCTTCTTCTACTTTTTCCTTTTATCTTTCACTCTCTTCGAGTCTTCTTTTCTCCTACTCTCTCTCAAGCTTACCTACTATCTCTTTTCACATCAAAATGCCGAAAAGAGGTTCTCGTCCCGATTTTCTTGGTTCCGCCACCAAGAAACCCCGCACCAAAAGCCAAGAAGGCCCCTCAAATTCTAAACCTCTTGTCACCCAAAGCATCTTGCGCTGGATGATAAATTCTTCCCAACCACAAATTTTCGTGGTTGCCTCACATACTGATCGACTGGGTCTACAATTTTCTTTGCTTCAGCGAGTTCATATATCCTTAACTCGTTTCGAGTTCTACACTCAACTTTCCAGCTCTGAAAGGTATTCTCACCTCCGGAGTTCGGAACATAACCGTTCGAATCAATACTTCCCTCCTCCATCATCTATTCAAAGTATCCTCTCTCTTCTTAAATAGCAATCCAATTCCTTCCAATGAAGTCACCGACGACTTCTTTGAAAAGTATATAAAAGAGTTCCCTGGGTCACGCAAAAATTTTCTCGTGACTTAGTTAAAGTCGAAGCCGTCTTCTATGTTTCTTGCCGATGAGAACTTTCTTCTCATAGCGCTCTAGCAAGGAGAACCCGAACTCCAAGCACCTCAAAGCACTCTTTGATATTCTAGAGGGCTACGAAGTAGACCTCTTTCCTCGCTATTATTGATCAAATGGCAGTTGTGCCAGCTCAAACTCGTAACGAGAAGAACACCCCGCTCCCTTTCGGTGCTCTTCTCACTCTCATTTTTAAACAATTCAAAGTTCCTCTTCCCTCGGATCTAAACGCCGTTTCGAGGTCGCCATTGTAGTTGGCAAAAAGAAACTTCGGGGTACGGATACCAAGAAACCCAACCTAGTGTCTCGTGTTCACAACTCGAGCTAAGGCCACCTTCTCCGCCTCGCACTCGTAAAGATGCCCCTCTTTCTCTTCCTCGCTCCACCTGGTGGTGCCTCCACCTTAGGTGCTTCTAAAACTCTCTCTTCCATTTTGTCCACTACTTTCATGGACAAAATCTCCTCTCGTGGCCTTGGAACTCAAGGACCTCCTCCGGTCATTCAAGACTGTCTTCCAGCCTATGATCATCAACCGTAAAACCACCCAATCTCTACTCCAAGAGCAACAGGACGTGCTCCTCGAGATGAAGGCTCGGTAAAGGAGCAGAGGGAGCTAATCGAGCTTCTTCAGGAGAGATGATCCAAGGCAGCTCAGGATCAAGGAGACTCGGACACTTATGAGGAATCCTCGAGCCTCGCCAAGTCCTCCTCCGACGAGAGGAGAAGGTGAAGAAGAAGCGTAAGAGCCTACGGCTCATGCAGCTCTTTCGGAGCATGTTGAGCGAGAAGGCCAAGGAGACCAAGAAGGACAAGGAGCAACATCCGAGGGTCCGGGTGCTCATAAAGCGCAACCGAAGTGATCAGCTCGGACGAGAATCTGAGTGGGTCGGAAGAACCTCGCCGATCAAGGACGAGTCAGCAGCAGGTCAACCTGAGCACACCCTCGTAGTTGTTCAATTCCAAGAGGACGAGCCTCTGGATGACCTAGTTCCGGGTCGCCCACTCAAAATCGAACCAATGCCACAGATCCTCGTACTTCCTCCATCGCGCTCAAGCACATCGTCAAGATCTTATCGAACCGGCGCACCCCTCGTCCTTCCTCCTCAACTCAGACTAACCCACGCCCTCCTTAATTTCTTAGTCTTTTATTTACGAGTGTTTCATTTTTTTTCGGATATCAAATATGTACTTCTTGCTATATTCTTCCCATTTTTTTATTTTTGCTGAAAGGCAAGGGGGAGAATAGATAGAAAAAATTTGTTGTCTTGTTTAGGGGAGTCTCTCTCTCACCTTGTGTAAATATTTGTTTTCGTTAAATTAATGAAGTACTGCATTTCATTAATAATCTCACGTTTCTTGCTCCGATATGTTATTTATAGCAATGCATCTATCTCGTTTTTGCTTTGTTTCTTACTCGATATGATAGCTCTTACTATGAAATAAGTTATTTTCTAAGCAAATTTGCAATATCACTAACAAAGTTTCTGCTTAAGTATGGAATGCCTTTCATCAAAAAGGGGAGATTGAAGACTCGGACTTTATACTTACACTTTTTTGAGTTCCATCTAGGAATCAGGTATAAGATCTCTTCTCTCATAGGGTTTTGATTTCAAGTCATTCTATGTACCTTAGAAAGTTTTCTCGAGTGATATAGCATTTATTCTAAGTGTTCTAGAAACTATTTCATATGTCTTTGTGTGACTCGACTCGACTCGGAAAGCATACTTGTACTAACTCAATTCCGAGTTACTCAACACTCAGAATTATTGCATGTTCAAACACTCGTATTCACACACATAAACTCGAGTCCGACTTCATATTCTAATGTTAATTTTCTATTCCAAGTCAGCTTATGTTGTTTGAACTTTGTTTAGTCTACATCAAGTTTGTTCACTCGATATTCTTAATCTAACTTGATTCTCTTTTAGATCGACTCGGATGGAATTTTGAGCATCATGGATATTAGACTCAAAAAAATTCCATTCCTTTTCCGACTCGGATAATTAGTCATTTAATTATCTTAATTATATTATTATCTCGTGTCTAACCTTGGACCAAAGTATTTTATACTTTGAGAACCAAATTGATTTGTTTTTGTAGGTTATTCAAACAAGGCTATCCTATTTTTGAACCGCAAAAGTAACGAGCTTCAAAACGTCAAATCACCAGCGAGATAAGGCTTTTTCCACCTTTGACCTAGCCCCGCACAATCGTGTCGGGATTGTCTGTTTCCAAAACTGGAAATCTGCAACACTAAGCTCAACGGTGGTTTCCACCTTATTTTTGAAGCCACCACCAGTGGTTTTGGGACTTCCAAAGGAGTCAAGAACCATTGCTCAACGCTCATATCTCAAATGATATTTTCCGAGTGACTCGGAAAATCCTTTACAACGGTCACAAAGGACCTCCAGTCGGAAGATGGACACAACAGCTAAGCTGCTTGGTCATCTATATATGAAGCTAACTTTCAAGACTTGAAGATTGCCGAATCTATTGTTAATACACATACTTGAGCAAAAAGTCATTCTCAATCTTCTAGTTACAACTCCAAAATCAGTATTTCATAACTTTATGAGTTGTAAGGTCTTGTACTTAGTTACAAACACTTTCTTTCTTACTCTCTAAGGTCGGTCCCTTCACCGAGCCGTAAGGGTTAACTCAGCTCGCTTGTCCCTAACCGTAAGGGTGATCTCAATTGGGAACTATTAGATCGGATAAGGAAATTTCTGAGTCTAGGAAAACTTGCAAGGAGTTGTCTAAGGGAGCAACTCAGGTCAAGTGAGTCTACTATATTTTGTGGACTCAAAATAGTGGATTCGACTTCGTGCTTGGATTAGCACGGTCCGTGGTTTCTGCCCCGGGAGGGTTTCCACATATTTTCTGAGTTATAACTTTTCCGAGTACATTCTACACTCGGACAGTTTCAAAATTTTGTATAATCTGTTTCTTCACTACTTACTGAAATCTAAGTTCAAGCTATTCCGAGTTTATCCTTGTTTCACGCTCACCTCGCATTCATATCTACTTTAAATTCAAGAAAGTTTCCTCATCACCCTATTCACCCCCTCTCTAGGGTGACTTATACTCTCTAAGAGCAAACCTTCACAACCAACTATCAGCAACAAGATAGCAAGATGGACTGTCATGCTATCGAATTTTAACTCAAGTATGTCCCTCAAAAGCGATCAAAGGAAGCGTAATGTCGAATTCCTAGCTGATCTACCCGCAACCGAATCGCAACCCGAACACCTTGCCTTTCCAGCACGAAAATATCTTACAAGTAGAGTTGGATATTTGGACAATGTACTTCGATGGCACTTCTAATCGAAGGGCTTTGGAATAGGGATTCTCCTAGTCTTACCGGAGGGAGCAAATACTCCCATTTTAGTCAAATTGCATTTTGAGGTCACCAACAACGCCTCGGAGTATGAAGCGTGCATCACAGGACTTCCAGCTACTATAGAGATCGGGGCCAAGAAGATAAGGGTTTTCATTGACACTAGTCTTATCATTAATAAGATTTCGTAACAATGGAAGGTATGTAGTGAAGCCTTGGCACCCTACCAAGCACATCCGATTGAATTATCTAAACATTTCGAACGTATTTCTTTCACCTATCTTTCTAAGGATGATAATCGGTTCACGACGCTTTAGCCAAATTAGCATCCATGATCAATATCACTAATGGCATTCATTCAATGCCCATTCACATAGAGCGACAAAGCCATCCTCGCGCATGTCTACATGTTAGAAGTGTCTAATACCGACCAAACTAGTTGGTTTCATTACATCTATCAATATCTAGATAAACACAAGTATCCGTTGGACTCTACCCCTAGAGCCCAGCGAGCCATCGAGATGTTGGCAGCCCGATTCTTCATTAAACAAGGCCAATTGTACAAGAAAACCAACACAGGGATTAGCTTACTTTGTGTCAACCAACATGAAGCGGAGCGCATCATGGATGAGATGTTGGTCGAGAAGATTCAGAGGCTTGGTGTAATAACCGTAATTTTAATCTAGGTGATAATATAGGCTAAATTAATTAATTAGTTTTAATTAAATAAAGTAAGTCGATTAAGTAAATATCTTTGATATTCTTTTATAGGTATCTCTCGTCCGATAAATAAATAAGTAACGATATTACCCATTTCCAAAATTTAGACCTCGGTTAGAATTATCGATAATAGACTCGGTACACGTTATTTCGATCAACTCGACCCTAATATTTTATAATTAGAGAACAAAAAAAGGGAAGGGTAAAAAGAGGGGACCGGATGTTCGGTTTGGGTAAGGATTAATGTAAAGCGGTTAAGTTAATGGGAAAGTCTAAGAAAACCACAAAGAGAGAGAGGGAGAGGGCTGGGGGCTTGAGATTGGAATAAGAAAAAAAGAAATAGAGATAAAGTAGAAAATGGAGAAGAAGAACAGAGAGGGAGTGAGAGATCGAGGAAAACAGGAGAAAGATAGAAGAAACGGAAATAGAGTGAGCGATAGCGAAGAGTAGTGAGAGGAGAGAGGAGAGAGGGAGCCGAGCGAGAGGAAGAAAATGGAGGAAGCAAGAGCAAGGGAGCCGAAACAAAGAGAGAAAAGGCGAGAGGTCGAGGGCCGGAGAGGTAGGGAAGAAGAACGATGACCGGCGAGCAAGGAAGCAGCGGCGGTGAGCGAGAGGGTAACCGACGGTAAGCGAGAAAAGAGGGAGAAAGTAGAGACAGAAAGCATAGGGCGAAATAGAGTCGAACGAGATGAGAAGGAAAGCAAGAAAGCTTACAATACAAGGTGGGTAATTCATTAAATTAGTGAAAATTTAGGTCCGAAAGAATTTGTTGTTAAATTATCTAAATTGGTTGATTTGGTGTAATTGTAAAATTGGATTGAGTTATATACCATGTGAATGAATAAGGAAGAATAAGTTAGATTGTGGATTTGGGGGTTTGAGCGTTTGATATTGAATTATTACATGCCTTGTGAATTCGTAGATCTAAGTTAGGGTTAATGGAATTAGAATGATTAATTGGGATGTAGAGATCAACTTTGTTACGGTGGTTGGCTGAATTGGGATACAAAGATACACTTGGAAGATTTTTGTTTTGTTTCGTTGTGTAGTGAATTTACTAATTGATTATATGTTAATGGAAATGGATAAGAATATGAGTCCCCGAAACCGAATTGAATCGAAGGCTAGCGCATTTGCAAAGAATAGAGTTATGGAGTGAAATTTAGGGCTATTAGTGTACCATTGAGTTGAGGAAATATGACATATTGGTTATCCATACATGATTGGTTAATTTTAGAATTGCATGTGGCGAGAAACAGAATAGTTAATTAAAGAAGTTAAACTCAACTCTTGTGGCCTCTAGATTTTTATATATTTGAGATCCAATGAGGAATAAAGGTTTGGAGTGGAAAGAAGACGATATAGGTTATAGTGATGATTGATGGTCACGTAATGTCTAAAAGTGGTAAATCATTGTTGTAGCTCTTGGTGTGAAATTAGATTTGTAATTGATGATTACTAATACTTAAAGGTGGATTCGGTGAAGTCCGAGCCTGAAATAAGCAGAATAGGTTGAATTGAACTGAAACATGAAAATTATACCAAATTTAATAAATATGTTTTTAACTTGAATTTATGAGTTGTGGAATTGAAAGTGAGTATTGGTTTTGAATATGAGTTCTATATGTTATCTTTAGATTTATTTACGCAATCGTTTTACACCTTGTTTTATACTTGTTTATGCAAGTTCTGTTTACACATAACCTATTTCCCAATGCTTTTGATAATCTTAGAAAATGATTGAGAAATTAAATTCAAGTCATGGGTTTTAGAAAATAAACAGGTTTTATGTAAAATAGCACGATTCAATGGTTTGTGTGGTTTAGTTGTGATTTGAATGCCTTGGATGGAAAATTGAGATGGTTTTGAATCTTTGAAAGGTTCTATCTTGAAACTAGATTGAATTGAGCTGATTCTTGAGAAGTGCGAGTTTAAATGGGAATTTGGAATTCTAGATGTCCTCTTTAAAGTATGTGTCTTGATGTTGAGTGACTTTGAGAGTCAAGGAGTCTAGCGCCAAAGGATACCGTGTGGTTCGGTACTCTTGATTAACCTGTGCGGTCCGGGTTAATGGTCCGGTACTAACGGAAGACTTGGTCATGCAGTCCGACCTTAGGATACCGTGCGATCCGGTATTCTTTAACAAGAGTTCCTCCTTGACGTCGGTAGTTCCCGGAATTCGAAAAGGTCAAATTCGGGTTGCAGTCACCCAAACAAAAAGGGTACTAGTGTGTAGATGGTGATCCGATACTCCGAGTATGACATTTATTCAATTTGGGTACTCAATAATGGTTTACTTGTTCGAAAATGCTTTTATTCAATTCGGAATTGAATAATTATTTCATGTTTGAAATTTCCTTTATTCAATTAGAGAATTGAATAACGATTTGCAAAATGAGTTTGAGTTTGATTGAATTGCATTGGTGACAATGCAACCTTAAAAATCCAAAAGTTGAAGGATAACTAAACTTTGTGTTTCGGTTTGGTTCGATTTATTTAGCTAGTCTGTTTGGAAAAATGAGAAATAGTTATTCCGGAAATATGTGAAGCATATGACGTTTTGAACTAGAGTTAAAAACATGGTTTGGAAGATACAATATAATTGAGAGACTATACGATTGTGGGACTTAGATAGATATATGTGGGTAGTTGGTGATGATTCTAGTTGTTGTGGTGGTTTGGGATACGTGAGAATTGAATGCATGGATCCATAGTGGTTAATACTCGGTGAGGGTCCGTTAATGGAAAATTGTTATTAGTTAGTGACTGATTATGGTTATGAGGTCTCATGTGAAATTATGGAATGAGCTAAACCTAGGAGCAACTTCAAATTGATAAACACAACTAGTAGAGTGATTGGGTAGATAGATGAAATTATGGAAATTGTGTCGAATATAAGGAATGATAACTCTTTGTGATTATTGTGTTTGTGATTATTATGGCTCGAGTGAACTACACTAGTCAATGAGGTGGATTTTACTACGTATACTTGAATAACGAGGTTCATACTTGAGTAATAAATGAGTATGTCTAAAGAAGTGTAAGTACTAAATGGTCGAAATGAGTGTGAAGTAGCTATCTATATCTAGAATAGACATTCTAGACATGAACTTGATTCGATCAAATAATTTTCCGAAATAAACCGACTTAGAATAACGAATTAATGTTGTAATTGATTTTATCTTGAAATACAAAGTCGGTGTTCGGAATAAATGTGTTAGAGAAATTATTTGAGCATGCGATAGATCCGAGTGATATCCGAATGGGTCGGAAACGCAAAGAAGAGATATACAATAAAGTGCATTCTGAGCCAGTCGGAATAGAACGAAAACTTAGATGCGAGTTTCTATAAAGCTCATAATGACTTAGAATCACAACCTAAGAGAGAAAGAGATGTATACCCGAGTCTTCAATCTCCCCTTTTTGATGGAAGGCATTCCATAGTCAAGATAGAAACTTGTTAGTTCAAAGGTGAGTTTTCATAGTGAATTGATCGGAGCAAAACCAATATTCACTTAAGTGAGATTTAAGATACTTATGGAGTGCAACTCGGATCATAAAATAACCGAGAACAGGTTTGCCGATAATGAATCGAGCAAAGAAAAATGGTAACCGGAGCGAGATATGTTAAAGACTTAAGTATCGGAGCAAAAAAAAATGTAAGTCAAAAACAAATGTGCTTAGAAAAGAAAATTCATTTATTACTCAAAAAACATATATACAAAGAAAATAGATAAACTCGGACATAGGGAAAAGAACTTCCCTAAACCAAACATCCAAGTTTCTAGTTTTTCTCCCCTATGCATTTCATCAAAAATGGAGGAGAAAGTAGCAGAAAACTACATTAGATGTTAGACAACAAAATAAAATCTGATTTTTTTAAAAAAAATTAGAAAGATTAAGAGGTAGGAGTAGGTTGTCTAGAAGAGGAGGGACGAGTAGTGCACCTTCGCTAATAAGCTTATGTTGACTGAGATGAGCCGGAAGGGTGCAAAACTAGGATGTTAGAAATTTGAGAAGTCATGATTCGAGGAATCAACGACACATCATCCTCAGCTTCTTTTTCTTCCTCGAGGATAACCGCTTGCCGTGCTACTCGAGGCAAGGGCGTTCGACTAACCTACATCATCGGCCTCTTCTAAGTTGCTCATAGCATGATCCAAAGAGATCAACTCAGGTTCCTTTGTGCCCTAGCCCTCGGGTTGAGTAGCCACTTCTCCTTGTTCTTCTTCTTTCGTCACTTGCTTCTCTTTTTTCTCCCTTGGCTTCTTCCACGGCTTCTTTTGCATCTTCTTCTACAGCTACTTCGCAACTTCTTCTAATTGAGACGCGTGACAAAGAGAGAGAAGAAAGAGTTTTTGAAAACATTTCGAGATTTCCCATTTATCTAGAGATGACCTCTGAATTTTTATGTCCATTTTGCTCATAAACTAAGTCTTATTTAGTCTCTTTTCGAGTGACTAAGAACACCTAGAAAGCTAAAAATTCATAGCTCGGTCTTATTCTAACTCGAATGATCTACTCATTATTCAATGAAAACACATAATCATATAACAATAGTTTATGCAATAAAATCACATAATCATGCATTAATCATGCCAAGCTCATTCCTAATAAAACAAAACTGATCCTCACTAAGTGGCTTAGTGAAAATATGAGCTAATTAAAACTTAGTAGGAATAAATTCAAGCACAATATCATCTTTCTTTGAATGGTCTCTCAAAAACGATACCTGAACTCAATATGCTTAATCTTTGAGTGCTAAACTAGATTCTTAGTGATACTGATTGCACTTTGGTTTTCACAATTGATTGGGATAGATGTGAATGATAATCCAAGATCCTTCAATTGTTGGTTGATCCAGAGAATCTGAGCACAACAGGCTCCAGCTACAATGTACTCGGCCTCGGCAGTTGATAGAGCAATTGAGTTCTGTTTCTTTGAATGCTAGGAGATAAGGGATTGACCCAGAAATTGACATGCTCCTGATGTGCTCTTTCTATCAACCTTGTATCCAGTATAATCAGCATCCGAGTATCCAGGTGAGAGTCGGCTTCGAGTCTTTTGAGAACCACGGACCAAGATTCCGAGTCCTTGCAACATATCTAAAAATTCTCTTCACCGCAGTGAGATGTGATTCCTTTGGATTAGATTAAAATCTTATACAAAGGCACATAGTGAACATGATATTTGGCCTAGTAGATGTGAGATAGAGTAGAGATCCAATCATACCTCTGTAGAGTTTCTAATCTACAGGGTACCTTTTTCATCCGAGTCCAGTTTCAAACTGCTACTCATAGGTGTTGCTGCATACTTCACATCTTGTAGCTTGTACTTCTTCAATAACTCCTTGGTATACTTAGATTATTGAACATAAATGCCATCCTTATCTTGTTTGATTTGCAGACCAAGAAAGAAATTGAGTTCTCCCATCATACTTATTTGGAACTCCTCTCTCATTAACTTAGAAAACTCTTGACATAGAGTTTCAACAGTAGCTCCAAAAATGATGTCATTAACATAAATCGAATGATAAGAAAATCATTCCCCTTGATTTTTGTGAAAACAGTTTTGTCAATCTAACCTCTTTTGAAATCATTTTCCACCGAGAAATTGTTCAATCTTTCATACGAAGCTAAGAGAGCTTGTTTAAGACCATATAAAGGCTTTTGCCACTTGAAAACATGATTTGGAAATTCTGAGCATTCAAATCAAGGGGGTTGCTCAACATAAGCTTCTTCTTGAATAAAACCATTGAGAAAAGCACATTTGACATCCATCCGATAAAGCTCGATGTTCATGCTAGATGCAAATGCTAAAAGAATTTTGATTGCTTCAATCCTAGCAATAGGTGCAAAGGTTTCCTCACAATCAATTCCTTCCTCTTGGTTGTAATCGTGAGCAACTAATCTAGCCTTATTTCTGACTACCAACCCTTCCTCATTCAGTTTGTTCTTGAAAACCCATTTGGTTCCTATTGCTTGGGTGGTCGGAAGGTCATATGGTCAAAGTCCGGACTTGGTTTTTTTCAAATTAATTAAGCTCTTCTAGCATGGCTTGTACCCATTCAGGTTCATTTAGGGCCTCTAGTGCATTTTGGTTACGTTAATAAAATGAATGTGAAAAATGCACACAGATTTTGTAAAGAATAACGAGTTCTTACTCCACTGTTGATATCGAAAGTATATTCTTAGGTGGATGACTGGATGCATATTTGAAAGCTCTACCTATCCTCTAATTCATAATATTTTTTGGTTGAATAGGCTGTTCGGTTGGTTTATCTTGCTGAGTCTCTGTGTTGACTTGTTCTTCGACATTTTAGCCGACTCTTAAACTTGTTCGGTCCGAGTCACCGTATTCTGAGTGGATTTGTTATAAGTTGCCTCGGTTTGAGTTGTCTTAGTTCTTTTTCTTTGACACTTTCTGAGCTTAGCTTTAGCAAGGTCATCTTCATCTAAGAATGTGGATTCACTTATCCATTATTGTGAACTAAGCATTTACACCCAAATGGTCCGAAGTAGGAGATGTTGGGTTTCTTTCCTTTGTATAGCTGATAGGGTGTCTTCTTCACAATGGGTCTAAGAAGGCATCTATTGAGTGTGTAGTTTGTTGTGTTGATTGCCTCAACCCGGAAATAGTAAGGTAGATCATTTTCAATCATCATTGTCCTTCCTCTTTCTTTAAGAGTATCATCATTGTCCTTCCTCTTTCTTCAAGAGTTTTGTTCTTCCTCTCCACTACTGTATTATGTTGAGGAGTTCTTGGTGCAAAGAAGTTGTGAGATACGTCATTCTTGTCATAGAAGTCTGCAAATTCTAAGTAGTCGAACTCCCTTCCATGGTCGGTTCGAATCCTTCTTATCTAAGTCTCGAGACCTCACTTTAATTTTCCTTCGAGATCTTAGTGAACTCTTTGAAAGCTTCATTCTTATTCTTCGGAAATCACACCCAAATAAATCGTAAGAAATCATCAACAATGACAATCACATAAGATTTACCTCTAAGGCTTTTCACAGGGAATTAGCCACACAAATCCATATGAACTAATTCAAGTACTTTGGATCTAGACACAATTTTGAGTGGTTTGAAAGATGATCCGACTTGCTTTCCTTTTATGCATGCCTCACATATTTTATCTTTCTTAAATGCACAATTAGCTAATCCCCTAACCAATCCACGAGATGCAAGTTTCTTGATTGTATGCATGCTAATATGACCTAGTCTACAATGCCAAGTCCATGAATCGTTATTCATAGATGCTTTCAAGCAAGATAAATTCTGACTAGAATCCGAAAGAGGAATGGTATAATTGTTGCCCGATCTCAAACCCGAGAGCTTTGTCTCTTTGGTGACTCGCATCAGAAATGTAGCAATTAGTCCGAGTGAATCTTACCTCTTGACCTTTGTCATACAGCTCAGAAATGATGAGGAGATTGTAATTCAACCCTTTGACAAGGTAGACTGGACTGACCGAGTTGTTTCCTTCACCAATTTTGCCAATCCCTACTATCTTGCACTTGCTATTGTCTCCAAATGTGACTTTTCATCCTTTCGGATCTTCCAATTATGAGAAGAGTCCTGAATCTCCAAACATATGGCGTGATCAGCCATTCTCTAATTACCAGTGACCCTTTTCCGATCGACTTATAAAACAGAAACAAACTAACCCTTCTCACTTCCTTTTACAAACCCAGTAACTCCCATTTACTATGGTCCTTTTCGAGGAAGAGCGCTTTTATGAACCCCGATTTGAATGATTTGGGGTCTGGTCTAATTCTAAGTCTACCTTGTAGAAAACCGAGTTTGTATCTGTTTCTTTTGAAAATCTTTTCTTTTGTAAACAAGTGGAGAAAGCTTTTTCCTATAAACTGGTCTAGGCCGAGTCCTGTTTTCATTTGTATGAATGGGACCATGCTTAGCCTTCCCGAACTTTACAGTTCCGGAATCAATTTTGAAAGGATTAGAAGAGGAATTTGATACCTCTTCAAAATTGTATCAAAGCCCTTCTTTCCTGAATGAGACACACCGAGAGCCGAGTAAAAGATCAAGGTTTTTCCGACCTTGAGTGAGTTTCAAAAAGCTCTTCGAGGCTCATTGAGCTTACTTTTTAGTTTCTCATTCTCTATTCTAAATGACTAAGACTCAGTCTCATTGTTTTAAGCACTGGTCTTGAGTACATTCAAATTTTGTCTCAAGTTCTCTAACTCAATTTTTAAAGCATTGCTCTCAAGCAGTAAGAGATTCAAGATGTTCTTTGAATTGTGAAGAGTCGAATTGGACTTTTCTTCCAAACTATAAATATATCTGGCTAAATCAACTTTGGAGAACTTGAGAAAGTATTCAATTACCTCCTTAACATCCGAGTTCTCATTGTCGACTCGGATTTAGCTTCTAAGTCCGTCGGTGCCATAAGACACTTTAAGTCATCGGAATCATCTTGTTCGGATGAGTCATCGTCACTCCATGTAGCCATCATAGCCTTCTTCTTTCTGTCCTTCTTTCTTTTGGGATAATCTTTGACTATGTGCTCCTTGCTATCACATTCAAAGCAACCAGAGTTCTTAGTTAAAGATAACTTTGAAGGGGATGAGTATTTACCTTTCCTATCCTTCTTAACTTTCTTGTATAACTCTTCCTTTGGCCTCTTTTCCCACTTTCTATACTTCATCATTCTCTTGAAGCCTCGGGCAATGAGTGCCATAGGATCCTCTTCCGATTCCGATGAGCTCGGACTTTGACGTTTGCTTTCGAGGCCTTCGACGCAATGTTCTTTTTGGTGCTGACCTCAACATCTTCTTCCGGATGAATCTCGTGAGCGAGCAGACTTCCCAATAAGTTCGTCTAGTTTTATTTGAGAGAGGTTCTGAGCTTCTTCAATTGCTATCACCTTAGGACCCCATCTTCTCTTTGGTAGACTTCTCATTATTTTTCCGGCCTTTTCCTCGTGAGAGATCTTTCTACCTAGAGATTTGAGATTATTAGTAATGTTTGTGAACCGAATATACATTTGAGTTATGTTCTCTTCGGCTTTATCTTGAACAGCTCATACTTTTGAAGATATTGACTTATCTTCGCCTGCTTCACTTGACTTTTTCCTTCATAGGTGTTGACAAGGGTGTCCCACACCTCTTTGGTCGTGTCACAGGCAGAGACTTTGTTGTACTCTTCCGAGCTGATTTGGCTCTCATCATAGAGATTCCACCTTCAATCTTCATTGGGATAAAGTTTCCTCCTTGGATGATATCCTAGCCTTCTTCATAGTTATCCATCAGGAAGCATTCCATCACTTTCTTCCAATGTAAAAAGTTTGACCCCTTGAACTCAGGTGCTCGGTAGATGATCTTCCTTCATCGAACTCTCCACTGTTTTGAGCCATCCGATCTTTAGACCTTTTAGATTGTGAGATCCTCTTTAAAGGCTAGGCTCGATACCAATTGAAGGTTTGCTCTTGGAGAGTCTAAGTCACCCTAGAGGGCGGTGAATAGGGTGATGAAGAAATTTAAATAAAGTTGAACACTTTTTGCACGGATCTTAGCAAAAGCGATTCCGAGTCTAGATTGGACTCAAACAGATAAACACACGAAGTATGTGAAAGCCCTTCCGGGGTAGAAAACCATGGACGAGTGCTAATCTAAGCACCAAGTCAAATCAACTAATTGAATCCTCAATTGCCAAGGACTAACTCTAACTAGAATTGCTCTCTTAAAGAATTCCTTACAAGATTTTCCTAGACTCAAAAGTTCCCTTTTTGTTCTAGTACTTCCTGAGTGAGTTAACCTTTACACTCAAGGACAACTTAGCTAAGGTAACCCTTACAGCTTAATCAATGGACTTACAAAGAAAGTAAGAAAAGAATGTAACTAATTACAAGAATTTCTTTACAACTCGAGAAAATATGAAATACAAATTAGGAGTTATAAGTACAAGAATGAGTAAGAATGCACTAAGCAAGTGTTTTGCAATATGTTCAGCAGCAATCTTCAAGTCTTGCAATAAACATCTAGGCGAGTGATCTGTTGAGTCTTGTTTCGGAATGTGATCTTCACTAGCCATTGTAACTGGCTATTCTAAGTCACTTAGAAGAGATCCGTTGGAATGTGAATGTTGAGCAATGGCTCTTGGCTCCATAAGATGGTCCAAACAACTTATGGTGATTGAAAACCGAGGTGGAAACAACCGTTAGGACTAAAGTTGGAATTTTCCGAGTTATGGAAACAAACAACCCCGATACGGTGTCCGATCAATGTCAAGAAGTAGCTAATCTTTGTCTCGCTGGTGTTTAACGGCTAGAAATTCGTTGCTTTTGTAATTCCAAAAAACAAATTAGGCCTGTTTGAATAACCTACAAAAGCAAACCACATTGATTCTCAAAGTATAAAATACTTTGGTCTAAGATTAGGCAAAGATAATAATTAAATCAGAGTAATTAAATGCATAATTATCTTTGGCCTAAAAGAATTGAATATTCTAAGTCTAATATCCATTACGATTAGATTCCATCTTGAGTCAATCCTTAAATAATCAAGTTAGAGAGAATAAAAATAGCAATAGACATGAACTTGATTTAGTTAAATAATTCTCCATAAATAAACTCACTTAGAATAACAAATTAACGTTGTAATTCATTTTATCTTGAAATACAAAGTCGGTGCTCAAAATAAATGTGTTAGAGAAATTATTTAAGCATGCGATAGACGTGAGTGATATCCGAGCGGGTCGAAACGCAAAGAAGAGATATGGAATAAAATGCTTTCGAGCCAGTCGAACGGAATGAAAACTTAGATGCGAGTTTCTATAAAGCTCGGAATGACTTAGAATCAAAACCTATGAGAGATAGAGAGGTATACCTAAGTCTTCGGTCTTACGGGATGGCAAGTGTAGACACCTAAAAGTGTCGTCCCTTATCTTCTTTAATTTTATATTTTATATTGTGGGCCCGATGATGAATTCCCGAGTCCTATTTGAGGAGTTAGATTACGGACTTAATTTGATTGGTGCGACGAAGCCGATAAACCACAAAGCACCCCAAGCACCAAATAAATAACCTTTTGCCTTGTATTAATCCAAAAATCCCCTTTTCTTTCGAACAGTCCAAGTCCAGGCCAAGCCTCCAGAGACAACAGAGTCCAAGTGTCATGTACCGGGAAATTCCGAGGCTTAGAAATCTACATTTCACATTTTGTCTAATACCGGGAAAGTGTCGCGTTTAAGGTCCAAAACAGTCCACACGAGACTAAGAGCTGCTCTCCTCAAAACAACGTCGTGTTTGGCGCCCCTACCTCGGATTTCTTGAGTGAAGCGCAGCTTTTTGGCCTAGAGACTACATTTGTAGCAAGCTAAGGCACGAAACCCAAGGCATGCCCAGCTGGCCAACGCCACCGACTGGATTCTATCTAGTTTTATCCTATTCTATCCGGTTCAATCTTCTTATTTAATGGCCCGAATTGTTCCGCTCGGCTTTAGACAGCTGACCGAGAGAAACCATAAGTCATTTGTGACTTAAGTCTCTCCCTATAAATAGAGAGCCTTGGCTCTTATTTCAAGCACAACTTATTTCCTTGGCGTTACGCTGCTGAATTGAGCTAAAACAACCTTTCTTTAAATACTACTCTACTAAAAAGCATCCTCAAATACTCCTATTTTCTAAACATCACCGCTGAATCTTTGCAAAGAGCCAATGAATATTCAATTATTCTGATCTCTAGGTATTTATTCAATTAATCTCTTCCTACTCTCTACAACATGAGGGCACTAGTTCGGCCTTCAAATGGTTCTTTATTTATTTATGTTTTATTTATCGCTTTTCGTATTGTGGATGAACGATTTATCGGTTTTAATTCCTCCCCTCCTAATGTAACCTTTAATGTTTTCGCTTTCTTTTCTTTCTCACTTTTCTTTTCTTTTGTTTTTTCTTTTCCTTTACCACTTTCCTTTATTTGTTTTTATTGTCTTTCGTCATGTTTGGTTGCTTTTATTTTCGCTTAGCATGTTGTGTGTTTGTGTTTAGTATGTCATTTAAATTCGTTATTCAAATTAGTAATGACCATCTTCCGACGGGTGGAATGGAACCGTTTTCCCTATATTTCATACCCTCGCCCTCACCCTCGAATCCGATTCTCGATTCCTAGGCCGATGGAGTCATTTTAGCCTTTTTCGATCTTAGTTTTCCTATACTAAGATCGGAAGAGCAATTTTTTACTTATGTTTTTGTTAGTTTTTCTTTTCTAAAAGCCGATCGGCGACGCCTTCTTTTGCCTTATTTCTACCCAAAATAGCATCTCGGTGTTTCTAACTCGCAGTACGTAATTTAGGATTTCCATATCCGCTTACCGGGCCAAAGGCCCCGGTTGATTCCTTCAGCCATGACCTGTGGCGGCACGCCTGACCACCAGTGTGCTGCCTTCGGCTAGCACCGATGGTCGATGGTCGTGGCTTCGGTCTAGATTGGGTTTTACACCAATCTTGCCCTAAAGCCTTACGACACATGTAATTCGTTAAGAAATAATATATCGAGAATTCTAAAAATAATTGCTAAAATATAATTAATAAAAGGCCAATCAATTTAACTTAGTTAATCTTTAATTCAACTTAATAAAATTTAGAAATCTTAATAAGATATCAATCCCCACTTTCTAAAATTCATCTTTCAAAACCCTAAGTCATTTTAAAACCCCCTTTATTAAAACCTCCAAGAAACGCCGAGGTTCACGAGGAAGCTCGGCCCAATCTCAAAGGAGTCCCATTGGCCGTGGTTCATACAGATGGCGACTCCATTGAGGACAGTGATCACTTATTAAAAGGGCAAAACTTGAAAATTTGAGTAGTAAGTTTTAGTGATGTACATGCACTAGACATCCCACATTTTAGCAAACTTTGGACATGGTTTATTACTTTCATTGGACCCTATGACAGATTTGTTTTACCCCTACTCAACATTTCTGGTGAGAGGCTCCTACCGAATCCCGGGAAGGCCCAATTAGGATTGATTGGCAACGAAAGAGGTACCTCTTTCCCTCGTACCACGTGCTCTTGGTTCACCAAGGGGCAGCGAGGATTTTGGCGTTTCTTCTTGTTGTGCCCCACACGGAAGACCAAATCCTCGGACTATGAGTCACCATGTATCCTACCTAGTCTAAACCTCTTTCGACCATAGACCCTTGACTATTAAGTGGCACCGTGTCTTCATTCGCATGCTTGGATTAGTGTGTTTGTTTTTATATTTAATCCTTTTATTGTGAGCCTTTAGGAATAGGTGAGGAGTGCTGATTAGCCCTTGCATGGGTGCAAATAAAATATGTTAATAAAAGTTCCTATGCATTTAACCAAAAGTCAAACTACCTTTTTCTCTTTTAGGTTAGTCCATTACTTGCATTTCCGAGTCATACTATAACCTTCTTGAAGCAGTCTAGGTAGTCACCGCTAGTCGGTCTAAGAGGGTCTTACTAATGTCCCCTTCTATCTTTGGGTCGGTTAGTCCGTCTTTTAACCTTCCTTTTGCATTCTCGGTTTGCATTTAGATATTGCATTTGCATTTAGCCAAAATAAACTCATCTCGGATTAGGTGAGTTCATATTGCAATTTAGCCAAAACAAATTCATCTCAGATTAGGTGAGTCCATTTTGGAAATTCATTCCAAATATAAGCAAATGCATTATCATATTTCATCTACCCAAAATAAAAGCATCTTTCCATTAAGGATCAATCATTCATGCATTATGCATTAGCCAAATCATAGAATCATCCCAAACTAAGTCATACGGCATCACATGCACTTCATTTTCCATTGCATTCTTTATATGCATCCAAATAAAAGCATTCTTATTCTCTTCGGGTCTTGCACTTAAATCCCTTCTTCACAAAAGTGGTCTTCTTTCACATGGTCCTAAGCTTCATCCTTTGGGTTGAATATAGGGAAGTCTATGGCAATTGTGTATCATCGGATCCCAAGCTCCAAAAGATTAGAACTCCTCACTAAGGAGTCCGGCACATCTTCTCCTCGTTCTTCATCACGTTCTACTCTACTGGTCTACACCGGTGTGACAAGTTTCGGTGCATACCACACCAGCTCAATCTATCCTTCGCCGTAAGATAGTACTTAGAAAGAATTCCCTTCCAATTGATGGATCCCTAGAACAGTCCCTTATTCTCACTTTACTTAATGAGAACTTAGCCAGCGTGGAAACTAGGATGGATGACTAAGATGAGATCATAGCGTCCATATCAAATGATCTTAAGGCTATTCTGAAAGCTATTGAGGACGGTAAGAGAGATGTAGAAGCGAGAACTCCTAAGAAAAGGAGGGAAATTTATGTCCTCTACCTTCACCTAGTCCGACTCCTCCAAATAGTCCTAAACATGAATCCCCTAAGCATGAATCCAAACCTCGGCTTGATCCATGTGTAGATTGGATAGAACAAATGTTAAGGGAGTCATCTATGTTCGGTAATCACTACTTTGATCATAAGGGATTCACTTCCATCCCTAAAGGGAAGCTACCCCATAAGTTTACCATGCCCGATATAAAGTTTAGAGGTTCCGAGAATCCCCATCATCATGTTCGCAACTTCTAAGGAGTAACAACTCTTAAAAACATCCCAGAAGACACTTACCACATTATCTTCCCAAGGACTTTCGATATCGATGTAATGAAGTGGTATAACGTGGTCGACCCTAGCAAGGTTACCTCATTGGACTAATATGTGCGAGGATTTCTTACGTGAATACTCCTATAACACTGATTTACCAGTTACTCTTAGAGACTTGGAATTAATCAAGCAAGGCAAGAAAGAAAGCTTCACGAGACTTCCTCAATAGATGGAGAGCGAAGGCTTCCCACATGGTAGACCGACCCTCTAAGAAGGACCAAGTCGGGATCATTGTGAAAAACCTTCAGCCTAACTACAATCAGCACCTCAAATTCTTACCCATGATGAACTTTTTACCCTCGGAGATGATGGCATGCTGATAGAAGAGGAATTGTCCACCGCAACCACAAAAGTCGCGACAGGGTATAGAGGTAATTATCAATCCAAAGATAAGAATTGCCACCAATTAGAGCGAGAATAAGAAACCGCAAAACAAGTCCCAAACTGGGACGTGAGAAAATTTTACAAATACCATCGTGCACGAGGACATGATACCGAATAGTGTTGGACATTCAAGAACAAATTAAAGAGTATGTCTCGCAATGGTCAACTCCATTTACCTAAGGCAACCCAAAAACCAAGTAATAACAAAAATCCTTTTAGCTACACCTTACCTATTTTCACTAAACCCACTCTAGGTTGGTGGGACCTTTCTGTCTTCATTCAAGACGTCAATGAGTCCACACCACTTCTTAGCTTGCCTCTTTTAAATCCGAAGTCCATGAGCTATGGGTAATTGATGAAAAATATGTGAATGAAACTAGAAACAATATTGATGACAACGACGATGACTTTTGAGCCACACGACCCTTACAAGAAGAGGACTTTTGGAGACAACGTAAAGGTCTAGAAATTCAATTCCTTACTAGATGTGGACAACATAATGCACCCTTGGGTCGACAACGGACTCAGGAAACCCCAAAATAGCCTCGAAGCTAGAAAAGAAGAAGTCTCAATCCTTAAACAGACTTCGAAGTTAAAAGTCGATATTCCAATTTGGCAACTAATATCTCCTTCCCAAAAACATAGGCAGGCTTTGATTGACGCGCTTAGCAAGATCGAGGTCTCTCTTGAAACCACGCCTGAGGAAGTAGTATGATTGGTTAAAGTGGGACAGAACTATTACTTTTGATAAAAAGGATCTCCCTAAAAAGGCGTTGAACACGACAATGCCCTTTATTTAACTATAACTTGCATCAACAAGTTTGTTCCCTTAACCTTGGTAAACAATGGATCAGTAGTAAATGTCTATCCCTATAGAATTGCCGGAAGGTTAGGAATTACATAGCAACAACTCTCTAAACAAATTTTCCATCTTCAAGCTTACAACAACTCTAAAAGAACAATCTTGGGAATGTTGATCTTACCAATCAATATAGGGCCAGTAGAAAGGAACATTGAATTCCAAGTCCTAGATATCCAGCTACATTCAACTTACTTCTAGGATGCCCTTGGTTGTATGATCATCAAACAAGTGCCCTCTACACTCGCATCGGAAAGTTAAGATGATCATCAATGGTCAAGTTGTAACTATCAACAGGCATAATCTCTATGCTACTATCACTTCTAAGGAATTTGTAGATTAGATCGAGCACGATGCCAATGACGAGGAACTATATGGATTTAAGACTGTCACTACCTTAGACAAGGATGAAGCACCCCTTAACTTCAGGCCTTATGGTAATCCTACCGTCTATTCGATGCTTAGGAGAAAGGGGTACTTTCTAGGTTTAACTCTAGGAAGAAGGGCATAGCACCCTATCTTTCCACCTCTTAAACCCACTAATAACTACAAATTTGGGCTAGGCTATCACCTAATACTAAGAAAATAGCCCCAGCCAAGTGGAAGATTCAGACTAAGAGTACTGCACTTCAAACAGTCCATTCTACTAAGCCCTTTCCCTATACTCTAAATGGGCAATTCTTAAGAGAAGGAGACGAATTTTCCTATTATGGTTTTCCTAAACCTTACTACCTCAAAGAGAAGGGGGTTACTGGTACTTGGCTGGGAGATTTTCTCGTGACTATTGCATACTAGAAAAGAAGACACCCTACCTTCTTGAAGAGGGACAATCCACACCACACTTGGACAAATCTGGATAGGAATAATCTCTTCGGTCTCATCGTGCGGACAAGAGAAGAATTTAAGAGGGAATTCGGTCTCGGTACTATTATGAGCCATGTCGCATCCAAAGTTCAACCCGTCCGGATTCATCACCGACATTGATATTGAAGGGTCCAAGCATGTTACTTGGATTGACGCCGAGGAGGGCCATGAATTTGTCTGTTAGCTTAGGAGCGCAGACCTATTCTAAAGTCTAGTACTAGGGTTGTATATTCTTCTTTTGTTGTTTCTAGTTCTTTTCCTAATTTTGTTACTTCCAGCTTTTTGTCCTTAGTTTCGAGTCCGATGTCCTTGTTGCCTCATTTAATAAAATAAACCTCTCTGCTTACTCTTTGCCTCTTGTTTCTAACTATTTTGCCTCTAATGATGAGCAAGAAATCTGTAAAGAATTAATAAAAACTATGGAAGATCACGAAAATCGCTCACCAACAATAAAGGAAATGAAAACATTTAATCTAGAATTAGTTGATCAACCTCAAGAGGTTAAGATCGGGAAAACGCTAGATCCGAGAAGAGCGAAGCAATTCACCTCGCTTCTTATAGAGTTCACGATTGTCTTTGCATGGTCCGACAAAGACATGTCGGGGATAGATCCAAGTATAGCGGAACACCAAATTCCACTTTACGAAGACGCTAAACCAGTTAAGCGAAGTTAAGGATGAAACCCGAGTAGGCACTAAAGATTAAAGAAGAGGTCCAAAGGTAGTTAAAGGTTGGGTTCATCAAGGTAGTTCACCATCCTCTCGTAGGTAGAAAAAATAGTACTAGGTTACAAGTAGGATGGCAGAGTTCGGATGTGCGTTGACTTTAGATATCCGAACAATGCAAGCCCCAAAGATGATTTCCCGCTGCCCCATATCCACATCCTTGTAGATAACATAGCGGGTCATGCTTTGCTTTCGTTCATGGACGGCTATGATGGGTACAATTAGGTGAATATAGCTGAACAAGACATGGAGAAGACGACCTTCATCACTCAATGAGGGACATATTGTTATGCGGTGAGGTCGTGTGGACTCAAGAAAGTCGGTACAACATACAAGAGGACAGCTACAATATTAGTAGATGACATGATCCACAAAGAAGCCGAGGTCTATGTGGATGACATGATCAGAAAATCCAAAGAGAGGGCAGGCACCTACCCAGCTGAGAAAGTTCTTCCATAGACTCGGAAAATAGAACATGCGCCTTAACCCTCAAAAGTGTGCCTTTGGGGTAACCTCAAGCAAGCTGTTTGGCTATGTCTGTCTTAGAGAAATTGACGTTGATCCATCCATGATCTAAGCCATTCAGGAGATCCCATCGCCGAATACCGAAAAAGTGATAAAGGGTTTCCTAGGACGTTTACACTACATCGGTCGTTTTATATCAAAACCGACTATGGTGTATGAACCTATTTTTAAGAAATTAAAGAAAGGATCTGATCCCATTTGGGATGTCGAGTGCCAACAAGCATTCGAGAAGGTTAAGGAATATCTAGCTAATCCTCTAATACTAGTTCCACCCTAAGCGGGAAACATTTACTTTTGTACCTCGCCACAACGAGAGATGACTATGGGAGTTATGCTAGCTCAACGAGACGGAAAGGAAAAGCATGCAATTTATTACATAAGAGAGAAATTCATTAATTATGAGACTAGACACACGCCACTAAAGAAGACATCATTGGCTTTAGTCCGAGCTACTAAGAAGCTCGGGCATTACATGTTAGCCAATGTGGTAGCACCTATGGATCCCATTAAGTATATGCTTGAGCGGACCAATCATTAGCGAAGAAGATACGAAACATGGACTGTCATGTCTGTCAAAATTCAAACTCAAGTATGTCCTTCAAAAAGCAATCAAAGAAAGGGTAGTGTCGGAATTCCTAGCTGATCTACCTATAATTGAATCATAACCCGAACATCTTGACTTTACAAATGAAAATATTTTACAAGTAGAGGTGGATGTTTGGATAATGTATTTCGACAAGTGCTTCCAATTAGAAAGGCTTTAGAGTAGGGATTCTTCTAGTCTCACTCGAAGGGAGCACATACTCCCATTTCAGTAGACTTCAAGGTCACCAAACAATGCCACAGAGTAGAAGTACGTAGTGAAGCCTTGGCACTCTACCAAGCACACCTAGTCAAACTATCAAAGCATTTTAAGAATATTTCTTTCACCTACCTTGCTAGGGATGATAACCAATTCGCAAATGTTTTATCCAAATTACCATTTATGATTAATATCCCCAATGGAATTCATTCAATGCCTCGTTCACATAGAGAGATGGAGTCAGCCTCCTTATGTTTATATATTAAAAGTGTCTAATACCGACCAAAACATTTGGCATCATTACATCTATCAATATTTGGATAAGCACGAGTATCCATTGGACTCCACGCCTAAGCCCAGCGAGCCATCGGGATGTTGGCAGCTCGATTTTTCATTAACCAAGGGCAATCGTACAAGAAAACCAACACGTGGATTAGCTTACTTTGTGTTAACCAACATGAAGCAAAGCACATCATGGATGAGATTCATGGTGGGGAATATGGATCCCATATGAATGGAAAGATGTTGGTCCAGAAGATTTAAAAGCTTGGATACTACTCGGACAACCATGGCAGCAGACAGCTTATGAATTTGTCAAGAAATACCGTAAGTGTTACGTGTATGCAAATTTACAACACAAACCACCATTATTTCTCACAAGACTTGCATCACCTTGGCCATTCTTGGTTTGGGGAATTGACATTATTGGCAAAGTGACCCCTAAAGGAACAAGAGATCATGAATTTATTTTAGGAGCAATTAACCGCATCACCAAGTGGGTAGAAGAAGCTTCTTATGCAACTCCGAGATCAAAGCAGCGGCTAAGTTCATTACTCGTAACATCATTTGTCATTATGGGGTACCCTATGAGTTGATTAGTGACCACGATAATCATTTTAAGAAGAAAGTAGCAGACCTACTAAATAAAGACAAGATCAAGCACCATAAGTCTTCTCCCTATTGTCCTCATACTAACAAGGTTAGTCGAGGCCGCCAACAAGAACATTCGTAAAATGGTGGAGAAGATGGTTATCGACTAAAAGAATTGGCCTAATAAGTTGTCTTTCGTTTTATGGGGCTATTGAACCTCCATTAGAACCTCTATAGGAACAACACCTTACTCCCTAGTATACGACATGGAAGTAGTCCTTCCAATAAAGATTATCATTCCCTCATTAAGAGTAATCACTGAAAGTCAAATTCTGAAGTCGAGTAAGCTAAAGCACGATACGAAGAGTTGGTATTACTCGGATGAAAGGCGCGTCAATGCCCTACATAATGTCCAAATATACCAGGCATGTATATAAACGACATTTAACAAAAGAGTTAAGCCTCAAAACCTGCAAATTGGGGATTTGGTTCTTAAAGAGATTAGGGCGCCAATTCAAGATTCACGAGGGAAGTTTAGACCTAATTTGCAAGGTCCATTTGTGTTGAGTCGGATATTACCGGCGGAGTAGTGAAACCGACTAATTTAGATGGTGAAGAAGTTTTTCAGTACACAAACTTGGATTAATTGAAAAAATACTACATTTAGGATGACCCTGGATGTTAAGTCGAGCCCGACTCAACCGGGCCATGTTGTGGGAAGCGCCAGCCAACACCCTCATAACGGTGAGTCTGGTCGGGTCGAAATAATCCCGTTTAATTTTAATTTTGTAATTTATTTTTAACCGTCTAATTAGATGGTGTCCTTATTTATTTATTGGATAGTCCAAATAGGCGGTCCTCTGGTATAGTTTATTCTTTATTAATTTTAAGGGCGGTCCAATTTATTTTTTACCTTTAGGGGAGCGATAAACATGTAAAATGTAAAAGTATAGCATAATACTTGCTTTTATTTAATAAAAGCTAGGCCTAGTACTTACCTGAGTACATAGCTAATGAAAGGGAAATAAAACAAGCACACTCGCTTGAAAATTAAAAATTAAAAAACTATTTGGTTTAAAGAGGCAAAACTAATCCACCTATTCTTTTATTTCTCCCTAAAAATCCATTCTAAAATCTAAGCCCTAGTCTCTCTTTACTTTCTTTCCTTTGGGGTCACCAAACTCATCCCCATTATCCTAGGTACAGTTCTTCAACTCCTGAATTCTATGGGCCTTCCTCTCTTCGGCTTTATTAGCACCGGATTCTCTTCGGTGAACACGATCGGCTACCCGAGGGTTTGCTTCGCAAATTTGGAGTGCTTGCAGCAGCGAGGACAACTTCTTCGGGGTTTATCTCTCTATCTCTCGATGCCTTATACCATTAGGGATCCATTTTTATTATCCACTCCATATAATACGTAGAAATGGTAGTATTTGGTTTGCTCGCGGGTATCAACGGTTTTGGCGAGTTCATCTAGTATTTAGGCCACGATTTTGTTCGATTAGAGTTGCCATATCCTTAAAATAATTCAAAGTAGCGGGCTAGATACGGTCCAACAGAGGGATTACTTGCTCTTCCCATCTACCGTAACACACGATCGGGGAACTAATAGCTGCCACTTTCTAGGCCCAGCAGGCGTACAAAAGGATGTTGCATGGTATGTCTCCTTAATTGGGACACTTTCCGAGTGCATAATGTACCACACTATGTCGTTACTATGATTCCCGAGGTGTTCCTCCCACCAACAAGTAGGGTGATCGGTTACCACCTTTTCCCATTTTCGATGACGAAGTGCACGGCTAAGTACGCATTAATATTTATCGGAGCCTAAATCAGCTTTAGATGCTCCATCAACCGAGATCCGCACACAATAGATAAAAAATAAGTGTCCTGCAAGGTTAAAATTCAACCTTTCGAGGCCCAACAGGAGCAAAATAAATAAAAATAAAGAAGAAGCCTAAAATAACGAAAAGAGCGAAAAGTCGAGACTATCGGCGTGAACGGAAGCAATTCAGCCTAGGCGGTGCCGGACAGCCATTCGTGGCCGGTGCCGCCACCACCTCACACCATTTGGTCCCGTCGGCCATTATTTGATTACCTGTAATAGTACAAAACTCCTAACAAAGTCTTTCTTAGAATTAGCCTCAATGCAGTCTAGGCCTATAATCATTTCAACAATTATTAACGAGTGTTAGGGAACGAGTAATTTTCTAATCTGCTCCACTAAACTTAGCAAGTGCCGCCAGCACCATATCCCCATGGCCTCCTATCGGTAGGAATCCACCTATCGGGCATGTAATAACAGACTCATCACCTCGGGATAATTATTGCTTCAAAGAATGCGTACATCCGGCGATAGTGCTTCATCATATTCACTTGGTTTCCAATAAGAATCCACCCTAGATTCCTATTGCTCGGTTTCGGAAGATGCTTGTAGGTCTTGTGTAGGTTTTAGGAAGATTTGGGCATGACAAGTTTCGCACGCCTTTGTATGCCCAATATAGCATCAAACTCTTCGAGCAAGGGTCATAGTTGCTTATCCCTAAACACTGAAGACATGGTTGCGAGGATCCTAAAAGGCCACAACAGCCCTTAAGAAAGTCCAAAAGACTTTCACTTGGCGAATACTCGAATAATGTATTTAGCACATAATTTTATAAACCTACTCTCTCTATATGGGTCATCTCATGTATCCAATGAGACAGGTCTCTCATAAAGTTCATTCTTTTTAGAAGGGAGAAGGCACTAGGAATTCTCTTTTATTGGCGAGATGATTTTGCATAAGGCATGATTTTGAACCCCTCGGTGCGGATTCGGTTCAAAATAGTTTTCTAGAGCTCCGGAGTCCTACTGCACCACAACCGCTCGAAGTCGCCAGCACCCTGGTCTTCACTAGTGGCTGGAGCCTGCCACCACCTTGGTCGGGCTGGTTTGCCTTATTTCTTTCAGCTCGAGCAATCCTTGGGCCATTATCTTTTTCACCCTAGCCCATTATTATTTTGTGTGCTTGCCATATTGTTATTTCTAGATCATGCTCTTAAGAATTTCCTTTTTCATTTTTGTTATTTTCTTTTGGGGGCTAGTGTTTTTAGAATTTTCTTTGTAATTTTTCCTAGGAATTTTTACATCATAATAAATAAAAGAGTGTATTTTTTAGTAATCGAGTCTCTTTGCATTTCATCTCATTGCATAAGAGTTACAATCTTATAAAATGATAAATATTAAACAATAAGCAGCACCTTAAAAAGGATTCACTAATCAACAACAAGCAGCACCCTAAAAGGATTCACTAATCATCGCCATCAAAAGCGTCATCGAAGATGTAATTCCCAAAGTCCTCTAAAACAGATGTGGAAAATCGACCGTCTCCACCACCTTGATAAGAGCTAGTTTCGTGGTCCCAAGATTGGGATGCTCCATGGGATGGTCCGCTATTAGAAGCCAGAGAAAAATGAAGAGGGTTTCCATGACGGTTGAAGACTTGAAGACGCAAGATATCCGGACTCTTCTTAGAAAAGTTGGACCGCGCATAGGAAACACTAGGCCCGGAGGTGCTAGGCCCCGCTTCGGACCGACTCCGATGATGTGCACGCTGTGATGAACATCGAGAAATACTGCAGCGAGTGAACCACCGGAAGGTGTTTGTTGACCAGATTGATGAGCTTGCGCTTCCGATCCACCAAGGAAGCCTCCCGATGAAGACGCTCTAGAGCACCGCCTCTACAAAAATAAAGGAGAAATTAGCATATCTAATTAAAGCTCAATAAAGTTAGCGCTCCACTAACTAAAGATTCACCTAGAAGGTTGGGAAAGTTCTCCTAGTGACGAAATCTCGGATTCCCCTTAGCGCAGATTGGAGATTAATGGACATAGTCCGAGATTGTTCCTGGTCGTACTACAAAATTTATTTAGAGGTATCAAGAAAAATGGTTTTAGCATGCAACTAGAAGTAAAGAGCGTGAAACTCTTACCGTTGACCAATTCCTAGGGAAAGGATGTCCAACATATTCTTCTTCGAGGATTTTAGGAATCCTCACATAACAAGGAGATTCCCTAGGTTTAGCAACGTACACATCAAGGCTTAGAATGTGGAGGTCCGCTGAAGTAAGCTACCAAAATATGAAGTTAATTTCCATACAAGAAATTCAGCTATGCAAAGGAGAGGAAGAAGTAGGAGCTCACCAATTGAGTCATGATATGTCCCGCATGATGAGCATAGGATGTGTATAAATTCATAAACAAGGTCTAAGGAGAACCGGTGGTAGATTTAACTTGCTCTTATTCGTAAAGGGAGCGAAAGTAGAACATGGTCGGTGGTGGATCCAAATGAACAGAGGCCATGTGTTAACCCGGATTTGTGGTGAAATCTTTCGCCAAGGTACCAACAAAACCCAAAAGGACCCTCAAACAAGATCCTACTTTCATTTAACTCCCATGCTATGGTGACGCTTGGAGGGAGTTGGAGTTGGGCCCAAGGATGGAAGTTAGCCTGCACATACGGGATTCATGAGGACATAAGCAAGAAAAAGTGGAAAACAACAAGAAAATAAGCATAAAATGTGCATAACTAAGGGTGTAGTCGACCACCGCCGGGCCCACAAGGTCCACCACAGGCAATGGGCAGAGGCAACCAGCAAAATAGTGAAGTAAAACTTTTTGGGCACATTTTTAAGCTTAATTCCGAGTCCAAGATCAACATACCGAAGTCACACGTTTGAGGGCAGATCTCAAGAAGCCCATATTGCGGATCTTAGGCCGTTGAAGGTAGATTTTAGCCTATGATATGGAGGTCGAAAAATGATCTTCCACAAGCCGCAAAAGGGAAGATAGTTGGTTAAATCTTTTCGGGTTTTGTGTCGCACACCTTCACGGAGGCCCCTCATGAGGAAAGTGTACGCAGGGGAACCCTAATTGAGCTCCTTTATTTGTCAAGGTCCACTAAGTTCACCAAATATTGAACGTGAACCTTAAAGGCTTAGTTAGAAAAGAGAACTGTGCTTAACAAAAGAGTAACCATGATCTAGATTTGTTGTTGTGGAGAATGTTGAGGCCAAAACTTAGCATCCTCAAAACCCTCGAAAAGAATGGTGTATTTGATGAAGCTTTCATGAGGGAATCTACTAGCCATAGGACCAAAGAGATGACGAAGGTAACCATGATCTTTATACAAATTTCAGTCATAAGCTTGAGGCTCCTCCGAGAAACCCAAAACAGACAAAACAAGCAACATCAAAAGGAATTATGGTCATTTCCCTGAAGGGAAGGTGGAAAGTGTTGGTGCCATCCCAAAATCGCTCACTAATGGCCCTAATGGGATCCCATTCTCTTTTATCACAAAGATGGTTTAAAGCATGGAAGAGAGAGCCAAACCCAACATTGTGCATCACATTTTCAAGAGGATAATTCATCTTTCTGCATGGCTCCATAAATTTAGGTATGGCTCCACTACTCCGAATCGAGCCCTTATGCAAGATAAAAATCCAACAAGATTTTTAGTGGAAGAACTACACTAAATGACCAAAGGAAGAAATTCAAGCAAACTAGCTTACCGAAGGAGTAATGGTGAGTGAAGAAACATGATTTTCAGCCTCCACTAAGAGGTCGATTGAACTCTATTCGTTATGAGGGCGCCATTCCCGTTCAAGGAAGTTTTCTTGGACAAGTTTTTCAACTCTAGACCTCCCGGTAGGATGAGTCTTTCTCCTAGACATTTTGAAGAAAAAGACTTTGGAAACCAACTAGTTTTCTAGAAGAACAAAGCAAGCATTCACAAGAGCAACATAAGAAGTGTAAGCGATGAGCAAGTGTGCAAAGTGAACACACCAAGCACCCCTTTATAAACCCATTTGGTCAAGCCAGGCACGAGACATGGTGGTGTCCCTTCAACGGCCGCTTGCAGCCCTAGCAAGTGCCTAGCTTGTGAAGTCCCGTCAACCGTGGCATGTGACTCCTTGGCATTATATACATGCAAGTGGGAACTCTTGGACCAACCAAATCGGCTTTATTTAGATCGGCTTTCTAATCTGTTTTCTACAGATTATCATGCCAAACTTCGGATCAAAGATGATCGAAGTTTCAGTGTCAAAATCCACTAAGCTTTAGGCTCTAATCAAGCCAAGCTTAGGAATATCTTGTCGGACTTTAGAACGCACACATCACGATCAAATCCAGGCCCCCATCTTGGAGTCCAGGTTCAAAAGCAACCAATTCCAAATATTACAGTAAATATGAAAATCACTGCACACTATTGAGGTAAGTATCCTTTAGTGTCTACTTTGACCCTTCGTCTTTCGGACTCGGTCAAAGTGGGGGCTAACTATAGACACATAAAAAGTGTCGTCCCTTATCTTCTTTAATTTTATATTTTATATTTTGGGCCCGATAATGAAATCCGGACTACTTGTTTGAGGAGTAGGATAACGGACTGAATTTCATTGGTGCGAGGGAAGCCAATAAACCGTAAAGAACACCCCAGCACCAAATAAATAGCCTTTTGCATTGGATCGATCTCTTTTCTTTCGGATGGTCCGAGTCCGGGCCAACCCTCCAGAGATAACAGAGTCCGAGTGCCACGTACCGAGAAATTCCAAGCTTAGAATTTTACATTTCACGTTTTGTCCAATCGGAGACGGAACCGAAGACCTCAAGATAGATGTTAGACATTGCATTTCATGATCACGAGCATCGAAGTGTCGCGTTTAAGCTCCAAAATAGTCCACACGAGACTAAGAGTTGCTCCCCTCAAAACGGTGTCATGTCCGATGCCCCCTGCCCCCACCCCGAATTCTTGAGTAAAGAGTAGTGTTTTGGCCTGGAGACTCATTTTGTGGCACGCTGGGGCACGAAGCCCTAGGCATGCCCGAGTGGTCGACGCCCGACCGAATTTTATATGATTTTATCCTATTCTATCCGGTTCAATCTTCTAATTTAATGGCCCGATTTTTCGACTCAGATTTTGACGGCTCACCAAGAGCAACCCTAAGTCATTTGTGACCTAAGTCTCTCCCTATAAATAGAGAGCCTTGGCTCTCATTTCAAGCACGACTTATTTTCTTGGCGTTACGTTGTTGAATTGAGCTAAAAACAACCTTTCTTTAAGTGTTACTCTAGTGAAAAGTATCCTCAAATAGTCCTCTTTTCAAAACATCGCCGCTGAATCTTTGCAAAGAGCTAATGAATATTTAATTATTCCAATCTCTGGGCATTTATTTAGCTAATCTCTTGTTACTCTCTACAAACTTACGTTTTGAAAATTCATCAAAAAGCCCCATTTCTTTGAGTCGTCGTCGTCGCATCAAGCGATCTAGTGCGAGAGATCCGGATCAGCAGGTGGTTCAACCCGAGGGCCCCAGTTCGGCCTTCGAATGGTTCTTTATTTATTTATATTTTATTTATCGATTTCGTGTTATGGATCAATGATGTATCGCTTTTAATACCTTCCCGCTCGATGTAACCTTTAAAGTTTTCACTTTTTTTCTTTCTCACTTTTCTTTTCTTTTGTTTTTTATTTTCCTTTACCGCTTTCCTTTATTTGTTTTTGTTACTTTTCATCCATGTTTGGTTGCTTTTGATTTCACTTAGCATATTGTGTGTTTCTGTTTAGTACGTCATTTAAATTAGCTACTCAAATTAGTAATGGCAATCTTCGGACGGGCGAGTGGAACGTTTTTCCCTACATTTCGTACCTCGCCCCGAATTCGATTCTCGGGTCTTAGACCGATGGAGTCATTGTAGCCTTTTTCGGTCTTAATTTTCCCATACTAAGATTGGAAGAGAAATTTTCTACTTTTTGTTTTTGTTAGTTTTTCTTTCCTAAAAAATGACTCGGCGACTCCTTCTTTTTGCTTTATTTCTACCCAAAATTGCATCTCGGTGTTTTTGAGTACAGTACAGAATTTAATGTTTACAGATCCGCTTGCTAGGCTAAAAGCCACGGCTGATTCCTTCAGCCGTGACCTGTGGCCGGTGCCCTTGACCACCAAGTGTTGGCTTCGGCCGAGCACGGGTGATCGGTGGTCGTGCCTTCGGTCCAAATTGGTGTTTTTACACCAATCCGGCCATAAAGTCTCACAACATATGTAAATCCTTAATCTTTTTTATCTTGTTCGGTTAAGAAATAATATCCTATGAATTCTGAAAATAATTGCTAAAATAAAATAATTAATAAAAAGCCAATCAATTTAACTTAGTTAATCTTGAATTCAACTTAATAAAATTTGAAAATCTTAATAAGATATCAATCCCCACTTTCTATAATTGATCTTTGAAAACCCTAAATCATTTTAAAACCCCCTTTATCAAAACTTCCAAGAAATGCCGGGTTCATGGGGAAGCTCGGTCCGGTCTTGGGCGAGTCTTGCTGGTCGTGATTCCTATAGCATGCACCGACCATGGCCTTGGACCTACTTGGTTCACCTTATTTCTTTTGACCCGAGCACTCCTTGGGCCATTATCTATTTCTGCCTCGACTAATTTTCGCACAAGCCATATTATTTTTTGGACCATATGCTTAAGAATTCCCATTTTTATTTTTATTATTTTCTTTAGGGAGGGAATGGGGGCTAATGCAAACTTTTTCGATTTGTATTTTTTCCTAAGAAATTTTGCATCATATTTAATAAAAGAAAACATTTGTAGAATCCAGTCTTTGTATTCCATCTCATTGCATAAGAGTGACAATCTTACAAAATATTAAACATTAACAACAACGAGCACTCTACATGGGATTCACTAATCATCACCATCGAAGCGTCATCGAAGATATAGTTCCTGAAGTCCTCCAAGACGGACGTGGAAAATCAACCGTCTCCACCACGTCGAGAAGAGCTAGCTTCATGGTGCCAACATTGAGATTCTCCAGCAGAAGGTCCGAGTGTAAGAAGCCCGGTGGAAGTGAAGTTGGTACCCATGACGATGAAATGCTTAAAGAGGCGGAATGTTCGGACTCTCTTCAACAAAATTAGGCCCCGCATCGGAAGAACTTTGCCCGGAGGTACTAGGCCCCTTTTCAAAAGTATTCGACGATGCACACGTCATGAAGAACGTCGTTAAGTACCTGCTCTAGATGTACCACCGAAAGTTGCTTGTAGGCTAGATTCATGTGTTTGATCCCCAGGGAACAAAGGAGGCCTCCCAGATAAAGACGCTCTAGATCGACTCCTCTACGAAAATGGCGGAGCATTTAGCACACCCACTAAAAGCTCAAAACAGTTAGCATTTCACTAACTAAAGACTCACCTGGAAAGTTGGGAAAGTCCTTCCAATAAGGAAGTCTCATATCCCCCTAAGAGCAGACTTAGAGCTCGATGGACATGGTCCGAGACTACTCCCGGTCATACTAGAAAGATTTAATCATATTAGCAAAATAAATTTAGCGTGGAACTAAAACTAAAGATCATGAACCTCTTACCCCTCGCCGGTTTTGGGGAAAGGATGCCCAATACATTCTTCCTCGGGGATTTCGAAATCCTTACATAATAGAGAGATTCCGTAGGTTGAGAAACATCCACATCAAGACTTGGAATGTGGACATCCTCCGGAGTAGGGTACAAAAGATGAAGTTAATTTCCATACAAGAAATTTAACTACACAAAAGAGAGAAAAACTGGAAACTCACCAATCGTGTCATAATCCACCCTGCATGATGTGCATAGGATGTGTATAATTTTAAGAGCTGGGTATAAGGATACTCGTTGATCGCTTCCACTTGCTCCTGTTGGGAAAGGGAGCGGAAGTAGAACATGGTTTGCAGTGGATCAAGAGGAACAAATGGACACCATGTATTGTCACGATTTGTGTTGTGACTCTCTCACTAAGGTACCAAGAGAACCCTAAAGGACCCTCAAATAAAATCCTCCTTTTGCTCAATCCCCATGCAATAATTACACTTGGAGGTAGTTGGAATTGGGCCCAAGGATGAAAGTTGGCCTGCACATACGAGGATTCGTTAAGAAACAAGTAAGAAAAAGTGAAAACAATAAGAAAATGGTTATAGAACACGCACAGACCTAGGCTGGCACCGGCCACAACTAGGCCCACCATAAGCGATAAGTAGGGGCAACAAGACATCGGTGAAGTAATTCTAGCCCATGATACGAAGGCTGGAAACATTGGACGATATGCTTGAGCCGGGTGAAAGGTCCAGGAAATATTCATACAACCATGGTTACATTTTTATAAAACTAGATTTTTATCCACACAAGATGAAAATACATTGGAAATAAAGGAAGAACTAGAGCATACCTCAACGATCTTCCGCAAGCTACATAGGGGAAGATAGTTGGCCAAGTCTATCTCGGGTTTAGTGTGTCGTACACCGGCACGGAGGCCCCTTATGAGGCACGTGTATGCGGGTGCCCCCAGTTAAGCTCTTTTATTTTATCCGGACTTGTTGTTGTGGAGAATGTCGGGCCTAAAACCTAACATCCTCAAAAGCCTCGAAAAGAAAGGTATATTTAAAGAAGTTTTCCGAGATGAAACCTAATAGACAAGGGACCAAAGAGATGATAAAGATAGCCATGATCTTTACACAAGCTGTGATCGTAGACTAGAGGCTCCCCAAGAAGCTCAAACTGGATAACACAGACAAAGTCAAAATGAGTAATAGTCATTTCCCCAAAGGGAAGGTGGAAAGTATTAGTTGTATCCCAAAAGCGCTCACTAATGGCCCTAATGGGATCCCTCTCTCTTTTTCACAAAGATGATTCAAAGCAATGAAGAGGAAACCAAACTTAGCGTTGCGCATGACATCTTCCAAAGGATAGTGCATATTTCTATAGATCTCCATGAATTTGGGTATGGCTCCACTACTTCAAATTGAGCCTTTGTGCAAGATAAAAATCAATAAGATTTTTTAGTCGAAGTACTACTCTAAGTGAGCAAAAGTAGAAGTTTAAGTCAACTAGCTTACCAAACGAGTAATGGCAAGTGAAGACACATGGTTTTTAGCCTCCACCAAGAGGTTATTTGGATTCCATTCATTGTGAGGACGCCATTCCTATTCCAAAAACTTATCTTGGACCAATTTCTCAGCCCTTGTCCTCCCGGTAAGATGAGCCTTTTTTCTAGACATCTTTAAAGAGAATATTTTTTAAAACAAATTAGTTTTCTCAAGAGTAAAGAAAGAATACACAAGAGCAAAGCTAGAAAGCAAGAGAGGAGTAAGTGAAGAGTGTCCGAAATGAACACACCAAGTTCCCCTTTTATAGACCCATTTGGTTAAGCTAAGCCAAACATAAAAGACAAGAGTCAAAAAAGCAACGGAGACCAAGAGAATTTGGCGGAAGCACGTTATGGCTAGGCTCGCTAAAGGCTGACCGGCGCTGGCCACAAGGAGAGGTGGTGTCCCTTCACAGCGAGGCTCGCAGTCCTAGCTTATGTGGTAGCTTCAATCACGGCAAGTGGATGTTCGGCACCTTATGAATGTAACTGGAAGCTTTTGGATGTACCAAATCAGCTTTTACATATCAAATTTTCCATCTATTTTCTACTAAATTATTTAGGTAAAACACTAAACTTTCGTCAATATGATTATTCACTAACAAGCATGTTAGTACAACAGATTATCAAGTGAAGCTTCGGATAAAAAATGATCAAAGTTCCAGCATCAAAATTTACCAAGCTTTAGGCTCGATCAATCCTGAAGGTTTTCTCTTGGAGAGTCTACGTCACCCTAGAGGGGGTGAATAGGGTGATGACAAAATTTAAATAAAACCGAACACTTTTTGCACGTAACTTAGCTAAAGTAGATTCCGAGTCTAAATTGGACTCAGAAAGATAAACACACAAAAGTACGTTGAAACCCTCCCGGGATAGAAACCCACGGACAAGTACTAATCTAAACACCAAGTCAAATCCACTAATTGAATCCTTAATTACAAAGGATCGACTCTAAACAGAATTTCTCCCTTAAACAATTCCTTACAAGATTTTCCTAGACTTAGAAGTTCCCTTAATTGATCTATTACTTCTGATCGAGTTAACCTTTACAATCGGGGACAACCGAACTGAGTTAACCGTTATAGCTTAGTCAAGGGACTTACAAAGAAAGTAAGAAAAGAATGCAACTGATTACAAGACTTTTTTTCAACTCGGAAAATATAAAATACAGATTAGGAGTTGTAAGTAGAAGATTGAGTAGGAATGCACTAAGCAAGTGTTTTGCAATATATTCAACAACAATCTTCAAGTCCGGCAAAGTGGCTTCTATTTATAAACATCCAGGCAGAGTAACCATTGAGTCTTGTCTCTGGACGGTGATCTTCACTAGTCGTTGTAAAGATTATTCCGAGTCACTCGGAAGACATCCGTTGGGATGTGAACGTTGTGCAACAGACTCTTGGCTCCATAAGATGGTCCAATCAACTGGTGGTGATTGAAAACTAAGGTGGAAACAACCGCTAGGCCTAGAGTTGGAGTTTTCCATTTATGGAAACAAACAACCCTAACACCGTGTCTAAGCCATGTCCGAAGTAGCTAATCTTTGTCTCGCTGGTGTTTAACGGATAGAAACTGGTTGCTTTTGTGATTCGAAAAAATAGATTAGGATTTTTGGAATAACCTACAAAAGCAAACCTCATTGGTTCTCAAAGTATAAAATACTTTTTGGCCTAAAAGAATGGACTTTTTGAGTCTAATATCCATTAGGATCTTATTCCATTTTGAGTCAATCCTTAAATAATCAAGTTAGAGAGCATAAAAAATAGCAATAGACATGAACTTGATTCAGTCAAATAATTCTCTATAAATAAACCCACATAGAATAACGAATTAATGTTGTGATTCATTTTATCTTGAAATACAAAGTCGGTGCTCAGGATAAATGTGTTAGAGAAATTATTTGAGCATGCAATAGATCTTAGTGATATCCGAGTGGGTGAGAAACACAAAGAAGAGATATGCAATAACGTGCTTTCGAGCCGAGTTAGAACAGAGTGAAAACTTATATGCGAGTTTCTATAAAGCTCAAAATGACTTAGAATCAAAACCTAAGAGAGATCGAGAGGTATACCTAAGTCTTTAATCTCCACCTTTTTTATGAAAGGCATTCCATACTCAAGATAGAACCTTGTTAGTTCAAAAGTGAGTTTTCATAGCGAATTGATCGAGCAAAACCAGTATTCTCTTAAGTGAGATTTAAGATACGTATAGAGTGCAGCTCGGATCATAAAATAACTCGGAACAGGTTTGCTGATAATGAATGAGAGCAAAGAAAAATTGTAACCAGAGCGGATATGTTAAAGAGTTAAGTATCGAGCAAAAAAATATTTAACTCGAAACAAATGTGCTCGTAAAAGAAAATTCATTCATTAATTAGAAACACATATATACAAATCAAATGGATAAACTCAAACATAGGGAAAAGAACTCCCTCTAAACCAAACATCCAAGTTTCTAGTTTTTCTCCACCTATGCACTTCATCAAAAATGAGGAGAAAGTAGTAGAAAAGTACATCGGATGTTAGACAAAAAAATAAAATCTGAGTTATTTTTAAAAAATTTAAAAGACTAAGAGGTAGGAGCAGGTTGTCTCGAGGAGGATGGATGAGCGAGTGTTCATTCGCCCGTAAGCTTGTGTTGATCGAGATGAGCGAGGAGGTTACGGAACCGGGACGTTAGGAATTTAAGCGAGTCTTAACTCTATGAATCAAAGACACATCATCCTCAGCTTCTTCTTCTTCCTTGAAGACAACTACTGGTTGTACTACTAAGGTAGGGGCGTTCGACTCGACCTACATCGTCGGCCTCTTCGAGTCGCTCGAGCATGATCTCGAAGAGATTAGCTCGAGTTTCTTTATGCCCTGGCCCTCGGGTTGAGCAGCCACTTCTTCTTGTTGTTCTTCTTTCTTCTCTGCTTCTCTTTCTTCTTCCTTGGCTTCTTCCACAACTTCTTCTACAGCTTCTTCTAGAGCTTCTTCTGCAGCTTATTCCGATTGAGACATGTCATAAAGAGAGAGAAGAAAGAGTTTTCGAAAACATTTCCGAGACTCCCTATTTATCTAGAGATGACCTTAGAAATTTGATTTCCATTTTGCTCATAAACCGAGTCCGACTAAGTCTCTTTTCTTAATGATTAAGAACACCGAGAAAGCTAATAATTCATAGCTCAATCTCATTCTCGACTCAACTAATCTACTCGTTATTCGATCAAAACACATAATCATGTAATAATAGTTTATGCAATAAATCACATAATCATGCATCAATCATGCCAAGCTCATTCCTAATAAAACAAAACTGATCCTCACTAAGTGGCTTAGTGAAAATATTAGCTAATTGAAACTTAGTAGGAACAAATTCAAGCTCAATATCACCTTTCTCATAATGGTCTCTCGGAAAATGATACCTGACCTCAATATGCTTAGTCTTTGAGTGCTGAACTGGATTCTTAGTGATACTGATTGCATTTTAGTTGTCACACTTGATCGAGATATATGTGAATGATAATCCAAGATCCTTCAAGTGTTGCTTCATCTAGAGAATCTGAGCATAGCAGGCTCCAGCTGCAATGTACTCAGCCGCGGTAGTTGATAGAGCAACCGAGATTTGTTTCTTTGAATGCCAGGAGATAAGGGATTAACTTAGAAATTGACATGCTTCTGATGTGCTCTTTCTATCAACCTTGTATCCAACATAATCAGCATCCGATATCTAGATAGAGTCGGTTCCGAGTCTTTTATGAACTATAGACCAAGATTCCGAGTCCCTGCAAGATATCTAAAAATTATCTTCACTCGTAGTGAGATATGATTCCTTTGAATTAGATTGAAATCTTGCACAAAGGCAGACATTGAACATGATACCTGGCCTACTAGATGTGAGAGAGAGGAGAGATTCAATCATACCTCTATAGAGTTTCGATCTACGACTTTACCTTTTTCGTCCGAGTCCAGCTTTTAAACTACTACTCATAGGTGTTGCTGCATACTTCACATCTTGTAGCTTGTACTTCTTCGATAACTCCTTGGTATACTTAGATCAATGAACATAAATGCCATCCTTATCTTGTTTGATTTGCAGGCCAAGAAAGAAATTGAATTCTCCCATCATACTTATTTGCAACTCCTGTCTCATTAACTCAAAAACTCTTGGCATAGAGTTTCATTAGTAGCTCCAAAGATGATGTCATCAACATAAATCTAAATGAGAAGAAAATCAATCCCCTTGGTTTTTGTGAAAAGAGTTTTGTCAATCTGACCTCTTTTAAATCGTTTTCAACCAAGAAACCGCTTAGTCTTTCATACCAAGCTTTGGGAGCTTGTTTAAGACCATATAAAGCCTTTTTGCAACTTGAAAACATGCTTTGGAAATTCTGAGTTTTCAATTCCAGGGGTTGCTCAACATAAACTTCTTCTTGAATATAACAATTGAGAAAAGCACATTTGACATCCATATGATAAAGTTTGATGTTCATGTTAGATACAAATGATAAAAGAATTCCGATTTCCTTAATCTTAACAATAGGTGCAAAGGTTTCCCCACAATCAATTCCTACCTCTTGATTATAACCCCGAGCAACTAGTCTAGCATTATTTCTAACTACTAACCCTTCCTCATCCAATGACGTTCTTGAAAACCCATTTAGTTCTTGTTACTCGGGTGGTCGGAAGGTCATTTGGTCGAGTTCAAACTTAGTTTCTTTCAAATTGATTAAGCTCTTCTTGCATGACTTCTACGCATTCAGGTTCATTTAGGGCCTTTAGTGCATTTTTGGGTTCTGTTAATGAAATGAATGCATAAAATGCACACAGAGTTTGCAAAAGGAACGAGTTCTTACCCCACTCGTTGATATCGAAAGTATGTTCTCGAGTGGATGAAGGGATGCATATTTGAAAGCGCTACATGTCCTCCGATTCACCAAGTTTAGTGGTTGAATAGGTTAGTCTTTATTTGGTTGATCTTGCTGAATCTCTATGTTGACTTGCTCTTCAAGCATTCTAAGCCGGCTCTTGAACTTGTTCGATCCGAGTCACTGCATTCCGAGTGGATTCATTCCGAGTTGCCTTAGTTTGAGTTGTCTTAGTTCTTTTGCTTTGACTCTTTCCGAGCTCAGCTTCAGCAAGGTCATCTTCATGCCTATTAAGCTTGACATCCGAGAATGCTGATTCACTTATCCTGCCAAGATCAATCTCATTAAAGACAATGTGAATACTTTCTTCCACTTTATTACTCCTTTTGCTAAACACTCGATAAGCTTTACTATGAGATGAGTAACCCGTAAATATACCTTCATCCGACCTAGCATCAAACTTAGTCAAATGCTCCTTACCATTTTTGTGGAAGAAGCATTTATACCCAAATGGTTTGAAGTAGGAGATGTTGGACTTCTTTCCCTTTTATAGCTCATAGGGTGTCTTCTTTAGAATGGGTCTAATAAGGCATCCGTTGAGTGTGTAGTTTGCTATGTTGATCGCCTCAGCCCGTAAATAGTAAGATAAATCATTTTCAATCATCATTGTCCTTCCTATTTCTTCAAGAGTTCTATTCTTCCTCTCCACTACTCCATTCTGTTGAGGAGTTTTTGGTGTAAAGAAGTTGTGAGAGATGTCATTCTTGTCGGAGAAGTCTGCAAATTCGGAGTAGTCGAACACCCTTCCATGATCGGTTCGAAACGTTTTGATCTAAGTCCGAGACTCCACTTGAATTTTCCTATAGATCTTAGTGAACTCTTTGAAAGCTTCATTCTTATTCTTCGAAAGCACACCCAGGTAAATCGTGAGAAATCATCAAAATGACAAACACATAAAATTTACCTCCAAGGCTTTTCACGAGGATTTCACCACACAAATTCATATAAACTAATTCAAATACTTTAGATGCAGACATAATTTTGAGTGGTTTAAAAGATGATCCGACTTGCTTTCCTTTTGTGCATGCTTCACTGATTTTATCTTTCTTAAATGCACAGTTAGGTAATCCCCTAACCAATACATGAGGTTCAAGTTTCTTGATTGTATGCATGCTAATATAATCTAGTCTATGATGCCAAGTCCATGAATCATCATTCAAAGATGCTTTCAAGTAAGATAAATTCTGACTAGAATCTGAAAGAGGAATGGTATAAGTGTTTCCTAACCTCACACCTGAGAGCTTTGTCTCTTTGGTGACTGCATAAAAATGTAGCAGTTGGTCCGAGTGAATCTTACCCCTTGACCTTTGTCACATAGTTGAGAGATGCTAAGGAGATTGTATTTCAGTCCTTTGACAATGTATACTAGACTAACTAAGTTGTTTCCTTCACCAATTTCGCCAATCCCTACTATCTTGCCTTTGCTATTGTCTCTAAATGTGACTTTTCCTTCATTCGGATCTTCCAATTTTGAGAAGAGCCTTGAATCTCCGGAAATATGGCATAAGCAGCCACTATCTAAGTACCGAGTGACCCTTCTTTTTCCGAGTCACCTGCAAAACATAAACAAACTAACCCTTCTCACTTCCACTTACAAACCCAGAAACTCCCTTTATTATGGACCTTTTCTAAGGAAGAGCAATTTTGGGAACCCAGATTTGAATGATTTTGGGTTTGGTCTTATTTTGAGTCTTCCTTTTAGAAAACTGAGTTTGTGTCTCTTTGTTTTAAAAATCTTTTCTTTTGTAAACAAGTGGAGAAGGTTTTTTCATGTAAACTGGTCTAGGCTCAGTCCTCTTTTCATTTGTATGAATGGGACCATGCTCAACCTTCCTGAACTTTACAATTCTGGAATCAGTTTTGAAAAGATTAGAATAGGAATTTGATTCCTCTTCAGCATTGTATCCTAGTCCTTCTTTCCTGAATAAGACACACCGAGAGCCGAGTAAAAGATCAAGGTTTTTCGGACCTTGAGTGAGTTTCAAAACAAGCTCTTGAGATTCATTGAGCTTCCTTTTCAGTTGCTCATTCTCTATTCTAAGTGACTCGGACTCAGTCTCATTATTTTGAGCACTAATCTTGAGTACTTTTAGATTTTGTCTCAAGTTTTCTAACTCAGCTTTTAAAGCATTGCTCTTAGCAGTAAGAGACTCAAGTTGTTCTTTGAATTGTGAAGTGTTAGAATTAGACTTTTCTTCCAAAGTATAAATATTTGGCTAAATCAACTTTGGAGAACTTAAGAAAGTATTCAATTAGCTCCTCAACATCCGTGCTCTCGATGTCCGACTCGATTCAGCTTCCGAGTCCGCCAGTGACCATTAAGTCTTGTTTCCGGACTCGTGATCTTCACTAGCTGTTATAACGGCTATTCCGAGTCACTCGAAGAGATCCGTTGGGATGTGAATGTTAGGAAACGACTCTTGGCTCTATAAGATGGTCCAATCAACTGGTGGTGATTGAAAACTAAGGTGGAAACAACCGTTAGGCCTAGAGTTGGAGTTTTCTAGTTATGGAAACAAACAACCCTAACACGATGTCTAAGCCATGTCCGAAGTATCTAATCTTTGTCTCGCTCGTGTTTAACGGCTAGAAACCGATTGCTTTTGTGATTTATAAAAATAGATTAGGCTTGTTTGAATAACCCACAAAAGCAAACCACATTGGTTCTTAAAGTATAAAATACTTTGGTCCAAGATTAGGCACGGATAATAATTAAATTAGAGTAATTAAATGTTTAATTATCTTTGGCCTAAAAGAATGGAATTTTCTGAGTCTAATATCCATTAGGATCAGATTCCATCTTGAGCTAATCCTTAAATAATCAAGTTAGAGAGAACAAAAATAGCAATAGACATGAACTTGATTCAGTCAAATAATTCTCCATAAATAAACCGACTTATAATAACGAATTAACGATGTAATTCATTTTATCTTGAAATACAAAGTCGAGTGCTTAGAAGAAATGTGTTAGAGAAATTATTTGAGCATGCGATAGATCTGAGTGATATCTCGAGTACATCGAAACGCAAAGAAAAGATCTGCAATAAAGTTCTTTCCGAGCCTGGTCGGACTGTAACGAAAACTTAGATGCGAGTTTCTATAAAGCTCAAAATGACTTAGAATCAAAACCTAAGAGAGATAGAGAGGTATAACCGAGTCTTCTAATCTAAGCTTAGGATCCTATTTCCGGACTTCCGAACGCATGCATCGCGATCAAGTCCAAGCCCCATCTTAGAGTTCGGGTTTGGCGGTGACCAATTCTAAACATTACACAACAATCAATATTAAAATCACCGCACATAATTGAGGTAAGTATCCTTTAGTGTCTACGTTGACTCTTCGTGTTTCAAACTAGAACAAAGTGGGGGCTAACTATAAACACCTAACCGTGTCGTCCCTTATCTCCATTAATTCCGTATTTTATATTGTTGGCTCGATGATGAAATCTCGAGTTCCGTTTGAGGATTTGGATCACGGACTGAATTTAATTGGTGCGATGGAAGCCGATGAGACCACAAAGAACCTCCAAGCACCAAATAAATTGCCTTTTGCCTTGGATCGGTCAAGCCTCCAGATACAATGGAGTCCAATGCCACATATTGGGAAATTCCAAGCTCATAATTCTACATCTCACTTTATCCAATCAAATATGGAAGTGAAAACCTCAAGACGGTATTCGACGTTGCATTTCATGATCATAAGTATTAAAGTCTTGTGCTTAAGCTCCACGACGGTTTGCCCAAGACTAGGAGCTTCCTCCCTCAAAACATCACTCGTATGGGCGGCGCCCCTACCTGGATTTTTCAAGTCAAATGCTGCGTTTTGGCCTAAATGTTCCCTTTGCAGCACGGAAGGGTATGAAACCCTAGGTAACACCGGGTGGTCGGCGCCCCAACCGCTATTCTATCCGGTTTTATCCTATCCTATCCGGTTCAATCTTGTGATTTTTGGCCCGGTTTTCTTAGGCTGTTTCGAGCGGCTGGCCAAAAGTAACCGTAGGTAATTTATGACCCAACTCTCTTTCCCTATAAATAGAGAGCCTTGGCTCTCATTTCAAGCACGACTTTCTCCTATGCGTTATGTTGCAAAAAGCTAACCAAAATGCTTATTCACTAATGTTACGTCGCTGAAATTCGACTAAGAGTTACTTAATACTCCCTTACGTATTCTGATCTCTTGATCCCTTTTCAGCTTATTCCTAGTTCCCAATATAATTATAATATAATAAATCTATTTAAAATAGAAAATTCAAATAGAATTTACTAAACTTATCAAACTCACTTTTCATTGATGTATCCTTTCATCAAGATCTAATCCAATTTTGTATTTTTTTGTATTTGAATTTAACCACTCTATTCTTCATCCTCACCACATCTCGAACCAGAATACTCCGTCATCAATCTTCCGACCTACACTCAAAACTCACAAAAGCCTCTTTCTTGATTCACCACCATCGTGTCACCATATTCGATATGGAGATCCAAATCAGTAGGTGGGACAACCTGAGGGTATCAATTCGCCCTTCAAATGGTTATTTAATTTATGCTTTTTTTATCGCTTTCGTATTGTGGAGAAGAATTGTATCGCTTTTATTTCCTCGCCACCCGATTTAATCCTTTAAATTTCTCACTTTTCTTTTCTTTTGCTTTTACTTTCTTTACCGCTCTCCTTTTATTTTCTTTTTACAGCTTTCAATCATGTTTGGTTTCTTTAAATTCCCCTTTAGCATGTTGTTTACTTGTGTTTAGTACATTATTCGATTCACTACTAAAACTAGTAATGTTCGTCTTCGGACAAGTGGAATGGAAGGGCTTATCCCTACATTTCGTACCCTCGCCCCGAATCCGATTCTCGGTTTTAAATCGATGGAGTCACTTTTTACCCTCTTTTAGTCTTAGTTTTCCCATATTAAGATTGGAAGAGCAAATTTTATTTTTATGTTTTTTGTTAGTTTTTTCTTCCTAAAAGCTGACTAGTGACTCCTCGTTTTGCTTTATTTCTATTCAAATTATATCTTGGCTTTTTCCGATCGAGGTAAAAATTTAAGGCTTCTAAACCTACCAGCCACACCAAAGGATGAGGCTGATTTGTTCGATCGTGGCTCGTGGTCGGTGCCCCAGACCGCTAGGTGCTGGCTTTGGCCAGAGACTGAGTGGTCGATGGTCGTAGCTTGGCTCCAAACTAGTGTTTTCACACCAATTTGGCCCTAAAGCCTCACGGCATATTTAAAACCCTAATTTTATTTATTTTGTTCAGTTAAGAAATCATATCTCGAGACTTTTGAAAATAATTTTTGAAATAAAATAATTAATAAAATCACCAATTAATGTGATTTAATTCATCATTAACTTAATAAAATTCAGAAATTTAAATAAGAGGTTAATCTCCACTTTCAAAAATCAATTTTCAAAACCCTAAAATCATTTCTAATTCTATTTCCAAAAACCTACGCTAGTTTTTAGGGAAGCTCCGACCTCGGGCAAGTCCCCACCGACCGTGGTTCCTACAAAGAGGAAACCAAATATTAACTCTTTAAAATTTGGATCGCGTAAAGGGACGTTTAAGTTGTTTATGCACCCTAACTCTTCAAGACAATCACGATGTCCGGATTTTCAGTCACGACCATGGCTGATAACAGAAGCAGGAGACAAGGGAAAAGGATGAAATATAGGACAAATGAGCAGCGTTAGCTAACGTACAAATTCTTGAAAATGCTTAGAACACTAGGTCTCAATTATCAAATAGTTGTATGAGTGCTTGTAATTAATAAAGAGTCATCTAAAATAGAAAAAGGAATATGAGATCAATTGATCTTCTATATTTGCACCATTAGTATATGTTTGGCGCAGCTATTGTGGTCATATATAGGAAGACAATGAGAGATTAGGGCTAGTTTGATTATATGCCAAAATTGTTGTAAAAGAAAAAGATTGCATGACAATGTCAAAGTTCCCAACCATGATTCAAATTTCATAGAGACATTTACTTATTGATTTAGTAAATACTTCTCTTTTTTGGGAAAAAAATAAGGAGAGGGACAAGAATGAGTTATGTTGCATACTCAAAATCTTGTCCCAATTGTGTTGAATTCACCAAGCATACTCAAAATCGGTTGAAGAGCAAACTTAGGGTAAACGTAGGAGGAGACGAGGAAAAGAAGCTTCAGGAGGCCATTGGAGAAGGTAGAGTGGATTATGTTGGTTTAGATCTAGAGATTGATGGTGATAAAATCAGTCGAGTAAGTGTCGTTGGCTTGGATTCTATGGATCTTTGCAGCGGCGAGGATGACAAATTTCGACTTCTCAGCGGCAAAAAAGTGTCAACGGCGGATTGAACGATGAGATCGAGCTTGGCATTAGTACGAAGGACAAGGTTGGTGAATCTTAGGATTTGGAGCTTCCGAACTATGGCGGATCCAACGAGGCCTCGGTGGCTGACGACGAAGACCTTGGCTGATTTTTCGGTGAAGAAATTGTCGGTGCCAGCGAGTCGGCCATTGTGGGTGAGGAAAGTGAAAGGAGAGAGAGTGGAGGGTGGAGTCAACCATTAGAGCGGATTTGGGGAATTTGGTAGAAGAGGAAGAAGAGAGGAGAGAGCGAGAAATTTAGATTTGAAAAAGAAAATGAGTGGGATGAGAGAGAGAGAGAGAGAGGGGGTAGCAATCCGGATCTAAGGACTTTTTATTATGGTTCAACAAAAGAACCGTAGTAAAAATCCCTCTATTATGACAATTCTTTTACTAACACCTAGTTAAAAGTGGGTATTTCCTCCTATGACGATTGTTTAATTAAAGAACTATAATAATAGGTCTAATAAAAGACCGCTTATTTAGAAAAATGTCACCGTCTTATTTTTTATAACGGTTTTCTTTACAACCGTTGTGAAAGGTCCATTGCTAAAAGTCATTTTTGTAGGAGTGTAATTTAATATCTTGAAAATATTGGGCTCAAATTTACTACCAAGTCACGAGTCCAATATACTATCAACTCAATAGTCAAAACCGACTACTAAATCAAAATGTCCAAGTTAAAGGCTCAAGAAGGAAATAATTCGAAACCTTAACATGAGGTAAGGGGTCATTCTCTATAAATTGAGCAATACTTTCTTATGATTGAAAAAAAGGAATTGACCCCAAGAATACATTAAATACTCACTCGAAGACTCAAGTCCGATCGACTAACCTCTTGAATGTGTTTTGATTTCATGCATTCATCTAAATTTAGGATAAAACAAGAAGCATCCTAAAAGAAATTCATTCAACTAAGTCATATGCTTTATAATTCATCATTTCAATATGACTTATTCTTGACTGAACTCAAACTTAAATATATTAAGATTATCCGACTAAGTCCGAGACTCAAAAAGTAGAATCTGAGTTAGTTATGACAGATCGAGTTAGAATAACCTACTCGGATCTCGATTCCGACCTACTAAGTCAGACTTAGACATTTAGTTTGCCTACGCTATTATTTGTTTAATCATGCTTAATCGTAAAATGTCTAAATAACTCATGTGCCCATTAAGATTGAGTGATTTATTTATAAGTATTAACATATCCGGAATCTAAGTATATTGAATATTAGACTTGAAATATTCCAAATTAATATATTAAGGTAATTAATCATTAAATGCTTTATTTAGACCAATCCTTATCTAATTATGGACCAAAGTATATTTATACTTCGAGAACCATTGTACTTAATGATTTTGTAGGCTTTTCTAATGTTAATTATCTCGAAGAAAAAGCAAAAACAAAAGGCTTTTGACCGAAAGCATTGCCAAACAAAAAGCTGAAATTTCTGGAAAAGCTCGGAACTTATTAACAACCTTGTCTGTTAGTATTTTGGGTAATATTTTATTTCGAGTCTAATGGTCTTTTCTTTTTGCTTTTCGAGTTTACACAAGCTGGAAAAAGAGTTGTTGGAAGTTAGGACCAAGGCACAACGGCTATTACAAGGTGGTCCAAAATCTAAGTGACTCGGAGTATCCGTTGCAACGGCTAGTTGACTCAAACAGCTTCAACGAAAAGACGTTGGAGGCTCAACGGGTATCTCTTCAAGGCAAACTATTTATAGAAGCCTTAGCACAAGATTTTCAACCGACGAATAGAAGAAAAGGAGAGACTATATTGAACATCTTCTCTAGCATACAACTCCCAAACTGTAATTCTAATATTTTGAGTTGTATTCTTACGTGTTAGTTGTATTGTAATTTTTACTACTTTTCTACTCTTTCTATCTAACTGAGTTATAAAGGTTACTTTAACTCAGCTTATCCCAAACTGTAAAGGTTACCTCAATTTTGAAGTAACGAGGTTAGATAAGGGAACTTCTAACCTTGGAAAAATTGGAGGATCCCAAGTTGATAAGGTAACTTCAACTTGGAAGTACTAGGTCAGTCAGATAAGGTAAATTCTAAGCTTGGGAAAATTGTAATAGATTTGTTTAGGAATAAATCTAGGTAGTCAAATTCATTGTAATTGAGGATTCAATTAGCGGATTTGACTTGGTGTCTGGATTAACATTGTCCGTGGTTTTCTGCCCCGGGAGGATTTCCACGTATTTCTTTGTGTTTTGCACTTTATGAGTCCAATCTAGACTCGGAATATGTTCTTGTCCCCATTCTGTCCAAAAGAGTTTGATTTTGATCCATCACCCTATTCAGCCTCCGTCTAGGGTGACTTAACTTCTCCAAGAGTAAACCTTCAATTGGTATCGAGCCTAGCCTTTCAAGAGGATCTCACCATCCAATGGTTTAAAGATCATGGCTCATCCTACTGGAGAATTCGAAGAAGGAAGATCTCTTTTGAGGCCACCCAAGTTCAAAGGCTCAAACTTTGCACTTTAGAAGAAGCCGATGCAATGCCGCATCCAAGATCTTGATGAACACGTGTGGAAGGTCATCACCGAGGGAAACTATACTCCCATAAAGCAAAAAGGTGACCAAACAGTGGCAAAACTAAAGTTATAATACACCACTGAAGAGAAGGAAAGGTACAGGAAGAACTTCGGACCTATGAATATCCTTGTCCGTGCCATAGAAGCTTCGGAATACAATAGAGTCTCGGCTTGTGACACAGCTAGGGAGGTGTAGGACACTTTGGTGAGAATTTATGAAGGAGCAAGCTAAGTGAGACAAAGTAAGATCAACCAATACCTCAACAAGTATGAGCTATTCAAAATGGAAGAAGCTGAGAGCATCAGTGAGATGTATATCCGATTCACGAGAGATTGTTAATAATCTCAAATCTCTCGGTAAAAAGATGCCTAATGAAGAAGTTGTTAGAAAACTTTTGAGGAGCCTACTAAAAAGAAATGTGGTCCAAAGGTGACTGCAATAGAAGAAGCACAGGACCTCAAGCAAACTTAAGTTAGATGAGCTCACGGGAAAACCTCCGATCCATGAGCTACATCTCTAAGAGGAGAATTCCGAGGACATCCCAAGAAGGAACATTGCATTAAAAGCCTTCGAAAAGTTGAACTAAATTCAAGTAGTTCCGACTCAGAAAGGACCCAATAGAGCAAATTGCAAAAGGCTTCAAGAAGATGATGAAGCTTCGGATATTAAAAAGAAGCCTAAATCTTAGGTCCTCAGGCGAGAAAGAAAGGGTAAAGTCTCTCATCCTCTCAATTCGTTTTCTACTAATTATTCCGGTGTTTTGAGTGTGGTAGTAAGGAACACACCATCAAATATTACACAGAAAGGAAGAGAGATTACAAAAAGAAGAAGATCATCACTTATAATGAGGATGAGTCCAAGTGTCTAATAGCAATGACTCGACTCGGACATAGAAATTGAATCGGAACAAGACTCATATGATGTTGAGGAAAATTATCGTCAAGAGGTAATCAATTACTATCTTACGTTTTTTAAGATAGATCTTGCAAAGTACATCTTTTCTTTAGAGGAAAAGTCCAACTCTGATTCTTCCCTCTTTCAAGAATAACTTGAGTCTCTTAAAACTAAGAACAATTTTCTGAAAAATGATCTAGAAAAACTAAGACTCACTTTAAAGGTACTTGAGACTAGCTCACATGATAATGAGACCGAGTCTAAGTGCCTCGGATCTGAGAATGAGCTTTTAAAGAAAAAGTCGGATGAGTCTCATAAGTTGATTTTAAAACTCACTCAAGGTTTGTGTTTTAATTATGAAAAGGAGGATAACTCCTATAAAGGTCCTTTCAAGAAGGATTCTCGAAAAAGATTTTCAAAAGTTCTGAGTCCAGTTCAACTCGGATAGTGAAAAAGAGAACCGAGCTCGTAAAGGTTTATCAAGAGAAGTATGCTCAGACATTTTACAAAAGAAAAGATTTTAACAAAACTGAAACTCAATTTTCAAAAAGGAAGACTTAGAATAAGACTGTTCCAAAAATTATTCAAATTTGGGTTCCTAAAAGTGTCCTTCCTCCAAAACTAACCTCGAAGTTCTTACTTGGGATTCATTAGAGGAAGCAAGAAGGGTTAGTTAGTTTTTTATTTTTTTTATTTTGCAGGTCCACTACAAATCGGAGGAAGACTCGAGTCCGACCCTTAAAGAGTGCTCAGAATTTTAGGTTGGTAAGTCGGAGATTTGGAAAAGCACTCAGGTAAAAGTCTAGTCATCTCCTTCATAATATCATTTTAGACATCAACTAAGGTATGACTGACCTTATTTATCATTATATTCAATTGGAATCTATAATTCTTTTGTTCAAAATCTCGTTCTCTCCTTGTTTATTTTTGATGAAATGCATTAAGGGGAGAGAATAATGAACTTTGTTGATTCAACTATTTAGGGGAGTTCAATGGTTTAGGGGAGCGAATTTTGAAAATTTTCACAAATTTAAAATGCTCCTCATGTCATTTTAATTATACTCGATAATTATGATGAATTTCTTTGAGTCATTATTTAGTTGAATGCCTTTCATAAAAAGAGGGAGATCGAAGACTCGGGTATGATCGACTAACCCCTTGAATATTTTTTGATTTCATGCATTCATCCAAATTTAGAATAAAACAAGAAGCATCCTAAAAGAAATTCATTTAACTAAGTCATATGCTTTATAATTCATCATTTCAATATGCCTTATTCTTGACTCGAACTCGGACTTAAGTATATTAAAATTATCCGACTAAGTTTAAGACTCATAAAGTAGAATCTGAGTTAGTTATGACAGCACTAAGTTAGACCGACCTACTCGGATCTCATATTCCGACCTACTAAGTTAGACTCGGACATTTAGTTTGCCTACGCTATTATTTGTTTAATCATGCATAATCGTAAAATGTCTAAATAACTCATGTGCCCATTAAGATTGAATTATTTATCTATGACTTTTGACATATATGGAATCTGAGTATATTGAATATTAGATTTGAAATATTCCAAATTAATATATTAAGGTAATTAGTCATTAAATGCTTTATTTAGACTTATCTTTATCTAATTATGGACCAAAGTATATTTATACTTTGAGAACCATTGTGCTTAATGTTTTTGCAGGTTTTTCTAATGTCAATTATTTGAAGAAAAAGCAAAAACAAAAGGCTTCCGACCATTAAAGCACTCGCCGGACAAAAAGATGGAATTTCTAGAAAAGTTCATAACTAACTAACAACCTTGTCTGCATACTTGTTTTGGGTAATATTTTATTTCGAGTCTAACGGTCTTTTCTTTCTACTTTTCGAGTTTACACAAGATAGGAAAAAGAGTTGTTGGAAGCTAGGACCAAGCACAACGGCTATTTCAAGGTGGTCCAAAATCTGAGTGACTCGGACTATTCGTTACAATGACTAGTTGACTCAAATAACTTCAATAGAAAGACGTTGGAGGCTAAACGGCTATCTCTTCAAGGCGGACTATTTATAGAAGCCTTAGCACAAGATTTTCAACTCGACAAATATAAGAAAAAGAGTGACCATATTGAACATCTTCTCTAGCATACAACTCCCTAACTCGTAATTCTAATATTCCGAGTTGTATTCTTCCGAGTTAGTTGTATTGTAATTCTTACTACTCTTCTACTCTTTCTCTCTAACTCGAGTTATAAAAGTTACTTTAACTCAATTATCCTAAGCTATAAAGGTTACCTCAATATTGAAGTACCAGGTTAGATAAGAGAATTTCTAACCTTGGGAAAAATTGGAGGATCCCAAGTTGATAAGGTAACTTCAACTCGAAAACATAGAGATTTGTCTACACCCTACAATTTTTTTTCCACACACTTAGCATATGTTCCAATCTTGTCACCAAGAAGCTTTGCAAAAGTGCATGCCTGCCTCGGCGCCATAATGTCGAAGGCTTTAACTCTTAACCTAGCGATATGAACTAATGTCCGAGGGTTGTTTGAACCCTCAAATTCTTGTCCACTCTCGAACTATTAGTCCTTATGGAAGTTTCCAAACATTCTTGAACACCAATTTCATAGCTTTCACACTAAGTTTTGTATCAATAATTCCCCTATAAGGCCCAACTCATCTCTTCTTTCTTCTCATTGGGAACATCTTTAACAAAATCCACGGCCTCATCTTCTTCAGTAGTGAGTTTCAATTTACTATATTCAACTTGCGGGTCCTCCATGAGATTTTGTGGAAACTTGTCTCTTAGCGTACCTTGGCGAAAGTGGACGACAAATTCGCAAGGCCTTCCTAGAAGGAGAAGCGTTAACCAAGTAACGAGAAGTAGGAACACAGAGGCAAGATCCAATCTACCGCCGCCCTATACCGAGGGCAAAAACTCTTACTCGTGTTTAGAATTTCACCAAAGAGAGGATAATGTCCCCTAATTAATTAGTAAATTAAAGTAAAATGTGAACATATATAAAATTTGAGAAATATGTAAAAAAATTAGCAATCTATGTAACACGACTTAACTCGTACTGATTTAAAATTGATCCGAAAGTTGAACGGAAACCTACCCAAACCGATGTTGACCTAACCCCGTACCCAAACCGACACAAATAACCCTCATCCAAAGTTAAATGGATGCGACATTAACTTGGACCGAACCCGAACATAACCCATACCCAAACGACCCATTTGTCAAGCCCAATAATAACTATTAGTAATACATAGCGCCGACTAATGGATAGGGACCCCATTGGGGCAATAGGGTCGAGCCACTTAATGAAAGATCAAGACACACATACCTATAAAATAAAGTTGGATCATTAAAGGGTCTCGTCCAATTAAACTCAATACTAGGTCGACCCTATAGCCCCAGTTTGCTTTTGTCTTTCCATTCCTAAGTTAAACATAAATAGTGCTAGTGCTTATCGTTTCTTATTATGCTCGATTCCCTGCTCTCTAGTTGTCTTCTCGCTCTATTATTTCCGTTTTAACTCCAGCCCCACCCCCTCCAAATTCTCCCTTTTGTACATCAACCCTTTCCCCATATCTATCTCTCCTCTTTTCTCAATTTTCTTGTTGTGTTTGCCTTGAAGATTAGGTAATTGGGGGTCGTTTTAATTAATTAGTGGACTCAAGATTTAGATTTCTCCAAAGTGTAATTTTGTTGTTGAATTTTGATAGCAAATTTCTTCTTCCGCCCTCGCTTTTCTTTTGAAATTGATCTAGATCGATTGTTTTTTGTGTAACTAAAATATTATGACGAACTAAATATGCTAGTTCTAATGATGCATCAATAAATTTTGTGTGTGATTTTAACATGTTTTAAAAGGATTATCGCATGAATGAGCGATATTTTGTACTTACTTTGCTGAGGCGGGCTACCTAAGGTTATATGACCCTTGAGCTTACTCGACCCTATTCTTGTATATTACCGACCATCCAATAGCTCTTTCCTTGTAGGCCGGCCCTAACCTATCCTATCCCAACTTGTTGCCCAGACCTATAATACAATTCAATATAACTTATCATCATTACTATAACTACTCATCAATTGAGCTCTTCTTAATTTAGACCACATTATGTATTAATGTTGAATTAGCATTACATAGCACAAATAAGATTATCTCTCACAGAAGAACTTCATAAGACCATGACAGCTATTGCATTATCGGCTTAAAATTCAATTAGTAATTGCATACACAGAAAAAACATAACTATGAAATGGATCAATAAGAATCAAAAAATTAGAAAGAACCCACCATTTTAAAATGGTGTGAACATAACGCAAATATGAAACAAGTCACAATCTCAATCCCAACGGTTTCACGCAAGCAATCAAAGCCCACAATCTTGAATCAAACAGAATTAACACATGAGGCGGCTCTAGTGAAGGCCATGACAGTGAGAATGAAAAGGCAAATGAAGGCAAAGTAAGACAGGGCGATGGACACCATCACAAAGTTGCAGAACTTGTGGACGTTGTCACAAATCTTGGTCCACCCAGTTTGGTCCTGCCCGTAACGCCCCACGTATCCTATGGCTGTTGCCGCTGCACACCCTGACATCATCAATACCATTGCAATCTGCAAAAACACATCAAAAATAGGTTGCTACATTAGCCGAGCCAAGCATTTTTATGGGTAACTGCATTAAAATTACAGGAATACGTTGAGATTTTCATTTTTTGAAGCGAAAATTCTACCATAACTAAACAAATTTTCACATATAATAGTTGACAAATCAAAACCGTTAATTAAAAATTATAAATCTAAACCATTGATACTTTTTAACCATAATTAATTTCATTATTTCTCTCTCCTCCTCGATGGTTTCTATGCTGTCTCGGTGTGTCCCTCTCATGCCCAGATCGAGATTGCAGTCCCTCTGGCTCTCCTCCGTCTCTCTCGTCCTCCCTCTCGGTCTCCGTCTCAGTCTTCCTATCGGTCTTCGGTGGTCTCATGCCCAGATCGAGAGCGCCGGTGACGAGGATGTTGGGTTGCGCCGGCAACCGCGGTGACGGTTATGGTGAGCGGTTGCTACGGTGGTGTTTATTCTGCCCGGGTTCGACAACGATTGAGAGGGCAACCACCAGAAATTGAAGGAACGACGGCCAGCCCTGACAATGATAGTGGCAGAAGCAGTGGCGGTTCCAGTGGGTTGCAGTGGCGGCTCCGTTGGCGGTTACGGTGGTTGGAGCATTGGAGAATTGTTACGGGGTTGTTGGGTTAGATAGAGTGAAATGGAGTTTGAGGGGGCGTGGAAAATTGGGGTTATTTACAGTAAAGTTTTAAAAAAAATTCTTAGTAACAGACAGAAAAAAAGTAAACAGTTGAGATTTAATTCAAAAGAATTTTCCTTTTTGAAGTTACATGTAATCTTTAGATATTAGTGGTGGTTAGTGTGTCGTTTATAGCTTTATATTGACTCATGGTTTTGTTTAACTTTAAAAAATTGTGGGCAAAGCTATGATAGCTATATATAACTAATGGACTTTTCAAGACCCTTGAGATAACTAGATATCGGCATTAGGTTTTTCCCACCTTTTCCATCCCTCCAAACTACGCTTCTAATCCTACACATTACAAATTCTCTTCACCTACAGTTTACCTTGGCGTGATATGTCTGCTTCTCTCTCCTTTAAAACGCCACAACCTTTGGAATAGCTTGATACTAAGCCCAAGGATAATACTACTTGCTTATTTGTCAGAACAAACTAAGCTAAGCCCATTATCAAGCTAGTTTACCTTCATTTGGGACTGACACAGGTTTACCTAACACCCGACATCTCTCTTCCTTGAGAAAATTATGTACATCTAACACAATTTATTTGTAGTTCCCCATATGAAAACCTTATACAACTAAAGAGGAGAAGGTTATTTCCCCTTCTCTTAAGGTTTGGTTTGTTTCCAATATTGATTTCCGTTTACAGGGTAAGGGTGGAAAGAGGGAAAAGTAAGGATGAAGGAGAACCCCAAACACCCCACCCCCACCAAAAATAAATAAATAAAGATGGTGTGAGTTAGCGGTAAAGTTAGAGTTTAGAATTAAGAAGTTACACTAACATATTAAAAAGTAGAGAGAAAATCTTGTGCACATGCTAATTGATTAATTAACTAATTAATTAATTAACTTACCAAATCATGGAGAAACAGGGAGAAGTAACTCCTACAGTTTGAATTTGTCCCGTAAAAAGCACATATGGTGATCAATGAAATGACAGAAAAAACACATATAGTTATGTCCACTCCAAGCAAGAACCTGCACATATATACGTAACAAATTACATTGATAATTACTAAATAACCATTCTAATCAACATCAAGCCACACACAATTCCTGTAAAAGGAATTTATATGCAAGTTTTCATGACTACTAACTGTCAAATATCTATAAGTTGAGTGAGCTAACGTTTGTACCAATCCTTGTGAGGGGATATTATTACAAAAACATAGATATCATCATAGTTTAAGAAGGATATATCATATATTGGTATGGGAGTTTTAGGATGAGAGTTTAGGTGTCTCTGTTCCCTTGTCTAATAGGTGCTAGTTATACAATTAGAGATGTTGATTGATAATACAAACTTAACCCTCCTAAATTTAGCAAATAGGATTTACACAAGCTTTAATTTCCCTAAATTATAGTCAATAGAGGTGGAAAAAGAATGATAGGGAAAAAATCAGGTGAGAAAACTTAATTGCCTTTAAAGTATAAATTTATTTTACAGACATATTAATGAAATTATTATTTTATCCCTTAACTCTAACACAACCATGTACTATTGGACTGGTAATCCCAACACTCATTCTCAATATTATAACAATTTATTTCATTATCTGAATTCTAAGTTCCCACAGTTCCATTCTCATGTCACGAACTCTCAATGAAGTGAAATCAAATAAAAAAAATTATTATTTCAGTCTAGAGAGATTGGAAGTTAGAATATAAAATTCATGTGAAATGACATAATTGCCATCAATTATATATTTTTCGAAGGTTATATTTGTAAAATCATATTTTACCCTCCAATTCTAATATCAACCAAGTAGTAATTGTATAACTTTCTTCAAACAACTAACATATTGTATTTATTGTTACGTTTTTAACCTCTAAAGTCTCACCCATGATTCTAACATACCAAATCCCACGTAAAATGAGAATCAGACCGAACATACCTGAAGGCAGAAGAGTAGCTGTAGCGAGCTTGAAACTCAATACCAAAGACCGTAGTCGATTGGCCACTTTTGGTCATGACAATAATACCAGCCAATGCAAGCATTGCTGTCAAACTCCTCAGCGCAACTTGCGCAACAAAGAAGCCTTGGCTTGACTTTCTGTTGTTCTCCATGGATTTTGCTTCAACCCCATTTGAAGAAGCCATTAAATTAAGTTAGCCAAATCAGTTTAAAACAATAAACAAACTGAAAACCCAGAAAGCAAAGTCACCTAAAAACAGGGCGACCCAAAAAAACAAGAGAGAGAAATGGAGAGAGATCCAGAGAGAGAAAGGAGGGAGTGTGGGAGTTTGAAGGGGTTAGTATAAACTTATATAGAGAAGCAAATGGAATTATGGAAGTAAAACAAATTAATAATTTTTTAAAAATATTTTTTAATGTGCTTGCTAGGCTGGGTTTTGGATAGACGAATAAAATGCTTAGACTTAATTCCCACTTTGGAGAATTGGGAATTAATTAAAAAAGGTCATCGTCATGTTGGACCCGCTCACATTACAAATGGCGATATTTCAACGTTTTATTGCATTGTTAGTAATGTTTGATCCCTTGGGTCTACTCTACTCTTTATTTGGTTCATGTATTTAGTAGTTGGGTTTACGCTTAAGTTTTATTTTAATTATTTATTTATTTATTTGTATAATTATTTATGAAGAAATGAATTTTATTTGGGGGGGTTATGGGAAGAAAACTGCTCTTGCGGTAGGCCATGAGTGGATTTCTTTTTCATTTCCATTTTTGGCTAGACTGCAAGGTTAATTAAAATTTAATCAAGTTCATTATTTGATGACCTTTTCAATTAATGACCGCAAGAATGAATTACATCATGAAGTCATAAGTACCTAAATTAGAAAATGCTTATGAGTTCTGGAACAATTTTATTAGATCCTACTTGAATTGGAAATTTGATTAAAGGTTATTCTGTCACATTGAAAGTATCAAAATAACCAATTATTTTCCCCTTTTAGCAGCTTGATGACCTTTTTTTCTTCATCTCATCTAATCATCAAATTTTTTTGTGTTGTGTAATTTCTTTAAGTTTCAATGGATTACTCAATCTTTGCATATATGTAGCTAATGTGGAATTAAGAAGACAATATAATTAGCATATTAAATTTTTTATATGCTCAAAATTTCTCCTGAACATAAAAAATTAGAACGGAATCTTTTTAGGAGTGTAATCAGTCAAAAAAACTTTTTAGATACTTAACAACTTATCATATTGTAATAACTTTTTCCTTATTAAAAACTTTTTATAAAAGTTATTTACAAAAACCTAACTTGAGTAGTTTTTGGGGCTAATTTTTTTAAACTAGGCTTTTGTCACATATTTTTCTACAAAAATTAAGTGATTTATCAAATATATTTTTGAGAAACAGTTGATACAAACAATGTGTGTAAATAACTAATTCAATAATTATCAAGTAATGATTAACAATTGATTATCATATAGAGCTTATACTAAGAATTTTGCTTGCGATCTACCTACATGGTTCCTTCTCCCTCCCTTTACCAAAAAAGTACCAAAAAATTGGGTTAAATGGAAACATGATAAGCATCCTTTCATAATATGAATACATTTGAAAAAAATTCAACAAAGCAATAATTTTAGGCAGTCGAGTAATTTTGCTCACATTGACTATTTTTTCGATCCTATGTACTAAGCAGAAAAATGGAACAACTTTGCATTTGAAAATTTCATTGATGTCTGCCCTTTATATCATTTATTTTTGTACTCGTCTTAATTTGTCCATCGAACCGTAAAGGATTTTATTGAGTTGCTCGGTGTTCATTCATTCAGTAGTCATGTAGTATATTTGGATCATAATTCATACAAGATGACAAGGTAAAAAAAAAAACAGAAGAATGGAGAAACCTTGCTTTTGGGATATACATGGAAACTTGGAAGGATATACCTCAACGTTGCAATTTTTATTTGTATATATATACAACCTTATTTTATGCGGAAATTGTCCGTGCAACTTTATGCGTCCAAGAACAAAGGGGGAGGGGGCGGGGAGAGAAAAGCAATATGAACTTATTATGTCATCGTTTATCTTGGAATAAGATCATCAACATATTACTTCTTTTTTTCTTTATTTTTGAACTCTAATTACAATTTTATATCAAGATCGTATTTTTAAAGTTTGATTACATTGTTTTTTTACAACTATGTACAATTCTATTGAATGCAAGAATTTAATGGAACTTTCATTTCTAATATAATATTATAAAGTAATATGAACTTATTATGTCATCGTTTATCTTGGAATAAGATCATCAACGTATTACTTCTTTTTTTCTTTTTTTTTTAAAGTCTAATTACAATTTTATATCAAGATCGTATTTTTAGAGTTTGATTACATTGTTTTTTTACAACTTTGTACAATTCTATTGAATGCAAGAATTTAATTGAACTTTCATTTCTAATATAATATTATACACCGTCCTTTGCATATGATCTTGTAGATTTTAAAATATAAATTCTAGTTAAATAAAACGGGAGACAAAAGGATGTTCACTACTTCATGAATGACTTTTCATTACAAATCTTTTACAACGATTATAAAGGAAATCGTAATAAAAAATGAGTCGGTGACATTTTTTATAAAAATTTGGAAAGAAAATCAATTTTAACTATGGTTCCTGGGAAGAATCGTAGTCAAAAGGTCAAGGTTGAACCTATTACTACGGTTCAGTCTAAGAACCATAGGATAGGTATGACTTTCTACTATGGTTCTGCATAAGAACCGTAGTAATAGGTCCAGATGTTCCAAAAAATTTTAAAACCTATCCGGCCTTTTGGGATGACATGACCTCTTACTACGGTTATTTTTAGGAACCTTAGTGATAGGTCTGTTCTAAAAATTTAAAGGTCATGCCCTTTACATCTTCTAAGGAAGTAGTAATGATAGAAGAGGCAAGCAAAGAGTTAATGTTTAGAGTCTTTTTATTTCTTTAATAAAACATACAATAAATGTTTCTTATTTATGACATTACAAGTGAATACCGCCCGACTTAAGAATTAACGCGCAGCTACATAGTTACATCAAAGCATCTAAATAAGCCAATTAGGGGCTGGGATAACAGCTTCACTTCTTCTCTTGAGGGAAGTTTCTCTTGCAAGAGAGAATAAATTTTTTCTATTTGTTGTTGCTTGAGAACAAATGCGAATGGACTTTCTGTTTGTTGCAAATGGACTATGTATATGCAGTGGTACTGAAAAAAATACAAAAACTAGTTTTTAAAAAACCTAACCTATTACTAAGGTTTGTATGAAGAACAATTGTAATAGGTCACTTGAAGAACCGTAGTAATAGGCCACCTATTACTGCAGTACTATCATAAATCGTATTAATAGGTCTGTTCAAAAACAATTTTACTCTTTGGTAATGGTCACTATTACTACGTTTACGTCTAGGAACCGTAGTAATAGTTGTGTTCTAAAAATTTAGAACTCTTTGGTCTCCGGTCTCTGCCCAATTTCTCACAAAAATCCTCCGGAGCTTACTCTATGCTTTGTTCTCACAAACACTCCTCCCACGAAACACTTGTCCTCTCTCTTACTCAGCGCCGCCGCTAGGGTGTGCGAAAAAACCGAAACCGAAAACCGAAAACCGAAAAACCGATTAAAAAAGCGGTTAACCGACTAATTTATTTAGAAAAATCGGTTCGGTTAACCGAACCAAAATTTTTTTCGGTTCACGGTTCGGATACGGTTCGCAATCTGAAAATTTTTGGTTAACCGATCCGAATTTTTAAAAAATAAAAAATGCTTGAAATTGGAAATGGAAACCCTCGTCTTCGTGCTCTGCTGCTGCTCTCCTCTCACTCTCTTGCTGCTCCTCTCTCTCTCCCCCTCTGTCTCCCCTGTGTCCTCGTTCGCGGCCGCTCTCCTCTCACTCTCTTGCTGCTCCTTTCTCTCTCCTTCCGCCTCCCCTCTCGTCCTCGTTCGCGGCGGGCAACCGACCACCTACCCATGATTATCGGCCCGGCGACGCTCCTCTCATTCTCTTGCTGCGGTTCTCGGGCTCGGTTGTCACTCCCCTCCTCTCTCTCTCCCTCTGCCTCCCCCTCTGTCCTTGTTCTATGGAAACCGGCGACTTACCGGCGACCCACCAACTATTACCAGCCCGACGACGCTCGACTCGGGTTCCCGCTCTCTCTCTCTCTCTTTTTTTTTGTAGAATTCGTGCTTGGTGGTGGTGCTGGTTGTCGTTGTCGGTCGCTGTCGCTACTTGTTGGTGGTGCTTGCTTGGTGTTGCCGCTGCTGCTTGGTGGTGTTGCCACTGCCTGCTGCGAGTCTTGCCGCCGCTGCTGCTCTGCTCGAATCCGCCTAAATCGCCGGAATTCGTGGACTTCACTTTGTGTATTATAGTTCGAGAACAATTTGTTTTGCTACTAAGATGGAATTCATTTTTCTCATGTTGCAACTTCTTCGGCGTAAACAGATTTTTGGATTTAATTTTGCGAGAACTTTGAATTTATTTTTTCAAATAACGGTTAACAGTAAATCGATCCGATTTTTCCAGTTAACCGGACTTTTCGGTTCGATTACGGATCGGGATTTTGCCGATCCTTAAACTCGATTAACCGAAACGTCGGTTAACCGGAAAAATCGGATCGGTTACTGTTCGGGAATTTTCCTATCCGAAATTCCGATTAACCAAAAATCGGTTAATCGAAACGCGGTTAACCGGTTTTGTACACCCCTAGCCGCTGCCGAGCTCGTTTCCGCCACCGCCTTTGATCATCCTCGGCTTCATGTCGCTATCCATAGCTACATGTCGTTGTCAATTGCCTCTCTTTCTCTCTAAGCCGTTTGCTTCTTGGTATCCAACTTCTCTTTGTCTTTCTTTTCTATTTCACTTTGAGTTCTTACAATGTTTGAGATTTTGAGAAATGAGTTTGGAAAATTATGATAAATGGTGAAGGAAAAAAATATGGTTTAGGGTGAGCAAAGACGACACTTCTCTCTCGTCTTTTGGTTTTTTACTTTGAATTCTGGAAATGTTTAAAATTTTGAGAAATGGGTTTGGGAATGATGAGAAATGTTGAAGGAAAGAATTATGTCATTCTTGTGTTTCGTAAAACATTTATTTTATTAGTGAACTCGCACGGACCTCCCGTTAGTGAAATCAAACACCTTCCGGATAGCTACGGAGTTATGGAGAGCCTTCAAGTCTTAAATAGTCGCTGCTTGGATCTACAAAACATACATATCAAGGTAGAAGGAAGACTATCGAAGGTCTACCACTGCATAACCAAGGGTCTCCTCTTTCAAATTTTGGGTAAGTGAACATTCGTTCTTTTTTATTTTTAAAGTTTAGAATTTTTTGAATTTATTTGTGGTTTAGAATATGGTTTTTACTTATTTTCACCTCACCCATGCATAAAAATCATTAGATAGATAGTATCAATGTATGATTATGAAAATACCATTTCTTCTAACATTAAAAGATTATATTACCATATTTTGTTCTCTTTTTCAAATGTTCACTTGCGCACGCCCTAGGTGAAGCCAACCGAAAGAGGATTAAGTCTAATGTGTATCCCCATACGATGCCCTGTGGGGATACACAAAGGTGAATGAGAAGTTGTTCAAGTAGAAGCTTAGACAACTTTAAGATAAAGTTAGTGCAGGTGCTATCATAGATCCTTCGCAGATTAGTATCGATAGGGACGAGTCATGGGTCGAAGGAAGAAAGAAGAAAGAAGAAAGAAGAAAGATGGCACCTTCGTGACAAAAGTAACCGAAGCCGTTGTTCGGTGAATTGTGAGTTTCATGAATAATTAATTACTGATTATGCACTTATTGGTTAATAGGAATTATCTAATGACAAATTCTTTCCTTCTAACAAGAGTCTTTGTCACAACACTTTACTTCCGAAGTTGATGACAACATAGGTAGGAAAAGATAATTTAACCTTGGCACTACAAATAGATGAGCATTCCAATCGCGTTCGAGCCGTCGGTGGAAAAGTGGGGATAATTGAGCACTTGGGGGCTAAAATAAGATCCCTAACTCTTCCAGCTAAGTTGACATCTAGGCAATCATTTCTAAATTATTTCCTCAAGTGAAAGAGCAAGTGGCGCCCAAGCTGAAATAAGAAGTGCCAATTGAGGTGGAAGACAAAGTGACGACCCAATTCATGACAAACTTGACTAAGATAGGCATCCCGACACCCAACTTAGAAGAGTTACGTGATAAGGAGGGTTGTTGAGTCCAAAAACATGACATTTTTAGAACATTTTTACATCTTGTTTTGGTCGTAATCATTATTAAATTAAGGATTTTAATTTAATTTATCTTATTTTCGTAGGAAATGTTAAAAATCAGAAAAAGAAAAAAAGGAGTGTAGATTGAAGAAGTGGGTTTGATTTGTCCAAAACACATTTCTTTGCCTATTCCATTTCCTCTCTCTCACTAGCCTAAACTCCCTCCTCTCTTTTTGTCTCTTTTGTTTCATTGGCCGCTCGCTTTACGTGTCAATCTTTTCCGCCATCATGCGTCAAGCACTCTCTGTCTCTTTTCTCTTCCTCTTTCATCCACAATGAAACCCTAGTCATCCCCCATTCAAACTCTCTCTTCTCTTGACCCTTCGCCTTCCCCGCGTGACAATACCGCCCTTCTCACCTTACCCTATCTCTCGTCTTTGGCCGGACATCCCGAGAGAACCTACCCATCTCAAACTCTCTTTCTCTCTCTCCTCTATTGCCTTCTTACTACAGGAAAGAGTCCCCATCTACCCAAATTCTCGACCCCTCCCTAAGCCTTCAAACCACTCTTACCTAGGTACCCAATTCGGAATGAAAGTCCTCCTCCTCTTTTCACGTGTCAATCTCTCTCACTCCTTATCCTTTTACCCGATTTCATCGGGTTCTATGCACAACCTCACCACAAAAATCAGAGCTCGAGCACATGGAAGGAAAAGGGTAAAGCTTTAAAACCAAGGACATGCGAGCACCGGAAGGAGGCCGGAAGTTCTAGGTTTAGTTTTCGTTCTTCAAGTTTTCAGTTTCATATCTTAATTAGGTTTAGTTGTCGTTCTTCGAATTTTTAGTTTTGGTTCTCAAAATTTTAGTTTAGGTCTCAATTTTTACTTTTAGATTTTAGTTTAGAGTAATTCAACTTCTTTTCAAATTAAATTCGAGTGTGGAGATATGATTTTGGTATGAATACATTCAAATTTGTGGATTTTAGGCTTATGGATTTGCATTGTTCATTGAGGACATTCGAATGGCTGGTAGAATTTTTGCCCTATAGTTTTTGTTAGTTCAATTTTCTGTTTTAGAGATAATTTACTGCAGTTGGATTCTTGTAATTTAATTATCTATTCGTTCGATTATTTTATAGTTTAGTTTGTGCAATTTGATTCTCTATTAAAGTAGTTTCGATTTAATGATAATTTATAGATAATTTAGTGTCATATTATTTTATTCAATTTGTGATTCGTGTTAGTTTAGTTTAGGTCAGTAGTAAAATTTTAATTTTAGTTTTTGAGTTTAGTTTCGTTTGTCAATAAGTCTCATTAGCAATATAATCTCAATTTGGTTCCATCCTCGTAGATCGATAAAAACTCGTACTCCTCATAAATTGCTTCAACAAAATAGCGTTGTTGCGATTGCGATATTTGGAATTAGGTTGCTGAAGGTTTGCTCTTGGAGAATCTAAGTCACCCTAGAGGGGGTGAATAGGGTGATGAGGAAATTTGAACAAACTTAGAAACCTTTTGCTTAGAAAAGATAAACAATTGAGTCCGAGTCTAGATTGTACTCGGAATAGTAAACACCGAGAAATACGTGGAAACCCTCATGGGGCAGAAAACCACGAGACAGTGCTAATTCAAGCACCAAGTCAAATCCACTATTTTGAATCCTCAAAATATAACGGACTAACTCTACCGGAATTGTTCGCTAGACAATTCCTAACAATGTTTTCCTAGACTCGAAGTTCCCTTATCCGATCTAGTACTTCCTAATTAAGATAACCTTTATAGCTAGGGGCAACTGAGCTAAGTTAACCCTTACACCTTAGTCAAGGGACCTTACTAAGAAAGTAAGAGAAGTATGTAATTAATTACAAGACTTTACAACTAAGAGAATAATAATTACAAACTGGGAGTTGTAAATTGAAGATTGAATATGAAAACAATGACTTTTGCTTAAGTAATGTGTTTCAACAATAATTCCAGCAATCTTCAAGTCTTATAAAGTGGCTTCTACTTATAGATGACTAAGAAGAGTGACCGTTGTGTCTTGGTTCCGAGTAGAAGTCTTTATCGACCGTTGTAGCGACTCTTCCGAGTTACTCAAAAGATCTGTTGGGATGTGAACGTTGTACAACCACTCTTGGCTCCTAAAGGTGCTCCAGTCAACTGGTAATATCCGAAAAGCAAGGTGGAAACCATCTGTTGAGCTTAGCATTGGAGTTTTTCAGCTTTGGTAGCGGACAACCCCGACACGGTGTCTAAGCCCTGTTCAAAAGTAGATAAAGCTTGTCTGCTGGTGATTGACAGCTAGAAGCCGGCTACATTTGTATTTCAAAAATGATATAACCTCTTTTGAATAACCTACAAAAGTAAACCACTTTGGTTCTCAACATATAAAATACTTTGGTCCAAAATTAGGCACAAATAATAATTAAATTAGGATAATTAAGTGCATAATTATCTTAGGCCTAGATTCCGAGTCTAATATTTAATATATTCAAATTCCATCAGAGTCAATCCTAAGAATGATCAAGTTAGTAAGGGTAGAATCATCATAGTGTAAAGACTTGATCCGGACAAATAATTCTTAAACAAACATACTCACTTAGAAAAAGAATTAACACTCGTAATTTACTTTGCATTGAAATATGCCGTCGAACTCGAAAAAAGAGTTAAAGAAATTATTTGATCATGTGATAGTTCTGAGTGATGTCCGAGTGAGTCGAAACATCAATGTAGAAGATATACAAGAATGTGTTTTATGAGTCAATCGAAACGAATGAAAACTTATACAAGAGTTTCTATATTACTAAGAATGACTTGAAATCAAAACTTAGGAGGGATGAGGTTTATACCTGAGTCTTCATGTAGTACTCGGAGTGTTTTAGAGTTAGAATTTGAGTATTCAATCTCTCCCTTTTTGATGAAAGACATTCCATACTTAGATAGAAACTTGTTAGTGTAAAACATGAGTTTTCTTTCTTACTAAACAGAACATATCGTGAGCAAAAAGCAATGCTTGCGAAATATTTCATACTTAAAGAATGCATTGTATACTATCATTTCTTATAACAGTTAAGCGGATAACACAAGTAGCATAGTGATATGAACAGATTATATCGAGTAGAAAAAGAATTATATGAGAGATCGAACTCGGAAAGAATCAACTCAGAAATAAGTATGTTCGAGTAAAAGAAAATTCATTCATTAAAAAGAAAGAGGGTGAGCTCCCCTTAAACACAACATCAATTTTCTATATTTCTCCCCCTTGCATTTCATAAAAAATAGGGAAGAAAAATATCAAAAAAAAAAGAAAGTTGATGTTGGACAAAAAATAAAAACAAAGAAAATAAAGAAAATAAAGAAGATAAACTAAGAAGGGGGGCTTGCGATGCTTGAGATGGAGGAAGGGGCATTGCATCGGCGCTGGTAAGCTTGAGACGACGTTGATGATAGTGGCGGAAACAACACATGGATGTCGAGCAATGACTCTACTGCAGTAATCGACCCGGGGCCATATCATCCTCGGGCTCATCCTTTCGGAAGACAGTGGAGGGATGTGCTTTTGACTTGACAATTGTGGACTGACCAACGTCCGCGGCGTCTTCGACCCACTCATACTATCATCCGAGCTGATCGGTTCCGGTTCGGGGACTACGAGCACCTTATCCCTTAGTCCGAGCTGCTTCCTCTTTCTCTTTTTCTTCTTCCTCCTTATCCTCTTCCTTCTCTTCCTCCTTCTCTGCCTCCTTCTCTTCCTCCTTCTCCTCCTCACGCTGAGCTGCTTTAGTTGTAGCTTCTTCTTCTTCACCTCAGCCGAGGGGACTTGGCTGGGCTGGAGGACTCATCGAAGTGTTTGAACTTTCCGGGTCTTGCGCAACCTTAGATCTCGCATTCATGGTGGAGCTGGAGTTGCTCATGCTTGCTCCTTGATGAGGCCCTTCATCTTGATGGGCAGATCCTGGAGCTCCGGATCTAAGATCGAGCCCTCTTCCGGTTTATCACCGGACTCGAAGGACAATCTTGAGAAAGCGGAGAGTGCCCCGAAGTTCTTCGGACACAAAGGAGAGTTTGTCTATCACAACCGTAGACAAAGCGGCAGCTTGTTGCGAAGGTGGTTCAGAAGTGGATGGACCACCTGAAGGAGGAGGGAGTGGTAAAGGAATCCGAGTCCGAGTGGGAGGAGGTGAAGGGGGCTTTAACTCGGACACCGGGCTTGACTTCCTAATATCCGTTGCCTAGAAGCTCCTTCCCGCCTACCACTATGGCAGCCTCGGACGAGCATTTGGGTCTAAGGGAGGGGAACCTTAAACTGTTTGAAGACAACAGTTAGTAGGGCTCCGAAGGGGAAAGAAGAAGACTTTTTGGATTGAGCTGGTACATAAGCCATTTGCTCAAGGATTGCTTGGGAAGAGATTTACATCGTAGCCCTCTAGAATGTCAAAAAGAGCTTTGAGAATTTTGGAGTTGGGATTCTCCTTGCTTGAGTGATGAGAGAAGAAGGTTCTCATCAATAGAAAATAGAGTAATTTGGCCTCAATCCTCATCCGAGTCACGAGAGAAGTTCTTGCGTGACTAAGGGACCTCCTTGGCGTATTTCTCAAAGAACTCATCTACAATCTCATTAAATGGGATGGGATTGCAGTTCAGAAAAAGAGAAGAGACTTTGAAAAGTTTGTGTAGGAGATAGAGGTTGATGCGAATAACCTTGTCTTGGACTCGCGAGCTAATGACTCCCTCGAGTAAGACATGTTTGAGTAGAACTCGGTAATGAGTTCAGGATAGATAAACTCACCGAAGAACAGAAAATTGTATACTCTAGTGGCTTTGATGGGTTGCAACCACGAAAACGAAGTGGTTGGGAAAAATTTGTCATCCAACGTCGGTATTGGGTGACGAAAACTTTAGAGGGGCAGAGGTACCCTCTTGAGGTAGTTTGGTGCAGGGTTTCTTGGTTGCAGACCCCAGAAAATCTTGGTAGAACCCCGTTTAGGAATGGTGAGGATTTTTAAAGAGAACGAACGAATGAGAGAGAGAGAGAGAAAATGAGAGCATTGAGAATTCAAAGAGTGAGAGTGAGAATACTTAGAGAGTAAGTGTAACACTCCAACTTTTTAATCTCATTTAATTATTTTAAATGTTACATTTGATCGTATTAAAACGATATTGATAAAAAACGGTAAGTCTGTGAAAAATTTAAAAGTTAAATAAAAGATGCGAACAAATTTGATAATCATGAATAAAAACGGGTAATTCGTACAAATTTACAATTGTATAATGGAATGTATATATCTTTGGATAATGCAAAATTTTATTACGAACCTGAACAAATTAAAATAACAAGCAAAAATAAAATAAAATAAAATAAAATTATATATATATATATATATATATATATATATATATATATATATATATATATATATATATATATATATAATATTTTAATTATAATAGCAAATACAATTTAGCTAAACGTATGGTTATACACTTAACCATGTGGTAATAGAAATAGTAAAAATATAAGAAATATTAAGATATACAACACCAAAAAAAAAAAAAAAAAAAGAAAGGGAAGAGGGTGCTAGAAGTATCGGGGATAATAAGTCGGTGAACGGAGACAAGCCCAACACATTCCTCTTCCTTCTTTATCTCATCTCTCCTTCCTCACTTTCCCCTCCCTTGCCATTGCTGCCATCGCCGACAGGCCTCGTCGGCCGCTATCGCCACCACCCGGCCGGACGCCGGTGCTCGCTGTCGCCCCCTCTCTGCCGCCAGCACCTTCTTCTCTCCCCTCTTTTCTCTGTTTCACGTCAAGCGGGCGGGACAGCCCTGCCTCTGCTGCGCCTGGTCGGGATAGGCGTCGCCCCCGACCGACTCCTCCGCCGGTGCTCGACGCCGCCAACCAACCTCTTACGTGGCCGGATCTCCACCACCGAGCCACCACCATCCGATTTCACATCTAACCCAATTTGAGGTATATCTCCAATCCTTAATTTCTAAATAAATTTTATCACAAATTTATGTTATTATTAAATTATTAGACAAGTATATGTGAATTGTGAATTGATTATGGTGGAAGTGAAGGAATTGTGGGAGAAAAGGAAATTGAATTTAGGGATTGTGTTTGTTAAACTTCTATATGAGTATGTATGAATTATTTGGTTGTGGAAGAATTGGTGGAAAGATATTGAGGATGATTGAAGTATGAGTATGTATATATTGTTGTGAGTTGATTTCAAGGATGTGTAATTGGAGATTGATGGAAGATTGAATTTATTTGTGTATGTGTGCTAAACTTGAGCAAATTAATGTGATTGAATATTGGTTTAGTTAAGCAAGAGTGAATCAATTTGAAAGGGGAAATTTGATAGAGTATCTCGTATATTAATGTGTGTGAATTAAATGGAAATTAGGTGTGCCAAGTTTGGATTGAAAATATGAAATAAATGTAGATTAGCCGATGAAGTTGAAGGTTTTATTGGAATTAACACAGATCTTGTTGAAGTAAGTTGGGATGAGGTGAAAAATAAGGACATAACTCGCTTAGATTATAATGAAACATGCATGACTAAGTAAGGAATGATCTCAAAGAAGGTCTCGGATATTACTGAAAGAGAGATTAGGATCGCAAAGAAATTCAGAATGTTGAATCGAGTTGAGCAGGGAGGAAGAATAGATCTTTATAAAATTGTAAGAGTTTTAAGTTTAAACGAATTTTGAGCGACAAGTGAGAAATTAAAAGAAACCGAACGTAAGAGTTTACAAAAAGAAAAAGAAAAAGTAGTATGACAATCTGAATAGAGACATAACTTAACGGATCCAATTACTTCCTGAAAACAGAAAAGTGACAAAAACGACATGTTCGAAGAAAATAACGAAAAACGATATTTAAAGGAAAACGAACAACTACCTCGGGTATGTTACTATTTGTACTTTTCAAAATATTTAAATGTTAACATGTTAAAATATTATTGAGTTTGACTATTTGTCTACGGCACACTAAATCATTAACTCGATTATTGGTAGTTCTCATAAAGGAATTAATCAAATGGAGCCATCTCCCGATAATTGGGATTTCTATGATTAAATTGCTTAACCGAATCCTTAGCTATAAATATATATGTATGAAGGTTCTTGTCGTGATAAAAACTCGAAAAGTTCATGAGCACAAGAAAATGAGAATATTGACGAGATTGTAACTTGGTTTATATAATATACTTGGTTTGAAACTTGGTTTTTGTGGTTGTAAATATACTCCGCGTGTGACCGTTGAGTTATGTACTCCGAGCGTGTGACTCGTTGAGTTTTATTGTGGATTTTATGCAGGTTTTTAAGGCTTTTAGCCTAATGGTTAGGCCATGTTTCAAACGAAATTTTGCCAAAATTTTTAGAAAATTGGAAAACCAAACCGACACCTTAAGTAGGAAGTATATTTGGTTTACGGATAAGGGGATATCTCGGGCATACTAGATGAAACGAGTGGTACAATTAATGTTAGGCTACATTAAGCACGGACTAGAGGTGATAGAAGCAAAAGATCAAGCTTGAGTTTTATTAAAAGAATGGGGAATTAAACTCATCAATTGTTATATACAAATTCAAACTATATCATCGATAACTTATTTACGGGAAATGTATGAATATCGAGATCAAAAGGAAACAATATGGATAGGTACGCTAAAAGTAAAAGTTAGGTGATCATAAATGTCTATAAATATTGTTAAAAGACTAGTAATCTACAAAAGTAGATTCGCTTTGGAAACGAAATCGAATTGAAATTGTTTTGCGAAACAATCAGCAATTTAGGTGCTCGACACGCTGAGGTACATCATTCCCTTCACATTTATACTAAAAGTAAAAGTTTTATAGATCAATAGTTGTTGCGTACAATTCATTGCATTTATGAATATGTTTTAAGAGTTTTTTTCATAATTTGGCCATGCAAAGGACCCATTAATTGCTATGACAATCCATGAATGAATGTGATCGTAATCGTAATCGTAATCGTAATCGTAATCGTAATCGTAAATGGTTGATCTAGGGATGCCTGGACAACGTTGCTCGCTTGCGAGCATTTAACCGTTAATCGTTCAATTGTTCACAGAATCGTTAATCATTCAATTGTTCACACAAGTGTTAATCGTTTAATCATTCAATTGTTCACAGCCGATCGCCTTAGGGTTCAATGAACCTAGGAGTCGGATTCCATGATTGATTGTTTCACGAGTATGGGTCCTAAGTTTGGCTAAATTGGAGAAGCAAATCGGTAATTGACAAGTTTGCAAACCGATTATTCAAGAAAAATGATTTAAGATATGCATGATTTAAGAGCACTTAAATTATAATTTTATTTTATAATGGTAGCGTCATCGAGCTTCTAGCTCACACGTCTATTGGTTTATGTTTTAAAATTTTTAGGAAGTCGAGCGCATGACGGACTATTCATAATCACACCTAAAGTTTAAAGAGGAAGAAAAAGATAAAGTTGGTCCGGAGAAGTAATGTACGGTTGTTCATCTTGACCCCATGCATGCTAGTCCCTCCCTTGGTCTCTTGGCTCATGATTCCTCTCTAGCCGATCCTCGGGATTTTGAAAATTTCATTTTCTCGTGAAGAAAATTTTGGTTGGATTGTTACATAAATTGTTTGAATAATTAATTTGTTCAAATGAATTTGCCTTGTTTTCATTCCGAAAACGGTGGTAACGTCTCCCAATTTACAAGTCTTCCGCTGTTAATTACTTATTTATGTGGTCACGTTTTGGGGGCGTTAGAGTAAGTAAGCAGTGAGTAAAGTAGCGAAATGAAGGTAAGGAGGTGCTATTTATACCAAAAAGAAATGTCTTTCAGCCTTCGATCCGACTTGAACCTCCAACGGCCACCTCGACAGGTGGGACATTTCTGCTCTCCAACGGCTAGTTCTCCGATCGATGCACGTGGTAGAGAGAGAGAGAGAAGAAAGATTTTTTAAAAATATTTCTGAAATTCTCCATTTATCTAGAGATGATTTCAGAAGATTTATGTCCATTTTGCTCAAAAGCCGAGTCCGACTCGATACGGTTTCTAAGTGACTCAGAACACTCGGAGACCCGATAACTCATAGCTTCGGTTTCACTTGGTGAACTGAACCAATTGTTATCAAGACAAAGAAAAACATATAACACATAATCGTGAAAGACAATTTCACTTTGAAAATCACATAATCATGTATTAATCATTCCAAGCTCATTCTAATAAAGCAAAACCGATCCTCACTCGGTGGCTTAGTGAAAATATCAGCTCACTAAAATTTTGTAGGAATAAATTCAAGTTCAATATCACCTTTCTCATAATGGTCTCTCGGAAAATGATACTTGACCTTAATATGCTTTGTCTTTGAGTGCTTGAACTGGATTCTTAATGATGCTGATTGCACTCGATTGTCACACTTGATTAGGATAGATTTGAATGAAAGTCCAAGATCCTTCAAGTGTTGCTTGATCCACGGAATCTGAGCACATCATGCTCCAGTTGCAATGTACTCAGCTTCAACAGTTGATAGAGCTACTGAGTTATATTTCTTTAAGTGCCAAGATACGAGGGATTAACCCGAAATTGGCATGCTCCTGATGTGCTCTTTCTATCAACCTTGTAACCAGCATAGTCGGCATCCGAGTATCCAGGTGAGGGTCGGTTCCGAGTCACTTGAAAACCATAGACCAAAATTTTGAGTTCCTGCAAGATATCGGAAAATTCTCTTCACCGTAGTGAGATGTGATTCTTTTGGATTAACTTGGAATCTTGCACATAGACATATACTAAGCATAATGTTTGGCCTCATTGGATGTGAGTTATAGCAGAGATCCGATCATACCTCTATAGAGTTTCGATCTCATCGCTTTACCTTTTTCGTTTGAGTCCGGTTTCATGCTCGCTACTCATGGTCTGTTGCTGCATGTTTCACATCTTGATGCTTGTACTTCTTCAACAATTCCTTAGTATACTTAGATTGATGGACATAGATGCCATCTTTATCTTATCCGATTTATAGACTGAGAAAGAAATTGAGCTCTACCATCATGCTCATTTGGAACTCCTGTCTCATCAACTTAGAAAATTCTCGATAGAGATTTTCATTAGTAGCTCCAAAAATGATATCATCAACATAAATCTGAGCTATAAGAAAATCTTTCCCCTTGGCTTTTATGAAAAGATTTTTGTCGATCGGACCTCTTTTGAAATCATTTTCAACTAAGAAGTCTGCTCAGTCTTTCATACCAAGCTTTGGGAGCTTGTTTAAGACCATATAGAGCCTTTTGCAATTTGAAAACATGGTTTGGAAATTCTGAGTTTTCAAATCCAGGGGTTGCTCAACATAGACTTCCTCTTGAATGAAATCATTCAGGAAAGCACATTTGACATCCATTTGATATAGTGTAATATTCATGCTTGATGCAAATGCCAATAGGATTCTAATTGCTTCAACCCTAGCAACTAGTGCAAAGGTTTCCCCAAAATCAATCCCTTCTTCTTGATTGTAATCTTAAGCCACAAGTTTACCCTTATTTCTAACTACCAACCCATCCTCATCCAGTTTGTTCTCGAAAACCCATTTTGTTCCTTTAACTGGGTGGTCAAAAGGTTGTTTGGTCAAAGTCTAGACTTGGTTTCTTTCAAGTTGATTAAGATCTTCTTGCATGGCCGCTACCTATTCAGGTTCATTTAGGGCCTCTAGTGCATTTCTAGGTTCTGTTAATGATATGAATGCAGTGAATGCACATAGATTTGCAAAAAGAATGAGTTCTTACCCCACTCGTTAATGTCGGACACAATGTTCTCGAGTGGGTGGCTCAAAGCATATTTGAATGCTCTACCCGTTCTCTAGTTCACCAAGTTCATTGGTTGAATTGATTGATCTTCAGTAGTCTAAGCTTGTTGAGTTTGCTCATTCGCTTGTCCTTCAGACATTCTAAACCGGCTCTTGAGCTGCGTCGGTTTGAGTCATGATGTTCGAGCTGCCTTATTCTCGAGTTGCTTTCTTCGACTCTTTCTAAGCTCAGCTTCAGCAAGATCATCTTCATCTCGACTTAGTTTCAGATCTAAGAAGGTTGACTCACTTGTTTTTCCTTGATCAATCTCATCAAACACAATGTGGATACTTTGTTCCACTTTGTTAGTACTTTTATTAAAATTACGATAAGATTTACTCGTGAGATGAGTAACCCGGAAAGATACCTTCATCTAACCTAGCATCAAACTTGGTCAGGTGATCCTTACTGTTATTGTGAACAAAGCACTTACATCCAAAGGGTCTGAAATATGAGATGTTGGGCTTCTTTCCCTTGCAAAGCTCGTGGGGAGTTTTCTTCAAGATGGGTCCGATGAGGCATCCGTTAAGTATGTAGTTTGTTGTGTTGATTGCCTCAGCCCAGAAATAGTAAGGTAGATCATTTTCAATCATCATTGTGCTTCCTAATTATTGAAGAGTTCGGTTCTTTATCTCCACTACTCCATTCTGTTGAGGAGTTTTAGGTGTTGAGAAGTTGTGAGAGATACCGTTCTTGTCACACAACTCTGCAATTCTTAGTAGTTGAACTCCCTTCCATGGTCGAGTTCAAATTTTTCTTATTTGAGTCTGAAACCCAGGTAAATCATGAGTAGTCATCAACAATCACAAGTACATATGATTTACCTCCGAGGCTTTTCATAGAGATTTCACCACATAAATCCATATGAAGTAATTCAAGCACTTTGAATTTGAAAACAGTTTTGAGAGGTTTGAAGGATGATCTAACTTGTTTCCCTTTTGTGCATGCTTCACAGATTTTATCTTTCTTAAATGCACAGTTAGGTAAACCTCTAACTAAACCATGAGATGCAAGCTTTTTGATAGTGTGTATGCTAACTTGTCCTAGTCTACGATGCCATGTCGAAGAATCATCATGCAATGATGCTTTTAAACAAGATAAATTCTGACTTAGATCGGAAAGGGGAATAGTATAAGTATTACCTAACCTCTTACCTAAGAGCTTAGTCTCTTTGGGAATTACATAAGAAATATAATAGTTGGTCCGAGTGAATCTTACCTCTTGACCTTTGTCACACAACCGAGAGATGCTTGAACAGATTGTACTTTGTCCCTTGACTAGACAGATCTGGATCGATCGAGCTGTCTCCTTTTCCAATTTTGTCAATTCCAACTATCTTGCCCTTACTGTCATCTCCAAAAGTGACTTTGCCTCCTTTAAAATCTTCTAACTCGGAAAAGAGTCTTGAATCACCTGACATGTGGTGTGAGCATCCACTGTCTAAGTACTAATGACCTTTCATCCTTTTCTGAGTTACTCGCAAGTCGGAAAACACACTAACCCTTCTCACTTCCTCTTACGAACCCAGTAACTCCCTTTACTCGTGGTCCTTTTCGAGGAAGAAGACTCTTGGGAACCCAGATTTGAATGACTTTGGGTTTGGTCCGATTCTCGAGTCTTCTTTATAGAGAACTAGTCTCGTGTCTCTTTCTTTTGAAAATCTTTTCTTTTGTAAACAGGTGGAGAAGGCTTTCTCTTGTAAACTGGTCCAGGCTCGAGTCCTCCTTTCATTCTTATGAATGGGACCATGCTTAGCCTTCCCGAACTTCACAGTTCTAGAATTTTTTTAAAAAGATTTGAGTAGGAATTTGATTCCTCCTCTTCGTTAAAACCAAGTCCTTCTTTCTTGAAGGAGACACACTGAGAGCCTAAAAGCATATCAAGGTTCTTGAGACTCATTGAGCTTTCTTTTTAGATGCTCATTTTTTCTTCTCGAGTGACTCGGACTCGGTCTCATTGTCTTGAGTACTAGTCTTGAGTTCTTTCGGAGTTCGTTTCAGCTTTTCCAATTCATTTTTCAAACAATTGCTCTCGAAATAAGAGACTCAAGTTGTTCTTTAAATTGAGAAGAATTAGAATTGGACGTTTCTTCGAAAGTGTAAATATATTTAGCCAATTCAACTTTGGAGAACTTAGGAAAGTATTCAATTACCTCTTGAGGACTTGTCTCCTCGGTGTCCGAGTTGTCGAGTCCGACTCAAATTCAGCTTCTAAGTCTGTTAGTGCCATCGGACACTTTGAGTCATCGGAATCATCATCTTCTTCAAATGAGTCCTCATCACTCCATGTGGCCATCATAGCCTTTTTCTTCTTTCTGTCCTTCTTTCTCTTCGGATAGTCTTTGATTATGTGATCTTTACTGCCATATTCAAAACAGCCGAGTTCTTAGTTAAAGATAACTTAGAAGGGGAATAATATTTACCTTTTTGTCCTTCTTATCTTTCTTGTAGAACTCTTCCTTTGACCTCTTTTCCAATTTCTTATGCTTCATCATTCTTTTGAAACCTCGGGCAATGAGTGCCATTGGATCCTTTTCTAGGTTTGAGGAACTCGGACTTTCCTTTCTACTTTCTGAAGCCTTTAGCGCAATGTTCCTTTTGGTGCTGACTTCGGCATCCTCTTCTTCTAGGTGAATTTCATTGGTAAGTAGCTTCCCAATCGGTTCGTCCAGCTTTAGTTGAGAGAGGTTCTGAGCTTCCTCAATGACTGTCACCTTGGAACCCCATCTTCTCTTTGGTAGGCTTCTCATAATTTTTCTGCACATTTCCTCATGAGAAATTTTTCTACTTAGAGATTTGAGATTGTTTGTAATCTTAGTGAATTGAATAAACATCCGAGCGATGTTTTCTTACGGCTCCATTTTGAACAACTCATACTTGTGAAGATACTAACTTATCTTCGCCTGTTTCACTTGGTTTGTACCTTCTTATGTGTTGACAAGAGTATCCCACACATCTTTGGCTGTGTCGCAGTCGACGCTCTGTTGTACTCTTTTAAGCCGATAACACGGATCAGAATGTTGATTGCTTTGAAGTTCTTTCGAACTTCTCGACTCTTCATTGGTGTACTCGAATTTTTCTTTAGGCACAGATCTTGTTCCTTCCATCTTCATTGGGATGTAGTTTCCTTCTTAGATGATGTTCTAGACATCTTTATCGTTGTCCAGCAGAAAGCACTCCATCGGTTTCTTTCGAGTGCACGAAGTTTGATTCTTTAAATTTTGGTGGTTTGGTGGAGGACTTTCCTTCATTGAACTCTCCAATGTTCCGAGCCATCCGATCTTTAGACCTTTGGATTATTAGATCCTTCTTGAAAGGCTAGGCTCGATACCAATTGAAGGTTTGCTCCTGGAGAGTCTAAGTCACCTTAGAGGGGGTGAAAAGGATGCTGAGGAAATTTGAACAAACCTAGAAACCTTTTGCTTAGAAAAGATAAACAGCTGAGTCCGAGTCTAGATTGGACTCGAAAAGTAAACACTCAAAAATACGTAGAAACCCTCCCGGGCTAGAAAACCACGAGATAGTGCTAATCCAAGCACCAAGTCAAATCCACTATTTTGAATCCTCAAAATATAACGGATCGACTCTACCGGAATTGTTCGCTTAGACAATTCCTTACAATGTTTTCCTAAACTCGAAGTTCCCTTACTTGATCTAGTACTTCCTAACTGAGATAACCTTTATAGCTCGGGGCAACCGAGTTGAATTAACCCTTACACCTCAGTTAAGGGACCTTACTTAGAAAGTAAAAGAAGTATGTAATTGATTACAAGACTTTACAACTCGAGAGAATAATAATTATAAACTGGGAGTTGTAAATTGAAGATTGAATGTGAAAACAATAGCTTTCGCTTAAGTAATGTGTTTCAACAATAATTCCAACAATCTTCAAGTCTTATGAAGTGGCTTCTATTTATAGATGACCAAACAGAGTGACCGTTGTGTCTTGGTTTTAAACGAAGTCTTTACTCGACCATTGTAACGGCTCTTCCGAGTCACTTAGAAAAGATCCGTCGGGATGTGAATGTTGTGCAACGACTCTTGGCTTCTAAAGGTGCTCCAAGTAAACTAGTGATGTCCGAAAAGTAAGGTGGAAACCACCGTTGAGCTTAGCATTGGAGTTTTTCAATTTTGGAAACAGACAGCCTTGACACGGTGTCCGAGCCCTGTTCGAAGTAGACAAAGCTTGTCTTCCGGTGATTGACAGACTAGAAGCGACTACTTTTGTATTTCAAAAATGTGATAACCTCATTTGAATAACCTACAAAAGTAAACCACTTTGGTTCTCGAAGTATAAAATACTTTTGTCCAAAATTAGGCACATATAATAATTAAATTAGGATGATTAAGTGCATAATTATCTTAGGCCTAGAAGAGTGGAATTGTCTCGAGTCTAATATCCAATATATTCAAATTCCATCGGAGTCAATCCTAAGAATGATCAAGTTAGAAAGAGTAGAATCATCGAGTGTAAAGACTTGATCTAGACAAATAATTCTTAAACAAACATATTGACTTAGAAAAGGGAATTAACACTGTAATTTACTTTGCGTTGAAATATGCCGTCAAAACTCGAAAAAAAGAGTTAGAGAAATTATTTGATCATGCGATAGTTCCGAGTGATGTCCGAGTGAGTCGAAACATGAATGCGTAAGATATACAAGAATGTGTTTTATGAGTCAATCGGAATTGAATGAAAACTTATACAAGAGTTTCTATATTACTAAGAATGACTTGAAATCAAAACTTAAGAGGGATGAGGTTTATACTCGAGTCTTCATGTAATACTCAAAGTGTTTTAGAGTTAGAATATGAGTCTTGAATTGCAAATCGAGACGTGAATATTTTATTTGAGTTTGTTAATTCATGATTTTGTTTTTTTTTTTATTATTCTATTTGAGTTAGGTTTTTGCTAGTCGTAATCGTTTTTCTACTTTCTATCTCGATCTTGGTTTTGGGTTTCGTTTTAAGTCTCACTTTTAATTTCTGATTTCTATTTCTAGTTTTGCTTTGGGTTGTTTGTTTGGTTGTCAAGTTGCGGCCAGAAATTTGTAGGTCTATTTTACTTTTTTTTTTTATGTTGGTTTTGATTTTAGAAGTTTAATTGCTGTCCAGAAAAAGAACAAAAAATTTCAAACCTTTTGTTGTTGCTATTTAGTTAGTGTAGGAAACAGAGAAAAAAGTTTTATGTAGAAATTTTCTTTGCAGATTTTAATTTTCTAACTTTCTATTCTCATTTTTCTTGAGCTTTTTTATTTTGGTTTTGTGTTTCAAAATTTTTTCATGTTTGTAGGCATATTCAGAGTCTAGGATAATTTTTGTTAATTTTTTTGAATTTTCAAAATTTTCTGCAATTTTCAGAAATGAATTTGGTGCAATTTTTTAATTTTTCAGCATTTTTCAGTTTTGGACTTTATGTTGTAATTCAAATCAAGAAAAATGAGAAAAATTGTTGTGCATGTTCATTGGGATTTTCCTGAATCTTTGGCTTATATTTTTCTAATTTTAGTTATTATTTATATTTTGGTTTGTTTTCTTTTGATTATTGTCCTTTATTTTTGTTTTTATTTGTCTATTTGTCTATTTTTTATTTTTTAAAATCTGTAAAAAAGAAAAAAATCAGAAAAAGAAAAAGACCAAAAATACATTCGTGGGTTGTTTAGTGCATGAGTTGTTGGGTTCGGGAACCTAAAAGTAGGTGACTTGTTAGGGTTGAACTTTCAATTGAAATAGAACCCAAACCTAATCAAGAGAAAATGACTCGAATCTGGATCATATGAGAGAACCATGAGTGATATCTTTTATCCTCCTAGGAGTTTTATCCCTTCATGTTGTAACTTGCTAGATGTAGGATCTGATGTGGCTCTTTTGCTTAGACCACACTACTCTCAAATGTTCCTAAAATTCAATGGTTATTAAGATGCATATATATTTTTGATGAAATTTGATGAAGTAATTTCTATTATTAATTTTCCTAATGTCTCTGTTGATGAAGTAAGAATGAGATTAATTCTTTTTACTTTAAAAGATGCTGCTAAAAGATAGATCTATAGCTTAACTGCTAACTCTATTACCACATGGGATGACTTTGTTAAAATGTTCTTTAGAAAATATTTCAAAATATTCTTAAGAAAATATTCTTGAGAAAATATTCCCATGGTAAAAATATGAAACCGAGGAATGAAATTAATCAATCTATTTGAATGGATAAGGAATCATTTTGGAAATACTTTAAAAGATTTAAAAACTTGTTGATCCAATATTCCCACCATGGTTTAGAACAATGACGTCTTTGCCAAATTATTTAGGAAGGACTTGACCAACAAACTAACACTATACTAAAGTCCATGTGTTAGGGTGGTTTTCTTTCAAAGAGTCCCCCAATGGCTTGGGAATTTTTAGAGGACTTACCAGAAAAGACCATGCAATGGGAAACCACTTGGGATTAGAGTTTAAGTTCTAAGATAAGTGGTGCACAAGGGGGCATTCATGTTCTTTCTAACGTGAGTCACCTTGAGTCCAGATTTGCTATACTTGAAAATATATTGAAGGGGTTAAGCTGTTCAACTCCAATATTCTCGGACTTCTTTAGTGTCATGTTCTCCTTCTTAAGGCTTAGATTGCCTTTTGAGTGCTTGTCCTTATTATCAACACTTGGCCACAAGTCAAGAGCAAGTACAAGTGAATGCTGCTTTTCAAAGACCTAAATTTGACCCTTACTCTCCTACATTAATAAAGGGTGGAAACTTCAGCCTAATTTTTTGGAGTAGTGGACCTAATGCTGTAGGTCAAAAACATTCCCCAATCACATTCGTTTCCTTCTGGCTCCTACTAGAGGCCCGCTTATCCAGTTGTGCTAAATGCACCTAAACAACCATTTCCTATAGGTCGGGCCCAACCTCCTCCTGGTTACACTAATATTGATTAGAGAGTTAACAGTCTTTAAAGATCACATAATAACATTGAGAACATGATCGGGACTATGGCTAAGTAGTTGATCCAACTTGTTACCTCTAACACTAAAGAGAACGGAACTTTTCCTAGTCAACCGGAGGTGAACCCTAAGAGCATTATCCCTTTTTCTTCCGGAGGGCCATTTGTGAATGATAACGTGAGGAAAGTGAATTCGATTATATCTCTTAGGTCAGGATGAGAAATCGATAACTATGTGGGTGACCAACTAGGGAAACATGTAAATATCCTCATACTTTCTTCCAAAATTCATCTTCCTTCTCTTCTCTTCAAGAGACTAGTTCATCTAGTACTTCTAAAGACACTACTAATGATGTTCTTTTGGAGACCCCTACTGCTCCTTCTTCGACAAACAGGAAACTAAGGAGAAAGATACTACTGGTATAGTGAAACCTTAATCTCCTATAGATTATTTCTCTCATACTATTGTACGACTTCATGAGCCCATAATTCCTTTTCCCCATTGACTGAAAAGAAAGCTAAGAGTAATGTGATAAGATAAGAGAGACTTTCTCTCAAGTCAAAATTAACATTCCCTTGCAGGATGCTAATGAGCGAGATGCCTCCATATGCCAAGTTCTTAAAAGTGTTGTGTACTACCAAGAGAGCTACTAATGTTCATAAGAAGGCTTTCTTAACCTCTAACACTAGTTCTATCATCATCCAACAAATTCTAGTGAAGCATAAAGACCCTAGTTGCCCTACTTGTTTTGATAGTTGTTGGGAAATAGCATATTCATAGAGCATTACTTGATTGAGGGACCAATTTCAGTTTGATACCTTTTATTGTATATATGAAAAACTAGGGTTAGGTAAGCTAAAACCTACTAACATGATCATTCAGCTAGCTGATAGATCAACTAGGTTGCCATTAGGTATGGTAAAGGATGTATTGATAAAAGTGGGTGAATTTGTTTACCCCGTGGATTTTGTTATGATTGAAACTGAAAAAGTTCCCAACCTTAAGAGTCTGATTCAAGTTATTTTAGGTCGTCTTTTCTTAGCCATTGCAAATGCACTCGTTAACTATAGAAATTGCATGATGAAATTGTCATTTGGCAATATGACTCCTGAAGTGAATATCTTTAACTTGCAAAGACAACCTACTGAATTTGATGATTTAGAAATTTCCTCTACTGAGTGGATAGAAGACTCTATTTCTGATGAGCATGATGAAATGTTGGCTATTGAATCTAAGTATTTTATGTTGGATAATGAACTTGAGTATGATCTTCTTGAACATGATGATATATGCTCCATAAGCTTTATTTTTGAAATTATTTCTGAAAATGTTGCTAGTCCTTATCTAGACACATCCCCCATAAAATTGAAACCCCTCCCCAATCACCGATTTCCCTTAGATTGGGCCGACAAACCTGTAGACGCCTTATACGAATATAGGATGGCTTTTACAACCCCTTTAATTATGTCACGTTATAGGGTTGTCTATGGCAAGTCATGTCCCTTTCCTATTGAGGTTGAATATAAAGCTTGATGGCCCATCAAAATGCTTAATTATGACTTGACTGAGGCTAGTGAGGAGAAGAAATTACAATTAAGTGAGTTAGAAAAGATTAGAACCGACGCATATGAGACTATTAGATCTTCTAATGAGATAACCAAGTTGTATCATGACAAACATATTCTTAGTAAAGAGTTTGCTCCGAGCATGAAAGTATTCTTATATGACTCTAGGCTCCATCTTTTCCAGGGAAACTAAGGTCCCGTTGGACGGATCTGTTTGTTGTTACTCACGTTTTTTATGGTGCAGTTGAAATACAAAATTTTAAAAGTAATGCTAAGTTCAAAGTAAATGGGCAGAGACTGAAACAGTTTTGGAAGTACCAAGTACAAAATATGTGGAGTGTCCGATACTTTGCGAGATAGTATATAAGCGAGTTGAGGAGATAGTTTGGGTGCTTCCAACACTTGACCTGGTTTGATGGAATTAAGCTTAGAATTTATGTTGTTATATTTTTATAAAAAACAATAAAAGAAGATTAAAGGTCGAGATTTACAAGAACCCTTTGAGGGAAGCACTACAAGGTGCTACCCTTTGAGGCAATAGTTGCTACTGGGCAAGACTTGTTTCCTAAATGAAGTAAAAATAAAGTACTAGTCAAGTGGGTTGAGTCGGTTGTGGTAAGTTTAAAGTAATGGAGCAATGGTACATTTGCACATCACCCACTAGGTCAGATTCACTATTCTTAATGGAATAAGAGGTGGAAACAATTGGGGTATGGTTGTCATCAAAAGAGGGTGAGAGGTTTGATATGTATAGTATACATATATACAAGTTGCTTGACTAAGTTCCGAGGGTGATATGATTAATTAAGAAATGTACTTGTTTTCCCTATTGTATATATTTTTGTAAAAAAGAAAAAAACATTTGAATTTTTATTTTTCCATCTACCTCTTGGGCTACCAAGTGAGTTAGGATTTTCTTTTTTTATCTTCTTTTTATGGTTTTTTGTATTTTACTAAAGGACGAGTAAAATATAGGTGTACGGGTATTTGTTAAATCCAAAAACATGATTTTTTTATACCTCTTTAGATCTTATATTGGTTGTAATTGTTATTAAATTAGAAATTTTAATTTAATTTGTTTTATTTTCTTAGGAAATGTTGAAAATTAAGAAAAGAAGAAAAAGTAATGAAGATTGAAGAGGTGGGCTTAATTTGTCCAAAACACATTTCCCGACCCATTCCATTTCCCTCTCTCTCACTAGCCCAAACTCCCTCCTCTCTTTTCTCCTCTTCCCTTAGCTGCTTGCCTTACATGCCCATAATATTTCCGCCTCATGCCTCAAGCTCTCTTTGTCTCTCTCCTCTTCCTCTTTCACCAACAATGAAACCCTAGTCCCCCATTTAAACTCACTCTTCTTTTGGCCCTTCGCCTACGCACTCTTCTTTTGGCCCTTCGCCTACCCCGTGTGACAACACCTCTCTTCTCATCTTACTCTCTCTCTCCTCTTTGGCCAAACATCCTGAGAGAACCTATCAATGTAAATCTTTCTCTCCTCTGTTTCCCTCTTGTTTCATGAAAGAGTCCTCATCTACCCCAAACTCTTGACCCCTCCCCAAGACATCAAAGCTGTCTTACCTTGGTACCCAAATCATAATGAAAGTTCCCATCGTCTTTTCACGCATCAATCTATCTCTATCCTTATTCTTTTACCCTTTTTTATCAGGTTTTGTCCACATCCTTACCATACAAATCGGTGCTCGAGCACATAGAAGAAAGAGGGTAAAGCTTTAAACCGAGGACAACGAGCACAGGAAGGAGGCTGAAAGTTGTCGGTTTAGTTTTCCTTCTTCAAGTTTGCAGTTTCAGATCTTAATTAGGTTTAATTTTCATTCTTCAAATTTTTTGTTTTAATTCTCAAATTTTAGTTTAAGGCACGATTTTTAGTTTTACATTTCAGTTAGAGTAACTAAACTTCTTTTCAAGTTAAATTAGAGTGTGGAGATATGATTTTTGTATGAATTCATTTGAATTTGTAGATTTCAGGCTTGTAGATTTGCACTATTCATTAAGGACATCTGAATGGCTTGTATAATTCTTGCCCTACGGTTTACGTTAGTTCGATTTTTTCATTTTAGAGATAACTTACTACACTTGGATTCTTGCAATTTAATTATCTATCTGTTCAATTTTTGTGTATTTTAGTTCTTGCACTTTGATTCTCGTATTAGTTTAGTTTATGATTTAATAATAATTTATTGATAATTTAGGGTAATTTAGTATCATATTATTTATTTAATTTCTTATTCAAGTTAATTTAGATTAGGTTAGTAGTCAAGTTTGAATTTCAGTTTATGAGTTTAATGTCGTTTGTTAAAACGTCTCGTTAGCAATCTGATGTCAATTTGGTCCCATCCCGGACAAAAACTCATACTCTCATAAATTACTTCGAATAAGGTCAATTTCCACCCCAAACAACTGCGCATGGCGAAAGCAAGCTCACCCGGAGAGGAGCTCGAAGCAATGGTCAAGGTATGAGTTGCTATCTAATGCATGTTTTTCTTTGGTCTAATTGGTATACTTGTTGAATGAATGTTGTATCCTTGAAAGTTTAGTTTTGTCTTTCAACTAAGTTTAAGTTTGAATGAATGGACATCATGGAGCTTCGACGTTTGGCTATTGAGCGAATGGCATATATAATTTAGATATATGGTTGAGGTATGAATTGCTATGACATGTGATGCATTTTTTTTTTCAACTAATTGGTATACATGTTGAATGAATGGTGTATATACTTTGGGTTGTTGTGGAATTGCAGCTTGTGGCTGTTGAGTGAGTTGATATTATTTACGTTTGTTGTTTCGTATAAGGGCCATTATCCCTTGAAAATGTTGACTTCTTAAGGGAAACTCTGTCCGTTTTTCCCTAGGATTCTTCAAAATTTAAGTTTTCTATCAAAGATTGATTGTTGTGTTAGTTGATCTTATTTGTTTTGTTGTTTTGGATATGTGGTCAAGATATGTATTCTTAAGACATGTGACGCATGTTTTTGTTTTTAACTAATTAGTGTACTTATTGAATAAACGGTGTATATACTTTGGGTTTTTTAGAACTCCAGCTTGTGGTCATTGAGTGAGTTGATCTTATTTGTGTTTCTTATTTTGCATAAGGGTCATTATCTCAAGAAAATATTGACTTTTTAGGGAAACTTTGTTCGTTTTCCTTTAGGATTCTTCAAATTTTAAGTTTTCTTTGAAGGATTATTAGTGTTGGTACTTCTTATGTAGCCGATTGAGTGCAAGGTAGCTTCTCATCACCCTCATCTAGATCATACTCGGCAAAGGCTGTTGTTTAAACCTTCAAGCCTGGTGCCCTCGTTCATAGGGCATCATTATTGGAGGATCAGGTGAAGGTGATGGTTAAGAAGCAATGGAAGGGAAAGGTTCCTATCAGTTCTCGATCCCTTCAACACATATACAGATTGTTCATGAAGCGATTAATAGGTTTGTTACTTGGCTCAAGAGTTTGGTCATCCTCTAGCATTCAAAGGTGTTTTTGAATATATAAAACCGTAATTTTAACAAATCTAATATTTACACATTGTTAATATAACCTCTTTTGGCTATTATATTATCATCCTATGTGAATTATGACCTCGAAAGAGCTAGTAGTGAGAAGAAGTATGATAAGACAATTGGTAGTCATAAGACAAAGCAATCAATGACCAATCATCCTCCGAGAGAAAGTCCATGAAACATAAGTTTTTCAACCTGTTGTCGATTCGCTTACAAAGTGGTTCGGGCATTTCTTAGGTTTTGAAAAACGTGTGCCATCGGACAAAGTAGTTCAGATCACAACACGAAGACATGTCGTTTGGTACGTTGGTTATGGTGAGAAGGTCTTGTCGATCTTCCCGGATGACATGTTGCAGTTTTTAAACATGTAGGAGATTAGCGCAAATGCTATTGTGCTCAACATTATGTGAATTAGTATAAGAAGACTCAGGTATAAATCTCTATCTCTCTATGCCTTTAAATTCAAGTCATTCTCAATCTTTAAGAAGCTCGTCATTCAGTTTTCAATACTTGTGTGACCTACTTAGAAAGCATTTCTTGAGTAAACACACACAACACAGGGTTTTTGACCCACTCATATGCAACTCGGACAGTTTTCATGAGTAAATAATTTCACATGCGTATATTATTCCGAGCTCGACTTTATATGTTAAGTAGAAAAGAATTATTGTGTTAATTCTTGCTTCTAAGTTAGATTTATAACAAGAAATTATTTACCTGACCAATTTGATGCATTGCGTCTATATAATCTTAATCTCTTGATCATATAAAAGATAGACACGAGATGGAATAAGAACCTATTGAATATTAGACTCAGAAAATTTCATTCTCTTAGGTTAAAGATAATTAAGTGCTTAATTATTATCATTGCCTAATCTTGGACCAATGTATTTTTATACTTTGAACACCACTTAGATTTGCTTTTGCAGGTTGATTAAAGTCTTTTAATCCCTTTTAAAAAGCAAAAGCAATCGGCTTCTACTGTTAAACACCAGCAAATAGAAAAGCATTGTTTCAGGACAAGACTTAGACACCTTGTCGGGGTTTTTGTTACCAAATCCGGTAAGCTTCAACTTTGAGTCTAACGACTATTTCCACCCTAGAAATCAATCATAACTAGTGGGTTGGACTACCTTTTGAGCTAACAGCCAAGACACTACATTCACATTTGTAATGACTCTTTTTCGAGGGACTCGGACTACCGATTACAACGATTAGTCAAGCTTCCTAATCTAGAATTAGTCACAACGGCTACTCTGCCTTTCCAACTCTATACTTAAGTTCTTACTTTCTGAGTTGTAAAGAGAAAGTATTGTAAACACTCTTACTTATTTTCAATTCTCTGTAAAGTCCCTTGACTGAGCTATAAGGGTTAACTCAAGCATAGTTGTCCCTAACCGAAAGGGTTATATCGGTTAGGAAGTACTAGAACAGATAAGGGAACTTCGTGTCTAGGAAAAAACTTATATTGAATTGTCTAAGGGAGTAATTCTATAAGATTCAGTCCTTGTATTTTATGGATTCAAAATAGTGGATTTGACTTCGTGTCCGGATTGACACTCTGTCCTGTTTTTTGCCTCGGGGGTTTTCCACGTATATTTTATGTTCTACATTTCGAGTCCAATCTATACTCATAATAGTTTTTCAAGTTCATACTTTGCAGAAAACTTTATTATTCCGCAAAATTTCCTTCACACCCTATTCACCCCCTCTAGGTGGTTCCATGAGGTGACTCAATACATGGGCATCGAGTCAGTTCAATTTTGCTGCCCTGAAGAGTTCCAAGCCTCAAGATTGCGGTTTAACGATAGATCCAAATTCATTTCCAACCTAATAATGAGGACGAGGATGTAGACACCTAAAACGTGTCATTCCTTTTCTCTTATTTGTTTGTTCGCCCAATGATGAAATCACGAGTCCTGTTTGAGGATTTGGATCACGGATGACATTTGATTTGTGCAACGGAAGCTAGTAAACCACAAAAACCCTTTTATACCAAATAAATAGCCTTTTTCCTTGGGTCGGTCGAAAAATCCTTTTCTTTCGGACCGTACAAGGCCGGGTCAAACCTCTAGAGTCAACGGAAGTTCGACGTTGCGTATAGGGAGATTCCAGGCTTAAAACACCATGTTTCACCACCCAACGTCAAATCTAGACACGGAGCTGAAGACGTCGTATGGCCGGCACCGTGTTTCATGGTCAAAATCACCAAAATGCTACGTTTTGCTCCAAATATTCCACTCGAGACACGAAGCTTATTTCCTCAAAATGATGTCATTTATGTTCGGCGCCACGCACCGGGTTCCATTTCACCTAAAACGCTGTGTTTTGCTTAGAGTCTTGTTGCAACGCGGAAGAAGTTGGAAGACCAAAACGATGCTTTTTGTCCAGCATCGCGCATCCCAAGATCCAATTCTATCCCTTATTTTTGGTCTGATTTTTTGTGATTTTTCAGCTAGTTCATGCGTTATTTTGGACGGCTATTTAATCAGAAACCCTAGGTCATTTTGTGACCTAATCTTCACCTACAAATAGAGAGCTTAGGCTCTCATTTTGAGAACGACTTTTCGTAGGCATTACACTGCCAAATACTAAGTGGAGAATGACTCATCTCTAAGCATTATGCTACTGAAATTTACTTAAGAGCTACTTAATGCACTTGTCCGTATTCTAATCTCTTGTTTTTTTCCAACCTACTTTCATACTTTTAACACTCGATCTCAAATCCTTCATTCATCAATTCTTACTCACCTTCACAAAAACTTACAAAAAGCCTTTTCAATTCACCACCGTCGCATCGTCGGATCCAGATTCGAAGATCTAGATCAACAGGTGGGACAACCTAAGGGTACCAATTCCATCTTCGCGATGGTTTATTTATTTTCTGTTTTATTGTTTTCCGTATTGTGAACAAAGATGTATCGTATTTAAATTCCTCCCCACCTGATGTAATTTTTTATTTTTCACTTTCGTTTCTTTTCGTTTTTCTTTATTGCTTCGCATTTGCTTTTACTGCTTGTGTTAGTACGCTTTGGTTGCCTTTATTTTTGCATCTAATTATGTTGTGTGCCCGTTTTTAATATGTTATTTAAATTCACTACTCAAACTAGTAAAGGTCATCATTTGAAGGATGGAAAGGAAGGGCTTATCCCTATATTTCGTACCCTCGCCCCGAATTTGGATTTTCAATTCTAGATTGATTGAGTCATTTTATAACCTCTTCCAAATTTAGTTTTCCCATACTAAGATTGGAAGAGTATTTTGTTATTTTATTTTTGTTAGTTTTTATTCCTAAAACTAACTGGCGACTCCTATTTTCGAATTTATTTCTTTTAATCTACTTCCCAACTTTTCAGTCCGGAAATAAAAAATAGGAGGTTTTGCATTTGCCAACCAGGCTACGGGCCGAGGCTGACTACCTCAGCCACGAGGCTCGGCCGGCGCCGCTGACCACATGGCATTGGCTTTCGCCAGCGCCGAGGGTCAATGGGTGAGGCTTCGATCCAGGCCGGTGTTTTCACACTAGTTTGGCCCTAAAGCCCCACGATAGAATCAATAAACCCTAACTTTTCATATTTTTCAGTTGAGAAATAATATCCCAGGATTTATAAAAATAATTTCTAAAATAAAATAATTAAGAAAACCGCCACTCAACCCTATTTAATTTATTTTAACTTAGTTTTTGTAAAATTTGCAAATCCTAATAAGAGGTTCATCCTCACTTTCAAAAATCAATCTTCAAAACCCTAAATGATTTCCATCTTCAAAAAGAAACTTAAAAAACTCGGCAATTCGTGGGAAGCTCGGGCCCCCGTGGGGTCTGTGGTTCCTACCGTGGCGACTCCACTAGGGATAATCACTTATTAAGAGGGCGAGACTTTAAAATTTGAGTAGTGAGTTTTAATAATGTATTTGCATTAGGCATCCCGCATTTAGGCAACCTTGAACATAGTTTATTTTTGTGTTGTTGGACCATTAGGCTTTACCTTTTTATGAACAAATTTTGGAGGAGGTTCGAACTGCTAACCCAGACGGGCCCAACTAGGCTTGATTTTTAGGGAAGGGGTACCTCTTCCCTCATAGCACATGCTTTTGGCTTACCAAGAGGCACCGAGAATTCATTTTTTTTCATGTCGTGCACCCCACGGAGGACTAAATTCTTAGACTATGAGACATTATGTATCCTACCTAGATTTTAACCCTATTTTGACTGTAGACCCTTGGTTGTTAGGTGGTACCTTGTCTCTTCATTTGCATGCCTGGATGAGTGTGATTGTTTTTAGATTTAATTATATACTTGTGAGCCTTTAGGGATAGGTGAGGAGTGCTGATTACCCCTTGCATGGGTGTAAATAAAATATCATAATACATTTCCTAGAGTTGGTCCTTTATGTCCATTTTTAGCCAAAAGTCTAAAATTACTTTTCTCTTTTAGGTCGGTCCATTAATTACATTTCTGAGTCATCTAAAAATATTTCTTAGTTTAGGCGGTCTAGGTTTTAGACAGTCACTGGTGGTCGAGTCTAGAAGGGTCCTACGAAGAACCTTTCTATCTCTTCGGTCGATCGGACTTTAGATTTTAACCTTTTTATTTTCTACATTTTCATTTGCATTTTTGTTATCCTTCATCTAGCCAAAATAAAATTCATCTCAAATTAGGTGAGTCCATTTGTATTTTTTAATTTTTCATTAGCCAAAATAAATAAATCTCAAATTAGGTGAGTTCGTTTCGCATTTTTAATTTTCATTTAGCCAAAATAAATTCATTCCAAATTAGGTGAGGTGCATTTTCATTTCTTATTTAGCCAAAACAAATCCATCTTCAATTAGAAATAATCATTTATGTATTCCAATTATGCATTAGCTAAATTATAAAGTTATCCCAAGTAAGCATCATTGCATACATTTCATCCGTATTGCATTCCTTATGTGCATCCAAATAAAAGCCACTCTTAGTTCCTTCGGGTCTAGCGCTTAAGCCCGTTCCTCCCAAAAGGTGATATTTTTCAGATGGTCCTAAGCATAATCCTTTGGGCTACAGAACAGGGAAGTCTACTACAGTTGATATTGTTAGAATATGAGCTCTAAAAGGTTAGAATGCCTCAATAAGGAGTCCAACACATCTTCTCCCGCTCCGCACCGCGCTCTACATAGATGCGACCTAACTCAGTGCATACCACACTAGTTCAGTCTATTTTCTGTCATAGGATAGTACCTAAGAAGAATTCCCCTACAATGGAGGGAACACCAGAACCATCTCCCATTATCACTTTGCTCAATGAAACCTCAGCCAAAAGGGAAGCCCAAATTGACTCTCGGGATAAGAAAATAGAGTCCATATCGGACACTCTCAAAGCCATCCTAAAAGCTATTGAAGATAGTAAGAGAGACGAAGAAGAAGAATTCTTAGGAGGAGGAGGAGGTTCTGCACCCTCGCCATCTCCTCTAGGCAGTCCCAAACATGAACCCAAGCCTGATCCAAGCATAGATCAGATAGAACAAATATTAAAGGAGTCATCCCTATTTAGTAATCACTACTTTGACCATAAGGGATTCACTTCAATCCCCAAAGGGAAGTTATCCCCTAAGCTCACCATGCTCGATATCAAGTTTCGAGGTTTCGAGAATCCTTATCACCATGTTTTCAACATCTTAGGAGCAATGACTCTTAAAAACATACCAGAAGACACTTACGCATCATCTTTTCGTGGACTTTTGACAGTGATGTAATGAAGCGGTATAACGTGGTTGACCCACGTAAGGTCACCAATTGGAATGATCTATGTAAGTAGTTCCTACACCAATACTCCTACAACACCGATCTACCTCTTACACTTAGAGACTTGGAGTTGATCAAGCAAGGTGAGAAAGAAAGCTTTACGAGACTTTCTCATCGGATGAAGGGCAAAGGCTGCCCGCATGGTTGACCAACCTTCGAGAAGGATCAAGTCGGAATAATCGTGAAGAACCTTCGGATCGCCTATAATCAACACCTCAAGTTATTACTTGTTCATGAGTTTCTTAGCCCTTAGATATGTCAACATGTTGATAGAAGAAGAGCTGTGTTAAGTCGTATTTTATACGTATTTTTAGTAGTTATTTAGTTTATATTATATAGTTTATTTTATTTAATTTGTCCTATTTTGTCTATTTGTAGGTAATTATCAAATAAAATGGAGAAGAAAAGAAAAGACATGAAGTCGGTACGTAAAAATAATATATCATAAAATATTTATTTTATGATATTTTATTTTATAAAATTTTAATTTAAAAGAAAAAAAAACTAGGAAGAGAAGATAAAGAAGTAACCTAACTCCTTGACCTCCTTGCTTCACCATATATGTATCCCTTTTATCACATCAACGTAGGGGACGCCGCTTGGAACACACCAGCCGCCTATCCCTTGCTCGCCTGGCTGCCCATCACCCCTCCTTCGTAACCCCCTCTTTCGCTGCCTCCTTCGCTGCACATCATCACCTCACTTGCTGCCCACGTTTATATCTCACGCCATAATCATCAATCTCCTCCCATTTTTTTTTATTTTGTTTGCCATCTCCTGCTTACCTTTTCTACCCCACCATCATCATATATTTTCATCACCATCTCATAATCATCTTCATCATCATCAATGTCTCACGCCAGCCATCAACATCATCGCTAATCATCATCAACTTCATCGTTCCATGGCTGAAGAAATTTATATCGGTAGTATTATTTAGTATTGTAATTTGTTTTACTAGTAAAGATTGAATTTTTATTGTTAGATTAAAATTAAAGATGTTATTTTTATTTAGCTTATGTGTTTTAAATTACATTATGTTTGAGTAGTTTTTTTATACTAAGTATAATCTACTTGAAACCATGTTAAATTAATTATTTTGATACAAAGTTTCGATCTTTATTGTCTTATTGATTCGATCCATGATTCTATGATAATTTGATTTTAATGTTTATGATTTTATGTTTAATTAATTAATGCAGGCTAATTAGTTTTATATGAATTCATACGATAGGTTAAAGGGTTTAAGTACGTAATCGCTTGATCTTTTAGACATAAGTATCATCGTAGTTAATCATGGATGGCTCATACCGATCTCTTTTAATTATGAAATTATCATAGATCCTTCTTAAATCAATTTGTTAGTAGATTGGTTATTAGGTGCTAGATGATATTTTTCCAATATTTCATGCTCTAATTTGATTAAATTCTAGTGCTAGTGCTAGGGTTATCAATATTAGTAGGGTTTATATTAGGGTTAGGCCTTAGTAAACTAATAACTAAGGAAAAAGGGGAAGATCCGCTAGTGGTTGTCTTCTACAGTTTAGCGCATGGACAAATCAATTTGTGTGTTAATGATAAATAATAATTTATATGGTGGATATAGATTATACTAAGTGTTTTTATAAATCTGATATCTTTGATAATTATTTGTTTGCTTTTTAGTTATTTTCTTTTGTTTGTCAATTTTTATTTTTAAATTTATTGTATTTTATTATCAATTTCATTATCCCCCCTAAATATCAGTATTTTATGTTAGTTTAGTAACTTTATTTTAATTTAATTTTGAGTCTTTATATATTTCAATTTTCAGATTATTTTTCTGTCAGTTTTTATTATTTTTGAGTCAGTTTGTTAGAAATTAGTTTAAAAATAGTCTCTTTTATTATTTTTCATGTTTTATCTTCATTTAGGGTTTAAATAGAGTACTAGTTTGATATTATTTAATTTTAGAATTTTTGGAATTAATTTGATAATTTTTCAGATTTAATTCTTGAATTTAATTACTGCAGGTTTTTAGTTAAATAATTTCGTAAATTCGATTTTAAATTTTATTTTTTTATTTTTAAGTTATGGTTAGGTTTAGAAAATTAGTGTTAATATTTTAGGTAATTTTAGTATTTATTTTCATAATTAATTTAGTGCAGAATTTTACTTATTTAATTTTCTGTTTTAGAATTTATTTATTTTCTGCTTTAGTTTTCTGTTTTAATTATTCTAAAAAATATATAAAAAATTATTCTGGGTTATTATAAATTTTATATTCTGTCTAGTTTAGTTATTTATATTGTTAGATAATTTTCTGTTATTTTTAGTTATTAAATTCTGAGTATTTCTCTGTTTTGATTTTCTATTTAAGTTTTTATTTGATTTTCTGTTTTGAATTTTCCAGAATTAATTAGGATAGTAATGTCAAATTTAGTTTATCAAAATAAAGTTGCATAATTTTAGAAGTCTTTCGCAGAATTATATTTTAGAATTTTAGTAGTTTAATTTGATTTGTTTGAGATTATACAAAGATAAATAATTAAAATAACTAGAGTAGTAAGTTTTATTGGATTGAAATTTTGATTTTTACATTATCTTTCCTTGTGTATTCGATCCCTGCTTCTCTATGCTATATTGTTTATTATAAGTTTAAGTAGTGGTTTAATTTGTAACTGTACGACAAGCTAACAAGCTATATACCATAGCCACAAAAATCGTGACGGGGTATAGAGGTAACTATTAGTCTAAAGATAAGAAAACCTCCAATCAAGGAAATACTAGCAGGGTTACTCGTCAATTAGACCCGACAATCGGGTCATTCGGTTCGGGTTCGGTTTGGGTTAGTTCGATTCGGGTTAACTTCGTGTCGATCTTATTCAGGTTCGGTTCGGTTTTGGGTTCGGGTCAACTTCGGGGTCAATCTCATTCGGGTTCGTTCGGTTTCGGTTCGGGTTAACTTCGGTTCGGTTCAATTTCGGGTCAATTTCGTTCGGGTTCATTCGGTTTCGGTTCGGGTTCGGGTTTGGTTTGGGTTAATTTCGGATCGGGTCAACTTTGGGTCGGTTTCGGTTCGGGTTGGGTCAATGTCAATTTGAGTGAGTTTCGAGTATGATTTCGGGTTAATTTTAGATTGGGTTAAAATTAGGTCGGGTCACTTTTGGGCCGGCTTGATATTCGGTCATGTAGTGTCAAATTTTTTACAAAACCTTTTTGAGTTGAAGAAAAATAAAATTTTATAAAATTAATATATTATTAATATTAGTTTTTTTATTTTACACGTTCATTTTTGTATAGATTAAAAAAAATACTAGTAACTTTTAAGAGATATAACTTATAAGTGTAAACAAGCAAAATTTGAATATTTGACTCTAAATTTAAAACAAGATAAACTAAGTTCATATTTCAATACGTCACATATCTATAATCCAACTCAAACTTATTGATAAGTATTAAAAACGAAATCGCAAGACAACAACAGTCCGATAGATATAAGAGTTAGGATTAACTAAATTTACTACGATAAATTGTAATTTGTAATGAATGAATTGAACTAATGTGAACCATAATTTGACGCTTAATTTCATATGATGCCAAGTCGATTTGGTCAAATTTGAACTAGTACAATTTCAACCGAACTTGTCTACAGATTTCATAAATTAATAAAATCGAAATTGAGAGTAACCGACATAATAACAATACTAATAGACTAAATGGCAACGGTTCAAATTTCTCGAATGATTATATTTGATGTTAAATTTATAAAGATAATGTTAGAATAACTTAGATAAGTTCGAGTCGATACAATCTAAAATGATCTTGATAAATCAAAGTGAAAACTGAATATTTATCGGCCACTAGTTATAATAACCAACTAAGAAGAATATCTAGTCAGTCAGTCAATTGGTTATTGCTTAACTGATAAGTACTCGACTTACGATTATCATCTTGTATTATAATTTTCCAACCAATTAATTGAACTAATTTGAACATTAATCTAGAGCTAAATTTAATATCAATTTGGTCAAATTCAAACTAGTACAGATTAATAAAAACAGTGTTGTGAGATACCGAGACATGGTAATGGCTACTAATTTACTAAACCAAGTCTCATTGATACTAGTTAAGTACTTAACTTATTCATGTAATGACTATATTTAACATTAAACGGACTCGACTTAGATAAGTTTGAGTCAATATAATCCCAAATAAACTTGTTAAATCAAAGTGAAAACTAATACAATTCGAATTGAACTTATTTATATAAATTAAATTACATATTGTACATATATTTCATTATTTTTTAAATTATTTATATATTTACACATATTTCACTATTCTTTAAATTACATATATATTTACACGTTTTATTATTCTTTAAATTATATATTTTACCTTCATTTTCATGAACAAAATAATAACTTATTTTGTAATGTAAATTCTCTAAACTTATTAATTAAATTAAATTAAATTCTATTAATAATATCTTATAAAGTTATAATATAAAAATTTCCAACTTTTATTTTTGTCCTCTTATTTGTTTAACAAAAATCAAGATTTTCATCTCTACTTCTACTCTAGTAAAAATCAAAATTTTTGTCAAAAATTAGAATTAGATTTTGGAGGGAAAGCTCCGTCTCTTATTTTAGTTGTCAAAAAAACGAACAAAAATAAAAAAAAAACAAACTAGATTTTGGAGGGAAAGCTCCCTCTCTTATGAGAGACTTGCCAAAAAAATAGGGGTTGGGTCAAATTCAAATTCAGGTTGAGTTGGGTTTAGGTCACTTTTATTCAAATTGGGGATTGATTCGGTTCGGGTCTGATTCGGTTCGGTTTTGATTCGGTTCGGGTCTGATTCGATTCGGGTCGTAATCGGTCAATTATATTTCGGGTCGGTTTCGGTTTCGGGTCGGTTCGGTTTCGGATTGGGTCGTTTCGGTTCGGGTCTAAATCGGGTTCATTACATTTCGGATGTCGGTTCGGTTCGGGTCGGTTCATTTCGATTTTCGGGTCAAAATCGGTTCAATTGTTTCGGATGTCGGTTCGGTTTGGGTTTCGGGTTGTTCGGGTTAACCCATTCGGTTCAGGTCAGTTTTGCCAGGTCTACCGTCAATGCCCTCAACAAGTATAATGACTACACTCCAATTGATACCACATACGCTCAAGCCCTTGACCGCCTATTGGCTAAAGGGAAAATAGAATTGCCACTTATAAGAGCATAATTAGAAACTGCAAAACAATATAAAAACTAGGACGCAGGAAAATTCTGCAAATACCATCGTGCACGAGGACACAACATCGAGCAATGCTGGACCTTCAAGAACAAGCTGGAGAGCATGTTCCGTAATGGTTAACTCCCTCTCCCTAAGGCCGCCTAGAAACCAAGTAACAAGAAAAATCCTTTCAGCGGTACCTTAGCCATTTTCTCTAAACCCATTCCAGGTCAGTGGGATCCATCTGTGTTCCTTCAAGACATCAACGAGTGCAAACCACTTCCTAGCTTGCCTCCTCTAGACCCAGAAGTCCATGGATTATGGATAAGTGATGAAGAAGACATGTACACGACCAAAGATGGTAGTGACGATAACTTTTGGGGCACACCACCCTTAGAAGAAGATGACTTTTTGGGAGAACCAAAAAGTCTAGAAATCCAATTTGTTATTAGATCTGGACGAAACAAAGCACTTGTGGGTCCACAATAGACTCAAAAAGCCCCAAAGAACCTAAAGCTATTAAAGAAGAAGACCGAATCCTGAAAGAGCTTCAAAAGCTAAAAGTTAATATCTCTATCTGGCAACTCATATCTGCTTCCCAAAAATATAGGCAGGCCTTAATTGACGCACATAGCAAAATTGAGGTCGCTCATGAAACCACGCCTGAGGAAGTAGTAGGATTGGTCAACAGTAGGTACAGAACCATTACCTTCGACCATAAAGACCTCCCTGAAGAAGGCGTTACACATGACAATGCCCTTTACTTAACTGTAACTTGCCTTAACAAGTTCATTCCCCAAACCTTAACAGACAACGGATCTATTATAAACGTTTGTCCCTCGAGGACCGTAAAAGGTTAGGTATCAGAGAGCAACAACTCTATAAACAGACTGTTCATCTCATAATTCTACGAGGACAGTCTTGGGAATGGTGACCTTACCAATTAATGTAGGGCCAGTAGTGAAGAACATTGACTTCCAAGTCCTAGACATTCCAGCTACATTTAACCTGCTTCTAGGACGCCCTTAGTTACATGACCATCAAGCAGTGCCCTCTATAGTGCAACACAAAGTTAAAATGATCATTAAAGGTCAAGTTGTAACTATCAACGGGGACAATCTCTTCGCTACTATCTCCTCAAAAGAATCGGTCATCGAAATTGAACATGACGCTGATGATAGGGAACTTTATGGGTTTAAGATTATCCTTGCTTTAGACAAGGATGAAGCATTTCTCAACTTCAATCCTTATGGCAACCTAGTGTCTACTCGATGCTAAGGAAGAGAGTATATTTTCCAGGCCTAGTTGTAGGCAGGAGGGCATACGACCCTATCTTTCCACCCATTGACCCCACTAATAACTATAAATTTGGGCTAGGCTATCAACCTACTGTTAAGGAAATAGCTCAAGCCAAGTGGGAAATTCAAACTAGGAGGACGACACCATACACAATTCATTTTATCATGCTCTTTCCTCATACTCTAAACGGGCAGTTTTCTGAAAGAAGGGGGTGACTTCCTTTACTACGGCTTTCCTGAGCCTTACTACTTCAAAGAAAATGAGGCACCCTATGTCCTCAAAGAGGGACATTCGACACACCAGACTGGACTAATATGACTGGGAGTAATATCTCTGGTCTGGGGAATTCAGTTTCGGTACTATCCTGAGCCATGTCGCACGCACAATTTGATTCGTCCAGATTCATCACCGACATTGACGTCGAAGGGTCCAAGCATATTACTTGGATCGATGCTAAGGAGGGCCAAGAATTTGCTGTTAGCTTAGGAGAGCATCCCATTCCTAAGTCTAGCTCTAGGGCCTTTATTCCTGTTTCTTCTAGTTCATCTTCTAGTTCTGTTGTTTCTAATTCTACTATTTCGGTTTTCGAGTCTGATGTATTCATTTCCTCGTTTAATAAGATGAGCCTTTTTGCTTACTCTTTGCCTCCTCCTATTTTTAATTGTTTTGCCTCTAATGATAAAAAGAAATCCCTAAGGAATTAATAAAAGCTATGGAAGGTCATGAAAATCGCTCACCAATAATAGAGGAAACAATAACAATTAATCTAGGATAAGTTAATCAACCAAAGAGGTAAAAATTGGGAAAACACTGAATCCAGAAGAGTAGAAGCAATTTACTTCGCTTCTTAAAGAATTCATAGATGTCTTTGCATGGTCCTACAAAGACATTCCGAGGATAGATCCAAGTCTAGCGGAACATAGATTTCCACTTTACGAAGATGCCAAGCCAATAAAGCAGAAGCTCAGAAGATGAAACCTGAGTGAGAACTGAAGATTAAGGAAGAAGTCCAGAAGCCGTTAAAGGTTGGGTTCATCAAAGTAGTCCACTATCCTAAGTGGCTAGCAAACATAGTACCGATTTTGAAGAAAGATGGCGGGGTTAGGATATGTGTCGACTTCAGGGATTTTGTAATGCCCCGACCTTAACCCAATACATTAACAAAGATTAATAAATATTAATGAGCGCGTGCACTTCAATTCACACTTTCATTTCTCATGATCATATACATATATTATGTACTTGTACAAGTAGCCATTTTATGTGTTGCAGGACTCAGATGATGATAACGATGCTTGGCTAAAAATAAATAAATAAATAAATAAGCAAATAAAGTATGCTTTGTGATAATAATAATAATAATAATAATAATAATAATAATAATAATAATAATAATAATAATAATAATAATAATAATAATAATAATAGGGAGACAATTATTGGAATCATAATAATAATAATTCCCACGCCGAAAGGTTGTAATAATTATTCAAGTCGGGAATTCTTAAAACCGACATTTTTTAACTTGGGCTTAACTATTAAGATATATGGACTTGTTGAGAAGAGGGCCCAATAATTAGAAAAAAAAGGGTGCTGGAATCAGATAGAGGAGAGAGATTTTTAGATTCAAAATTTTGTCTATTTAAATCCCAAACATCTCAAAAACTCCACCTTCCTCATTTGTTTCCCTTCCCAACAAAACTCACCTGCCTCACTCAATCCCCTCTACTGCCCAGCCAGGCTTACCACCACCAACTCCTCCGGTCGCTGTCACTAGAGCCACCAGCCGCCGGCAACCGCGGGTTTTTGCTGCTGCCCTGCTGCTGTGTCTGCTGTAGCTGCTGCTGCTGTCACCAGGCCAGCCGCCGCCGCTAGTCGTCGCCGCCACCGGAGCTCCGTTCAACCACCCCTTCCCTCATAAAAACCTCATTTTCTTGTGGGTTTGGGTAAAAGCTTCAACCTTCAACTAATGAATTTCTTTAACTTTTAAGAATAATTAGTTAGATGTTTCATGCAAGGGTTTATTGTGTAAAATCAGATTACATAGCCATTATTATACTTTTGGGGATCGTTGATTGGAAATGTTAACTGGAGTTGCCCAAATCTTGGTATGAGAAGTAATTATTTTGCATGCGCTTTTAATGGGTTTTAGTGAGCTAATATGATACTTACAATGATGGAAAATTTATAAGATAAACCTTTCATAGATATCTTACAAAGACAAAATACATAGAGCATAAGAAAATGGAGTTTTGAAGACTCTGCCACCCACCACGGGTGCCCCCACAGCCTGTGGAGCAGGCCGTAGTGGCCAGCAGCATGTTAATTGACCCAAAACACCCACCACGGGTGCCCCCACAGCCTGTGGAGCAGGCCGTAGTGGCCAGCAGCATGTTAATTGACCCAAAACACCCACCACAGGTGCTCCCACAGGCCGTGGGGTAACCCGTGGTGGCCACCAGAAGCCCCCACGGACAGTGGGAAGGCCCTTGATGACCTCTAGAGCAGACCATTGACCCCACTGGCCGTGGGGAGGTCCGTGGTGGCTTCCAAAGCAAAGGAAATTTGGTTTTCATGATGATTCAAGTTTATTAGAAAATTTTGGAGGAATAGATTAACTCAAATGGTATGCATGTAAAAAAATTAAAATGAAACTTTAAAAGAGTACATTATTATGTGAGGATTTAAAAAAAAATAGGCACGCATGTTGTGCTATGAGGATATGGATTAAAAATGTGAATTAAGGAGATTAGGTAAGTTGAATGATTTAAAAAGTTGAAGACAATAAGTAATTTTGGGGAAGATTAAAGAAAATAAGTCATTTTGAGGGTTAAAGGAATGAAGTGATTTGGATTATTGAAGTAAATTAAAAGAAAATAAATGAGGTTCAGAATATAAGAAAATAAGCTAACGTAGACGATTTATAAGAATTGGGTTAGATATCCAAGTGAAGAATTAAACAACGTTGGAGGATTAAACAATTAGGTGGGTAAGAGACTTAATTTAGGAAGGGACCGATTAACACAGTATGTGTTTTGTGGAGAAATGGTCAAGTGAACCTTATGATCATATTGCGTGTCAAGACGGGTTGGTATAAGTTACAATATGTTACTTTAAAACGTCAACCTATAAAATTTAACCAACTGATTAAGCAATCTGCGAAATGATTTGGCCTTCATAAATTCATCTAGTCATGGGAAGTTACAAAAAGAAAATAATGTATGTAATAACAATAGTAATAACAATAGCGATGGTAATAGTAACGATAATAAATTTGATTACTAAGAGTATTGGACCTATTAATGAAACACTTTATTTTGTTAAGGCACACACGTCGTTCATCCGAGTCAGCAACTTCAAAGGGATCAGAAAGAATATTTCCACGATTTAAGGTATGTTTATTGTTTGTACCTTACGAAAATCCACCTGTTTATATCTACACCAAAACGGTTTGCTTAATAAAAAAGGAACCATTTCAATTTAATTGTCACCTAATTATGTGGCTCGCCCCATATTAATCATGTTATATCATGATCATATCATATCATATATATTTGGCCATTATCAACCAGACTTTGCCGATCGGTCTGGGTATGCAAATATTTAGGGAAATCGATGATCGTAAGGAGCCACTCAGATATAAATGAATAATTGTTTTACTATATTCTTCCTATCTGATTTATAAATGAATTGAAATGCATGCGCTCAAATCATATATCTTCACCTAATTATTTACAGTACATAGATAAGCGTATTGAGCTTTGACTCATTATTTTGAAATGTTTTATCTGTTTTGTTTTAGGTAAAGCTACTATAGAAGCGAGCAAGAAGTAGGTTGTCTACTGGCCGAAGTGTCTTAGGGGCTCACAGTCGTGGTGACCGGTCGTGTCTTGAGTTATTTTGGTTGCACTTTAAGTCATTACCTTGACGACATATATTTTATTTTCTCTACTTATGTTGATCTTCGTTGGACATTTTACTTTCGAAGTCAGACCTTATCAAATATGGCACGTAATCTATCTGAATGTTGCTTGTTCCTTATTTGGAGCGGCGGTAACGCCTCTAACCTATATTTCCGCTGCGCTAATTACTAGTTAATCAGTCCTTAGGATTAACCAGGTGATTATGGGGTTTGGGGCCGTTACAGATTTAAATAAGGTAAGTCCCAAAGATGATTTCCCACTACCCCATATCGATATTCTTGTAGATAATACAATGGGACATGTCTTCCTCTTGTTTATGGATGGCTATGTTGGGTACAATTAAGTAAAGAGGGTTGTAGAAGACATGGAGAAGATGACCTTCATCACTTAATGGGGGATGTACTGTTATGTGGTAATGCCGTTTGGGCTAAAAATGCAGGAGCTGCATATCAGAGGACGACCACAACATTACTGCATGACATGATCCATAAAGAAGCCTAGGTCTATGTGGACAACATGATCATTAAGTCCAAAGATAGGGTATGACACTTATCTAGCCTTAGAAAATTATTCGAAAGACGATCGAGAAAGTACAACATGCGCCTTTGTCCTCAAAAGTGTGCCTTTGGGGTAACCTTAGGAAAATTATTAGGCTATGTTGTTACTCTTAGAGGAATTAAAGGTGATCCATCCAAGATCAAAGTTATCCAGGACATTTCACCGCTGAAAATAGAGAAGGAGATACGAGATTTCCTAGGGCATTTACAGTCCATTAGTCATTTCATATCAAAACTAACTATGGTTTGTGGACCCATTTTCAAGAAGCTGAAGAAAGGGTTTGAACCTATTTGGAATGGCGAGTACCAAAAATTATTCGAGAAGGTTAAGGACTATTTGGCCAACCCTCCAGTGTTAGTGTTACCCCAACTAGGGAAGCCTTTACTCTTATACCTCGCCACAACAGAAACCATGATGGGAGCCATACTAGCTCACGAGATGGAAAGGAAGAGCACGCAGTATATTATCTAAGTAGGAAATTCTTAGATTGTGAGACTAGATACATGTCATTAGAGAAGACATCATTGCCATCAATCTAGGCTACTAAGAAGCTCAGGCGCTGCATGTTGACCCATATGGTACATGGGTGGCACCAATGGATCCCAGTAAGTACATTCTTGAGCAACCAACCATTAGCAGCAAAATAGTTAGATGGACTGTAATGGTAGTAAAATTTGAACTCAAGTATGTTCCTCAGAAAGCGATCAAAGGAACTATAGTGTTAGAGTTCTTAACCGATCCTCCTATAATTGAATTGCAACCCGAACACCTCGACTTCCCAGATGGAAACATTTTACAAGTAAAAGTGGACATGTGGACCATGTAATTTGACGGCGCCTCTAATCAGAAAGCCTTCGGAGTAGGGATCCTTCTAGTCTCGCCGAGAGGAGCACATACTTCCATCTCAGTCAAGTTAGATTTTGAGGTCACCAACAACGCCGCGAAATATGAAGCATGCATCCTGAGACTTCATGTTGCCATAAAGATCGGAGCCAAGAGAATCGGGGTTTTCAGTAACTCCAGTCTGGTCATTAATCGGATCCTACAGAAATGGAGGGTACGTAATGAAGCTTACCAGGCACATCTGATCGAATTAGCAAAACATTTTAAAAGCATTTCACACACATACCTTCCTAGGGATGACAGCCAATTTGCGGATGCTTTAGCTAAATTAGCATCCACGATCAATATCCCTAATGACATTCATTCAATACCCATCCATATAGAACGACAGAGTCAGCTTGTGTTCGTATATGTACTCGAAGTGTTTAGTACCGACCAAACCAATTAGTACCATGACATCTATCAATATCTAGACATACAAGAATATCCGTTCGACTCCACACCTAGAGCCCTACAAGCCATAAGGATGCTAACAGCTTAGTTTTTCATCAACCAAGGACAATTGTACAAGAAAACCAACATAGGAATTAGCTTACATTGTGTCAACCAACGCATCATGGATGGTGGGAAATGCAGACCCCATATGAATGGGAGAATGTTGGTTCAGAAAATTCAGAGGTTAGGATACTATCTGGTCGACCATGGCAACAGATTGCCATGAATTCGTTAAGAAGTGCCATAAGTGTCCGATATATGCAAGTCTATAACACCAACCACCATCGTTTCTCACGACACTTGCATCAGTCTAGCCATTCTCGGTTTGGGGCATCGATATCATTGGCAAACCCCTAAAGGAACAGGTGGTCATGAATTCGTATTAGTAGCAATTGACTACTTTACTAAGTGTGTAGAAGCAGCCTCCTACGCAACTTTGACATCCAAGCAGGTAGCCAAGTTCATCAGTCGAACATTATTTGTTGATATAGGGTACCCCATGAATTGATAAGTGACCATGGTAATCACTTCAAGAATGACGTAACAGATCTACTAGAAAAGTATAAGATTAAACATCACAAATCTTCTGCTTATCACCCTAACACCAACAGAACAGTCAGGCCTGTCGAAACCACGGCCGGCTCGAGAGCCTCCGCCGAGCTTCCCCACTTTTGTCGAGTCTCTCTTTTCTTTAAGGATTAATTCTGAAGATGGTTTTAGAAAGTTAATTTTGGAATGTGGGGATAAACCTTTTATTAAGATTTTCGAATGTTATTAAATCAAGTCGAAATGAATTAAATTAGACTTGATTGGCAATTTGATTAATCATTTTATTTTAGCAATTATTTTAGAAGTCTTGGGATCTTATTTCCTAATTAAGGAACAAACGATATTACGGTTGTGATTCTGCCTGGGGCCTCGGGGTCAGATTGGTGTGAAAACACCAATATGGACCAAAGCCACCACCGCCACCCCACGGTGCTGGCCATAGCCAGCACTAGGGGAAGGCGGGCGCCGACCAGAGGCCGTGGCTGGTGACAATCCGAAGAAAATGGCTAGTTTTATGAATTGTGTCTAGCGTATGGTAGTGATAAGTTGAATGAGTGCTCGGATAACACAATAATCGAATATTCTTTAGCTCTTTAGACATATTCAACTGTGAAAGATGAATGTTCAATATCAATTTTGGCAGAGTAATGTTTAGATGAGAGTATTCTGGTTAGCTTTACGTAGTGTGAGGCTAAGGTAGGAAGCCATATGGGAATCGGAGCTGAGGCTCTCTATTTATAGGAGAGGACCTAGGTAACAAATGACCTAGGGTTTGCCTCCATTCAGCCCTTTAAATAGCTGAAAGAAATCTGGACCATTCCTTAAGAAATAGAACCGGATTAGAAGATAAAACCTGATAGAACTGGTTAAAATGGAGAAGGCGGGCGTCGGCCAACCAGACCCTCTTAGGGTTTCATACCCTAGTTGTGTCTCCGAGGATTCTCCAAGCTCAAAACACACTGTTCCACTTTTTTTCTAGAAGGCCGGCGCCGGCCTTACGACGTTGTTTGGAGGGGAAAGCTTCTAGCCTCGTCCGGGCTATCTCACGAAGCTTAAAATGCAGCACTTTGATGCTCCCGATCATGAAATGCAATGCTTTAACGTCATCTTCGGGTCTTCAGCTCCTTGTCTGACTTATACAAAAATAGAATTCAGTATTGTGTACTTGGACTTTCCTCGCACGCATCATGGGACTCTACAATCTCTAAAGGCTCGGCCTGGCTCGGGATGGTCCGAATGGAAAGAGGATTTGTGGACCGACCTAAGGCAAAAGGCTATATAAGTGGTGCTGGGGGTTCTTTGTGGTTTACTGGCTTATATTGCACCGATCGATCACAATCCAGAATCCAAATCCACAAATAGGACTCGGGATTATCATCATCGGACCAACAAAACAAAACACGAGAACTTTTTAGGCGTTTACAGTTAGCCCCCACTTTGACCGAGTCTATAAAGACGAAGGGTCAAAGTAGACACTAAAGGGTACTCACCTCAATTTATATAAGGCATTGTATGATGTTTGGAATTGGTTGTAGTCAAACCCGAACTCCAAATTGAGACCTGAATTTGATCGCGATGCATGCATTCTCGAAATTCGGTAAAAGGATCCTAAGCCTTGGCTTGATCGAGCCTGAAGCTTGGCATGTTTTGATACTGAAATTCCGATCGTCTTTTGATCTGAAGCTTAGCTAAATAATCTGTTATGATAGCATACGTGTTAGTGAATAATTGAATTGACAAAAGATCGGTGTTTGTACTTGGATAATTCAGTCAAAACAGATCGATACAACTGTTCTAAAAAGCTGATTATTGAGCCCGGATGCTCCCACTTGCATGCATAAGGGACGAAAATCACATGCTCCAAGAGGACAAAGCTATTCGGACAAGGGAAGTTGGCTAGGTTGCAAAAGCCGTCGACGATTAGACTCCTCGGTGCCTCGTGGCTGGTGCCAGCTAGCCTTTGGCAGGCGTGGCACCCGCCTGCCTGACCAGATTCCTTTGGTTCCCCATTAATTATTTCAACCTTGTTTTATATGCTTGGACATCTTGACCAGTTTTCCTATAAAGGGGTGCATGGTGTGTTTCATTTTACACACCAACTCTTCATCTTACTCTTGTTATCCTCTTGCATTTCCTTGTTTGCTCCTTCTTGAAAGCTAGTTGGTTCTCAGGAGTTCTTTGTTTTCAAATTGCCTAGAAGAAAGGCTCATTGTATAGGGAGAACTAGAGCTGAGAGTCTTACTCAAGACTCCTTCATCGAGCGCGAATGGCGTCCGCAAAATGAATAGGAACCAAGTGATCTTCTAGTTGAAACCGAAAGCCATGTTTCTTCACCTGCCATCTCCTGTTCGGTAAGCTAATTGGCTTAACCCTCTTCATTTTCTCATTTAGAGTAAAGTCCTAAACAAAATCTTGTTGGATTTCATCTTGCAGAAAGGCTCTATTCGAAGCAGTGGAGCCATCCCAAAGTTTATGGAGAGGTACGAGAGGATGCACTTTCCTCTCGAGAACGTCATGTATAATGCTAGGTTTGGGCCTCTCTACATTGCTTTATGCCATCTCATTGATAGCAGAGAGAGGGATCCTATTAGACCCATCAGTGAGCGGTTTTGGGTTACCACCAATACGTTCCACCTCCTTTTTGGTGAGATGACAATAACTCATTTCGATTTCGCAGTTTTATCCGGTTTAGGCTTTTCGAGGGAACCTTTAGCTTATGACCGGAATTTGTACCAAAATCGTGACTACCTCCGTCACCTTTTTGGTCCCGTAGCCGACAAATTTCCACATAATAATCACTTTAAATACACCATTCTTAGTGACGCTTTTGAGGATGAAGCCTTCTAGCCACAACATTCTCCTCAACAATAAGTTAGGCTCATGCTTGCTCTTCACTTGAGTATAGTCCACTTTTTGGATAAGGCTGCCAAGGTTCAAGTTCACTATTTGGTGAACCTAGTGGATATTGATAGAATAAAGGAGCTCAATTGGGGTACTCCCTCATATACTTGCCTCATTAGGGGCGTCCGTGCCGGTGTGGGGCATGCAAGCCCGAGTGGATTCTACCAACTATATTCCTTTAAACGGCTTATGGAAGATCATTGAGGTATGCTCAAATTTTCCTTTCTTCAATATTTACTTTTTATCCGGTGTCAATAAAAAGCTTTACTTGACTTGTTAAAATGTAGTCGTGGTTATACGAATACTTTCCACATCTATTTCCTGGCTCAACGAATCGCCTCATGTTACCCTCGTCCGTATCATGAGCTAAAATAAATCTTGAGTGAACTAAAATACATGAGATAGGCTTTTTGAGGTCAACCCTCAACCACGTTAATTTGGTATGTTACTTCTATTCCCAAAATTTGCTCCAAAATAGGCCCAAATGAGGTTTTCAACACACTTTCAACATTCTGGTCATGCCGACAGCCTGGATCAGCTACTGTGGGACCGGCCATGGTGTTGTCCAGCCCCTTATATTCACGATTTTTGTCCATGTTTTTATTTTTTTCATTTTTCTTCTTGATTTCTCGATAATTCTTATAGTAGGCCAACTTCCATCCTTGGGCCCAACTTCAACTTCCCAAAAATGTCCTTGCGGCTCGGGAATTGAGTGAGAGAAGGATCTTGTTTGAAGGTTCTTTTGGATTTTGTTGATAACTTGTGGTGAGGGTTACTCCTTAAATTCGCGTTAACACATGGCCTCCATTTGTTCCTGTCGATCCTCCTTCGACCATGTTATATTTTTGTTCTTTTTCTCCAACCGAGCAAGTGACGACCATGGTAGGATATCCATTTACCTCATGTTTGAATTTACACACCTCCTACACCCATCATGCATCTCGCATCATGACCCAACTAGTAAGTGCTCAACTCCTTTCTTATAACCTTGAATTTCTTGTATGAAATTAATTGTCCTTTTTCTTTTGCATCTCACTCTTGCTGATATTTATATTCCGAGTCTCAATGTGGATGTTACTATGCCCGGGGACCTCCTCACTTCGTCACGATCCTCGAAATCCCGGAAGAGGAATGCGTTGGGAATCCCTTTCCTATAAATTGGTGAGGGGTAAGAGTTATGTGCTCTTTTCCTTTTAGTTATGTGCTAAAAGTGTCTTCCTCATTGATAGCCTCAAATAAACTTTGCAGTATGACCGGGAACAATTAGGACCATATCTATTAGGTTGCAGTAAGCTCTTCATGGAATCTAGAATTTCTTTATCGGTCGATCTTTCTCTACTTCTCGAGTAAGTCCTCAATTAGTGTAATGCTAAATTCTTTAAGCTTTTAGTGATTTGCTAATCGCTTCCTTGATCTTGTAGAGTCGCCGATTGAGAACCACTCCTTCCGGTAGTCTACCTGGTGCGCCCGAGACATCATCCCAAACTCATGAGAAACAAATGCCTTCTAGTAGTAATGCTAGACTAGGCTCGTCACGGCGTTCTTCACGGCGTACTCATCATAGGAGTGCATCCGAGGCAGGACCTAGTGCTTCCGGACCTAGTACCTCCGATGCGGGACAAGGTTTGTCCGAGGAGAGCTTGAATATCATACCCTTACAAGCCTTTGATCAACACGAGAACCCTCTTGACTTCCCTCGGTCTTCTTATAGCAGACCATCATATGGGGCTTCTCAGTCTTGGGACTAAGGAGGTGGTTCGTACAAAGGTCATGTAGGTGGTCGATTCTCTACGTCCTGTCTTGGATGACTTCAGGAATTATATCTTCGATGATGACTCGATGGCGATACATAGATGGCCCCTTACTCGCTTCCACTGCTGCTCATTAATGGACCTCTAGTAGGGTGCTTGTTTATATATTATTTATTTTGTAATGAAGACTTTTATGCAAGACTCAATTCTAAAAATGCGTTCTTTTATTTAATATGATGCACACAACCGAGGAAAAATAACAAAAAAAATTGGGCACTAGCCCCCATTCCCCCTAAAACAAAATAATAAAAAATAAAATAAGAAATCTCAAGTGCATAGTCCAAATAAGGTGTGGTCCACGACCTAGGATGAGAAACAAAAAAACCAAGGACTGCTCCGGCCCACAAGAAAACACGAAACCGGCGGGGCTTGAGATGAGGCCTGCACCGGCCATGTACGAGTCCCACAAGGACTATAGTGCCTCATTGTTCGAGTCATAATAGGATTCCAAGAAGTCCAGAAAAATGCCTATAAATACAATTGCTCAGTCGCAACAAGAAATACACACAAAAGCCTTCACATACCCGCAAAATATCCTCTACTTATGTCCATACATAAAACCATGGATTTCATGACCTAATTAACTTGGTGGATGCATGAGATGAGTAACATGGATAGGTCGGGGTTATACAATTATGGGTTAAATGTCTCTTTTTAGACTTCGTTAGGTGAAAATTTATTGGCCATTCTTAAGGGCCGTTGTAGCTTATTGGGAACACCATCACCATGTCTTCAGGTTTGGGTAGAAGGAATTGTGCCCTCTGCTCGAAGAGTTTGATGCCATACTAGGCGGTTTTAGGCGAACAAAACCAGACTGTTCCTAAATCCTCGGAAAGTCTCCATGAAAAGTACAAATATCTTCTAAGATTGAGTAAAAAGCATCTAAGGTGGATCCTTATTGGGAATCGGATTAGCTTAACCAATCGATAAAGCATTAACGCAACGTGTATGCTTATGATGAGTCATTATCTCAAGACGGCGAGCTATAATTACTTGTCCGATACGGGGATTCTTGCTAGTTGGGGGTCACGAGGACTTCGCACCAACGTCTCTGCTAAGTCCGGCGGAACAGTGAGAGGATTACTTGTTCCCTAACTCCACTAATAGTTGCTAAAACAATCATAGGCTTAGACCGAGTTGAAGCCAACGCCGAACGAATTTTCGCGGTAGCCCGCTGTTATTGCAGGTAAGCACTAAAACAAACGGAAGCAAAAACAGTAGACCAGGCATCGGAGCCGATCATAAGGTGCCAGTCCGGTGCCGGCCGGAGGCCAAGGTGCCTTCATCTTATTTTGAAAAACCTAACTTTCGTTCTCGCTTTTATTGACGTTATTTTTATTGTTTCGATTTCGCTCCTGCTGGGCCTAAAAGTTAGACTTTGACCATGCAGGACACTAATTTCTGATTTTGCATCCGTGATGTGCAGATCCGGCTAATGGAACATCTCGAAACTCATCGAAGCTCCTCGGAATTGACACGTACCTAGCAAGCCATTTCTACTATCGGAAATAAACATCATCGGTAGTTGATCATCGTGCTTCCCGATGGGATGAATATCTCAAAAATCATAGTTATGACCTATTATGGTATGTGAAACATTGGAAGGTGTCCTAGTTCAAAACACACACTACACAACATCCGTACATTTGTCTATTGGGCCTCGAGGAGAGCATGTATTACTTTCCAAACCGTGTGGTGCGGCAAATGGATAGAGAACAAGTAATATCGTTACTAGATTGCATCCGGCCCGTTACTTTTGACTTGTTTAGAGGACACGGTAGCTCTAGATGGATTGGGTCATGGCCTGAGTACTTGGAGAGGTCTTCCGAAACTGTTAACCCCTCCGGCCTTGCCGACACCAGCACGAGTTGCAAATATCTGCTGTTTCTCCCTATTATCTAGAGTGGATAATAGAAGTCGACCCCGTGCGACGAAAAGCATTGAGACTTAGAGAACTAAACCCCAAAGAAGTCGTTCCTCGCTGCTACCCCTCTACAAATCCGTGGAGTAAACCCTCGGCTGGTCGCACGCGCTCGTTGAAAAGAAACTGAAGCTAAAGAAAATGAAGAAAGGAGAGCCCGACGAATCCAAGAGCTAAAGGAATGCACCCAGGATGAGGAAGCTGAGTCTAATGATCCTAAAGGAAAGAAAGTGAAAATAGACTAGGACTTGAATTCTCAAGAGTTTGAGATAGAATAAAAGGAGGATTAGCTTTTCCTCTTTAGAACAGATGTTTATTTATTTTTATTTTACAAGTATTATGCTCGTAATTAAATTCCTTTTATTAGCTATGTATTCAGGTAAGTAGTAGGCTTACCCTTATTGAATAAAAGTAAGTGTTATGCTATGCTTTTCATATTTGTATCACTCACTTAGAGGTAGAATACCTAGTCTTATAGTCCAGGAACTTCTTACTAAGATAGTAAATCGCGCATTCTTCTTTTCCCTCCTGTTGAGCTAACATGGCTCCATAGCTGTATCTGTTGTGGTGAGATATAAAAGAAAAGGTTTTCCTGATTGGGGTGGAACTAACACTAGAGGATTAGTCAGCTATTCCTTAACCTTCTCGAATGCTTATTGGCAGTCGGTATCCTAACTAGGCTCGATACTTTCTTTAACTTCTTGAAAATGGGTTCATAGACCATAGTCACTTTTAATATGAAACGACTAATGTACTGCAAACGTCCTAGGAAACCGCTTGTCTTATTCTCCGTACTTGGTGGAGGGATTTCCTTAATACCCTTGATCTTGGATGGATCAACTTCAATTCCTTTAAGACTAACAACAAAACCTAATAGTTTACCTAAGGTTACTTCAAAGGCACACTTTTGATGATTAAGGTGCATGTTGTACTTCCTAAGTCTATGGAAGAAATTTCTCAGGCTTGGTAAGTGCCCTACCCTATCATTAGATTTTATGATGATATCATCTATATATACTTCAGCTTCCTTATGCATCATATCATGCAGTAATGTTGTTGCTGTCCTCCGATATGTTACACCTGCATTTTTGAGCCCGAATGGCATCACCACATAGCAATAAGTTCTCCATTGATTGATGAAAGTTGTCTTTTCCATGTCTTCCTCAGCCATCTTCACTTTGTTACATCCGGCGTAACTATCCATGAATGAGAATAGAGCATGACCCATTGTATTATCTACTAGAAAATCGATATGAGGCAATGGGAAATCATCTTTGGGATTGGCCTTGTTCAAATCCCTGAAGTCGATGCACATACGAACCCTGCCATCTTTCTTCAGGACGGGAATTATATTTTTCTAACCACCGAGGATAGTGAACCACCTTAATAAACCCAACCTTAAACTATTTCTGAACTTTCTCCTTAATCTTCAAGGCTCATTCCGGTTTCATCCTCCTCAACTTCTGCTTAACTAGCTTAGCATCTTCATAAAGCGGAATTTTGTGTTCTACTATACATGTATTTATACCCAGCATGTCTGTGTAGGACCATGCAAAGGCATCGATGAACTTTGTGAAGAGTGAAGTGAATTGCTTTTTCTTTATTATATCTAAAATTTTTCCAATCTTAACCTCTTGGGGTTGATCGATTGACCCCAGATTGATTGTTATTGTTTCCTCTATTATTGGTGAGTGATTTTCATGATCTTCCATGGCTTTTATTAATTCTTTAGAAATTTCTTGTTCATCATTAGAGGCAAAAGAATTAAGAGCAAGAGGAGGCAAGGAGTAAGCAGAAAGATTCACTTTATTGAACGAGGAAACAAGTATATCAGACTTGGAAACTAAATTGGAAATGACAGAATTAGAACTAGAAACAACAGAAGAAGAAGATGAATTATAAGCCCCAACACTAGACTCGGAAGGAAGGTGTGCCCTTAGGCTAATAGCAAATTCTTGGCCCTCCTCAAGCATCAATCCAAGTGATATGCTTGGACCCTTCCGTGTCAAGCATCGGTGATGAACCTGGATGGACCAAACTGCAGATGCGACATAGCTTGTGACAAGTATTGAGGCAGAGTTCCCTTCTAGATTACTCTCTTGGCCAAATAGAAGACCGAAAAGATTGCTTCCGACGAGATTGGTCCAATCTGATGTGGATTGTCTCTTTTGAGAAGGTGAGGTGCCTCCTCTTCTAGAATATAACAGTCATTAACGATTTCTAGACTAGGTACTAGGATAACCTTCTCCTTGATGTAGTAGGGCTCAGGAAAACCATAATAAGGGAAATTCTCTCCTTCTCTTAGAAATTGTCCATTCAGGGTATAAGGAAAGGGCTTAATAGAACGGACTATGTGTGGTGCAGTCCTCTTTACTTGGATTTCCCACTTGGCTTGAGCTATTTCCTTAGTTGTAGGTTGATAGCCTAGCGCAAAGTTGTAGTTGTTAGTGGGTTCAAGGGGTGGAAAAATAGCGTGGTATGCCCTTTGGCTTGCAACTAGATCTGGAAAATACCCCTTCTCCCTAAGCATCGATTGGACAATAGGGTTGCCATAAGGGTTAAAGGTAAAAGGTGCTTAATTCTTTTCTAAGGCAGCAACGGTTTCAAATCTGTACAGTTCTTCATCATTAGCATCGTGCTTGATCTCCACTATATACTCTTTAGAAGTGATAGCAGCACAAAGATCATCCCCAGTTAACGGTTATGACCTGACCTTTAATGATCATTTTGACCTTTCAATGTAGTGTAGAGGGCACTACTCGATGATTGTGCAACCAAGGGCATCCCGAAGTAGATTAAAAGTAGCTGGGATATTTAAGACTTGGAATTCAATGTTCCTCTCCACTAGCCCTATATTGATTGGTAAGGTCACTATTTCCAAGAATGTTCTTCTATAATTATCATATGCTCGGAGATGAACAGTTTGCTTAGAGAGTTGTTGCTCCCTAATTCCTAACCTCTTAGCAGCTTTCCAAGGACATATGTTAACCGCTAATCCGTTGTCTACCGAGGTTAAGGGAACAAACTTGTTAATGCAAGTTACATTTAAATAAAGAGCATTGTTGTGTGCAACGCCTCCATCCGGGAGATCCTTCTCATCAAAAGTAATGGTTCCATCCCCCTTGTTAACCAATCCTACTACTTCCTCTAGCGTGGTTTCAGGAGAAACTTCAATCTTAGTGAGTGCATCGATTAAAGCTTGTCTATGTTTCGGGAAGCATATATTAATTGCCAGATAGAAATGTCGGCTTTTAATTTCTGGAGTTACTTAAGGATTGGATCTTCTTCCTTTGCAGCTTCGTGTTCTTTTTAGGGCTTCTTGAGTCTGTTGTGGGCCTAAAGGCACGTTGTGTCATCTTGATCTAGTAAGAAAATGAATAGCAGGGTTCTTAGTGTTTCCTCAAAAATCTTCTTCTAAAAGTGGTATGCCCCGAAGTCGTCACTATTGTTCTCATCATCTGTCGTTTCATAGACATCTTCTTTATCATTAACCTACAGCCCTTGGACTTCTGGATCTAATGATGGCAGATTGAGAATTAGTTGTGACTCATTAACATCTCGGATAAGGATAGAAGGATTCCACCGACCTGGTCCGGGTTCAATAAAGATGGCTAAGGTATGGCTAAAAGGGTTTTTGTTGTTACTTGGTTTCTGGGCAGCCTTAGGTAGGGGTAATTGGCCATTTCAAAACATATCTTCTAGTTATTGTTTTAATGACCAACACCATTTAGTATCGTGTCCTCGTGCACGATGGTATTTGTAAAATTTTCCCGCCTCCCAATTCTTAGACTCGTTTCGCGGTTTCGATTCTCGCTCTAATAAGTGGCAACTTTATCTTCCTCGTTCTCCAAGAGACGATCAAGAGCTTGAGCATAGGTAGTATCCATAGGAGTTTAGTCAGTACACTTGTTGAGGGCATTGACATCTGCACCCTCGGTATTGGAGGTTTTCTTCTCTTTGGAATGATAATTACGTCCATATCCGAGTTGCGACTTTTATGGTCGCGGTGGACGCTTTTTCTTCCATCAATAAACCAGCATCTTTGAGGGTCGAAAATTTGATCATGGGTAGGAATTTTAGGTTCTGATTATAAATGGGCTTAATGTTCTTCACAATAATGCGGACGATCTTTCTCGGAGGGTCGGTCAACCATGTGGGCTGCCTTTGATCTCTATCCGGTTAGGAAATTGTGAAGCTCTTCTTCTCACCTTGCTTGATTAACTCTAAGTCTCTAAGAGTAACAGGTAGATCCGTGTTATAGGAGTATTGATTGAGGAACTCCTTGCACATATCTGTCCAATTGGCAACCTTGTATAGGTCAACGGCATTATACCACTTCATGACATTAGTATCAAATGTCTATGGGAAGATGATGTGGTAAGTTTCTTCAGGAATGTTCTTAAGAGTCATTGCTCCCAAGAAGTTGCATACGTAACGATGGAGATTCACGGAACGTTCGAACTTAATATCGGACATAGTAAACTTAGGAGGTAGTTTACCCTTAGGAATTGAAGTGAATCCCTTATGATCAAAATAATGATTGCTGAACATGGATGACTCCCAAAACATTCGTTCTATCTAATTTATATGCGAATCGGACCGAGTTTGGGATTCAGGCTCGGGTGATTCATGTTTAGAATTATCTAGAGAAGATTGGATGGGTGGAGATGGTATAACCATAGCCATTTCCCTTTACACACGCTTAGCTTCTTCACCCTCTTCCCTTTTCTTACGTTCAGCTTCCTCATCTCTCTAACTAGCCTCCATAGCCCTTATGATGGTCTTAACATCTCTTGATATGGAAGATATATGTTACTCCTTATCACTTAACCTGGTTTCCACCTTAGCTATATTCTCATTAAGCATACCGAGGCTAAGATACTGTTTGGGATCAGGATCCATTTGAAGGGAACTCTTTTAGGTATTGTGTTAGAACAAGGAGCAGATTGTAACGGTGTAGTATGCACAAAGCTTGTCGCACCTGTGTAGACCATGGAGTAGAAAGAAATGACGATGTGTCAGACTCCTTGGCTAGGCGTTCTAATCTTTCAAAGCTCAGATTCGGATGATACTCGGTTGTCATAGATTTCCCTATTCTGAAGCCCAAAGGATGAGGTTTTGGACCATGTGAGAGAAGATCGCTTTTAGGAGGAAGGGGCTTAAGCACAAGACCCGAGGAGACAAAGGATGCTTTTATTTGGATGCACATAAAGACCGATATGATAAATGATTTGATTAACACATGATCCTTAAAGAAAATATGCTTCCTATATGATAATGCATTGTCCTATTTGAGATAAACTTTAGACTAAATACAAAATGAGAATGACGGACTTATCTATCCGAATATGAAATGATTTTATTTGGCTAATGCGAATGGACTCATCTAATATAAGATGATTTTATTTGGCTAATGCAAATGAACTCACTTATGTGAGATGTTTTTATTTGGCTAATGAAAATAGGCTCACCTAATTTGAGATAATTTTATTTGGCTAATCCAAATGCACTCACCTATGTGAGATGTTTTTATTTAGCTGATGTAAATGGACTCATCTAATATGAAATGAAATGTCATAATGCAAAAGAAAAGTAAAAGGACGGAACAATAAGAAAAGGAGCTTCCGGTAAGACCCCTTTCATAAATAGCAACTACTTAGGCTATTAGAAAGATAATTTTGAGATGACACGGAAAAATGCAAAGAATGGACCGACCTTATTAAGGAAAAAGGCATTTTGACTTTTGGCTAAATGCACATAATGGACCAACTATAGGAAATTTATTAAAGTGTTTTATTTCTCACCCATGCGAGGGTCTAAATCAAGTGCTCCTCACCTATTCCTACAGGCTCATGAGAAGAAGATTAAATCTAAAACAAACACACTCATCCAAGCATGCATATGAAATATGAGGGAAAACCTAGAAGTACAAAAGTTCTATGGCTCAAGAGTTCTAAAGTTTGGATATGGTGACACATAGTCTGAAATTTGGTCCCCCATGGGTTGCACAATGAAGGATACCGGCCAGAATTCCATTGCCTCTCGGTGAACGGAAAGGTTTAGCCTAAGCTGGCATGCTACGCAGGAGGAGGGACCGTTTCCTTGGCAAATCAAGCCTAGTTGGGCCTGCCGAGGAACCAATGGGAGCCTCTCTCTAGAAAGAGTTAAACAATGGGTACAACAAAGTTTTCCTAGTGGTCCAAAATAATATTTAAACTAATTCAAAGGTTACTAAACGCAGGATGTCTAATGCAAGCACATTATTAAAAACACACGACTCAAATTTTCAAGTTTCGCCCTTTTAATAAAAGTTTTATCCCCAACGAGTCGCCACTCGTAAAAACCGCGATCGACCCGGGAGCCTCCGCTGAGCTTCCCCACTCATGTCGAGTCTCTCTTTTCTTTAAGTATTAAATTTGAAGATGATTTTAGAAAGTCGACTTTGGAATGTGGGGATGAACCTTTTATTAAGATTTTCGAATGTTATTAAATCAAGTCGAAATGAATTAAATAATATTTGATTGGCGATTTTATTAATTACTTTATTTTAGCAATTATTTTAGAAGTTTTAGTATCTTATTTTCTAATTAAGGAACAAACGATATTAGGGTTATGATTTTGCTGTGCGGCCTTAGGGCCAGATTGGTGTGACCGAAGCCACCACCCCCACCCAACGGTGCTGGTCGTAGCCTACAGCAGGGAAGGCGGGCGCCGGTTAGAGGCCGTGGCTATTGGAACCAGCCTTGGTCGCAGCCTTATGGGTAGATCCAGATCCTAACGTCGTTTCTTCCTGCAACCAGAAAACACCGAGGTACGAATTTGCATAGAATAAAGCATAAAACAAGGGAGTCGCCAGTCAGCTTTTAAGAAGAAAAACTAACAAAACAAAAATTTTCTCTTCCAATCTAAGTATGGGAAAACTAAGATAAGAAGAGTCTAAAAATGACTCCATCGATCTTGAACCAAGAATCAGATTCGGGGCGAGGGTATGAAATATACGGACAAACCCTTTTGTTCCGCCCGTCCAAAGATGACCATTACAAGTTCGATAACGTGTAAATAAAAATGTAAGAAAACAACCATACAACATGCAAAATGAAATTAAAGCAACCAAAACATAACAAGGAAAACGATAAAAGAAAGATTGGCCCGACAAATTTCCCTTCGCTTTATGGGGCTACCAAACCTCCATTAGGACCTCAACGAGAGCAACACCCTACTCTCTAGTGTATGGCATGGAAGTAGTCCTTCCAATAGAGATCGTCGTTCCTCATTATGAATCATTGTAGAAAGTCATATTCCGGAAGCGGAATAGGATAAGGCACGCTACGGAGAGTTAGTGTTGCTGGATGAAAGACGATTGAATGCCTTACATTATGTCCAAATATATCAGGCACGTATATCAAGGGCATTTAACAAGAAAGTGAAGCCTTGTAATCTGTAGGTTTGAGATTTGGTGGGCTGGATAGACGGGCAATCTTCCCTGGTCTAATTTTTGTAATTATTTGTTTCAACGATCCGATCAGACGGTCCACTCGTCTAAATTAATTGTTATTCTATTTTAGGTAGTCTAATTAGACAGTCCATTGGTTTAATTAATTCTTTAATTGCTTTGATTAATTTTAAGTACGGTCCAATTAGGCGGTCCAAATTAGGTAGTCTAATTAGACAGTCCAATTAGCCTACTACTTACCCTAATACATACCCAATAAAAGGGAAATAAAAACAAGTATACTACTTGGAAAATAAAACTATTCTAAAGAGACAAAACCAAACTTCCTAAATTCTTTTATTCCTCGTAAAAATTCTCTTTAAAATATTAAGCCCTAATCTATCTTCACTTTTCTTCCCTTTCGGATCACTAGACTCAGCCGCATCATCCCGGGTGTGCTTCTTTAGCTTTTTAGTCTTGCGGGCCCTCCCGTCTTCAGCTTCCTTAGCCTCGAATACCCTTATGCGGGCTCCTTCATGAATTTGGGAGTTTATTCACGAATTTGAAGAGGTGCAGCGAGTAGGAACAGCTCCTCCGGAATTCGGTTCGGAATCCTCAATGCCTTGCGACGCTTGGGGTCTACTTTTATTATCCACTCTAGATAATATTCATAAACTATAGTGGTACGTTCATCTACGGGTTTCGAGTAGCTTCGGCAGGTTCATCCAATACTCAAGGCACCGTAAAACTCGCCTAGAACTGCCATGACACTGCAAACAGGTTTGAAGGTAGCAGGCCAAACACACTCTAGATAAGGGATCGCCTCGCTCTCGTCCCATTTGCCACGGAACATGGTCAAGGAAGTAGTATGTAGTGGTTTTTAGACCTAGTAGGCATACAAAGGGCTGCTGCCCAATATGTGTCCTAAATTAAGACATTTTCCAATGATTAATGTACCACTCAATGACACTATGGGTTTTAAGCCAAGCCTCCAACCAGGAAGCATGATGATCGGTTACCACGCTCAATCGCTTCCACTAACGTAACTTTGTCGCCGGTACGAGTCCACGTTTACAGGAGCTTGAATTAGTTGAAGGTGCTCCATCAACCAACTCTGCTTACACCAGATAAAAAAATCATTAGAGTCCTGCACGGTCGAATTCAACCTCATTTACAGCCCATTAGGAGAAAATACATAAATTAGAAAAGGACGAAAAAGAATAAATAAGACTTTTGGGCAAAAATCGGAGGCAGCAGCCAGAGGGCGCTTGGTGCCGATTATTATTTTTCTACTCACCTGCAATAACAGGGGGTTCGCAGCGAAGTCTTTGTACGGATTCCCTTCGACCTGGTCTAGCCTTATAATGGTTTCAGTGGCAATCGGTGGAGTTAGGGAACAATAGTCCTCCAATTGCTCCACAAAACTCAGTAACGCAGGAGGAGCCATATCCTTGTGACCTCCTACTAGTAAGAAATCACCTATCAAACAGGTGATTATAGCTCGATGTCTCGGAATAAGGGCGGACTCGACGAGTGCATCGGACGGTAATGCTTCATTAGATTCATTAAGTCCACCTTGTCCCTAATAAGAATCCAACTTAGATTCTTACTGTTCAGCTTCGGAAGGCGCTTATAGGGTTCATGCATATTCTCGGAGGACTTGGTCATAATAGGTTTAGTACGACATTGAATGCACATAATGGCATCAAACTCTTCGAGCAGGGGGCATAATTCCTTCTCCCGAAACCGGAAAACATGGTAATGTGAATCCCAGTAGGGCACAACTGCCCTTAGAAAAGTCTAATAGACTTTCACTTATCGAATGCTCGAATAGGTTATTTAGTCCATATTGGGACAAACCTATCGTATCAACATCTTTCATCTTGTGCATCCAATGGGACAACTCGTTATACGGTTCCTTCTAAGGAACTGGTTTTTCTTAGGGAATTGTAGAAGAAAGTTTAGAAGGCATAATTTTTAGTATCTCACAGAGGGTCCAATTTATAGTAGTGTCCAGGTTTAGAGTCGTGTTACACCACACCATTGAAGACCACCAACGCCTTAGTCCTCTACATGGGCGAGGCCTGCCAAACCGGCTGGTCTAACTTATTTTCTTCGACTTGAGCACTCCTTTGGCCATTTTTCTACTTTATGCCCATTTTTGGCTAAGCCTTATTATTTTGGACCGTGCACTTCCTATTTCTCATTTTATTAATTTCTTTTTGGGGGAGGGGGAATGGGGGCTAGTGAAAATTTCTTCGATTTGTTTTTGTATTTTTCTTATAATTCTTTGCATCATATTAATAAGAGAAAGCATTTTTAGAATCGAGTCCTTACATTCATCTCATTGCATAAGCTCAAAATGTTAGAAAAAATTAAAAACAAAATCACCCTATGATGGATTGACTAATCTTTGTCATCGAAGCATCATCAAAGAGGTAATTGTTGGAGTCTTCCATGATGGACGTGGAAAACTGATCGTCTCCACCACCTTATGAAGTGCTAGCCTCATGGTCCCAAGATTGAGAAGCTCCATGAGAAGGCCCACTATAGGAAGTGCGATGGAAGCCAAATGGGTTTCCATGACGATGAACCGCTTGGAGCGAGCAGGATGTCCATAAACTCTTCGAAAAACTAGGCCCCGCACCAAAAAACTAGGCCCCCTTTTAGAAGTAGTCTAATGATGTGAGCGACATGAAAAGCACCGGGACGTGCTCGCTCTAGCCGTACCACTAGAGGGCATTTGTTGGCTATTTGAATGTGCTTGAGCCCTTGAGTCACTACGGAAGCCTCCTGGTGACGATGATCTAGATCGAAACCTCTACAAAATGATAGAGCAAATAGCACATTTACTAAAAGCTCGACAAAGTTAGCATCCACACTAACTAAGACACATCCGGAATGTTTGGAAAGTCTCTCCAAGTGAATAGGTCTTGGATATCTCTAAGGGCAAATTGAAACCTGATAGATATGGTTCGAGATTGTTCTCGGTCGTATCTGCAAGACTTATGGTGATTAGCAATACACTTTTAGCATGTAACTAAAAGTAAAAGAGCACAAAATGCTTATCGCTTAGCAGTTTTTAGGGATAGGATGCCCCACACACTCCTCTTTGGAAACTTCTAGAATGTGGGGATTCCTTGGGCTGGGAGACATCCATATCAAGACTTGGAATATGGATATCCTCCGGGAGAAGCTAGAAAACGATGACGTTAATTTCTACACACAAAATTCAACTATACAAAAAAGGAGGAAGAGATGAAGGCTCTCCAATCGAATCATAATCCATCCCGGATGGTGAGCATAAGAGGAATACAAATATAAAAATTGGGTATAAGGATACCCGGTGGTTGCTTCCTCTTGCTCATGTTGAGAAAGGGAGCTAAAATAAAAGATGGTCTGGGGTGGATCGTAAGGAACAAAAGCAGGCCATGTGTTATAGCGGATTTGAGGTGTGACTCACTCGCCAAAGTACCAACAAAACCCAAAAGGACCTTCAAACAAGATCCTTCTCTCGCTCAATTTCTCGTGCAACGCCTACACTTGGAGGGAGTTGAAGTTAGGCCCATGGATGAAAATTGGCCTACACACATAGGACCCCTAAAGTGACAAGCAAAAAAGGGAAAAACTATTTACAATAGCCTAACCCATGGTAGGCGCTAGCCACCATGGCCGTGGGTTGGGCCGAGTGAGCTAGGCAGTGAAGAAAATTTCCTGAGGTGTATTTTAGGCTTAAATTTAAAGCTTAAAAGTGACATACTGAAGCCACACGGTTGAGAGCAGACCTTAAGAAGCCTAGATCATGAGCTTTTGGTTGTTGAAGATGGATCTTGGCCCATGATACCGAGGCCGGGAATGAAGGGTGGCTCGTTGAACCGGGCGAAATGCGCCGGAAATACTCATACATCCACGGCTACATTTTGCGAGACAAGTGAGATCTTTTATCCCACAAGATAAAAATATTTTGACAATAAGAGATTAAATGGGGCATACCTCAATGATCTTCCATAAGCCACATAGAGGAAGATAGTTCGTCAAGTCCTTCTTGGCTTAGGTATGCCTCACAATGGAGTGTAAACCCCTTATGAAGCAAGTATAGGCCGGTGCACCCCAGCTAAGCCCTCTAATCTTATCTAGGTCCGCTAAGTTCGCCACATAGTAAACTTTGTACCTTTGAAGATTGGTCGAAGAAAACGTATGTGCTTAACAAGAGAGCAAGCATAACTTGGAATTGTTAAGGTGTGTGTTGAGCCCAAAACTCAACATTCTCAAAAGCATCAAAAGAAGACCGTATTTAAAGAAGTTATCCTAAGGAAACTACTAGCCACGGGACCGAAGAGGTGACGTAAATAGTCACGATTTAGGCTTCCGCGAGAAGCCTAAACCCGACTACACAGACAAAATCACAAGGAGTAATGGTCATCTTTCGAAAAGGTAGATGAAAGGTGTTAGTTGTATCCCAAAAACGCTCACTAATAACTCTGATGAGATCACGCTCTTTTTATCACATAAATGACTCAAAGCGATAAAAAGGGGACCGAACCTGACACTATTCATGATGTCCTCCAAAGGATAGTTCCTTTCTCTTCATGTCTCCATGAACTTTGGTATAGCCCCGCTACTCCGAATGGAACCTTTCTGCAAGATGAAAATCCAACAAGATTTTTAGTAGAAGTACTACTCTAAGTGAGCAAAGATAGAACACTAAGCCAACAAGCTTATCGATGGAGAAATAACAAGTGAAGACACTTGATTATCGCCCTCCACCAAGAGATCGTTTGGCTTCCATTCATCATGGGGATGCCACTCTCGCTATAGGAAGTTGTCGTGAACCAACTTCTCGGCTTGGTCCTTCTAGTTGGATAAGCATTTCTTCTAGACATATTTGGAGAGTTGTGTTTTAAATCCAATTAGTTCTCTCAAAGAGGGAAAAAAATAAAAAATAAGAACAAGAGCACAATAAGAGAGGAATAAGTTAAGTGTACAAAATGAACACACTAACTCCCCTTTTATACACAAATTAGGCCAAGGCATGCCAAACGCACTAGACAAAAGTAAAAAAGTGAGAGGAGACCAAAGAGCAAATCTGACAGCAAGCCGGGGCTAGGCTTACTAAAGGATGGTCGAAGGCCTTACGGCATCCCATCGGCGGCAGCTTTATAGCTCTAGTTGGCGGTGTAGCTTGTGAAGTCCCATCAAGTGTGGAAAGTTCATGCCCTGTCTCAGATTTTAGGATTGACAACAACCAATTCTAGACATTACACAACAATCAGCATTCAAAATAATGCACAAAAGCGAGATAAGTATCCTTAGGTGTCTACTTTGACCCTTCGTCTTTCGGACTCGGTCAAAGTGGGGGCTAACTGTAGAAACCTAAAACGTGTCATCCCTTTTTTCTTATTTATTTGTTAGCCCAATGATGAAATCCCCGAGTCCTGTTTGAGGATTTGGGATGACATTTGGTTGGTGCAATGGAAGCCGAGTAAACCACAAAAACCCTTTAGCACCAACTAAATAGCCTTTTGCCTTGGGTTGACCCAAAAATCCTTTTCTTTCGGACGGTCCAAGCCGGAGTCAAACCTCCGGACTCAGCGGAAATCCAGCTTCGCGTACAAGGAAATTCTAGACTCAAAACACCGTGTTTCACCACCAGCATGTACCCTGCACACGAGCTAAAGACTTCAAAATGACGTCGTATAGTCGACGCCGTATTTTATGGTCAGAATCACCAAGATGCTGTGTACCGGGCTCCATTTCACATAAAACACCGTGTTTTGCCTAGAGTCTTGCTGCAACATAGAAGAAGCTGGAGGACCAAAAGGACGTCGTTTTGTCCGGTGCAGTGCATCCCGAGTTCCGGTTCTATCCCTTACTTTTGGTCAAGTTTTTGTGATTTTCCAGCTGGTTAATGCCTTATTTTAGACAAGCTGTTTAATCGAAACCGTAGATTATTTTGTGACCCAATCCTTATCTATAAATGCAGAGCTTAGGCTCTCATTTTGAGAATGACTTTTCCTAGGTGTTATGCTACCAAATACTAAGCCGAGAACGGCTCATCTCTAAGTGTTACACTCGCTGAATCTAATTAAGAGCTAGTGAATGCACTTGCTTGTATTATGATCTCTTGGTTTCTTTTTCAGCCTACTTTCATACTTCTAACGCTCGATCTCAAATCCTTCATTCATCAATTCTTACTTACCCTCATGAAAACTCACAAAAAGCCTTTCCAATTCACCACCATCGCATCATCACATCCATCTTCGAAGATCAAGATCAGCAGGTGGGACAACCTAAGGGAACCAATTCGGCCTTTTGCGACGGTTTATTTATTTTATGTTTTATTGCTTTTCGTATTGTGGAAAAAGATATATCGCATTTAAATTCCTCCCCGCTCGATCTAATTTTTTAATTTCTGCTTTCATTTCTCTTCGTTTTTCTTTATTACTTTCGTTTATTGCTTTTTGTGTTTGCTTTAACGACTTTCGTTATAGCATGCTTTGGTTGCCTTTATTTTTGCATCTAATTATGTTATGTGTCTGTTTTTAATATGTTATTTAAATTCACCACTTAAACTAGTAAATGTCGTCATTGATGGGCGAAACGGAAGGCCTTATCCCTACATTTTGTACCCTCACCCCCAAATCTGGATTTTCGGTTGTAGACCGATGGAGTTATTTTTTAACGAGTCTTCCAAGCTTAGTTTTCCCATACTAAGATTGGAAGAGTATTTCGTTATTTTATTTTTGTTAGTTTTTATTCCTAAAATTGATTGGCGACTCCTATTTGATTTATTTCTTCTAATATGCTTCTCGACTTTTCCGACTAGATCGTCGGCGCCAACCACATGGCTTTGGCTTTCACCAGCGCTGATTGGTTAGTGGGTGAGGCTGCGGTAGAAGCCGGTGTTTTCACACTAGTTTGGTCCTAAAGCCCCACGGTAGAATCAATAAACCTTTACTTTTATTATTTTTAAGTTGGAAAATAATATCCCGAGATTTCTGAAAATAATTTCTAAAACAAAATAGTTAATAAAATCACTATTCAACCCAATTTAATTTATTTTAACCTAGTTTGTAAAATTATGAAATCCTAATAAGAGGTTCATCCCTACTTTCAAAAATCAATCTTCAAAACCCTAAATCATTTCCATCTTCAAAAAGAAAATTAAAAAACCTCCCAATTCATGGGGAAGCTCGGGCCTCCTGTAGTGACTGTGGTTCCTACAGAGGAAGACATGTTATTTGGCACCATTCAAAGAAGGGTAAGTGTACAAATCTAAATAATTAACCTAAAATTCATTAATACATGTTATTATGTTTATTTAACATTATATTTGATGTTTTTTGTGTTGTTGTAATCGTCAATGGGTGCTTGCCACCATTTATCTAAAGCATAATGTGGTTTACTGGCTTGATCCTTGGGGTTAACCCGTGAAGAAAGAAATTTTGCGCATTCTCACATTTTGAGTTCACTTAATCATTTTTTATATATTTGTTTCTTTAAATTTATGCCTTTATGATATATTTCAATAATGTATGGTCATCATTTCAATTTACCCATCAGTTCATAAATAGTGCTCCCGAAGTTTACCGTTTGCAATGAGGCCGAAGGAACCAGCGAAGGGGTTAACAACCATCTATTCTTAATTTTAAGGTGAGGTTTTCTTAGCTTAAAATTAGTTTTTTCTAGTGAAAATTATAGAGTTATTGATATATGCATTGAGAATCTATTTCGATTATTTATAGTGTCATAACCAAATGAATAACGTGGAGTATGGTTTCTACATTGTATAATATATGAAGGAAATTGCGACATTATTGCTGAATCTTGATGATTCCAAAACCCATCCAAAAATGGTACTTCTAACCACCTGTAACTACACTATTTTTTACCGAAATTGAATTAATTGGGATCTTTTTCTAGTACTTGAACTTGACATAAAATTAGTTTTACAACATTGGTCATAATATTTTTTTGAAAAGAAGTCCACCATCTCTTATACACAAGCTATAATAGATGAGCTCCGAGAGGGATGAGCGCAATTTGTATATAAACTCTTAAACGGATCAATTACCTCATAGTTATACGCGCACACGTGTGTGACACTTAGATATATTTATATATATATATATATATATATATATATATATATATATATATATATATATATATATATATACACACACACACACACACACACACACACACAATCCTACTAAAGTTCATCTACAATTTGAGAAGAAAGGACAAAATTGTTACATAAAGATAAATGACATAAAGATGAAAAGCCATGACAATGAAGGAAGAAGCCAAGAAAAAATTGTGACATAAAGATGAAAAGCCATGACATTGAAGAAGAAGCCAACAAATCTTTCAAAATTGTGACATAAAGATGAAAAGCCATAAAAAGAAAAGACAAGTTGTCTTTCAAAGACAATTGTCATTTCTTACCAAAAGACGCGTTACATTTGCTATATAAGGATGTATCTCCATTGGGAGAAGGCATCGGTTGTACGAGTGAGTTGAGAATTCCACTAAAAGTGTATTGCTTCCTTTGTATTTCGAAGATCGGTTTCAGATTTTCTTTAAGCAAGTTTTCTAATTTATGTGACAAATATTGTAAGTATTCTATTTACAATTTCGTGTTTTATATTTTATAAAATTTGATGTTTATATATATTCATCTCTTATTATTTATTTAATAGTATTTTATTAAGTTTTACCTGATTTTAATATTTTAATCTACGATTCCGCTAAGCTGGTATCGAGCCATAATTGCATTGTAATTATTGTCTTGGCATTTAGATGTTGGTTAAATGTTGGTCAGCCTTAAATCCGTTGGTCAGCCATTAGTGGTGGTCCCGGTCGATGGTCCAGTTGGTCCCGTTATTTGCAGCAGTACTTTAGTTAGAATGCAATAGAAATAGCTTCTAAATTACGTAGATTATTTTCGTTTGGGTCCGATAGTAATTCAAGTGACATAATTAATAGTCAAGAAATTAGAACAGAACATTTATTTAAAACCCTATCACCTAATGAATATCATAATTTGATTATACCTAAGGTCAAGCCTCGAGACAATTTACAAAATAGGAACATTTGATTTTTCTACTGCTTATTCGAGTCAAAATTCATGAAGAAATTATTTGTTTACAAAATGGTCAAAAATCAATTTCATTAATCAAACAAGAGTCTATTAATAATCATTTAAAGGCAAATTATAGATTCATGCATATAGGACTTGTTCAAGTTGCTTTTGTTCGAAAAGGCATTAACGCTCCTATTTATATGGCTCTTAGAGACAAACGATTAAAAAAATATAAGTCCTCTTTATTAGCTATGATTTATACTAACATTTGCAATGGTCTAGTTTTTTTCAATTGTTATCCAGATTTTCCAGTTGATCTTACCTATCCTATGACAATTGAATCATTAAAATTAGATGCTCACGTATAACGTGACGAATTTTATGATTTTAAAAACTTTGCGGTTATGTATAGAGTTTATTTTAGACTGATGTCTACAAACCTTAACACAAAATATTTAAGTCCTCTTCCTTCTAACTCAAAAGAAACTGTTTTACTTGAAATAAGTGATGAGAAACTTGCTGTTTTTACTCCAAAACTCCTTAAATGGGATGAAATTACAATCCCGGATGAACTCGAACTAGAAAATGTTCAGCCTCCTACACAATTAGAAGAAAAAGATATAAATCAAATTATAGAAGAACCTGATGGTAGAGTACTTATAAGATTTAAATCTATGAAAGAAAACATTTCCAAACCTAGCTCTTCTAATTCTAGAAGATCCTTTTCTAATTATTCTTCTATTCAAACATATACTCTTAGCAATTCCCAAATATATAGGTTTACAGCTCCCATCCAAGAGCCTGTTCTAGATTGTTCCTCTCCCATGTCTTCTGGAATAAGAGGAGGAATTAATGTTAATACAAAAGAAGGGTTTAAAATAAATTGGTCCTTTTTAAAACAAGATTACTATTCTCGAGAAAAATGTACATTACAGAAAATGGTTTCAACAATTTGAAGAAAACCTTAAGGCCAAAATTAAAACGAATTGGATAGCTGATATGACAAGATTATCGGCCAATATTCCCTTTTTTATATGTTTCCCTACATTTTTCTCACATCTAGGACTTCAAAATGTTTATTCGATTCCTAGTATTAATGTCCAAACATAGCTTATTAAAATATGGAATCTTCATAATGGGAGTAGTTGTTTTGCTATTCATCCTCCCAAGACCGAAGCATTTACACTCAAAATTAATGATGAAGAAGTCATTGCATCACCTTATAAAAAGGGTCGGGGGGTGACATTGCTACTGTTGATGATCTTAAAAGGTCCATCAACAGGCAAACTATACAAACGCAATTCTTAATACAATAGCAGAGCAACTAAACTTTGTGTCAACAAAATTAGATAAAAAAAATTTAAGTCTCCTAAAAGTTCTACTAGTATATCTAAACATAGACAATATTTCTAAACCTTTCTTTAAACTTGATAGTATTGCCAAAGAAAATGAAGAATCTCTTGTTAAAGCTGCTTCAAATTCCGATAACGAGTCTTACGGATAGCATATCCAAACAAATAAAAGATATTGACATCGCTCTTAAAGGAAAATTCATTACTTGTCTTGATAATACTTGCTAACTTCAAAATAATTTAGTCTTCTTCCTCGTCTGAATCAGATTCGGATAATCAGTTATTTGCAATTAATACCTTCCAAAACACTTCCGAAGAGGATAATGAGCAACCTTCAATAAACAAAATTAAGTCATGAAGAAATTCTAAAACTAGAAATTATTACCCTAAGCCCACTCCTCGAGACATTCAATATGAAGAAAGAGGAGAATTTTCAGCAGGACATTATGATGGAAATTCTATTTATGAATGGAACATAGATAGGAAATCCGAACATGAAATTCTATCCACATTACAAGAGATGGGTATGGCAGCTATTGCCTACAAATCAAAAAGATATAGTGCTAAAGATGTTGTCTCAGCACTTGCTCTAGGTTTTACAGGACAACTTAAGAATTGGTGGGATAACTTCATGACCCATGAAGAAAAAACTTCAATCTTTAATCACACTACAAAAATCAAACAAGAAAATGGGATAGAAAGAGATGAAAAAGATGGTTATGAACTTTTAATTCATACTATTACTCTTCATTTCATTGGCAACCCAAATGAAGGACAAGCGAGTCGCTAAATCTGTCCTCATTAATCTTAGATGTCCAACATCAAGTGATTATAGGTGGTATAAAGACGTTTTTCTTACTAATGTCCTTAAACATGAAGACGGAACCCAAAATTTTTGGAACGAAAGATTCATTGCTGGTCTTCCTAAACTATTTGGAGAACGAATCCTTAATAAATTAAGACAACATTTCAACATAGATGACATTCCTTTTAGTTGTCTTAGATTTGTACAAATTTTTGGAATAGTTAAAAGTGAAGGACTTGTCCTTTGTAACGAACTCTAATTACAAGCCAAATATGGATTAGAAAGAGCCCGAGTCTCGAAGAGAGAAGGAACTTTTGCAAAACTTTTAGTATCACAAAAATTGAAGCCCCATCTACAAAAAATAAAAAAGCTGGAAGAGTCTTTACTAGAGAACAACGAAAGCCTTCTAGGCTTTTACTTCAAAAACAGATACTCCTAAACCAAATTTTCCAAAGAAAAAGAAATTCAACAAGAAGAAAGTTGTTTGTTACAAGTGCGGAAAGGTCGGTCATAAAGCTTTCCAATGTAAAACAGAAAAGAAAATTACCGAACTTTTTGCTGAAGATCCCAACTTACAAAAGAAACTATTATCAATTTTAGCCCAAAATTCTTATGACTCGATAATGAGGAACATTATTACCTTAGTACGTAAGACGAAGACTCGAGTTATGACTCCTCTCTAATTAAGCAACTTAATGTTATTACTGATAAAAGTCAAAAGGAATTCTTTTGTAGGTTATCTAAACAAGATTATCCTATTTTTCACATACAAAAGTAACCGGCTTCAAGTTGTAAATCACCAGCAGACAAGGCTTTTCTACATCCGATCAATGTCCAAACACTATGTCGGGGTTGTCTGTTTCTAAAGCTGGAAATCTACAATGCCTAGCATAACGGTGGTTTCCACCCTATTTTTCAGACACCACCAGTGGATTGGGACATCCAAAGGAGTCAAGACCGTTACCCAATGTTCACAACTCAATGGATATTTTCTGAGTCACTCAAAAAAACCATTGCAACGGTCACAAAGGACTCGTTAATCGGAAGATAGTCACAACGGCTACTCTGCCTGGTCATCTATAAATAGAAGCCACTTCACAAGACAAGAAGATTGCTGAATCTATTATTGAAATTATTTGTCTCTCTGTATAATTCTCATTCAATCTTCTACTTACAACTCCAACTCGTACTTAATATCTTTACGAGTTGTAAGGTCTTGTAATCAATCACAAACACTTATTCTTACTTTTTGAGTAAGGTCCCTTGACTGAGTTGTAAGGGTTAACTCAGCTCACTTGTCCCTAACTATAAAGGTTACCTCGGTTAGGAAGTACTAGATCGAGATATGGGAACTTCGAGTCTAGGAAAATCGTGTAAGGAATTGTCTAAAGGAAAAATTCTGGTTGAGTCTTTCTACTATATTTTGTGGATTCAAAATAGTTGATTTGACTTGGTGCTTGGATTAGCAATGACCGTGGTTTGCTCCCCAAGAGGGTTTCCACGTATTTTCCGAGTTAACACTTTTCCGAGTCCAATCTAGACTCGGATCTGTTTCAAAGTCGGTTTTAGAATTTAATCTTCTAGTCTTTGTTCAAATTTCCTCATCACCTTATTCACCCCCTCTAGGGTGACTTAGTCTCTCCAAGAGCAAACCTTTAATTGGTATCGAGCCTAGCCTTTAGGAAAGGATCTAACCGTACAAAGGCCTAAAGATCAAGTTGCTCAAAACAATGGAGAGTTCGATGAAGGAAGATCTTCCACCGGACCACCAAAGTTCAAAAGATCAAATTTTGTGCACTAGAAGAAGCTCATGGAATGCTTTCTACTAGATCACGATGAAGATGTGTGGAACATCCTAAGAGAAGGCAACTACATTCCATTGAGGATGGAAGAAACAAGACTCGTGCCCAAAGCAAAGGTCGAGTACACCACTGAAGAAGCGAGAAGTTCGAAAGAACTTCAAGGCGATGAAAATGTTAATGTGCGCCATTAGCTCAAAAGAATACAACCGAGTTTCAGCCTGTACCACAGCCAAAGAAGTGTGGGACACGCTTGTCAACACTTATGAAGGAACAAGCCAAGTCGGACGAGCGAAGATAAGCCAATATCTTTACAAGTACGAGCTGTTTAACATGGAGCCGAAGAGAACATCACCGAGATGTTCATCCGCTTCACCGAGATTATTAACAATCTCAAATCTCTGGGTAGAAAGATTTCCCATGAGGAAATATGGAGAAAAATACTCGAAGTCTACCCAAGAGAAGATGAGGTCCCAAGGTGACAGCCATCGAGGAGGCTCGGAACCTGTCCCTATTGAAGCCAAGAGAAGAGTTCTACAAGAAAGATAAGAAGGATAGAAAAGGTAAACATTCTTCCAATTCAAAGTTATCTTTAACTAAGAACTCGATCTGTTTTGAATGTGACAGACAAGGAACACATAGTCAAAGACTATCCCAGGAGAAAGAGGGACAGAAAGAAGAAAAAGGCTATCATGGCCACTTGGAGTGATGAAGACTCATCGGAAAATGATGAGGACTCGGATGATTCAAAGTGTTGGATAGCACTCTCGGACTCGAAGCTGAATCGAGTCGGACTCGGATCACTTGGACAGTGAGGAAACAAATCCTCGGGAGGTAATTGAATACTTCTTAAAGTTTTCCAAAGTTAATTTAGCCAAATATATTTATACTTTGGAAGAAAAGTCCAATTCTAATTCCTTTCAGTTTAAAGAATAACTCAAGTTTGTTACTTCTAGAGCATCTCTTTGAAAAATGAATTAGAAAAACTGAGACTTACTTTAAGAGAACTCAAAACTAGTGCTCAATCCAATGAGACCGAGTCCGAGTTACTCAAAAGAGAAAATGAGCGTCTGAAGCAAGAGCTCAATGAGTCTCAAGAGCTAGTTTTAAAATTTACTCAAGGTCAGAAAAACCTTGACATGCTCTTAGGATCTCAATGTGTCTCCTTCAGAAAAGAAGGACTTGGTTTTAACAAAGAGGAGGAATCTAATTCCTACTCGGAGCTTTTTAAAAAGATTCCGTAACTGTGAAGTTCGGGAAGGCTGAGCACGATCCCATTCATAAGAATGAAATGAGGACTAAGCCCAGACCAACTTACAAGAGAAAACCTTTCCTCCTGTTTATAAAAGAAAAGAGTTTCAAAAGAAAGAGACACGGACTCGGTTTTCTAAAAGAAAGACTCGAGAATCGGACCAAACCAAAAGTTACTCAAGTCCGGGTTCCCAAGAGTCTTCTTCCTTAGAAAAGGACCACAGTAAAGGTAGTTACTGGGTTCGTTAGAGGAAGTGAGAAAGGTTAGTTTGTTTTTGACTTGCAAGTGGCTTAGAAAAGAACAAAAGGACACTGGTACTTCGACAGTGGATGCTCACGTCACATGTCAGGAGATCCAAGACTCTTTTCTAAGTTAGAAGATTACAAGGGAGGCAAAGTCACATTTGGAGATGACAGCAAGGGCAAGATAATTGGGATAGGCAAGATTGGAAAAGGAGACAATCTGGTCGGCGTAGTCTACCTTGTTAAAGGATTGAAATACAATCTACTCAGCATCTCTCAATTATGTACAAGGTCAAGAGGTAAGATTCACTCTCACCAACATTTATATTTCCGATGATACTACCAAAGAGACCAAGCTCTCGGGTAAGAGATCAGGTAACACCTACATTATTCCTCTTTCGACTCAAGTCAGAATTTATCTTGCTTAAAAGCATCTCTACATGATGATTCATGGACATGGCATCGTAAACTTGGTCATATTAGCATGCATACCATTAAGAAGCTTGCTTCTCATGGTTTAGTCAGAGGATTACCTAACTGTGCATTTAAGAAAGATAAAATTTGTGAAGCATGCAAACAAGGGAAACAGGTTAGATCATCTTTCCAATCTCTCAAAACTGTTTCCACATCCAAGGTGCTTGAAATGTTGCATATGGACTTATGTGATGAAATCCCTGTCAAGAGTCTCGGAGGTGAATCATATGTGCTTGTTATTATTAATGACTACTCACGATTTACCTGGGTTTGTTTTCTTAAGCACAAAAATGAAGCATTCAAAGAGTTCAACAAGCTCGTAGGAAAATCCAAGTTGAGTCTCGGACTCGGATCTAGAGAAGTCGAACCGACCATGGAAGGGAGTTTGACTACTCGGAATTTGCAGAGTTTTGTGATAAGAATGGCATCCCCCACAACTCCTCAACACCAAGAACTCCTCAACAAAATGGAGTAGTAAAGAGAAAGAACTGGACTCTTGAAGCAATAGGAAGGACAATGATGATTGAACATGATCTACCCTACTATTTCTGGGATGAGGCAGTCAACACAGCAAACTACACATTGAACAGATGTCTCATCGGACCCATCCTGAAGAAAACTCGATACGAGCTCTACAAAGGGAAGAAACCCAACATTTCATACTTCAAACCCTTGGGATGTAAGTGTTTTGTTCACAACAATGGTAAGGATCACCTGACCAAATTTGATGCTCAGTCGGATGAAGGTATTTTTCTAGGTTATTCATCTTATAGTAAAGCTTACCGCATTTTGAATAAAAGAACTAACAAAGTGGTAGAAAGCATCCACATTGTTTTTGATGAGATTGAACAGGAAAAATCGAGTGAGTTAACATTCTCGGACCTGAAGCTCAGCGAGAGATGGTAAAGGTCAATCGGATGAACAAGCTCAATAAGAACAGACTTCGAAGATCAACCAATTCAACCTACGAGATCTGGTAAACTAGAGAACAGGTAGAGCATTCAATTATGCTTCGAGCAACCCACTCGAAAACATCTTGTCCGATATCAACAGTGGGGTAAGAACTCGTTCCTCTCTACAAAATCTATGTGCATTCACTATATTCATTTCATTAACTCGAACCCGAAATGCACTAGAGGCCCTAAATGAACCTGAATGGGTAGAGGCCATGCAAGCAACTTAATCAATTCGAAAGAAACCAAGTCCGGAATTTGACCAAACGACCTATTGACAACCCGGACATAGGAACCAAATGGGTTTTCAAGAACAAACTGGATGAAGGTGGGTTGGTAGTCGAAATAAGGCTAGACTTGTGGCTCAAGGTTACAATCAAGAAGAAGGAATTGATTGTAGGGAAACCTTTGCACCTGTTGCCGAATTGAAGCTAATAGAATCCTATTGGCATTTGCATCTAGCATGAATATCAAATTTATTTACCCATAATGTTAGTGTGTACTCCTAATTCATTAACATAAAAAGGATAAATTTGAGTGAGGAAAGGACTACCCAGAATGAGATGATTGGTAATGTTGTCAACGATTAAAAATACATTTTTAAAACAATAGTCATTGTTTTGGATGTATCCTTTATTTAATTTATATCTAATGTTTAAAGGCTCTCCATTTGCACTCGCAGAGGTTTTCTTTAGTCCTTTCACAGTATTCGGTTGGAACGATTCCTCCTCTAATGCAATTTTGATCTACTCCACTCGTCAATTAGAGCAACTGTGCTTATAGAGAAATCACGAACAACTAATTTGATTGGATGTTTGCTCTATCTTATTTCCAGTAGGCCGGACATAATGTTTAGTGTATGTCTATGTGCAAGATTTCAAGCTAATCCCAAGGAATCACATCTCACTGCAGTGAAGAGAATATTCGGATCTCTTGGAGGTACTCGGAATCTAGGTTTATGGTACTCTAGAGACTCGGAACCGACTCTCACCTGGATTCTCGAATATGCTGGATACAAAGTTGATAGAAAGAGCACCTTAGGAGCCTGCCAGTTTCTAGGTCAATCCCCGATATCTTAGCAATTAAAGAAGCAAAACTCATTAGCTCTATCAACTGCTGAAGCTGAGTATATTGCAGCTGGAGCATGCCGTGCTCGCATTTTATGGATCAAGCAACACTTGAGAGATCTTGGACTTTTATTCAAGTCAATTCTAATCAAGTGTGACAATTAAAGTGCAATCAACATCACCAAGAATCTAGTTCAGCACTCAAAGACAAAACACATTGAGGTCGGATATCATTTTCTAAGAGACCATTCTGATAAAGGTGATATTGAACTTGAATTCATTCCTACCAAACATCAATTAGCTAATATCTTTACTAAGCCGCTTAGTGAGGATCGGTTTTGTTTTATTAGGAATGAGCTTAGCATGATCAATGCATAATTATGTGCTTTTCCGAGTGAAATTACTTTGCATGATTATATGTTCTATGATTTCTCTCTTTAACAGTCATTAGTTCAGTTGAACCAGTGATACTGAGCTATGAGTTATTGTTTGCTTGCTGTTTCTAAGTCACTCGGAAACTTCATTGAGTCAAACTTAGATTTTGAGAATAATGGACATCAAACTTCGAAATCATCTCTAGATGAGTGGAGAATTTCATAAATATCTTTTCAAATTTCTCTTTTTCTCTCTCTCTCTCTCACACGCATTGATCGGACAACTAGCCATTGGGAGACATTCGCTGGAATTCTAACTGTTGGAGAGCAGAATCAGTCACACCGGTCCGAGGCGACCATTGAAGAGCTAGGTCGAACGAACATTAGAGGACGACTCTTTCTCTATAAATAGAATCTGTTTTCCTTCATTTCACTACTTTACTCTCTACCCACTCTCTCTCTCTCACTTACTTCAACTCGAGCAAGCTATCTACGTCGAAGAAGATCTCATCGCTGTCAAGATAAGTGAAAGAAGTCTCAAGTAAGCACTTGTCATTCTCAGCTCCCTCTTTTTACTCTTTCATTTTTTTTTCCGCTCACTTTTTCGAGCCATCTCTCTCTCTCTCTCTTTCCCCTCTCAAAATTTCATCTCTCTTTTCATACCAACATGCCTAAAAGAGGTTCCCACCTCGATTTTCTTGGTTCTCGCAACCAAGAAACCTCGAACTAAAAGCCGGAAGGCTCTTCTAATCCCTCAAAAATCGTTGTCACCCAACATATAACATTAGATGACAAATTCTTCCCAACCACAAAGTTTTCGTGGTTGGCTCACATCAAATCAGCAGGGGTTTACAATTTCCTCTGTTTCAGCGAGTTAATCTACCCAGAACTCGTTTCGAAGTTTTATTCTAATCTCTCTAGCTCGAGGGTATCCTCACCTCTAGAGTTCAAAATGTAACAGTTCGTATCAACACTTCTCTTCTTCACCGTCTCTTTAAAGTATCCTCTCTTTTCCTCAACAGCAACCCCATACCTTTCAACGAGGTTGCTGATGAATTCTTTGAGAAATATGCCAAAGAGTTTCCTGAGTCACGTAAAAACTTCTCCGTGACTCAACTCAAATCGAAGCTCGTCTTACGTGTTTCCTGCTGATGAGAACCTTTTTCTATCAGCATTCAAGCAAGGAGAACCCTAACTCCAAGCATCTCAAAGCTCTTTATGACATTCTTGAGGGTTACAAAGTAGACCTCTTTCCTACTATAGTCGAGTAAATGGCAGCTTGTGCTTGCTCGGACTCGGACCAAGAAATCAACCCCACTTCCTTTCGGGGCTCTTCTCACCCTCATCATCAAACAATTCAAATTTCCTCTTCCCTTAGATCCTAACGCAGTTTCGAGGCTGCTATTGTTGTCGGCAAAAAGAACTTCTTGGGTATGGATACCAAGAGACCCAACCGGGTGTCTTGGTCCATAACTTAGAACCGAGGCCTCCTTCTCCGCCTCGGACTCGGACTCGGACTCAACCTCCTCTCTCTTTACCTCCTCCACCTTGTGGTGCCTCAACTTCAGGTGTTTCTCAATTCCTTTCTTCTGTTTTTTCCACCGTAGTAATGGACAAGCTCTCATCGGTGTCCACCGAATTCAAGGACACCCTCCGGTCATTCAAGACTGTTCTTCGAGTGTATGACCATTAATCGAAAAATTGCTCAATCCCAAATTAGAGAGCAACAAGACGTGCTTCTCGAGATGAAAGCACTGGTCAAGGAGCAGAAGGAGATGATTGAGCTCCTTCAGAAAGGGGCTCCAAGGCGGTTCAGGATCCAATAGACTCAAATACATCGAAGAATCCTTAAGTCCAACCAAATTCGCCTCTGCAGGGAAGAAGAAGAAGAAGAAAAAGAAGAAGGAGAAGAAGCGAAGCTTGTGGTCGAGGAAACTCCATCCGAGGAGAAAGAGGAAGGGGAGAAAGAAGAAGGGGAGAAGGAACAAGAAACAGGAGCCGAAGCAGCCGGGGCCCAAGGTGCTCCAACACTCCAACCTGAAGTGATCGGCTCGGACAATAGTCCGAGTAGGTCGAAGACCTCGCCGACCATGGTCGGTCGACAGCAGAGCCAGCACCTCCCTCAATCGAGTTCTAGGATGATGAGCATTTAGACAACTTAGTTCCGGGTTAGCCACTCGGAGCCGAGCCCATTCCGGAGATACCAGTGTTGCCCCCGCCTCGTTCATCTACATTTTCACGATCTTATCGGCGAAGGCGCACTCGCCCGTCCACCATCCTCGACTCAGACTGCTCCCTCCCCTCCATCTTATAAATTCTCTTTCTCTGTTTTTAAATTTTTTGTTTGTCTAGACATACAAATTTGTGTCCTCTTGATACATTCTTTCTATTTTTGTGTTTTTTTTTTACCGAAAGGCAAGGGGAGAATATTTAGAAATTTGTTGTCTTGGTTAGGGGAGTTTCTCTCACCCTCTTTTGTTGTATATATTTGTTTTGAATATTAATGAGGTTTCAGTTTCATGCTTATTACTTTATGAGTTTCAATTATTTCGAGTTTCAATTTCGTGCTCAGTAATTTTCTTTTCTCCGATTCAACAACTCAGTCTATCATTGCTCTTTTACTTCAAGTTTTAGCACTAATGCAATTTTAGCTTACTTGATCTCGATAAAATCTAAGTCTCAATCACTTATATCACTAAACTTATTTGCACTCATCTCTCTAACTTATCTCTTGAGAAAGAATGAAAAATCAGATTTATATCACCGACAAAGTTTCTATCTAAGTATGGAGTGCCTCTCATCAAAAAGGGGAGATTGAAGACTCGGACTTTGCAGGGATATCATTCCGAGTACCATCAAGGAATCAGGTACAGACTTTATCTCTTGTAAGTTTTGATTACAAGTCATTATGAGAGCTTTAGAAACATTTCGAGTGATCTAAAATCTTTTCCGGGTGTTACGGAATCTATTGCATATGTTTTCACTTGATTCCGATCGACTCAAAAAGCATACTTTTGCTTATCCTTTCACACATAGTTCTGAGTCACTCGGACAACACTCGAACTTATCGCATGTTCAAATATTTGCATAAACTCAAGTCCGACTATGTATTCTAATTTGATTGAATTATAGTGTTAATTCCTCTTTCTAAGTCGGCATGTTTCGTTTGAACTGCGCTTATATAGATCAAGTTTCATTACCCCGATATTCTTTATCCGACTTGTTGTACTTCTAGACTAACTCAAATGGAATTTGAGAATAATGAATATTAGAATCAGAAAATTCCACTCTTTCAAGACTCGGATAATTAGGTAATTAATTATCTTAATTAAATTATTATCTATGTCTAATCTTGGACCGAAGTATTTTATACTTTGAAAACCAAATTGATTTAATTTTATAGGTTATCTAAACAAGGTTATCCTATTTTTGAAATGCAAAAGTAACCAGCTTCAAGCTCGTCAATCACCGACAGATAAAGCTTTTCTACTTCTAACCAAGGCCCGAGACTGTGTTAAGGTTGTCTGTTTCCAAACCGGCAATTTGCAACGCCTAGCTCAACGGTGGTTTCCACCCTATTTTTAAGACACCACCAGTTGATTGGGACATCCAAAGGAGTCAAGAGCCGTTATCGAACGTTCACACCTCAACGAATATTTTCCGAGTCACTCGAAAAACCATTGCAACGGTCATAAAGGACTTCTAATCGGAAGATAGTCACAACGGCTACTCGCCTGGTCATCTATAAATAGAAGCCACTTCACAAGACAAGAAGATTGCTGAACCTATTGCTGAAATTATCTGTCTCTCTCGTATAATTCTCATTAATCTTCTACTTACAGCTCCAATCGTGTCCTTAATATCTTTCCGAGTTATAAGGTCTTGTAATCAGTCACAAACACTTATTCTTACTTTCGAGTAAGGTCTCTTGACTGAGCTGTAAGGGTTAACTCAGCTCGCTTGTCCCTAACTCGTAAAGGTTACCTCGGTTAGGAAGTACTAGATCGGATAAGGGAACTTTTGAGTCTAGGAAAATCGTGTAAGGAATTGTCTAGGGGAGCAATTCTGGTTGAGTCTTTCTACTGTATTTTGTAGATTCAAAATAATGGATTTAACTTGGTGCTTGGATTAGCACCGACCGTGGTTTTCTGCCCCGGGAGGGTTTCCACGTATTTTCTTAGTTAACACTTTTTGAGTCCAATCTAGACTTAGACTGTTTCAAAGTCGGTTTTAGAATTTAATCTTCCAGTCTTTGTTCAAATTTCCTCATCACCTATTCACCCCCTCTAGGGTGACTTAGTCTCTCCAAGAGAAAACCTTTATTGGTGATTTCTCTATAAGTAGAATTGCTCTAATTGACAGTGGAGCATATCAAAATTGCATTAAAGGAGGAATTGTTCCAACTAAATATTGTGAAAGGACTAAAGAAAACCTCTCGCAACGCAAATGGAGAGCCTTTAAACATTAGATATAAATTAAATAAAGCATACATCCAAACCAATGACTATTATTTTAAAAATGTATTTTTAATCATTGACAACATTACCAATCATTCATTCTTAGTACTCCTTTCCCCACTCAAATTTATCCTTTTTATGTTAATGAATTAGGAGTACACACGAACATTATGGGTAAACAAATTTCCTTTAAATTCCTTTCATCTGCTAAGCAAAGAGATGTCTAGCTTTTATAAACATCCTCTATTTTTCGACAAATTAATAGTTTACAATATAAGAAAACTACAATTACCTATTTACAAGAAGAGATTTCTTATCTCAGGATCGAAGAACAATTGCAAAATCCTTCAATTCAGGAAAAAACTCTTGATCTAGAACAAATCATAAAGAAACAGATATGTTCCGATTTCCCTAATGCTTTTCTGGGAAAGCAAAACGCACATAGTTTCCTTACTTTATATAAAAGATTTTGATGAAAGAGATATTCGTACAAAAGCCCACCCAACTCAAATGAATTTAGAGCTTCTCGAGCATTTTAAAATTGAAATTCAATCCCTTTTAGACAAACAACTCATTAGATCTTCAAAGTCTCCTTGGAGTTGTGCACCATTCTATGTTAATAATGCTGCAGCAAAAGAACGTGGAGTTCCTAAACTGGTTATCAATTACAAACCCCTTATAAAGTTCTCTAATGGATTTGGTATCCAATTCCTAACTAAAGAGATTTACTAAGTAGATTATTTGATGCTAAAATATTTTCAAAATTAATATGAAATCTGGCTTCTAGCAAATACAAATTGCAAAAGTCGATAGATACAAGACAACATTTACTGTTCCATTTGGACACTATGAATGGAATGTTATGCCCTATGGATTAAAAAATGCTCCTTCTGAATTTCAAAATATTATGAATGACATTTTTAACCCATATACCTCTTTTATTATTGTTGACATTGATGATGTCCTAGTTTTTCCAAAACCATCGATCAACATTATAAACATTTACAGATATTCTTACATATTACTAAGAAAAAGGGATTAGCTGTTTTAGCTTCAAAAATGATTTTATTTCAAACAAAAATATGATTTCTTGGACATGACATTTACAAAGGAACTATAAAACCTATCATGAGAGCACTCACTTTTGCTGAGAAATTTCCATATGAAATAAAAGATAAAAAACAATTGCAAAGGTTTTTAGGATGTCTTAATTATGTTTCGATTTTTTCCCGAATCTAAGACAGACATGTGCTCCTCTGTTTAGAAGGCTTAGAAAGAAGCCCATACCCTAGACAAAACAACATACCCAAATAGTTAGACAAATTAAACATAGAGTCAAATCTTTACCTTGTCTTAGCATACCTCATCCAAATCCACATATGATAGTTAAAACCGATGCATCCGATATGATATAGGATATGGTGGTATACTCAAGCAAAAATGACAGATCCTGAGAAAAGGGAACAACTTGTCCGATTTCATTAAGGAATATGGCTCGGTCCTCAACAAAACTATTCTACCATTAAAAAGGAAATCTTATCTATTGTTCTTTGTGTTTCAAAATTTCAGGATGATTTGTTTTATAAAAAATTTCTTTTAAGAATTGATTGTAAAGGCGCCAAAGATATTTTACAAAAGGACGTTAAAAATTTGGTTTCTAAGCAAGTCTTTGCCAGATGGCAAGCAATTTTGTATTCTTTTGATTTCAAAATAGAGTTTATCGAAGGAGAAAGCAATTCACTTCTAGATTTCCTTACTAGAGCGTTTTTACAAAGAAAGAGTGACAAAACAAAACTTTTGCAGGAATCACCATGAGTAAGCGTAAGGACAAAGGAAAAAGTATACAAAAGGCCGAAGATTACCAGTTGGTTTCTCATCCAGGAACCTTTCAAGATATCAAAATACCAGTTCGGAACGAATTTCAATCCCTTATAAATTTCCCTCCTTTACCTTACAAAACTCGCTGTCACAAATCCTACCGCTACCCATTACCATGTTAAATTTACAGTAACATTTGTTTCTTACAAATTATAAGTCTCCTCCATCTAATGATCTTATCCGGCAATTTATCCAACAAAGTTTTGGAAACCTTCATTTTCATACCGACCATTGTCAAAAAGACCGACAATTCTACGAGTTTATTGTTGTAGATTCACATTCAATTGACTTGACCCATACAGAAGACAGAATAAATCATGACAACAAACTTTTATTCTAAGTGCATCATCTAAGAAGTTATTGGTTTCCATGAGTGGAAGAATCCATTTGAAGAGAGACAATTTTCTATCCCCTATCAACCACAATCTTACAACTACAATAATTACAAAATGGCTTGGTATAGAGCATTTCTTTATAGACCAGATGTCCACTCCTAGTTCTTCAATTTTCATGATACTTGCACTACAAACTTCCCAGTATGGTTCTGTCATTGGTGGACCCTTTTGGGTGCCACTTCGCTATTTTGCCTACGAAGCTAGAGAAAGATGGGATCAATGGCTCAAAGTCTCAACTTTTGATCCTTTTGTAGAAGAAGTACAATTCTTTTAAACATTCAATGTTGTATGGATTTTTAGTTGGGAATACCGATTTCAAAATTACCTACAGTAATCCTTATCCGCTTTCAATGCTCCGTATCTACAAGGTTAGATGGTGGCCGAGTATAGAACTACACTCTGCAATAAGGAAAACGTTCAACATTTTCTAAAGAAAAAAACAAAGAAATATACATTGTTTAATCTACCGTAGGCTGAAGCATCGAAACCAAACAAGATTGAACCATCTCCTATTAATCCATCTACTCCGACAAAAAAGGAAAATTCTTCAAGTACCAAAGGATCGCAAAAACCCGTTAAAAGGTCTATCACAAAAGCAACATTATCTTTTAGAAATCCTTAAAGATGAACCTGAACTCGGAAAAAATTATTTATAAAAGCTTATGGCGCATGAAAATTCAGACAGCTATGAGGATGTTGATTCAACAAGCATCTTCTACACACCCTGGTCCATTTGGAAGCCCTTGTTCGCAAGACCTGTTTGCGACATGAAAAAGAATTTTTAAAAAAGAACCCGTAGGTTACCCCTAGTAAAAGTAAGGGCCATTTTCTAACCTTTGTCACTTTGCAAGTATGAAACAATCCTACTAAAATTCATCTACAACTTGAGAAGAAATGACAAAATTGTGACATAAAGATGAAAAGCCATGACAATGAAGGAAGAAGCCAAGAAGAAATTGTGACATAAAGATTAATGACATAAAGATGAAAAGCCATCACATTGAAGAAGAAACGAAGAAGTCTTTCAAAATTATGACATAAAGATGAAAAGCCATAAAAAGAAAAGACAAGTTGTCTTTCAAAGACAATTGTCATTTCTTACCAAAAGATGCTTTACATTTGCTATATAAGGATGTATCTCCATTGGGAGAAGGCATCGGTTATACGAGTGAGTTGAGAATTCCACTAAAAGTGTATTGATTCCTTTGTATTTTGAAGGTTAGTTTTAGATTTTCTTTAAGCAAGTTTTCTAATTTCGGTGACAAATATTGTAAGTATTCTATTTACAATTTCGTGCTTTATATTTTGTAAAATTTGAAGTTTATTAATATTCATCTCTTATAATTTATTTACTCGTATTTTATTAATTTTTACGTGATTTTACTCTGGCCACCATCTAACCTTGTAGATACGGACCATTGAAAACGGATAAGAATTCTATAGGTAATTTTGAAATCGGTATTCCCAACTAAAAATCCATGCAACATTGAATGTTCGAAAGAATTGTACTTCTTTTGCAAAAGGATCAAAAGTTGAGACTTCGAGCCATTGATCCCATCATTCTCTAGCTTACGTAGGCAAAATAGCGGAAGTGGCACCAAAAAGGGTCCACCAATGATAGAACCATAGTGGGAAGTTTGTAGTGCAAGTATCATGAAAATTTAATAACCAGGAGTGGACATCCGGTTTATAAAGAAATACTCTATACCAAGCCATTTAGTAATCATTGTAGTTGTAAGATTGTGGTTGATAGGGGATAGAAAATTGTCTCTCTTCAAATGGATTCTTCCACTCATAGGAACCAACAACTTGTCGGATGATGCACTTAAAATAAAGTATGTAGTCAGGATTTGTTCTGTCTTTTGTATTGGTAAAGTCAATTGAATGTGAATCTACAAGAATAAACTCGTAGAATCGTCGGTCTTTTTGACAATGGTGGATATGAAAATGAGGGTTTCCAAAACTTTGTTAAATAAATTGTCGAATAAGATCATTGGATGGAGGAGACTTATAATTTGTAATAAACAAATGTTATGTAAATTTAACATGGTAATGGGTAGCGGTAGGATTTGTGAGAGCAGTTTTGTAGGGTAAAGGAGGGAAATTTTAAAGGGATTGAAATTTGTTCTGAACTGGTATGTTGATATCTTGAAAGGTTCCTGGGTGAGAAACCAACTGGTAATCTTCGGCCTTTTGTATACTTTTTCCTTTTTCCTTACGCTTATTCATGGTGATTCCTGCAAAAGTTTTGTTTTGTCACTCTTTCCTTGTAAAAACTCTCTAGTAAGGAAATCTTGAAGTGAATTGCTTTCTCCTTCGATAAACTCTATTTTGAAATCAAAAGAAGATAAAATTACTTGTCATCCGACAAAGATTTTCTTAGAAACCAAATTTTTAACGTCCTTTTGTAAAATATCTTTGGCAGACTTTGCAATCAATTCTTAAAAGAAATTTTTATAAAACAAATCATCCTAAAATTTTGAAACACAAAGAACAATAGATAAGATTTCCTTTTTAATGGTAGAATAATTTTGTTGAGGACCGAGCCATATTTCGGAATGAAATCGAACAAGTTGTTCCCTTTTCTCAGGACCTGTCATTTTTGCTTGAGTATACCACCATATCCTATATCATATCAGATGCATCAGTTTCAACTATCATATGTCCATTTGGATGAGGTATGCTAAGACAAGGTAAAGATTTGACTTTATGTTTAATTTGTGTAACTATTTCGGTATGTTGTTCTGTCCAGGGAATGGGCTTCTTTCTAAGCCCTCTAAACAGAGGAGCACATGTCTATCTTAGATTCGGGAAAAAATCAGAAACATAATGAAGACATCCTAAAAACCTTTGCAATTGTTTTTTATCTTTTATTTCATCTGGAAATTTCTCAACATAAGTGAGTGCTCTCATGATAGGTTTTATAGTTCTTTTGTAAATTTCATGTCCAAGAAATCTTATTTTTGTTTGAGATAAAATCATTTTTGAAGTTGAAACAGACTAATCCATTTTTCTTAGTAATATGTAAGAATATCTGTAAATGTTTAAAATGTTGATCGATGGTTTTGGAAAAAACTAGGACATCATCAATGTAAACAATAATAAAAAAGGTATATGGGTTAAAAATGTCATTCATAATATTTTGAAATTCAGAAGGAGCATTTTTAATCCAAAGGGCATAACATTCCATTCGTAGTGTCCAAATGGAACAATAAATGTTGTCTTCTATCTATCGACTTCGCAATTTGTATTTGCCGAAGCCAAATTTCAGATCAAATTTTGAAAATATTTTAGCCTCAAATAATCTACTTGGTAAATCTCTTTTGATAGGAATCGAATACCGAATCCATTGGAGAACTTTATTGAGGGGTTTGTAATTGGATAACCAGTTTGGGAACTCCACATTCTTTTTCTGCAGCATTATTAACATAGAATGCTGCACAACTCCAAGGAGAATTTGAAGATCTAATGAGTTGTTTGTCTAAAAGAGATTGAATTTCAATTTTACAATGCTCGAGAAGCTCTAAATTCATTTGAGTTGGGTGAGCTTTTGTAGGAATATCTCTTTCATCAAAATCTTTTATATAAGGTAAGGAAACTATGTGCTTTTTCCTTTCCCATAAAGCATTAGGGACATCGGAACATATCTGTTTCTTTATGATTTGTTCTAGATCAAGAATTTTTTCTAAATTGAAGGATTTTACAAGTGTTCTTCAATCCTGAGATAAGAAATCTCTTCTTGTAAATGGGTAATTGTAGTTTGCTTATATTGTAAACTATTAATTTGTCGAAAAATAGAGGATGTTTGTAAAAGGAGACATCTCTTTGCTTAGCGGATGATAGGAATTTTAAGGAAATTTATTTACCCATAATGTTAGTGTGTACTCCTAATTCATTAACATAAAAAGGATAAATTTGAGTGAGGAAAGGACTACCCAGAATGAGATGATTGGTAATGTTGTCAACAATTAAAAATACATTTTTAAACACAATAGTCATTGTTTTGGATGTATCCTTTATTTAATTTATATCTAATGTTTAAAGGCTCTCCATTTGCGCTGCAGAGGTTTTCTTTAGTCCTTTCACAGTATTTAGTTGGAACGATTCCTCCTCTAATGCAATTTTGATCTACTCCACTGTCAATTAGAGCAACCGTGCTTATAGAGAAATCACCAACAACTAATTTGACTATAAAGTACCATTTCTATAGATAACTTGGGATAAAGTTTGTAAGAATTTATCATCCGGAACTTCTTCTATTGATATATGAGGTATAGAGGTATCATCTTCTGGAATAGAAAAATTAGTCTTATGAGATTTTAAAATAGCGAATTTGGTTTCAAGCTCAAAGTCTTTAGTTTTTAGTTCTGGAATATCTTGCTTAAGGATTCTGATTTGAGCCTTTAATTCATTAATTTCTGCTTGAATCTCCTTTTTTAGTAATTTGTTGGAAAGGATTTGGAATTGGGTATTTTTGATATAACTTAGAGATATTTGGAGTTTCATGGTTGAGTTTAAAGGGTTGTGGTTCTTCATCGAGAATAAGTTGTTTTAATTTTTCTAGATATTCTTTCCTTATTTCCGGATCAGAAAATTTTCCTATTAAGTCTAATAAGAATTCCTTTTGACTTTTATCGGTAATAAGATTAAGTTGCTTTTGTAAGTCGGGATCTTCACCAAAAAGCTTGTTAATTTCCTTTTTTGTTTTACATTGGAAAGCTTTATGACCGACCTTTCCGCATTTGTAACAAACAACTTTCTTCTTGCTAAATTTCTTTTTCTTTCGAAAATTTGGTTTAGGAGTATCTGTTTTTGAAGTAAAAGTTTTAGAAGGTTTTCGTTGTTTTCTAGTAAAGACTCTTCCAGCTTTTTTATTTTTTGTACATGGGGCTTCAATTTTTGTGATACGAAAAGTTTCGTAAAAATTCCCATCTCTCTTCGAGACTCGGGCTCTTTCGATCCATATTTGGCTTGTAATTTGAGTTTGTTACAAAGGACAAGTCCTTCACTTTTAACTATTCCAAAAATTTGTCCAAAAAGTTCCCATCTCTCTTCGACTAAAAGGAATGTCATCTGTGTTGAAATGTTGTCTTAATTTATTAAGGATTCGTTCTCCAAATAGTTTAGGGAGACCAGCAATGAATCTTTCTTTCCAAAACTTTTGGGTTCCGTCTTCACGTTTAAGGACATTAGTATGAAAAACGTCTTTATACCACCTATAATCACTTAATGTTGGACATCTAAGATTAATGAGGACAGATTTAACGATTGCTTGTCCTTCATTTGGGTTGCCAATGAAATGAAGAGTAATAGTATGAATTAAAAGTTCATAACCATCTTCTTCATCTCTTTCTATCCCATTTTCTTGTTTGATTTTTGTAGTGTGATTCAAGATTGAAGTTTTTTCTTCGTGGGCCATGAATTTATCCCACCAATTCTTAAGTTGTCATGTAAAACATAGAGCAAGTGCTCGAGGCAACATCTTTAGCACTATATCTTTTTGATTTGTAAGCAACGGCTGCCATACCCATCTCTTGTAATGTGGATAGAATTTCATGTTTGGATTTTCCATCTATGTTCCTGTAATACCCGAAATTTTAAGAAAGCAGTTGAAAAGCATAGAATTATTGAGTATTTTTCCCACGACTAGGGTAGTTGCGTGACTCGATTTTATTTGCGGCCGGACGAATTACTTCGATATTTCTTCGAGAATTGATGTCAAATTAGGAATCAAGGAAATACCCCATTCTTTTTAAGCTGAAACTCGGTGCGGTTAGGCAGTGCCCTAATTGATGCATCAAAATAATTTAGGAGACAAAACCTAAAGAGGACGGAGGAAGGAAGAGGCATGAATTGTGTTATAACGAAGAAGGTTAATTATGCCATAATGGGACAAGAGAAACAAATTGAGGTCCAATAGAATGAAGGGGTGTGTTTTGTCAAGCGGTGGAGAGAGAGTTCAAGGAATTAAAAGACAAGAGGACCGAAGGGGGAAATGGGTGAAAGCAGAGGCGTAAGAAGCAAAGCAACAGAGCAGGGAGAGAGAGAGAACCACCGAACGAAAAGAGAGAGAGAGAGAAGGGGCGTGTGGGAACCGGAGCGAGGCCGGCGAGCCGAACGGCGAACGCGGGCCGGAGGCGGACGAAGGTGAAAGAAAAGAAGCAAAGCAAGGGAAGGGGGAAGAGGGAGCATCGAGCGGGAAAGAAAGAGAGAGAGAGAAGAGGCGAGCGGTGCGGAGACCCGGGAATGCCGACGACCACCGCAGACTCGGAAACGACGGTCGGCGACACGAGCAGGCGGCGGGCGAGGAGGAGAGCGAGAGACCGGGGAAGAGCGACCGGCGGAGGAGAAACCCGAGCGAGACAGACGAGCAGGAGTTAGAGCGGCCGGAAACCGGGACAAGCGACGGCGACAAGGGAGGCAGACCGGCGGTAAGCACGCGAGGGCCAAACCGAGAGGCAGCGGGAACCCAAAAACGGTGGGCTAGAGGCGGGGAAGCAGGAACCGAAAGAAGGGACTCGAACCAGGGAGCTCGAACCTCGAGCAAATCACAACCTTCAATCCCTAAATCGAGGTGGGTAGTCTTATACTCTAGACTATTAGTATATTCGAAAACTAAATGAGTTTAGTGTGATTGTTGAATGTGATTGTATGATATTGAATATGTATGCTTTTGAATGAGTTAGAAGTTGCTTGGAAGTGAATTAGGAGTTAGTGGAGGGAACGGGAGTTGTTAAGGCCTGAAAATGAAATCGGGAAATTCACCGAGTTGCTTGGGTCAAGTGAGTAGTGTCGAGAGTCGGGTCAATTGGGATAAGAGCGCATGGTTTGGGCATAGGTTAGGAATTGATATTCAGATTGAGTCTTAGAGATTTACTCGAATTCGCAACATTAAGAGACGAGTACTAATTCGGGATATAACAAGGGGAGTGTAAAGAGGAATATGAGATCGTATTAAGTGATGCGCAATCGGGACATGTAAGTGAGAAATGGGTGATTGTGAGGTTAAGTGCATTCGAAGTATATTTAAATCCTCGAGGTTGAACCGAGCGTGAAAGTAAGTAAAGCTATTGGGAATTGAATAATGAAATGTAATTAAGAGGTACATATCTAAGGATGAGCGATCAAGAATCGATTAATAAGGTAAGAGTTATTAAATGGGAAATTAAGGGGAAATAGCAAGCTGGGAACGGTAAAGTGGAACTAAGCCATAGTCATGTCTAAGACCTTCGAGAAAGAATTGAATTAAAAGGTGAATGAAGATAAAGGAAATTCGGTAAAGCAAGTTAAGGATATACGGTTGAGTGAGGGCAAAAGAGGTCGGTTTACAAAGTGAAGTCACGAAATGAGGAATTGAGATGAAGATAGTGAATTGGGAAAAGTGAGAACGTCGAGTTAAAAAGTGTATACTTGTGGTTATTGGGGCTCGGAAAATGGATTCAATCGTACTAAACCGATGATTGAGAAAGCTTAGTTGGGAAAAGACTTGAGAATGATTGCTTGTATTGAATAGTGATTATTCGTGCTATATGATTGCTTTACGTGATACTCAAAAATAGTTTTGAAAGGAGTTTTGTATTTTACGCGAATGATTCTTGAATGAAATTCCTTGAGAACTACCTTTCGAACGTGATTATGTTTTATAAGAAGTGAAACTGATTGAGAAAGCTAGAAAGTGAATGTGATGAATAAGAATGTGCAAATAGTTTTGAATCGACAGGCTACGGATCGTTTAGCATACCGAAGGGTTCGAACCGGGGACGCCCAGCTAGAAACTTCGAGGGAAGGATTCTAACAGGGGTCCTGCAGAGGCAGGATGCTCGCCACGAGACTTCCTAGAAGACAGGTCCCGGGAGCCTTTTTGTCGGGGTCGCGCCCGAGATGAAAGAAGTGCTAGTTCGAATCCTCGAAGGCCCGGAAAAGTTGATTCAACCCCAAAAGAAGTATTCTTGAATGTGAACGTGTGCTTTTAAGTGATTAAAGAGTCTTGACCTTTTTCATTACATGAGATTTTAGTGAAAAGTATATAGATTTCTATTACACTATTATGCTTTCACAGATTTCATTATTATGAGTATTATGTGTAATGAATTTCCATTTTAAGGGTTTAAGACTCCGGTGAGCCCGTTGATTATTGCTCACCCCCACAAATTGCCCCGTCCCCACCCAAGTCTTGCAGGTACACTTCAGGAGCATGATTTACCCTTAGCATAATTCGGACTCCGCTGATTGCTTTGTTTGATGCGTGCCGAGCAATTCAAGTCAAGAATATGCATTTCTTATACTTCTAAATGACTGTACTTGTAACTTAGTGCATATAGTTGTACCAAGTGTATATCGGACCCTTTTAGATTGTTTTAAGTTTCATAGCATGATTGGTTGGACTCGGCGTGTGGCCGTTGAGTTGTATACTCCGAGCATGTGGCTCGTCGAGTTTTATTATGCCTTTTTATGTAGGATTTTAAGGCTTTAAGCCTATGGGTTAGTCCATGTTACAAACGGAACTCGCCGAAATTTTCGAGAGAATCTCGGATTCTTTTGGGAAAACCACCGGTATTACTTTTAAGTTGAGTTAGACAGCCAAACCAACACCGGAAAGAGCCTTGGGAGTTCCTCTAAGGAACTCGGCGATGTAATACTCCCGGGGGTGTTGCGGGGTGTTACGGTTCTATTCATAAATAGAATTTCCATCGTAATGTCCTGCTGAAAATTCTCCTCTTTCTTCATATTCAATGTCCGGAGGAGTGGGCTTAGGGTAATAATTTCTAGTTTTGGAATTTCTTTATGACTTAATTTTGTTTATTGAAGGTTGCACATTATCCTCTTCGAAGTGTTTTGGAAGGTGTTAATTGCAAATAACTCATTATCCGAATTTGATTCGGACGAGGAAGAAGACTCATTATTTTGAAGTTGGCAAGTATTATCAAGACAACTAATGGATTTGCCTTTAAGAGCGATGTCAATATCTTTTATTAGTTTAGATATGCTATCCGGAAGACTGTTATTAGAATTTGAAGCAACTTTAACAAGAGATTCTTCATTTTCTTTGGGAATACTATCAAGTTTAAAGAAAGGTTTAGAAATATTGTCTATGTATTCGTAAGGTTTTGTATTACTAGTAGAACTTTTAGGAGACTTCAATTTTTTTTTATCTAATTTTGTTGACACAAAGTTTAGTTGCTCTGCTATTGTATTAAGAATTGCGTTTGTATAGTTTGCCTGTTGATGGACCTTTTAAGATCATCAGCAGTAGCAGTGTCACCCCCGACCCTTTTTATAAGGCGATGCAATGACTTCTTCATCATTAATTTTGAGTGTAAATGCTTCGGTCTTGGGAGGATGAATAGCAAAAAACTACTCCCATTATGCAGATTCCATATTTTAATAAGTTGTGTTTAGAAATTAATATTAGGAATCGAACAAACATTTTGAAGTCCTAGATGTGAGGAAAATGTAGGGAACCATATAAAAAAGGGAATATTGGCGTCATATCGGCTATCCATTTCTTTTTAATTTTGGCCTTAAGGTTTTCTTTAAATTATTGAAACCATTTTCTATAATGTATATTTTTCTGGGAATATTAATCTTGTTTTAAAAAGGACCAATTTATTTCAAACCCTTCTTTTGTATTAACATTAATTCCTCCTCCTATTCCGGAAGACGTAGGAGAGGAACAATCTAGAACAGGCTCTTGGATGGGAGCTGTAAACCTATATCTTTGGGAATTGCTAAGAGTATATGTTCAAATAGAAGAATAATCAGACAAAGGATCTTCTAGAATTTGAAGAGCTAGGTCTGGAAATGTTTTCTTTCATAGATTTAAATCTTATAAGTACTCTACCATCGGGTTCTTCTATAATTTCATCTATATCTTTTTCTTCTAATTGTGTAGGAGGCTGAACATTTTCTAGTTCGAGTTCATCCGGGATTGTAATTTCATCCCATTTAAGGAGTTTTGGAGTAAAAACAACAAGTTTCTCATCACCGATTTCAAGTAAAACAGTTTCTTTTGAGTTAGAAGGAAGACGACTTAAATATTTTGTGTTAAGGTTTGTAGACATCAGTCTAAAATAAACTCTATACATAACCGCAAAGTTTTTAAAATCATAAAATTCGTCACTTTATACGTGAACATCTAATTTTAATGATTCAATTGTCATAGGACAGGTAAGATCAAGCTGGAAAATCTGGATAACAATTGAAAAAAACTAGACCATTGCAAATGTTAGTATGAATCATAGCTAATAAAGAGGACTTATATTTTTTTAATCGTTTGTCTCTAAGAGCCATATAAATAGGAGCGTTAATGCCTTTTCGAACAAAAGGTTTAGCCACAACTTGAACAAGTCCTATGTGCATGAATCTATAATTTGCCTTTAAATGATTATTAATAGACTCTTGCTTGATTAATGAAATCGATTGTAGACCATTTTGTAAACTAATAATTTCTTCATGAGTTTTGACTGAATAAGCGAGTGGAAAAATCAAATGTTCCTATTTTGTAAATTGTCTCGAGGCTTGACCTTAGGTATAATCCAATTATGATATTCATTAGGTGATGGGCCTTTAAATAAAGGTTCTGTTCTAATTTCTTGACTATTAATTATGGCACTGGAATTACTATCGGACCCAAACAAAAATGATCTATGTAATTTAGAAGCCATTTCTACTTCATTCTAACTAAAGTACTACTGCAAATAACGGGACCAACGGGACCACCGACCGGACCACCACTAATGGCTGAACAACGGATTTAAGGCTGACCAATGTTTAACCAACGTCTAAATGCAAAGACAATAATTAAAATGCAATTATGGCTCACGATACCAGCTTAGCGGGGTCGTAGATTAAAATATGAAAATCACGTAAAACTTAATAAAATACGAGTAAATAAATAATAAGAGATAGATATAAATAAACTTCAAATTTTATAAAATATAAAACACAAAATTGTAAATAGAATACTTACAATATCTATCACAGAAATTAGAAAACTTGCTTAAAGAAAAGTTGAAACCGATCTTCAAAATACAAAGGAAGCAATACGCTTTTAGTGGTATTCTCTGCTCACTCATACAAGTGATGCCTTCTCCCAATGGAGATACATCCTTATATAGCAAATGTCAAGCATCTTTTGGTAAGAAATGACAAGCTGTGGAGGCAGCTTGTCTTTTCCTTTTATGGCTTTTCATCTTTATGTCACAATTTTGAAAGACTTCTTGGCTTCATCTTCAATGTCACGGCTTTTCATCTTTATGTCATTCATTTTTATGTCACAATTTCTTCTTGGCTTCTTCCTTTATCGTCATGGCTTTTCATCTTTATGTCATTCATCTTTATGTCACAATTTTGTCCTTTCTTCTCAAATTGTAGATGAACTTTAGTAGGATTGTTTCATACCTACAAAGCGACAAAGGTTAGAAAATGACCCTTACTTTTGCCAAGGGTAACTCGCGGGCTCTTTTTTATAAAAAAATATATATCAAAGGGGTCTTGCGAACAAGGACCTCCAAATGGATCGGGGTGTGTAGAAGATGTTGTTGAATCAACATCCTCATCACTGTCTCGAATTGTCATGCGCCATAAGCTTCGTAAATAATTTTTTCCGAGTTCAGGCTCATATTTAAGGATTTCTAAAAGATCACGTTGCTTTTGTGATAGACCTTTTAACGGGTTTTTTTGCGATCCTTTGGTACTTGAAGAATTTTCCTTTTTGTCGGAGTAGATGGATTAATAGGAGATGGTTCAATCTTGTTCGGTTTTGATGCTTCGACTCGGGGTAGATTAAACAACGTATATTTCTTTGTTTTTGTCTTTAGAAAATGTTGAACGTTCTCCTTATCGCAGAGTGTAGTTTTATACTCGGCCACCATCTAACCTTGTAGATACGAGACCATTGAAAGTGGATAAAGATTCCGTAGGTAATTTGAAATTAGTATTCCCAACTAAAAATACATGCAACATTGAATGTTCGAAAGAATTGTACTTCTTTTGGAAAAGGATCAAAAGTTGAGACTTTGAGCCATTGATCCCATCCTTCTCTAGCTTCGTAGGCAAAATAGAGGTATATATATATGTGTGTGTGTGTGTGTGTGTGTGTGTGTGTGGAGGGGGAGGCTTCCTTTAGGTGTGCTCACTAATGAAGTGATTATTTCTAATTTCAACCATTCAATTTTAAATGAAGCTTTCAAATTAAAGGATGATTTTTAATTAAAAATAAGAAAAAAAATTTCTCTCGAAGGGGTTCAAACACCCTCCCCCAATTCCGCTCTCGCTTCTAAATTCACTAACCCTCTCGTCTCCTGCTCTCTCTCTCTCTCTCTGTCTCTCTCTCTATCTGTCTCTCTCTCATCTCCGACCATTTCCTATCCTCGGCGTCTACCTGCGGCCTTTTCCCACTTTCCGGCATTCGTCCAACCTCTTTCCACCGCTGGCCGCTTCCCTGCTACTGTTGCTCTCTCTCATTCGCCCATGTCCCTCGTCCAGCACCGGAATCAAACATGGAATCGTCCCTGAAGTCGCTGGCTGCCCAAACACAGCCCGGTCTAGAACCGGTCAACCGCCTTCCTCCCCGGTCGGTTGTCGTCATCCCCCGCGTCCCCTCCACCGCCTTCCTGCCCCAGTTGAACACTAAATTGTAATTGTTAAATTTTTGGATGAATTGTGTAGTTTTTAATGTTAATCGTTAAGTAAATAAGTTGTAAATTAGATGAATTGATATTGATGATTGACAAATGATTTCAGCTTTTATGTTAACTAGTGCGAATTCTGTGCTTTCATACGGGTATGTGCTATTATTTAAGTAATTAATATATTTTATAAATATTAAATATACATTTCTTAAAAAATCATAGACATTAGTCAATCTTATTTAAGTAGTTGGTATGTAAAGAGATTTTAAAATAATAAAAGATGCAACTATTACTTTTTTTTTAAAATAGTGTCCTACATTTGCCAACCTTATTTGCCTTGTCGATACTATATTGTTATAAAATTTCTAGGATGACGATGAAGATAAACAACGTTATTAGGAATTAATCATTCATTGAGTACTAGCTTATTACTTCTTGTAAAGGAAATTTTTGATGAAAAAAATAATAATGGCTTATAGTGTTTTGCTAGCAAATAGTCAAGACCTCAATTTTTTATGGAACAAAAAGTAGGGGATTAATCATATTTTTTTAATGTTATATGGTGTAATTTTTACCCTTTTATAAAATAAATAATAAAACCTTGAATAAATATAATCAATAAACATGACATAGGTATTTGCTTTGACTGAAATTATTCATTATAATAGCAAAAAATGTTAAAGGTAATTAATGCAATCTTCCCTACTAATTGGTAATTTAATTTTGTTTTTTGCTGAAATCAAAATTAGTAATCTACCTTAGGTGAATTTTGAATACTATAATGATTATAATTAGAATAATTTATTTAATTTATTTAAGTTTTAATACTAAAATTAATAGATATATTATATTATAGTTTTTTTTGTAATAGTCACATTAATTACATATAATAGATATTATTTTTATTAAGTATTTTTTTGAAAAATTTTTAATTTTATAATTGCTGAAGTAATAGGATAATCCTTCAAAAAAATAGATTTAATAAAATATAATATTGATTATGACTATAATCAAAATTTATAAGTAATAAAGTTTAATTGATGATATAGTCATTTAAGAGTAGTGAATAGACTTTGTTTTATTTATAATTAAAATTTATAGGTAATAAAGTGGGTGTTACAAAAATGCTTTGATAATATAAAAAAAAGAAAATGATAAAACAAAAGGAACTAATGGTGATGTGTCAACTGTCTAACCCACAGACAAAGCAGTCAATTTTAAATATATATATATATATATATATATATGATTGTGAATGATAATGGTGTTGAGTCGTATTTGACAATTGATTTTCAGTTCACTTATGAAGAATTTCTAAAGTTAATTGTGAAACTGACAATTGAACGAGTAATTGCGGCTGCTATTCTAAAGATAAATTTTTTCATCATAAAATCATACCACCAAATCAGATTTGACTTTCTTTATTTTGAAGATTTTTTGGGTATTGGAGGTTTACCGAAATTGATCATTTTCTAATTTTTGGTTCTTTTTTTCTTGGATTGAATAAGTTTATGTTTATGAGGTTATACTATGTCCAGCGAAATTGATTATTTTATGTTATACTATGTCTCTGTTTCTTGTTTGCTTTGTTTTGATTGAATATTTCCATGATGTTTCAAATTTCAGTGCTTGCACTGAGTGTAATACTGACCCCCTCATTGCATGGCTATAGGTTTGGTTTGGCTTTGATATATCTTTTATTGATCATTTTCTTTGTTTTGATTGAATATTTCCATGATGTTTCAAATTTCAGTGCTTACACTGAGTGTAATACTGACACCCTCATTGCATGGTTATAGGTTTGGTTTAGCTTTGATATATCTTTTGTTGATCATGTACTATGGAAGACAAGTCCATCTTAAGCCAAGAAAATTTTTCTATATAAGTGAGATGTTAGCCAAGTCTGAATTGGAGTATACAATTTTCCTATGCAAAATGATGTTCCAAAGGGTACGTCAGTGCTTGTACCAAGGGATTGAGTGCCTATTTCTTGAGAATTGTGCCTTGGCTTTTAGTCCAAAATGAAGAGTCAAGTTTTCTTATCCATGTCAGCATATGAGCATCCAACATGAATATTTAACATTGAGGAAAGAATCAACTTTATTCAGGCTACTCATGCTTGTGTTTCGAAAATATTGCTCATTTCCATTTTAAATTGTCAAATGATGTCATTTAAGAACCTTCAATAGCTAAATCTAAATTCAGTGACTATGTCACACCAGTTTTGGTTCAAGGAATAAATGATCTTGCCACACCATTTTTGGTTGTCTTCTAGTCAGAAGACCTTCGAGCAAACATTGACAATTGGTCATCTTCTGAGCTATCAAAAGAGACAATTGCAAATGTAGAAGCTGGCTGCTATTAGTGTCTCTCAAAAATGCTTGATATCATGCAAGACCATTACACATTTGCTCAACTAGGAATTCAAAGACTTGTTTTCAAATTAAAGGAGTTGGTGCAGAGGATTGATGGTGCGTTATTTCCCGACCTTTCTAGTTTTCTATATTTCCATTATACTGCCCCCCACCCAAAAAGATGACATTTTTTCTGCTTTACATTCTTCACTTGAATGATATTGGTTATTGTCGAGTTAGGCTCTGTTTGATTCTAAAAAATTAGAAGGAAAGAAAATAAATGTGGAAAATGAATTTCTTTCCCATGTTTGAATTGAAGAAAAATGAGAGAAAAAAGTTTAATGAAAAAACTCATAGAAACTTTTGTCAATTTAGTCAATGATATTTTCCTTCCAAAATTGAGAGAAAAATGGAAGAAAAAACTCACAAAGACAGAGAAATGGAGAAAAGAGAGAGACTTCTATTAAACATTAAAAATTTTCTCTCTCCTCTCAATTAATCAATATTATTGAATGTTTTCTCTCTCCTCTCCATGACAATGTGGTGGATGGGTAAAATGTTGGAAAATAATTTTATTTTTTTCCCTCTATTTTTTCCTTCAACCAAACACAAGAAAAAAAAATCAATTTCCTCTCAACTTTTTTTCCTCATCACTTATTTTCCATTTAAATTTTCTTTGCAACCTATTTTCTTAGAATCAAATAGAGCCTAAGTCTTCCGGGAAATTCAATCCGAAACACACACACACACACACACACACACACACACACACACACACACACACACACACACCAATGAATTGCCAACTATCTCAATACCTCACAGGAGGCTCTGCCAAGAATGTTATTAAGACCTTGATATGCTACCTTTTTGCTTGTTGTTACCGCAGCTTATGGGCCATAAGAAAGCCCCCCAACTTTTCGTTGTTGCTGCAAGCACTAGTTATGGGCCATGAGAAAGATTAAAAAAGCTCACTTTTGGGTTGCACGTCCAACTTCATGCTATAATTAGTTCAAGCGAAACAACACACACACACACACACACCCCAATGAATTGCCAACTATCTCAATGCCTCACAGGAGGCTCGCCAAGAATGTTATTAAGACCTTGATATGCTACCTTTTTGCTGTTGTTGCAGCGAGTTATGGGCCATAAGAAAGCCCCCCAACTTTTCGTTGTTGCTGCAAGCACTAGTTATGGGCCATGAGAAAGATTAAAAAGCTCACTTTTGGGTTGCACGTCCAACTTCATGCTATAATTAGTTCAAGCGAAACAACACACACACACACACACACCCCAATGAATTGCCAACTATCTCAATGCCTCACAGGAGGCTCTGCCAAGAATGTTATTAAGACCTTGATATGCTACCTTTTTGCTGTTGTTGCAGCGAGTTATGGGCCATAAGAAAGCCCCCCAACTTTTCGTTGTTGCTGCAAGCACTAGTTATGGGCCATGAGAAAGATTAAAAAGCTCACTTTTGGGTTGCACGTCCAACTTCATGCTATAATTAGTTCAAGCGAAACAACTTATTAAATTGCTGTTAGAAAATAAAGTTGAGCCTTCAATAGCTAAATTTGAATTCAATGTCCATGTCTAAAAACCGTAGATGCCTATTAGCTCAATCTGTAGAGCATTTGTGTTATTACACAAAGTTGTGGGTTCAAATCCCACATACACCGAAAAGAAAACTAGAAACATGAACACGTTCACCCAAAGGTTAGTGACATGCATAAAAATTGGAGGCAGTACAGTTTAAGGGTGTTAAGACCTTGGACATGTCCCAAAAGTAGTTAAGGAAGACGATTCATGAAAAGAAGGATTGACCAAGTGAGGGTTCGAATTTTAGCGTATTGAGTTCCAAGTTTGAGCAAAAGTTTTTTATTATTTGAGACATTTTTTTATTTATTGTGTGTCATATTTTTGGTAGTTTTAAGTTATGTTTGCACATCTTTTTATGGATATATTTTAGCTATGCAATTGAGTTTAATTTAGGCTAGAACAAGTCCATTTTGGAGTAGTCGGGGCTTAGAAACAACGAGATGATTCCCATAGACATACAAATCCAAATAAGCTTGAGAGGTACAAGGAAAATTCAATTACAAAGACCTCAACCTCTTCCATTAATTATCACCCACCAAGGGGAACTACAAGTCAATTAGAAAGAGCTCAACATCTTACAAAGATGTTTTAAAAGCTAAGACAAGCATGTTCCCATAAGTATATAAATTCAATAATAGAAAAAGTCTAAAAATATTTTGAAAATTACATCAAATGTAAAATGTCTAAGATTTCAAATCTATAAAAGTTGTAGTTCAACATTTTATCCAAGATCTTCAAAGTATGTTCCCACTTGAAAGGTCCACTTCCACGTATTATGCAACATCTTCTATCTAAAATACAAAACAACAAAAAATAAAAAAATACAATTAGGCCATGACAAAGATAATTCAATTATAAATAATAGAATAAAATTTTACCTTTAGGAGCTCTTGAAGGACAATTTCGGTTGTCGTGGTATACTTAAGCTTTATAAAGTCTCAACCTTTTGGCTTGTTGCTCCATTGCTTTATCTTTTCCACCTTTTAATTCGTTTACCACTTCCTTTCGCATTGCATTGCTTAGATGGGAGAATGCCGATTTGATCGGGAGCACTTAATCCAATAAATGACTTCAACTCACTTATTTTGCTGTCACTTGTAGTTCCCTTAAACTCCTTCAGTTCTTTCAAAATGCATCGCATTCTTTTGCCAACAAGATTGAGGATTTCCAGCTCTTCGGCAAGTTGCATACAATCCAAAAAGTCAACCCAATATCTTGAAATCAACTTGTCTTGGAGTTCCATTTGTGAGCGTCCTTCTAAAAGAGTGTCATTCACATTAACAATTGGCTTATTTGCCGCCATTTTAGTCTATCTATTCAAAATATACTATGGTGGCAATTCCCGTAAAGCCTTTCCCTTCAAAATACATAATATATGGCAACAAGGAATACCTTCACAAACATTTTGCACGAGCAATGAGCCACATGAGTGGAGGGTCACTTGTTTAAATTTTATTGGAGTCTTTGAATTATAGAAACATGATTTGAATTGTGTAAGAAAGTTACTTGTTACTATTCAAAGAACATCCCACCTTCGCAGAATGTTTTGTCATAATATGCCAAATGCAAAATTGAAGGGTAGTCATTTGATTTTTTTTGTATTGCTACTTTCATTGCATGATCTTGATCAGTAACAAGACAAGCGGGCATTTGACCCCCATTACATCTAAAAACATGTCAAACAAACACATAAATGATTACGCTTTCTCATCTCCCAAGAATGTAAGCCACAAATGTAACACACAACATACGGTTATCCAACCTAGTGAGAGGAGAAAAAATATTATTTTGTTTCTATTAGTATCATATGTTGCATCAAAAGAGACCACGTCACCATAGAGTGAATAATTAAGTCTTGCAACGACATCCGTCCAAAACACATGTTTAAATGTACCATTAACATCGAACTCGTAGGCAAAATAATATGATGGATGAACGTCCTGCTTCCTCTTAAAATTCTCAGTAAACATTTGAGCATTAGAATCTTTGATAAATGCTTTCAAGTATCTTTGAAATTTTTCAAGTTTTTTAGCTACACACAATTTTTTCAAAGCCACCGACTTGCTCTTTAATGATACGATGAGCTTTAGAAGGTCCGATATTAGCATGAGTAAGTGACTTGAATAAAGTTCTATGCACACTATTTACAACTCTATTAGAAGTTAGCATATGATGCTTCCTACGAGTTGCAACTAAATGTGTATCTCCTTCATGAAATCTGAAAGTACATATGCAACACTATTCTTTTAAAAACCAATCATTGCATTACAACCCTCTTTAGTCAACTTCACTTTCCGATTAGGGTTTACATTTGTTGATGTTTGCCTAAATCCTTGTTTAGAGGCAAAAAAATACTGATATAAGTGGACACCTTCTTTGGTCTTCTTAGATCTTGATTTACGAACACTAAAACCATCATGATGAGCACAAGATTTATAGAATTTCTCACACTCTTCGATGTTAGCAAACTCCAATCTCTCTTTTGGTTTGAACTCCTCTTCACAAAAGGGTATCCACTCCTTTGCAATATATGTAGGACTTTTGAATTTTGAGGTATTTGAAATTCATCTTGAGTATTTTCCCCGTAAATAATCAAGTACTCATCGGATTTCAAAATTTAACAAAATTGGCAATGAACTCAATTGCTAAAACATTTTCATCCCCTCATCTCATCTATTGTCAAATACAAGCTAAACAAAGACAGAAAATAACTACAATGTTGTGGAGAGAGAGCTTCAATTGTATGGTTTCCAAGGCAGTCCCACCGGAACCTACGTTAGATAATGATATCACCTACATACTATTACACTAACTCATTAACTTCATTCCACTATAATCATAACTATAATGATAACAATAACCCACATTCTTTATTTTGATTCCTTCCAAGTATGGACTAGTGAATCATAAAGGTAACGTGAAAATAGGACCAAATGAAGGGTTACCCATTGAAGTCCAAGCATAGTCTGCTCGACTCAAATTACCAATTTAACATTGAAGGGTAAAACCATTTCTCAATTAACATCAAACAAAGCAATTCATCTAAATGACAGCTTAATTACTTCACCATTAACATTAAAACTAGGCAATTCATCAAAAAATTTAACAATTATCGTTTAGGGTTCGGCAGTGGAAGGGGATGTGCGGGAGGACAGAGGCTGATTGGGGCAGGAGGATAGAGGCTGACCGGGGCGGGAAGACGGCTGGTCAAGGTGAGACTAGGCTGCGTTTAGCAGCCGGGGAGTTCGAGGACGGTACATTCCATGCCTAATTCCGGTGTTGGGCAAGGGACAAAGATTGACGAGAGAGAGAGAGTAGAAGTAAGAAAGAGGTTGGCGGTGGGAAGAGGCCGTAGGTGGACGCCGGCGTTTAGAAACGACCGACTGACGAAAAAGCGAGAAGAGGAGATGAGAGGGCTAGAGAAGTTAGTAATTGCGCAGAATTGACAGGGGGAAGGGAGGGGTTTGACCCCTTCTAAAGAAATTTTTTTAACTAAAAATCCTTTAATATGAACCGTCCATTTGAAATTGAATGGTTAAGATTACGAGTGCTTACCTAATGAGTGAGTACATCTAAAGGAGAACACTCACTTAAAATATATATATATGTGTGTGAAGACTCAAGTATAACTCTCTATCTCTCTATGGTTTTGATTCTATGTCATTCTCAGCTTTTAAGAAACGCATATCTAAGTTTTCATCCTGTTCGACCCACTTAGAAACCATTTATCAAGCATAACATTCTTGAATCGGTTTCGACCCACTCAAACACCACTCAAACACTTTTATTCCGAGCAATGACTTCATGTTTCAAGTGAAAATGAATTACATCGTTAATTCTAATTTCTAAGTTAGTTTATTTATTAAAAATTATTTACTTGATAAAGTTTATGCATTGTGATATTTTATTGTTTCTAACTTGATCAGTTGAAGGATTGACTTAAGATGAAATTTGATCCTAATGAATATTAGACTCAACAAATTCCATTATTTTAGGCTAAAGATAATTAAGTGCTTAGTTACTTTGACTTAATTATTATTTTATCTAATCTTGGACCAAAGTATTTTTATACTTTGAGTACCACTTTGATTTGCTTTTGTAGGTTGATTAAACAAGCCTAATCTACTTTTGAAATAAAAAAAGCAACCTATTTCTAGCCGTTAAACACCAACAGGCATAAATCAACCATTTACGGACATGGCATAGACACCGTGTCGGGGTTGTTTATTTCTAAATTCGGTAAACTTTAACTCGGGACTAATAGTTGTTTCCACCCTAGATTTCAATCACAACAAGAGAGTTGGACAACTTTTTAAGCTAAGGACCACCACCCAACGTTCATGTCTCAACGGATCCTTTTCGAGTGACTCACACTAGCCGTTACAACTTACATTGCTTAACACTTACTTAGTGCATTCTTATTCAATTTTCAGCTTACAGCAAGTCTACAACAAGTCACAATGGTCATTCTCGCCCCACTGTGTATAAATAGAAGCCACTTCACAAGACTTGAAGATTATTGAACACATTGCTTAACACTTAGTGCATTCTTATTCAATTTTCAGACTTACAACTCTTAATCTGTATTTTCTTACATTCCGAGTCGTAAAGAAAGCCTTGTAATCATTTATACATTTTTTACTTTCTTTCTATGTCCTTCACTGAGCTGTAAGGATTAACTCGGTTTAGTTGTCCTTGACTGTAAAGGTTATCTCAGTTAGGGAGTACTAGATCGGATAAGGGAACTTTTGATTCTAGGAAAACTTGTAAAGGAATTGTCTAACGGACAAATTAGGTTAAGATTCGAGTCCTTGTAATTGTGGATTCAATTAGCGGTTTTAACTTGGTACTTGGATTAGCACTGTTCGTGGTTTTTCCCTAAGAGGGTTTCCACGTACTTTTGTGTGTACTTTACTTTCTGTGTTCAATCTAGACTCATAATATGTCTCTAAGTCTATTTTGTGCAAAAACAGTTTGTAATTTCTCAAAATCTTCCATTGCCCTATTCACCCCCTATAAGGTGACTTAATCTCTCCAAGAGCAAACCTTCAATTAGTATAAGAGCCTAACCTTTCAAGAGGATCTCACAATCTAAAGGTTTAAAGATCGGATGACTCGGAACAATGGAGAGTTTGATGAAGGAAGATCATCCACTAAACCACCCAAGTTCAATGGGTCAAACTTTGCACATTGGAAGAAGATGATGGAATACTTCCTCTAGGACAATGATGAGGAAGTATGGAACATTATCAAGAATGGAAACTTCATTCCAATAAAAATTAAAGGAGCAAGATTTGTGCCTAAAGAAAATATGAGTATACTACTCGAAGAGAATGACAAGTTTAGGAAGAACTTCAAAGCTACAAACACTCGATGTGCACTACTAGCTCGAAGAATACAACGAGTGTCGACTGTGACATAGCCAAAGAGGTGTGCGATACATTGGTCAACACCTATGAAGGAACTAGCCAAGTGAAGCAGGCAAAGATAAGTCAATAATATCTACACAAGTATGAGCTGTTCAAAATGGAGCCTAAGGAGAACATTTCTCGGACGTATGCTTCGGTTCACCGAGATTACCAATAATCTCAAATATCCGGGTAGAAAGATTTCTCAAATGGTCGAAAAATTCAAAAAAGTCTACCAAAGAGAAGATGGGGTCCCAAGATGACACATGTCGAAGAAGCTGAGAATCTTTCTCAATTGAAGACGGATGAACTCATTGGGAGGCTACTTATGAGCTACACTTAGAAAAAGAGGATACCGAGGTTAGCACCAAAACGAACATTACACCGAAAGCCTCGAAAGCGGATGATAAAGTTTGAGCTCCTCGGATTTAGAATAGGATCCCATGGAACTCATTGCCCGAGGCTTCAAAAAGATGATGAAGTACAAAAAGTGGCGTAAGAGGCCAAAGAAGGAGTTCTACAAGAAAAATAAGAAAGGTAAATACTCATCCCCTTCTAAGTTGTCTTTAACTAAGAACTCCGGTTGCTTTGAGTGTGGCAGCAAGGAGCACATAGTCAAGGAATGTCCAATGAGAAAGAAGGTGAGAAAGATAAAAAAGGTTATGGTGGCTGCCTAGAGCGATGATTAATCCTCTAAAGAGGATGAGTCTCGATGACTCGAAAGTGTCTAATTGCACCGACGGACTCGTAAGCTGGATCTCGATCAAACAATAACAACTCGGATGCCGAGGAAACAAGTCCTCGGGAGGTAATTTAATACTTCCTTAAGTTTTCCAAACTTGATTTTGCTAGATACATTTTTACTTTGGAACAAAAGTCCAATTCTGATTCTTCCGATTTTAAAGAACAACTTTGAAGGTTTTCTCTTGGAGAATTTAAGTCACTCTAGAGGGGGTGAATAGGATGATGAGGAAATTTGATCAAACTTAGAAACTTTTTGTTTGGAAAAGATAAACAGCTGAGTTTGAGTCTAGATTATACTCGAAATGTACACACTCGTAAATACGTGCAAACCCTCTTAAGGCGGAAAACCACGAGACAGTGTTAATCCAAGCACCAAGTCAAATCCACTATTTTGAATCCTCAAAATACAAAGGACTCGACTCTACCAGAATTGCTCCCTTAGATAATTCCTTACAATGTTTTCCTAGACTCGAAGTTCTCCTATCCGATGTAGTACTTCCTGACCGAGATAACCTTTACAATCGGGGACATCTTAACCGAGTTAACCCGTACTGACTCAATCAAGGGACCTTACTCAAAGAGTAAGAGAAGTATGTAATCGATTACAAGACTTTACAACTCATAAAATATTAAGTACAAGTTGGGAGTTGTAAGTATAAGATTGAATATGAAAACAATGACTTTTGATTATGTAATGTGCTTTACAATAATGTTTAGCAATAATTCCAGCAATCTTCAAGTCTTGTGAAGTGGCTTCTATTTATAGATAACCAAGCGAGTGACCGTTGAGTCTTGGTTCGAACAGAAGTCTTTACTAGCCATTGTAACGGCTCTTTTGAGTCACCGAGAAAAGATCTGGTTGATGTGAACGTTGTGCAACGACTCTTGGCTCCAAAAGGTACTCTAGTCAACTGCTGATGTCTAAAAAGCAAGGTGGAAACCACCTTTGAGCCTAGCGTTGGAGTTTTCGAGTTTTGAAAACAGACAACCTTGACACGGTGTCCGAGCCTTGTTCAAAAGTAGATAAAGCTTGTCTACTGGTGATTGACAGCTAGAAGTCGGATACTTTTGTATTTAAAAATGAGATAACCTTGTTTAAATAACCTACAAAAGTAAACCACTTTGGTTCTCAAAGTATAAAATACTTTGTTCCAAAATTAGACACAGATAATAATTAAATTAAGATAATTAAGTGTATAATTATCTTAAGCCTAGAAGAGTGGAATTTTCGAGTCTAATATTCAATATACTCAAATTCCATTAGAGTCACTCCAAAGGATGATCAAGTTAAAAGGAATAGAATCATTAGAGTATAACAACTTGATCTTGACAAATAATTCTCCAACAAACAAACCGACTTAGAAAAAGGAATTAACACTATAATTCACTTTGCGTTGAAATATGCGATCAAGTACTCGGAATAAAAGTATTAGAGAAAATATTTAAGCATGCGATAGTTCTGAGGGATGACTCAGTGAGTCGAAAAATCAGTGTAGAAGATATACAACAATGTGATTTCGAGTCAGTAAAAACGAACGAAAACTTATACGAGAGTTTCTATAACACTCGGAATGACTTGAAATCAAAACTTAGGAGAGATAAGATTTATACCTAAATCTTCATGTGGTACTCAGATTGACTTAGAGTTAGAATCCGAGTGTTCAATCTCCCCTTTTTTGATGAAAGGCATTCCATACTTTGATAGGAATTTGTTAGTACAAAACATTAGTTTTCATTCTCGATAAGCGTAACATATCAAAGTGAGAAGTAATGATTGAGAAATATTCCATACTTATAAAATGCATTGCAGATACAATCATTACTCATAACAGTTAGCGGATAAACATTAGATCATAGAGAAGAACAAATTATATCGTAGTAGAATAATATGAGATATCCAACTCGAAAGAAGTAACTCAAAAATAAGTTTGTTCGAAAAGAAAATTCATTCATTCTTACGCTAAAAAGAAATAAAAATAAAGGGTGCGCTCCCTCTAAACACGACAACATCATATTTCTCTATTTTTCCCTTTTGCAGTTCATCAAAAAGAGGGAAGAAAAAAATAACAATGAAGTACACTTGATGTTGGAAAAAAAAATAAAAGAAGAAAAGAAAATAGACTAAGAAGGGTGGGCTTGCTGTCGAGAGGTGGAGGGACTAGTAGTGTGCTGGCGCCGGTAAGATTGGGACGAAGTTGATGATCATGGCGGCAGTAGCACGAGGATGTCCGAAGTGGCTTCGGTCCGGTCGTCCGACCCGGGGCCATATCATCCTCGAGCTCATCCTCCCGCAAGATAGCAGAGGGAGGTGCTTTTGACTTGACAACCGTTGACTCGACCAATGTCCGCAGCGTCTTCGACCCACTCGGATCATCATCTCGAGCCGATAAGTTTTAGTTTAGGGATCTGCAGCACATTGTCCCTCGGTTTGAGCGACTTCCTCTTTGTCTTTCTCCTCTTCCTCCTCCTCCTCTTCCTTCTCCTCCTTAAGCCGTGTCTGCTTCAGCCTGTAGCTTCTTTTTCTTCAACCTCAGCAAAAGGAGACTTGGCTGGGCTAAAGGACTCCTCGAAGTGTCCGAACTTTCCGGGTCCTGGGCAGCCTTGGATGCCCTTCTTGGAGGAGTTGGAGTTGCTCTTGCTACTCCTTGATGATGCCCTTCATCTCGATGAGCAGATCCTAGTGCTCCCGGATCCGAGACTGGGTTGTCTTCTAGTTGATCATAAGGCTTTGAAGGAAAGTTTTGATAGAGCGGAGAGTGCCTCGAAGTTCTTCGGACATAGAGAAGACATTGTCTACCTAAACGGTAAACATAGCCTCGGAGGCTGTAGAAGGTGGTTGAGAAGTGGATGGACCACCTGATGGAGGAGGGAGTAATAGAGGAATCTGAGTCTAAGTGGGAGGGGGTGAAGGGGGCTTCAAATCGGACCGGTGGACCCAGAGACCAAGCTTGACTTGCCGATATCCGTAGCCCAGAATCTCCTTCATGCCTACCACTATGGCAGCCTTAGATTTGAATGGAGGGGAACCTTAAAAGACAATAATCAAGAGGGCTCCGAAGGGTAATGGAGTAGAGTTTTTGATTGAGCTGGCATAGAAGTCATTTGCTTAAGAATAGCAGGGAAGAGGTCTACGTCGTAGCCCTCTAGAATGTCAAAAAGAACTTTCAGAATCTTGGATGAAGACTCGGGTATGACTGGCTAACCCCTTGAATGTGTTTTGATTTCATGCATTTATCTAAATTTAGGATAAAGCAAGAAGCATCCTAAAAGAAATTCATTTAACTAAGTCATATGCTTTACAATTCATCATTTGAATATGACTTATTCTTGCTCGAACTCGGACTTAAGCATATTAAGATTATCCGACTAAGTCTGACCCAATAAGTCGGACTCGGACATAGAAAGTAGAATCTGAATTAGTTATGACAAACCGAGTAAGTTTGACCCACTCATATCCGACCTACTCGGAACTCGGATTCTAATCCACTCGAGATCCGACCCACTCGGAACTTAGACTTAGATTTGACCCACTCGGAACCAGATTCCGACCCACTTAGATCCGACCCACTCGGAACTAGATTATGACCCACCGAGATCGGACCCACTCGTAACTCGGATTCCGACCCACTTAGTCGGACTCGGACATTTAGTTTGCCTACGCTGTTATTTGTTTAATCATGCGTAATTGTAAAATGTCTATATAGCTCATGTGCCCATTAAGATTGAATGATTTATTTATGAGTTTTGGCATATCCGGAATCTAAGTATATTGAATATTAGACTTGAAATATTCCATATTAATAGATAAAGGTAATTAGTCATTAAATGCTTTATTTACACTAATCCTTATCTAATTATGGACCAAAGTATATTTATACTTTGAGAACAATTGTGCTTAATATCTTTGCAGGTTTTTCTAATGTCAATTATTTTAAGAAAAAGCAAAAACAAAAGGCTTCGACCGTTAAAGCACTCGCCAAACAAAAAGCTGCAATTTCTAGAAAAGCTCATAACTTACCGACAACTTTGTCCATTACTATTTTGGGTAATACTTTATCTCCGAGTCTAACGGTCTTTTCGTTTTGCTTTTCCAGTTTACAAAAGCTGGAAAAAGAGTTGTTGGAAGCTAGGATCAAAGCACAACGGCTATTTCAAGGTGGTCCGAAATCGAGTGACTCGACTATCCGTTACAATGGCTAGTTGACTCGGACAACTTCAACGTAAAGACGTTGGAGGCTCAACGACTATCTCTTCAAGGCAAACTATTTATAGAAGCCTTAGCACAAGATTTCAATTGACGAATGGAAAAAAGACAGAGACCATATTGAACATCTTCTCTAGTATACAACTCCCAAATTGTAATTCTAATATTCCGAGTTGTATTTTTCTCGAGTCGGTTGTATTACAATTCTTACTACTCTTCTACTCTTTCTCTCTCGACTGGGTTGTAAAGGTTACCTCAACTCAGCTTGTCCCAAACTGTAAAGGTTACCTCAGTTTCGAAGTACCGGGTTAGATAAGGGAACTTCTAACCCCGGGAAAAATTTGAGGATCCCAAGTTGATAAGGTAACTTCAACTTGGAAGTACTAGGTCAGTCGGATAAGGTAAATTACGAGCCCGGGAAAATTATAATAGATTTGTTTGGGAATAAATCTGGGTAGTCATATTCATTGTAATTGAGGATTCAATTAGTGGATTTGACTTGGTGTCTCGATTGACACCGTCCGTGGTTTTCTCGCCCCGAGGAGGGTTTCTACGTAAATCTAAGTGCATACTTTTCCGAGTCCAATCTAGACTCGGAATTTGTTTCTGTCTCTATTCTCGTGCAAAAGAGTTTATTTTTCTCAAAAATCTTCAATCACCCTATTCACCCCCTCTAGGGTGACTTAACTTCTCTAAGAGCAAACCTTCAATTGGTATCGGAATCTAGCCTTTCAGAAAGGATCTAAACATCGCAAGGTTTAAAGATCATGGCTCATCGTACTAGAGAATTTGAAGAAGGAAGATCTCTTTTGAGGCCACCCAAGTTCAAAGGCTCAAACTTTGCACTTTGGAAGAAGTTGATGCAATGCCTCATCCAAGATCTTGATGAACAAGTGTGGAAGGTCATCACCTAGGGAAACTATATTCCCACAAAGCAAGAAGGTGACCAAACAAGTGGCAAAACTAAAGTCGAATACACCACTTAAGAGAAGGAAAGGTACACGAAGAACTTAAGAGCTATGAACATCCTTCTATGTGCCATAGATGCTTCGGAGTACAATAGAGTCTCGGCTTGTGACACGGCTAAGGAGGTGTGGGACACCTTGGTGACAACATATGAAGGAAGAAGCCAAGTGAGACAAACTAAGATCAGCCAATACCTCCACAAGTATGAGCTATTCAAAATGGAACAAGATGAGAGCATCACCGAGATGTATATCCGATTCACAGAGATTGTTAATAATCTCAAATCTCTTGGTAAGAAGATGCCTAATGAAGAAGTTGTTAAAAAACTTCTAGGGAGCCTACCAAAGAAGAAATGGGGTCCAAAGGTGACTGCAATAGAAGAAGCACAGGACCTCAACAAACTAAAATTAGATGAGCTCACAGGAAAACTTCGACCCATGAGCTACATCTCCAAGAGGAGGATTCTGAGGATAGCCCAAGAAGGAACATTGCATTAAAAGCCTCGAAGAAGCTGAATAAGTTCAAGTAGTTCCGACTCGAAGAGGACCCAATAGAGCAAATTACAAAAGGCTTCAAGAAGATGATGAAGCATCGGATATCGAAAAGAAGTCTAAATCCGAGGTCCTCGGACGAGAAAGAAAAGGTAAACTCTCTCATCCTCTCAATTCTTTTTCTACTAATTATTCTAGGTGTTTTATGTGTGGTAGCAAGGAACACACCATCAAATATTGCCCGTAAAAGAATAGAGATTACAAAAAGAAGAAGACCATTACTTATGAACACTCGGACTTTACACCACACATTTTTGAGTTCTACCAAAGGAATCGGGTATAAGGTTTTCTCACCTATAGAGTTTTGATTCCAAATCATTCTCTATACCTTAGAAACTTTTCTCGAGTGATATAGTATTTCCTCTAAGTGATATAGCATTTATTTAATGTATTCCTACTTGTCTCTCGTGAGACTCGTAAAGCATATCCGAACTTACTATTGTACACCCAGTTCCGAGTCTCTCATCACTTAGAAATATCGCATGTTCAAATGACTAGTACTTGCATATCCGCACTCAAGTCTCGACTTCATTTTACAGGTCTTATTCGTTATAGTCGGCGCTTCTAGTCTAAACCATGCTTAGTCTAGATCAAGTTTGTTTCACTCGATATTCTTTATGTAACTTGATTCTTGCTTAGACTAACTCAGATGGAATTTTGAGTTTCATGGGTATTAGACTCAGAAAATTCCATTCCTTTTCCGACTCGGATAATTAGTCACTTAATTATCTTAATTATATTATTATCTCGTGTCTAATCTTGGACCAAAGTATTTTATACTTTGAGAACCAATTTGATTTACTTTTGTAGGTTATTCAAAGGAGGATACACTTTTTGAATTACAAAAGTAATCGGCTCCAAAACGTCAAATCACCAGCGAGATAAAGCTTTTTCCACCTCCGACCTAGCCATAGAAGATTGCGTCGTGGCCGTCTCGTTTCCAAAACCGAAAATCTACAACACCAAGCTAAACGGTGGTTTTCACCTTATCTTTCAAGACACCGCCAGTGGTTTTGGGACTTCTAAAGGAGTCAAGAACCGTTGCCCAACATTCAAATCACAACGGATACTTTCCGAGTGACTCGGAAAGTCCTTAACAACGATCACAAAGGACTCTCGTCGAAGATGGAATCAATCGCTATGCTGCCCGGTCATCTATAAATAGAAGCCAACTCTCAAGACTTGAAGATTGCTGAACCTATAGTTAATACACATACTTGAGCAAAGTCATTGTATTCATTCTCAATCTTCTACTTACAACTCCCACTCGTAATTCATTATATTATGAGTTGTAAGGTCTTGTACTTAGTTACAAACAATCTCTTTCTTACTCTCTAAGTAAGGTCCCTTGACTCGAGCCGTAAGGGTTAACTCAGCTCGGTTGTCCCTAGCTGTAAGGGTTATCTCAGCTAGGAAGTACTAGATTAGATAAGGGAATTTCTAAGTCTAGGAAAAACTTGTAAAGAGTTGTTTAAGGGAGTAACTTGGGTACAGATCAGCCTACGGTATTTTGTGGACTAAACATAGTGGATTTGACTTCGTGCTTGGATTAGCATGGTCCGTGGTTTTCTGCCCAGGAGGGTTTCCATGTAATTTCTATGTATTTAATTTCGAGTTCATTTTAGACTCGGATCGCCTTATCGCTTCAATTCTATCTACATCTACATTCCGAGCTCATACTTTTCTGACCCTATTACGGACTCGAATCCGCTTCTATCTCGTTCTTTGATCAAAAGAGTTTGATTTTTCAGAAAAATCTTTCATCATCCTATTCACCCCCTCTAGGGTGACTTTGTCTTTCCCCGAGCAAACCTTCAACTTATAGTAAGGATGAGTCGAAGAAGAAGGAGACTCATATGACTCGGACATAGAGGATGAGTCCAAGTGTCTAATAGCAATGACTCGACTCGCATACGTAAACCGAATCGAACAATACTCATCTGATGTTGAGCAAACCTTCATTGGAGTTAGGATTCTCCTTGCTAGAGTGAAGAGAAAAGAAAGTTCTCATCAAGAGAAATTAAGAGTAACTCGACCTCGGTCTTCATCCGAGTCATAGAGAAGTTTTTGCGTGACTTAGGGACCTCCTTGGCATATTTCTCAAAGAATTCATCTGCAATCTCTGTGAAGGGGATGGAATTACAGTTTAGAAAGAAAGAGGAGACATTGAAAAGTCGGTGAAGGAGAGAGAGGTTGATGCGAACAACCTTGTCTTGAACTCGTGAGGTAATGACTTCCGCAGAGTAAGACATGTTAGAGTAGAACTCAGCAATGAGTTTAGGATAGATAAACTCACCGAAGCATAGAAAATTGTATACTCCAAGTGCTCTTTATGTGTTGCAACCATGAAAACGAGGTGGTTGGGAAGAATTTGTCATCCAACGTTAGGTGTTGGGTGACGAAGACTTTCGAGGGGTTAGAGGTACCCTCTTGAGGAGTTTTGGTGCGGGGTTTCTTGGTAGCAGACCCAAAAATCTAGTGCAAAACCCCTTTTAGGCATGGTGAGAATTTTTGCGAAGAAATCGAGTGAACTTGAGAGAGAAAGAGAGAGAGAGAGTAAAGAGAATGAGAGTGCTTAGAATTCACAGAGTGAGCGAGAATGCGTAGAAAGTAGGAAGGTAGTGATTAAAGTAATGAAATTAAGTTAAAGGGGTGCTATTTATAGTGAAAAGAAATGTCCTTTAGCCTTCGGTCTCACCTGAAGCTCCAATGACCGTCTCGGACAGGTGTGATGTTTCGCTCAGCAACGGTTAAAATTCCAGCGGCTTTCTTCCAACAGACTAGTTTTCTCCGATTGATGTGCGTGGCGAGAGAGAGAAGAAAGACTTTTCAAAAATATTTCTAAAATTCCACATTTATCTAGAGATGATTTCGGAGGTTTGACGTCCATTTTGCTCAAAAGCCGAGTCCGACTCAGTATGGTTTCTAAGTGACTCGTAACATCGAAAGACCTAATAACTCGTAGTTCGGTCTCACTTGGTCAACTGAACCACTTGTTATTAAGACAAAAGAAAAACATACAACACATAATCATGCTAGAAAATTTCTGTTATAAAATCACATAATCATGCATTTAGTCATTCGAAGCTCATTCCTAATAAAACAAAACTCATCCTCACTACGTGGCTTAGTGAAAATATCAGCTAACTGAAATTTCGTTGGAATGAATTCAAATTCAATATCACCTTTCTCATAATGGTCTCTCGGAAAATGATACTCGACCTCAATATGTTTTGTCTTTGAGTGCTCGAACTAGATTTTTAGTGATGCTGATTGCACTTTGATTGTCAAACTTGATTGGGTTAGATTTGAATAAAAGTCCAAGATCCTTCAAGTGTTGCTTGATCCACAGAATCTGAGCACAACATGCCGTAGCTGAAATGTAATCGGCTTCAAGCATTTGATAGAGCAACCGAGTTCCGTTTCTTTCAGTGCCATGATATGAGGGATTGACCCAAAAATTGGCATGCTCCTGATGTGCTCTTTCTATCAACCTTGTAACCGGCGTAGTCCGCATCCGAGTATCCACCGAGGGTTAGTTCCGAGACTATTGAAAACCATAGACCGAGATTCCGAGTTCCTGCAAGATATCTTAAAATCCTTTTCACCGCAGTGAGAGGTGATTCTTTTGGATTAGCTTGAAATCTTGCACACGGACATACACTAAATATAATGTCCGGCCTACTGGTTGTGAGATATAGCAGAGATCCAACCATACCTCTATGGAGTTTTTGATCTACTACTTTACCTTTTCATCCGAGTCCAGACTTCATACTCGCTACTCATAGGTGTAGCTGCATGTTTCACATCCTAAAGCTTGTACTTCTTCAACAACTCCTTGGTATACTGATTGATGGACGTAGATTCCATCTTTGTCTAGTCCGATTTGTAGATAAGGAAAGAAATTATGCTCTCCCATCATGCTCTTTTGGAACTCCTGTCTTATCAAATTAGGAAACACTCGACAGAGATTTTCATTAGTAGCTCCAAAAATAATATCATCAAGATCAATATGAGATATAAGGAAATCATTCCCTTTGGTTTTTATGAAAAGAGTTTTTTCAATCTGACCTCTTTTGAAATCATTTTCAACCAAGAAACTGCTCAGTCTTTCATACCAAGCTGTGGGAGCTTGTTTAAGACCATATAAATCTTTTTGCAATTTGAAAACATGATTTGGAAATTCTGAGTTTTTAAATCCAGGGGGTCGCTCAACATAGACTTCCTCTTGAATGAAACCATTCGGAAAAGCACATTTAACATCCATTTGATACAATTTAATATCCCCGCTAGATGCAAATGCCAATGGGATTCCGATTGCTTCGATCCTAGCAACCGGTACAAGGGTTTCCCCATAATCAATCTGTTCTTCTTGATTATACCCTTGAGCCACAAGTCTAGCCTAATTTCGACTACCAACCCACCCTCATCCAGGTTGTTTTTGAAAACCCATTTGGTTCCTATAACTAGGTGGTCAAAAGGTCGTTTGGTCAAAGTCCAAACTTAGTTTCTCTCAAATTGATTGAGCTCTTCCGGCATGGCCTCTACCCATTCAGGTTCATTTAGGGCCTGTAGTGCATTTCGGGTTCTGTTAATGATATGAATGCAGTGAATGCACATAGATTTTGCAAAGAAGTATGATTTCTTACCCCAATGATAATGTCGGATAGAATGTTCTTGAGTGGGTGACTGGATGCAAATTTGATCGCTTCTAGTTCTCTCGGTTCACCAAATTTGCTGGTTAAACTGGTTGATCTTCAGTTGTTTGAGCTTGCTGATTCTCCTAGTTTGCTTGTCCTTTAGTATTCTAAGCTAGTTCGATCCGAGTCACGATGTTCCGAGCTGTCTCATTTTGAGTTGCTTTCTTCGACTCTTCCTCAGCTCAACTTCAACAAGATCATCTTCATCTCGACCGAGTTTTAGATCCGAGAAGGTTGACTCACTCGTTTTTCCCCGATCTATCTCATCAAAAAAACGTTGATACTTTCTTCCACTTTTTAGTTCTTTTGTTAAAGACGCGATAAGCTTTACTATAAGATGAGTAACCTAGAAATATACCTTCATCTCACCCAAGCATTAAACTTGGTCGGCGATCCCTACCATTATTGTGAACAAAGCACTTACATCCAAATGGTCTAAAATATGAGATGTTGGGCTTCTTTCCCATGTAAAGTTCGTAGGGAGTTTCTTTCAAGATGGGTCCGATGAGGCATCCGTTGAGTGTGTAGTTTGTCTGTGTTGAGAGCCTCATCCCGTAAATAGTAAGGTAGATAATTTTCAATCATCACTATTCTTCCTATTTCTTCAAGAGTTTAGTTCTATTCTTCCTATTTCTTCAAGAGTTCAGTTCTTTCTCTCCACTACCCCGTTCTATTGAGGAGTTCTAGGTGCTGAGATGTTATGAGAGGTACCGTTCTTGTCATAGAACCCTACAAATTCTCGAGTAGTTGAACTCCCTTCCATGGTCGGTTCGAATTCTTCTAATCTAAGTCTCGAGACTCCACTTGAATTTTTGTACAGAGCTTGCTGAACTCTTTGAAAGCTTCATTCTTGTTCCTAAGAAAACAAACCTGGTAAATCGTGAAAAATCACCAACAATCACAAGTACATATGATTCACCTCCGAGGCTTTTCACGGAGATTTTACCACATAAATCCATATGAAGCAATTCAAGCACTTTGGATGTCGAAACAGCTTTGAGAGTTTTCAAAGAGGATCCGACTTGTTTCCCTTTTATTCATGCTTCACAGATTTTATCTTTCTTAAATGCACAGTTAGATAAACCCCTAACTAAACCATGAGATGCAAGCTTTTTGATAGTGTGCATGCCGATATGACTTCGTCTACGATGCCATGTCCAAGAATCATCATGTATTAATACTTTTAAACAAGATAAATTCTAACATGGATCGAGAGAGGAATAGTATAGGTATTATCTAACCTCTTACTTTAGTAATTGCATTACAAATGTAGCAATTGGTCTCGCGTGAACCTTACCTTTTTACCTTTGTCGACAACTAAGAGATGCTGAGCGGATTGTACTTTAATCCCTTGATAAGATAAACTGGATTGACTAGGTTGTCTCCTTGACCAATATTGTCAATTCTAACTAACTTGCCCTTACTGTCATCTCCAAAAGTGACCTTACCGCCTTTAAAATCTTCTAACTCGGATAAGAGTTTTGAATCTTATGACATGTGGCGTGAGTATCGAGTGTCTTAGTACCAATGACATTTCGTTCTTTTCCGAGTTACCTACAAGTCGAAACACACTAACCTTTCTTACTTTCCCTAACGAACACAAGTAACTCCCTTTCCTGTGGTCCTTTTATGAGGAAGAAGACTCTTGGGAACCCAAATTTGAATGACTTTAGGTTTGGTCCGATTCTCGAGTCTTCTTTCTAGAAAACTAAGTCTTTGTTTCTTTATTTTGAAAATCTTTTCTTTTGTAAACAGGTGGAGAAGGTTTTCTCTTGTAAACTTGTCTAAGCTCAGTCCTTCTTTCATTCTTATGAATAGGACCATGCTCAGCCTTTCCTGAATTTCATAGTTCTAGAATCCTTCTTGAAAATATTGGAGTAGGAATTAGATTCCTCCTCTTTGTTAAAACCAAGTCCTTCTTTCATGAAGGAGACACACTGAGAGCCTAAAAGCATGTCAAGGTTTTTTAACCTTGAGTAAATTTCAAAACAAGCTCTTGAGACTCATTGAGCTTTCTTTTCGGATGCTTATTTTCTTTTCCGAGTAACTTAGACTTAGTTTCATTAGCCTCAGTACTAGTATTGAATTCTTTTAAGAGTTAATCTCAATTTTTTTAATTCATTTTTTAAACAATTGCTCTTTGAAATAAGAGACTCAAGTTGTTTTTGAACCGAGAAGAACCAGAAGTGGAATTTTCTTCCAAAGTGTAAATATATTTAGCCAAATTAACTTTGGAGAACTTGAGAAAGTATTCAATTACCTCCCGAGGACTTTTCTCCTCGTTGTCCGAGTTGTCGGCATCCGACTCGATTCAACTTCTAAGTCTATTATTGCCATTAGACACTTTGAGTCATCGGAATCATCATCTTCTCCGGATGAGTCGTCATCGCTCCATGTGGCCATCATAGCCTTCTTCTTCTTTTTGTCCTTCTTTCTCTTCGGACGGTTCTTGACTATGTGATCATAGATGCTTTGTCTTTGAGTGCTCGAACTAGATTTTTAGTGATGTTGATTGCACTTTGATTGTCGGACTTGATTGGGATAGATTTGAATAAAAGTCCAAGATCCTTCAAGTGTTGCTCGATCCACGGAATCTCGAAGCATAGCATGCTCTAGCTGAAATGTAATCGGCTTCAACATTTGATAGAGCAACCGAGTTCTGTTTCTTTGAGTGCTAGTATATGAGGGATTGACCAAGAAATTGGCATGCTCCTGATGTGCTCTTTTTATCAACCTTGTAACCGGCATAGTCAGCATCCGAGTATCCAATGAGGGTTAGTTCTGAGTCTATTGAAAACCATAGACCAAGATTCCGAGTCCCTGCAAGATATCTTAAAATCCTTTTCACCGCAGTGAAAGGTGATTCTTTTGGATTAGCTTGAAATCTTACACACGGACATACACTAAATATAATGTCCGGCCTACTGGTTGTGAGATATAGCAGAGATCCAATCATACCTCCATAGAGTTTTTGATCTACTACTTTACCTTTTTCATCCGAGTCCAATTTCGTACTCGCTACTCATAGGTGTAGCTGCATGTTTCACATCCTAAAGCTTGTACTTCTTCAACAACTCCTTGGTATACTTAGATTGATGGACATAGATTCCATCTTTGTCTTGTCTGATTTGTAGATAAGGAAAGAAATTATGCTCTCCCATCATGCTCATTTGGAACTCCGAGTCTTATCAAATTAGAAAACACTCTACGAATATTTTCATTAGTAGCTCCAAAAATAATATCATCAAGATCAATATGAGATATAAGGAAATCATTCCCTTTGGTTTTTATGAAAAGAGTTTTTTCAATCTGACCTCTTTTGAAATCATTTTCAACCAAGAAACCGCTCAGTCTTTCACACCAAGCTATGGGAGCTTGTTTAAGACCATATAAATCTTTTTGCAATTGAAAAACATGATTTGGTAATTCTGAATTTTTAAATCCAGGGGTCGCTCAACATAGACTTCCTCTTGAATGAAACCACTCAGAAAAGCACATTTAACATCCATTTGATACAATTTAATATCCATGCTAGATGCAAATGCTAATGGGATTCCGATTGCTTCGATCCTAGCAACTCGGTACAAGGGTTTCCCCATAATCACTCCCTTCTTCTTGATTAGACCCTTAAGCCACAAGTCTAGCCTTATTTCTGACTACCAACCTATCCTCATCTAGTTTGTTTTTAAAAACCCATTTGGTTCCTATAACTATGTAACGCCCCCAATACGTAACCACATAAATAAGTAATTATAGCGGAAGACTTATAAATTGGGAGACGTTACCGCCGTTTGCGAATGAGAACAGGCAAATTCATTTGAGCGGATTAATTATTCAAAGAATTTATGTAACAATCCAACCCAAAATTTTCTTCATAGAAAATGATAATTTCAAACGCCGAGGATCGGTTGGAGAGGAATCATGAGCCAAGAGAACGAGGAAGGGACTAACATGTATGGGGTCAAGTCGAACAGCCGAACATCACTTCTCCCGACCAACTTTATCTTTTCTTCCTCTTTAAACTTTGGGTGTGATTGTGAATAGTCCGCCATGCGCTCGACTTCCTAAAAATTTTAAAACATAAAACAATAGACGTGTGAGCTAGAAGCTCGATGACGTTACCGTTATAAAATAAAATTATAATTTAAATGCTCTTAAATCATGCATATCTTAAATCATTTTTCTTGAATACTCGGTTCGCAAACATGTCAATTTCTGATTTGCTTTTCCGATTTAACCAAACTTAGGACCCGTATCGTGAAACAATCAATCATGGACTCCGACTCCTAGGTTCATCGAACCCCGAGGCGATCGGCTGCAAACAATTGAACGATTAACGATTATGTGAAGTCATCATATATGTAATCGTGATCGTATAAACAATTCATTCATTTATCTCGATCGATCGTGGAGGGCCCCTGTGAACTATAATCGTGTTTGTAAACTGTAATGAGTGAACTATAACCGTGTCCGTAAACCGTAATCGTGAACTGTAATTGTGTCCGTAAGCTCTAACCGTGAACTGTAACTATGTCTATAAATTGTAATCGTGAACTGTGATAAATCTACTGTGAACTATGACTATGAAGTGGGTCCAAATTATTTGTATTATTAAAATAGTAAACTTAATAATAAAGATGAACACTTTGGAAAAGGTACAAGAAATAACGTACCTCGACTTGCCAAAGACTTCAATGACTGATTGTTTCGCAACACATTTTCAATATTTATATTCATTTACAATCACCAAACTTTTACTTTTCACGTACCTATCCATATTGTTTCCTTTTGAGCTCGATATTCATACATTTCCCAGGAATAAGTCGTTGATGATATAGTCCGAATTTGTATATAACGGCCGATGAGTTTAATTCCCCATTCTTATAATAAAACTCAAGTTTGATCTTTTGCTTCTATCACCTTTAGTCTGTGCTTAATGTAACCTAATCTTAATTATACCACTCATTTCATCTAGTATGCCCGAGATGTCCTCTTATCTCGTAAACCAAGTATACTTCCTACTTAAGGTGTCGGTTTGATTTTTCAATTTTTTAAAAATTTTGGCAGAGTTCCATTTGAAACATAGCCCAACCATTAAGCTAAAAGCCTTAAAAACCTGCATAACATCCACAAGTAAAACTCAACGAGCCACACGCTCGGAGTACACAACTCAACGGTCACAAGCCGGAGTATATTTACAACCACGAAAACCAAGTTTCAAACCAAGTATATAAACCAAGTTACAATCTCGTCAATATTCTCATTTTCTTGTGCTCATGAACTTTTCGACTTCGATCACGACATATATATTTATAGCTAAGGCTCCGGTTAAGCACCTTAATCATAGAAATCCCGATTATCGGGAGATGGCTTCGCATCGATCAATTCCTTTATGAGTACTACCAATAATCGGTTAATGATTTAGTGTGTCGTAGACAAAATAGTGAAACTCATTAATATTTCAACATGTTAACATTTAAATATTTTGAAAAGTGTAAACGAGAACGTATCCGAGGTAGTTGTTCGTTTTCCTTTAAATATCGTTTTCGTTATTTTCTTCGAACATGTCGTTTCCATCACCTTTCTGTTTTCAAAAAGTAATTTGATTCGATAAGTTAGCTCTCTATTCAAATTGTCATACTACTTTTCTTTCCTTTCTTTTGTAAACTCTTACGTTCGATTTCTTTTAATTTCTCACTTGTCGCTCAAAGTTCATTTGGGCTTAAAACTCTCACAATTTTATAAAGATCTATTCTTCCTGCCTTCTTAACTCGATTCAACATTCTGAATTTCTTTTCAATCCCAATCTCTCTTTCAATAATATCCAAAACCTTCTTTAAGATCGTTGCTCACTTAGTCATTCATATTTTATTATAATCTAAGCGATTATGGCATTATTTTCCACCTCATCGCAACTTACTTCAAACAAGATCTCCGTTAAATCCAACAAAACCTTCAACTTCATATCCAACTTACATTTATTTCATATTTTCAATCAAAAACTTAACATAACCCAATTACCACTTAATTCACATACATGAACATACCTCCATACTCCATCAAATTCCCATATTTCAAATTAATTTACTCTTACTTAACTAACCAAAATTCAATTACATTAATTTGCTCAAGTTTAGCACACATACACCAATAAATTCAATCTTCCATCAATCTTCAATTTCATATCCTTAAAAGCAACTCACATTAATATATACATGCTTATACTTCAATCATCCTCAATATCTTTTTTTTTCCTAATTCTTCCACAACTAAACAATTCATTCATATTCATGTAAAACTTAAACAAGCACATTCACAATTATAAATAAACCCAAATCAATTTCCACTCCATATCCACACATATTAAGCCCTAAATTAAATTTCAATTTCTCCCAATATTCTTCCAATTCCACCATAAATTAATTCAATCCTCATATTTACTTGTCTAACTATTCAATTACAACATAAATGTTAGATATAATTTACTTAGAATTAAGGATTAGAGATATACCTCAAAATGGGATAGAGGTGGAACCGGGTGGTAGTGGTTCGTTGGTGGAGATTCGATGTCCGGGGCGGCGATGAAGGATGTTGGTCGGTAGCGTCAGGTGCCGATCGGTGACTAGGGACGGCGGCCGTGGTGGCACGACCGAGCAGCAGCAACAGGGGGCGGTTTTGCCCCGCTGGCACGAGAGAGGAGAGGAGGGAGAAGAAAAACTTGGTGCGGGAGCGAGGCACCAGCCAGTGCACGCCGGCGGCGGCTTGCTTGTGGCGGAAGAAGCCGGTGAGGCTGGCTGCCCGGCAGTGGTACAACACCACAGTGAGAGGGAGTGGGGGTGAAGGGGAGGTAAGAGAGAGAGCGATATATGAGGGATGGATGATGTTTACTTTGCCTTTCAAGACTCCTTCCCCTTCTTCACTCGAATAAGCCGATGCTTCTACAATCTACTTCTCCTTTTTATTTTTTATTTTTTATTTATTTATTTATTTTTTGTTCAAAATCTTAGCATTTTTTTATTTACTTATTACTTATGTATAAATAAATCGTGTTCGAGGCAAAATTTTTGCATTATTCGAATGTGTATACAATTCTTCACACAAATGTAAATCAGTACGAATTACTTATTATTATTTACGATTATTAAACTTATTCCCATAATTTATTTCAGTTTGAAGTTTTGAGTGGCTCATTACTTTTAAATAATATTTAGACAATACAACGCAAATATAAAATAATTAATTACAATTAAGTTTCGGGGTGTTACAAACTAGGTGGTCGAAGGTTGTTTGGTCAAAGTCCAAACTTGGTTTCTCTCAAATTGATTGAGCTCTTCTTGCATAGCCTCTACCCATTCAGGTTCATTAGGCCCTCTAGTGCATTTCGGGTTCCGTTAATGATATGAATGCAGTGAATGCACATAGATTTTGCAAAGAAGTATGAGTTCTTAACCCACCGATAATGTCGGATAGAATGTTCTCAAGTGGGTGACTGGATGCAAATTTGATCTGCTCTACTTGTTCTCCGGTTCACCAAATTTTTGGTTAAACCGGTTGATCTTCAATAGTTTGAGCTTGCTGATTCTCTTAGTTTGCTTGTCCTTTAGCATTATGAGCTGCTCTTGAGCTGGTTCGAGCCCGAGTCACGATGTTATGAGCTGGCTCATTTTGAGTTGCTTTCTTCGACTCTTCCCGAGCTCAACTTCAACAAGATCATCTTCATCTCGACCGAGTTTAAGATCCGAGAAGGTTGACTCACTTGTTTTTCCCCGATCTATCTTATAAAAAAAACGTTGATACTTTCTTCCACTTTTTTAGTTCTTTTGTTAAAGACGCGATAAGCTTTACTATGAGATGAGTAACCTAGAAATATACCTTCATCTCACCTAGCATCAAACTTAGTCGAGCGATCCTTACCATTATTGTGAGCAAAGCACTTACATCCAAATGGTCTAAAATATGAGATGTTGGGCTTCTTTCCCATGTAAAGTTCGTAGGGAGTTTCTTTCAAGATGGGTCCGATGAGGCATCCGTTGAGTGTGTAGTTTGCTATGTTGAGAGCCTCATCCCGAAATAGTAAGGTAGATAATTTTCAATCATCACTATTCTTCCTATTTCTTCAAGAGTTCAGTTCTTTCTCTCCACTACCCCATTCTATTAAGGAGTTCTAGGTGCTGAGAAGTTGTGAGAGGTACCGTTCTTGTCATAGAACCCTACAAATTCCGAGTAGTTGAACTCCCTTCCATGGTCGGTTCGAATTCTTCTAATCTAAGTCCGAGACTCCACTTGAATTTTTGTACAGAGCTTGCTGAACTCTTTGAAAGCTTCATTCTTGTTCTTAAGAAACCATACCCAGGTAAATCGTGAAAAATCATCAACAATCACAAGTACATATGATCACCTCCGAGGCTTTTCACGGAGATTTCACCACATAAATCCATATGAAGCAATTCAAGCACTTTGGATGTCGAAACAGCTTTGAGAGGTTTGAAAGATGATCCGACTTGTTTCCCTTTTATTCATGCTTCACAAATTTTATCTTTCTTAAATGCACAATTAGGTAAACCCCTAACTAAACCATGAGATGTAAGCTTTTTGATAGTGTGCATGCCGATATGACCTAGTCTACGATGCCATGTCCAAGAATCATCATGTATTAATACTTTTAAACAAGATAAATTCTAACATGGATCGAGAGAGGAATAGTATAGGTATTATCTGACCTCTTACTTTAGTATTTGCATTACAAATGTAGCAATTGGTATGCGTGAACCTTACCTCTTTACCTTTGTCACACAACTAAGAGATGCTAAGCAGATTGTACTTTAATCCCTTAATAAGATAAACTGGATTGACTAGGTTGTCTCCTTCACCAATCTTGCCAATTCCAACTAACTTGCCCTTACTGTCATCTCCAAAAGTGACCTTGCCTCCTTTAAAATCTTCCAACTCGTAAAAGAGTCTTGAATCTCATGACATGTGGTGTGAGCATCCAAGTGTCTTAGTACCAATGACATTTCATCCTTTTCCGAGTTACCTAGAAGTCAGAAACACACTAACCTTTCTTACTTTCCCTAACGAACACAAGTAACTCCCTTTATCGTGGTCCTTTTATGAGGAAGAAGACTCTTGGGAACCCAAATTTGAATGACTTTAGGTTTGGTCTCGATTCCGAGTCTTCTTTCTAGAAAACCGAGTCTTTGTTTCTTTATTTTGAAAATCTTTTTTTTGTAAACAGGTGGAGAAGGTTTTCTCTTGTAAACTTGTCTAGGCTCAGTCCTTCTTTCATTCTTATGAATAGGACCATGCTCAGCTTTCCCGAATTTCATAGTTCTAGAATCCTTCTTGAAAATATTGGAGTAGGAATTAGATTCCTCCTCTTTGTTAAAACCAAGTCCTTCTTTCATGAAGGAGACACACTGAGAGCCTAAAAGCATGTCAAGGTTTTTTTACCTTGAGTAAATTTCAAAACAAGCTCTTGAGACTCATTGAGCTTTCTTTTCGGATGCTTATTTTCTTTTCCGAGTAACTTAGACTTAGTCTCATTAGCCTCGAGTACTAGTATTGAATTCTTTTAGAGTTAATCTCAATTTTTTAAATTCATTTTTTAAACAATTGCTCTTTGAAATAAGAGACTCAAGTTGTTTTTGAACCGAGAAGAACCAAAAGTGGAATTTTCTTCCAAAGTGTAAATATATTTAGCCAAATTAACTTTGTAGAACTTGAGAAAGTATTCAATTACCTCTTGAGGACTTTTCTCCTCGGTGTCCGAGTTGTCGACATCTCGACTCGATTCAACTTCTAAGTCTATTATTGCCATTAGACACTTTGAGTCATCGGAATCATCATCTTCTCCGGATGAGTCGTCATCGCTCCATGTGGCCATCTAAGCAAGAGTTTTTAGTTAAAGATAACTTTGAAGGGGAAGAATATTTACCTTCTTTGTCCTTGTTATCTTTCTTATAGAACTCTTCCTTTGGCCTCTTTTCCCACTTCTTATGCTTTATCATTCTTTTGAAGCTTCGAGCAATGATTGCCATTGGCTCCTCTTCTTACTCCGAGGTACTCAGACTTTCCCTTCTACTTTCCGAGGCCTTCAAGACAATGTTCTTTTTGGTGCCGACCTCGGCATCCTCTTCTTCCAGGTGAATCTCATGGGTAAGCGGCTTCCCAATCGCTTCGTCTAACTTTAGTTGAGAGAGGTTCCGAGCTTCCTCGATGACTGTCACCTTGGGACCCCATCTCTTCTTTGGTAGACTTCTTAGTATTTTTCTACATATTTCTTCATAAGAAATTTTTCTATCCGAGAGATTTGGGGTTGTTTGTAATCTCGATGAAGCGAATAAACATCCGAGTGATGTTTTCTTCTAGCTCCATCTTGAACAGCTCATATTTGTGAAGATACTCGACTTATCTTCGCCTATTTCACTTGGCTTGTTCCTTCGTATTTGTTGATAAGAACGTCCCACACATCTTTGGTCGTGTCGCAGTCGACACTCGTTGTACTCTTCCGAGCCGATAACACACATCATGAAGGTTTGCTCTAAGAGAGACTAAGTCACCCTAGAGGGGGTGAATAGGGTGATGAAGAAATTTGCTTGAATTTAAAATAGATATGCATTTGAGGTGAGCTAGAGTCAAGGATGAGCTCGTAAAAGTACTAACTCGGAATTCAATGAAGAGTGAAGAAACATATTAAGTAGAACTTTGAAACAGATCCGAGTCTAAAATGCACTAAGAAAAGTAGTAACTCGTAAAGTACGTGGAAACCCTCCTAGGGCAAAAACCACGGACCGTGCTAATCGAAGCACAAAGTCAAATCCATTATTTTGAGTCAACAAAATTCGTAGACCGACTCAACCCGAGCTGCTCTCTTAGACAACTCCTTACAAGTTTTTCCTAGACTCAAAAAATACCTTATCCGATCTAGTGCTTCCTAACCGAGATCACCCTTACGATTAGGGACAACCGAGCTGAGTTAACCCTTACATCTCAATCAATGGACCTTAGAGAGTAAGAAAGAAAGTGTTTGTAATCGAGTATAAGACCTTACAACTCGGAGAAATATTAAATATAGAATTGGAGTTGTAAGTAGAAGATTGAAAATGACTTTGACTCAAGTGTATGTATTAACAGTTGATTCAAGCAATCTTCAAGTCTTGGAAGTTGGCTTCTATTTATAGATGACCAAGCAGACTTAGCCGTTTTGTTCATCTTCCGACTAGAAGTCCCTTGTGACCATTGTAATGGATTTTCCGAGTCACTTAGCAAATATCCGTTGAGATATGAACGTTGGGCAACGGCTCTTGACTCCTTTAGAAGTCCCAAAACCACTCGGTGGTGTCTTTGAAAGTAAGGTGGAAACCACCGTAGAGCTTAGTGTTGCGGTTTTCTAGTTTTGGAAACAAACAACCCCGACACAGTGGATCGGGCTAGGTTAGAGGTGGAAAAAGCCTTGTCTGCTGGTGATTTGAGTCTTGAAGCCGATTACTTTTGTAATTCAAAAATAGGATAGCCTCGTTTGAATAACCTGCAAAAGTAAATCAATTTGGTTCTCAAAGTATAAAATACTTTGGTCCAAGAATAGACACACATAATAACGTAATTAATATAATTAAGTGACTAATTATCCGAGTCGAAAAGGAATGGAATTTCCGAGTCTAATATCCATGAGACTCAAATTCCATTTGAGTCGATCTAACAGAGAATCAAGTTAGATAAAGAATATCGAGTAAACAAACTTGATCTAGACTAAACAAAGTTCAAACAAAATATGTCGACTTAGAAGAATGAATTACCATCGTAATTCTTGAAACACGAAGTCGGACTCGAGTTTATGTGCGTGAAACATAGTGTTTGAACATGCGATATATCCGAGTGTTGAGTGACTCGGAACCGAGTGTGAAGTGGAATGTAGAAGTATGCTTTCCGAGTTAGTCGAGTCAAGCGTAAACATATATAATAGTTTCTATAACACTCGGAGAAAATGTTATATCACTCAGAAAAGTTTCTACGGCACATGGAATGACTTGAAACCAAAACCCTATAAGAGATGAAGTCTTATACCTGATTCCTCGATGGAACTCGGAAAAGTGTAAGTATAAAGTCCGAGTCTTCACATCGGAATGATCATTACTTTGAAGTTCTTTATGAACTTGTCCGATTCTTTATTAGTGTATTCTAATTCTTTTTAGGCACCTATCTTGTTCCTTCTATATTCATTGGGATGTAGTTGCCTTCTTGGATGATGTTCCAAACATCTTCAACTTTGTCCAGCAGAAAGCACTCAATCAGTTTCTTCCAAGTGCACGAAGTTTGATCCTTTAATCTTTGGTGGTTTGGTGGAAAACCTTCCTTCATCGAACTCTCTAATGTTATGAGCCATCTGATCTTAGACCTTTGGATTGTTAGATCCTTCGTGAAAGGCTAGGCTCGATACCAATTAAAGGTTTGCTCTTGAAAAGTTAAGTCACCCTAGACGTAGGGGGTGAATAGGGTGATGACGAAATTTGATCAAACTTAGAAACTTTTTGCTTGGAAAAGATAAACAACCGAGTCTAAGTATAGATTGTACTCGAAATGTACACACTCACAAATACGTGGAAACCCTCATGGGGCGTAACACCACGGACAGTGCCAATCCAAGCACTAAGTCAAATCCACTATTTTAAATCCTCAAAATACAAAGGATCGACTCTACCAAAATTGGTCCCTTAGACAATTCCTTACTATGTTTTCCTAGACTCAAAAGTTCCCTTATCTTATGTAGTACTTCCCGATCGAGATAACCTTTCGAATCGGGGACACCTGAACCGAGTTAACCCTTACAACTCAGTCAAGGGACCTTACTCAGAAAATAAGACAAGTATGTAGCTGATTACAAGACGTTACAACTCAGGAAATATTAATTACAAGTTGGGAGTTGTAAGTAGAAGATTAATTATGAAAACAATGACTTTTGCTTAAGTAATGTGTTTTGCAATAATGTTCAACAATAATTCTAACAATCTTCAAGTCTTGTGAAGTGACTTCTATTTATAGATAACCAAGCGGACTGACTCGTTGGGTCTTGGTTTTGAATAGAAGCCTTTACTGGCCGTTATAACGGCTCTTCCGAGTCACTCGTAAAAGATCCTTTGGGATGTTAACGTTGTGCAACGACTCTTGGCTCCAAAAGGTACTCCAGTCAACTTGTGATGTTTGAAAAGCAAGGTGGAAACCACCGTTGAGCCTAGCATTGGAGTTTTCAAGTTTTGGAAACAGACAACCCTGGCACGGTGTCTTAGTCGTGTCTTAGTCCTGTTCGTAAGTAGATAAAACTTGTCTCGCTGGTGTTTGACAAGCTAGAAGCTCGGCTACTTTTGTACTTCAAAAATGAGATAGCCTCGTTTGAATAACCTACAAAAGTAAAGCACTTTGATTCTCAAAGTATAAAATACTTTGGTCCAAAATTAGGCACGGATAATAATTAAATTAAGATAGTTAAGTGCATAATTATCTTAAGCCTAGAAGAGTGGAATTTTCCGAGTCAAATTCCATTAGAGTCACTCCTAAGGATGATCAAGTTAAAAAGAATAGAATCATCATAGTAGAACAACTTGATGTTAACAAATAATTCTCAAACAAACAAACGAGACTTAGAAAACGAATTAACACTCGTAATTCACTTTGCGATGAAGTATGCGATCAAGTGCTTAGAATAAAAGTGTTAGAGAAAATATTTGAGCATGAGATAGTTTTGAGTGATGTCCGAGTTAGTCGAAACATCGGTGTAGAGGATATACAATAATGTGATTTCGAGTCGGTTAGAAACAAATGAAAACTTATACAAGAGTTTCTATAACACTCGAATGACTTGAAATCAAAAGGTAGGAGAGATAAGATTTATACCTAAATCTTCATGTGGTACTCAGAATGACTTAGAGTTGGAATTTAATTCTTCAATCTCCCCTTTGTTTTTGATGAAAGGCATTCCATACTTTGATAGAAACGTGTTAGTGAAAAACATGAGTTTTCATTCTCAGTAAGCGTAACATATCGAGTGAGAAGTAATGATTGAGAAATATTCTATACTTATAAAATGAATTGCAGATACTATCATTGCTCATAACATTTATACGGATAACACATTAGATCATAGAAAGGAACAGATTATATTAGAGTAGAATAATATGAGATATCCAACTCAAAAAGAAGTAACTCGTAAATAAGTCCGTTCGTAAAAGAAAATTCATTCATTCTTATGCTAAAAAAATAAAAATAAAGGGTGCACTCCCCTAAACACGACAACATCATATTTCTATATTTCTTTCCCTTACATTTCATCAAAAAGTGGGAAGAAAAAAATAACAATGAAGTACACTTGATGTTAGACAAAAAAAAAAAATAAAAGAAGAAAAGACAATAGACTAAAAAGGGGGAGGCTTGTTGTCGAGAGGTGGAGGAACAAGCAAGTGCACTAATGCTCGGTAAGATTTGGACAAAGTTGATGATCGTGGCTGCAGCAGCACAGGGATGTCCGGAAGTGGCTCCAGCTCGGTCGCTCGACCTAGGGTCATATCATCCTCGAGCTAATCCTCCGTGAAGATAGCAGAGGGAGGTGCTTTTGCCTTGACAACTATGGACTGACCAATGTCCGCAGCGTCTTCCGATCCACTCGATCATCATCTAAGCCGATCGGTTCGGTTCAAGGATTGTAGCACCTTGTCCCTCGGTTTGAGTGGCTTCCTCTTTCTGTTTCTCCTCTTCCTCCTTCTCCTCTTCCTTCTCCTCTTCCTTCTCCTCCTCAGCTGTGCTGCTTCAACCGTAGCTTCTTCTTCTTCAACCTTAGTCTAAGGAGACTTGGCTGAGCTGGAGGACTCCTTATGAGTTTCGAACTTTCGGGTCTTGGGCGGCTTTGGATCGGTGTTCTTGGAGAAGTTGGAGTTGCTCTTGCTACTCCTTGATTATGCACTTCATCTCGATGAGTAGATCCTAGTGCTCCCGTAACTAAGACTCGGGTTGTCTTCCGGTTGATCACCAGGCTTTGAAGGACAATCTTGAGAGAGCGGAGAGTACCACGAAGTTCTTTGGACACGGAGAAGAGTTTGTCTACCAAAACGGTAAACATAGCCTCGGAGGTTGTAGAAGGTGGTTGAGAAGTGGATGGACCATCTGATGGAGGAGGGAGTGATGGAGGAATCCGAGTCCGAGTGGGAGGGGGTGAAGGGGGCTTCAACTTAGAATGAGCCAACTCGTAATGAATAAGCTCAAGAGCCGACTCGAATGCTAAAGGACAAACTAATGCGAAGTTTAGCAAGAGCAACAAACTAAAGATAAGCCCATTCAACAAACAAACATGGTAAACCGGAGTACAAGTAGAGCTTTCAAATATGCATCCAGATCACCCACCCGAGAATATACTTTTTGATATCAACAGTAGGGTAAGAACTCGTTCTTCGTTACAAAATCTATGTGCATCTTCAAGCATTCATATCATTAACTTAACCTAAAAATGTACTAGAAGCCTTAATCGAACCTTAATGGGTAGAGGCCATACAAGAAGAGGTTAATCAATTTGAAAGAAACCAAGTCCGGACTCCAACCAAACAACCTTCCGACTATCCAAGTAACAGGAACCAAATAGGTTTTCAAGAACAAACTGAATAAGGAAGGGTTAGTAGTTAGAAATAAGGCCAGCTTAGTTGCCGAGAGGTATAACCAAGAACAGGGAATAGATTATGAGGAAACCTTTTACACCGTTGCTAGGATTGAGGCAATCAGAATTCTCTTAGCATTTGCATCTAGCATGAACATCAATCTTTATCAAATGGATGTTACGTGTGCATTTGTCAATGGTTATATTCAAGAAGAGGTTTATATTGAGCAACCCCTGGATTTGAAAACTCGAATTTCCAAATCATGCTTTCAAGTTGTAAAAGGCTTTATATGGTCCGAAACAAGCTCCCATAGCTTGGTATGAAAGATTAAGCAATGTCTTGGTTGAAAATGATTTCAAAAGAGGTCAGATTAACAAAACTCTTTTCATGGAAACCAAGGGGAATGATTTTCTTATCATTCAGATCTATGTTCATGATTTTATTTTTTGAGCTACTAATGAAACTCTATGCTACAAGTTTTCTAAATTGATGAGGTAGGAGTTCTAAATTAGCATGATGGTAGAACTCAATTTCTTCCTTGTTCTACAAATTAAGCAAGAAAAGGATGGCATTTATGTCCATCAATCTAAACACACCAAGGAGTTATTGAAGAAGTACAAGCTATAAGATGTGAAGCATGCAGCAACACCAATGAGTAGCAGTTTAAAACCGGACTCGGACGAGAAAGGTAAAGTTATAGATCGGAAACTCTACAAAGGTAGGATTGGATATTTACTTTATCTCACATCTAATAGGCCGGATATCATGTTTAGTGTTTGCCTTTGTGCAAGATTTCAAGCTAATCCTAAGGAATCACATCTCACTCGCGGTGAAGAGAAGCTTTAGATATCTTACAAGGACTCAAAATCTTGGTCTATGGTTTTCAAAGAACTCAGATTTGACTCTCACTGGATACTCGGATGCCGACTAAGCTAGATATAAAGTTGATAGAAAGAGTACATCAGGAGCATGTCAATTTCTAGGTCAATCACTCATCTCCCGGCACTAAAGAAAGTAGAACTCAATTGCTCTATCAAATGCCGAGGCTTAGTACATTGCAGCTGGAGCTTGCTATGCTCAGATTCTCAGGATCAAGCAACACTTGAAGGATCTTTGACTATAATTCACATATAATCCAATCAAGTGAGACAATCAAAGTGTAATCAGCATCATTACGAATCCAGCTTTAGCACTCAAAGACAAAACACATTGAGGACAGGTATCATTTCTTAAAAGACCATTCTCGAAAGGTGATATTGAACTTGAGTTTATTCCTATAAAGTTTCAATTAGGTGATATTTTAACTAAGCCTTCGAGTGAAAATCAATTTTGCTTTATTAGGAATGAGCTTGGCATGTTAAATGCATGCTTATTTGAGTTATTGCATGAGTTATTCTACTATGCTTGATTGTTATATGCTTTAAGTAGATAACAAATGAATCATTTAACATAGAATGAGACTGAGTTGTGAGTTATAAATTTTCCGAGTGTGTTCTGAATCACTCGGACACATTACTGAGTCAAACTCAGATTGTTAGCAAAATGGACATCAAAATTTTGGGATGATCTCTAGATAAATGGAGAATCTCATAAATATTTTCAAAACCTATTTCTTTTCTCTCTCTGTGTCACACGAACAATCATCCAAACTAGCCGTTGGAAGAAAGTCGTTGGAGAAACTAGCCGTTATCGCACTGAGAGACTCAAAGGTTTGATAACCGATTGCTAGCAAATTGAGTCCGATGGCGGTTGAAAGCTTTTCCTTTACTCTCTATAAATAGCATCGCTTCATTTTTACTCTTTCACTTTGCCTACTTATTGCTTACTCTCTCGCTCACTTTGCCTACTTATTGCTCTCGCACTTACTCTCTCTCTGTTTCTCTCTTCGTGTTCTCTCTCTTCTCTAATCTCAAACACTCTCTACTCTCTCAAATATGCCTAACGAGAGGATCAGCTATGGAAGGAGGTTCAGCCATTAAGAAGACCAGAACCAAGTCCACTCGATCCGAGGTCTGCACAAGGCAAAGGCAAAGAGCTTGCCTCGGAAGACCAAAAACACAATGTTGCCCAACACTTCATCCTCGTACGACAAATTCTTCCCAAAAACATCTTTTTCTTGGTTGAAACACATCGTCAAAACTGGTGTGTATAACTATTCAGTGTTTCGTGAGTATATTCACTCGCACCTTGTTTCGAGTTCTATACTCACATGACAGACAAGAGACAACACTATCTCTTATGTTGTCCAAGGAAAAATGGTTCACATCAACCTTGCTTTACTTCATAAACTTTTTGATGTGAAGTCCCTCTTTCTCAACTCCAATCTCATTCCTTTCCTCGAAGTTGCTGATGACTTCTTTGCTAAATACTCTAAAGAACCTCCTCAGTCCGTAAAGAACTTTTCTATGACTCGGATGACCTCCAAAGCTTAGACTTCGTGCTTCATACTCATGAGGATATTCTTTTCTTACTATCCGTAAAAAATAACCCGAATTCTAAATTTGTTAAGGTTCTCTATGACATCCTTGAGGGCTACGATGTAGACCTCTTTTCCATCTTACTATAAGAAGACTTCAAATCCTTTCGGAGCTCTTCTTACTCGTTGTTTTCACTCAATTTGAGGTCCCTCTCCCTTCTGACCCAAACACTTTCTTAGAGCCCGCCATTTGTTTTGGCGTAAATGAGATTATTAGTCTTGAATACCGGAAGTCAAGTCTAGTGTCCGGGTTCATTCGTCCGAGTTACCACCCCCTCCTCCTCCACCTCAAACTCAAATTACTCCCGAGGTCCCACTCCTAACTATTGGACCTTCCACTTCTCTACCTACCCCATCTAACGAGCTTCATCGAATGTGGCCAACAAACTTCCTTCTCTAGCTTTAGAGTTGAAATCAACTCTAGGCTCTTTCCAGAGCTTTCATCCCTACATTGACTCGATGCAAAGCCAGGCTCGGACTTAACTTCAACAAAGTCAAGCGCCGATTCCTGAGCTGAAGGAGGTGATCAAGCAACAATATGATCGGATCCGCCACCTCCAAGAGAGAATATCAAAGGCAACCGAGGGCTCGGAATCCGCTAAAGATAAATATGAGTCGTCCTCTAGCTCTTCCGAGTCCGAATCATAAGAAGTTGTAGAAGAAGCGAAGAAGGCGAAGGAGAGGCTGAGGTAGGAAAAGAAGAAGGAGAAAAGGAGGAAGAAATAGTCTAACCTAAGGATCGGGGCAACAAAGAACCGGAGATAATCTCATTTGATCACACTCGAGTGCCTTAGAAGAGGCCGATGATGTAGGCCAATCTAAGGCCCTTGCCACGTAAACTCAACCAGCAGCAGCTTTTGCTTGAAGAAGAAGAAGTAGAGGAGGATCTACCTTTGGTTCGCAAAACCCGAATCCCCGCACTCGCCGGATCTACCAATTTTGATGCCACCTCACCCAGCCTACTTCCACTCAAGAATATAGGCGTAGGCGCATAGCTCGATCTTCAACTTCACACCGGACTACCCCTCCTTTCTAATTTTAAACTCGGTTTTCTTTGTTTATTTTTGTTTGTCCAACATCTTATGTATTTAGTCAATCTTTCCTCCCTCATTTTGTTATTTTTTCTAAAATGCATAGGGGAAAGAAAATATAGAAAAATAGATGATTGGTTTAGGGGTAGCTTTCCTTTAGTTTATTTTATTGTTCTTATATAAATGTTTCTTACCATGAATGAAACTTATTTATATCCGAGCATACCTGTTTCGAGTATATGTTTCATATTTATTCTGATTTATAATTTCTTACTCTTTTACAACTTTGCTCCGATATATTATTTCTTTTCTCCGAAACATGTTCTGAGTTTTGTTTGATTATGAGCTAAACCGATCAACGTTCATCATCATTTTTTCTTGCTCCGATTAATACACTATGCTCTTATCAATACTCTGTAAAAACATCTCTCTAAACCGATTAGTTTCTATCTTAAGTATGGAATGCCTTTCATAAAAAACAGGAGATTGAAGACTCGGGTATAACTCTCTATCTGTCTATTGTTTTGATGCGAAGTAATTCTCAACCTTCAAGAAACTCATATCTAAGTTTTCATCATGTTCGACCCACTTAGAAACCATTCATCAAGCATAACATTCTTAAATAAGTTTCGACCCACTCGGACACCACTCGGAACAATGGCATGAGCTAATAACTTCTTTAACACTTTTATTCCGAGCATTAACTTCATGTTTCAAGTGAAAATGATTTAGTTAATTCTAATTTCTAAGTCAGCTTATTTATTGAGAATTATTTACTTTATCAAGTTTATGCATTCTGATATTTTATTGTTTCTAAGTTGATCACTTTAAGGATTTACTCAAGATGGAATTTGATCCTACTCGAATATTAGACTCGGAAAATTTCATTCTTTTAGGTTGAAGATAATTAAATGCTTAATTACTTTGAATTAATTATTATCTTTACCTAATCTTGGACCAAAGTATTTTTATACTTTTAGTACCACTTTGATTTGCTTACGTAGGTTGATTAAATAAGCCGAATCTACTCTTTGAAATACAAAAGCAGCTCGGTTTCGGCTGTTAAACACCTGTAGAACCATTTACGGACATGGCTCGGATACCGTGTCGGGGTTGTTTGTTTCCAAATCCGGTAAACTTCAAACAGCTTGTTGCCACCAAAGATTTCAATCACAACCACAGGGTTTGACAACTTTTGAGCGAAGGACTACCACCCAACATTCATATCGCAACGGATCCTTTTCGAGTGACTTAGACTAGCCGTTACAACGGCTATTGAAGCTCACCAGTCCAGAACAAGTCACAATGGTCATTCCGCCGTGCTGTGTATAAATAGCAGCCACTCCACAAGACTTGAAGATTGTTGAACACATTTCTGGACACTTAGTGCATTCTTATTCAATCTTCGACTTACAACTCCTAATCTGTATTTTCTTACTTTCTAAGTTGAAAAGAAAATCTTGTAATCACTTATAGATTTCTACTTTCTTTCTAAGTCCCTTGACTGAGTTGTAAGCATTAACTCAACTTAGTTGTCCCCGACTATAAAGGTTATCTCAGTCAGAAGTATTAGATCATATAAGGGAACTTCTTGGTTGAGGAAAACTTATAAAGGAATTGTCTAAGGGAGCAATTCGGTTAAGAGTCAGTCTTTGTAATTGTGGATTCAATTAGTAGATTTGACTTGGTGCTTGGATTAGCACTGTCCGTGGTTTTCTCGCCCCAGGAGGGTTTCCATGTACTTCTATGTGTACTTCACTTTCTTCCAATCTGGACTCGTAATCTATTTCTAAGTTTGTTTTGTGCAAAAACAGTTTGTAATTTCCAGCGAAATCTTATGTAAGTTTTGTTTTAGCTTTATATTAAAGTTCTTATTTTATGTTAAATAAGTACAAATTTTTATTTTATTATATTTTGAAAAAGGATATATAAAATACCCATCGTATCTTCAAAATGGTGGGAATTTTTGTATATATATTTTACATTAGTTCTAACCGTTTTAAAAAACAATCGGTAAATTACCTACTATTTTATGAAAACGATCGGAAAAATTACCAACCACTTTAAGAAAATGGTTGGAAAAATTACCAACCATTTCAAAAAACGGTTGGTAAATATACACTTGAACGGTTGGTAAAACGGTCGGAAATATTTCCAACTATTTTTTGTGGTTGTAAAATTAGTTGGAATTCCAACCGTAATATTATGGTTTGAATTGCAACCATTAATCGTGGTTTGTAAAACGGTCGTAAATTACTAATTGTCTTTTGTAAAACGGTCGGTAAAAATATCCGACCAAGATTTTTCCTATCACTAAAAACGGTCGGAGACTTTTTTATCGATCTGTTTTATGAATTGAAACAATCGGTAATGTGGTTGGTAATTTGATGTTTTCTTGTAGTTTATGTGTTACAAGTCGGAAAGAATAAGATTACAAAGTAGGGATGGTAATAGGGCCGGTTGGGGACGAGGGCATATTCCCCATCCCTTGTCCTTGCATAGCCCCCGTCGCCCGCCCCGCTCGTTCCCCATTACGAGGAAAATTCTCCCCCGTCCTCGCCCCAGCCAGGGCCACGTTCCCTAATTGGCCCCAAACAGGATTTTTCCCGTTGTTTTTCATTGGAAAGTCTAAATTTTCGGCCTTTTTCCCCTTTTCCTTAAAAAATTATAACTAGTGGATCAAACACTTTTCTAAATCATAGAAAGGAAATGTAAACAAGTAGAAAAGAAGCAGAAGCAAAACTATCGAAAACCATATTGCCACAATAAAAACAATGAAAAATAAACAAAAAAATCATAACACAAAAAACACGAAGAGAATGTGGTGGTGTCCGGTGGCAGGGCCGCAAGAAGATCTCTAGTGCATTGGGGAGAGAGAAAGAGAGACAGAGAGAGGAATGCCTGAAATGGTTGTGAGAGAAAGGAAAGAGAAATGAGGATGGTTGTGGGAAAGAGAAAGGGGGAGGAGGGGATGAGAGAGTTGCCTTCCTTTTATATTTAGGGTTAAGAAACGAAACTACCCTTCACAGCTTATATATAGATATATATATGTGTGTGTGTGTGTGTGTGTGTGTGTGTGTGTGTGTGTATGTGTGTGTGTATATGTATATATATATATAAACATACAAACAAAATCTAAAATAAAACGGGGAGTAGGGCGGGAACGGGGACAAAATTCATCCCTTTCCTCGTCGGGAACAAGGTTTTTATCCTCGTCCTCGTCGGGAACAAGGTTTTTATCCTCGTCCCTCCCCGTTCCCCATTCGGGCCGGGGTTTTTCTCTACTTCGTGGCGGAGCCTCGATAGGGATGTTGAATCCCCGCCTGTTGCTATCCCCGATACAAAGTATGAGTTGTAAGCTAGAAGTGTATAATAAGTTAATCTCATGTATTTTCGAGCAGATGAGAATCTTTTTGACCGAGGCTTTTATATATAATCTGCTTTGAGAGAAAGTCATTGAGTCTTCGACTTTAGAAGATCTCGGGTTAGGTAGCCGTTGCAACACATATTATGAGGACTCAATCATTGGACCATATTTGAATTAGGTATTGAACCTAAGTCCCGACTTCCAAAAGTTTTTCTACCAACTCCAAGAGACTGAAAATTCGACTAGAAAAACTTGTTAGACTTAGAACAAAGAAATTATCCAACATGACAACAAACAAGCCTATCGGCTTTATTTGAGATGTTTCAAGTTTTCCGTCTTTTTTGTCTACAGTTCATGAACTGCTATTCAACCTTTGTTTTTGCTTTTCTTCGTCATAATTTAGCTTTAGAAACCCTACAAAAACAAATTAGATAATGGTTCTCAAAGTATAAAACTGCTTTGGTCTATAATTATACTAGGATTACTCTAAATAAAGCATTTAAAATCAAATTATCATTAATCTATTAATTTTGAATTTTTCAAGTCTAACATTCCATATGTTCATGTTCCGGATATGTCAAAAGTCATAAATAATAGATTCAACCTTGATAGGTATAAGAGTTGTTTAGACATTTTCCAATTTTCTCAAATTTATTAATTACAAGCATAATGAATTTGGCTTCGATGAGAATTAAAATGATTAATTATAATTCATTTCAGGAAGTATATTCAAAGTGATGTATTAAATGCGAAAATGCTTTGGCAAACTTAGCGCCTGAGTCATACTAAGTGGATCAGGTTATGAGGACTGAGTAGCATAGTCAAGCTCAATTAGTATCAACGAGTCGGTTTTTACTTTTTAAAGTAGAATTGAGTCTTAAGGCTATAATAAGTATTCTTTTAAGACCTAAGTCTTGGGTAAGTCATGGATAAGTCATGTAAAATTAATGATTGTTATGCCAAATGACTTTATCTTGTGAATTTCTTTTAGGATGCTTCTTCTTGGGTAATAATAAATTTAGATGACTATCTTGAATTTAAAATAAATAAGCGGTCAATTAATCATAATAGAGTCCTCAATCTACCCCTTTTTGAGTAAAGGAATTCAACATAAATAATGACTTAAAGAAATCATCAAATTGAAATTATATTATGAGTTTGGGATCAGGCAAGATATTCATGTAAAGTCCGAGTATCGAGTTAAATTAGATGACGAATTCTAAGTATCAAAGCAAAGTAAAAAAACTAGGTATCGGAGAAACATTGACAAAAATAACTACTCACAAAGTGATAATCGGACATGAATAATCACATGAAATATTTTCATTTGTTGAAAACAAATATATACATAAGAATAACAATAGACAATTGAAACAAAAATGAAATTTCTTGTTCCCCCTAAACATGTGAACTCTCCCTAAGTCGACCAAAACTCATATTCTTCTCCCCTTAATGCATATCATCAAAAAAACAATAAAGATCTAGGAAAGTAAAAAATGTTGGACAAATAAAAAATATAGAAAATTAATGAAGAGTTGGTTGACAAGAAGAGTTTTTTTTTTTTACATGGTTGAGTTTGACTTCTTTGGTGTCAAATTAATTGAGCTCTTCTTCTTCATCTTTTTCGTGAGAGTTTTCACCTCGGCTAGGTCTTTTTGAAGAGTTGACTACATTTGATGAAGGAGAGGAAGGAGAGCCTTGAATGTGTCTAACGTATCCTTGAACTCTTTGGAAGGAGAGGAGAAATAAGAAGAGAGTTTATGAAGGTTCTCAGTGCGGAGGAACTTGGCTCAAAAGGACCAAGTTTTAGAAGACGAGATGGAGGACAGGGCTAAGTAATCTCAAAGGAGTGTGTCCAGGCCCCAAGTTAAGTTTCCTAGTATCTAAGATTCACTTTTCTTCCCGATCATAACAACAGGAGGGAGAAATTTTTCTGGAAACTTAAGCTCATAACGAGCAAAGACTTTAAAGAGAAGAGCTCCAAAGGGAAGAGGGAGGTTTTTGCTATCTAAGGGGACAAAATTGATCGTTAAAAAATAAAAGGAAATAGATCAATATCAAAGCCTTCCATAATGTCGTAGATAACTTTGAAAACATAGTTATTTGCGTTCTTTTTAGAAGGAAAGAAAGAAAACATTGTCCTCATAAGAAGGAAACAAAGAAGTTTGGGTTCGGACATTAGTTGAGTGATAGAAAAGTTCTTTCAAGCTTTTGACTTGATCGAGAGAATATTTAGCGTAGAAGTCATCCATATAACCTCAACAAATTTCGGAGTATTGTAGTTGAGGAAAAGAAAATCTATGTTGAATTTTTTTTGGAGAAGGGCAAAATTGATGAAAATTTGATTTGTGGTGAGGTACTTCATGTTTTAAGGTGATCTAAGTCAAAGTCGTAAGATAGGGACAAATCAAAATCCAACCTAGCTACACATTTTTGGCCTTAAACTTGCATTGTTTAGACTGACTGTTTAAATTATATCTTGAAGGAGTTTTGGGTATCGATGTAACAACTGTGTTTTTAACGTTGATTATATGAATTAAATTAATTAATTAACTTTAATTAAATAAACTAAGGTGATTGAGTAAATTATATACGTGAGTGTATATTGGTAATTTTATTTTGGGCAAATTATCATGTGCTTACACAATTTTAATTAGCAAAACATACTAATCCCTTTTATTAATTTCCCTCCGAACCCAAATAATGAGAAACCCGAGCCAAATTATCTTTTCCATTTTGGGTTTGATCCTAAATTATATCTCACCAAACAAAATAAATAAGGCGGGGTGGGGGAGGAATGGGAAATTAATTGTTAGGTTAGGAGGGGATTAATGTAAAGGTGGACATTTGGTGACTTATTTGCATAAAGCCAAGAGAGAGAGGAAGAGGAAGAGCACAAGGAGTCGGGGAAGAACCAAAACCAGAAAGGAAGAGAGAGCGAGAGATTAAGGGACCATAACGACAAAAGAAGAAGAGGAGAGAACGCAGAGCAACGAAAAAAAAGGGAAGGGGCGAAAGAGGGAACGAGAGTCCCGGACTCCAAATTGAGGACGGTAAGAATCTGTAGACACCAAAAATGTGTCATCCTTATCGTTTTTATTTATGTATTTTATTTTGTTAGCCCGATGATGAAATCCTAGTTCCGTTTGTGGATTCGGATTACATTCGGAGTCGATTGGCGTGACGAAGCCGATGAACCACAAAAACCCTTTAACACCAAAAAATAGGCCTCATGTTCTTTAGGCCAATCTAAAACCCCATTTCTTTCGATCGGTCCAAGCCCAAGTGAACGTTCCAGAGTCAACTCTTGGCCGGCGCCACATACAAAACCTTACTACACTCAAAACGCCAAGTTTCATCTTTAGCGTCCAACCGAGACATGGAGCTAAACTTGTCCGTACGACATCACGTGGGTTGACACCTCATTTCATGACAAACATCACAAAAATGCTACGTTTTGCTCCAAGCGTCAAACCGAGACATGGAGCTCACTTTCACAAAACGACGCCGTTCTTGGCCGGAAGCATGGAAGAAAGCTAAGACCATATGATGTTATGTCGATCCTATGTCGCGCATCTCGGTACTTGAAAGTTTGCTCTTGGAGAGTCTTAGCCACCCTAGGGGTGGATAGGGTGATGAGGAAATTTTAACAAACTTGAAAGATTTAAGCTTTAAATAGAATGAACCGGACAATCCGAGTCTAGAATGGACTAAGACAAGTGTAAACACGAGATATACGTGAAAGCCCTCATCGGGCGGAAAACCACGGACAGTGCTAGTCTAAGCGCCAAATCAAATCCACTATTTTGAATCTACAAAATACAGCAGATCGACTAAACCAGAATTTCTCCTTTAAATAATTCCTTACAGAGTTTTCCTAGACTCGAAATTCCCTTATCCGATCTAGTACTTCCTAACCGAGGTAACCTTTACAGCTAGGGACAACCGAGCTAAGTTAACCCTTAGAGCTCAGTCAAGGGACCTTAGTCGAAAGTAAGAAAAAGTACGTAATCGATTACAAGACTTTACAACTTAGAAAAGTATTAAGTACAGGCATGGAGTTGTATGAAGAAGATTGAATGAGTATTGTACTAAGAGATATAGTTTCAGCAATGTGTTCTGCAATCTTCAAGTCTTGAGAGTTGGCTTCTATTTATAAATGACAAAGCAGATTAGTCATTTTGACTAATTTCCGAATAGAAGTCCTTTGTGACCGTTATAACGTTCTTCCGAGTTGCTCGGAAAAGATCCGTTGAGATGTGAACGTTGTGCAACGACTCTTGACTCCTAAAGGTGCTCCAATCAGCTGATGGTGTCCGAAAAGTAAAGTGGAAACCATCGTTAAGCTTAGCATTGATGTTTTCCAGTTTTGGAAACAGAACAACCCCGACACAACGTTTGGGCCTTGTTCAAAAGTAGAAAAGCCTTGTCTACTCGGTGATTGATAGCTTGAAACTGGTTACTTTTGTAATTAAAAAATAAGATAACCTCATTTGGATAACCTACAAAAGTAAATCATTTTGGTTCTCAAAGAATAAAATACTTTTGTCTAAGATTAGGCACGAGAGAATAATTTAATTAAGATAATTAAGTGTATAATTATCGCGAGCCTAGAAGAGTGGAATTTTCTAAGTCTAATATTCATTATACTCAAATTCCATCGAGTCGATCCTAAGAGAGATCAAGTTATAAGATTGAAAATATTAGAGTATACGGACTTGATCCGGACAGATAACTCTCAATTAAACATATCGACTTAAAGAGATGAATTAACGTTGTAATTCACTTTACTTGAAGATATGCGGTCGGAACTCGGATAAGAAGTGTTAGAGAGATTATTTGATCATGCGATAAATCTGAGTTATGTCCGAGTGACTCAAAAATGTCAGTGTGAGAGGATAAACAAGAATGTGATTTCGAGTCGATCAAGATCGAATGAAAACTTATGCAGGAGTTTCTATAACACTTAGAATGACTTGTAATCAAAACTAAGGAGGGATGAGGTTTGTACCTGAGTCCTTAGGTAGTACTTAGAATGATTTAGTTTTAGAGTCCGAGCTTTGATGAAAGGCATTCGATACTTAGATAGAAATTTTGTTAGTAAAAAAAAGAGTTTTTATTCTTACTTAGTAGAATATCTCGAATATAAAGTGATGAATGAAGTGATTCGTACTTAGGATATTTCCGGAGATAACTCATATAGCTAAAAATCATGAGTAATTCTATCGGAGCGAGATAAGTAGAAAAAATAAAGCTTTATTCATATATATACAGAAAACATAGAGAATACACATAAAAGAGGGTGAGAAAACTCCCCTAAGCAAGACAACAATTTTTCCTAATATTATTCTCCCTCTTCCCTTTCAGCAAAAACAAAAATAAGGAAGAATGTATCAAGCTGATACAATTGATGTCCGGACAAAAACAATGAAAACAAGAGGAAAAAAAATTAAGATGGTGGATTTGGAGCGATCCGAGTTAAGGCGGATGAGTATGCAGTGCACCTACACTGGTATGCTTGTAATAATGTTGAAGATTTGGGTGGCGGCAGCGCTGGTATCTCGGGATGTGGCTCGGCTCCGAGTGGCTGACCCGGAACTAGGTCGTCCGGAGGCTCATCATCTTGGAAAGTTACTGAGGGAGGGGCTGCTTCTAGCTTGACTGTTGCGGATTGTCCAACATCCACGGGGTTTTCGACTCACTCAAACTACTGTCTAAGCTTATCGGTTCGGTTGAGGAACAGCGAGCACCTTGTCCCTCGGCTTGTTCTTCCTTCTCTCCTTGTTCTTCCTTCTCCTCTTCCTTCTCTTCTTCCTCCTTCTCCTCGAAAGAGCTGCTTCAGCCGCAGCTTCGTCTTCTTCTTCTTCTCGCTACCTCTCTAGAAGGAGACTTGGCGGGGCTCAAGGACTCTTCGGACTTGTCCGAGTTGTCCGGGTCTTGAGTGGCCTTCGATCGCCTTTCTCGGAGGAGCTCAAGCATCTCCTGCTGCTCCTTAACCAAATTCTTCATTTCGAGGAGCACATCTTGTCACTCTCGAATATGAGATTGGGCTATTTTTTGGTTGATCATCATGTTCGAAAAACAGTTTTGAAGGAGCGGAGAGTGTCCCTCAACTATGTGGACACAAAAGTTAGCTTGTCTATCGAGTGTGGTAGACAAAGCAACAGCTGCTTGGAGAGGAGGACTTGAGATGGAAGCACCGCCAGGTGGAGGAGGGAGTGAGAGATGAGTCCGAGTTTGACGCGAAGAGGAAGGTTACCTCGGCTTCGAGATGTGGACCCGCACACCGGGTAAGATTTCCGGTACCCGTATCCAAGAAGCTCTTTTCTTCCAACAACTATGGCAGCCTCGAAACTTCGTTGAGGTCCGAGGGAGCGAAACTTTGAATTATTTAAAAACAAGGGTAAGAAGGGCTCCAAAAGGAAGAAGGGTGGATTTCTTTGTCTAAGCCGGCACGGTGGCCATCTCGCTCGATTATGGCGGGAAAGAGATCTACGTTGTAGCCCTCGAGAATGTCAAACAAAGCTTTGCGAATCTTTGAGTTCGAATTCTCTTTGTTGGAATGATGAGAAAAGAAGGTTCTCATCAGCAAGAAGCACGTAAGTCTAGCCTTAGTCTTTATCCGAGTCATAAAATTTTTTTGCGTGACTTAGGGACTTCCTTGGAATATTTTTCGAAGAACTCATCAGCAAATTTGTTGAAAGGGATTGGGTTGTGTTAGCTTGTCATACAGCTACAAATTAAACCACTACTTAGGCTTATAATAAACAATATAGCATAGGGAAGTAGGGATCGAATCCATGAGTAAAGATCTAATTAAATTTACTACTCTTAAAAAGAAAATAGAAAATATAAATTAAAAATAACTAAAAATCATAGAAAATTATCTAACAACTAAATAAATAATTTATACCTAATAAAAAAAAACTATAATAATCCATAAATACTTTCGTATATTTTTTTAGAATAATTAAAACAGAACACTAAAGCAGAAAATAAACAAATTCTAAAACAGAAAATTAAATAACTAAAATTCTGCACTAAATTAGTTACGAAAATAAATACTAAAATTACCTAGAATATTAACACTAATTTTCTAGACCTAACCAGACCCTAAAAACATAAAAATAAAATTTAAAACCGAATTTACAAATTTATTTAACTAAAAACCTACAATAATTAAATTCAAGAATTAAATCTGAAAAATTATCAAATTAATTCCAAAAATTCTAAAATTTAATCACATCAAAATAGGACTCTATCTAAACCCTAAAAGAAAATAAAACACGAAAAATAATAAAAGAAACTATTTTTAAACTAATTTCTAACAAACTGACTCAAAACTAATAAAAGCTGACAGAAAAATAATACGAAAATTAAAATATATAAAGACTCAAAATTAAATTAAAATAAAATTACTAAGACTAAACTAAAATACTGATCTTTAAGGGGGATAATAAAATTGATAATAAAAGACTATAAATTTATAAATAAAAATTCACAAACTACGAGAAAATAACTAAAAAGCAAACAAATCATTATCAAAGATATTAAATTTATAAAAAACACTTAGTATAATCTATATCTACCATGCAAATTATTATTTATCATTAACACACAAATTGATCTACCCATAAGCTAAACTGTAGAAGACAACCACTAGCGGATCTTCCTCGTTTTTCCTTAAATATTAGTTTACTTAGGCCTAGCCTTAATATAAACCCTACTAATATTATTTATAACCCTAACACTAGCACTAGAATTTAATCAAATTAGAGCATTGAGTATTAGAAAAACATCATCTATCACCTAATAACCAATCTACTAGCAAATTTATTTAAAAAGTACCTATTATAATTTCCTAATTAAAAGTGATGTCCATGATTAACTAGGGTGATACTTACGTCTAAGAGATCCAGCGATTACGTACTTAAACCCTTTAAACTATCATATGAATTTTTATAAAACTAATTAGCGTGCACTCTAATTAATTGGACATAAAATCATAAACATTAAAATCAAATTATCATAGAATCACGGATCGAATCAATAAGACAATAAAGATCGAAACTTTGTTTCAAATTAAATAATTTAACATGGTTTCGAATAGATTATACTAAGTATAAAAAAACTACCTAAACATAATGTAATTAAAAACACGTAAACTAAATAAAAATATCATCTTTAATATTTAAACTAACAATAAATATAGATTCTTTAAAATAAAAATTATAATAATAATAATACCACAATAATCCTTCCCATGGTGATGATCAAGAAGGTGATGATGGAGAGTTGATGATGATTATGATAAAGAGGATGTTGAAAGATTATGATTATGTGGGGGATTATGGGCTGGTGATGAAGATTATGATAAGTGGGCAAGCTGTGTGTGCAAGCGGCAGCAAGGGATAACAAGCAACAGCCAGCGTGAGCAAGGAAGAGGTGGCGTGAGGGCTGATGGTAGTGAGCAGCAAGGGTAGGCAGCAAGAGAAGTGGGCAGCGAATGATGTGGGCAAGGGCTAGCGTATTGGGCGGCTGGAGATGGTGGCGGCCAGAGGTTGGGCAGCAAGGGCTGCGTGAGCCACCAACCCCGTGATGATGAGGGTAAGTGATATATATATGGTGAAGGAGGTAGGGTTATTCCTCTTTCTTCTCTTCTAAGTTTCCTTTTCTCTTTCAATTAGGATTTCCTAAAATATAATATCATAAAATAAATATTTTATGACACATTATATTTATGGACCGCCTTCATATCTTTTCTTGGATGCTTGTCTATAGTTAAAAACCCACTTTTAACGTCTTTTCTCTTCTTCCCCAATTTATTCGATAATTACCTATAAATAGACAAAATAGGATAAATTAGATAAAATAAACTATATAATATAAACTAAATAACTACTAAAAATATGTATAAAATGCGACTTAACAGTGTCAGTCGTTGAGAAAGATAGAAGAGATTTTGAAAAGTCGATGGAGGAGAGATAGATTTACACGAACAACGGTGTTGTAAACTCTTGAGGTGATGATCCCCTCGGAGTAAAAAAGGTTTGAATAGAACTTAGCAATGAGTTCGGGTATATGAATTCGTCGAAGCATAGGAAGTTGTAAACTCGAGTGGTTTTGATGTGTTTCAACCATGAGAAAGTTGTGGTTGGAAAGAACTTGTCATCCAACATAAGATGTTGGGTGACTAGGATTTTGGAGGGGTTAAAAGGACCCACTTGGTTCTAGGCTTCTTAGTTGCGGATCCTAGAAAGTCCGGAGTGGAAGCTTTCTTAGGCATGGTTGAGATGTTTGAGAGGAAAGAGAGTGAACTTCGAAGAAACGATAGAGAGAGAGAGAGAGCACTAAGAGTGTTGAGAATGCTTGAGAGCTTAGATTGCAAGAGTGAGTATGTGAGAGTTTAGGTTAGTAGAGTATAAAGTAGCGAAATGAAAGAAAATAGATGCTATTTATAGCGAAAGGAATGTACTTAAGTATTCGTTCCGACCTAAACCTCTAACGGTCGACTCGGACCGGTGTGTCTGTTCTGCTCTCCAACAGCTTAGAATTCCAGTGTACTGTCTCCCAACGGCTAGTTCGCCGATCGATGCGCACGGTAGAGAGAGAGAGAAAGAGAAATTTTGAAAGAAATTTCTAAAATTCTCCACTAATCTAAAGATGATTTCGAAGTTTTAAGTCCAATTTTCTCAAAGACTTAGTTTAACTTATTAAATTTTCCGAGTGACTCGTAAAGCCCAAATAGATAATAACTCCTAGCTCAGTATCACTAGGTCAACTGAACTAATTGTTATTAAGACAATGAAAAGAACATGTAACACATAATCATGCAAGATAATTTCACTTAGAACAACACATAATCATGCATTTATCATGCTAAGTTCATTCCTAATAAAACAAAGTTGATCCTCACTAAGTGGCTTAGTAAGGATATCGACTAACCGAAATTTCGTAGGAATTAATTCAAGTTCAATATCACCTTTCTCGGAATGGTCTCGCAGGAAATGATACCCGACCTCAATATGCTTTGTCGTTAAGTGCTGAATTGGATTCTTAGTAATGCTGATTGCACTCTAATTATTACACTTGATTGGAATTGATTTGAATGAAAGTCCAAGGTATTTCAAGTGTTGCTTGATTCATAGAATCCGAGCACAGCATGCTCCAACCGCAATATACTCGGCTTCAGCAGTTGATAGAGCAACTGAGTTTTGTTTCTTTGAGTGCCAAGATATAAGGGATTAACCCGAAACGAGCACGCTCCTGATGTGCTCTTTCTATCAACCTTGTATCCAACATAGTCAGCATTTGAGTATCCAAGTGAGGGTCATTTTTAGTCTCTTGATAACCATAGACCTAGATTCCGAGTACCTGCAAGATATCTAAAAATTCTCTTCACCGTACTCGAGATGTGATTCTTTTGGTTTAGCTTAGAATCTTGCACTTAGACATACACTAAACATAATGTCCGGCCTACTGGATGTGAGATATAGCAGAGATCCTATCATACCTCCATAGAGTTTCTAATCTACTACTTTACCTTTTTCGTCCGACTCTAGTTTCATGCTAATACTCATTGGTGTTCGCTGCATGTTTTGTATCTTGAAGCTTGTCCTTCTTCAGTGACTCCTTGATATACTTGGATTGATGGAGATAGATGCCATCTTTGTCTTGCTTGATTTATAGACCAAGAAAGAAATTGGGCTCTCCCATCATGCTCATTTAGAATTCCTGTCTCATTAACTCAAAAAATTTCGAAAGAGATTTTCATTAGTAGCTCCAAAAATTATATCATCAACATAAATCTGAACAATAAGAAAGTCTTTCCCCTTGTTTTTTATGAAATGAGTTTTGTCAATCTAACCTCTTTCATACCAAGCTCTTGGAGCTTGTTTAAGACCATAAAGAGCCTTTTGCAACCTGAAAACACGATTTGGAAATTCATAGTTTTCAAATCCAGGGGTTGCTCAACATAGACTTCCTCTTGAATGAAACCATTCGGAAAAGCACATTTGACATCTATTTGATACAATTTAATATTCATGCTAGATGCAAATGCTAATAGGATTCTAATTGCTTCAATCCTAGCAACGGCTGCAAAGGTTTCCCCACAATCAATTTCTTCTTCTTGATTATAACCTTCAGCCACAAGTTATCCTCATCCAATTTGTTCTTGAAAACCCATTTGGTTCCTATGTTTGGGTGGTCGGAAGGTCGTTTGGTTAGAGTCCAAACTTGGTTTCTTTCAAATTGATTAAGTTCCCCTTGCATGGCCTCTACCAATTCAGGTTCATTTAGGGCCTCTAGTGCATTTATGGGTTCGAGTTAATGATGTGAATGCACATGGATTTTGCAAAGAGGAGCGAGTTCTTACCCCACTTGTTGATGTTAGACATGATGTTCTCGACTGGGTGGCTCGAAACATATTTGAATGCTCTACTGTTCTCCGGTTCACCAGATTTGAAGGTTAAACTGGTTGATCTTCGGTGATCCGATCCGATTGAGCTTGCTCATCTATTTGACCTTCAGTATTCTTAGCTAGCTCTTGAGCTGGTTCGATCTGAGTCATGATATTCTAAGTTGCCTCATTTTGAGCTACTTTCTTTTGACTCGTCTCGAGCTCGGCTTCAATAAGATCATCTTCATCTTGACCGAGTTTCGGATCCGAGAACGTTGGACTCACTTGGTTTTCCCTGATCAAACTCATGAAACACAACGTGGATGCTTTCTTCCATTTTGTTAGTTCTTTTATTGAAAATGCGATAAGCTTTACTATGAGATGAGTAACCAAGAAAGATACCTTCATCCGACCGAGCAACAAACTTAGTCAGGTGATCCTTACCATTGTTGTGAACATAACACTTACAACCGAAGGGTTTAATGTATGAAATGTTGGGGCTTTTTTCCTTTACGGAGCTCGTATGGTGTTTTCTTCAGAATGGGTCCGATGGGGCATTGGTTCGGTGTGTAGTTTGTTGTGTTGACAACCTCGGCCTAGAAATAGTAAGGTAGATCATGTTCAATCATCATCGTCCTTTCTATTTCTTCAAGAGTTCGGTTCCTTCTCTCCACCACTCCATTATGTTGAGGAGTTCTAGGTGTTGAGAAGTTTTGAGAGATACCGTTCTTATCACAAAACTCTGCAAATTCCGAGTAATCAAACTCCCTTCCATGGTCGGTTCGAATTCTCCTTATCCGAGTTCGAACTCTACTTAAATTTTCCTGCTAAGCTTGCTTGAGCTCCTTGAATGATTCATTTTTTGCTTGAGAAAACAATCCCGGGTAAATCGTGAGTAGTTATCAACAATTAGAAGTACATATGATTGACCTCCGAGACTCTTTACATGGATTTCACCACATTAATCCATATGCAACATTTCAAGCACTTTGGATGTGGAAATAGTTTTGAGAGATTTGAAAGATGATCTAACCTATTTCCCTTATGTGTATGCTTCACGATTATATCTTTCTTAAAGGCACGATTAGGTAAACCTCGACTAAACCATGAGATGCAAGCTTTTTGATGGTATACATGGTAACATGACCTAGTCTATGATGCCATGTCCAGGAATCATTGTGCAATGATGCTTTTAAACAAGATAAATTTTGACTTGGATCGAAAGAGGAATAATGTAGGTATTACCTAATCTCTTAGCTGAGAGCCGAGTCTCTTTGGTGGTTACATCATAAATATAGCAATTTGTCTTAGTGAACCTTACCTCTTGACCTTTGTCACACAAGCTGAGATATGCTTGAGTAGATTGTACTTTAATCCCTTGATAAGATAGACTCGGCTAACCAAGTTATCTCCTTTCCTAATCTTGCCTATTCCAGCTATCTTGCTTCATTCTCGTCATCTCCAAAAGTGACTTTCCTCCTTTGTAATCTTCTATCTCGAAAAACGTCTTGAATATCCCGACATGTGGCGTAGCATCCACTGTCTTGGTACCAATGATCTTTTGTCTTTTCTCGAGTTACCCGCAAGTCGAAACACACTAACCCTTCTCACTTTCTCTCGACGAATCTAGTAACTTCATTTACTTGTGGTCCCTTTTTTAGGAAAAAGACTCTTGGGAACCCGATTTGAATTACTTTGGGTTTGGTCTGATTTTTAGTCTTCCTTTTAGAAAACCGAGTCCGTGTCTCTTTCTTTTGAAAATCTTTTCTTTTATAAACGGGTGTAGACGGTTTTCTCCTATGAACTGTTCCGGGCTCAGTCCTCCTTTCATTTTTATGAATAGGACAATGCTCGAGCTTCCTGAACTTCATAGTCTAGAATCCTTTTTAAAAATGTTTGAGTAGGAATTAGATTCCTCTTCCTCGTTAAAACCAAGTCCTTCTTTCCTGAAGGAGACACACCGAGAGCCTAAAAGCATGTCAAGGTTTTTCGACCTTAAGTAAATTTCAAAACAAGTTCTTAAGATTCATTGAGCTTTTATTTCGGATGCTTATTTTCTCTTCTAAGTGACTCAAACTCAGTCTCATTAGCTTTAGTACAAGTCTTGAGTTGTCTTAGAATAAGTCTCAATTTTTCCTATTCATTTTTCAAACCAATACTCTCGAAGTAAGATACTTAAGTTTTTCTTTGAATTGAAAAGAATCAGAATTAGACTTTTCTTCCAAAGTATAAATATATTTTGTTAAATCAACTTTGGAGAACTTAAGAAAGTATTCAATTACCTCTTCGAGATTTGTCTCCTCGGTGTTTGAGTTGTCGAATCGACTCGGATCCAACTTCGAGTCCGTTAATGCCATCAAACACTTTGAGTCATCAGAATCTTCATCTTCTTCGAGATGAGTCTTCATCACTCCATGTGGCCATCATAACGTTCTTCTTCTTTCTATCCCTTTTTCTCCTTGGACAGTCTTTGACTATGTGATCTTTGCTGCCACATTCAAAACAGCCGAGTTCTTAGTTAAAGATAACTTTGAATGGGAGGAATGTTTAGCTTTTCCGTCCGTCATATCTTTCTTGTAGAACTCTTCCCTTGGTCTCTTATCTCATTTCTTGTGCTTCATCATTCTTTTGAAACCTCGACCAATGAGTGGAATGGGATCTTCTTCGAGTCCGAGGAACTCAGATTTTCTCCTCTTTTTCTAAGGCTTTCAATGCCGTATTCGTTTTGGTGTTGACCTCGACATCCTCTTCTTCTAGATGGATTTCATGGGAACTTAACTTCTTAATCAATTCATCCGGCTTTAGTTGAGAGAGATTCTGAGCTTCCTGAATGGCTATCACCTTAGGACCCCATCTTTTCTTAGGTAAACTTAGAATTTTTCTCGCACATTTCTTCATGGGAAATCTTTCAACCCGGAGATTTGAGATTGTTTGTAATCTTAGTGAAGCGTATAAACATCTGTGTGATGTTTTCTTCTGTCTCCATCTTGAACAGCTCATATTTGTGAAGATATTGACTTATCTTAGTTTGTCTCACTTGGCTTGTTCCTTCATATGTGTTGGCAAGAGTGCCCCACACATCTTTAGGCTGTGTCACAAGCTGATACTCTATTGTATTCTTTCTAAGATGATGACGCACATCAAAATGTTCATTGACTTAAAGTTCTTTACGAAGTTTTTGTTTCTTCACTGGTGTACTTGAACTTTGCTTTAGGCACAGGTCTTGTGTCTTCCGTTTTCATTCGAATGTAATTGCCTTCTTGTATGATCTTCCGGACATCTTCATTGTTGTCCAGCAGAAAGCATTCCATTAGCTTCTTCCGAGTGCACGAAATTTGATCCTTTGAACTTAAGTGGTCTGCTGGAAGATCTTGCTTCATCGAACTCTCTGTTGTTCCGAGCCATCCGATCGTTAGACCTTTAGATTGTTAGATCCTTTCTGAAAGGCTAGGCTTTGATACCAATTGAAGGTTTGCTCTTAGAGATTCTTAGTCACCCTAGAGGGGGCAGAATAGGGTGATGAGGAAATTTTAACAAACTTGGAAGATTTAAGCTTTGAAGAGAATGAACCGGACAATCTGAGTCTAGATTGGAGTCGAAAAGTGTAAACACGGATATACGTGGAAACCCTCCTGGGTTAGAAAACCACGGACAGTGCTAGTCCAAGCACCAAATCAAATCTACTATTTTGAATCCACAAAATATAGCAAACCGACTCAACCAGAATTGCTCCCTTAAACAATTCCTTCCAGAGTTTTCCTAGACTCGCATTTCTCTTATATGATCTAGTACTTCCTAACCGAGGTGAAGGTTTGCTCTTGGAGAGTATAGATCACCCTAGAGGGGGTGAATAGGGTGATGAGGAAATTTGCTTGAAATTTAAAATAGATATGGATCCGAGGTCAGCGAGAGACAAGGTTGAACTAAGAAAAAGTACCAACTCGTAATTCAATGAAGAACTAAGAAACAGATTAAGCGGAATTCTAAAAGTGTCCGAGTCTAGAATGCACTCGTAAAAGTAATAACTCGGAAAGTACATGGAAACCCTCCCGGGGCAGAAAACCACGGACCGTGCTAATCCGAGCACGAAGTCAAATCCACTATTTTAAGTCCACAAAATACGATAGACTGACTCGACCTGAGTTGCTCTCTTAAAATAACTCCTGATAAGTTTTTCCTAGACTCGAAATTCCCTATCCGATCTAGTACTTCCTAACCGAGATAACCCTTACGAGTTAGGGACAACCGAGCTGAGTTAACCCTTACAGCTCAGTCAAGGGACCTTACTTAGAGAGTAAGAAAAAAGTGTTTGTAATCGAGTATAAGACCTTACAAACTCGGAAAAATAATAAATACAGAATTGGAGTTGTAAGTAGAAGATTGATAATGAATACAATGACTTTTTGCTCAAGTATGTGTATTAACAATAGATTCGGCAATCTTCAAGTCTTGAAAGTTGACTTCTATATATAGATGACCAAGTAGCTTAGCCGTTGTGTCAATCTTCTGACTAGAAGTCCCTTGTGACCGTTGTAATGGATTTTCTAAGTCACTCGGAAAATATCGGTTGAGATATAAATGTTGGGCAACGGTTCTTGACTCCTTTGGAAGTCCCAAAACCACTGGTGGTGTCTTTAAAAATAAGGTGGAAACCACCATTGAGCTTTGTGTTGCAGATTTCCAATTTTGGAAACAGACAATCCCGACACAATGTCCGGGGCTAGGTCGAGGTGGAAAAACCTTGTCTGCTGGTGATTTGACGTTTTGAAGTCGGTTACTTTTGCAGTTCAAGATCAGGATAGCCTCGTTTGAATAACCTGCAAAAGTAAATCAACTTGGTTCTCAAAGTATAAAATACTTTGGTTCAAGATTAGACATAGCTAATAACATAATTAAGATAATTAAATGACTAATTATCTAAGTTAGAAAAGCAATGAAAAATTCTGAGTCTAATATCCATGACATTCAAAATTCCATCCGAGTTAGTCTAGAAGATAATCAAGTCAAAGTAGAAGATCAGGGTAAACAGACTTGATCTAGACAAAGCAAAGTTCAAACTAAATAAGCCGACTTAGTAGTATAACTCCTGTAACATGAAGTCGGACCTTAGATTATGTGAGTGAATATGGGTGTTTGAACATGCGATAATTCCGAGTGTTGAGTGACTCGTAACCGAGTGTAAAGCGATTAGTACAAGTATGCTTTCCGAGTCGATCGAGTCACACATAAACATATGAAATATTTTCTATAACACTCGGAGTAAATGCTATATCACTCAAAAAATTTCTAAGGCACATGGAATGGCTTGGAATCAAAACTCTATAGGAGAAGAAGTCTTATACTTGATTCCTCGATGGAACTCGTAAAGGTGTAAGTATAAAGTCCGAGTCTTCAATCTCCCCTTTTTGATGAAAGGCATTCCATAATCGGACAGAAATTTTGTTAGTGAAATTGCAAAAATTGCTCAGAAAATAACTTGAGATTTCATAGCAAGGGCCGACATATCGAGTAAGAAACAAAGCAAAAACAGATAGATGCATTGTTGTAAATAACATACCAGAGCAAACAACTTGAGATTATTAATGAAATGCAGTACTTCATTAATTTAACGGAAACAAATATTTACATAGGGTGAGAGAGACTCCCCTAAACAAGACAACAAAACATTTTCTATCAATTCTCCCCCTTGCCTTTCAGCAAAAACACAAAAAAAATGGGAAGAATACAATAAGAGAGTACATTTTTGATGTTTGGAAAAAAAAAATTGAAACAATGTAAAGAAAAGACTAAGAAACTAAGGAGGGGATGGGTTAGTCCGAGTTTAGGAGGAAGGACGAGTAGTGCGCCGGCGTTGATAAGATCTTGACGATGTGCTTGAGCGCAGCGGAGGGAGTACTGAGGATCTCCGGCATTGGCTCGGTTCGAGTGGCTGACCTAGAACTAGGTCATCCGGAGGCTCGTCCTCTTGGAACCGAACGACTCGGAGGGGTGTGCTCAGGTTGACCTCGTCGCCGACTGTCCTTGGTCCGCGGGTTCTTCTAACCCACTCGGATCGCCGTCCGAGCCGATCACTTCGGTTGTGCTTTAGGAGCACCTGCACCCTCGGTTGTTGCTCCTTGTCCTTCTTATTCTCCTTGGCCTTCGGCTCACCATGCTTAGAATGAGCTGCATCAGCCTGCATGCTCTTCCGCTTCTTCTTGATCTTCTTCTTCACCCTCTCCTCTATCTAAGGAGGACTTGGCAGGGCTTGAGGATTCCTCAAAAGTGTTTGAGTTTCCTTGATCCTGAGCTGCCTTGGATCGTCTCTCTTGAAGAAGCTCGATCAGCTCCTCTCGCTCCTTTACTGAGCCTTCATCTCGAGGAGCATGTCTTATTGCTCTCGGAGCTGAGATTGGGAAGTTTTCTACTTGATGGTCATAGACTGGAAAACAGGCTTGAATGACCGGAGAAAGTCCTTGAGTTCCAAGGCCACAGAGGAGATTTTGTCCATGAAAGCAGTTGACAAAATGGAAGAGAGAGTTTTAGAAGCACCTAAGGTGGAGGCACCACCAGGTGGAGCAGGAAGAGAAAGAGGGGTGTCTTTCTCGAGTCCGAGGCGGAGAAGGTGGCCTCGGCTCCGAGCTGTGAACCCGGACATCAAGTTGGGTTTCCTGGTATACATACCCCGAAGTTCCTTTTGCCAACTACAATGGTAGCCTCGTAAACTGCGTTCGAATCCGAGGGAAGAGGAACTTTGAATTGTTTGAAAATAAGAGTGAGAAGAGCACCAAAAGGGAGAGGGGTTTTCTTCTTGTTCCGAGTTTGAGCTGGCACAGCTTGCCATTTGATCAATGATAGCAGGAAAGAGGTCCGCTTCGTAGCCCTCTAGAGTATCAAAGAGTGCTTTGAGATGCTTGGAGTTGGGGTTCGCCTTGCTAGAGTGCTGTGAGAAGAAAGTTCTCATCAGCAAGAAACACGTAAGACGAGCTTCGACTTTAGCCGAGTCACGTAAAAAATTTTGCGTGACCCGTGGAACTCTGTTGCATAGTTTTCAAAGAAGTTGTCAGTGACTTCATTGAAAGGTATTGGATTGTTGTTTAAGAACAAAGAGGATACTTTGAACAAACGATGGAGGAGGGAAGTATTGATTCGAACAGTTATGTTCGAACTCTGGAGGTTAGAATACCTTCGGAGCTGGAAAATGAGTATAAAACTCGAAACAAGTTCGGGATATATGGACTCATAGAAGCAAAGAAAATTGTAGACTCCGGTCGATCGTATGTGAGGCAACCACGAAAATTTTATGGTTGGGAAGAATTTATCATCCAAACGCAAGATGTTAGGTGACAAGAGGTTTAGAATTTGAGGGGCCTTCTTGGCTTTTTGTGCAGGGTTTCTTTGTGGCGAGCCAAGAAAATCAGGGTGAGAACCTCTTTTCGGCACATTGATGGAGAAAAAGAGAGTAGATAAGCTTTAGAAAGAGTAGGAGAAAAGAGCTCGAAAAGAGTGAAAGATAAAGAAAAGAGTAGAAGAAGAATGAGTTTGAGAGCAACAGAGCTTACTTGAGACGTTGTTCACGAAGCTTGAGAGCGCTGTGTGTCGCTTTTAGTCACTAAGAGTGTCGACACGAGAATTTGAATTCGAGAGAGAGAGTACGCAAAAAGTAAAGTAAAGAAGTGAAGGAGAATAGCCGCTATTTATAAGAAAATAAACGACCTTCAGTATCCGTTCTAACTCGGCTCTTTCAGCGGTCACCTCGGACCGGTGTGACTGTTCTCTTCCTCAATGGTTAGAATTCCAGCAGTTTGTCTCCCAAAGGCTAGTTGTCCGATCACGGCGTGCAAGAGAGAGAGAGAAGAAAAGATTTTGAAAACAAATTCCGAAATTCTTTACTTGTTTAGAGATGATTTTAGAAGTTTGATGTCCATTTTTCTCAAAGTCCGAGTCTAACTCAGCTAGGTTTCTAAGTGACTCATAAACTGGAAATAAATAATAACTATCGGCTCAGTATCACTAAATCAACTCGAACTAATGGTTATTCAAGATATGAAATCACATAACACATAATCATGCAATAAAAACTCATATAGAAAGCAAAGAATTATGCATTTAACATACCAAGCTCATTCCTAAAAAGAAAAACTGATATTCACCAAGAGGCTTAGTAAAGATATCAGCTAATTGAAGATTTGTAGGAATGAATTCAAGTTCAATATCTCCTTTCTCGAGTGGTCTCTTAAGAAATGATACCCGACCTCAATGTGTTTCGTCTTTGGTGATGCTGATTGCACTCGATTATCACACTTGATTGGAACCGATTTGAAAGAAAGTCCAAGATCTCTCAAGTGTTGCTTTATCCATAAAATCTGATCACAAGCATGCTCCAGCTGCAATATACTCAGCTTCGGCAGTTGATAGAGCTATTGAGTTTTGCTTCTTTGAGTGCCAAGATATTAAGGATTGACCTGAAATTGGCAAGCTCCTGAAGTGCTCTTTCTATCAACTTTGCATCCAGTGTAATCAGCATCCGAGTATCCAAGTGAGGGTCATTTTTAGTCTCTTGATAACCATAGACCTAAATTCTCGAGTCCCCGCAAGATATCTCGAATATTCTCTTCACCGTAGTGAGATGTGATTCTTTTGGATTAGCTTGGAATCTTGCGCATAGACAGACACTAAACATTATATCCAGTCTACTAGAAGTAAGATATAGCAAAGATCCAATCATACCTCGATAGAGTTTCGATCTATTGCTTTACATTTTTCGTCTTAGTCCAGCTTCAAGCTATTGCTCATAGGTGTTGCTGCATGCTTTGCATCTTAAAGTTTATACTTTTTCAGTAGCTCCTTGGTGTACTTTGATTGATGGACATAGATTCCATTTTTGTCTTGCTTGATTTGTAGACCAAGGAAGAAATTGAGTTCTCCCATCATGCTCATTTGAAATTCCTGTCTCATTAACTCAGAAAAATCTCGACATAGAATTTCATTATTAGCTCCAAAAATTATGTCATCAACATATATTTAAGCGATAAGGAAATCTTTCGCCTTGGTTTTTATAAAGAGAGTCTTGTCAACCTGACCTCTTCTAAAATCATTTTGAACCAAGAAATTAATCAGTCTTTCATACCAAGTTCCGGGCGCTTGTTTAAGACCATAAAGAGCTTTTTGCAGTTTGAAAACATGGTTTGGAAATTCCGAGTTTTCAAATCTAGGGGCTGCTCAACATAGACTTCCTCTTCAATAAAACCATTGAGAAAAGCACATTTAACATCCATTTGATATAACTTGATATTCATGCTAGATGCAAATGCTAATAGAATTGTAATGACTTCCATTCGGCAATAGGTGCAAAGGTTTCCCCACAATCAATCCCTTCTTCCCGATTGTAACCTCGAGCCACAAGTCTAGCCTTATTTCGACTACCAATGCACCTTCATCTAGCTTGTTCTTGAAAACCCATTTGGTTCCTATGACTGGGTGGTCGAAGGTCATTTGGTCGAGTCCGGACTTGGTTTCTTTCGAATTGATTGAGTTCCTCTTGCATGGCCTCTACCCATTCAGGTTCATTTAGGGCCTCTAGTGCATTTTTAGGTTCACTTAATAAAATGAATGCTGGGAATGCACATAAATTTTGAAGAGAGGAACGAGTTCTTACCCCATTGTTGATGTCGGATAATATGTTTTCTAATGGATGACTAGAAGCATACTTGAATGCTCTACCTGTTCTCCGATTCACCAGATCCGTAGATTGAATTACTTGATCTTCGTAAGCTTGTTCTAAGTGATTCTGTTCATCGATTGTCCTTCATCATTCTGAGCGGGTTCTTGAGTTATCTCATTCCGAGTCACTTCGTTACGAGTCTGCTTGGGTTTGATTCCCGATAGGCTCATTTTCATCACAATCATCATTTCTACTGAGTTTTAGATCTGAGAATGATGATTCACTTAGCTTTTTCCTATTCAATCTCATCAAACACAACGTGCATGCTTTCTTCCACTTTGTTAGTTTTCTTATTGAAAATGCGATAAGCTTTGCTATGAGATGAATAACCCAGAAAAATACCTTCATCTCGACCGAGCATCAAACTTGCTCAGGTGATCCTTACCATTGTTGTGCACAAAACACTTACATCCAAAGGGTTTGAAGTATGAAATATTGGGTTTCTTCCCTTTGTAGAGCTCGTACGGTGTTTTCTTCATAATGGGTCCGATGAGGCATTTGTTCAAGGTATAGTTAGGCTGTGTTGATCGCCTCAGCCTCGTAAATAGTAGGGTAGATTATGTTCAATCATCATTGTCCTAGCTATTTCTTCAAGAGTTCTGTTATTTCTCTCCACTACTCCATTATGTTGAGGAGTTATTAGTGCTAAGAAGTTGTGAGAGATGCCATTCTTGTGTCAAAACTCGCAAATTCCGAGTAGTCGAACTCCCTTCCATGGTCAATTTAAATTCTTTGAATCCGAGTCCGAGACTCAACTTGGATTTTTCTGCAGAGCTTGCTGAACTCTTTAAATGCTTCATTTTTGTGCTTGGATATGGAAACTGTCTTCAGAGATTTGAATGATGATCCGGCTTGTTTCCCTTTTCGCAAGCTTCACAAACTTTGTCTTTCTTGAAAGCACAATTAGGCAATCATCCGACTAAACCATGAGATGCCAATTTCTTAATAGTATGCATGCTAACATGGCCTAATCTGCGATGCCATGTCCATGAGTCATCATGAAGTGATGCTTTTAAACAAGATAAATTCCGACTCGGGTCGAAAGAGGGATAATGCAAGTATTACCTGAGAGCTTGATCTGTTTGGTAGCATCATCGGAGACATAACAGTTAGTCTAAGTGAATCTTACCTCTTGGCCTTTATCACACAATTGAGAGATGCTAAGCACGTTGTATTTTAATACTTTGACAAGGTATACTAGGCCGACCGCATTGCCTTCCTTTCCAATCTTGCCTATCCCAATTATCTTGCCTTTGCTGTCATCTCCAAATGTGACTTTTCCTCCTTTGTACTCTTCTAACTCGGAAAAGAGTCCCGAGTCTCCCGACATGTGGCGTGAGCATCCACCGTCCAAGTACCAATGCCCTTTTGATCTTTTCGAGTGGCCCGCAAATCAAAAAATAAACTAACCCTTCTCACTTCCTTTAACGAACCAAGTAACACCTTTTACCGTGGTCCTTTCTCGAGGAAGAAGGTTTTTCGGAACCCGATTTGAATGACTTTGGGTTTGGTCCGATTCTGAGTCTTCGGTTTGGAAACCCGAGTCCGTGTCTCTTTCTTTTGGAGAACTTTTCTTTTATAAACTGGAAGAGATGGTTTTCTCTTATAAGATGGTCTCGGGCTCAGTCCTCCTTTCATTTTTATGAATGGGACCGTGCTCAGCCTTCCCGAACTTTATAGTTTTGGAATCCTTTTGAAAAGCTCCGAGTAGGAATTAGATTCCTCCTCTTTGTTAAAACCAAGACCTTCTTTTCTCGAAGGAGACACATTGAGATCCTAAGAGCATATCAAGGTTTTCTCGACCTTGAGTAAACTTTAAAATAAGATCTTGAGACTCGTTAAGCTTTTGCTTTAGTTGCTCATTTTCCTTTTTGGGTAACTCGGACTCAGCCTCATTGGATTGAGCACTAGTCTTGAGTTCTCTCGAGTGTAAGTCTCAGCTTTTCCAACTCATTTTTAAAGAGATGCTCTTAGATGAAATTAACTCAAGTTGTTCTCTCGAAATTAGAAGAATCGGAATTGGACTTCTCTTCCAAAGTGAAAATATACTTAGCTAAATAAACTTTGGAGAATTTAATAAATTATTCAATTACCTCTTGAGGATTTGCTTCCTCATTGTCTCGATTGATCCGAGTCCGACTCGTTTCCGCTTCCGAGTCGAAAGTGCCATCGGACACTTTGAGTCATCCGAGTCCTTGTCATCTTTTGATGAGTCCTCGTCACTCCGTGTGACCATCATAGCCTTTTTCTTCATTCTGTCCCTTTTCTCTTTAGGCAATCCTTGACTATGTGTTCTTCACCGCCACACTCAAAACACCCGAATTTTTAGTCAAAGATAACTTTGAAGGGGAAGAGTATTTACCTTTTCTATCCTTCTTGTCTTTCTTATAGAATTCTTCTCTTGGCTTCTTATCCCATCTTTTGTGCTTCATCATTCTCTTGAAGCCTCTTGTGATAAGTGCCATGGGATCCTCTTCTGCGTTAGAAGAACTCGGCTACGCTTCTCTAGTTTCCGAGGCTTTCAGCACAATGTTCTTTTTGGTGCCGACCTCCACATCCTCCTCTTCCAGGTGGATCTCATGGGTGAGAAGCTTCCCAATGAGTTCATCTCGGCTTTGGTAGAGACAAGTTCTCGAGCCTCTTCTATAGCTGTCACTTTGGGACCCCATCTTTTCTTAGGTAGACTTCTAAGTATCTTTCCGCACATTTCCTCATGGGAAATCTTCTTACCCAGAGATTTGAGATTGTTGGTAATCTCCGTGAAGCGAATGAACATTTGAGTGATGTTTTCCTCCGGCTCCATCTTGAACAGCTCATATTTATAAAGATATTGGCTTATCTTCGCTTGTCTTACCTGGCTTGTGCCTTCATAAGTATTGACAAGTGTGTCCCACACTTCTTTGGCTATGTCACAGTGCAGACACTCGCTTGTATTCTTCCGAGCTGATGGCGCACAATAAAATGTTCATCGCCTTGAAGTTCTTTCCGAACTTCTCTCGCTTCATTAGCTGTGAACTCGGCCTTTGTCTTAGGCACGAGTCTTGTTTCTTCTGTCTTCATGGGAGTGTAGTTGCCTACTTGAATGATATACCGGACATCCTCATCATGATCCAGCAAAAAACATTCCATTAGCTTCTTCTAGTGCAGGAAGTTAGATCCTTTCAACTTTAGTGGCCTCGTTGGAAGATCTTCCTTCATCGAACTCTGCATTGTTCCGAGCCATTTGATCTTTAAACCTTTGGATGGTTAGATCCTTTCGAAAAGGCTAGGATCTGATACTAATTAAAGGTTTGCTCTTGGAGAGTACAAATCACCCTAAAGGGAGGTGAATAGGGTGATGAGGAAATTTGCTTGAAAATTTAAAATCGATAAGAATTTGAGGTGAGCGAAAGACAAGGTTGAACTCGAAAAAGTACTAACTCGTAATTCAGTGAAGAACTAAGAAATAGATTAAGCAGAATTCTAAAACCTGTCCGAGTCTAGAATGCACTCAGGAAAGTAATAACTCGGAAAGTATGTGGAAACCCTCCTGGGGCAGAAAACCACGGACCGTGCTAATCCAAGCACGAAGTCAAATCCACTATTTTGAGTGCACAAAATACGAGTAGACTGACTTGACCTGAGTTGCTCCCTTAAAACAACTCCTTACAAGTTTTTCCTAGACTCGTAAATTCCCTTATCTCGATCTAGTACTTTCTAACCGAGATAACCCTTACAGTTAAGGACAATTGAGCTGAGTTAACCCTTACAGCTCAGTCAAGGGACCTTACTTAGAAAGTAAGAAAAAAGTGTTTGTAATCGAGTACAAGACCTTATAACTCGTAAAATTAATAAATACAGAATTGGAGTTGTAAGTAGAAGAATGATAATGAATACAATGAATTTTTGCTCATGTATGTGTATTAACAATAGATTCGGCAATCTTCAAATCTTGAAAGTTGGCTTATATATATAGATGACCAAGCAACTTAGCCGTTGTGTCCATCTTCCGACTAGAAGTCCCTTGTGACCATTGTAATGGATTTTCCGAGTCACTCGGAAAATGTCCTTTGAGATATGAACGTTGGGTAATGGTTCTTGACTCCTTTGGAAGTCCTAAAACCACTGGTGTTGTCTTTAAAAATAAGGTGGAAACCACCGTTAAGCTTGTTGTTGCAGATTTCCAATTTTGGAAACGGACAATCCCGACACGATGTCCGGGACTAGGTCGAGGTGAAAAAGCCTTTCTCGTTGGTGATTTAACGTTTTGAAGCCAGCTACTTTTTCAATTCAAGATCAGGATAGCCTCGTTTGAATAACCTACAAAAGTAAATCAACTTGGTTCTCAAAGTATAAAATACTTTGGTCCAAGATTAGACACAGATAATAACATAATTAAGATAATTAAATGACTAATTATCTCGAGTCAGAAAAGCAATGGAAAATTATGAGTCTAATATCCATGAAATTCAAAATTCCATCCGAGTTAGTCTAGAAGATAATCAAGTCAAAGTAGAAGATCGTGGTAAACAGACTTGATATAGACAAAGCAAAGTTCAAACTAAATAAGCTGACTTAGCAAGTATAACTCCTGTAACATGAAGTTAGACCTTAGATTATGTGAGTGAATACGGGTGTTTGAACATGCGATAATTCCGAGTGTTGAGTGACTCGGAACCGAGTGTAAAGCGGTTAGTACAAGTATGCTTTCCGAGTCGATCGAGTCACACATAAACATTTGAAATATTTTCTACAACACTCGGAGTAAATGTTATATCATTCAGAAAAATTTCTAAGGCACATGGAATGGCTTGGAATCAAAACTCCGTAGGAGAAGAAGTCTTATACTTGATTCCTCGATGGAACTCGTAAAGGTGTAAGTATAAAGTCCGAGTCTTCATGAGGTAACCTTTACAGCTAGGGACAACCGAGCTGAGTTAACCCTTACAGTTAAGTCAAGGGACCTTACTCGGAAAGTAAGAAATAGTATGTAATCGATTACAAGACTTTACAACTCGTAAAAGTATTAAGTAGAGACTTGGAGTTGTATAAAGAAGATTGAGTGAGTATTATACTAAGATATATAGTTTCAGCAATGTGTTCAGCAATCTTCAAGTGTTGAGAGTTGGCTTCTATTTATAGATGACCAAGAAAATTAGGTGTTGTAACTAATTTCTTAACGAAGTCCTTTGGGACCGGTTTTTCTGCGTCGCTCGAAAAGATCCGTTGTGATGTGAACGTTGTGCAACGACTCTTGACTCCTAAAGGTGCTCCAATCAACGGGTGGTGTCTAAAAAGTAAGGTGTAAACCACCATTGAGCTTAACGTTGAAGTTTTCCAATTTTGGAAACAGACAACCCCGACACGACTGTCCGGGCCTTGTTCGAAGTAGAAAAGCCTTCTTTGCTGGTGATTGACAGACTTTAAGCTGGTTACTTTTGTAATTAAAAAATAAGATAACCTCATTTGGATAACCTACAAAAGTAAATCATTTTGCTTCTTGAAGTATAAAATACATTGGTCAAAGATTAGGCACATATAATAATTCAATTAGGATAATTAAGTGCATAATTATCTCAGCCCTAGAAGAGTGGAATTTTCCGAGTCTAATATTCATTATACTCAAATTCCATCGGAGTCGATCCTAAGAAAGATCAAGTTATAAGAGTGAAAACATCATAGTATATAGACTTGATCCGGACAGATAACTCTCAATCAAACATACTAATTTAGAGAGATGAATTAACGCTGTAATTCACTTTACTTTAAGATATGCAGTCGAACTCGGATAAGAAGTGTTAGAAATATTATTTGATCATGCGATAAATCCGAGTTATGTCTGAGTGACACAGAAATATCAAAGTGAGAGGATAAACAAGAATGTGATTTCGAGTCAATTAGAATCGAATGAAAACTTATGCATGAGTTTTTATAAGACTCGGAATGACTTGTAATCAAAACTAAGGAGGGATGAGGTTTGTACTTGAGTCCTTAGGTAGTACTTAGAATGATCTTGTTTCAAAGTCTAAGTCTTCAGCACTCTTCCCGAGATCCGGTCCAAGCTTGATTTGGTTCGACTTTTTATGACTTTGCTGGCCGGTTTTCTACTCACTTTGGGCGCTGCATTAGCTGAAATCCTAGGTCATTTGTGACTTAAATGTTTCTTGTAAATAGAGAGCTAAGGCTCTCATTTTGATATGGCCATTTTTTTCTCTCGCACTATGCTGCTGAAACTTAATTAAGAGCTACCGAATGCACCTTCTTGTATTATGATCCGTTGGTTTCATTTCAGCCTATTTTTATCATACTCCCTACACTTGATCCCTAATCCTTCATCATTCATCAATATCAACCTACCCTCACAAAAAGTTCACAAAAGCCCCTTTCAATTCACCATCGTCATGTTTTAAGATCAGGTTCAAGACCCGATCGACAAGTGGGACAACATGAGGGTACCAAATCTGCCTTCAACTATTACGGTTTATTTAGTTTTCATTATTTATTACTTTCAGTATTGTGTAGAAACAATGTAATAACTTTTTAATTCCTCCCCGTTAGATGTAATCTTTTATTTTTTTCTCTTTCTTTCGCCTTTCTTTTCGTTTTTTTATTGCTTTCATTTACTTGTTTTCATATATGTTTTTATTATTTTCTTTAGCATGCTTTGGTTGATTCAAATTTTGCATTAATATGTTTTATGCTTTGTTTTAATACAATACCTGCACTCACTTCTCAAATTAGTAAACGCCATCTATTGACGGGCGAAATGAAAGGGCTTATCCCTACATTTCGTACATTCGCCCTCAAATCTGGATTCACAGTTCTAGATCAATGAAGTCATCTTTTCAAACCTATTTCAAGCTTAGTTTTCCCATAATAAGATTGGAAGAGTAATTTTTTATTTCTGTTTGTTTTTATTCCTAAAACTAACTGCCGACTCGTTTTTGTGTTTTATTTCTTTCAATTTGCTCCTTGACATTTCTAATCGAAAATAACTAAAAAGGAATTTTTATTTTCTCGACGAGCAAGCCATGGATCGAGACCGACTACCGCAGTCATGACCCATGGCCGGTGCCGGACGGTCATCGGTTATGGATTGGGTCCAAGCCGGTGTTTTTACACCGGCTTAGCCCAAAAGCCTTACGACAAAAATTAGGTCATTCTGTTTTGTTTTCTTTTTAGTTGTGAAATAACATCCCGAGGCTTCTAAAAATAATTCCTAAAATAAAATGATTAATAAAATTCCCAATCACCTTTTGCTTAATTCATTTTAAAATCAGATTATAAAAATTAGAAATCCTTATAAGAGATGCATCCCCATTTCAAAAATTATCATCTTCAAAAATGATTTCCACTTTAAAAAAAAGAAACCCTCTCGCCCAATCCGTAGGGAAGCATGATCCCAATCTAGGTCCCTCTACGGGGGACGGGCTGGGGTTCCTGCAATGGTGACTTTATTGGGGACTATCACTTATTAAGAGGGTGAGACTTCAAATTTTGAGGTGTGAGTTTTCGTAATGTCTTTTAAAATAAGCATCCTACATTTAGGCAACCTCAAACATAGTTGCTTTTGATTTCGACCTTTAGACTTTACCTTTAAGAACAATTTTGGAAGAGGTTCTAACCGCTAACCCATAGGGGCCTAACTAGGCTTGATTGTGAAGGAAGTGGTACCTCTTCCCTCATAGTACGCTCTCTTTGGTTTACCAAGAGGCACCGAGGATTCATGTTTTTTCCTATCGTGCACCCTATGGACGACTAAATTATCAGACTATGAGAGGCTATGTATGTTACCTAGATTCCCTCTTTTGACCATAGACCCTTAGTTGTTTAGGTGGCACCTTATCTCTCCATTTTCAGGCTTCGATGAATGTGGGTGTTTTTAGTATCAATATTCTACTTGTGAGCCTTTAGATTATGTTAGGAGTGCTGATTAACGCTTGCATGGTTGCGAATAAAACGTAGTAATTAATATCCTTGAGTCGGTCCATTATGTGCATTCTTTAGCCAAAACTTAAAAATTGCCTTTTCATTTTTAGGTAAGTCCATTTACTGCATTTACGAGTCATCCCAAAAATTCATCTCGGTCTAGGCAGTCTAGGTTTCAGGTAGCCATCGATCACCGGGCTTAGCTGGCTCGGCTACCGCCGATCAATCCTTGAGAGTCCTGCCGGCGAACTTCTAATCTCTTAAGTCGGTCTGTCCGTCATTAGGGTTTTGACTTTTTTAGCACCTTTTTTCATTTTGCATTTCATTTAGCCAAAATAAATTCATCTCAAATTAGGTAAGTCCACTTTGTATTTTCATTTATCCAAAATAAATTCATCTTAAATTTTGTTAGTCCATTTTGCATTTAACCAAAAGGAAATTCATCTCCAATTTGGTCACCATTTTGCATTTTCATTTTTCATTTAGCCAAAATAAATTCATCTCCAATTCGGTGAGTCCATTTTGTATTTTCATTTAGCCAAAAATAAATTCATCTAAAAAGGTGAGTCGATTTTGCATTTTTTTTCCATTTAGCTAAAAATAAATTTATCTCAAATTTGGTGAGTCCATTTTACATTTAGCCAAAATAAAATCATCTCAAATTAAGTGGGTCCAATTTTACATTTTCATCTAGCCAAAAAAATTCATCCTCAATTAAGTCATACGCATCATTGCATTGCATTTCATTTGCTTTCCATTCCTTACATGCATTCAAATAAAAAGGCAATCTGAGTTCCTTTAGGTCCCGCACATATGTCGTTTCCTTCCAAAACTTGGTGTTCGTTCACATGGTCCTAAGCATTATCATTTCGGCAGCAGAATAAGGAAGTCTACTACCATTGGGTTTCGTCAAAATCCATTCTCCAAAAGGTTAGAGTGCCTTAGAAAGGAGTCCGGTACCTCTTGCCCTTACTTTGCACCTGGCTCTACACTGGGTCGACGCTAGTGCGACCCACCTTGGTGCATACAACACCGGTTCAGCTGATTTTTCGCCATAGGATAGTTCTAAAAACAATTCCCTTCTAATGGATGGAGAACCAGAACAAACCCCTATCATCAACTTGCTCCATGAATCCTAAGGCAAGATGGAAGTCGGATTGAGGCTTAGGATAAGAAGATAGAATCCATATCCGACACTCTTAAGGCCATCCTAAAAACTCTTCAGGATAATAAGAAAGACAATGAAGAAGAAGAAGAAGAAGTAGGAAGAAGAGGTCGTCTACCTAATGTTTCTCCTCAAGGCGATCGTACACGTAAGCCTAAGTCCGATCCACACATAGATCGGATAAAACAAATTTTAAGGGAGTCATCCATGTTCATAAGTTGAAGACTTAGGTATAACTCTCTATCTCTCTGTGGTTTTGATTTCAAGTCATTCTAAGTGTTTAAGAAGCTCAACTTTAAGTTTTCAATACTATCCGACCCACTCAAAAACCATATCTTGAGTAGAACACACTTAAGTGGGTTTCCGACCCACTTAGATATAACTCATAAAGTTGGCATGAGTAAATAATTTCACACACCCTTCATATTCCGAGCACCGACTGAATGTTCTAACCGAAAATGAATTATTGCATTAATTATCTTTTCTAAGTCAGTTTATTATATGAAATTCTTTACCTCGATCAAGTCTATGCATTTTACTTATTCAATCTTAATAACTTGATGATCTAAAGGATTGACTCAAGTTGAAATTTGAACCTATTGAATATTAGACTCAGAAAATTCCATTCTTTCAGGCTGAAGATAATTAAGCTCTTAATTATTATAAATTAATTATTATCTTTGCCTAATTTTGGAGCAATGTATTTTTATACTTTGAGTACTGAAGACTCAGTTATGACTCTCTATCTCTCTATAGTTTTGATTCCAAGTCATTCTAAGCTTTTAAGAAACTCATATATATGTTTTCATTATTTTTCGACCCACTCATAAACCATCTATCTAGTATATCACTTTTAACTGGGTTTATGACTCACTCAGAAATAAATCAAAACAATCGCATGAGTAAATAATTTCACAAACACTTTTGTTGTGAGTACTGACTTACTCTTCTAAGTGAAAATAAATTACTACTTTAATTCCACTTTCTAAGTCAAAGTATTTAATGAAATTATTTACTTGATCAAGTTTATGTATTTTGATTCTTTATTCTTATTAACTTGATCGTTTAAACGATTGACTCAAGATGGAATTTGAACCTAATGAGTATTAGACTCATAAAGTTCTAATCTTTTAGGCTGAAGATTATTAAGTGCTTAATTACTTTGAAATAATTATTATTTTTGCCTAATCTTTGACCAAAGTATTTTTATACTTTGAGTACCACGTTGATTTGCTTTTGCAAGTTGATTAAATTAGTTTAATCTATTTTTGAAAAGCAAAAACAATCGGTTTTATAGCCATTAAACACAAGTAGACAAAAATCGGGCACTTCTAGACATGGCTCAAAGTTTTCAAATCCGGTAAACTTCAACTTTGAGTCCAACACTTGTTTCCATCCCAGAATTCAGTCACAACCAGAAGGATTGGCCACTTTTTGAGCTAAGGATCACCACGCAACGTTCATATTACAACATATCCTTTTCTAAGGTACTCAAACTAGCCGTTACAACGTCTATGAAGCTCATCAGTCCGAACAAGCTTCAACTGCAAATTTTCCCTACTCGTATATAAATAGAAGTCACTATATAAGACTTGAAGATTGCTGGAACTAAAGATAATCTACTCTTACTCAATCTTCTAACATTTACAACTCTAAGTATTAACTCTTTACTTTCTGAGTTGTAAAGATAAAGTCTTGTAATCACTTCTACTCTTTCTACTTTCTTCTAAGTCCATTAACTGAGTTGTAAGGGCTAACTCAGCTCAGTTGTGCCTAGCTGTAAAGGTTACCTCAATTAAGAAGTACTAGATTAGATAAGGGAACTTCGAGTCTAGGAGAACTTGTAATTGAATTGTCTAAGGGAGCAATACTCATTCAATTTTCTATTTACAACTCCCACCTTGTAATTCATACTTTTTGAGTTGTAAAGTCTTGTAATCAGTTACATACTCTTCTTACACTTTGAGTAAGGTCCCTTGACTAAGTTGTAAGGGTTAACTCAGCTCAGTTGTCCCTAACTCGTAAAGGTTACCTCAGTTAGGAAGTACTACATTAGATAAAGGAATTTCGAGTCTAGGAAAACTCTACAAGGAATTGTTTAAAGGAGCAATTCTGGTTAAGTCAATCTGTTGTATTTTGTGGATTAAAAATACTGGATTTGACTTGGTGGTTGGACTAGCACTGTCCGTGGTTTTCTGCCCCATGAGGTTTCCATGTATTTCGTGTATTGCAGTTTCTACGTCCAATGTAGACTCGGAATTAATTTTTAAGTCTGTTTTGTGGAGTTTTGGTCATTAATTATGAAAATCTTCAATTACCCTATTAAGTCCTCCCTCTAGGGTGACTTAACCTCTCCAAGAGCTAATCTTCAATTGGTACCAAAGCCTAGCCTTTCAAGAGGATCTCATAATCCAAAGGTCTAAAGATCAGATGGCTCGGAACAATGGAGAGTTCGATGAAGGACGATCTTTCACGAGACTACCGTAGTTCAAGGGATCAAACTTTGCACACTCGAAGAAGATGATGGAATGCTTCATCAAGGACTACGATGAGGATATGTGGAACATCATCAAGCATGGAAACTTGACTCCTATGAAGATGGAAGGGACAAGAGCTGTACCGAAGGAGAAGTCAGAATACACCGAGTGAAGAGAATGAAAAATACAAGAAAAACTTCAAGTGTAATACCCCAAAACACCCCCTAGGAGTATTAAATCATGTTAAGTCGTATTTTATACATATTTTTAGTAGTTATTTAGTTTATATTATATAGTTTATTTTATCTAATTTATCCTATTTTGTCTATTTATAGGTAATTATCAAATAAAGTGGGGAAGAAAAGAAAAGACGTTAAAAGTGTGCTTTTAATTATAAACAAGCATTCAAGAAAAATATGAAGTCGTTCCATAAATATAATATATCATAAAATATTTTTTATGATATTATATTTTATAAAATCCTAATTTGAATAAAAAGAAAACTTAGAAGAGAAGAAAGAGGAATAACCTAACTCCTTCACTTCCTGACTTCAATATATATATATATATATATATATATATATATATATATATATATATATATATATATATATATATATATATATCACTTATTATCATCATCAAGGGAGGAGCCCCACGCAGCCCTTGCTGCCCCCTCTGGCCGCCCATCACCATCCCTCCTTCGGCTGCCCTCCTTCGCTGCCCATCGCCCCTTTTGCTGCACATCCCTTGCACACACAGCCGCCTAACTTCCTTCTCTGCTCATCAAAATCCCAGCACGCCACCTCTTGCTTGTCTCCACCACCAGCCCTTAATCACCCACCATCTCATAATCATCTTCATCACCATCTTTATCATCACTATGGTATTATTATTATGATTATAATTTTTATTTTAAAGACTCTATTTTAATTATTAGTTTAATATTAAAGATGATATTTTTATTTAGTTTACTTATTTTAAATTATATTATGTTTGAGTAGTTTTTTATATTTCGTATAATCTACTTGAAACCATGTTAAATTATTTATTTTGAAACAAAGTTTCGATCTTTATTGTCTTCTTGATTCGATCCATGATTCTATGATAATATGATTTTAATGTTTATGATTTTATGTCTAATTAATTAGAGTGCACACTAATTAGTTTTATATAAATTCATATGATAGTTTAAAAAGGTTTAAGTACGCAATCGTTTGATCTTTTAGACGTAAGTATCACCCTCGTTAATCATGGATGGCTCATACCCATCTCTTTTAATTAGGAAATAATCATAGATCCTTCTTAAATCAATTTGCTAGTAAATTGGTTACTAGGTGCTAGATGATGTTTTTCTAATACTTAATGCTCTAATTTGATTAAATTCTAGTGCTAGTGCTAGGGTTATTAATATTAATAGGGTTTATATTAGGGCTAGGCCTAAGTAAACTAATATTTAAGGAAAAATGGGGAAGATCCGCTAGTGGTTGTCTTCTACAGTTTAGCTCATGGATAGATCAATTTGTGTGTCAATGATAAATAATAATTTGCATGGTGGATATAGATTATACTAAGTGTTTTTATAAATTTCATATCTTTGATAATTATTTGTTTTCTTTTTAGTTATTTTCTTTAGTTTGTCAATTTTTATTCATAAATTTATAGTCTTTTATTATCAATTTCATTATCCCCCTAAAGATCAGTATTTTAGGTTAGTTTTATTAATTTTGTTTTAATTTTATTTTGAGTCTTTATATATTTTAATTTTCATATTAATTTTCTGTCAGTTTTTATTATTTTTGAATCAGTTTGTTAGAAATTCGTTTAAAAATAGTTTCTTTTATTATTTTTCATATTTTATTTTCTTTTAGGGTTTAGATAGATTCCTAGTTTGATATGATTAAATTTTATAATTTTTGGAATTAATTTGATAATTTTTCAGATTTAATTCTTGAATTTAATTACTGTAGGTTTTTAGTTAAATAAATTCATAAATTCGATTTTAAATTTTATTTTTATATTTTTAGGGTCTGGTTAGGTCTAGAAAATTAGTATTAATATTGTAGGTAATTTTAGCATTTATTTTCATAATTAACTTAGTGTAGAATTTTCGTTATTTAATTTTCTGTTTTAGAATTTGTTTATTTTCTGCTTTAGTTTTCTGTTTTAATTGTCCAAGAAAAAAATATAAAATTATTTCTGGGTCATTATAGTATTTTTTTCATTATGTATAAATTATTTATTTAGTTGTTAGATAATTTTCTACAATTTTTAGTTATTGATTTTAATTTATATTTTCTATTTTGTTTTTAAGAGTAGTAACTTGAATTAGATTTAAGCTTACATATTTATTGAATCTTTCCTCGTGGATTCGATCCCTATTTCCCTATGCTATATTGTTTATTATAAGCCTAAGTAGTGGTTTAATTTGTAACTGTACGACAAGCTAACACATCGCCGAGTTCCTTACGGGAACTCCCAAAGCTTTATCAGTGTCGGTTCGACTCTCTAATTCGAGCTTAGAGATAATAAAGGTAGTTTTCCCAACGAGTTTGAAATTTCCTAGAAATTTCAGCGGAGTTGCGTTTGTAATATGGATTATCCCCTAGGTTTAAAGCCTTAGAAACCTGGATAACAATAATAATAAAACTTAATGAGCCACACGCTTGGAGTATACAACTCAAGGGCCACACGCCGGAGTCCAACCAATCATACATTAAAACTTAAAATAATGTAAATGGTTCACTATACATCTAGTACAAACTATATGAACTAAATTACAAACTACAATACTTAGAATTATAAGAAATGCACATTCGTGTAATGCCCCACCTTAACCCAATACATTAACAAAGATTAATAAATACTAATGAGCGCGTGCACTTCAATTCACACTTTTATTTTTTATGATCATATATATATATATATATATATATATATATATATATATATATTATGTACTTGTACAAGTAACCATTTTATGTGTTGCAGGACTCGGATGATGATAACGACGCTTGGTCAAAAATAAATAAATAAATAAATTATGCTTTGTAATAATAATAATAATAATAATAATAATAATAATAATAATAATAATAATAATAATAATAATAATAATAAGACATTATTGGAATCATAATAACAATAATTCATACGCCTAAAGTTTGCAAATAATTATTCAATGTCGGGAATTCCTAAAACCGACATTCTTTTAATTTGGGCTTAGATATTAGGTTATTTGGGCTTGTAGTGAGTAGAGGGCCCAATAACCAAGCAAATGAAAAAAAAATAAAAATAAAAGAGGAGGCTGGAATTATGATGGAGGAGAGAGAAATTTCAGATTTTGATTTTGGCTATTTAAGCCCCAAAACCTCAAAAACTCAATCTTCATCATTTGTTCTCTTTACCAAAGGAACCATCTCCCTCACTCAATCCCCTTTTGCTGCCAGCCCAGCCCCCTGCCAACCACCGCCGCCACCGGAGCCACCTGCCGCCGGCCACCGTGGGGTTTCCTCTACTGCACCTGCTGCTGCCTACTACTGCACCTGTTGTTGCCTGCTGCTGCACCTGCTGCCTGCTGCTGCACCTGCTGCCTGTTGCTGCCCCTGCTGCTGCACCTGCCGCCAGCCAGCCACCATCACCACCGGTCGCCGCTTCCCACCGCTGCCAACCACCACCAGTCACCGGAGCTCCGATTAGCCACCCCATCCACCATAAAAACCCTTATTTTTCTTGTGGGTTTTGGGTAAAAACCTCAATCTTCAACTAATTAATTCCTTGAATTTTTTAGAAATAATTAGTTAGATGTTGCATGCAAGGGAATATTGTGTAAAATCATATAACATAGTTAATATTATGCTTTTGGGGATCGTTGATTGGAAACGTTAACTCGGGTTGCCCAAATCTTGGTATGAGAAGTAATTATCTTGCATGTGCTTTTAATGGGTTTTAGTGGGCTAATATGATAGTTAAAATGATGGAAAATGTATAAAGTAAACCTTTCATAGAGATATCACAAGACAAAAAAATTCGTAAAGCATAAGAAAGTGGAGTTGGAAGACTCTGCCACTCACCACGGGTGTCCCCACAGCCTGTGGGATAGGCCGTGGTATCCAGCAGCGAGATAATTGACCCAAAACACCCACCACGAATGCTCCCACAAGCCGTGGGATAACCCGTGGTGGCCACCAGAAGTCTCCACTGACCATGGGAAGGCCCTCGATGATCTCTAGAACCAGCCATTGACCACCACTAGCCGTGGGGACGTCTGTGATGACTTTCAAAGCAAAGGAAATTTGGTTTTCATGATGACTCGAGTTTATTAGAAAATTTTGGAGGAAGAGATTAACTAAAGTGGGCATGCATGTTGTCCTATGAGGATATAGATTAAAATTGTGAATTAAGAAGAATAGGTAAGTTGAAGGATTGTAAGAAGTTGAAGACAATGAGTGATTTTGGGAAGATTAAAGAAAATAAGTCATTTTGAGGGTTGAAGGAAAGAAGTGATTTTTGCCTTCATAAATACATCTAATCATGGGAAGTTACAAAAAAAAAAAGGAAATAATGTAAATGATAACAATAGTAATAACGATAGCGATGACAATAATAACGATAATAAATTGATTACTAAGAGTATTGAGCCTATTAATGAAACACCTTATTTTGTTAAGGCATCCACGTCGTTCATCCGAGTCAGCAACTTCAAAGGGACCAGAAGGAATATTTCCACGATTTAAGGTATGTTTATCGCTTGTACCTTACGAAAATCCACCTATTTATATCAATACCAAAATGGTTTGCTTAAATAAAAAGGAACCGTTTCAAATATTATTGTCACCTAATTATGTGGCCCGCCCCATATTAATCATGTTACATCATGATCATATCATATCATGTATATATATTTGGCCATTACCAACCAGACTTTGCAGATCGGTCTGGGTATGCGCATATTTAGGGAAACCGATGATCGTAAGGAGCCACTCAGATAATAAATGAATAATCGTTTTACTATCTTCTTCCTGTCTGATTTATAAATGAATTGAAATGCATGCGCTCAAATCATATATCTTCACCTAATTATTTACAGTACATGGATAAGCGTATTGAGCTTTGGCTCATTATTTTGAAATGTTTTATCTGTTTTGTTTTAGGTAAAGCTACTCCAGAAGGGAGTAAGAAATAGGTTGTCTACTGGTCGAACTGTCTTAGGGGCTCACAGTGGTGATGACATGTCGTGTCTTGAGTTATTTTGGTTGTGTTTTAAGTCATTACCCTGACGGCATGTATGTTATTTTCTCTACTTATGCTGTTTTCGTCGGACGTTTTACTTTCAAATTAAGACCTTATCAAGTATTGCACGTAATCTATCTGATTGTTGCCTTGTTCCTTATTTGGAACGGTTGTAGCGCCTCTAACCTATATTTTCGCTGCGCTAATTACTAGTTAGTCAGTCATTATGACAAAACTGGTGATTATGGGTTTTGGGGGCGCTAGAATTCGTAACTCGAATCACTCAGCAAGCAGCAAACAGCGGAGTCCAGAATAAGCTAAGTACCGCACACATCTCCTGAGAGTGTACCTGCAACACTCGGGAGGGAAAGGGGGAAATTTGTGGCACTGAGCAATAAACCACGGGCTCACCGGAAGTCTCACACTCTTAAAATGGAAATTATTTACACATTTTACACATAATAATGAAATCGGTGAAAGCGTAATAATATAATACCAATCTATATACTTTTCAATGAAATCTCTTAAAATCATTTGCAACATAAAACTCATAACATTTCAATCATTCAAAAGCACAAATTGCAATCATTTTGGGAATTAAATCACTTTAAACAAGGTGGTGCAACCACCTGCACCTTCTCTTGATATTTAGTTAGAAACTAAAAATTCTTTCGGGGCTTTAGACAATTGAACTAGAACCAGACGGTTCTCGGGGCGCAACCCCTGACTCAGGTTCCCGGGACTTATCTCTAGTCAAATACCTGGAAGGCTCCGCTTTCCTCGTCACGAAAGAATCAACCTCTCTGGTTGATGGGCATCCTAATACGCAAGGACCCCGTGGCCTGATACACACGACTACCTCCTTCCTCTGGTCTAAACAATCCTTAGCCCAAAATCCGTTCAAAACTGAAGTGATCACAATCACTTACGAAACTTGGTTTTGAACCACAATCTTAAATCAATCTAATATTGTAGAAGGTATAGCACCACGTGCCACCCCTCTAAATTCACTTTTTCAATCGGTTTCACTTCTTTAGAACACATTTCAAGTTTGAAAAGCAGTTATCAAGAATCACACTCAAGCGTTGCCTTGCGCAAATAACTCTTTTCAAAACTAACTTTTGAACATCATCTGGCACAATCACTTGCACAAATAGTCATAATTATGCACAGATAGTCATTCTCAGTTCCTATCCGACTATACCTTTCTAGATTTACCGATTTAGTAAACTTAATTCGTCTTTTCAAAGCCACAATAACCACAAGTAGTACCTCGTAACTCAATCGTTCTAATTCCTTACAATTGCCATCTTTGCCTCAATCTTCTCCGATTACATCTTTATATTACTAGTCCAACTTTTATTTCCCATACTTAGCCGCATAGCTCTTAAACTTACTTCACTAAATTTCCTTTAGCTCTATTTATCTTCTAGTTCAATTTGTTCTCAAGGATTTTAGATATGCCTCCAACTCAGTTTACCCCACCATCCCCACCTCGCCATTTCCCACCTTAAATTCTCATTCTGTATCTCTACCTTATTAATCAACTCTTGTTCGCCCATACTTGATTATATAACTCTTAATTACCTTTCATCACTCAATTTCTGCTAGCTTCTCTTACCTTCAAGTCTAGTTTAATCTCACGAACTCAGGTACATCTCCAACTCAATTTAACCCAACCACTGCTTTCTACTCCCATTCCTCAATTGTGCATCCATCAATATCAATTCATACTTCTCTTTATACTTCACTCATTATTTCCCGATATTAGTAATAATTTCTTAATGCCATACATTCAATAAATTTCTAAGGCTCAATATGAAATATTAATTCCATAATTTATGTCAAAACCACAACATGCTCATCCTCAACTCGCTGAATCCTCGATGATACTTACTATACCTGAGCAATCTAACTCCGTCTGAATTCCCGATTTCCAATTCAGGCCTAAACAACTACCAAATCCCTTGAAGACTCCTAATTCAGCTTTCAGCAACTACTAAACTGGTTTAATTGCAGACATATTCAATATTCTCAACAAGACTCAATAATCACGATAAATCCATTTCGGTTTCGAAATTACTAATAGTTTAGAGTATGAGACCACCCACCTCGAATTTTATGGTTTGAGAAATGGATTGAGCATTCTGCATTCTGCTGGGTCCTGCCCTTTCGCTTTCTATCGCTTTTCTCGCCTCTAGCCCCTAGTTTCACCCGCTCGAGCTCTCTCTCTTGCTCTGTTTCTTGTCGGGTCAGCTCCCCCGCCTCTGATTCTTGTTTCTTACTTCCTCTACTCTCCATGCTTGCTTTCGCTCCCTTTCCTCGCCTCCGGCTGTGCCGGTTCGCTGTTCTCGCTATCCGTCGGGGTTGGTCTTAGTGTCTTGCGTTCTTTATCTCTGCTCCGGGTCTTTCTTTCGCCCTCACTCTGTGTAACAACCCGTCCCTAAGAAAATAATTAACCTTAAGTACATTAAAAATTAGCCTAAGCGCATGCATTTCAAATTTTCAAATATTTTCATATTACTCAAGTGTATATACATATGTGTGCATATATATATATATATATATATGTCAATGTTGTTTAAAATGCAGGAACCTGATGATGACAACGACGACGCACGAGCATACTCTATAAATTTAAATGACTCAGAAGATAATTAACATTATTATATAGCTAATTTATTTTGAGTTCTAAAAAAATCTTTAAACGAATGAAATTAATATAATTTATATAAACTTAATTTTACTAAAAATAAAATTCCTAGATTCAGATAAGCTTAATGAGAAAGATAGTAATAAGCTTGGAGGATTAAGAAAATAATGAGAATGAGTAAGTTGGATTAAGATAGCTTGCTAAGGAATTGGGCCTAGAAATAGCCGGTTGGCACGATGAGAGAGGAAGCCGGAGGGAGTATAAAAGCCTAAGGTGACCTAAAAGCTTCATTTCCTAAACCTAAATAGTGATAAACTCACAAACCCCTCCCCCTCTCTCTCTAGCCACCGACGCCCCCTGCGTCCTTCCTGTTTCGCCAAGCAACCGACAGCATCGGCTGCCCTCTCGCCGCGCCGACAGCCACCACCGGCTAGCCACCAGCACCATCAACATCACCTTCATCGATCCCCTCATCAAACACCCAAAAACGCATCCCTTCCTTCACTTACTTCTAAAGCCTCCCCTTATTCTTCATCTCAGCCACCGGAAACACCACCCCGACACCACCGACAGCCGTTACCACCAACTACCGTCGCCCTGTCACCGTCCCAGCCATCAAATGCCAGCACACCACCGTCCTTGAACCTGTTACTATCCCAATTCTACCCAGTTTGGTCGTGACTTCTTTGGTCCTCAAGCCCTGTCCGGCCTCAGCCGCTTCGCTCGGTCACCGACGCCATTCGTCACTCCCGCGATCGCTTTGATCGTGGCCGTCTTCTCCGTTTCATTAGTCCCGAGTCTTCAACCACCACCTTCAACCAGCTCAAAACCCCTCTTAAAATAACCTCCTCCATGTAATTGTTTAGGGTAAAATTTTCAGATTCAGTTCTTTTTAATTTGAATATTTAAGTTGTAATCAGTTATCCTTTTCTGTTTAGAGATTTAAGTTGGATTATGGTTTGTTGTGACTGGTTCATGGAATTTAGAAAGATCCGATGATGGTTGGTATATGTTGGTTATACTGAAATTGAAGAAAAATTATGGACAATTTCTGGATAAAGGACATTCAGGAATAATTCTAAGTCAAGAATTACTTTTGGTTAGTTTAAATTACTATTGACCTAATGAGGAGATTAAGGGAAATATTGATGATGATTTTTAATACTGAGGAGTAAGTGAAACTGGAGTGTGAGAATTAACACATTTTGGGCCTTTACAAAATAAAATAAGGTTAGAAAATAGTACATAAAAGAATGAATAAAGGAGTTTGCCTAATGAATAACTAATAACAGTACTTAAAAGTATAACCTTTGCTTTAAAGCAAGTATTGTATTAACATTATTTATTAATAAGTTTTTATTAGAAAAAGGGAGGTAAATAATTGGTGTAATGCATATTCATATATTTAAGGTTTCTCTCTCTCTCTCTCTCTCTCTATATATATATATATATAGTTATGCTTACATGGTATAAAATAAGATAGATAAATTGTGTGAATTAAAGACATCATTAGTATTCTTTAGTAAAAGCTAACTTTGTTAATTTTCATTTCAAGTAATTTTGAAGTGATTTAATAAATAAATAAGACATAAGAATTCAATTTACTAATAAAACTTTTATATCCTTACTTAAGGTGATCAAGCGTTAGCATCGTGCGTTCATCCGGGTTCTGCCCAAAAAGAAAAAGGAGGAGGAACATCAGCTCAAGATACGTTCATTGATCGTGCCCTTCAATATTTTATTTACAAATCAAGGCCGGATATGGCCAACATTAACAACAATAAAGAATTGTTTGCAAATAATATTTGCCATCATTAATATGGACCCGCCCATCAAGTGCCATTATTTGGTACGCCCAATATTCAGGTTGGTAACACCGTAATCGTTAACCGCCTTCAACCGGACTATCCGATCGGTCTGGGTGTGTGCACATGCGTTTAGGGAAACCCGATGATCGTAAAGGGATCCATTCAGATAATTAATCAGCAACAATTTTACATTATTTACTCTCCCTCATTTACAAATGAATTGAAATGCATGCGCTCAACTCAATTATTTCATAACTTTTATTTTATTGCATGATAGTGAACGTATTGAGTTTCAACTCACATTGCGAAAATATTTTCCTTGTTTGTTTTAGGTAAGAATAGTGAAGACGGCAGGTCATAGAAGAATCGTGTTTGAGGCTTAGGGACTCGGCTCGCCATGATAACCTTTTGGAGACTAGTACGCAGTGTCATGGGTTAGAGCTAGTGAATGTTGGGTTGCCGTGTATTTTGTTCGGCTTTGTACATATTATAGTTTGCTTTTGTTGTTGACTGTTAAATAGAGTAATCTAAGTTGAATAGTTTAGTATCGACTCTCGATAGCCTTGCCCTTTCCACTGGTAAGGGTGGCGGTGATGCTCCTAACCCTTTTTCCGCTGTGCTAATCACTAGTTAGCGGGTTGCTTAGCTTAAACTAGTGATTATGGGCTGGGGGCGTTACACTCGGCCCGTCTCTCACTCTTTTCCCTTCGCTCGCCACCTCTTCGTGTTGCCGGCTGCCGCCTTTGGTTCTGCGGTGATCGTCGGTCCCCCTTGGTCTCCCTAGCCCTCACATGCTCGCCTCCTCTCTTTCTCTCTCCCGTTCGGTGCTCCCTCTTTCTTCCTCCTCCGGCTCTGCTTCTTTTCTTCATTTTCCCCCACCCCATATTTTTTCTTTTCCCTTTAATTTCTTTCCTCCTTCCTTTTGATGTGACCCCTTCACAAATTGCCAGCACTCCCTAATTTCATACTAATCAAGTCCCTAGCAATCCACTTAATCCTCCTTCTTATTTCCCTTTTTCTTTTGCTAATCCTCATAATAACTAAACCCATATACGTAGTATAAGTAGTCTCGGGTTTTTATTTAGCTCATCCGGGGGACAATTCACAGGGAGGAATTAATACGCGCTACTAATTTTAGTTACGCGAACTAATAATAATTCGCTCAAATAAATTTACGAATATCTAACCACGTACAAAACTTGGTCATTCGTCCTACTCTATTTAATCAAGGCTAAATAATTAACTTTAGCTCGTAAAACTTCCTAATCTAAACATTACGGGTCTTACATCAAGGCCATGTATACCCCGATGTGCGCTATCAATTCAGAAGAATACAACAGTGTGGCTACATGTGACATAACTAAAGTGGTGTGGGATACATTGGTCGAGACATATGAAGGAACTAGCTAAGTGAAGCAGGAAAATATAAGCGAGTTTCTTCACAAGTATGAGTTGGAAGACTATGTCCGAGTGCTTTAGAACAGAGAATGAGCAACTGAAACAGAAGCTCAATGAGTCTCAAGAGTTAGTTTTAAAACTCACACAAGGTCAAAAAACCTTAATTTATTACTTGGCTCTAAGTGTGTCTCATTTAGAAAAGAAGATCTTGGATACAATGCTGAAGAGAAAGATAACTCTTATAACAATCTTTTCAAAACTCATTCCGTAACTATTAAGTTTAGGGAGGCTGAGCATGGTCCCATTCATTCACAAAGAAAAGGGACTGAGCCTAGACCAATTTTAAAGAAAAAGCCTTCTCAACCTGTTTACAAAAAGTAAGGTTTTCAAGGAAAAGAGACACAGAGTTAGTTCTCTAGAAAGAAGACTCGGAATCAAATCAAACCCAAAATTATTCAAATCTGGGTTCCCAAAAGTTCTCTTCCTCGAAAAGGACCACGATAAAAATAGTTACTACGTTTGTAAGAGGAAATGAGAAGGGTTAGTTTAACTACTATAGGAACCACTTTTAACTATGGTTATCCGGCGTTGTCTATGCGGCCGTTGTTGTATCCGACATCTTTGATGACGGTTCAAAACCGTAGTAAATAAGACCTATGACGACGATTCTCGTAGAAGAACCGTCATCGTAGGTCAACCTACGATGACTGTTCGGATGAAGAACCGTCATCATAAATCTACCTAAAACGACGGTTCTTCATCTAAACCATCATCATAGCTACAAATATTAAAAATACAAAGATACTTCGGATCTCAAAGTTTCATATCTAAAGGAGCTCGGAATTTTGAAATCTAAAAACTAAAAATTAAGGAAGAGAGTGAAGAAAAACAAATGAAGAAATGTAAGTAAGCTCTAAAGGAGCAAAGGAATACAAAACAAAGAAACATCTATAATACGGATCTACGAACGAAATTCAAACCAATTGTTTACTCTTCTTCTTTCCATAATACAAAAATACGGATCTCGAAGCATCCATAATCCATAATACAAAAACATCCTCCTCTTCTTTCCTCTTCTTCATCCTTTTATCAAACCAAGGAAACCAAATCCAATTTAATTGGTACACCATTTTCATGCGAGTCTCCGAAAAACTCACGGAAGAAGGAAATCAAATAATTATCTTTACCTTGTCTGCGATTTTGACTCCAATTCAGTCACTCGGAACCGCTAATCTAATTGTTTCTTTCTCTCTCATCAATTCGCTTCTCTTGATCCTCCAAGTGCTTTAACACTTTTTAAAATTATGATTCGGGACTTGCAAAATCAAAACCCTAGCCTTCGCCTTCGTCGGGACCTTCGATTCAATCAAAACCTTCATAGATCGATTTCTCTTTCTCTCTCTATTTCCCTCACCTTCAGATTCAGCCAAAACCCCGGCCTTGACCTTTGCCGGGATCTGCAAAATCGTGTTGAAAAGGGAGAAATTCAATGAAATTGTAACGTAATGGATATCGATGGAAACTCTAGATTCAACCGAAAGAGTAGCGATTCACCTCTAAATTCTCGATGATTGAATTCATAGTTTCCTTTTAAAAGGGGAACCCATAAACCCTTGGCTTCGTCGGGACAGCTTCGAGAAAAATTGCAGAGAAAGAGAGGTGGAAAGAACAAAGGCAAAGACAGTTAGAGAGACCGAAGAGAGGGAGAAAGGTGTATCGGCTAACGAGGCTCCGACGATCCGGCGGGTGGCAATGGGGGAGAGAGCTGAAAGGCGATGAAGGCAGAAGCAAAGATGGGGGAGAGAGAGGAGAGAGGGACCAGAAGTGAGGGATGTTCCTTTGAGGAAAAAGAATGAAAACAACGAAGTAGAGAGGAGGGGCCTTTTGAGGGGAGAGTGAGACGGGGGTTATTTTTAACTATGGTTCTTTCAATGAACCGTAGTAATATGTTCACAGCCTAACATATGACAACGGTTCATTGAAACAACCGTCGTCATAGGTGGTAAACAACGATGCTTATTTACAAAAATTCCATCGATCCATTTTTCATGACGATTTGTCCTTTTAACCGTCGTTAAAGACCCGTCGTTAAAAGTGGTTTTCGTAGTAGTGTTTGTTTCGTTGTGCAGGTCATTCGAAATGAAAGGGTTATTGGTACTTAGACAGTGGATGTTCACATCACATGTCCGGGGACTCAAGACTCTTCCCGAATTAGAAGAAATGAAAGGAGGATAAGTGACATTTGGAGAAAACAAGTAAAGGCAAGATAGTTGGAATTAGAAGGATTAGTCAAGGAAACAAGTCGGTTAGTCCAGTCTACCTTGTCAATGGGCTCAAGTACAATCTTCCGAGCATCTCTCGGTTATGTGACAAAGGTCAAGAGGTAAGATTCACTTAGACTAATTGCTTTATTTCTGATGCGAGTCATCAAAGAAACAAAGCTCTCAGTGTCCGAGGTCGGGTAACACTTACGTTATTCATCTTTTAGATTCTAATCAAGATTTATCATGCTTAAAAGAATCTTTAAATGACTAGTCTATATCAGTATGCATACCATTATGAAGCTCCCATCCTATGGATTAGTTAGTGGTTTACCTAAATGTGCATTTAAGAAAGATTAAATCTATGAAGCATACACAAAAGGAAAGCAAGTCGGATCATCTTTTATGCCACTTAAGACAATTTCCACATCCAAAGTCCTTGAATTGATTCATATGGATTTGTGGGGTGAAATTGCTGTCAAAAGCTTAGGAGGTAAGTCATATGTGCTAGTTATTGTTCACGATTTACCCGGGCCTGTTTTTTAAGAACAAAAATGAAGAATTCAAAGAATTCACTAAGATCTTCAGGAAAAATCTAGTGGAGTCCGAGACTCATATCAGGAGAATTCGAACAGACCATAGAAGAGAGTTTGATTACTCAAAATTTACGAGACTTTTGTGACAAAAATGGAATCTCCCACAATTTCCTAGCACACATAACTCCTCAACAGAATGGAGTAGTAAAGAGAAAGAATAGAGCACTTGAAGAAATAGGAAGGACAATGATGATTGAAAATGATCTACCTTACTATTTCGGGCCGAGGCAATCAACACAAGAAATTACTCACTAAACGAGATGCCTTATCGGACCCATTCTAAAGAAGACATCTTATGAGTTGTACAAGGGAAAGAAGCCTAACATTTCCTACTTCAGACCAATCATATGTAAAATGCTTTGTGCATAACACCGGTAAGGAACGTTTGACTAAATTTGATGCACGGTCGGATGAAAGTATATTTCGGGTTACTCAACTCATAATAAGGCTTATAGAAGTTTTAACAAGAAAACTAACAAAGTGGAAGATAGTATCCACATTGTCTTTGATGAAATTGATCATGGTACGACAAGTGAATCCACTTTCTCCGACCTAAGCTTAACCGAGATGAAGATGGCATAGAAGAAGCCGAGCTCATAATGAACCAAAATAAAGGAACTGAGACAACTCGGAATGAGGAAACTCATAATGATTTAGCTTACGAACAAGCTCATATTACCGAAGATCAAGCTAATCAAGATGTTCAACAAGCTGAACAAATTGAAGGTCGGACCATTCAACCAACAAACTTCATAAATTCGAGGACAGGTGAAGCCTTCAAACATGTATCTACTCACCCACCTGAAAACATGATTTTTGACATCAATAGTGGTGTAAGAACTCATTCCTTTTTGTAAAATCTATTTGCATTTTCAACATTTATCTCATTAATTGAACCTAAAAATGTACTAGAAGCCCTACTTGAATCTGAATAGGTAGAGGCCATGCAAGAAGAATTAACTCAATTTGAAAGAAACCAAGTATGGACTCCGACCAAATTACCATATGACCACCCAGTCATAGGAACCAAATGGGTTTTCGAGAACAAACTGGATGAGGGAGGTTTGGTAGTCATAAATAAGGCCAGATTAGTTGCTCAGGGATATAACCAAGAAGAGGGAGTTGATTGTGGGGAAACCTTTGCACCTGTTGCTAGGATTGAGGCAATCGGAATTCTCTTAGCATGTGCATCTAGCATGAACATTAAGCTTTAGCAAATAAATATTATGTGTGAATTTCTCAATGATTATATTCAAGAAGAAGTTTATGTTGAGCAACCCCTGGATTAGAATACTCTCAATTCCAAATCATGTTTTCAAATTGCAAAAAGCTTTATATGGTCTCGAAACAAGGTCCTAGAGCTTGGTATGAAAGATTAAGCAGTTTCTTGGTTGAAAATAACTTAAAGAGAGGTCTTAATTGATTTTAAGCTCTAAAAGAGAGAGAAGAAAGGATATGGTATACTAGCATAATTAAATGTTTGTTAGGTACTCATAGTTCTATTCGTTGATTTAGATCTTGGTATAGGTGACTATTTTTGAAAGTTATAAATGAGAAATGGAACCTATAGAAAAAAAAAATTTTGTGGGAAAGAAAACTTAGAAGAATTGTTATACCATTGATTGATTGGTTACTCCAGATTAAAAGTCTTTTCATGTATATCGCCAAGGGATGTTAATGGACTTCATCACTAATCTTCTTATAAGATTGAATATAGTTCCATATTTGTTTTTAGGGATAATGCTCAATGTGATAGGGGTGTATTCAGAAATGTTTTCCTTCTCTTGGCTTGTGGACTTTATGGTGGATAACAATAAATGGAATTCTTATTAATAGGACTCCTTTATTGATGTCATTAGGCTAGCTTATGGCATTTAGACCCATATTTTAATGATATGAGATTATGATGGCCTTAATAGTTGTTTTGAAGACCAATGTATTGTTTCCAAAGGATTCTTTTCATGGTTCGAGTCTAGCTAAAATCTAACTTATTTTTAGAAATTTTTGCTTTTTATAGAGGATTATCTTCAAAGATTACATTGAAGCTTTTTGAAGTAAAGTGTGCTATGTCTAGGAAACATTATGGGGATGGATCATGACATGTGATAGTTGTGACAGGTGTTGATAAAAATCATGTATGTGGAATGCCTTGTTTACAAATGTACTTTGAAAGTCTGTTCTATCATTTGTGTGTTTAATTTTGTGTTTTCTTTGCGCTTCTTACAATTAGCTACAAGTTACTTGGGTGTTCAAAGTGTCAAATAAAGATGTAGATGTGAACTTAACTGCCATAAAGGAGAAAGAATGACATAAGCACATGCTACTACCAATTATGGTTATTATGGGTTGCTGAACATTCTTTTAGGCTAGGTTATTGTCGCGTATTAACTTGTCGCTCCTGAATTGCTATCTTACTTAGTTTTGACTTTATTTTTAACTCCTTCATCTTGATTCTTTTTTAGTTTTCGTTTATTGTTGTCTCTATTATTGTTTGCCTAGCATATACGTTGGCAAATATGGACAATTTGTTGGATTAGATTGACCATAAACCCTATTTAGTGTTAGAATATAAGTAGCAAGAATGTGAAGTCAATGTGTGTAATTGAAAATCCTACGATATATTTGGACGTAGTATCCTTATGTTGCTAGGTTAGTAAGTAAATGAGGGAATAACTAGTTTCTGTATGCCTTGCGATGAAATCAATTTAACTTGACTACATTGACATGATTGGGTTTCATTATCGAATTATTGGATATAAAAAATCCGTAAATACCAAATATATATCCATGTATAGCCAGAAAGTTAATGTGTGGGTTACTTAGGTATTTGGTTGAGATATTGGTGTTTAATTCGAAATGAGTTGTGAAATCATAACTTCCAAGCGAACTTTTTGTCCTTTTCTCGATATGATTTGCTCCTCGGGCCTAATAATGGAGTAAGCGGACATACGGAAAGGATGGTAGAGAGGAGGTTAGAACCTACTGATATCTTTTAATATTGTCATAACGTACTTTCGTTGACATTGAAATAGTTGAAGTTTTAGATTTTATTGGATTGGATTATGGTTTAGATTAGATTGTGTTTTTGGTTTTGAAAACCCGAAAGCTATGAGAAGAATACTTTCAATGTTAGATTTCAAAAGGTAATGTTATGCTAATAACTTTAAGGAGAACTTCCATATAAAAATGATCGTGTTTGGAAATAGTTATTTGATTATTCTAGACGTTACCTATTTGTTATAAATTTCAGGGACGAAATTCATTTAAGGGGGAAGAATGTAACAACCTTGTTTTTAATTAATCTGATTATATGAGTTAAATTAATTAATTAGCTTTAGTTAAATAAATTAAAATGATTAACTAAATTATATACATGAGTATATATTGGTAATTTTATTTGAGGAAAATTATCATGTGTTTATACAACTTTAATTAGTGAAACCTATAAATACCTTGTTTGAATTTCCATCTGCACCTAAATAATTACAAACCCGAGCCAAATCATATTTCCCATTTTGGGTTTCAACCAACATTAAAAAAAAAAGGAAAAGGGGCAATTAAGTGTTAGATTAGGAGGGGAATAGTGCAAAGATGGAGGTTAGGTGGCTTATTCCCATAAATCCATGAGAGAGAGAGAAGGGGGGAGAGGAGGGAGTTCAGTAAAAAGAAGGGAAGAAAGGAAACCGAGGGTCGGGAAGAAGAGGAAGAGTAAGGGAAGTCGGGGAAGAACCAGGCGAGAGATTGAAGGACTTGAGCAACAAAAGAAGACAAGAAGAGAACATCGACACCAAAGAAAAGGGAAGGGGAAAAAGAGGAAACGAGAGACCTAGACCCAAAGCGAGGACGAGAAGAATCGAAGCAAAAGCAACGACAAGAAGGTGAGAGAGGAAGAAAAATACCAAGAACAAGAAGTCGAGAGCAGAGAGTGAGAACGAAAACCAGAAATAGGGAGCGAACGCAAGAGCAAGCATAGAACGAGAGATTGAGGGGCAAGGGGCTGAGGGACAGACATGCACCGAGCCGAGAGGAAGGGAAAGCAATACTACCAAATCAACTTCCAAAACCCTATAATTCAACATGGGTAATTCAAAGTCTTGAATTAAAGGAAATTAAAGGTTTGCTCTTGGAGAGTCTTAGTCACGCTAAAGAGGGGTGAATAGGGTGATGAGGAAATTTTAACAAACTTGAAAGTTTAAAGCTTGAAAGGAATAATCAAGACGATCCGAGTCTAGATTGGACTCAAGCAAAGTGTGAACTCGGATATACATGAAAACCCTCCTAGGGCAGAAAACCACAGCCAGTGCTAATCCAAGCACCAAGTCAAATCCACTATTTTGAATACACAAAATACGATGAGACCGACTCAACCGAAATTTCTCCCTTAAACAATTCCTTATAGAGTTTTCCTAGACTCGAAATTCCCTTATCCGATCTAGTACTTCCTAACTAAGGTAACCTTTACAGATAGGGACAATCGAGCTGAGTTAACCCTTACAGCTCGATCAAGGGACCTTACTTAGAGAGTAAGAAAGAGTATATAACTGATTACAAGAGTTTACAACTCGTAAAGTATGAATTATAAGTTGGGAGTTGTAAATAGAAGATTGAATATGAATACAATGACTTTTACTTAAGTAATGTGTTCGGCAATAATTCCAGTAATCTTCAACTCTTGAGAGTTGGCTTCTATTTATAGATGACCAAGGTGATTAGCCGTTATGACTATCTTCCGAATAGAAATCCTTTGTGACCATTGTAACGGTTCTCCCGAGTCGCTCGTAAAAGATCCATTGAGATGTGAACATAGTGCAACGAGTCTTGACTCCAAAAGGTTCTCCAATCGGTTGGTGGTGTCCGAAAAGTAAGGTCGAAAACACCGTTGAGCTTGGCGTTGAAGATTTTTAGTTTTGGAAACGGACAACCCCGAGACGAATGTCTCGAGCCTTGTTCGAAGTAGAAAAACCTTGTCTGCCGATGATTGATAACTTGAAGCCGCTTACTTTTGTAATTAAAAAATAAGATAACCTCGTTTAGATAACCTACAAAAGTTAACAATTTTTGTTCTCAAAGTATTAAATACTTTGGTCCAAGATTTGGCACAGATAATAATTTAATTAAGATAATTAAGTGTAAAATTATCTTAGGCCTGGCGAAGTGGAATTTCCGAGTCTAATATTCATGACACTCGGAATCCATCGGAGTTAGTCTTAGGAAAGATCAAGTTATAGAGAAAATATCGAGTATAAGTACTTGATCTAGACAAATAAATCTCGAACACACATGCTGACTTAGAAATATGAATAAACGTTGTAATTCACTTTACCTTAGAAAATGAAGTCGAACATAGAAAAAGTGTTAGAGAGATTATTTGAACATGCGATAAATCTAAGTGGTGTCCGAGTGACTCGGAATCATCGGTGTGAGTTGATGAACAAGAATGTGTATTTTGAGTCAGTCGTAATCGAATGAAAACATATGCAATAGTTTCTATATTACTCGGAATGACTTGTAATCAAAACTTAGGAGGGATGAGGTTTGTGCCTATATCCTTGATAGTACTAAAAATGATATAAATTCAGAGTATGAGTCTTCAATCTCCCTCTTTTGATGAAAGGCATTCCAAACTCGGATAGAAACTTTGTTAGTGAAATAATCAAGAGATTTCATTCTTACTCATTTGACAAAGAATATATCGGAGCTTAGAAATAAAATATCGCAGAAAAAAATGAAATGATCCGGACTTAGAATATTGTCTGCAGATAGCTTGTTTGATGATAAATTGCGAGTAGTTATATCATAGCAAAATAACTTGTGAAGACGTTGAAGATCTTGGCAGTGGCAGCACTAGGATCTCCGGAATGGGCTCAACTCTAAGTGGTTGACCCGGAACAAGGTCATTTAGAGGCTCATCCTCTTGGAACGTTGCGAAGGAGGTGCTTCCTCTAGCTTGACTATTGCTAACTCGTCCAACATCAGCAGGTCTTCGAGTCACTCGGACTCACCGTCCGAGCCGATCGGTCCGGTTGAGGAGCGGGAGCACCTTGTCCCTCGGCTTCGTCTTGCTTCTCTCCTTCTTCCTCTTTCTCTTCTTACTTCTCTTTTCCTCCTTCTCCTCGAAGGAGCGACTTCAGCCGTAGCCTCTTCTTCTTCAGTCGCCTCTCCGGATGGAGACTTGGTAGGGCTCGAAGACTCTTAAGATGTTTCGAGCTGTCCGGGTCCCGAGCTGCTTTGGAGCGCCTTTCTCCGAGGAGCTCCATTAACTCCTCGCTGCTCCTTGAATAAAGCCTTTATTTCGAGGTGCACATCTTGCTGCTCTCGAATTTCGGATTGGGCTGTTTTTGGTTGATGGTCATAGACCGAAGGATAGTTTTGATGGAGCGGAGAGTGTCCCGGATTTCCGTGGACATAGAGGAGAGCTTGTCTATCATCATGGTAGACAAAGTGGTAGTGACGAGAGGAAGGAGGACCTGAGGTGGAAGCACTCGCTAGGTGGAGGAGGGATTGAGTGAGGAGTCAAAGTCCGAGGCGGACGAGAGGGTTGCCTCAGTTCGAGCTGTGGACCCGGACAACCGATTGGGTTTCCTGGTATCCATAGCCAAGAAGCTCTTTTCGCCAACTACTATGGCAGCCTCGGACACTTCGTTAGGGTCTTAGGGAGTGCGACCTTAAATTGTTTAAAAATGAGAGTGAGGAGGGCTTCGAAATAGAGAGGGGTGGATTTCTTGGTTTGAGCTAGTACAGAGGCAATTTGCTCGATAATGGTCGGGAAGAGGTCTACATCGTAGCCCTCGAGAATGCCTAACAAAGACTTGAGAATCTTTGAATTTGGATTCTCTTTGCTTGAATGATGAGAAAAGAAGGTTCTCATCGGCAAGAAGCATAGAAGATGAGCCTCGGTGTTAATTTAAGTCATAGAAAAGTTTTTACGTGACTCGGGGACATCGTTGGCATATTTTTCAAAAAATTCATCAACAACCTCATTGAAGGGGATAGGATTGTTGTTTAGGAAAAGAGATGAGACTTTGAATAGACGATGGAGAAGAGAGAGGTTAATACGAAATACCGTATTGCGAACTCGAAGGTGATGATCCCTTCAAAGTCTGGAAAGGTTTGAGTAGAACTCAACTACCAGTTCTGGGTAAATAAATTCGCTGAAACAGAGGAAATTATTTACCTATGTGGTTTTGATGTGTTTCAACCACGAGAATTTTGCGGTTGGGAAGAATTTGTCATCCAACATAAGGTGTTGGGTGACAAGGATTTTCGAGGGGTTAGAGGGACCCTCGTGGCTTTTTGTTCTAGGTTTCTTGGTTGTAGAACCAAGAAAATCAAGTCGAACCAAGAAAATCTAGAGCGGAACCTCTTTTAGGCATGGTTATGAGATTTTTGAGAGGAAAATGAGTAAGCTTGAAGAAAAGAGGGAGAAAGAGAATACTGATAGCTTGAGAGAATTGAGATTGCTTGAGAGCTAAGATTGTACGAGTAAGTATACGAGAGTGAATGTTAACAGAGAGTAAAGTAGCAAAATTAAGGAAAATATATGCTATTTATAGCGAAAGAAATGTCCTTCGAGTATCCGTTTTGACCCAACTCTCCAACGGTCGCCTCGAGATAGGTGTGTCCGTTCTGCTCTCCAACAGCTTATAATTCTAGTGTCTATCTCCCAACGGTTAGTTCACTTATCAATACGCACGAGAAAGAGAGAGAAAAAGAGAGATTTTAAAAGAAATTTATGAAATTCTCCACTAATCTAGAGATGATTTCGAAGTTTGAAGTCCTATTTTCTCAAAAACCGAGTCGGACTCAGTAAAGCTCTAAGTAACTCGAAAGCGCAAGCGGATAATAACTCCTAGATCAGTATCACCGGGTCAATCGAACTAATTGTTATTAAGACATAGAGAACAAACATGTAACACATAATCATTCAAGATAATTTCACTTAGAAAAACACATAATCATGCATTTATCATGCCAAGTCCATTCCTAATAAAGGAAAACTGATCCTCACTAAGTGGCTTAGTAAAGATATAAGCTAATTGATGTTTTGTAGGAATGAATTCAAGTTCAATATCACCTTTCTTAGAATGGTCTCTCAAAAAAATGATACCTGACCTCAATATGCTTTGTCTTTGAGTGCTGAACTGGATTCTTAGTGATTTTGATTGCATTTTGATTATCACACTTGATTGGAATTTATTTGAATGAAAGATCAAGGTCTTTTAAGTATTACTTGATCCATAGAATTTGATCACAACATGCTCCAGCTGCAATGTACTCAACTTCAAGCAATTGGTAGAGCAACTAGTTTTGCTTCTCCGAGTGCCAAGATATAAGGGATTGCCCCGAAACTAGCATGCTCCTGAGGTGCTCTTTGTATCAACTTCGTATGCAGTATAGTCAGCATCCGAGTATCCGAGTGAGGGTTAGTTATAAGTGTCTTGAGAACCATAGACCTAGATTCTAAGTCCCTGCAATATATCTAAAAATTCTCTTCACCTTAGTGAGATGTGATTCTTTTGGATTAGCTTAGAACCTTGCACATAGACATACACTAAACATTATGTCCGGCCTCACTGGATGTAAGATATAGTAGAGATCCAATCATACCTCGATAAAGTTTCTTATCTACTTGTTTTACCTTTTTCGTCTTAGTTTAGTTTTATGCTCGCTACTCATTGGTGTTGCTACATATTTTGCATCTTGAAGCTTGTACTTCTTTAGCTACTCCTTGTTATACTTAGATTGATGGACATAGATCCCATCTTTGTGTTGTTTGATTTGTAGACCAACCAAGAAATTGAGTTCTCCCATCACGCTCATTTGGAATTCCTGTCTCATTAACTCGTAAAAATCTCGACAGAGACTTTCATTAGTAGCTCCAAAAATTATATCATCGACATAAATCGAACAATAAGAAAGTCTTTCCCCTTGGTTTTTATGAAGAGAGTCTTGTTAATCTGACCTCTTTTGAAATAATTTTTAACTAAGAAACTACTCAGTCTTTCTTACCAAGCTCTAGGAGCTTGTTTAAGATCATAAAGAGCTTTTTACAATTTGAAAACATGATTTTGAAATTCTGAGTTTTTAAATCCAGGGTTTTGCTCAACATAGACGTCCTCTTCAATGAAACCATTTAGAAAAGCACATTTGACATCCATTTGATATAATTTAATATTCATGCTTGATGCAAATGCCAATAGGATTCTAATTGCTTCAATCCTAGCAACTGGTGCAAAGGTTTCCCCACAATTAATTCCTTCTTCTTGATCGTAACCTTGAGCCATAAGTCCAGCCTTATTTCGACTACCAACCCATCCTCATCTAGTTTGTTTTTGAAAACCCATTTGGTTCCTATGACTGGGTGTTAGAAGGTTATTTGGCCGGGGTCTAGACTTGGTTTCTTTCACATTAATTTAGTTCCTCTTGCATGGCCTCTACCCATTCAGGTTCATTTAAGGCCTCTCATGCATTTTTGGGTCCAGATTAATGATATGAATGCAGTGAATGCGTATAGATTTTGTAAAGAAGAACGAGTTCTTACCCCACTATTAATGTCACACAAGATGTTTTCGAGTGGGTGACTTGAAGCATATTTGAATACTCTACCTGTTCTATGATCCACCAGATTTGTAGGTTGAATTGGTTGATCTTCATTGATCTAATCTGATTGAGCTTACTCATCCGATTGACTTTCAGCATTCCGAGCCGGCTCCGAACCGCTTCAGTCTAAGTCATGGTATTCTAAGCTATCTCATTATGAGTTGTTTTTCCTTCACCGTGTCTCATCACGGCTTCAATAAGATCATCTTCATCTCGACTGAGTTTCAGCTTTGAGAATGTTAACTCGCTTGGTTTTCCCTGGGCAATCTCATCAAAAACAACGTGGATGCTTTCTTTCACTTTGTTAGTTCTTTTATTGAAAATGCGATATGCTTTACTATGAGATGAATAACCAAGAAAAATACCTTCATCCGACCGGGCATCAAACTTGGTCGGGTTACCCTTACCATTATTGTGTACATAACACTTACATCCGAAGGGTTTGAAAAATGAAATGTTGGGTTTCTTTCCCTTGTAGAGCTCGTATGGAGTTTTGTTTAAGATGGGTCTAATGAGGCATCTGTTCGGTGTGTAGTTTGTCTGTGTTGACTACCTCAGCCTCAAAAATAGTAAGGCAAATCATGCTCAATCATCATTGTGCTTCCTATTTCTTCAAGAGTTCTATTCTTTCACTCCACTACTCCATTATGTTAAAGAGTTCTGGGAGATACCATTCTTATCATAGAACTCTGCAAATTATGAGTAATCGAACTCCTTTCCGTGGTCGGTTCGAATCTTTCGATCCGAGTTTGAGACTCAACTTGAATTTCCCTGCAGAGCTTGCTCGAACTCTTTGAAAGCTTCATTTTTGTGCTTAAGAAAACACACCCATGTAAATCGTGAGTAGTCATCAACAATTACAAATACATATGATTTACCTCCGAGACTCTCTATAGGGATTTCACCACATAAATCCATATGCAACATTTCAAGCAATTTGGATATGGAAACGAGTCTTGAGAGATTTGAAAGAAGATCCGACTGTTTCCCTTCGTGCATGCTTCACAAATTTTATCTTTCTTGAATGCATAGTTAGGCAAGCCTCTGACTAAACCATGAGATGCAAGCTTTTTAATGGTGTGCATGCTAACATGACCTAGTCTATAATGCCATGTTCAACAATCATCATGCGGAGACGCTTTTAAATAAGATAAATTCGACTAGGGTCGAAAGAGGAATAGTGTAGGTGTTACCTGATCTCTTACGTCGAGCTTAGTCTCCTTGGTAGTTGCATCGAAATATACCAATTGGTCCGAGTGAATCTTACCTCTTGACCTTTGTCACACAGTTGAGAGATGCTAAGTAGATTTTACTTTAATCCCTTGACAAGATAGACTGGGCTGACCAGATTGACTCTTTCGTAATCTTCTAACTTAGAAAAGAGTCTTGAATGTCCCGACATGTGGCGTGAGCATCCACTGTCTAGATACCAATGACTTTTTTCTTTTTCGATTTACGTGCAAGTCGAAACATACTAACCCTTCTCACTTCCTCTAACGAACCTAGTATCTCCCTTTACTATTGTCCTTTTCTAAGGAAGAAGACTCTTGGGAACCCGGATTTGAATTACTTTGGGTTTGGTTTAATTTTGAGTCTTCCTTTTAGAAAACTGAGTCTGTGTTTCTTTCTTTTGAAAATCTTTTCTTCTATAAACTGGTGGAGAGGGTTTTCTCCTGTAAGCTAGTCTAGGCTCAGTCCTTCTTTCATTCTTATGAATAGGACCATTCTCAGCCTTCCTTAACTTAACAGCTTCGGAGTTCTTTTGAAAAGATCTGAGTAGGAATTTAATTCCTCCTCTTTGTTAAAACCAAGTCCTTCCTTTCTAAAGGAGACACATTGAGATCCTAAGAGCATGTCAAGGTTTTTCTAACCTTGAGTAAATTTCAAAACAACCTCTTGAGACTCATTGAGCTTTTGTTTTAGATGCTTGTTTTCTCTCCTAAGTTTCCCAAACTCAGTCTCATTAGCTTGAGTACTAGTCTTGAGTTCTCTTAGAGTGAGTCTAAGTTTTTCCAATTCATTTTTCAAACGAATGCTCTCGAAGTAAGAGACTCAAGTTCTTCTTTGTATTGTGAAGAATCAAAATTGGACTTTTCTTCCAAAGTGTAAATATATTTGGCTAAATTAACTTTGGAAAACTTGAGGAAATATTCAATTACCTCTTGAGGATTTGTCTCCTCATTATCCGAGTTCATTAGAGTCGACTCGGATTCAACTTGTGAGTCCGATAGAGCCATTAGACATTTTGAATCGTCCGAGTCTTTATCTTCTTTAGATGAATCTTCATTACTCCATGTGGTCATCATAGCTTTCTTCTTCTTTCTGTCCCTCTTTCTTCTTGGACGAGTCCTTGACTATGAGATCTTTGCTGCCACATTCAAAACGACCGGAGTTCTTAGTTAAAGATAACTTTGAAGGAGATGATTGTTTACCTTTTCTATCCTTCTTATCTTTCTTGTAGAACTCTTCTCTTGGCCTTCTCTCCCATTTCTTGTGCTTCATCATTCTTTGGAAGCCTTGATCAATGAGTGCTACGGGATCTTCTTTTGAATCTAAGGAGCTCATATTTTCTACTCGCTTTTGGAGGCATTCAGCGCAATATTCTTTTTAGTGCCGACTTCGGCATCCTTTTCTTCCTGATGGATTTCATGGGTAAGTAGCTTCCCAATCGGTTCGTTTGGCTTTAGTTGAGAGAGGTTCCGAGCTTCCTCGATGGCTGTCACCTTGGGACCCCACCTTCTCTTGCGTAGACTCCTTAGGATTTTTCCGCACATCTCTTCAAGGGAAATATTTCTACCCGGAGATTTGAGATTGTTTGTAATCTTAGTGAAGCGTATAAACATCCGAGTGATGTTTTCTTCTGGCTCCATCTTGAACAACTCATATTTGTGAAGATATTGACTTATATTCGCTTGTCTTACTTGGCTGGTTCCTTCATATATGTTGACAAGAGTGTCCAACACATCTTTAGCTGTGTCACAAGTCGACACTTTGTTGTATTCTTCTAAGCCGATGGTGCACCTCGGAATGTTCATCGCTTTAAAGTTCTTTCGAACTTTTCCGCCTCTTCGATGGTGTATTCGAACTTTGCTTTAGGCACGGGTCTTGTGTCTTCCACCTTCATTGGAATGTGGTTGCCTTCTTGTATGATGTTCCATACATCTTTATCGTGATCCAATAGAAAGCATTCCTTGAGTTTCTTCCACTGTACGAAATTTGATCCTTTTAACTTTGGTGGTCTCGTTGGAAGAACTTCCTTCATCGAACTTTCCATTGTTCCGACCCATTTGATCTTTACACCTTTTGATTGTTAGATCCTTTCCGAAAGGCTAGGCTCGATACCTACCGAAGGTTTGCTCTTGGAAAGTCTTAGTCACCCTAGAGGGGCGGTTAATAGGATGATGAGGAAATTTTAACAAACTTGGAAGTTTAAAGCTTGAAACGAGTAATCAAGACGATCCGAGTCTAGATTGGACTCGAAAAGAGTAAGCTCGGATATACGTGGAAACCCTCCCGGGCAGAAAACCACGGCCGGTGCTAATCCAAGCACTAAGTCAAATCCACTATTTTAAATCCACAAAATATAGTAGACTCGACTTAACTAGAATTGCTCCCTTAAATAATTCCTAAAAGAGTTTTCCTAGACTTAGAAATTCTCTTATCTAATCTAGTACTTCCTAACTCTTACAGCTCGGTTAAAGGACCTTACTTAGAGAGTAAGAAAGAGTATGTAACTGATTATAAGAATTTACAACTTAGAAAGTATGAATTACAACTTGGGATCCGTAAATAGAAGATTGAATATGAATACAATGACTTTTGCTTAGGTAATGTGTTTAGCAATAATTCTAGCAATCTTCAAGTCTTTAGAGTTGGCTTCTATTTATAGATCACCAACCATATTAGCCGTTGTGACTATCTTCTAAATAAAAGTCCTTTGTGACCATTGTAACGGTTCTTCTAAGTCGCTCGTAAAAGATTTGTTGGGATGTGAACGTTGTGCAATGGCTCTTGACTCCAAAAGGTGCTCTAATCAGCTGGTGGTGTCTAAAAAGTAAGGTGGAAACCATCATTGAGCTTGGCGTTGAAGATTTCCAGTTTTGGAAATAGACAACCTTGACACAGACGTCCGAACCTTGTTTAGAAGTAGAAAAGCCTTGTCTCGTTGGTGATTGACGACTTGAAGCCGGTTACTTTTGTAATTCAAAAATAGGATAACCTCGTTTAGATAACCTACAAAAGTAAACAATTTTGGTTCTCAACTTATAAAATTCTTTGGTCTAAGATTAGGCACGAGATAATAATTTAATTAAGATGATTAAGTGAAAATTTATCTTAGGCCCGGAGAAGTGGAATTTTCCGAGTGTAATATTCATGACACTCGGAATCCATCGGAGTCGATCTTAGGAAAGATCAAGTTATAGAGAAAATATCAGAGTATAAGTACTTGATCTAGACAAATAAATCTTCAACACACATGCCGACTTAGAAAGATGAATTAATGTCGTAATTCACTTTACCTTAGAAAATGAAATCGGAACATCGAAAAAGTGTTACGTAGATTATTTGAACATGTGATAAATCTAAGTGGTATCTTAGTGACTCGGAATCATCAGTGTGAGTTGATGAACAAGAATGTGTATTCCGAGTCGATCCGAATCGAATGAAAACATATGCAATAGTTTCTATATTACTCGGAATGACTTGTAATCAAAACTTAGGAGGGATGAGGTTTGTACCTGAGTCCTTAATAGTAATCAGAATGATATAAATTCAGAGTCTAAGTCTACGTAAATCTAGAGCCCAAATAAAATCATATTTATTTCATCCGATTTGAATCAAAATTGAACTTTATGGGTTCTTGAAATTATTCTCACTGTGATTGAATATCAATTTAGAGTATATTGAATAGTTGGAATATGTGAAATTGTAGAATGAACGCACCTATAGAGTAACTATAAATTATGAAATGGAATTAGTGGATTGATTGTGTGGATGGTCTTAGACTTTAAAGTTAATAGTACTTTTGAAATACAATTGAATTTCATTGTGAACATTGAATATTTGTGTAGAATGAATGTAGGAATTTTGAGGGCTAAATTGGGAACATGGGAGAATCCGATGGAGTTGATTTATTATGGTCTTATGGAGAATGTTGAAATTTCAATAGTAAAAATGGAGTACTTGTGATTTCGATTCTAGATTAGTATTTAAGGTTTAATTAAACCCCTTATGATTCCCTGAACGTGCTGCATTGAGGTTAATTAATGATGTTAAGAAGTGCATATTTGCAGTATAAAGAGGGGTTTGAATCCATATTGGTTAATGAAAATTGAAGTCTAAAAGTGCAATATAAGTGACTCTTAGATTAAATACAGTTTGTGACTATTTACGGTTATTAAGTGTCGAGTGAAATTGAATTAACAAAGGGAAGGTTAGGAAGACGTAGTACATGCAATTAAGCTTGGTAATAATTCAAATGATTGGGAATTGATTGTGGCTTCTGAAAACGAAAAAGGTCAATGTTAATTACCGATACGGGAATAGGAGATTCTTACTTGAATAGGAAATGGATGAGTGGAAGTGGATGCTAAATACTTAATAATAGTTATTAATGAAACATTGTGGCTATTCTTATTGACTTGTCCTGAATACATTAGTAGATGTGGTAGCTTGGGATGTTGAATCTTAATATGGAGATGCTTCTCTTGTCAAGTGACTTGATCCCAAATAATGCTCAAAAGTTATTTTTTATAAGAGTTTAGTGTTTTACGAAAAACATTCCTTGAATATGATCTCTTGATATTTGCTTTTGAAAACGTGAAAATGTATTCCAAAGAAGTGAAAATGAGTTGAGAAAGGTGGCAAATTGTGTTATGCATTTCATTGTGTAAATTGATTTTAGAATGTTGTTTGAAATGAATCTTGAGGAATGAATGTGTTTAAACTAGTTTGAATTTATTTTGTGCTAAGGACTGTTTAGCATAGTGGAAGGACTGGATCTTGGGTATCGGATCATTGGGTCCGTGTGTGATAGGATGCCTACCAACCTTGCGTTGTGTAATGGGTTGATGCCCAAGGGTTAGGATGTAACAACATGGCTTACCAACCATACGTATACAGAGTTGTTGATTCATTCCTGAGGAGGAAAATAGAGACTTCCAATAGATATATTGGAACTAGGTCCTAGGACCTTGAGTCATGGGGTCGGGTATTAACCCGAAACTGTCTCGGTGCTAGTTTAAGTCCGATAGCCCTAGAAAGATGCACGATGTTTCAACTTATTTGTCGATGGGTGTAAAATCTTGTCGACAAAATGTTGATAAATGATTTCAGCTTTTAAACTACATAAACTTATGCGAGTTTGAATATTGAAGTTTTACCCTTTGTTTGAGTTGATTTGATTCATTGATTAAGTTGTTTGAAAATAAGAGATAATTAACCGAGAAGTATGCAAAGTGCTTTGGGTGTCTTAATCGGAATTGAGAAAAGATGGATCATAGTTGGAAGGTTGTTGACAGAGCTATGTTATTAAACTACTAAGAGGTTGTTGGTAGTATATATGTATAATGTGCCAATGTTATGATTTTAGGATAGGATTACCCACTAAGCTTTTCGTTTGCTCATCTAATGTCTTTCTATTTTCTCTGTAGTTGCAGGTACTCCTTAAGGTGATTCGTCTCATACCTTCGACGATTCCGGAACCACTTGCATAGTTTTGAGTGGCACATGGTGGTTGAGTGTGTTTTTTATGTATTGTATTTGATGTAACTTCTATATTAGTTCATATAGTTGTGTAAGTTGCGTCATAGGTCAACTACTTAGTTTTTTAAAGTTATAAATGCATATTGGTTGGACTCCAGCGTGTGGCCATTGAGTTGTGTACTCCGAGTGTGTGGCTCGTTGAGTTTTATTGTGGTTTTGGTACAGGTTTTTAGGCTTTAAGCCTAATGGATAGGCCATATTATTGACATAACTTTCCCGAAATTTTCAAAAATGTTTCATACAAAGGGAAAATCACCTCTGTTATTTTATGTAGAGGATAACAAACCAACCTAGAGGTCCTAATTAGCCTTAAAGGTTCCTCATAGAGAATCTAGGTGATGTAATACTATTAGGGTGGGGTTCGGGGTGTTACAATTAAATATATGGAAGAAATTCGTAATGAGTCTATTTTGATGACCAAAAATTGGTTTAGGTAGATTGGTTACGGATTTTGAGTGATCTTCGTCGTAAGCGCACCTAACGTGGATTAAGTTCTAGCCTATGCACTTTTGTTAAAAGGGTTGATTTAGCTAATTAACTATTTTGTTTTGGGATTTCTTAATGGGGAATTAAGGTTAACATCTTGAAGAGCAATCCCAATATTTAACATGATGATTTTGGAGGTTTCCACTATTAAGCCGAGGGGACAAAAATCGGGTAAAAAGTTGACTTTCCAGCCAGAAAGTTATCGTCTATTTTCACTCTGCTCCAAGTGCTATCTTTGCAAGACTAAAGGTCAATTTGAGCTTGTGAAGCTTCTTTCCTTCCCCAAGGGGTTTGCAATGTGAGACATCAATTATTGGACCATTAGGTAGGTGTCTACTTCATTTCTATTAGCCGGATGCTTTCTGCCTTTGTTGCTAGAGCTACTGCCTGTAAATTATCGAATTATTGGAGCCTTTTTTGAGCAGCTTGCCTTGCTTGCTTAACTTTATTCTTTTGCTTGTTTTAGCATGTAATTACTTTAGGTTAGCTTTAGTTAATTATGCTTTGTCTTTAATCATGTTTAGACTAATTAAGGAGCTAGGTCATATAAAATCCTCCTCCCTTATTTTGTAAGATCAGTTGTTGAATATTAACATAAGTTATAAGCTTGAAAACTTTTCCCAAAAAAATCGCTTATGTTTTGTTGACGCATTTAGGAGTGGTAACTTTATTCAATTTGTTGGTGGTTTCCTTTATGCAAATTGAGCGTGTTTCCTTCTTCAATAAGTGTTGGATTACCTTTAACTTAGCCTAGTTCAAGTGGTGGCTCAACCTTTATGTCAATCATATCCAAATGTTGTTCATCGCTAGTTGATGCTTGAGCTTATTCCTCACTAGCGCTTACTTGTTAGACGGCAATCATCATCGTCGTTGCCAAACATGCTTGTCTAGCACTAGGCTTGTCTTCGTCTAACGACATCATCATCACCTAACGCTATACGCGCTCATAGCTGTCGTCGGTAGCATATGTCAGCTCCGTGATGCTTTTTTTCGCAGTCATCCAACATCCACGCAAGCTCGCACATACAACGCTTCACCCTATCTTCACTCGGTAGAGCAACAATCTTTGCGCACACGCATTTGTCCTTGGTACCCAGCCTAGTGAGTGGTGTTATCCCTAGCGCCACACATCACAATATTTTTCCCTTGAACTTGAGAGATAAGAATTGAATAGGTGGAAGTGAGATTTTGATAAAATTGTATGACTAATTCAGGAAAAGCATAGTTGGAAAAGGTTATTAGAAGACTAAGGAATTTTTGGAATTAGGTCGTCAACCCACGAAATTTTTATAGAGAGAAAGAATTTGTCATCTAGATAGTAGTGTGAAGCAACCGATGGTGCTTTGGATTCTCCTAGGTTTAAGGAAGATCTTGGTTTTTGCTATGAGGTCTCACGTTATGAAGCCTCGGGCTTATAGATATGAAGGGTGAGTCTAGAAGAAGTTTGAGTGAGGCTGAGAAGAAGTCTAAGGAAGAAGACTAAGTGAGAATGCAAGAGAAAGAGAAAATTTGAGGGAGCGAGAGAGTGAATCTAAGTAAGTGAGAGAAAGTGAGAGATGAGAGAGACAGGGTTTTGAGTGAGAATGTAAAGTGCGAAATGAGTGAGAATGAAGAATACTTATAGAAAAAGACTATCAAATGGCTCAAAATATAGACCGAGTGCCAAAGCTCTTTAACGGTTAGAATCGTAACGGCTAGTTGCCTGCAGAATGATGAGTCAGCAATCCCAATGACTAGTTTTTTAATTAGAAACACGTGGGATAAAGTAAAGCCGTTTGCAAAAACATTATCCGAGTTTCTCCATTAATTAGAGATGACCTCAAATATTTGAATGTCCATTTTAACTAAAAATGAATGTGACTCAATTAATCATCCGAGTGCTCGGATGATACTTAGATAACCAACTACCGAGCCTTATTTTGATAAGTTATCAACTAAACTACCAGTCTATCAGATTTTTCACATTAAAAGCACTTTTAACACATAATAAATCAATCACATATTCATCATACTGATCTTACTTCTCATAAAGCAAAACCGATCTTCACCTTAAAGGCTTAATGAAAACATCAACTAATTAAAACTTATTAGGAATGAATTATAAAACATTATCACATTTCTCTGCATGATCTCTCAAAAAATGATACCTAACCTAAATGTGCTTTGTCTTTGAGTGCTGAAATGGATTTTTTGTTATGCTTATAGTACTCTTGTTATAACATCTTATAGGTATGGTTCATAAGGTTAATCCAAGATCTTTTAGGTGTTGCTTGATCCACGAGCAATTGAGCACGACTAGCTCCTCGCAGCTACGTACTCAGCTTTAGTAGTTGATAAAGCAAGTGAGTTCTACTTCTTAGAGTTCTATGAAATCAAGGAGTGTCCAAATGCTGGAGCCATGACCTATCCCTATAGGAAAGTGAATGTAGGCTTCAAGCGAGGTGTGCTTATCAAGCGAACGATAAGGCTTTTGAAAGAGAGATTTTTAAGAAGGGATTGAGTAGAGATTTTAGAAATCATTTTATTTTTCAAAACGATATTACAAGTCTTGGGATCCTTTTCTAAACAAAAATATTAAACTGGAAAAATATTGCCGCAAAGCTCTACTAAACAAGGCAGTTTAAATAACATAGGGCAAGAGCTAAACCCAATCAACCACCCGAAGGCCGATGCTAGCCCACCAAGACAGCTAACCGGCATTGGCCAACTACGTAGGACTGTCATGATAGTCTCGGTTAGATGGCATGGATTGTTAGCCATTTTCCCGTTTTTACCGGTTCGTTTTTGAAAAATCGAGATGCGTATGAAGAATTTAAAAGATTAAAAAGAGGAGTCGCATTCAGTTTTGAAAATAAAAAACCAACAAAAATAAAAAGAAACACTATTTAAAATCTGGTACAAAGAATTCAAATGAGAACATGTTTTAAAAACGACTCCAATAGTATTATAGTAAATTAGTAATGATCTAGTGTTCGGGGCAAAGGTGCGAAACAGAGAGATATAAAAGTTGTAAATGAAGCAATTAAATGAAAGCAATAAAGAAAGAAAAGTGAAAAAGGACAATGAGAAATAAAATGCTACATCGGGCAAGGTTAAAAAATCAAGCAATAGAACCTACAATTATAATGTGAAAACCAATAAGTAAATTAAATTAATAAAGTGAAAAAGAAACTCTCGGATGGTGGCATGGCGCCGTCGAGTTAACTCACCTCCTAGGCTTAGACCATGGTTGGACTTCGGCAGAGTGACGAGTATGATGATGGCAAGCGAAAGAGGAACCGGACGACCTTTTAGAGAGAGGTTTATAAAGGGTTTTTTCTGAGTGGAAGTGAGGGAGATTGGTGAGAAGAAAGAGTGAAGAGAATTTAGCATAAATGGAGGATTGTCCCAGCTAAATTTGTGTGAAATGAGAAGTGGGGAATCTCGCTATTTATAGGAATTTTAAAGATTTAGAAAACCCTAAAATCAATTCAAGCCGCCGGAATGGGATTCAACTAAGCCCAAGAATGCCGGAAATAATAAAGGAAAAAGCCCGATATTCGCTGCGCCGAAATGACGTCTTTCCAAGAGTCCTGAAATTGGATTCGATCACAACGTTGTCGTACATACGTTCGGGTATGCGTGCAGCATTTTCCCTAAAGTTAATGAAACGCTACATTTTGCGGGCTTGAGGACTTGCTCTGGTTCGGCTCTTAGTATGGGAGTCCGAACCTGCCGTGGGTTGAAAAAAAGTGGTTTGTGGCCCACCCTAAGCAAAAATGTCATGTTTTGTGGTGTTGAATGGTTTTTGTGGTTTATTGGCTTCTCGCCACGCCGTTTTCAATATGATTATGACATGAGTTTGCAAACAAGAATAAGATTTCATCACGAGACTAATAGAAATAAATAAATAGAAAAGGATGACGCTTTTGAGGTATTTACAGTTAGCTCTCACTTTGACCGAGTCCGATAAACGAAGTTCAAAAAAGACACTAAAGGGTATTTAGATATTGCTTCGTATGCTCGATTAAATCAAGGTATCCGGAATTGGTCGTCTCCGACTCGAACTCGACAAGGGACCTAAACATGACTATTGGAGTCCGAATTTCGGCTAGTTGATTCCTAAACTTGGCTAAATAAAGTTTTGAAGCTCGGATTGGTGTGCCTAAACTTGACCACTTACTTAGTTTGAGGATTGATGAGGGGCTTAAACTTGACTAGGGTAGTAAACTCGAAGTCCAGATGGGTGCCCGAACTTGACAACTTCTTAGATCCGAAGTTCGATGGGGTATCCCGAGCTTCACTTAATAAATGTCCTGAAACTCGGATGATGATCGTAAACTTCACGGTTTCTTAGTCTAAAGCTTCATTAAAATTTTGTGCACTAATAGTTTTGTTAACTAATAATTGAATGTAGATAGATTCAAGTGTTACCCGAAAATGATCTATAGCCAGCTCATGTTTCAAATGTTCCGCCTTATACTTGGCCATGGAGAGGTCATGAAGTCTTAATGTGGTGTGTGAACCTTGAACGCTGTTAGGCCCGAAGCTCGACCGGTTGTGTAAACCTCGACTGCTGTTGGGCTCGAAGCTCGACTAGTTGTCTTAACCTCGACCACTATTGGGCCTTAAGCTCGACGGGATGTCCGAACCTTGACAGCTTGTTGGTTCCGAAGCTCGACGGAGGTGTCCGAACATTGACCATTGTTGGGTTTAAAGTTTGACGGGGATATCCGAACATTGACTGCGGTTAGGTCCGAAGCTCAACGGAGGTGTTTCAACCTTTCGTCGGAATAGGGATGAATATTTGTCTTCATCTAGAAATTTTTCCTAGACTTGGTCGTTTGATGACCTAAAATCAAGGGAATGGTCCGAACTTGATTTGCTTGAAAATATGATGTTTATGAGGTTATGTGCCTCATTCTAATTTTGAGTTTTTTACTTTGTGTGCTAATAGCTTCTTTATTTGTAAGGTAGATGATAGATGACCTTCTTGATGTTGACCTGATGGATGATTCTAATTAAATAATTCTTCTAAGGTGCTTTATTATTAATTTTTGTATTTTTAGGATTTTTGACTCAAGCATAGCACATTAATGCAAGACTATATTTTAAGAACAAATGCATTTTTTTATTTATATGATGCAAAACATTTAAAAAGATAAAGGCAAACACAAATTTCACTTTAGGCCCTACTCCCTAAAGTACAAGTATTAATGAAGATAGACTACTTGAATTACCGTGTACTACCGCTAATCAATGTATCCGGGGACCCAATGGCTAGGTACCGGATGAAAATGGCATGCTCCCCGATTGAATTTTTCTGTTCCGAGTATGGCAAAGTGACTTTGAATTTGGGAATTGGAGAAAAGATTAGGATTAGGGTGGGACCTCATGAGCTTCCTACGTATCCGCCACAAGTAAAATCGGGCCTTCTTAGTTCAAAAACTTATTTGGTTTGGTTTGGTTTTTTTCCATAGAGGAAATGAAAATAGACCTAGGATATGTACAAAATCATGATGTGCACACTTTATTAGCATCCTTGATGAGTGATGGACTCATTAGATGACCTTCTAGCTGGTTGCAGATTTTGTATATGCCTCGCTCCTCTTTTATAACATGCCAGCATCTTCAAGTGTTTCAAAGTCCATAAAAGGTAAGAACTTCAAAGTTGATGATATGCAGGTTCTAGGTTTTTGATGATAAGTCAACCTGATCCATTTCGGAGGGTCGATCCGCCATATGGGTGGCCTTGACCCCCAGCGAGTGACAAAGTCGGTGAATCTCTATTTCTCTCCTTATTTGAGGGTCTCAAAGAGTGACTGGTAGATCAGTATTGTAGGATTATTGATGTAAGAGCTCCTTGGAAAGATCCTGCCAGCTTGTGACCATGCATGGGTCGACAACATTATACCACTTCATGATGTCTTTTTCAAACGTTTTTGGAAAGATGACATAGTATGTGTCCTTTAGAACATTCTTTAAATTCATTGCTCCTACAAAGTTTCTCACATGGTGGTAAGGGTTTTCACCCCCATGTAATTTGATGTGAGGCATGGTAAATTTTTGGTGACAATTTCCCTTTATGGATTGAAGTGAATCCCTTGGTCAAGTAGTAGTCATTGAACATCTAACAACTTCTCCATTTGGTCTATTTGTGGATCATACCGAGGCTTGGATTGATTTTCTGGTTAAGGGGCTTCTTTTTCTCCATCTTTTCTTGCTCTATTAGCATCCTTATTAAGGGTTTGGAGTATCGGATCGAGTTTTCGGACATTGACTAAATTTTTTTATCTTGGGCCTCAATTTTTACTTCTATTTTCGTAGCCCACTCTTTGAATAAGGTCATAATGGGGGTTTGCGTCAATTCATGGGCCAATTTAGGGAAAGGGTTGCATTTTCATGCTATCCGTAGGTGTAGGAACCATAACCAGTACTCCTATGAGGGATCCAGATTGGGACCAAGTTTTCCCACGAATGTTAAGTCTCTTTGATTTTTGATGATTCTTTTTGAAATAATGATTTTGGAAAGTGGGGGTGTGTCTCTTATTGAGATTGTTTATTTTTAGAATATGATTTTGAAAGGGTGATTGGCGATTTTTTTTATCATTTTGTTTTGGAAAATTAATTTTAGGGAAGTCTCAAGATATTATTTCATAATTTAGGAAAATAGAAAAATACAATCTATATTCTACTCGCAAGCCTTTGGGGCTAAAAAGGCAAATAACACCGATTTGGACGAAGAGCCAAGCCCGGCCACTAGCTGGTGCCAACGACAGCCAGCGCCGACCAGCATCTCGGTGGCAGCCATAGGTCGAGACTGTAAAAATCGGTCTCAGCCTCGTAGCCTTGGCAAAGGTACGAAATGTAAGGATAAGCCCTTCCGTTCCGCCCGTCAAAGACGACATTTACTAATTTGATAAATGAGTAAAAAAAAGTGTTTTAAACAAGCAAGAAAACAACATGTAAAGTGCAAAAATTAAATCAACCAAACATGCTACGAAAACAATAAAAACAAATAGGAAAGCAATAAAGAAAAGCGATAAAGAAAAGTGAAAGTGATAGCGAAAGAAGTAAAGTACAGAGGACGGGGAGGAATTGAAAGCGATTACATTTGTGTAGGTCGATTTGGTGACTTCAAGTTGTCCCACATGCTGAGCTTGATAGAGAATCGGATCTAAAAGCATGATGGTAGATGAACAAGATTGAAGTAGACGTTTTGTGGAATTTGTGTAGATAGATTAATGTAGGGAAATCATGAGGAATGGTTAGCTAAAAATGAGCCAAGAGATCATAATACTCGAATAGCATTCAGAATCTCTTAGCCTAGATTAGCAATAACCGGTTAGCCCTCTACTTATAGAGGAAAGCTAGGTCACAAAAATGTCCTCAAAGTTGAACAAGCAGTTGTCTAATGAACCGGACAAGTCTACGGCGGTGATCAAAGGAAAAACTAAACGAAATCCCGCTGAGCCGGAGAATCCTACATGGGGAGGTGATAAAGCAGGATGGTGGTCACCGCGACGTTGTCCGGGCGTTTATGGGATTCTATACTTCAGATGACCTTTGAGAACAAAATGCAGTATTTTAGCAAATTGACCCCGAAAATACAGCGTCTTTCACAAACGGTGTTGTTTAGAGAAGTTGATTTCCGTGTCTTAGTTAGATGTTGGACCAAAAGTGGTGTTTTGGCGAAATAATGTTGAAAATGAGGTGCCGGCCTGAAACGGTGTCGTACGGATGTCTTAGGTTCCGTACCTCGCTTGGTCGCTAAGTCAAACAGTGAAACGTTGTGTTTTTGCACAATATGGAGGTGACCGGACCCAGTCATGGCACATTTCCATTTTTAGAAAGTTACTATTTTTGGAAAGTTTCTATTATTAGTAGGTTTCATTTTTGGCGGGTTTTATTTTTTGTGAGGGTTTAGGTTTTCTTATTGGGAGCCTGACCCGAGCTTCATCGGACTAAAAGCAAATGGGTTTGTGGGCCAACCAAAGTAAAGAAAGCTACTTTTTGTGGTACAAAGGGGTTCTTTGTGGTTAACCGACTTCGTCACGCCAATCGGACTCCGACCGTGATCCAAATCTGTAAAAAGAATGGGATTTCATCACCGGGCTAACAAAATAAATAAATAGAGAAGGGATGACACTTTTAGGTGTCTATAGTGGGTGACGTATCGAAATTACTAGTGAAGGTGTTAAATGTACTCGGTGTGGTATGTGTCGGTGTTGAAATAGACTTCTTATTCCCGAGCCGCTTCGTGCTAGGATTCCCGACTTCAGTAGGCTTCCCTATCCTCGTGTCCCAAAAGAGTAGGTGTTCAGGACCGGCTTATACAAAATAATTTTAGGGGAGATATGGCTTAAGTACTTGGGCCGGAGATAAATGAACCCTAAGAAAAGAAAACAATATGCTCTTATTTTTGGATGCACATAAAAATACGGACTGACAAATTGAAAAAAAAATTAAGGGGAAAATGAATGCATTTTATGTAGAAATGGACCGACCTAAATAGGAAAATATGCAAGAGTGATTTTTATTTGACTAAAATTCAAAAATTGATTCACCTTAATTGAGATGAATTTTAATTTGGCTAAAAATATGGAACGATGCACTCACCTTAATTGAGATGAATTTTAATTTGGCTAATGTAAGAAAAGGACTCACCTTAATTAAGATGAGTTTAATTTGGTTAAAAATGCAAACAAAAATAGAGGAAATGCAATTATGTCAACAAAACACCACCTACTCATGCAAGGAATTGGTCAACCGAAAGACCCGACTCGAATAATAGGTGGTGGGTCAGCGTCGGCCCTAGCCCACTTGATTTTTCCCACTCTTGACACTTTTTTTGTTTACACAGACTGGAAGGAATCAACTTAATCGGAAAATTCAAATAAATGGACTAATCTTCAAGGGAGAGAAAAATTTGACTTTAGCTAAAATGCACAAAATGTACTCGACTCAAGAGGATTTATTACTATGTTTTATTTTTGCAGCCATGCAAGGATTATTTGTTTATCCGAATCAGCCTAATCCAAGTAAACTAAAGACTAAGGTACGAGAGTTAAATACTAAAAGCATCCACACTCGTTCAAGTATGAAAATAATAATAGGTGCAACCTAAACTATAAAGGTTTTATAGTTCACAAGGTAATTCTACGTTAGATAAACATCGTGGCTTATAATCTGAAAATTTTGTCCCATATGGGATGCATAGTGAGACTTGAATGTTGCCTCTCGATCGGGAATCAAGAGAGCTTGACATGAGTGAAGAGTAATCACATATCAATGTTAAGTCGTGTAGACCCACCAAGATAATGATTCGACCTCCCGAAAAGGGTTCTTAAGGGTTGAAGCTTATATGTCCAAAAACATCTATGTTCAAGGTCGCATAAAAGAAAGAAAATGCCTAATGCAAACACGATAAAGACTCACAAATTCAACTTCCGAATCTCACCCTCTTACCAAGTGTCCGCAATGGAGTCGCCACTATAGGGGCCACAGCCCATCCACATAAGGAAGCGAATTGAGTTTCCCTACGAATGTCGGTTTCACGTGAGTTGTGCTTATCAAACAAACAATAAGGCATTTGGAAGAGAGATTTTTAAGAAAGGATTGATTGGTGATTACAGAGATAATTTTATTTTTGAAAAAGGTTTTAGAAGTCTTAAGATGTTTTTCTAGACAGAGAGATTAATGTTGCCGCAAAGCTCTACTAGACCAAGCAGTTTTAACGGCCTAGGCCAGGAGCTATACCCAATCAAACACCCAAAGGTCGTGGCCTGCCCACCAGGATAACTAACGAGGCTTTGGCCATTTCACTGGGACTGCCGTGATAACCTTGGTTAGATGGCATGGAATGTTAGCCATTTTTCTCGTTTTTACCGAGTTTTATTTTTAAAAAAGTGAGATGCAGATTAAGAACTAAAAATATTATGAAAGGAGTTGCCAATTACTTTTGAAATTAAAAACCTAATAAAAAAATAAGCCCTTTTTTCAATTCGATAGAAAGACTCTAATTCGAACAGGTTTTAAAAAGGACTCAATCAATCTTAAACCAATGATCCGATGTTCGGGGCAAATGTGCAATACAAAAAGGGATGCTGTTCATTTCGCCCATAAAAAGACGAGCTTTACCAATTGAAAAGGTGAGTTTAATGGCATTAGTAAAACAACTAAACAACACACAAAAAACAAAAATTAAAGCAACCAAAACATGATTTAAAAGCGGTAAATAAAGTAACTAAATGAAAGCAATAACGAAAGCAAATAAAAGAAAAAAACATGAAAAAGGAAAGTGTGAAATAAAAGATTACATCAATCGGGGTGGAAAAATAAAGCAATACAACTTAAAACCATAATAAGCAAAGAAATAAATAATTGAAATTAAATAAATTGAAATACAAATTCCGTCATGATGGAACAACGCACTCGACTTAACCCACCTATTAGGCTTGGATCACGGTCGGACTTCGGTAGAGTGATGGTAGGGCGATGCAAGCGACGAGAGGCGAAAGAAGGCCTTTTTGAGAGAGGTTTAGGGTTTTTTAGAGTAGAAATAAGGGAGATTGGAGAACAGAGAATGTGATGATTTAACATAAATAGGAGGGTTTTCCCAATTGAATTGGTGTGAAATGAGGAGTGGGAACCTTTCTTTTTATAGGAATGTTTAAGGTTAAGAAAACCTTAAAAATTAATTCTAGCCGCTAGAATGGGATTGAACCGGGCCGTAGACCCTAGAATGTAGGAAATTATAGAGGAAAAAACCACATATTCGCTCTGGCCAAAACCAAGGTGTTCCAAGAGTCGTAAAACCGGAGCTGGTCACAACATCATCGTACGGACGTTCAGTCGCGCATGCCGAGTTTGGCCGCTAAAGTGAGTGCAAAAGTATGTTTAGTAGGCTTAAGGACTGGCTTCGGTTTGGCTCCTGCTATGAGAGTTTGAAACTACCACCGATCGGCCGAAAAAGTAGTTTGTGTGCTGGCCCAAGCAAAAATGGGTTGTTTTTATGGTGCTGAATGGTTTTTTATGGTTTATTAGCCTTAGTCACGTCGTTTTCAATCCGATTATGATCCGGGTTTTTAAACGAGACTAGGATTTGATCACCGAGCTAGCAGAAATAGATAAATAGAAAAGGATGGCAGTGTTTTGGTGTCTACACCAAACAATTGGCATGCTCCCGATGTATTGTTCCTATCATCTTTATATCCAACTCGTAAGCACTAAAAATCAAATAAATAAGTGTCGGGCTCTAAACTAATTAAATTAATTTACTTTGGATTAGCCTAGTTGATTAATTTAATTGAATTCGCCGGATAGACTCACAAGTTGATGACCCAATAAACTCTCAAATTAACTCGCTCAATGAACTAGCATGTCTCGGGACTAGTAGACTACCAAGTCCGAAAACTAACTAAAGTCTCAACTCGTCGGCCTAAGTTGAAGGCCCGCTCAACGGACCAAGAAGACAAACAAACCACATAACTTTACTCGGAGTAGAAGGGGAATCCTCCCTATAAATATGGCCCTACCCTCTTCATCCAAGGGATCGAAGTTCAAACACTCCACAAACTCTTTTTAGAAATAAACAACAACTCTCCTCTAGAGATCAAATCACATCCTTGATCGAGGTTCAAGCTACTTCAACACTTATCAAGTTTTAAACAGAGATCGAATAAGAGGAGTTATTATTTGTTTATTTGTAACAAATACAGAGATTGTATCCATTATTTCAAATATAAATATAAAATTGAATTTAGTCCATATTTCTTGTTTCAATTTAATTTGGACACAAAATTTTTGGTTATAAATTTCAGCACGTACGGTGGGACAATCTCTGCCTCTCATCTCCATCTCTAAAGACCAAATCTTTCGACGACCCCTCCGAAGAAGAAGGCGAGATCCTTATCCCAAGAATCCACCGACACTATCTCTAGCAAGCAACGCACCTGGAGTAGTGACAAGAAGTATGGCGAAGGTTGTTAGAGCAATTGCCTCGAAGGAACGATGATGTTTGCAAACTCTTTGTTGCAGGACGCTACAAGTCGAGGTTGCCATCATTGACGAAGTCGACCGACCCTATGTCGCTGAATTCTTTTAGGGAGCCTGTTGTAGACATGATGATGAAGCAAAAGCTCATCCGAGGTTCAAAGCTCAACTTTGCCTTCATCTCTCGTTCTTTGATTACTATAGCAACAATGATTCTTCACCACCATCACCGAGGAAGCCTTTCTCCTAACAAGTTGAAACTGAGTCTTCCGAGTACCATTGTCATCCCAGTCATGACGACAAGAGCTATCAACTACGAGGAAGATATGACTCGCATGAAGGCAATCCTCGAGAGGCTTGCCAACGAAAAAGAAAAAAAGATACACATCAAGCATCAAGATGAAAATATCGCTAAGTTAATAAAAAAATAAAAAAGAGTCAGTTGAACCCTCACACAAAGGCTCAAATGACGAGGAGGAGGAAGATGGATCTAACCAGGGTGGATCTTCCGAAGATGACGTTGTCTCGAAGAAAGGTGGTAACTCGCGCATTGACTCATCTTCAAGCTCAATGACCGCCGAGAAAATGTAGGAGATGATTCCAAATGCAGTCAAGGCCCAACTAGGAGGTCGTATTCAAAGAACCAATCTCTACACTAAGCCTTATACGAAGAGGATTGATTTTTTCATATGCCTTATGGTTACCGGCCTCCCAAGTTTAATCAATTTAATGAAAAGGGTAACCCAAAGCAACATGTGGTACACTTCATCAAGACGTGCAACAACACTCATAATGACGAAGACTTGTTAGTAAAATAGTTTGTCAAAACCCTAAAAGGGATCGCCTTTGACTGGTACACCGATTTAGAGTCCGAGTCTATCAATAGTTGGGAATAAATGGAACAACAATTTGTCAACAGATTGTACAAGTACCCAATGCATAGTGAGCATGACTGAGCTGACAAACACTAAATAGTGGAAGGGTGAGCCAGTCCTTGATTACATCAACCGTTGGCGTACACTCAGCCTCAAATGTAAAGATCGTTTATCTGAAATTTCTACGAGTAGAGATGTGTACGCAAAGCATGGACTAGAACTTATTGTATGTCCTACAACCGAGTAAGCCTATGACCTTCAAAGAGTTGGCGACGAAAGCTCACGACATGATAACCATAACTAGTCGTCATGACAAGTCTTCTTCTACTTCTCAATAGAGAGAAGAGAAGACTGAGTTTAAAAGAAGTGTGAAGTCCTCCAAAATCTCGACTAAAGAATCCATGTCAGTCCTTACAAATAAACCGATATGAATTTACGCAAAGCCAAAAGAAGAAGAGAGGAAAGGTTCGTATTTTAAGGACAATGGAAAGAAACATCCTACATTGAAAGAGCTCCAAGAGAAGAACTATCCATTTCCTTATTCGGACTTATCGGGAATGTTAGATGACCTCTTAGAGAAAGGCGTGATTGAGTGACCTCAACCAAAGCGCCCGAGAAAGCGTAAAAGACTAACGAGAAAGTATTGTCGGTATCATATGTTTATTAGTCACCCTCTAGAAAGGTGCATTACTCTCAAGGAGTGTATCATGCAATTAGCAAAGGATGGGAGGATTATCTTGGATTTAGATGATGCTGCTGAAACAAATCACACGACCTTCACGTGTAGTCACTAACCAGCTTCGAAGGAACAAAAACTTACCCAACAACCATTTGGGGTAGAGCTCGGCTTTACTCTTGGTATATAGGTGGAAACAATTTTAACTAGTGCAAATGATGACCTAACGTGTTTCCCTTTTACACAAGCATCACAGAGTTTATCTTTTTCAATGCACATTTGGGGAGTCCTCGAACTCTCCCATATGATGAAAATTTCTTAATTGTATGCATACTAATATGACCTAATCTACGATACCATATCCATAAATCATCAGTTTGCTATATCTTTAAGACAAGATAAATTCTAAGAGGAATTTTGCTTAAAGATATAGTATAAGTGTTACCTGACCTTATCACGGAATGTGTTATTTCATAAGATAAATTCTAAGAGGAATTTTGCTTACAGAGTTGGTCTAAGTGAACATTACCTCTTGACCTTAATCACATAGTTGAGATATGCTTAGAAGGTTGTACTTGAGTCCTTCAACAAGGTAGACTGGATTAACTGAGTTTTTTATACCCAATTCTTCCAATCCCAACAATTTTACCTTTATTGTTGTCTCCAAAAGTGACTCTACCACCATTCATCTTCTCCAACTTAGTAAAGAGTCTTGCATTCCTGGTCATGTCTTTTGAGCACCCACTATCCAGGTATCGGTGGTCTTTCTTTTCTTCATGACATTTCTTTTAAGGATTGATCTCCTCGGAATCGGATAAGTGTTGTTCGACTAAGTTTCTTCGTTTGAGTTAATCATTGCCATAAGACACTTGGATTTGTCCTTAATGTCATTCTCATTGTCCGACTCAACTTTTCTCCATCTAGCCACCATGGATTTCCTCTTCTTGTAATCTTTCTTTCTCTTAGGCAATCCTTGATTATATGTTCTTTATTGTCGCACTAAAAACATCCGAGTTTTTAATAGAAGAAATATTTGGAGAGAATGAGGATTTAACGTCCATGTCTTTTACGAGGACTTCATTTTCTTGGCTTCTTTTGCCAGTTCTTGTGTTTCACCATTCTTTTGAAGCCTCTAGTGAGAGGTAGTTAAGCTTCCTCTAATAATCTCAACTGCTTAGACTTGGTCCAAGCATCTTCCGAGGATTTCAAAGCAACATTCTATCTTATATTGACCTTAGATTCCACTTCTTTGAGATGCAGCTTATGGGTCAAAAATTTCCTAATAAGCTCATCCAGCTTTAATTTGATGAGGTCTTGAGCTTCTTCAATAGTTATTACCTTTGGACCCCATTTCTTTTCGGAAGACATCTCGAAGTTTTTTAACTACTTCTTCATTGGATATCTTCTTACCAAGAGATTTAAAGTTGTTTACTATCTCAATAAACCTTACATATATCACGGTGATACCTTCATCGGCCCCTATTTTCAATAGTTTGTACTCATGGAAGTACTTGGCTGATCTTAATCTACCCGACTTAACTTGCTCCTTCATAGGTGGTCACCTAAGTGTCCCACACTTTTTGGCCGTGTCATAAGCTGAGAGTCTATTGAATTTAGATGAGTCTAATGTGCATATTAAGATATTAATAACTTTGTGGTTCTTCGCGTGTCTTTCTTTTTCATATGTGGTGAACTCTGTCTTCAATTTTGGAACTATTTCACTGCCAATTTGCTTAGTTGGGACATACTTCCCATCAGTAATGATGTCACATACTTCTTCATCTTAATCTTATATGAAACATTACATCAATTTCTTCCAATAGGCAAAGTTGGAGCCCTTAAAATTTGGTGGCCTTGTGAAAGACCTTCCTTCATCGAATTCTCTGGTTTGATGAACCATGATCTTTAGACCTTTGGAGTGTTAGATCCGTTCGGATAAGCTAGGCTCTAATACCAACCGAAAGACCAATCGGAGAAGAAAATCACCCTAGATGGGGGTAAACAGGGTTCTAAAGGATTTTTACAGAAAATTGAAGTTTTGAAGAACCGACTACTAAGAGAAAGAGAAACTAAGTTTAGAATGACTTAGAAAAGAGATGAAATAGAAGACGAGAAAGTTTTACGAGAAAACGCTCATCGGGCGGAAAACCTCGTTTAGCGCTAATCCAAGCACTAAATCAAAATCAAATGTTTTAATCCTCAAATACAATAAATATGACAACCCAGATTTGTTCTCTTACACAAATCTGTTACAATGTTTGCGAGCTAAGAAATTCCCTCATTTGACATCGTACTCGAAGTTGAAATTCCCTTATCAACTTGGGACACCTAAGTTGAACTTACGTTATCAACTCAGTCAAGAGAAGACTACAAAGTTTTTAGAAATAAAAGAATAAGACTGAGGACTCAGTTTAGAAAATCTCTAAGTGTTACAATTCGGATAGAATAAGATTACAAAGCATGAGTTGTAAGCTAGAAGTGTATCATCGAGATGATGTCGTGTATTTTCCAGTAGTGAGAATCTTGTACCAAGGCTTCTATATATAGTCTTCTTTGTTGGAAATCTTTTGGGTCTTCAAAGAAGAACTAAGTTAGCTAGCCGTTGCAACGGATAGTCTAACGACTCATTTTCCGGACCATCTTTGAATTAATCATTGAGCATAGGTCCTAGCTTCCAAAAGGTATTCTACAAACTCCAAGAGACTGAAAATTCAGGTAGAAAAATGCATTAGACTCATAAATAAGAAATTATCCAAAACGGCAACGAGACAAGCTTGTCAACTTGGTCCGAGTTGTTCCGAGGTTTTACGAATAGAATTCTTCAATGATTATTAAGCCTTTGTTTTTTATTTTATTTGTGATAAATTTGCTACAGAAAACCTGAAAAAATTAATTAGATAATGGTTCTCAAAGTATAAAAATACTTTGCCCCTTAATGAGATTAGGATTAGTCTAAATAAAGCATTTAAAGACCAATTATCTTTAATCTATTAATCTGGAATTTTTCAAGTGCAATGTTCAATATATTCATGTTCCAGATATGTCCAAAGTTATAAAAAATAAATTTAACCTTAATAGGTATAAGAGTTTTTAGACATTTTTCATTTTTCTAAAATTGATAAATTACAACGTAATGAATCTCGCTTAATTAGAATTAAAATGATTAATTCTAGTTCATTTCATGAAGAATGTCATATTCAAAGAGATGTATTAAAATATTTTGGCAAGCTTAGTGTCCGAGTCATACTGAGTGCACAGTTTATAAGAACTAAGTAGATCAATCAAGTTGAGTTAATATGATTGAATCGGTTTCTACTTTCTAAAATAGAACTCGATCCGAGACTATTATAAGTATTCTTTCAAGATGTAAGTCTTGGGTCAGTCATGGATAAATCATGTAAAATTAATGATTGTTATACGAAACAACATATATTGTGAATTTCTTTTAGGATGCTCGCTGGTTAATCCTAAATTTAGATGAATGTCTTGAATTCAAAACAGGCAAGGAGTCGATTAATCATACTTGAATCTTCATATTTGTAATTTTACAATTTTGAATAACTTTATATTGGTTGAAATGAATATACTTAATGTTATGTTGCAAAGATCTATGTTTGTTGTTGCTTCTCAACAAAGTAAAGCTGATTCGCCAGGCCTATTACCAGTAGTAGGCCTCGATTGAAAAGGGAGAACTATAGTAATAGGCTTGAAAACTAGGCCTTTAACTATGTTTTTTGGAAAAAATGTAGTAATAGGCCTTACTTTTTACTACGAGTCTTTTGGATAACCGTGGTAAAAGGTCTTTTTTACTACAACTTACAACCGTAGTCAAAGATACTTATCGAATACTATGATCACATAGACAATAGCTCACATTCAACAAAAAGTAAGCCCCATGTTAGCACCCAAAAAAATCTAACGTCCTAAACTCTCCATTTTGTCTTACAAATGCTTGTCAATATAAAAGATGTCATCTCTCATGAAAGAAACAAAAATACTCCTCTATCTCATAACATTTGCTAAAATTTGTCAATGTTAATGTATTTTGACCACTGTTTTCTTGTAATACTTATGAAGTAATACATGTATGAAATCAATACCTACAAAATATTACTTTATTTTATTATAATCTTTTCTAAAATATTTGATCGTCAAAGTTCAGCTTTTGACAAATATTATGCTATGAAAAGGGTAATCGAATTATAATGATTTTTTAGCTTTAATGAGCAAGTTGTGCTAATATTGCAGATTGACTTGAGGAGTTTATTCTCATTAGTAACTTTAGAATGAAGCCAAATATAGTCGGATTGAATAAGTTTATGATGGAAAAATCCATCACATGGAGTTAGATTCGTGTATTGCCACTCTAAAGAGTTCGGTAGTTCATTTTACATGTCATAATTGTTTATTGACCCTCTAACCGTGGAATTCTTTCCAAAGTATTATATTCAATAGTGTACCTGTTTTTCGGCTACTGCTGCTAAAAGCCTCCAACTTCGGCGACGTGAGGTTCATTTTTCATTTGGAAGATCTAAGATTAATTTTGATGGCTTCATAATATATTACTATGAGTTGTTATGATCGTTTATAAAAGTGAAGCAATTGAACCTTTATAGCTGGACTTTTGAATAAAAATATATCTCCCTCCACCCCACGTGATTCGTTGGGTTTTACGAGTATGAGCCACAACCCTTAATATTTGCTAATATAAATATATGAGCCACAACCCTTAATATTTGCTAATATAAATAGAAAATCCTTCAGCTGCAAGTTTCTCAAGCACCCATTGTAGATACCTAAAAGGTGTCTCCCTTTTTAAGTATTTATTTTATTTATTTCAGTTAGCCAGGTGATACACAGTCTCGTTTGCATACTCAAGTCAAAATCGGATTAAAGCAGAGAGATAAAATACATTTTAGCCCACAAAAATCCAACTAGCGCACAAAAAGCTAAGCAGAGTCAAGAACAACCCAAAATACATCTCCCTGGACTCGACACGCTTTTCGAGATCACAAAAAGCCAACAAGGGACCAGTGCCGGTCTGCGGGCCCTTTTGAATGATGTCGCTTCGGTCGGTTAAGCTTCCCGGACTCTTATTTATCCAGTTCCGCATTTCCTAAACCCTAAACTTTCCTATAAATAGGAGGGTTCCTCACTCTTATTTCACACGCCTTCACATACCAATTCGGTTAGAAAATTCCCCAGCTTGTTGAATTATTTCATTCTTTATCCTCTCTATTCTACTTTCTCAACAAAGACTCCAAAACTTCTTTTCTAAACCACTCAAAAAATGCCTTCTTTTGCCTCTTACACTTTTCATCGCCTTACCATCACTCTGGTTGAAATTTGATTGAGATTCAAGATAGCAGGTGGATGAACCTCGGGATGCCGCTTCCACCATCCTAGAGTTTGTTTTTAACTTTATTTAATATTGTTCTTTTATTGTTTCTCGTGTTGTCGATTAACGATGTAATCACTTTACTTTCCTCCTAACCGCGTTGTAATCTTTTATTTCTAGCTTTCCTTTTTTGTTTTCTTTCCTTTATCGCTTTCATTATTGCTTTCATTTAATTGCTTTCTTTTACCGATTTACATCATGTTTTGATTGCTTTAAGTTTTCCTTTTGCATGTTGATTGCTTTATTTTTTCAACGCGATTTAAACTCACTTTTTAATTAGTAGAGGTCGTCTTTTTGGATGAGTACGATGAAGACTGTTCCTCTTTGTTTCTTACTTTCGTCTCCGACCACTGAATCATTGGTTTGAGACTGATGAAATCCTTTTTAAAACCCTTTTTGATTTTGAGTCCTTGTACTGAATTTAGAAAAGTATTTCTTTTTTGTTTTTGTTAGTTTTTATTTTCTAAAACTAACGGTCGACTCCTTTTTCATCTTTTTATCCTAAAATTACATCTCAGTAGTTTTTGTAAAAAATGCTAAACAAATAAAAAAAGACCGACGACCTAGACCATATGATTGGGACTGCCTTGACAGTCCAGGCCGATTGCTGGCGACGATCCACAATTCTAGAGGGTAGGTGCCGACAACCCAGGCTCTCGATTGGGCTCAACTCCTGGACCAGGTGCGATTAGACTACTTGATCGAGTTGCGCTTTGTAACAGCATTCCTATTTTATCTTTTCTATTTAAAAATACATTGTTCGGGCTTGTATCGAAGCAATATTGGTACTCCTAAGAGTAGGTTTTAGCTCACGGATTTAACTAATTTAGACTTCTTATATATGCTTTTATGCTTTGTTAGATAAAAGGATAAGAAACAAGAAACTTGGAGTTATCAAGGATTTCGGGAGCCAAACGAATGTCCGAGGGTCGGGCTCGAGAAGCGAAGGACAAGCAACGAAGAAAGAAGCTCAGCGAGAACATGGCACTCAAATGCCAATATCTGTCATGATCGTGCCAATTGGCGGGAACGTGCCATATTATGGCACGACCGTGCCAAAGTGGAGTTTTCTATTGTTTTATGACAGTGTGTTGGCACGGTCACGACCATGCCAAGTTAGATTTTGGGCTGTATAAATGCGCTATTTCGACCCCAGAAAAGGGAGTGCGTTATTTTAGGATTTTTTGGGTTTTTCATCGGTTTATCTCTCGAAACTCTGTCTAAACTCTCTTACTATTTTGATCTTGAATCAATGCAAGTTTAAGTTTTTATATTTTCATTTGATTCCTTTGTTAATTTTATTTAGTTTGATGTTAATTTCAAGCATTTTGGTGGATGCTCTGTTTCGATTCTTGCAAAAATCCAATCTAACCCCCAGGTGAAAAGTGAGTAAAGACTCACCTGTGATTAGGTTGGAGGCTTTTCCTTACTTTTGCAATCTCAATCACCTCTTAAGTTGCATTAGTGCAATTGATTTCTCTCTTTTCCACTTTCTCTTTAGTTTTTTAATATTAGACACACAAAATGAATACTTTTGAATGGAGAAATTTGCTTGAGACTATATGAAAGTGATATTGGAAGTGTTTTCAATGGGTAACTTTTTCCTAATCTCTGTATTTTTACATTTTGCTTAGTTGTGGTTATTTGGGATTGTTTTTATTATTTTTCTAGTTTTGGATATCTAGGATTGTTAGTAGCTTTTGAGTAATTGTGTAATGGGTGATATCTTGAGGAAGAAGTTTGGTTGTTGTGAGCCTTGTGGGCTTTGATTACCCTTAGATTGTGTACGTGTAGTATGATTGTATGTTTTAGTGTTAACTGTTTGTTAATTTCATGATTTATTTTTGAACCTCACTCAATTAGAATATTAATGGTAATTACATTCCATTCATGAGGACAACATTTTCTAAACCTTTGAACTTGGATGAAGAAATTTTTGACGTCGTTTTCGGGGATGGAGCCGTTAAATTACCATTGCTACATGGGATGAATTTGTGTGGGTGTTTCTTCAAAAGTATATTCTAACGAAAAACTGTCCGGTTTAGGAATGAGATTAATCACTTCATACAACAAGAGTGAAGACTCGGGTATAACTCTCTATCTCTCTTAGGTTTTGATTCTAAGTCATTCTAAGTTAAATAGAAACTCTTATCTAGAACCACTCAAAAAGGATATTTCTTGCATATCTCTATTTAGTGTTTCGATCCACTCGGACATCACCCAGAACCATCACATGTTCAAATCTTTCGCTATCACATTTATTCCGAGCACCGACTATGCACTTCACGTTAATAAAGAATTACAACGTTAATTCTTTATCTTTAAGTCGGTTTATTCATAGAGAATTATTTGTTAAGATCAAGTTCATTTACTTTAATATTTTATTCTTTCTTACTTGATCACTTAAGGATTGACTCAAGTTGGAATCTGGTTTTAATGGATATTATACTCAGAAAATTTCACTCTTTTAGGCCAAGATAATTAAGTGCTTAATTACTCTAATTTAATTATTATATGTGCCTAATCTTGGACCAAAGTATTTTATACTTTGAGTACCAAAGTGTTTTGCTTTTGTAGGCTATTGAAAAAGACTCATCTATTTTTGAATAACAAAATCAACTGGTTTCTAGTCGTTAAAAACCAGCAGACGAGAAAATAGTTACTTACGGACATGGCTCGGACACCGTGTTAGGGTTGTTTGTTTCCAAAACTGGAAAAATCCAACTCTAGGCCCAACGGTTGTTTCCACCTCAGTTTTCAATCACCACCAGTTGATTGGACCATCTTTGGAGCCAAGAGGCGTTGCTCAACTTTCACATCCTAACGAGATCTCTTCGAGTGACTCATAATAACCGTTACAACGACTAGTGAAGATTACAAGTCCAGAATCATACTCAATGGTCACTCTGCCTGGGTGCTTATAAATAGAAGCCACTTTGCAAGATTTGAAGGTTGCTGAAATTATTATTTAACCTTTTATTGGGTTCATTCTCACTCAATCTTCAACTTACAACTCCAACTCTGTAATTCTTACTCTCGAGTTGTGAAGTAAAGTCTTGTAATCACTTATACTATTCTCTTACTTTCTTTGTAAGTCCTTCGACTGAGCTGTAAGGGTTAACTCAGCTTAGTTGTCCCTAATTGTAAAGGTTTACTCAGTCAGGAAGTACTAGAACAAATAAGGGAACTTTTGATTCTAGGAAAACATTGTAAAGGAATTGTTTAAGGGAGCAATTCTGGTTAGAGTCAGTCTTTTGTAATTGAAGATTCAATTTGTGGATTTGACTTGGTGCTTAGATTAGCACTGTCCATGGTTTTCTGCCCCATGAGGGTTTCCACATACTTATGTTTGTCAGCCTTTACGAGTCTAATCTAGACTCGGAATTTGCTTATACTCGGATTTGTACGAAAAGAGTTTAACTTTTATCTAAAATCTTTCATCACCCTATTCACCCCCTCTAGGGTGGCTTAGTCTCTCCAAGAGAAAACCTTCAATTGGTATAAGAGCCTAGCCTTTCAAAAGGACCTCATAATGCAAAGGTCTAAAGATCGGATGGCTCGGAACACTAGAGAGTTCGTTGAAGGAAGATCCTGTACCGGACCATCAAAGTTTAAAGGGTCAAACTTTTCAGATTGGAAGAAGATGATGGAATGCTTCCTAATAGATAACGATGAAGATGTCTAGAACATCATTTAGAATGGGAACTACATCCCAACGAAGATGGAAGGTGTAAGATATGTACCTAAAGAGAAAATTGAGTACACCACTGAAGAAACCGAGAAGTTCGGAAAGAACTTCAAAGCTATGAACACATTGATGTGTGCCATCAACGCAGAAGAATACAATAGGGTCTCTGCTCGTGACACGGCTAAAGAGGTGTGAGACACTCTTGTCAACATCTATGAAGGAATAAGTCAAGTGAGGCAGGTAAAGATAAGTTAATATCTTCTTAAGTATGGTCTATTCAAGATGGAACCAGAAGAGAACATCTCTCGGATGTATGCTCGATTCACTTAGATTACAAATAATCTTAAGTCTCTGGGTATAAAGATCTCACACGAGGAGATGGTCAGAAAAATTCTGAGAAGTCTACCAATGAGAAGTCGGGGTCCCAAGGTAAAAGCCATTAAAGAGGCTCAAAACGTCTATTAAATAAAGGTAGACGAGCTTATTGGGAAGCTGCTCACTCATGAGATTCATCTGGAAGAAAAGGATGTCGAGGTCAACGCCAAAAGAAACATTGCACTCAAGGCCTCAAAAAGAGGACGTGAAAGTCTGAGCTCCTTACAATCGGAAGAGGATCCTACGCCACTTATTACCCAAGTTCAAAAAGATGATGAAATACAAGAAGTGGCAAAAGAGACTAAAGGAAGACTTCTACTAGAAAGATAAAAAGGACAAGAAAGGTAAATACTCATCCCCTTCAAAGTTATCCTTAACTAAGAACTCAGTCTGCTTTAAATGTGGTAGCAAGGAGCACATAGTCAAGGACTTGTCCAAAGAGAAAGAAGGATAGAAAGAAGAAGGCTATGATGGCTACCTAGAGTGATGATGACTCGTCCAAAGAAGATGATTATGATGACTTAAAGTTTCTTATGGCACCGACCGACTCGGAAGCTAAATCCGAGTCCGATAATAACAACTCGGATGTTGAGGAGACAAGTCCTCGAGAGGTAATTGAATACTTTCTTAAGTTCTCAAAAGTTGATTAAGCCATATACATTTTTAGTTTAGAAGAAAATTCCAAGTCTAACTCTTCAAATTTCAAAGAGAAACTTGAGCCTCTTACGATTCGGGGCAATGTCTTAAAAACGAGTTAGAAAACTTGAGACAAAATCCGAAAGTACTCGAGACTAGTCCTCAAGATAATGAGACTAAGTCCGAGTAACTCACAATAGAAATTATGCAACTAAAAAGGGAACTCAATGAGTCTCAAGAGATTGTTTTAAAACTCACTTAAGGTCAGAAAAACCTTGAACTTTTACTAGGCTCTCAATGTGTCTCGTTCAGGAAAGAATGACTTGCTTACAATGCTGAAGAGGAATCAAATTCTTATTCAAGTCTTTTTAAAGCTGATTCCAAAGCTGTAAAGTTCGGGAAGGCTGAGCATGGTCCTCTTTATACCAATGAAAAGAGAACTAAGCCCGAGGCCAGTTTACAAGGAAAAGCCTTCTCCACCTATTTAAAAAACAAAGGATTTTCAAAGAAAAGAGACACAAACTAAGTTTTCAAGAAAGAAGACTCAGAATCGGACCAAACTCAAAATTTTTCAAATCTGGATTCCTAAAAGTGCTCTTCCTCGGTAAAGGACCAGAGTGAAGGGAGTTACTGGGTTTGTAAGAGGAAGTGAGAAAGATTAGTTTGTTTCTATTTCACAGGTGACTAAGAAAAGGAAGGTTCACTGGTACTTAGACAGTGGCTGCTCATGCCATATGTTTGGAGATTCAAAGCTCTTCTCGGAATTGGAAGATCCGAAAGGAGGCAAAGTCATATTTGGAGATAATAGCAAAGGTAAGATAGTAAGGATTGGCATGATTGGTGAAGGAAACAACTCGGTCGAGTCCTATCTACCTTGTTAAAGGGCCAAAGTACGATCTTCTCAGCATCTCTTAGCTATATGACAAACGCCAAGAGGTAATGTTCAATTAGACCAACTGCTACATTTCCGATGTAGTCACCAAAAAGGAAAAACTCTCGAGTCCGAGGACAAGTAACACGTATATTATTCCTCTATCAGATTCTACTCAAAATTTATCTTATTTAAAGGCATCTGTGAATGATTATTCATGGACTTGGCATCGTAGACTAGGTCATATTAGCATGCATACTATCAAGAAATTTGTATCTCATGGATTGGTTAAGGGTTTACCTAACTATGCATTTAAGAAAGATAAAATCTGTAAAGCATGTACGAAAGGAAAGCAAGTCGGATCATCTTTCAAACCACTCAAAATAGTATCTAAATCTAAAGTGCTTGAATTAGTTCATATGAATTTGTGTCGTGAAATTCCTGTAAAAAGCCCGGGAGGTAAATCTTATGTGCTTGTCATTGTCGATGACTACTCACGATAGCTAGGTATGTTTTCTCAAGAATAAGAATGCAGCCTTCAAAGAGTTCACTAAGATCTATAGGAAAATTCAAGTGGAGTCTTATACTTATATCGAAGGATTCGAACCGACCATGGAAGTGAATTCGACTACTCGGAATTTGCAAACTTATGTGACAAGAATGGCATTTCTCAAAACTTCTCTGCACCAAGAACTCTTCAACAAAATAGAGTAGTAGAGAGAAAGAACATAACTCTTGAAAAATTAGAAGGACCATGATGATTGAAAATGATCTACCTTACTATTTACGGGCTGAGGCAGTCAACACGACCAACTACGCACTTAACGGATGCCTCATTAGACCCATTATGAAGAAAAACACCCTATGGGCTATACAAAGGAAAGATGCTCAACATTTCTAACTTCGGACCGTTTGGTTGTAAATGCTTTGTGCATAACAATGGTAAGGAGCATCTGACTAAGTTTGATGCTAGGTCAGATGAAGATATATTTCTAGGTTACTCATCTCATAGTAAAGCTTATTGTGTATTTAACAAAAGGACTAATAAAGTGGAACAAAGTATCCACATTGTCTTTGATGAGATTGATGTTGGCATGATAAGTGAATCAACATTCTTAGATCTCAAGCTTAATAGAGATGATGATGACCTTGCTGAAGCTGAGCTCAAAAAGAGTCAAAGCAAAGGGACTGAGACAACTCACACCGAGGCAACTCGGAAAGAACCAACTCGAATGTTGTATCTCGGAATGAACAAACTCAAGAGCTAGCTCGGAATGCTGAAGAACAAGCCAATATAGAGACTCGGGAAAATCAACCAATTGAAGATCAGCCTATTCAACAAACAAACCTGGTGAATCGGAGGACACATAGATCTTTCAAATATGCATCCAGATGACCCGCCTGAGAACATACTTTCCGACATTAATAGTGGGGTAAGAACTCGTTCTTCTTTGTAAAATTTGTGTGCATTCTGTGCATTCATATCATTAACTGAACCCAAAAATGCACTAGAGGCCTTAAATAAACCTTAATGGGTAGAGACCATGTAAGAAGAGCTTAATTAATTTGAAAGAAACCAAGTCTAGACTCGACCAAATGACCTTCCGACCACCGGTAATATGAACCAAATGGGTTTTCAAGAACGAACTAGATGAGGAAGTGTTGGTAGTCGAAATAAGGCTAGATTGGTTACTCGGGGATACAACTAAGAGGAAGGAATTGACTTGTGGGGAAACCTTTGCACCTGTTGCTAGAATTGAGGTAATCGGAATTCTTTTAGCATTTGCATCTAGCATGAACATCAAGCATTATCATATGTATGTTAAATGTGCATTTCTCAATGGTTTTATTCAAGAAGAAGTCTATGTTGAGCAACCCCTGGATTTGAAAACTCATAATTTCCAAATCATGTTTTCAACTTACAAAAGGCTCTATATGGTCTTAAATAAGCTCCCGGAGCTTGGTATGAAAGACTAAGCAATTTCTTAGTTGAAAATGATTTCAAAAGAGGTCAGATTGACAAAACTCTTTTCATAAAAACCAAGGGGAATGATTTTCTTATCATTCGATTTATGTTGATGATGTTATTTTTAAGCTACTAATGAAACTCTATGTCAAGAGTTTTCCGAGTTAATGAGACAGGAGTTCTAAATAAGTATGATGAGAGAGCTTCATTTCTTTCTTGGTCTACAAATCAAACAAGATAAGGATGGTATTTATGTCCTTTAATCTAAGTATACCAAGGAGTTATTGAAGACGTACAAGCTATAAGATGTGAACCATGCAACAACACCTATAAGTAGCAGTTTAAAGCTGGCCTCGGACGAGATTGTCTCACATAGGACTTCTTTCTTTCATAGCCAAATATCAAGTTCAATGTCTGTCTTTGTGTAAGATTTCAAGGTAATCCAAAAGAATCACATCTCACCGCGATGAAGAGAATTTTTAGATATCTTACAAGGACTCGGAATCTTGGTCTATGGTTCTTAAAAGACTCGAATTGACTCTCATTGGATATTCAAATGCTAACTATGCTGGTTACAAAGTTGATAGAAAGAGCACATCAGGAGCATGTCAATTTATGGGTTAATCCCTCATCTCCTAGCATTCAAAGAAACATAACTCGGTTGCTCTATCAACTGCTGAGGCTGACTACATGGGAGCTAGAGCTTGATGTGCTCGAGATCCTCTAGATCAAGTAGCATTTGAAGGATCTTGGATTATCTTTCACATCTATCCCAATCAAGTGTGACAATTAGAGTACAATCACTATCACTAAGAATCCAATTTAGCATTCAAAGACTCAGCATATTGAGGTCAGGTATCACTTTCTTAGAGACCATTCGAAAAAGGTGATATTGCGCTTGAATTTATTCCTACTAAATTTCAGTTAGCTGACATTTTCACTAAGCCCCTTAGTAAGGAACAGTTTTCCTTTATTAGTAATGAGCTTGGCATGAATTATTTTTTATGTGTTATGTGCTTTTGATTGAATAACGAGTGGATCGGTTGAATTAGAATGAAACTAAGCTATGAGTTATTAGTTTTCTTAGTATTTCTTAGTCACTCGAAATCATACTTGAGTCAGACTTAGTTTATGAGAAAAATGGACATCAAAATCATAAGGTCATCTCTAGATTAATGGAGAATCTCATAATTGTTTTTGAAAACTCTTTCTTCTCTCTTTACGTCACGCGCTTCAATCAGCAGAAACTAGCCTTTACAGGTGCGGAGCGACACAACAATCTGAGAACCATTGCTTGGGTTTTGGGTCGAAAGAAGGTTGGAAGTCTTTTCTTCTATAAATAGCACCTCTTCGCTTTCTTTTCTTCACTTTACCTAGTGTTTACTCGCTCTCTTTGCTCTCAACACTCTCTTACTCTCTCACACTCATTTTCTCTCTATGTTGTCTACTCTATTAAATCTCTCTCTACTTCTCTGTCTCTCTAAATCTTGTTGCAACTACGCCAAATAGAGGAACCACTCAAGAAGGAGGTTCGGCCACCAAGAAGGCCGGAACCAAATCCGAATATGAGGCGAGCACAAGAAGGTACCTTGGATGCCCCAAAATACTTTGTCACCCAACACTTCACCTTAGATGACAAATTCTTTCCTTCTACTTCTCGTGGTTACCACACATCAGAAACACTTGTGTGTACAACTATATGTGCTTTTACGAGTACATTTATCCAAAGAGCTCGAGCTGATCTCCTCGGACCATGATCCGAGCAGACTTAGAAAAGGCCGACGATGTTGGTCGAGTCCAAGGCCCTGCGTCGAAGCATAGCCCACAATTGTCTTTGAGAAAGAAAAAGAAGTTGAGGAAGATATTCCCTTGATTCCTAGAATCGGGTCCGCTCAACTTCACGAAGTTCGAGTCCTGCAGCCTCCTCGCTCATCCATGCCTACACAAGCGTACGGGCGAAGGCGCACTGCCTGCTCCTCCTCTTCAAGACAACCCACCCCTCTTCTTAGTCAATTTTCTTAAAACTCAGAATTTTCTTTTTGTCAAACATCTCGTTGTATTTACTTGCTCCTCCCTCCTTTTGATATGTTTCTGCTGAAATGCATAGGGGAGAGATAGATAGAAATCTTAGATGTTTGGTTTAGGGAAGTATTTTCTCCTTCTCTCGAGTTTAGATATTTTATTTTGTTTCTTGTAAATATTTGACTATGGCAATGAATGACATTCAACGTTTCGAGCATCTCTGTTTCCGAGTTATATTTTTTTCACTTGCTCGATATTTGACTCATTAACATTTTTTTGTTTGTTGCTTGTGATTACTTGTCTTTGCCTTCAATATCAAGAAACATATTCTGAGTTATGCGGTGATTTGAGTTGTAAATCTCAAAATCTAACTAAGACCTTCTTTTGCTCCGATCATATCGCTATGAAAACTTAACATTTTGAACTAAGAAGTTTCTATCTTAAGTGTGGAATGCGTTTCATAAAAAGGGAGAGATTGAAGACTTAGGTATAACTCTCTATCTCTCTTAGGTTTTTATTCTAAGTCATTATGATTTAAATAGAAACTCTTATCTAAGTTTTCGTTCATGTCTAACCCACTTAAAAACATATTTTTAGTGTTTCGACCCACTCGGATATCACTCGGAACCATCGCATGTTCAAATCTTTCTCTATCACATTTATTCTGAGCACCGACTTTGCACTTCACATTAACAAAGAATGACAGCGTTAATTCTTTTACTTTAAGTCAGTTTATTCATATAGAATTATTTGTTAAGATCATGTTCATTTACTCTAATTTTTATTCTTTCTTACTTGATCACTTAAGAATTAACTCAAGTTGGAATCTTGTCTTAATAGATATTAGGCACAGACAAATTCCACTCTTTTAGGCCCAAGATAATTAAGGGTTTAATTAATCTCATTTAATTATTATCTCCACCTAATCATTGACCAACGTATTTTATGCTTGGAGTACCAAAATGTTTTTCTTTTGTAAGCTATTGAAACAAGACTAATCTATTTTTGAATAAAAAAGAGAAGACTCGAGACCTTACATATATATCATTTTCGGTTCCATCAAGGGATCAGGCATAAGACTTCATCTCTCACAAGTTTTGATTAAAAGTCATTCTATCTACTTCAATAGTTTTTCGAGTGATATAGCATCTTTTCTAAGTGTTACGGAATCTATCGTATATTTTCTCTTTTGACTCTAACCGACTCGGAAAGCATATTCTTGTTTATCGGTTCACACACAGCTTCGAGTCACTCGGACACCACTCAGATACATTACATGTTCAAACACTTGTTATAGTTTGCATAAACTCGGTTCGACTTCATGATCTAAGTTTGATTGGATTACTATGTTAATTCATGTTTCTAAGTCAGCATGCTTAGTTTGAACATTGATAGTCTAGATCAAGTCTTTCCACTCGATGTTATTTACTAGACTTGCTTTTCCTCTAAACTAACTCAAATGGAATTTGAGTATAATGGATATTAGACTCGAAAATTTCATTTCTTTCCGACTCAAATAATTATGCACTTAATTATCTTAATTAGAATTATTATCTCGTGTCTAATCCTGGACCGAAGTATTTTATACTATGAGAACTAAATTGATTTACTTTTGCAGGTTATTCAACCGAGCCTATCCTATTTTTTGAATTACAAAAGTAACCGGCTTCAAAACATCAAATCACCAGCAGACAAGGCTTTTTCCACCTCCGATCAAGGCCTAGACACTATGTCGGGGTTGTCTATTTCCAAAACTGGAAACCCGCAACGCTAAGCTTAATGGTGGTTTCCACCCTACTTTTCGGACACCACCAATGGATTGGGACTTCTAAAGAAGTCAAGAGACGTTGCCTAACGTTCACACCTCAACGAATATTTTCTGAGTGACTCGGAAAATCCTTTGCAACGGTCACAAAGGACTTCCAGTCGGAAGATAGTCACAATGCCTAATCTGCTTGGTTATCTATAAATAGAAGCCAATTCTCAAGACTTGAAGATTGCTGAACAACCTGTCAATACACATACTTAAGCAAAAGTCATTGCATTCATACTCAATCTTCTACTTACAACTCCAACTATGTATTTAAAATCTTTCCGAGTTGTAAGGTCTTGTAATCGGTTTACAAACACTCATTCTTACTTTTTGAGTGAGGTCCCTTCACTAAGTCTGTACGGGTTAACTAAGCTTAGTTGTCCCTAACTGTAAAGGTTACCTCGGTTAGGAAGTACTAGATCGGATAAGGTAATTTATGAGTCTAGGAAAATCTTGTAAGGAATTGTCTAAGGGAACAATTCTGGTTGAGTCATTCTACTGTATTTTGTGAATTCAAAATAGTGGATTTGACTTGGTGTCTGGGAATAGCACTAACAAGTGGTTTTTTGCCCCAGGAGGGTTTCCACGTAACTTTATGAGTTAGCACTTTTCTGAGTCCAATCTACACTAAGACTCTCCACAAAGTCATCTTTAGTTTTATTCTTCCATTACTTGTGTAAATTTCCTCATCACCTTATTCATCCCCCTCTAGGGTGACTTAGTCTCTCCAAGAGCAAACCTTCAATTAGTATCGAGCCTAGCCTTTCAGAAAGGATCTAACCATCCAAAGGTTTAAAGATCAAATGGCTCGGAACAATGGAGAGTTCGATGAAGGAAGATCTTCTAGCGAGACCACCAAAGTTCAAAGGATCTAACTTCGAGCACTAGAAGAAGCTCATGGAATGTTTCCTGTCTGGATCATGATGAGGATGTCCGGAACATCATACAAGTAGGAAACTACATTCCCATGAAGACGGAAGAAACAAGACTCATGCCCAAGACAAAGGCTGAGTTCACTGCCGATGAAGCCGAAATGTTCGAAAGAACTTCAAGGCAATGAACATTCCGATGTGCGCCATCGGCTCGTAAGAGTACAACCGAGTGTCTACCCGTGACACAACCAAATAAGTGTGGGACACACTGGTTAACACTTATGAAGGCACAAGCCAAGTCGGACAAGCGAAGATAAGCCAATATCTTCACAAGTATGAGCTGTTCAAGATGGAGCCGAAGAAAACATCACTCGGATGTTCATCCGCTTTACTCGAGATCACCAATAATCTCAAATCTCTGGGTAGAAAGATTTTCCATAAGGAAATGTGCACAAAAATACTCGAAGCCTACCCAAGAGAAGATGGGGTCCCAAGGTGACGACCATTGAAAAGGCGCAGAACCTGTCCTAACTCAAACTAGACGAACTCATTTGGAAGCTACTCACCCACGAGATCATCTAGAAGAGAAGGATGCAGAGGTCAGCACAAAAAGAACATTGCGCTTAAAGCCTCGAAACCGAGAGAAGCAAATCCGAGTTCATCGGACTCGGAAGAGGATCCCATGGCACTTATCGCTAGAGGTTTCAAGAGAATGATGAAGCACAAGAGATAAAATAAGAAGCCAAGAGAAGAGTTCTATAAGAAAGACAAGAAAGATAGACAAGGTAGGCACTCTTCCCCTAGTAAGTTATCTTTAACTAAGAACTCGGTCGTTTTGAATGTGGCGACAAGGAACACATAGTCAAGGACTGTCCCAAGAGAAAGAGGGACAGAAAGAAGAAAAAGGCTATGATGGCCACATAGTGTGATGAAAAATCCTCAGAAGATGATGAGGACTCGGATGACTCAAAATGTCCGATGGCACTCTCGATCGAGAAACCGAAACGAGTCGGACTTAGATCACTCGAGACAGTGAGGAAACAAATCCTCGGGAGGTAATTGAATACTTCCTTAAATTCTCCAAAGTTGATTTAGCCACATATATTTTTACTTTGGAAGAAAAGTCTAATTCGATTCTTCTCAATTTAAAGAATAACTTGAGTTTGTTACTTCGAGAGCATCTCTTTGAAAAACGAATTGGAAAAACCGAGCCTTACTCTAAGAGAACTCAGGACTAGTGCTCAATCTAATGAGATTGAGTTTGAGTCACTCAGAAGAAAGAATGAGCAATTGAAGCAAAAGCTCAACGAGTCTCAAGAACTTGTTTTAAAATTTACTCAAGGTAAGAAAAACCTTGATATGCTCTTAGGATCTCAATGTGTCTCCTTCGAGAAAAAAGGACTTGGTTTTAACAAAGTGGAGGAATCCAATTCCTATTTAAAACTTTTTGAAAAGGATTCCGGAACTATGAAGTTCCGGAAGGTCGAGCACAGCTCCATTCACAAGAATGAAATGAGGACTGAGCCTAGACCAGCTTACAGAAGAAAACCTTCTCCACCTAGGTTTATAAAAGAAAAACTTTTCAAAAGAAAGAGACACAGACTCAGTTCTCTAAAAGAAAGACTTAGAATCGGACCAAACCCAAAGTTATTCAAATCTGGGTTCCCAAAAGTCTACTTCCTCAGAAAGGACCACATTAAAGGGAATTACTGGGTTCGTTAGAGGAAGTGAGAAAGGTTAGTTTGTTTTTGACTCGCGGGTAGCTCGAGAGAAGAACAAAAGGGCATTGGTACCTAGACAGTGGATGCTCACGCCACATGTTAGGAGATTCAAGACTCTTTTCCGAGTTAGAAGAATACAAGGGAGGAAAAGTCGCGTTTGGAGATGACAATAAAGGCAAGATAATTGGTATAGGCAAGATTGGAAAAGGAAGCAATCTGGTCAGCCCTAGTATATCTTGTCAAAGGATTAAAGTACAATCTGCTCAGCATCTCTCAATCTGTGTGACAAAGGTCAAGAGCTAAGATTCACTCGGACCAACTGCTATATCTCCGATGATGCTACCAAGGAAATCAAACTCTCGGGTAAGAGATCGGGTAACACTTATACTATTCCTCTTTCGACTCGAGTCGGAATTTATCATGCTTAAAAGCATCTCTTCGTGATGACTCATGGACATGGCATTGTAGACTAGGTCATGCTAGCATGCATACCATTAAGAAACTTGTGTCTCATGGTTTAGTAAGAGGATTACCTGATTGTGCATTTAAGAAAGATAAAATTTGTGAAGCATGCACAAAAGGGAAACAAGTCAGATCATCTTTCAAATCTCTAAAAACTGTTTGCACATTCAATGCTTGAATTGTTGCATATGGATTTATGTGGTGAAATCCCTATCAAGAGTCTCGGAGGTCAATCATATGTGCTTGTTATTATTGATGACTACTCACGATTTACCCGGGTGTGTTTTCTTAAGCACAAAAATGAAGCATTCAATGAGTTCAGCAAGCTCCGCAGAAAATCCAAGTAGAGTCTCGGACTCACATCCGGAGAATTCGAACCGACCATAGGAGGGAGTTCGACTACTCGAGTTTGCAGAGTTTTGTGATAAGAATGACATCTCCCACAACTTCTCAGCACCAAAAACTCCTCAACAAAATGGAGTGGTGGAGAGAAAGAACAGAACTCTCGAAGAAATAGCAAGGACAATGATGATTGAACATAATCTACCCTACTATTTCTAGGCTGAGGCGATCAACACAGACCAACTACACATTGAACAGATGCCTCATTAGACCCATACCGAAGAAAACTCCATACGAACTCTACAAAGGGAAGAAACTCAATATTTCATACTTCGGACCCTTTGGATGTAAGTGCTTTGTTCATAACAATGGTAAGGATCACCTGACCAAGTTTGATGCTAGGTCGGATGAAGGTATTTTTCTTGGTTATTCATCTCATAGCAAAGCATATCGTATTTTCAATAAAAGAACTAACAAAGTGAAAGAAAGCATCCACGTTGTGTTTGATGAGATTAAACAGGAAAAATCAAGTGAGTCAATCTTCTCAGATCTGAAGCTCCACAGAAATGATGATCTTGATGAAAATGAGCTCATCAAGAATCAAATCCATGTCACTCGGAATGAAGTCACTCGAGTTAGAATGAGACAACTCAAGAGCCAGCTCGGAATATTGAAGGTCAATCTAATGAACAAGCCGACTCGTAACAAACTACCGAGGATCAACCAATTCAACCTACAGATCTAGTAAACCAAAGAACAGGTAGAGCTTTCAAGTATGCTTCTAGTAACCCACTAGAAAACATCATATCCGACATCAACAGTGGGGTAAGAACTCGTTCCTCTCTTCAAAATCTATGTGTATTCACTGCATTCATATCATTAACTGAACCCAAAAATGAACTAGAGGACCTAAATGAACTTGAATGGGTAGAGGTCATGCAAGAGGAACTCAATCAATTCGAAAGAAACCAAGTCCGGACTCGACCAAATGACCTTCCGACCACCCAGTCATAGGAACCAAATGGTTCTTCAAAAACAAACTGGATGAAGGTGGGTTGGTCGTCGAAATAAGGCTAGACTTGTGGCTCAAGGTTACAATCAAGAAGAAGCGATTGATTGTGGGGAAACCTTTGCACCTGTAGCCGAATTGAAGTTATTATAATCTTATTGGCATTTATATCAAGCATGAATATCAAGTTATATCAAATGGATGTTAAATGTGCTTTTCCGAATGGTTTCATTGAAGAGGAAATCTATGTTGAGCAACCCCTGGATTTGAAAACTCAGAATTTTCAAATCATGTTTTCAAATAGCAAAAAGCTCTCTATGGTCTTAAACAAGCTCCCGGAGCGTGGTATGCAAGACTTAGCAATTTCTTGGTTGAAAATGATTTTAAAAGATGTCAGATTGACAAAACTCTTTTTATAAAAACAAAGGGGAAAGACTTTCTTATTGCTCGGATCTATGTAGATGACATAATTTTTGGAGCTACTAATGAAATTCCGTGTCGAGATTTTTCCGAGTTAATGAGACAGGAATTTCAAATGAGTATTATAGGAGAACTCAATTTCTTCCTTGGTCTACAAATCAAGGAAGACAAAGATGGCATCTATGTCCATCAATAAAAGTATAGGAAGGAGCTGTTGAAGAAGTATAAACTCCAAGATGCAAAGCATGCAGCAACACCTCCGAGCGACGAAGCATAAAACTGGACTCGGACAAGAAAGGTAAAGTAATAGATCGAAACTCTACCGAGGTATGATTGGATCTTTGCTCTATCTCACTTCCAGTAGACCGGACATAATGTTTAGTTTCGTCGTCATGTGTAAGATTTCAAGCTAATCCAAAAGAATGACATCTCACTACGGGAAAGAGAATATTCGAGATATCTTGCAGGGACTTAGAATTTAGGTATATGGTACTCCGGAGACTCGGAACTAACTCTCACCTGGATACTCGGATGCTGACTATGCTGGATACAAAGTTGATAGAAAGAGCACCTCGAGAGCTTGCCAGCTTTTGGTTCAAGCCCCGATACCTTGGCACTCAAAGAAACAAAACTCAGTACCTCTATCAACTGCTGAAGCCGAGTATATTGCGGATGGGGCATGTTGTCCTCGGATCTTATGGATAAAGCAACACTTGAAAGATCTTGGACTTTTATTCAAATCTGTTCCAATCAAGTGCAATAATCAAAGTGCAATCAGCATCACCAAGAATCCAGTTCACCACTCAAAGACTAAACACACCGAGGTCGGGTATCATTTTCTCGAGAGATCACTCGAAAAGGGTGATATTGAACTTGAATTCATTCCTACCAATCTTCAATTAACTCGATATCTTTACTAAGCCCCTTAGTGAGGATCAGCTTTATTGTATTAGGAATGAGCTTGGCATGATTAATGCATAATTATTATTTTTAATTACTTTGCATGATTATGTGTCTGTGTGCGTAATTTCCTTAATAGCCATTAGTTCAGTTGAACCAGTGATACCGAGCTGATAGTTATTAGTTGTTCTGTCGTTTCCGAGTAACTCGAAACTTAGCTAAGTCAAACTCGGACTTTGAGAAAATGGACATCAAACTTATAAAATCATCTCTAGATCGAGTGGAGAATTTCGAAATTTCTTTCAAAATCTCTCTTTTCTCTCTCTATCTTGCGCGCATCAATCGAGAGAACTAGCCGTTGCGAAATAGTCACTGGAATTCTAACCGTTGGAGAGCAGAACAGTCACACCAGTCCGAGGTGACCGATGAGGAAGCCGAGTCGAACGAATATCGAAGGACGATTATTTCTCTATAAATAGCGTCTATTTTCCTTCATTTCATTACTTTACTCTCTACTTACTCTCACTCTCGCACTTACTCCTACTCAAGACAACCTCTCCGCATTTGAAGAAAAGTTCGTCGCTCTCAAGCTAAGAGAAGAACATCTCAAGTAAGCTCTATTGCTCTCAGCTCTCTCTCTTACTACTCTTTCATTTATTTTTTTTGCTCACTCTCGTCGAGCTTTCTCTCTCTCTCTCTCTCTCTCTCTCTCTCTCTAAAAGTTCATCTCTTTCATCTCTTATCAACAACAAACATGTCGAAAAGAGGTTCTTACCCTGATTTACTTGGTTCCGCCACCAAAAACCTCGCACAAAAAGCCGGAAGGCCCCTCTACTCCTTCCAAACCTCTTGTCACCCAACACCTAACGTTAGATGACAAATTTTTCCCGACCACTATGTTTTCGTGGTTGGCTCACATAAAGTCCACAGGGGTTTACAATTTCCTCGTTTTAGTGATTTCATCTACCCGTAACTCGTTTCGAGTTCTACTCGCAATTTATTCTAGCTCGAGGGTATCCTTACCTCCAGAGTTTAGGACATCACTATCCGCATCAACGCTTCTCTTCTCCACTTGTCTTTTCAAAGTGTCTTGTATGTTCTTGAACAACAACCCCATACCTTTCAACGAGGTTGCTGATGATTTCTTTGAGAAGTACGCTAAAGAATTTCCCGGGTCACGCAAAAACTTCTCTATGACCCAACTCAAGTCGAAGCTCGTCTTCCGTACTTTTTGCCGATGAGGACCTTCTTCTCTCAAGCATTCTAGCAAGGAGAACCCCAACTCCAAGCATCTCAAAGCTCTTTATGACATTCTAGAGGGCTACGAAGTAGACCTCTTTCCCGCTATAGTCGAGCGGATGGCAACTATGCTCGCTCGGACTTAGAACAAGAAGACCACCCCACATCCTTTCCGAGCTCTTCTCACCCTCATCTTCAAACAGCTTTAAAGTTCCTCTTCCCTCGGATCCTAACATCTGCTTCGAGGTTGCCATTGTCGTTGGCAAAAAGGAACTCCTTGGGTATGGATACTAGGAGACCCAACCGGGTGTCCGGGTCCATAGCTCGAACCGAGGCCACCTTTTCCGCCTCGGACTCGGACTCAATCCCCTCTTCCTCTACCTCGCTCCACCTGGTGGTGCCTCCTTCTCGTGTGTTTCTCGAGACTCTTTTTCTCGCCTTGTCCTCCGCTATCATGGACAAGCTTTCCTTGGTGTCCACCGAGGTCAAGGAAATCCTCCGGTCATTCAAGACTCGTCCTTCGCCTATGACCATTAGCCGAAAACCGCCCAAGCCCAAATCCTAGAGCAAGCAAGATGTACTTCTCGAGATGATGGCCCTGGTTAAGGAGTAGAGGGAGCTAATCGAGCTCCTTCAAGAGAGGCGATCTAAGGCGGCTCAAGATCCGGTCGACTCGGACACTTCGAAGAATCCTCAAGTCCGGCAAAATCCTCCTCGAAGGGGGAGAAGAAGAAGAGGAGCCTGCGGCTGAGGCAGCTCCATCCGAGGAAGGAGAGAAGGAAGAAGAACCAGCAGCAACGAGCAGAGGGCTCGAGTGCAATACTCGTCCACCAACCTCGACTCCAACCGCTGCATCCCCTCCGGTGTTGCCTCCGCCTCGCTCGTCAACATCTTCCGGATCTTATCGGCGTAAGCGCACTACTCGTCCACCAACCTCGACTCCGATCGCTGCATCTCCTCCATCTTAATTTTTTTTAATTTTCTTTTTTGTCCGGACATCAAATCCGTATCTACTTGATACGTTCTTCCTCTTCTGTTTTTGCTTTGAAAGGTAAGAGGAGAGTAGTTAGAAAATTTTGTTGTCTTGTTTAGGGGAGTTTCTCTCACCCTCTTTTGTGTAAATTCTTTAGTTTAAATTATAATGCATTTCATTAATAATTATGCTATTTGCCTTCGAGTTGCACTATCTCCGAGTTTACTTCTTAAAGCAATTATTTCGAGTTTATTATTTATGAGTTTTAATTTCTTGCTCAGTATTTTTTTCTTTGCTCTCGATTCAATAATTTTGTCTATCATTGCTCCGATAATCGGTTATTTTCTTGCTCTAATACTTTAGCCCTTTTTATGCAATCTCAGCTTATCTTCTCCGATAGAATATAAGTTTCATTCACTATATTTTCTCTACACAATTCTATCATGTTTTTTGACTTATTCCTTGAGAAAGGATGAAAAAACCAGATCTATATCACTAACAATGTTTACGTAAAAGTATGGAATGCATTTCATCAAAAAGAGGGAGATTGAAGACTCGGACCTTACATATATATCATTTTATATTCCATCAAGAGATCAGGTATAAGACTTCATCTATCACAAGGTTTTGATTAAAAGTCATTCTATCTCGCTTTAATGACTTTTCTCGATGATATAACATCTTTTCCGAGTGTTACGGAATCTATCGTATATATTCTCTTTTGACTCTAATTGACTCGGAAAGCATATTCTTGTTTATCGGTTCACACACAGTTTCTAAGTCACCCGGACAACACTCGGATACATTACATGTTCAAACACTTGTTATAGTTTGCATAAACTCAGTTCTCACTTCAAGATGTAAGTTTGATTGGATTACTATGTTAATTCATGTTTCTAAGTCAGCATGCTTGGTTTGAAAATTGGCCGTCTAGATCAAGTCTTTCCACTCGATGTTATTTACCCGACTTGCTTTTTCTCTAAACTAACTCAGATGGAATTTGAGTATAATGGATATTAGACTCGAAAATTTCATTTCTTTCGATTAAGATAATTATGCACTTAATTATCTTAATTAGAATTATTATTAATGTCTAATCTTATACCAAACTATTTTATAGTTTAAGAACCAAATTGATTTACTTTTGTAGGTTATTCAACCGAGGCTATCCTATTTTTGAATTACAAAAGTAACCGGCTTCAAAATGTCAAATCACCGAGCAGATAAGGCTTTTTCCACCTCCGACCAAGGGCCAAACACCGTGTCGGGGTTGTCTATTTCCAAAACTGGAAACCCGCAACGCTAAGCTCAACGGTGGTTTCCAACCTACTTTTCAGACACCACCACTGGATTGGGACTTCCAAAGAAGTCAAGAGACGTTGCCTAACGTTCACACCTCAACGGATATTTTCCGAGTGACTCGGAAAATCCATTGCAACGGTCACAAAGGACTTCCAGTCGGAAGATAGTCACAATGACTAATCTGCTTGGTTATCCATAAATAGAAGCCAATTCTCAAGACTTGAAGATTGCTAAACAACCTGTCAATACACGTACTTAAGCAAAAGTCATTATATTCATACTCAATCTTCTACTTACAACTCCAACTCTGTACTTAATATCTTTCTAAGTTGTATGGTCTTGTAATCGGTTTAGAAACACTCATTCTTACTTTCCGTGTAAGGTCCCTTGACTGAGTTGTAAAGGTTAACTCAGCTTAGTTGTCCCTAGCTGTAAAGGTTACCTCGGTTAAGAAGTACTAGATTAGATAAGGTAATTTCGAGTCTAGAAAAATCTTGTAAGGAATTGTCTAAGGGAACAATTCCGGTTGAGTCTTTCTACTCGTATTTTGTGGATTTAAAATAGTGGATTTGACTTGGTGCTTGGAATAGCACTGACCATGGTTTTCCGCCCCAAGAGGGTTTCCACGTAACTTTCTAAGTTAGCACTTTTCTTAGTCCAATCTAGACTTAGACTCTCCATAGAGTCATCCCTAGTTTTATTCTTCCATTACTTGCTTAAATTTCCTCATCACCATATTAACCCACCTCTAGGGTGACTTAGTCTCTCCAAGAGCAAACCTTCAAAAAGCAACTAGTTTCTAGCCATTAAACACCAGCAGACGTGAAAATAACTACTTCGGACATGGCTCGGACACTCGTATCGGGGTTGTTTGTTTCCAAAATCGGAAAACTCCAACTCTAGGCCCAACGATTGTTTCCATCTCGGTTTTCAATTACCACCAGTTAATTCGACAATCTTTTGGAGCCAAGAGCCGTTGCCCAATGTTCATATCCCAACGGATCTCTTCCGAGTGACTCGGAACACTACTAACAAGAAAGATAAGAAGGATAGAAAAGGTAAACACTCATCTCCTTCAAAGTTATCTTTAACTAAGAACTCTGGTTGTTTTAAATGTGGCAGCAAAGATCATACTTCTCGAGTAAGTTTTCAAGTAGTGTAGTGCTAAATTCTTTAAGCTTTTAGTGATTTGCTAATCGCTTCCTTAATCTTGTAGAGACGTCGATCGAGAGCCACTCCTTCCGATAATCTACCTAATGCGCCCGAGACATCATCCCAAACTCATGAACAACGAATGCCTTCTAGTAGTAATGCCGGATAAGGCTCGTCACAACATTCTTCATGGCGTACTCATCATAGGAGTGCGTCCGAAGTAGGACCTAGTGCCTCCGGGCCTAGTACCTCCGATACAGGACCTAGCCACTCCGAGGAGGGCTTGAACATCTTACCCTTGCAAGCCTTCGATCGACACGGGAGCCCTCTTTACATCCCTCGGTCCTCTTATAGCGGACCATCACATGGGGCTTCTTAGTCTCGGGACCAAGGAGGTGGCCGATTCTCTACGTCCTGTCTAGGAGGACTTCGGGGATTACATCTTCGATGAGGACTCGATGACAATGCGTAGACAATTCCTTGCCAATTCATGGACTTCTTGTAGGGTGTTTGTTTTGTTAATATATTATTTATTTTGTAATGAATACTCTTATGCAATGAGATGAAATGTAAGACTCAACTCTAAAAATGCGTTCTTTTATTTAGTATGATGCACAAAACTTAAGAAAAATACAAAGACAAAATTTTTAAAAAGTGGGCACTAGCCCTCATTCCCCCTAAAAGAAAATAATAATAAAGAGAAATAGAAAATCTTAGGTGCATAGTCCAAGTAAGGTGCGCTCCACGAGCTGGGACGAGAAATAAAAATAACCAAGGACTCGCTCGGGCCCACGAGGAAGTACAAAATAGATTGGGCTCGAGGTGAGGCCGGTGCCGGTCATGCATGAGTCCTGCGGGGACTATAATGCCTTGTTGTTCTAATCATAGTAGGATTCGAAGAACTCAAGTAAAACACCTATAAATACAATCGCTCGACGCAACAAGAAATACACACACGAAAGCCTTTATCTAGTCGTAAAATATCCTCTTCTTACAACCATACGTAGAACCATGGACTTTATGACCGAATTAACTCTGATGGATACATGAGATGAGCAACATGGATAGGTCGGGGTTAGCTAATTATAGCCTAAATGTCCTCTTTAGCATTCGCCAGGTGAAAATTTAATGGCCTTTGCTAAGGGCTACCGTAGCTTATTGGAATCACCATCACCATTCTTTAGGTTCGGGGATAAGGAACTGTGCCCCCGCCCGAAGAGTTTGATGCAATACTAGGCAGTTTTAGGCAAACAAAACCAGTTGTTCCTAAATCCTCAAAAAATCTCCACGAAAAAGTACCAATATCTATTAAAATTGAGTAAAACGTATATAGGGTGGATCCTTATTGGGAATCGGGTTAGCTTAACCAATCTGATGAAGAATTACCACAACATGTATGCGTATGTTGAGTCCATCATCATCTCGAGACGGCAAGCTATAGTTACGTGCATGATAGGAGGATTCCCGCTAGTAGGGGTCATGAGGACTTGGCACCAACGTCTCTGCTAAGCCTGGTGGAAGAATTAGAGGATTATTGTTCCCTAACTCTAGTAATAGTTGCAAAATCAAAAATTAGTTTAGACCGAGTTGAAGCTAATGCTGAACGTAATTTCCATGGTAGCCCCTATTATTGCGGGTAAGCACTAAAACCAAACGGAAGCAAACAACGATAAACTAGGGCCATAAGATGGCGGTCCGGTGCCGGCCAAAGGCTGAATGGCCTTTGGCTTATACCGAAAAACCTAACTTTCGTTCTCGCTTCGCCGACGCTATTTTTATTGTTTCGATTTTGCTCCTATTGGGTCTAAAAAGTTAAACTTTGACCGTGGAGGACATAAATTTTTTATTTTGCATCCGTGATGTACGGATCCGGCTAATGGAACATCTCGAAACTCATCAAAGCTCCTCCTAAGTTAGACACGTACTTAGCAACTCACTTACGCCAGTGGAAACGAACATCGGCGGTAGTCAATTGTCCCGCTTCCCAATGGGAAGAATATCTCAAAAATCACAAGCAATGACCCATTATGACATGTTAAGCTTTGGAAGGTGTTCCAGTTCAAAACGCATACTCGTACAGAGCATCCATACATCCGTCTATTGAGCGAGGAGGAGAACATGTATTACTTTATGAGCCGTGTGTTGAGGCAAATAGGTAGAGAACAAGTAATACAATTATTGGATTGTATCTAGACCGCAACTTTTAACTTGTTTAGAGGACACGGTAGCTCTTGATGGATCGGGTCATGGCCCGAATACTTGGAAAGGTCTTTTGAAACCGTTGACTTCGTGGCCTTGCTCGAACACCCGACAGAGTTGAAAGTACTACCGTTTCTCCCTATTATCTAGAGTGGATAATAGAAGTCGACCCCAAGCGATGAAAAGCGCTAAGACTTAGAGAGCTAAACCCCGAAGAAGTCATTCCTGCTGCTGCCCCTCTCGTAAATTTATGAAGTAAACCCTCGGATTGCTACACGCGTTCGTCGAAAAGAAACTGAAGCTAAAGAAAATGAAGAAAGGAGAGCTCGTTGAATCAAAGAGCTAAAGGAACACACCCAAGACGAGGAAACTAAGTCTAGTGATCCTAAAGGAAAGAAAGCAAAAATAGACTAGGACTCGAATTCTTAGAAATTTAAGGTAGAATAAAAGGAGGATTAGTTTTACCTCTTTAGAATAGTGTTTTGTTTGTTTTACAAGTAGTATGCTTGCAATTAAATTCCTTTTGTTAGCTATGTATTTAGGTAAGTAGTAGGCTTACCATTTATTGAATGAAAGTAAGTTATGCTATACTTTCATATTTTTATTGCTCACTTAGAGGTAAAATAATAATAATAATAAAGAAAAACCAATATACATATTGGACCGTCTAGTTGGACTATCTAACAAATAAACGAACCAAAGAAAACCGGAAGAAACAAAAGGAAAATCGTGGCCCGACCAGTCCACCGTTGAACGGGTGGTGTGCCTTGGCCAAGCCTAGTTAGGTTAGGCTCGGCCCACTACCTAGGGGTATGCTAGGCGTAATACTTCTTCAATCGATCTAGATTGGTATACTCGAAAAATCTCTTCTCCTTCTAAATAACTTAATTTTACTACTCCGCGGGTAAAATCTAATTAAGTACGAATAGGCCCCGTCAATTGGGCTTAAATTTCCCTCATGGATCCTGAATTGGAGCTCTTACCTCTCTAAGGACCAAATCCCCAATTTGCAATTTGCAAGGCTTAACCTTCTTATTGAATGCCTTGGATATACGAGCTTAGTATATTTGGACATTATGCAAGGCGTTGAGGCACCTATGATCCAATAATACTAATTGTTCATAACGTGCTCTAGCCCACTCAGCCTTTAGAATCGACTTTCAGCAATTATCCTTAACCAAGGAATGGCAATTTCAACGGAAGTACTGCTTCCATGCCATAGACTAGAGAGTATGGCATTGCTCCCGTGGAGGATCTAATAGAAGTTCTCTAACCGCACAAAGCGAAAGGTAATTTATCTAGCCAATCCTTCTAAGTAACTAGCATTTTCTCCACTATTTTCCGGATGTTCTTATTAGCGGCTTCAACTCGCTCTATTGGTCGGAGGACGATATAGGGAAGATTTATGATGCTAGATTTTAGACTTATCCAACAAATCCGCTCCTTCCTTCTTAAAATGTCTACCATGGTCACTTATAAGCTTAAGGGGCACTCCATAACGGCAGATAATATTCCAGGTGATGAATTTGGCTACTGTTTCGACATCAAGGTTCCATAAAAGTTGCTTCTACACATTTGGTAAAGTAGTCGATTGCTACTAACACAAATTCATGACCACCTGTTCCTTTATGAGTCACCTGGCCAATAATGACTATTTCCCAAACCGAAAATGGCCAGGGTGAGGATAGTGTAGTGAGAAATGATAGGGGTTGGTGTTGTAAGTTTGCATACACTGACATTTATGGCACCTTCTAACAAAGTCGTTATAGTCCGCTGCCATAGTTGACCAATAATAACCAAGGCTCGAACCTTCTGGACCAACATTCTATCATTCGAGATGAGGTTCGCATTCTCCTCCATGAATCTCTTCCATGATGAGCTTTGCTTCATGTTGATTGACACAAAGTAAGTCGATCCCGAAGTTAGTTTTCTTGAACAATTGTCCTTGATTAAAGAAGAATTGTGCAGCCAACATCCCGATGGCTCGTTGAGCTCTAGGTGTGGAGTCCAAAGGATATTCTTGCTTATCCAAATACTGATAAATATCATGATACCAACTGGTATGGTCGATATTAGATACTTCTAAGGTGTACATGTGTGCAAGCCGACTTTGTCACTCGATGTGAACAAGCATTGAGTGAATGCCAATAGGAATATTAATCGTGGATGCTAACTTCGCTAGTGCATCCACAAATTGATCATCATCCCTAAGAAGGTAGGTGAAGGAAATCTTCTCGATTTGTTTAGATAATTCGTCAAATTGATCATCACGCTATCTTACTACCGATAGTCGATTGCTCAATTATATACTTAATAGGATTCATAGGTGCTAACACATGTATCGTGTGGGCTAACATGTAGTGTCCGAGCTTCGAATAGCCCAAACTAAAGCCAAAGATGTCTTCTCTAGTAGTGTATATCTAGTCTCATAGTCCACGAACTTCTTACTCGGATAATAGATCGCACGTTTTTCTTTTCCATCCTGCTGAGCTAACATGGCTCCCATAGTTGTCTCTATTGTGGTGAGATATAAAAGCAAAGGTTTCCCGATTGGGGTGGAACCAACACTCGGAGGATTAGTTAGGTATTCCTTAACCTTCTCAAATGCTTGTTAGCACTCGGTATCCCATATGGGCTCGGATCCTTTCTTTAACTTCTTGAAAATGGGTTCACGGACCATACTCGGTTTTGATATGAAACGACTAATGTACTGCAAACGTCCTAGGAAACCCCTTATCTCCTTCTCCGTACTTAGTGGATGGATTTCATGAATAGCCTTGATCTTGGATGGATCAATTTCGATTCCTCTAAGACTCGACGACATAGCTTAACAGTTTACCGGAGGTTACCCCAAAGGCACACTTTTCGGGGCTAAGGCGTATGTTATACTTTTCGAGTCCGTGGAAGAATTTTCTCAAGTTGGGTAAGTGCCCCGCCCTGTCCTTGGATTTTATGATCATATAATCTACATATACTTCGGCTTCTTTATGGATCATATCATGCAGTAATGTCATTGGTGTCCTCCGATATGTTGCACCCGTATTTTGAGCCCAAATGGCATCACCACATAGCAATAAAGTGATGAAGGTCGTCTTTTCCATGTCTTCTTCAGCCATATTCACTTGATTATACCCGGCATAACCATCCATGAACGATAGCAAAGCATGACCTGTCTGTATTATCTACCGGAAGATCGATATGAGGCAATGGGAATTCATCCTTTGGATTGGCCTTCTTTAAATCCACGAAGTCAACGCAGATACGAACCCTACTATCTTTCTTTGAGACTGGAACTATATTTGCTACCCATTGAGGATAATAAACCCAGCCTCCAACTATTTCTAAACCTCTTCCTTAATTTTCAAGGCCCATTTTCATCCTTCTCAATTTTTGTTTAACTAGCTTAACATCTTCATAAAGCGAAATTTTGTGTTCTGTTATACTCGGATCTATACTCAGCATGTCTTCATAGGACCATGTAAAGAAATCGATGAACTCTATAAGGAGTGAAGTGAATTGCTTATGCTCTTCTGCATCCAAAGTTTTTGCAATCTTAACCTCTTAGGGTTGATCGATTGGGCCCAGATTGATTGTTATTGTTTCCTCTATTATTAGTGAGAAATTTTCATGATCTTCCATAGCATTTATTAATTCTTTAGGAATTTCTTGTTTATCATTAGAGGCAAAACAATTAAGAGTAAAAGGAGGCAAGGAGTAAGTAGAAAAATTCACTTTATTGAATGAGGAAACGAGAACATCGGACTCGAAGCAAAAGCGGAATTGGAACTAGAAACAACAAAAGAAGAAGAAGAAATACATGCCCTAACACTAGACTCGGAAGGAGGGTGGGCTCCTAGGCTAACAGCAAATTCTTGGCCCTCCTCAAGCATCAATCCAAGTGATATGCTTGGACCCTTCTATATCAACATCGGTGATAAACCCGGATGGATCAAACCGTGGATGCGACATAGCTCGCGATAGTAGTGAGACAGAGTTCCCTTCTAGATTACCCTCTTGACGGAACAGAAGGCCAAAAAGATTATTTCTAGCGAGATTGGTCCAATCTGATGTGGATTGTCCCTTTTAAGGAGATGAGGTGCCTCCTCTTCCGGAATATAGCGAGTCATTGAAGATTTCTAGACCAGGTACTAGGATACCCTTCTCCTTGATGTAATAGGGCTCAGGAAAACCATAATAAGGAAAGTTATCTCCTTCTCTCATAAATTGTCCATTCAAGGTACAAGGAAATGGCTTAATAGAGCGGATTGTGTGTGATGCGAGTCCTCTTTACCTGGATTTCCCACTTAGCTTGAGTTATTTCCTTAGTGGTAGGGTGATAGCCTAGCCCAAAGTTTGTAATTATTAGTGGGTTTAAGGGGTGGAAAAATAGGGTGGTAAACCCTTCGACCTACAACAAGACTTGGAAAATACCCATTCCTCCTAAGCATCGATTGGATACTAGGGTTTCCATAAGGGTTAAAGGTAAAAGTGCTTCATCCCTTTCTAAGGCAATGACAGTTTCAAATCCGTACAATTCTTCATCATTAGCATCATGCTCAATCTCCACTACAAACTCTTTGGAAGTGATAGTAGCACAAAGATTATCCCCATTGACAGTTATGACCTGACCTTTGATGATCATTTTGACCTACTAATGCAATGTAGAGGGCACTTGCTCGATGATCGTGCAACCAAGGGCTAAGGTGCCATTAAAAGGGTTTTTGTTATTACTTGGTTTCTAGGCAGCCTTAGGCGGGGAAATTAGCCATTTTGCAACATATCTTCTAGTTTGTTCTTGAATGTCCAACATCGTTCGATGATCGTGTCCTTGTGCACAATGGTATTTGCAAAATTTTCCTGTGTCTCAATTCTTAGATTGTTTCACGTTTTTTATTCTCGCTCTAATAGGTGGTAACTCTATTTTCCCTTTCTCCAAGAGATGATCAAGGGCTTGAGTATAAGTAGTATCTATAGGAGTGTAATCGGTATACTGTTGAGGGCATTGTCATTTGCACCCATGGTAGCATTGCGGCATTGGTGGTTTTCTTATCTTTGGAATGATAATTACCTCTATATCTGGTCGCGACTTTTGTGGTCGTGGTGGATAGTTCTTCTTCTATCAGCAAGCTAGCTAATCTAAGGGTTGAAAATATCATCATGGATAGGAATTTGAGGTGCTGATTATAATTAGGTTGAAGGTTCTTCACGATGATACGGACTTGATCTTTCTCCGAGGGTCGGTCAACCATGTGGGCTGCCTTTGCGCTCCATCTGGTTAGGAAATCAGTGAAGCTCTCCTTCTCACCTTGCTTGATTAATTTCAAGTCTCTAAGAGTAACGGGGTAGATCCGTGTTATAGGAGTATTGATGGAGGAACTCCTTACACAAATCTGTCTAATTGGCAACCTTACTTGGGTCAACCGCGTTGTACCACTTCATGACATCGGTATAAAATGTCCAAGGGAAGATGATGTGGTAAGTGTCTTCAGGAATGTTCTTAAGAGTCATTTCTCCCAAGAAGTTGCTTACGTGATGATGGGGATTCTCGAAACCTTTGAACTTAATATCATGCATGGTAAACTTAGGAGGTAGTTTACCCTTAGGAATTGAAATGAATCCCTTATGATCAAAATAATGATTGCTTAACATGCATGACTCCCTTAACATCTGTTCTATCTTATCTATACAGGAATCGAGACCGAGTTTTGGATTCGAGGCTTAGGGGATTCATGTTTAGGACTATCCGGAGAAGATTCGACGGATGGAGGTGGTATAACCAAAGCCATTTCCCTCTTCACACGCTCAACTTCTTCAGCCTTTTCTCTTCTCCTACGTTCAACTTCCTCATCTCTCTCACTAACCTCAATAGCCCTTATGATTTCCTCAAGATCTCTTGATATAGAGGATATATATTCCTCTTGATCACTCAACTTGGTTTCCACCTTAGCTATATTCTCATTAAGCATATTGAGGTTAAGATATTGTTCGAGATTGGGATCTATTGGAGGGGAACTCTTTTTAGGTATTGTCTTAGAACAAGGAGTGGATTGTGATGATGTAGTATGCACCGAAGCTTGTCGTACCGGTGTAGATCATGAAGTTGAAAGAAATGATGATGTGCCGGACTCCATGACTAGACGTTCTAATCTTTTAGAGCTTGGATTACGACGATACTCGATTGCCGTAGACTTCCCTACTTTGCAACCCAAAGAATGAGGTTTAGGACCATGTGAGAGAAGATCACTTTTAGGAGGAAGGGACTCAAGCGCAAGACCCGAAGAGACTAAGGATGCTTTTATTTGGATGCACATAAAGAATGCAATGATGATATGATATGATGAATTACTTAATAAAATGTTTCCTATATGATAATGCATTTCTTTATTTGTGGTGAACTTTAGACTAGATGCAAAGTGAGAGAGACAAACCTACTTATCCTAATATAAAATGATTTTTCTTTCTTGACTAATGTAAATGAACTTACTTAATATGAGATTATTTTATTTGGCTAATGCAAATGGACTCACCTAATATGAGATGATTTTATTTAGCTAATGCAAATGGACTCACCTAATATAAGATTATTGCAAATGGAATGTAACAATGCAAAAGAAAATAAAAGGATTGGACAATAAAAAAGGGAACTTTCGGTAGGGCCCTTTCACAAATAGCAACTACTTATTCTATTAGAAAGATAATTTTGGAATGACACGGAAAATGCAAACAATGGACCAACCCTATTAGGAAAAAGGCATTTTGACTTTTGGCTAAATGCACATAATGGACCGACTCTAGGAAATTTATTAAAGTGTTTTATTTTCACCCATGCAAGGGTCTAAATCAAGCACTCCTCACCTATTCCTAAAGGCTCATAAGCAAAAGATTAAATCTAAAAACACACACATTCATCCAAGCATGCATATGAAGTCCGAGGGGCACCTAAAAGTCCAAAAGTTCTATGGCCCAAGAGTTCAAGAGTCCGGATACATGGTAATACGTAGTTCGAAATTTGGTCCGCCATGGGTTGCACGGATAAGGATACCAACCAGAATTCTGGTGCCTCTCGGTGAACCCCCAAGATGGCGTGCTACGAGGGAGGAGGTACCATTTCCTCGAGCAATCAAGCGTACTTGGGCCCGCCTACGAAAACCGAGTGGGAGCCTCTCTCTAGAAAGGGTACACGGGGGTATAATAAAGTTTTCCTAGGGTCCAAAACAATATTTAAACTAGTTCAAAGGTTGCTAAATGCGGGATTTCTAATGCAAACACATGACTAAAATACACTACTCAAATTTTCAAGTTTCGCCCCTTTAATAAAAAGTTATCCCCAACGGAGTCGCCATGGTAAGAACCACGCGCCGAGCTTCTCCACTTGTGTCGGTGTCTTTTTTGAAGATTGATTTTGAAGATGGTTTTAGAAAGTGAATTTTGGAATGTGAGGATGAACCTTTTATGAAGATTTCTGAATTTTATAAAATCAAGTTGAAATGAATGAAATCATATTTGATTGGCAGCTTTATTAATAATTTATTTTAGCAATTATTTTAGAAGTCTCGAGATCTTATTTTCTAATTAAGGACTAAATGATATTAGGGTTATGATTCTACCGTGGGGCTTTAGGGCCGATTGGTGTGAAAACACCAATCTAGGCAAGCCACCACTGCTACCCCCACGGTGCTGGTCGCAGCCTACACCAAGGAAAGGCGGGCACCGGCCGGAGGCCGTGTCCGGTGAAACCAGCCTCGGTCTTTTCCCGATAGGCGGATCCGAACCTAAGATCATTTTTCCTACAACCGAAAAACACCAAAATGCGATTTTGTGTAGAACAAAACATAAAATAAGGGAGTCGGCAGATCAATTTTTCAAAAGGAAAAAACTAACAAAAATGCAAAAAGAAAACTTGCTCCTTCAATCTTAATATGGAATAAACTAAGACTGAAAAAGAGTAAAACAATTACTCCATCGGTCTTGAACCGAGAATCGAATTCGGGGGCAAGGGTACGAAATATACGGATAAATGCTTCCATTCCGCCCATCCGAAGACAACCATTACTAGTTCGAGTAATGTATTAATAAAGATGTAAGAAAACAAACATACAACATGTGAAACAAAATTAAATCAACCAAAACATAACAAGGAAAACGATAAATAAAAGCGATAAAAGAAAGAAAAGCGGGAAATAAAAGATTACATCGATCGGTCGAGAAGGAAATTAAAGCAATTACATATCTTAAACTACAATACAGAAAGCAAATAAAACTTAAATAAATATAACCGTTCGAAGCTGGAATATGGCCCTAAGGTTGTCCCACCTTGCCGATCCGGATCTTCTTGCTGGATCTCTCGATGAAATGGCGACAATCCAAAGAAAAGGGCTAGTTTTGTGAATTGTGTCTAGGGTATGGCAATGATCAGTTGAATGAGTGCCTAGAGATCAGAATAATAGAATATTCTTTAGCTCTTTGCCCAAATTCAACGGTGAAAGATGAAATTTTATAGAAAATTCGGCAGAGTAAGGGTTAGATGAGAGTATTCAAGTTGGCTTTCAGCAGCGTGATGTTAACGTAGGAAGTCTGTGTGGGAATAAGAGCCAAGGCTCTCTATTTATAGGAGAGGACCTAGGTCACAAATGACCTAGGGTTTGCCTCTTATTAGCCGTCCAAACAACTGAAATAAAATCGAGTCATTCTTTCGGAGGTAGAATGGATCGGAAGATGATAAAACCGGATAGAACCAGGTTAAAGAGAGGAGGCGGGCGCCGGCCAACCAGACCCTCCTAGGGTTTCATGCCATAATTATGTCTCCGAGGACTCTCCAAGCTCAAAATGCAGCATTCCACCACGCTTCTAGAAGGCTGGCGCTAGCCACGACGTTGTTTAGAGGGGAAACCTTCTAGCTTCATGTGGACTGTCTTGTGAAGCCTAAAACGCATTGCTTTGATGCTCCCGATCATGAAATACAACACTTTAACGTTGTCTTCGGGTCTTCGACTCCTTGTCCGACTTGAACAAAAGTAGAATATGGTATTCTGTACTTGGAATTTCTCGGCACACGTCATGGGACTCCCCAATCTCTAAAGGCTTGGCCCAACTCTTGGACGGTCCGAAAGAAAAGAGGATCCGTGGACCGACCCAAGGCGAAAGGATATTTAAGTGGGTTTTGGGTGCTTTGTGGTTCACTTGCTTATGTTGCATCGATCAATCACAATTCGAAATCCAAATCCACAATAGGACTCGGGATTATCGTCATTGGGCCGACAAAACAAAACACGAAATAACAAGATAAAGAACGACAAGTTTTAGGTGTCTATACCTAGGCATCAAGCTTATCCTCTAGTTTTGCAACAAACTCGTGAATAGGGCCATGATGGGAGTTTGCTTTAACTAGTTGGCCATTTTTGGAGGAGGATTTTGTTTAGACCTTGGGCGGCAAGCTAGTGTCACTAGTAAAGATGGCGAACACACTGGTGTGGTATGTGGACGTATCGATGTCGACCGTATCGGTGTTGATGTAAATTTCTTACTTCCTAGGCGCTTCATGCCAGGATTCCCGACTTGCATAGGATTTCTTATCCTATATCCCAAAAGAGTATGCTCAAGATTGGCTCGTAGAAGAATTTTTAGGGGAGATGGGGCTTAAATGCTTGACCCAAGGAAGACTAATCCTAAGAGAAAAGAAAACGATATGCTCTTTTATTAGGATGCACATAAAGGGATGTAAAACAAATGGAAAGGAATATATACATTGATTTTATACCTTAATTTGGGATGATTCTATGATTTGGATAGTGCGGAACTGAAATGTATAGATGATTACTCCTAATCGAACATGAATTTGTTTTTGGCTAAATGAGAAATGAAAATGCAAAGCGGACTCACCTAATCTGAGATGATTTTTAATTTGGCTAATGCAAATGAAAGACTCTCTTAATTAGAGATGAATTTTGAATGGGCTAATGCAAAATGAATGGACTCACCCTAATTGGGATAAAATTTAAATTAGGCTAATGCAAAAATGAAATGCAAGATTGGAATCACCTATTTTGAGATGAAATCTGAATTGGGCTAATGCAAAAAGAATGGACTCACCCTAATATGGATGAATTTATTTTTGCTAATGCAAAAAGGAAATGCAAATATAAACTCACCTATTCCGATATGAAATTTATTTTGGTTAATGTAAAAATGATATGCAAAATTTGGACTCACCTATTTGAGATGAAATTTATTTTGGCTAATGCGAAAAATGAAATGCAAAATTTGGACTCACCTATTTGAGATGATTTTGACTTTGGCTAAATGCAAATATGGACTCGCCTTAATTGAGATGAATTTTATTTGGGTTAATGCAAATGAAATACAAAATTGGACTAACCTACTTTGATATGATTTTGACTTTGGCTAAATACAAAAATGAAATGCAAAATTGAACTCACCTACTTTGCGATGATTTTTGATTTAACTAATGCAAATATAGAATGAATGGATTGACCTAAAAGGGAATGTAATTTTGTACTTTTTGGCTAAAATGCACATAGTTGGACCGACTCAAAGTTTTTATTTTTGCACCCATACAAGGATTATTCAGTGCTCCTCACCTATCCCTAAAGGCTCACAAGTAGAAGATTAAATCAAAAAACACACACACTCGTTCAAGCATGCAAATGAATGAGGGGACCACCTAACAGTCAAAAGTTCTATGGTCAAAGAGTTCAAGAGTTTGGGTACATGGGTTGCACGAGATAAGGATACCAACTAGAATTCTTAGTGCTTCTCGGTGAACTAAAGGGTTTAGCCCAAGAGTGCGTGCTACGAGATAGGAGGTACCGTTTCCTCGGACAATCAAGCCTAGTTGGACCCGCCTAAAGGAACCAGTGGGGGCCTCTCTCTAGAAAGGGTAAACAGGGGTACAATAAAGTTTTCCTAGTGGTCTAAAAATAGTATTTAAACTTGTTCAAAGGCTGCTAAATGCAAGATGTCTAATGCAAGCACATCATTAAAACACACTACTCAAATTTTCATGTTTTGCCCTCTTAGTAAAAAGTTAATCCCCAGCGAGTCACCACTTGTAGGAACCACGGCCGAGCTTCCCTACTTGTGTCGGGTTTCTCTTTTAAAGATTAATTTTGAAGATGGTTTTGAAAGTTGATTTTGGAATGTGGGCATGAACCTTTTATTAAAATTTCGAATTTTTATTAAATCTGATTTAAAGCGAATTAGGCAAAGTTTGATTAACGATTTTTATTAATCATTTTAGAAATTATTTTAAGAACTCTCAGGATATTATTCCTTAACCGAACGATAAATAAAATTAGGGTTTTGAAAATGCCGCGAGGCTTTAGGGCCATATGAGTGTGAAAACACCAATCCGGATCGAAGCCCCACCTACCGACCACTTGGTGTAGGCGGCAGCTGCACCCGGTGGTGGCTAGCACCGGCCAAAGGTTAGGGCTGAGGAAATCAGCTTCGGCCTCCGCCCTGGCTGGTAGATCCAGAACTTATTTTCTTACTATTCGATCAAAAATAGCTCGGAAGCAGATTAATAGAAGTAAATCAAACGGAGGGAGTCACCAATTAGTCTTTAGGAAAGAAAAACTAACAAAAACTAAAATAAAGATTTGTTACTGTTGATCTAAATATGGGAAAACTAAGATCGAAAAAGGTTAACTTCATCGGTCTTTGAACCGAGAATCGGATTCGGAGGCGAGGGTACGAAACGTAGGGATAAACTCTTCCGTCCGCCCGTCCGAAGACAGCCATTACTAATTCGAGTAATGAGTTAAAATGATGTACAAAAGCAAGCAAACAACAACATGCGAAGCGAAATTAAAGCAACCAAAGATAGTAAAAGAAAGTGATAAAGATAGTAATAAAAGCGTAAATAAAAAGCGAAAGCGAAAGAAAAGCGAAAAAGGAAAAGAAAGCAAACACTAAAAGATTACATCGGGCGAGGAGGAATTAAAAGTGATACATCATTTGTCCACAATACACAAAGCAATAAAGAAAGCATAAAATAAAATAAACTGTTGTGAAAACTGGATCTATAACCACGAGGTTGTCCCACCTGCTGATATAGATTATGGATCCGGACCTCTTGATGCGACGGTGGCGAATAAGAGGGATTTTTGTGAGTTTTGGTGTAGGTAGATAGGCATATGTGTGACTGATGGAGTTTATGGATCGGATGTAGGAAGTGTGTTGGAAGTAGAGAAGGAATAGACTGAATAGGGACCAAGAGATCGGAATACCAAAGAGAGTATTCGGTAGCTCTTAGGCGAGTTTCAACGGCGTGATGCTAAGGCAAGAAGCCGTGTAGGAATGAGAGTCAAGACTCTCTATTTATAGGGACAGAGTTAGGTCAAGGAATGACCTAGGGTTAGCTCTCGGCCAGCGAGTCCAAAAGCAGCAGCAAAAATCAGGCGAGGATATTGTGAAGATTGAACCGAGATAGAGCCGAGAAAAAGAAGGGATAAAATTGGGAGGCGGGCACCGGCCAACCGGACGCCTTAAGGTGTCGTGCCCCATTGTGCTTCCAAGGGAGTCTCCGGGGCAAAACGCAGGTGTTCCACTTACTATTTTAGGGTGGTAGGCGATGGTCATAGCACATTTCCAAGAATGGAAAGTTTCCATTTTGGCGGGTTTCCATTTTTGGCGGGTTTCAATTTTGATGTGGGATGCGTGCTCCTAGTCTCGGGTGGACTGTCTTGGAGCCAAAACACAGCACTTTGATGCTTGTGATCATAAAATCAATGTCTAATGTCGTCTTGAGGTCTTCACCTACTTGTGTGGTTGGATCGAAGTGAAACGCAGATATTCGAGCTCGGAATTCCGGGTACACGACACAAGACACCGTTGTCTCTAGAAGCTTGGCCAAGTCTTGGATCGTCCAAAGGAAAAAGGGATTTTTGGATTGACCCAAGGTAAAAGGCTATTTATGTGATGGTGGGGGTTCTTTACGGCTTGCGGCTTTCGTCACACCAATCAATCACGGTTCGAGATCCAAAACATTGAGGAGGGGTGCAAGCTTGTTGCCAATCTGTTGAAGCTAATATTGGGAATCTTCGGGGCACATGGATCAATATGAGGAGCGTCGGCTCCTTGTAATGGAAGAGCGTAGGAGGTCATCCGAGGCAATGAGGAGGAATAAGGAGATGTTACGAACCATGTATTATCACCATGTGCAATAAGGAGGGCTTGTGTACGCTCCACCAGATTGGACCCCACCCGGCTCAGCTCCGGCTCCTATGGGAGCCGATGAGTTTATGAGTGTTTATTTCCCCACCCTAACTTTCTCATTGTATATCATTTGTGGGGTTCATCTTGTATGTCACTAGGGGGAACTACATGCTTATTGGGTATTATCTAATTTGACATCAATTCTCTTATCTTACCTTATCTAGTTGCTCCTTCGCCCCTATCATTTCAATTGATTCGTAATTATTGGCCATTTGAGGTGAACTGTGGGTTTTGATTGATATTGTTAGCCAACCGAAGGGATTTTTGATGAGATCACTTTTGAGTTTGTGGGTATGATATTGTATATAGTCCTTGTGTACATAGCTTTGTCTTTAGGGTTGTGTTTATTTGCCATGTGTACATATATGTTGTGTTTCGTTTGATGACAATAGGGAGATGCGTCATCATTCCGCTCCAAGGTATACACAAGTTATTACCTTTTTTCCCTCTTTGCGATGTATTTATTTCTTCCATTATTGGTAATCTCTTACTCCAATGAGGACATTGTCTGATTTTAGTGTAGGGGTGGTGAAGTCATGTACCCAAAATTTTTGTTTTTCCAGTGTAGTTTTGCTTAGCTATGGGGAGTTTTGTGTCATGTTGATGGGATTTTGACCCCTAATTACTTGGTTGCTAGTTATACATAGGTGGAATATGCATGATTGATCACTTAACCTATATTGTAGTTTTCGATTTTTTATAATAACCTCACCTCAAATGATTGATTTTGTGCCTACCTTGTTCACTAAACCATCACTTTGGGGATTGGGTTGCTAGGTTAGCCCGGAACCTTTGTTTACTTAGTGGTTTCATAATGCTTAAAAAAGTGTGAATAAACTTGGCACCATTGTTCATAGTCACTTGTCTATATCCATATCTTTAATTGACTTTGAATATGTGGTTGCTTTTGCTTGATTCCGGCACCTCTAATTGGGTTGTAAATAAGTGTTATGCATAAGTTACTAATAAAATCCCATAAGGGAAGATAAACCAATTATGTGATTGCTTTGTGTTCCTTCGGAGTACTTAAGGGCCTCAAAAACCCAAGAGCTACCCAACTAGACAAAGGGGCACCTGGAGTTGAGTTTTTGTGTGTGTTAATTTTGGAAAATTCAAAAAAAAAGAAGAAAGTTGAGTATTGAAGTCACTTAAGTAAGTGGAGGGGAACTGTGTTAGCTTTAACAACTTGATTCTCAAGGCTTGATGACACTTTGCACTTAAGCACCAAGGTGTACTTATCACTTGTGAAGTATAAGGTGAAAAATAAGAAATGCGGGGTGCATATGTGGTCTAAGTGAGTCTTGACTACATGTTTTGCTTGTATAGCTTTGTAACTAAGTTATAAGTGTCATAAATCCTATTGATGTGTAAATACTTTACCTTTTCTTTGTATATATCTCATGTTTTTCGAAAAAAATTCCAAAAATATTTCAAAGATTTTGTGTGTATATCTTTTACAAGCCGTCACAAGACCTCACTCGTCCACTTGGGCTACCATGGGGTTTAAAGGGCTTGTTGCATGTGCTAAATGCAATCGTTACACCTACGAAAAGGTTATTTCCTGTGCTCGAGGACGAGCAAAATCTAAGTGTAGGGGTATTTATTCGGGCTTGTACTAAAACAATATTGGTACTCCTAACACTAGTATCTTACAATTTTGACTAATTTAGACTTGTTATTTATGCTTTTATGCTTTGTTAGGTAAGAGGTTAAGAAACAAGAAACTCATAACTATCAAGGATTTGAGGAGCCAAATGAAGGTTCAAGGGTCGAGCTCAAGAAAGCGAAGGTCAAACAATGAAGAAAGAAGCTCCATGAACATGGCACTCTAGTGCCGGTATTTGTCATGACTGTGCCACTTGGCACGACCATGCCAAAGTGGATTTTTGTTGTTTTGTGACAGAGTGTTGGCACGGTCATGATCTGTGCCAAGTGGCACGACCGTGCCAAGTTAGATTTTGGATGTATAAATACATTGTTTCGACCCCGAAAGCGAGTTCATTATTTTAGGATAGTTTAGGATTTGTCATCAATTTTTCTGTTTAAACTCTCTTGCTATTTTGATCTTGAATCAATGCAAGTTTAAGTTTTTCTATTTTCATTTGATTCCTTTGCTAATTTTATTTAGTTTGATGTTAATTTCAAGCATTTTGGTTGATGCTTTGTTTCAATTCTTGCAAAAATCCAATCCAACCCCCTTTTAGGTGAGAGAAAGGGTAAAAGTGAGTAAAGACTCACTTTGATTAGGTTAGAGGTTTTTCCTTACTTTGCAATCTTAATCACCACTTAAGTTGTATTAGTGTCATTGATTTCTCTCTTTTCCCCTTTCTCTTTAGTTTTTCAATATTAGACACACAAAATGAGTACCTTTGAATGAAGAAATTTGCTTGAGATTGGAAAGGGAAGTGATATTGGAAGTGCTTTAAATGTGTAACTTTCCCTAATATCTCTCTTTTTACATTTTTTTAATTGTGGCTATTTAGGATTGTTGTTATTACTTTTCTAGTTGGGGATATCTAGGATTGTTAGTAGTGTTTGAATAATTGTGAAATGGGTGATATCTTGAGCAATAAGTTTGGTTGTTAAGCCATGTGAGCTTTGATCACCCTTAGATAGTGTAGTTGTAGTATGATTGTTAGTTTTAGTGTTATTTGTTTGCTAATTTAGTAATTTATTTTTTAACCTCATTCAATCAAAATATTAGTGGTAAGTACATACTCCATCCTTGAGGATGACATTTTCTAAACCTTTGAATTACGACAAACATACATTCCGAGACTTCTAAAATTAATTTCAAAAATACAATGATTTTTAAATCACTAATCAAGCCTTCATAAAATCTCTCTTTCAAAAATATTATTGTTCGCTTGATAAGAACACCTCGCGTGAAGTCGAAATTCATTGGTAAACTCAATCCGCTTCCTTACGGGGACGAGCCTTGACTCCTACACGCATTAGCCAAATTTTTTCAAAAATAAAAATCATATAAAAATCATTCTTAAGCGAGTGATTATTAGTGCCTCTAAAATTAAGTGGTGTCTCAAAAATTTGGCCTCGCTAAGTTTGTTATATGAAACACTCACTTCAAATTTTGTCTTGTATAATACATTAGTTACAACAATTACAATAAGGGTATGTTTGGCCTAATTTATAAAAAAATTATTTTTGTTTCTTAGAAACAGTTTTTCTAAAAGTATTTATTAAAGAAATTTAAAGTGTTTGGCCTAACTTATATGGAAATAGTTTTTGAACATTAAGTTATTTGGCCTAAATTTTTTCTAACTATTGCTTATTAGTATATAATTTATATCGTTTTCCTTTTTTGTATTATGATTATTATTTAATATTTTTTATTAGGATAATACTTTTTTTTCTTTGCTAGATCAAGAGATTTTTTTTTTTATAACAATTAAATTTTATGTATTTATTTTAAGAGATAATATATATATAAAAATATGCATATATATAAAATTTAAAATAAAAACCTTTAGTAAATTAAAATAATGAGTATAATGCAAAAGAATGAAGAGAGAGAGAGAGAGGGAAAGATAACGTGAGGAGAGGGAGGGAGAGAGAGAGAGTGTTGTATAAAATGTAAAAGAAGAAAGAGAATGTGGGTAGTTAGTAATTATAGGGGAAGAGAGAGAATGGAGAGATAATAGACCCCAACTCATCAAATTCTAAGAAACGAAACAACAATTTATTATTTTTGCTTCGAAGACAGTTATTTGAAAATTTGTTTTTCAAAAACACTTTTTAATTTTTAAGAAAGTAGTGTTTGACTTAATTTCTGTTTTTAAAATATAAAAGCTGAGAATTAAATTAGGCCAAACACCCACTAAGTCCACCGATTGAATTTATCTTAACTGCACCTTTATTCATCAGTCTCGATAAGTAAAGATTAGCGGGCCCTTAATTTTTTCAAAGAAGGATCCTTACGTTTGTTATCAGTATATTAATTAATAAGATAAGGCTTAAGACACACAGACATATATATATATATATATATATATATATATATATATATATATATATATATATATATATATATATATTGGAAGATCTTTTTGATATGTTCAAGCAATAATATAGATGGCTTGACTCATATAAATCAAACAAACTGGCGCATAATCTGCGATGCGGAATAGCATTAATTAAGCACTCAATCTTCAACGGGGCTTCTTGGACCAGCAAGAAAATGGGAACTTGTAATTAATTGAAAAAATTATCTATTTTGATATGCAAATCACATGTGAATCAGCAGTAAATTGTAAGCCAGGCACTAGCATGGCAATATCAGATTGTACCTAATTTCAAGATTGACTTGCCAATAAAAATTATATAATAGATTTCACGGTGATTTGTGATTTGTTAACATATATAGTCACGTTGAAATACACGCTGGAATAACAAGATGACTCTTGGGGTATGCGCCAACTATCTTGTAAAGGTGGTTACTGAAGTTCATAATACAATAACTAACATTTATTAAAAAAAGAAACAAAATGGCCAAAGAGGAATATATAAGTAGGAAGATTAAGTAAAATTATTGTCTATGAGTTTTGGTGTTTGTTTTTGCAGATTTTACAACTGGATTGGAGAAGGCCCCTCGCGCCTCCCACAAAAAAAAAAAAAGAAGATTTAAATCAAATCCTTAGAGAAGGCCTTGATTCTTTTGCAAGGGTGAGAAAAAGTGCATTCATCATGTGATAGTTTCTCATACGCTATTGGGATGCATATTTAACTAAATGTTAAAATTATATGTCACTTTAAAAATGCTAACTTAAAACAAATTGATTATTCAATATTCCATTTTTGTTATTTTTAGTATAATATGGAGAAGAGATCTACATATGCCTACAATTTTCTTGATCTTTGTTGTTATGTTGATGTGGTGTAGCATTTGTGGACAATATAATCTTCCAATACAAAAGACTATACCTGACACTAGAGAAGGCAGTGGGGCAAGGAATCTTTGAAACTGACGGACCCCCGCCATGCAATGGGGGAAAAATCCCTGTTGGGGATGGGGATGGGGATGGGGATGAAGTTAAAAACCATATCACCATGCAGGAACGAGGAAGGGGCTAAATTTTTACCTCGCTTGTCCCCGCTCCCCTACTCCGGGAAAAATCCACATCCCTAATTGGGGAAAAATGCCCTTCCCTCGTTTTTGTTTTTTAAAATTACATCCATATACTTATATTTTAAAATTTGTGTGCATGAAAGATGAGGTCTTATGGATACTTTTTCTTCGAAATAAAACCTTCGGTATATAATGTTTTCACTTAGCCGCCCCATTCACCCACCGACGCATGCCCCAGCCTGTCTTCCATCTCCCTCCCCTCCTCCCAGCCTCGTCTCTGTTTGCTTGCAGCTCTCTCACTCTCTCCGTCTAGACCACTGCCATGCTTGCACTCTCGTTGATGACAGTCTTCTCTAACTCTCACTTTAACTGCTCTCTCACCCACCCATGCACCCATGTGGCATGCCCACACCCCTATCTGTCATCCTGACTCCCTCCTCCCAACCCAATCCCATCGCCTTGCTTGTGTCTCTCACATTCCCTGGCTAGACCCTCCATTGACTGTACTCTCGTTGGCAACGATCCTCTCTCACTCTATCTCTCCGGGTGTTATCTCTCACATTAGCAACATGACGATGGGTCTCATCTCTCATATTGCTGGTGGTTTGTCATTCTTTCATTATTCTTGCTTTGTATTATTCTTCATATTTGTATTCACTACTAGAAACAATCACTTGTGCCACAAATTATGCCACAAGAAACATATGCCATGGGAATTTTTTTGTTAGTACATGTTTTTATATATATGAAATAATAAATAAGCCACAATTTTATAGCAAAAAATTACTTGTGCCACAAGAAAATATTACACATGGTAATAATATGCTACAAGTATAAATTATTGTGGTTAAACATTACTTGTACCATGAATAAATAGTATCATGCCAATAATACGCCACGAGCATAAATTACTATGGCAAAAAATTACTTATGCCACAAGTGTATACTACTTTAGGCAATAATATGTCATGATTAGAAATTCTTATGGCAAAGGTTTATATGCATATCGAATATAAAAAAATGATGGAAATTTTAGATGGTGTTTAATTCAAAAATATATTGGTTGTGTAGCCTTTATGGCCTACTTTTAAATAAAACTAATATATATTTTTTACCATTTTTATCTGTTTTTTAATTTAAAATAAGTAATAATAAGTTGAACCAAATGAAAAAGTCACCAAAATAAATATGAGAATGGCAACATGTTAATTTACAACATTATTAGAATTGTCACCGTTGATAATCTAAGGAAATAATTTAATGTGTTGTCTTCTAATTATGTAAAGTTTCATTACAATAGCAACAAAAATATGGCCTTTGACGACATTTTGACAACAAGTAAATTAACAATTGGTGTTTTGCCCAACTGTGCGTGGTACAAGAGAGAGAGGAGGATGTGACACCGAATTGTAATAAACGTCACCGCCATCGGCCATTGTTTCTTCCTTTGAGAGGCAGTTTACCATGAACCAATGACTAGGGATGGCCAAGGAGGTCAGGTTACGGCAATATAGTCCAAACATGAAAAGAGAGAAGAAAAAGTTTGTGAGGATCCTATTTTGCATTGGGTAGACATGGCACTTGTGCTGGTTGTCGAGGACAGTAACAGCGAGCAACATAGGGTGGTGGGGAAACCAAGCAGCAAGGTTTAGAGGCGATGTGTTTGGTTTTGCCAAGTGCTAACAAATCTCTATCTTTTCAATCAGATTTTGAGGTGGGTAATATTTGACTCTAAACTATAGTAATTTGGAATTGTGGAATTGTATTTCATATGATACAAGATGATTGATAATTTGCGAGTATTGTTATGTTGGTGTTTGTTGTGTGTTTTAGTATACATTTTGATTGATAGTTATTGTAATTTTGGGATGCGATTTTGCTGCAGAAGTTAACTTAAACCCACTTAACCAAAAATAAAAATGTAATTGAAACCTAAAGTTGAGATGAACTGAGTTGGACTTGAACTGAATTGAACTTGACTCGAACGAACCTAAATTTGAAACAAACTACCTGAACCTAAATGAAGTTAAGTCTGAACTAAACAAGCATGTACTGAATGAAATCTTAATAATTAATGAATTGAACACAACAACTTGTTTCTTGTAACAATAATGAATTTATTTAAATTAATTATTGGAGTTAGATTAATTAATTAGATTTAACTAAATAAATTATGTTAATTAATAGGTATAAATAGAAATTTTTATTTATTTATTACGAAATCCACCATGGATCACTCCTAAAGAGTCACACAAATGTGGTTGTATTTTTAGAATTCTTTATACAAGATTATGTGTTTAACATACTGTTATGTGTTGTTATTTTTGGATATAATAAATAAAGAGATTTTCCTTATCCGAAACATTATACTTGAGTTTGAATTATTTTCAATGGACCTTGTGAATTATATTTAGACCGGATCTTTCCTTAGCGTATTTTATAATTGGACCAGAAAAAGAGAGAGAGAGAGAGAGAGTGGAGCGTGGTTCGTACCAGCTGGCGAAAAAGCGAGTTGTTGGGCAGACGGCTGGTTAATTAATAGAATGTGGGCTGATTTTAGAACTCCTACCCCCTTCCCCGGCCCCAAACCTTTTTTTCCTTCCTCTAGCCCCACAAAGAGAGGTGAGTAGTGAGAGGGAGAGTGAGGAGCAGCAGCGGTGGCGACTAGGGGTGTGCAAAGTCGGTTAACCGGACTTTCGGTTAACTGACTTTTTGGTTCATCAAAAAGTTGAACCGTAACCAAACCGAAATTTTCGGTTAACCGAAAAATTCGGTTCGATGAGAATCGATTCGTAACCGAACCAAAATGTCCGGTTAACCGAATTTTCGGGTCGGTTAACCGACTTTTCGGATCGGTTAACGGGTACCCATTATAAAAAGTAAAAGTGACTAATCGAAAAAAATCCAACAAGCAAAATCATGTAGAAAACGCAACCAATTGTGTATCTGTCAAGCATCGGTACAAAGATCTAGGCATGAACAACATCCACAAATCGATTCAAAAGTAAAAGCAAAAACAAAAAATTACAAAAATTAAAATGGAGTAGCATGCGCCAGATGATAAAGAAAACGGATGGTTGTAGAAGGCCGGCGAACTCTTAGAGCGAGAAGGACATCGGAGGGGCAAAGAAGACAAAAACGTCGAGCGGCATCCATCGGCCATCGGATCCGCACGGAAGGAAGCAATTACTTGAAATTGACTCGGTGAGGGTCATGAAGAATGTCGATGGAAGAGAGAGCGAGAGAAGAGGAGAGAGAGAGGTGCGAGAGGAGTGAAGACGACAGAGAAACGTTGAGCGAGCAACCGTCGGATCTACCGGGAAGGAAGCACCGTGATGCCGGCGCCGGGATGTTTAGGTGGAGTGGTCGACGGGAGCATGAAGGGGAGGGGGAAGGAGGAGAGAGAGAGGTGCGAGAGGGGGCGAGCAAGCTGCAGCAGAGTAGGAGCAATTAGGTTTTCAAAGGGTTAGGTTTAACCCATAGTAAATATTTATACTTATTTTTTTTTTTAAAAAGTTCGGTTCGGTTAGGTTAACCGATTTTTTCATTTCTCCGAATTGCCGAAAACCGAAAATAATTTTCGGTTCGGTTAACCGAACCGATTATTTAAGAAAAATCTATCGATTAACCGCTTTTTTCGGTTTTTTATTTTTCGAGTCGGTTTTCGATTTCGATTTTTTCGCACACCCCTAGTGGCGACACCATGGCCACCAGCCGACTTTTGCGGCCCACGGAGGGGCCTAGTAGCCCAACTTCCACCCGGGCGCACCGCGAAGGAGAAAAAAAAGCGAGACAAAGAGAGATTGAGAAGGATAGCGAGAGAGGTAGAGGGCGAGACAGAGACGAGGGAAGAGAGCGAGAGCAAGAGGCCGAGAAGGAGAGGAGTGCGAGAGTGCTAGTGTGAGGCGGATACGAGACAGAGACGACGGGCAAGAGACGAGAGAGGGAAAGGAAGAGATCGACGCGAGCAAGAGAGGGCATATCAAGAAAGGAGACCGACAGAGAGCTAGAGACAAGAGGCCGGAAGGTAGGAGGGGAAACGAGCAATACGAGAGAAGAGGAAGGGGAAACCAAGTCGAAATTCTTTCCAGGTCGGTTCAAATCATCCTAACCCTAAGATTTCAAGGTGAGCAATATTTCACTAAAAACTATTAGTAATTTTCAACCCAAATTATTTTCATCTATAGAGTTTTTGATGCATGTGGTGTGGATGAGTTGAAGTATAAACTTAGAACTTCGTGTGCAACATGAGAGATTTTTGGATTGGTAATTGAAGTGAGTTTTTGAAATTTGAGGTTGAGTAGAAGTATTTCTATGGCTCGACATATTTGTGAGAAATTGCTCGTGAATATGATACCTATTGAAAAATTATGAATTGCCAATTAATTGGGTTGTGAACTACTTGGCGGATTTTGCCTTGATGAGTGTCCATGTTAATTTATTGGAAGTGTAAATTTAGAATGTTTCACACTAGTTGGTTAATAATTTTTTTGCTTTTCCATTAGTTTCTCACTAGCTACTTTATAACATAGACAACAGTTTGTTTTGTTTTTTACTTTTCCTAGAACCGAAGCCATTAGTACTCCGTGACCAAAATATAACACAAACACTTCAATTTTATAACTTAGAATTCATATGTCATAAACACTTAAGTTCACCTCATTAATGGCAATCCAAATTCAGGTTAAAATTAAAATGTACGATTTAAGAGTTCATACCAATTTCAGGCCTTAAGCCCTCAACTAAAGGGAAGTTGTATGTTTAGATGTCCTTGTTTGGTTGCTCAAGACTTTCCTCCCGTCAAGCTTGTTTTTCCATCCAGTCCAACTCTAGCCCTCCACAAATTCAGCTTTAGCCTTCTAAAAATTCAGCCATGGTCGTTACTTACAAATCCATTACAAGCTCTAAAACAGTTCTAATAAACGACCAGAACCAGAGCTTACTTAATTAGCATAATATTTCAAAAATAGGATGTCTTACCCCGAGTCAAGCTACGATTTAACAAATTGGAGGCATACTCTTTACGGCTTTCGTATCAATTCAAACCGGAGACAGTTTCTTTGTTCACCAGCTCTAGTGAATGAGAAAAAGGGGCTTGAGTTGTGAATTTCAAGTCAAATTCGAACCAAATGGGAAGTCTGCTAAATTCAATTAAAAGCGAGAATGACATAGAACAAAATTCATACCCATGGAAGAGAGAGAGAGTGGGGCTCGAGCTGCTGTGAGAGAGGGGGTCGAGCTACTGTAAAAGTGAGTGAGTGAGAGAGAGAGAGGGGGTTTGGGAAACCTAATTTGACTCCTCCTAACCCAACTCAAATTTTACATTGTCAAACAAAAAAAACTACTTTACTTTCTTTCCAGTGGGGCAATTGGGCAAGCAATAGCAAAAAGTAGTTTTCAAATGGGCTCAAGCCCAATTAATATTATAAACACAACAAGACAAGCCTATGTTTAGCAACTTTGTGAGGATTGTAAGAATTGGATAAGATCCTACGATCCTACGATTCTTACCGATTCTGCAACGATCTTATTCCAATTCTAAAGCCCCATCGATCCTAATATGATCTGGATTGTTTGGCGAAAATTGGATCGGAGATCGTACTATTCGGATCGTGATTTTAACAACATTGCTAGGGATATGAGGCAAGCCAATATACATATATTCAAAGGATAACATTTTGCATTTGAAATGACAGCAAAATCATCAAGTACCTTTGTAAATTTACCAAAGTAAGACTCCACATCTTCAAGCTTTGCATCATTCGCTAGTGATGATCAAGATGTTCTCTGGCTTTGGAGGTTCAATTTTCCTGCCAACTTTCTTTCCTCAAATAAATCAACAGCCACTTAGGGCTTGTTCGAACTTACATACAAAAGGTAAATAAATAGAAACATAAATAGAAACGAACATAAATGAACATAAAAGAGTAGAAATGAGTTGTTAAATAACAAACAAATATAAAAGAACATAAACAAACATAAACAAACATAAAAGAACATAAACGAATATAAACGAATATAAAAAGAACATAAATGAACATAAAACATAAATTAATTATGTTTTTCATGTAAAGTCGAAGAGGACCTTGGACAAAAATACTCGATGCTTATCGTCCTGCTCATTAATTTAGATTCACATACAAAAGAGAAAATGAGTGTAGGACATAAGATATAAGCTCATTTAATTAAACAAAAAGAATATACTTCACAATTATAAAGCACAAGGGATCCTCTTCAACTCCTTTAGGAAGGGGCTACATGCACATATATACGAGGAAAAAGCTTGTTGTACAATATTTTAATCCGTGTAGACATACAGGGATTCCCTTAAGAATCCTCATGCAAACTGTTCATCTTAAAAATAAGAGCATGAGAGCACGAACAAAGGTTCATCGAAGGTGTTTTTACCAAGATCTAACAACGATAGCATTGTATTTTCTTCTTAGACTTTTTCCTCCTCTTCGGCTTACTCCTTGTTCTTACCCTCCGTTTTTTCATGTTTTCTTCATTTTCTATTTTTTGGTTTTTCGGATTTCTGGCTCGTGTTTTCCGGTCATTTCCCAAGAGCACAAACCCAACCCAAACAAATTCCATACATAAAAGTTGAATTTTTCCCTTCCAAAATTCTAACCCAAAAGAACATCATGGCATGGTAGAGGCATGGCCAACTTGACCAACCCTCTTTGGCAATAGACAACTAACTAAAAGAATACTTACTAAAAAGAAACATTGGAAATGGTCGATTTTCCTTATTCACCTTCAACATGAGAGGGTGCCTTAGTACAAAGAGAAACGGGGAGAGACTTAGGAGAGGCGGAAAACCATTTTATAGAGAAGGTCTTGACTGAACTAGTTACATTGACAAGTATTAAGGGCGTGTCCAAAGTGGCGAATAAAATGAATAGAAATAACATATATAAAAAAAGGAATAGAAAAGAGCAGAAATAAGCGAAAAGAGCATAAATGAATAGAAACAAATAAAAATAATGATAATAACAATAACAACGATGATGATAATAATAATAATTATAATAATAAGAAGAAGAAGAAGAAGAAGAAGAATAACAATCACAATAAATATAATAATAAATATAATAAATAGCTGGAATACAATAATAAAAATTATTGACACTTTAGTACCTTGTGGTATTGACAAATGATAAAAAAAAGTCCATGAGGTATCGTAAATAATAAATTAGTACCTGAAGGTATTGTATGTTGAATAACTTAATACCTCATAGTTTGATGTAAATGAATTGAGGCAAATCGATACAATTTTTGAGATAATTATTCCAAAAATGCCCTAGGTCTTTTTTTAATTTTACTTTTTATTCGTTGATTGATTTTATTTTTTATATTTAGTAAATGTCATTTTTTTTATTTTTATTTAAAAGTAAAGGATATATATATATATATATATCCTCGTCCCTCCTTTTTTCTCTCTCTCCTCTCTAATGGAAATATTCCATCATCTCAAGCTGCCAACCCGGAACCCGTCCGAGTCCTCATATCGAGGCAAAGTTACCGATCTGAGTTACTAGACACGAGTTTGGCCATGATGATTAAGGAGGTGAAGAAGAGTTTTGTTCCGGGACCGGAGCAATGCAAATGAAAAGACAATTATCCAAGCTTCATCAATCTGCGTCACTCGAGTGAACTCCATTTCATTTTCTAAAACATTTGGTTTATTTCTTGTTTAAGAAAATTTAAAGTCCGTAATAATTTGAGAGAATTTGTATATTATTTATCAACTACTGGAAGGGTACCACTCTTCTTTGTAACTACCTACAGGATTGAAGATGTTCGCCTAGAGTCGGCTGACTTGATTAGCCATGGAACCAAAACTTCTATGTTAATGATTGGCGGTTTAGTTTTGGTGAATGAGAATCCGGGCTAAGTCAAGAGAAGTTGCAGATAAACACTAAGAGAAGAGGTAGAGGAGCTTAGTCATGGAACAATTGAGGTAGAGGAATTCAACCGTGAATTCCGAGTCATCCACATTTCGAGTCTTCGGACATATAGTCACCCTACAAGCTAGCTCCTGGCTGTAGGCTACTTTTGGAATGGTAAAATAGGATGTCTTCTATTGGCGGTGTCAATCATCATCAATCATCTCAACAGCCACAAGATAGCAGGAGAAAAGGAGAGTTCTTATTGGGATATATGACACTTTTTGCTCTCCTTTCTGTTTCTCACCTAACTAATCACAAGTAATTAGTGTTAATTAATTATAATTAGTCTTAATCTTTTCTTAATGATTAGGGAAGGTATTTTGCACGAGAAAAGGCCCTTATATAAAGCCTTCTTTCCTCATTGTTGAAACAACTAAATATATATATCATCATTATCATTGGTGGTTGATGCATTTATCGTATCACAACTCATTGCGATATTCAAACTTTCTATTTATTTAAATTTCCTAGTTATTGTAGCTTGATTTGGCAAGCAAATGGTGATCTCTTAGGTCTTAGAAGTCTCCATGTTGGATCCATTCCCAGGCCATCTTATTTGTTGCCCCTATTTGATTTTGAAGTTGGGTTGTTTGTCCCTTCTAAGATAGCGAGAACTATCTTTTTGTTTTTTTTTTGTTAGCCCCCTAACCTTCAATTCACAACCTCTTATACCTTGTTTCTTCTACAATTTGTTATGTAATCATTTGTTGGCCCCTTGGGAGTATGTTGTGTTAAGGTTTGGATACATCATTTCGTATCGAGCTTTGGAGACCCTCTTAGGCCCAAACCCTTTCATCTTAAACACAACCCCATCCAAAAACACAAAAAATAGTTACAAAGAACCCTGTCACAATGTCTTCAAGCCTTAGTATTGAATAGAAGCTTGAATAGAAGCTTGATCAAACAGTGAGAGAAAAGCAAGATCTAGAAGCACAATTCAAGTACCTGACTTCACAGTTGGGGAAGTAGTTGAGAGCCAAACTTAAATGCTTGAGAGACTCTAGAGAACTGTGCGTTCATAAAGATTCACAATGTAGCACATAGGAAGATAGGATTCAAGTAGAATCTGAATCCTCGGAGTAAGATATCATTCCTACTCCTAGAGGTAGGCATAAAAGGAGACAAAGATGAACAACTTTGACATCAAAGTTAAGATTCCCGATTTCGAAGGTAAACTAGATCCATATGTATTTGTGGATTGGCTTCAAACTATAGAAAGAGTTTTTGATTAGAAAGAAATTCCCGATTCTAAGAAGGTGAAGTTAGTTGCCATGAAATTGAGTCATCATGCTTCTATTTGGTGGTAGAATTTGCAAAGTAAGAGAGTTCAAAGGGGAAAAGATAAGATTAAAACTTAGAGAAGGATGAAAAAAAGTTAAAGGATAAGTTCTTGCCGGATCACTATCTGCAGGACAATTTCCTTAAGTTGTAGAGGTTGAAGTAGGGGGTACAAACACAGTTGAGGAGTACACGAGAGAGTTTGAATACCTCATTTGAAAGTGTGATATATCCGAGAGGGATCCTCAAACCTTGGTGAGATATTTAGCAGGATTGGATGAGAAGATTGCTGATGTGGTAAAGTTGAAGCCATATACCACACTTGATGATCTGAGTTCTCTAGCTCACAAGGTGGATATGTAGAGGAGATATAGGGGAAAAAGTGAAGCCACGAAGACCCCATACAAGCTTAGTACCTACTCCAAGCCCCCATATTATTTAGCCTAAAACACTCCAAATAAAACCTCCACCCCTTGGACCCCAAAGCCCCCTCAAACCCCTCGGAAACCCAACCCCAAACCCTCGAGCCCGGAAGGTGTTTGAGATGTCAAAGCCTAGGACATTATACCTTAAAATGTCCTAATAAGAGAAGTATTTGTTGGCTCATGAGCATAACTTTGAATCACTCATATTTTGACTTATGCTTGGGACAACAAGTTGCCTCACCCTTTCTCGTTACCCATGCATTACTAGCCCCACTACTACAAGAGTTTTCCCACGTCATTCCCTCATAAATTCCACCAGGCCTTCCCCAAAAAGGACAATTCAACACATGATTGATCTTTACCCAGATGCCCCTTATCTAATAAACAAGCCTACATAATGAATCACAAAGTACACAGGTAGGTTGATGATTTTCTTTCTAAGGGAATGATTAGGGAGAGTCCGAGTCCCCGTGTAATGCCTTCATTGCTTGTTCTGAAGAAAAATGGCACCCAAAGAATGTGTGTAGACAACATATCCATTAATAAAATCACCATTAAGTATAGGTTTCCTATTCCTATCATTGGAAGACCTACTAGATAAGTTGCATAGGTCCTCGGGTTTTTCGAAGGTGGACCTCGGAATTGGCTACTACCGGATCGGAATTTGTGAATGGGAGGAATGGAAGACAACCTTTAAGACTAAGGCTGGCTTTCATGAGTGGATTGTGATGCTCTTTAGCCTTACCAATGCCCCCAGTACTTTCATGAGATTAATGAACCAAGTGTTGAAACCACTCATAGGGAGTTGTGTGGTTGTGTACTTTGATGACATCTTGGTCTACAGTAAAATTGTTGAGGAGCATGTCATCCACCTTAGAGCAATTCTACAGATTCTATGGCAACTTGAAAAAGTGCCAATTTTTCACCTTAAATGTTTCTTTTCCCAGTGTTGTCTTATCCGAGCAGGGGTATATGCAAGTTGATGAGGAGAAAATTACAGACTATCCAAGAGTGGCTAGTTCCTACTTCTATTCAACAAATAAGGAGCTTCCATGAATTAGCTTCATTCTATAGAAGGTTTGTTAAGGATTTCACCATAGTCATGGCACCCAGGATTGAAGTCATTAAACGGAAGAAGTTCCGAGTGGAACGAGGCAGCTTAGAAAGTTTTTGAGGAGCTTAAGTAGAGGCTGATTTCTAGGCCCGTACATGCCTTACCTGATTTTGCGAAGTAATTTGAAGTGGAATGTGATACTTTTAGTGTTGGCATTGGAGTTGTGCTAACCCAAGAGGGCAAACCAATTGTGTATTTCGGTGAAAAGTTTAACGATACAAGGAAGAAGTATTCCACCTATGACAAAGAGTTCTATGCTATCATTAAAGCTCTTGAGCACTAGAGGTACTACCTCATTCGATCCGAGTTCATCCTACACTCGGACCACGAAGCCTTCAAGTATATACAAGGACAACATAAACTCAATCCCGGACATGCTAAGTGGGTCGAGTACTTGTAGCCTTTCCATCTCAAGATCAAGTATAAAGTTGGACACCATAACAAAGGTGTTGATGCCCTATCTAGGACGTATTTATTACTTGTCTATTTTTTATGCTAGAGTTGTTGGTTTTGAGTTTGTCAAGAGTTAGTATGTTGAAGATGCTGATTTCAAAGGGATTTTTCAGAAGTGTTCTAAGCATCCCTATGGAAAATTTAACCTTGAGGAACGATATTTGTTTAAAGAAACAAGGTTGTGTGTTCCTAAAGGAGGTTATAGGGAATTGTTGATTCTAGAACTACATGGAGGCACATTGGTTGGACATTTTGGAGTGTAAAATACTATTCTCATGTTGAAGGAGCACTATTTATGGCCCAAGATAGTCAAAGATGTGGAGCACTTTCGTTAAAAGATGTGCTACTTGTCGGTTGGCTAGATATACCTGTCAATTTGGGCCGGCGGGTGAAATACGGGTCGGGTGTATTTCGGGTTCGAGTAAAATACGGACGGTCGTATATCGGGTTATACGGTTTTCAGGTCGACCCAAAGGGTTTTATCGATTATTTTTCTTTTTCAATTATAAAAATTCAGCATAATTTTTGCTTAAATAGTTCTTAGAAAGAGTATAGTATTTGTATATTTTTAAAAAATATTCAAAAATATTCAAAAGTCTCATTATGATATTTGTGTTAACACCCCATTGAGTCTAGCGGTTTGATTGCTTGATGCGTTTAAATAAGGCCAATGAAAGATTAGGTGAATAATCGGTTGAATAACAATGACTTGTTACGTTAATGATTCGTTTAAGGTTCCGATGGTTATTTCACCTTTTCTCTTATACTAAGGAGGTTTATATGCATATTTTACTACATTTAAGACACAAAAAGAGGTTGATCTAAGTAGGTGTAACCGACCCATTTTATTTACTAGCAAAAATTTGACTTTGTTTTAACCTAACCCATTGCCTATCATGGGAGTTATGGTTCAAGTACACGAGTAAAACAGTTTCAAATAAATAAGAATTAGAGATTTACAATAAACAAAAATTATTAGTTTTAATTATAATATTAAAATTTTATATTATTATAGTAATAAAGTATATTATTTAAGATGTGACTAGATATATTAAGTTCACCAAAAATGCAACAGATATACTTGTGCACTTTTAGTATTTTTAATATATCACTCCATTTGAATCTAGATATATTTTTGTTGAAATTAATTATGCATAATTTTTGTATGTAATGACTTTTTTATGAGGAAGAAGTTGAGTAATGAAATAATATCAGTCTTTGTTTGTAAATGATTGCAATAAATAACGTCTTTTATTCAAATGATATGATATGATAAATAACCATCATTAAAAGAGTGATAAAGTGAAAGAAAAATCATATGACGTGCATAAAACATTTAATCAAAAAGTCACAAAGCTAAAATTATTATTTTTATTGCCTTGACCCAACGAGTAGAATGGGTTCGGGTCGAGTTTGACCTGCTAAATTGCGGGTTTTTCGGGTTCGGTTATTTTTCGGGTTCGGGTCTAGAAACCATGTCAAAAACCCAAAAATTTTGGGCGGTTGGGGTCAGTTATTGCCAGGCCTATACACTATCCCAATGCCTATACACACTACTACTAGTCCCGGAAGGCCCTTAGGAGGATGTTACCCTCGATTCATCACAGGTTTTGCCGGGACATAGAGGTCCAAAGATTATGTTATGGTAGTAGTTGACAAGTTCTCAAAGATGGCCCATTTCATACCTTGTCACACTACATTTGATGCTTCTAAGATAGCCAACTTGTATTTTAGAGAAGTTGTCAAGTTACATGGTATCCCGAGAATTTTAGTTTCTCGGTCACTTTTGGATTACCCTATAGAGGAAGATGGGAATTGTTCTCAAGTTCAGCACCACATTCTATCTTCATACTGATGGCCAAATAGAGGTTACAAATAAAACATTGGGTACCTTCCTCGGAATCCTTATCAACATGAATATCAAGGAGTAGGATGAACTGTTACCTCATGCTGAGTTTGCCTACAATAGGAGCCCCAACAAAGCTTCTAATTTCTCACCTTTTCGGGTAGTTTATGGGCATAACCCTCTCACCCTACTTGATTTGGTTCTTATTTCTACACCTACCAGGTACAACTAGGAAGGAGAAGAACGAGCCAAGGAGATCAAAGACATCACAACAAAGTGAGGAAGAAGATAGAAAAGTCCAATGTTGCGAGGCAAGACTTATGCTGATAGGCATAAAAAAGAAGTCCATTTCAAACCCCGAAGACCTTGTGTGGATTCACATGAAATTGAGAGGTTTCCTTCCAAAAGGAAATCTAAGTTGCTGCCAAGGTTAGATGGACCCTTTGAAGTGCTTGAAACAAGTAGGACCCAATGCCTACAAAGTCGACCTACCTAGAGATTTTGGAAGTTCAACCACTTGCAATGTAGGCGACTTGAATCCTTTAATTCGATGGAGAGGATGATTTGCCAAGTTTGAGGACAAACTCTTTCCAAGAGGGGGAATGATGTGAATATTCCATCATCTCAAGTTGTCGACCCAGAACCCGCACCCGCAGAGGTTAGTTTGTCCGAGTCCTTAAATCGAGGCAAATGTGACTAGTCCGAGTTGCTCAACGGGAGTTCCGCCATGCTGATCAAGGAGGTGAAGAAGAGTTTTATTCTAGAATGGGATTCGAGCAATGTAAAGGAAAAGACAATTATCCAAGCTTCATCAATCGCATCGGGACTACGAATCCTGCACACTCGGTTTCTAAGTGGACTCCATTTCATTTTCTCAAATGTTCGAGTTTATTTCTTGTTTGAGAACATTTAAAGTCTATAATAATTTGAGAGAATTTGTACGTTACTTATCAATTGTTAGAAGGTTACCACTCTTCTTTGTAACTGCATATAGGATTAAGGATGTTCGCCTAGAAAGACAATGGTGGCCCCAACTCTTTGCCCTAGGGAACATCGATCGGAGATCAATGTACTGGGCTGACTTGATCATCCATGGAACCAAAACATCTATATTAATGATTGGCGGTTTTGTTTTGGTGATGGAGAGTCCAGGTTAAGTCAAGAGAAGTTGTAGATAAATTCATAGAGGTTGACGAGCTTAGTCGTGAAACAATTCCAAGTCATCCACATTTCTATGTCCTCGAGACATAGCCACCCTGTAGCTAGCTCCAAGGTTGTAGAGTACTTTTTGGAACAGTCGAATAGGATGTCTTCTAATGATAGTGTCAATCATCATCAACCTTTTCAACAGTCAAAAGACAACAAGAGAAGGAGAGTTCTTATTGGACATGACAACAAGCCCAGATCGGACACTTTTTGCAATTTCTATTTTCTATTTCTCACTTGTCTAATCACCGTAATTAGTATTAATTAATTATAATTAGTTATAATCATTCCTTAAAAATTAGGAAAGGTATTTTGTGTGGGAAAAGGCCCTTGTATAAAGCATTCTTGCTTTATTGTAAAAACAACTGAATATATACCATTATTGTCATTGGTGGTTGATGCATTTCCTATGTTACAATTCAAGCAATTTGAGATATTCAAACTTTCTATTTATTCAAACATCCTATTTGCTATAGCTTGATTTGGCACTCAAGTGGGTGATCTCCTAGGTCTTAGAAGTCCCCTTGTTGGATGCATTCCTAGGTCGTCTTCTTTATCGCCCTGTTTGATTTGGAAGCTGGATTGTTTGTCCCTTCCGAGTTGGCGAAGACTATCTTTTTGTTCTTTGTGTTAGCTCCCCTTAATTCACAGCTCTTTACACCTGGTTTCCTCTACAATTTGCTATGTAATTACTTATTGGCTCCTTGGGGAGTTTGTTGTGGTAAGGCTTGTATACATCACCTTATCTATTTTTGATTCATTTTTATTTATAGACATGGTAAGAAAGGTTTTATTTTTTAAAAAAAAGTAACTTAATTTTTATTTTGTACATTTTCTTATTTTTCTCTCGAGTCTCTTCTCTGGTTATTAGTTAAAATTTTATGTTTTTAAGTGAACTACATTTGTACTCAAATCATAAAAATTTATTTTTAATCTAAAAATTAATTATGGGTAAAATAATTTTTGAACAAATTAATTAAATTATCACTTATTTATTATATATATATATATATATATATATATATATTATATAATATAATATAATGTAATCCTAGTCAAGTAGTATATAAAAATAAATAAGGGCAATGTTACCATTTAACTCCTAAAAGGTAACTTTTTACAATTAAACAACATTATATCCACAATAGCCTTTTTTGGTTCACGTTTGAGCTTGTTGCCGTCATTGTTATGTTGCCAAAATCCGCTCCGATCCAAAATTAGCAAGTAGGACAACTTGAAGGCACTTGGATTTGCTTTCAAGCTTGCTTTTTACGGTTCTTTTAATTTGATATTTATTGCTTTGTGTATTTTGATTTTCGAAATGTAATCGTTTTTAATTCTTCCTCGCCCGATGTAACTTTTAATTTTCTTTTCGCCTTCTTTTTCGCTTTCTTTATTGCATTTTTATTACTTTACTATTTGTTTGTTTATTACTTTTCTAGCATGTTTTCTTTACTTTAATTGATGTCTACCACAAGCTAATTGCTTGATCTGTTTAAGTATAATTTTTTAACTCACAATTTTGATTAGTAAAGGCCATCTGTTGACGAGGCGGAATGGAGAGCATCCCTCTTCATTTCGTACCTTCACCCCAAATATTGGATTCTTGATGGAGTCTCTTTCAAAACCTCTTTCAAGCTTAGTTTTTCCATACTAAGATTGGAAGAGTATTTTCTATTTTTTGTTAGTTTTTATTTCCTAAAATTGTCTAGCGACTCCTTGCTTTTGCTTTTATTTCTTCTTATTTGCTTCTCGACATTTCAGGTTGAAAAATAGGAAATTTTAAGTTTCATTTTGGCAGTTGAAGCTAGTAGTCAGCGCATGCTTTTGTGAAGGTCGGCTAGTAGCCGGGCCCAATTCCTAGCCCAAGCGTATTCGTCTGTTTGGTCTGCGAACTTTGCGGCAAAATGTAACTTTTATATTTTCTATTTTCTTTACACTCAAAATAACATCCCAAGACTTTTCTAAAATTAATTTCTAAACTAAAATGTTTGATAAAAACCGCTAATGACACCTTCACCTAAACTATTTCAAAGTTAGATTCTAAAAAAAAAAATCTTTATAAGAGGCGTACCCCACTTTCCAAATTAACTTTCAAAAATCAAAGAGAATCTTAAAATAAAATAACGAGAGCCAATGCTTCATGGGGAGACTATGACCTCGCCACCCCTATTGTGGGAGGCGCGAGGGTCCGGGTTCCTATAGTGGCGACTCCACTTGGGGACATCACTTATTAAAAGGGTAGGACATGAAAATTAAATTGTAAGTTTTCCTATTTTGTTTTCCATTAGATAAATTTCATTTAAGCGACCTTGGAATATAGTTGCTTTCAATTTTGACCTTTAGGCTTTACCCTTAAGTGAACATGTTCGGAGAGGTGAAACCATTACCTCGGTAGCACGCTTAATACTTGGGAGGTGATTACTCTCCACTCATAGCATGCTTTTCTTATTCTTCGGATTGAGAGGCACCGATAATTCAAGTCTTGCTATACATCCCATAGGCAAGGAAATTTTAAGACTATTAGCCATCATGTATCCGACCTAGAATTATCACTCCTTTTAACCATAAAACTTTGGTAGTCTAGCTTATACCTCTTTTCATTTGCATGCTTGAAATGAATGTGGATGCTTTTAGTATTTAACCTTTTTTGTGAGCCTTTAGCTGAGGTTAAGTTCGTTAAATAACCCTTTCATGGTGCAAAATAAAATACAATAATTAATCTTCTTGGGCCAGTCCCTTTTATGTGCATTTTTAGCCTAAAGTCCAAATGTCTGTTCCCTTTTAGGTCGTTCCATTAATTGCATTTCCGAGTTGGTCCAAAATCTTTCCAATTTTGATCTCTTTATTTTAGACAGTCCCAGGTTGTCGGACATAGCTGGCGCTGGTTTCCATTCATCTGTTGAAGTGGGTCTTCCGGAGACCTTCTCCTTACTTCAATAAGTCTAGGGTTTTAGCTCTTGTTTCTTCGCGCAATTGCATTTTTCATGAGTCCATTAGGATGAGTCCTTAATTGCACTTTGTCCATTATCTTCACATCTCAAATGTCCATTGTTGCATTTTTAGCCAAATTAAATTCATGCTAAAATAAGAAAATCTTTTATTTTCATTTAACCCAATTAAATTCATGCAAAATTTGGTGACTTTTTATTTTCATTAGCCAAATTAAATTCATCTCTAATTAGTAGAGTCTTTTATTTACTTTTAGCCAAATTAAAATTCATATCAAATAGGAGAGTCTTTTATTTACATATATCCTAGTTAAATTTCAACAATTACCCTCTAAAAGCTTGTTTCCTCTAGCATGCTCCTAAGCGAGTTATATTTTGGGCTGCGAGAATAGGAAACCTACTTCAACTGGGTTTCACTTGGAATCCGGGTTTGAAAAGGTTAGAACGATTAAGTAGGGAGTCCGAGTTCTATATCTCCACATTCAACACCTCGATAAACTCCGGTGCGACTAGCCTCGGAGCACTTAACACCGATCCAATCAATCTTTCGTAATTAGACAATACCTAACAACAATTACCCTCCAATGGATGAAGAACCATAACTTTCTCCCATCATATCTTTGATTAATGAATCCTTAAGCTAAAAAGGAAGCACAGATTGAGGCTCAAGATAAAAAAATAGAATCCATATCTAAAACTCTTGCCCTTGTCCTAAAGACTCTTTAAAAAATAATGAAAATAAAAGGGAGGAGTGAAAGAAGAACAACCTCAATCACCACCTAATGGTCAACCTCAGCCACCACCTAATGGCCCACCTGAACCTCCTTCGAACCGACCTTGAACATAAGACTCGATCTATGCTATTTGGGTTGAAAAATGTTGGGGCTACATATCGAAGAATGGCTATTTTTCTACATGACATGATCCACAAGGAAGTGAGGTCTATGTTGACGATATGATCATCAAGTCTAAAGACGAGGTCCGGGACTTACGTAGCCTTAGTAAGTTCTTCAAGAGACACCGAAAGTACAACATGTGCCTCAACCACGAGAAATCTGCCTTTGGGGTCTCAGCGGGTAAGTTATTAGGTTACGTAGTTAGTCTACAAAGCATCAAAGTTGATCCATCCAAGATCAAAACTATTTAGGAGATACCGTTGGCAAAGATCAAGAAGGAGGTATGAGGCTTTACGGGACGTGTTTGGTATATTGGTCGGTTCATATCAAAACTAACTATGGTAGAGGAACCGATCTTCAAGAAGCTCAAAAAGAGAGTAAAACCTATTTGGGATGAGAAATGCCAAGCAGCATTTGAGAAGGTAAAAATATACTTGACCAATTCGCTGGTCTTAGTTCCACCATAACTCGTAAAACCATTACTATTGTACTTGAATTACTACGAAACTTCAATGGGAGCCATGCTAGCTCAACAGGATTAGAACGCACGAGTGTACTATCTAAGTAAGAAATTCTTAGAGTATGAAAATCATTATAATCCCGTAAAGAAAACATCCTTGGCATCCTCCGGAGAAAGACCATCAAATCGAACTTCTCTAACCTCTTGACGATTCATTTATAGAGTGGGCTAGACGTCTCCTAGCTTTGGAAAACCATTTTCCATCGGACGGAGTAGTTCAAATCACAACAAGAAGACATGTGCTTGGGGTACAACGGTAATTGTGAGAAGGTCTTCACAATCTTCTAGGAGGACATACTGCGGTTTCTAAAGATGCAAGAGATCAACGCAAACGCTATTATGCTCGATATTATGTGAGTTACTACATATACGTTCATTTACATTAATTTTTATTTCTCACTATTTATGTAAAACTAATATGTACTAGGTGGCTCCATGACGTGATTCAAAACATGGGCATCAAGTCGGTCGATTTTTGTTTCTCTAAAGAGATCTAATCCTTAGGATGGATGTTTAATAATAGATAAAAATTTATTTCCAACTTAGTGGTGAGGATGAAGAAGACATGTTATTTAGGGATAAGTGTACAAGCCTAAATAATTAACCTACTATTCGTTAGTACATGTTCCTCTGTTTATTTAATATTAGATTTGATCTTTGTTTGTGTCGGTAAAATCGTTACTTGGATGCTTGCTACCATTTATCTAAAGCATAATGTCGCTTACTCGGCTCGATCCTCTTGGTCAACCCTTGAGGAAAGAAATTTCACTCATTCTCACATCGTGAGTTCACCTAATCATTTTTATTGCATTTGTTAAATATTTTTTAATTATTGTATGCCTTTATGATACATTTCAACAATCCATGATCTTCATTTCAATTTATTCATCAATTTATAAACAATGTTCTCCAATGTTATAGCTTGCATGCGAGGCCGGAGAAACTAGTGAAGGGATTAACGACCATCTATTGTTACTGTTAAGGTCAGGTTTTCTTGCTTAGCTTTAAAATAGTTTTTTTTTCTTGTAAAATTACTTATTATATAGTTGCTAATGTTTGCATTGGGAATCTATTTCGATTATTTATAGTGTTATAAGAAAACGGGAAATGTTGAGTATGGCGTCTACGTTCTACAATACATGAAGGAAATTGTAACGCTACTAGATCTTAATGATTCCAAAACCAATCCGAAACGTACTTTTAACCACCCTTAATTTAATTATTGTTTAGCAAAATTGAATTGATTGAGAATTTTTTGGTACTTGCACTTGATGTAAAATTACTTTTACAGCATTTGTCTCGATATTTTCCTGAAAAGAAGCTCGTCACCCCTTATACACAAGTCTGTAATAGATGAGGTCGAGAGAGGGACGATTGCAGTTTGTGTATGAACTCTTAAACAAATCGGTTACCTCATATATATATATATATATATATATTTCTAGTTTCATATGTTTTCCACATTTGATTGACAATTTTGTGATTGTGAATAATTTTATATTTGTTGACCACTCCTACTATCAATAATAGGCTTGGTTTGACCGGGCCTTTTACTATAGTTCATAGGGAAAACCGTTGAAATATGCCGGAAAACCAAAGCTTTGATCGTTGTGTTTTGGGAAACCATAGTAATAAGCCTTATCTTTTGCTACGGTTCTCATGGATAACAGTAGGAAAAGGTCCTCTTTCTTGTAGTTTACAATCTCAAAGATACATACCTACTACTATTCTCACATAGACGATGCATTGCAATGGCGAGTAAAGGTCGTTTTGAATTGTAGTAAATAATGGTTCTTGTAGCGGTGCTTGTTCACTACCTTCTCGATAGACACCAAACATACCCAAAACTTAATTTTCTCGAGTACCTTACATCCGCGTGTTGTCGGCCTCAATCACCATGCATGAAGCTGTTATCGAGCACAACCTGGTGAGTTTGACTTTTCCATGGTGATTTCTTTTGATTAGCTATAAAGAACCCCTACCCCAAAACATATTTTTCAACTACAAAAGAACCCATTAACACCACAAAGATAGCCAAAAAAGATAGAATTGAACAACCAGTATGTGCATTTATTGTGCATTGCATATGGCTCCACAATGGAATTTACTTTCGAAGAAAGAAAAAATCATATCGATTAGATCCAGATTTAGTAAATGATCCAATTACCACCCTTCTTTTCGGAGGAGTTCAATAACTTTTTGCCTCTTTCGGGGATCCCCTTCACAAACCACCCTTCCTAGGCCTAGGATTCCTAAAGGGCTGTCCCTTAAACAAGCTTACTCGCTAGTGCTATCGTTCACCCTCTAGCGCTGTCGCTCACCCTCTAGTGCTATTGCTCACCCCTTAGCGCCTATCCAAAGTTACTCCCTAGCACCCCTCGGTGCCCATCTTCCTTAGTAGCTTGTCTTGGCAGCGCTTGTCCTTGCACGCTAGTGCTCGCTATCTCCTTCAAGTGCCAACAACGACTCATCTTCTACCATCTTGGTAGACACCAAACTCGCCTAAAACATAATTTTCTGGATACCTTGTCTTCGAGTGGTGTTAGCCTTGATCACCATGTATCAAATTGTTGTTAGAGTTTACCTACACTTCGAGGTGAGGCTTGATATACAACATCTTCAACTTCCAAATCTTAGTCAAAATTTTGCTATCATAATTCCCAGAGGTAGAGTTCATTTATTGGACCCAACATAAGAACTTGTCATACTTTAAGCATTTGACATAAATTGTACTTGGGTTTTGGATTAAATCGGAGACCTTCTTGGTTCCTTGTACATTGCATTTCAAGCACACAACACAATCATCACCACAATCTCTAACATAATTACTTCGTGATGACGACCACTGTAGACACTAAAAATGTGTCATCCTTATCTCTTTTATTTTCGTTGTTTATTTTTTTTTGGCTCGGTGATGAAATCCCAGTCCTGTTAGCAAACTTGGATCTTAATCGTCATGGCGAAATATAGTAAACCACAAAAAACCTAATAGCACATAAAAATTATCCTTTTTCGTTGGCCGACCCACAAACCCATTTTCCTTTGGTTGAACCAAGCCAAGTTTGAGCTCCTAACTAGGAAACCCAAACCGGCACCATGTTGCACTCGGATCTGCGCACCAAATGCAACATTTTATTCTCAACGACCAAGCAAGAGACACAACTCAAGACGTCCAACGACGTCATTTAAACTGGTGCTTGTGTTTTTAGACTCGAAAACAAAAAATGTAGCGTTTTGTTCTCAATGGTCAACCAAGCACGCAACTCACGATGTCCATAGGACGTTGTTTTAAACTAGCACAACATTTCTCAGCCCTCCAATCGGAATAATCTGGTTTAGGAAAACATTCGATTGTTTCCCCATTATCACTTTTGGAAATTTCGGACCTGGTTCAACAAACTCCGACAGTTGAAGTGATGATTTCGCTTAATTTTGTGACAAAAATTTACTATAAGTAGAGGGCTTCCCCATAATTTTAAGTGCACCATTTTTAGCTATCAAAACCCCCAAAGTTGAAAATCCTTCCTATCACTATCTCCCACTCTCTACTCTCTCCAGTTAACTATCTTGTCACTCATTCTCCGAATTCTTAAACTCCACAAAAAGCCTTCTTTGTTCTCTATTTAAGCTCGTTACCCTAGTATTGCGATAATTTTTTTCATGATCCAAGTTCATTAGGTGGGATAACCTGAGGGCACCGGATCCGGTATCGAGATTTCTTTATAATTTTGTTTGTTTATGTTCTTTATTGCTTCTGTATTATGGATTATTGATGTAATCGCTTTTAATTCCTCTCCGTCCACTGTAACTTTTAATCTCCTTTTCCTTTTCTTTGTGCTTTTTTACTACTTTTTTATTTACCTATTATCGCTTTCATAACATGTTTTATTTGCTTTAATTTTTTACCTCTCACATGTTATCTCGCTTGATTGTTAAACATAATTTAGTAAAGGATATCTCTTGACGGGTGGGATGGAGAGCAGCCCTCATCATTTCGTACTTTTACTCCTAAACACTAGATTCTCGGTTTATGACCTATGGAGTCTCTTTCAAAAACTCTCTCAAGCTTAGTTTGATTCTCGGTTTATGACCTATGGCGTCTCTTTCTAAACCTCTCTCAAGCTTAGTTTGTTCATACTAAGATTGGAAGAGTATTTTCGTATTTATGTTAGTTTTTATTTCCTAAAACCGACTGGTAACTCCTATTTTTGCTTTCTGTTTCTTCTTATTTGCTTCTTCACATTTAGGTTGAAAATGAAAGAATTTAGGTTATGTTTTAGCGGTCGAATCTATAGGAGTCGAGATTGATTCCTCGGTCATGACCCTATAGCAGGCGCCGGTTATCAATCGGCATTGGCTTTTGCTGGAGCCGGCTAATGATCGGGCATAACTCTCGGTCCAAACAGTTTCTTGACCTATTGGCCGGAAGCTTTGCAGCAAAACATAATATTTTTATTTCTATTTTCTTTAACCTTGAAATAACATCCCGGGACTCCTCCAAAAATAATTTCTAAAATAAATGATTAATAAAAATTGCCAATCACCTTTTTACATCAACTATTTTTAAATTAGATTATGAAAATAAATAATCTCAATAAGAGGTGCACCCCACTTTCAAAAATCATCTTAACAAAAAATTAAACAAGAGCCAAAGCTTCATGGGAAACTGCAGTTCGAGTCCGCTGTCTCTAAACAGGGCATGCAAGGGTCGTTGGTTCCTATAGTAGCGACTCCATTGGGGATATCACTTATTCAGAGGGTGAGACCTGAAAATTAAAATTGTGAATTATCTTATTGTGTTTTGCATTAGACATATTGCATTTGAGCAACCTCGAACTTTAGTTACTTTTAATTTTGACCTTTAAGCTTCACCCTTAAGTGAACATTTTTGGAGATGTCGAACCATTGCCTCAGTGGGCCCACTTAGGCTTGACACACTTGGAAGATGGTTACCCTCCACTTACGGCACGCTTTTCCCGATTCTCGATCGAGAGGCACCGATTATTCAAGTCCGGCTATGCATCCCATAGGGGTCGAAATTTTCATACCATGAGCCACCATGTATTAAACCTAGAATTATCCCTTTTTGATCATAAAACTTTGGCAATCTAGGTTGTACCTTCTCTTTCATCTGCATGTTTGAAACGAATGTGGTTGCTTTTAGTATTTAACCTTTTCTTATGAACCATTAGACTAGGTTGGGTTGCTAAATAACCCTTGCATGGGTGCAAAATAAAATACAATAATTTTCCTTCTTCGGTTGGTCTAATACGTGTATTTTTAGCAAAAGTCAAAATCGCCTTCCCTTTTAGGTCAGTCCATTAATTGCATTTTCGAGTCGGTTTACATATCTTTAGTCTCGAACTTTTTAGTCACAAGTCGCTGGGCATAGTCGACGCCTGTTTTCTCCGAGTCTGTCGAGTCGGGCTCCACCATGGACCCCTTCCTGTCTTCCGTAGGTTTTAGGTTTGGCTTTTAGGTTTTTTGCTTTTTGTTAGCATACTTGCATTTTTCCATGCCAAATTAGGAAACTCTTTTTGCATTTAACCAAAGTTAAATTCATCTCTAAGTTAGGTAAGTCTTTGTGCATTTAATCAAAGTCAAATTCATCTCTAAGTTAGGAAAGTCTTTTTGCATTAGCCAAATATAAAATTCATCTCAAATAGTTGGGTCCATTTTTTGAACTAGCCAAATTTAATAGGTGAGTCTTTTTGCATTTAGCTGAAGTAAATTGATCTAATTAGGTGGGTCTATTTTTGCATTAGCCAAATTTAAAATTCATCTCAAATGGGTGAGTCTATTTTTGGAAGTTAAAATTCATCTTATTCTGGGGAACTCAATGCATTAGCCAAATCAAAAGCGTCCCAATCTAAGTCATTTCATTTGCATCATTGCATTACATTTCGGTCGGTTTACATTCCTTATGTACATCCAAAAAAAAAAAAAGAGCATTCTTCCTATTTCCTAGTCTCTTTAAGTCTAGCACTTAGTCCCTTCTCCCAAAAGCTTATTTCTTCTAGAATGGTCCTGACCAGTTATCTTTTGGGAAGCCTACTTCAACCGGGTTTCACCGGAATCCGGGTTCGAAATGGTTATAACGTTTTAGTAGGGACTCCAGTACCATATCACCGCGTTCAACACCTCGATCAACTCCGGTGCAACCAACCTCGATGCACTTAACATCAATCCAATCATTCTTCTATCATCAGGAATCACCAAAAATAATTCCCCTCCAATAGATAAAAAACAACAACCATCTCCCATCATGTCTTTAATTAACGAATCCTCACCTAAAATGGTAGCCCGGATTGAGGCCTAAGATAAAAAGCTGGAATCCATATCTGAAACTCTTGCTCTTATATGAAAGACTCTTTAGAAAAATGAGGAAAACAAAGAGGGAGTAGAGGATGAAGAAGCTTGACCACCACCTAATGGTCCACCACCTGATGACCCACTTCCTCATACTCAACCTCCTCCGAAACTAGCCACTGAACCCAAGTGAGTCCGCTATGTTAGAAAGTCACTACTTTGACCTAACAGATTCACTTCAATCCTAAAAGGAAAGCTACCTCCTAAATTTACCATGCCGGACATCAAGTTTCATGGTTCCGAGAATCCCTATCACCATGTTCGTAACTTCATAGGAACAATGACTCTTAAGAACATGCCCGAAGACACATAGCATATCATGTTCCCTTAGACATTTGATAAAGATGTTTTGAAGTGGTATAATGCACTTGACCCATGATAGGTCACTAATTGGACAGATCTATGTAGAGAGTTCTTACACCAATACTCCTGTAACACCAATCGTGTGTCACCCATTGTGATTTAGAGTCGATCAAACTAGGGGAGAAAGAAAGTTTCACCGATTTTGTCACCAGGTGGAGGGAAAAGGCTTCCCATATGGTAAACTAACCTTCTTAAAAAGATCAAGTTAGGATCATTGTGAAAAACCTTCGGCTCGACTACAAACAACATTTGAAGTTCTTACCTCTTATGAGCTTCACTGCCCTTAGAGATGTGGGAATGCTGATTGAAGAAAAGCTGTCGGCCGTGACCATAAAAGCTGTGGCAAATTATAGAGATGGTTACCGGAATAAGGACAAGAAAACCTCTATTACAGGCACCCCTAGTAAAGGTGTAGATGTCAATGTTGTTAATAAGTATACCGACTACATTCCAATAGATACTACCTGTGCTCAAGCACTTGATCGTTTACTATCCAAGGGAAAGATTGAGCTACCCCCTATTAAAGAAGAATCGAAACCGCAAAATTGACGAAACAAGTGGGACACGAGAAAATTTTACAAATACCATCGTGCACGAGGAAACGATACGGAATATTGCTAGACTTTAAAGAACAAGTTAGAAATAATGGTCAACTTCCTCTTGCTAAGGCCGCTCAAAACCAATTAACAACAGGAACCCATTTAGTGGAACCTTAGCCATCTTTTCGAATCCATTCCAGGTCAATGGGATCCTTCTATCTTCATTCAAGACATAGATAAACCCAAGTCACGATTTGCTTACCTCCTTTAAATCTAGTAGTGTTTGGACTGTGGGTAAGTGATGAACAAGATGTTTATGAGACTAAAGATGATAGTGATGACAACTTCTTGGGCACACAATCCTTAGAAGAGGATAACTTTTAAGGTGAACTAAAGACTCCCGAAGTCCAGTTTCTAGCAAGATCCGGACGACATAACATACCAAGGGTCCACATCGGACTCATAAAGCCCCAAAAGAAAAAGAAGCTACCAAAGAAGAAGACCTAATCCTCAAATAACTTCAAAACTCAAACTCGACATGTCTATCTCGGAAATAATATTCGCCTCTCAAAAGCGTAGACAAGCCTTGATTGGTGCCCTTAGTAAGATCGAGGTGTCTTATGAAGTCACACCTGAAGAGGTAGTATGATTAGTTAATACTGGGTATGAAACCATTGCCTTTGATAAAAAGGACTTACTCGAAGAAGGCATTGCACATAACAATGCCCTTTATTTAACTATAACTTGCATCAACAAGTTCATACATTTGACCCTAGTAGACAACAAGTCAAAATGTCTACCCCTGGAGGACCGCTAAGAGGTTAGGCATTAGAGAGCAACAACTCTCTAAGTAAACTATTCACCTTAGAGCTCACTACAACTCAAAAAGAACAGTTTTAGGAACAATGACTCTCCCAATAAATGTCGGGCCGGTGGTAAAGAATATCAATTTCCAAGTCCTAAACATCCCCGCCACTTTAACCTTCTTCACGACACCCTTGGTTGCATGACCACCAAGCAAGTGCTTTCTACATTGGATCGAAGGTTAAAATGATCATCAAAGGACAAGTGGTAACAAATAACGAGAATAATCTCTATGCTACAATTAATTCTAAAGAGTCCGTCGTTGAAATCGAGTATGGTGCCAACGATGAAGAGCTGTATGGATTCCAAATTGTAGCTGTTGTGGAAAAGGCTGAAACACCTTTTAACTTAAATCCTTATACTAACCCTAGAGTCCATTCGATGACAAGGAAGAAGAGGTATTTTCCTGATACGACTATAGGGCGATAGACATACCTCCCAATTTATCCACCCCTTGAACCCATTAATAATTACAAATTTGGTCTAGGCTACAATCCAACTACTAAAGAATTATCCCAAGTAAGTAGGAAACACAAACTAAGAGGACCACACTATTAAAAGACTACTCCATTAAGCGCTATCCTCGCACCTTAAATGGGAAATTTCTAAAAGAGGGGAATGACTTCCTTTACTATGGTTTTCCTAATCCTTACTATCTCGAAGGAGAAGGGCATCCTAGTCCCAAGAGTAGAGATCTTCAACAATTGCCAAGTATTAAAAGAGGAGGCACCCTACCTTCTCAAGGAAGAATAGTCCACTCCGGACTAGACTAATGTGGCACAAAGCAACATTCGGTCTGCTCGCTTGGACAAGAGAAGTGCCCGAGAGGGGAATTATGTTTTGGTACTATACTAAACCATGTCACACCCAAAGTTCGACCCGTGAAGGTTCATCACCGACGTAGACAAAGAAGGATTAAAGCATATCACTTGTATTGACACTCGAAGAGGACTAAGATTTTGGTGTCATCTTAGAAGAGCAAGTGCACTTCGAGTCTACGACTAGGGCTAATTTTTCTATTTCCAATTCTGTTTGCTCTTCTTCCGAGTTCGAAGTTTCTCTTTCGAGTAACATGTACTTTTTTCATCATTCAATAAGATGAATCTTTCTGCCTACTCTTTGCCTCCTACTTTTAATTATTTTGCCTCTAGTGATGGACAAGAAATTCCTAAAGAATTAATGGAAGTTATGGAAAAGAATCGCTCACCAATTATAAAAGAAACAATAATCATTAATTTAGGATCTCCGGATCAACCCCAAGAGGTTAAGATTGGGAAAACTCTAAAGTCCGAGAAGAGCGAAGTACTTTACTTCGCTCCCGACAAAGTTTATAGATGTCTTTGCTTGGTCCTATAAAGGCATGTCGGAGATAGATCCTAGTATAGTGAAATATAAAATTCCGCTTTATTAAGATGCCAAATCGGTTAAGCAAAAGCTTAGGAGGATGAAACATGACTGGTTCTTAAAGATCAAAGAAGAGTTTTAAAAATCTAGACATCAGGTTCATTAGAGAAGTCTACTACCCTTAATAAGTAACAAATATTGTGCCGATCGTGAAGAAAGACATAAAGATCCGGATGTGTGTTGATTTTAGGGATTTGAATATGGTGAGCCCTAAAGATGACTTTCCTCTACCCCACATAGATATCTTAGTTGACACAACGGCTGGCCACCCTTTACTCTCTTTCATGGATGGCTATGCTAGGTAGAATCAAGTATGAAGACTCGGGTATAACTCTCTGTCCCTCTATAGTTTTGATTCCAAGTCATTCAAAGCCTTTAAGAAAGTCATATATAAGTTTTTATTATTCTATCGACCCACTTAGAAACCATCTTTCAAGCATAACACTCGTTAAATGGGTTTTTGACTCACTCACAAATAACTCAGAGTAATGGCATGCGTAAATAATTTCACAAACGCTTTTATTCTAAGCACTCGACTTATTGGTTTAAGTGAAAATGAATTACTGTGTTAATTCCACTTTCTTAGTCGAGCATATTTATTGAAAGTATTTACTTGATCAAGTTTATGTGTTCTGGTTCTTTATTTTTACTAACTTTATCATTTAAAGGATTGACTCAAGATGGAATTTGAACATATTGAATATTAAACTATGAAAATTTCATTCTTTTACGCTGAAGATAATTAAGTGCTTAATTACTTTGAATTAATTATTATCTTTGCCTAATCTTGGACCAAAGTGTTTTTATACTTTGAGTACCACTTTGATTTGCTTTCGTAGGTTGATTAAACAAGCCCAATCTACTTTTGAAATACAAAAGCAACCAGCTTCTAGCCATTAAACACCATCGGATAGAAATCGACCATTTTTGGACATGGCTTAGACACCGTGTCGGGGTTGTTTGTTTCCAAATTTGGTAAACTTCAACTTTGAGTCCAATGGTTGTTTCCACCCTATATTTCAGTCACAACCAGAGGGATGGACCACTTTTTGAGCCAAGGACCACTACACAACGTTCATATTACAATAGATCATTTTCCGAGTAACTCGGACTAGCCGTTATAATGGCTATTAAAGCTCACCAGTCTAGAAGAAGTCACAACAGATAATTTGCCCTGCTGTGTATAAATAGAAGCCACTTTACAAGACATGAAGATTGCTTGAACACATTGCAAGACACTTACTTAGTGCATACTTACTCAATCTTCAATTTACAACTCTAATTCTGTAATTCTTGCTTTCGAGTTGTAAAGGAAAGTCTAGTAATCACTTCTACTCTTTCTACTTTCTTCTAAGTCCCTTGATTGAATTGTGAGGGTTAACTCAGCTAAGCGTAAAGGGTATCTCAGCTTAGGAAGTACTAGATCGGATAAGGGAATTTTTAAGTCTAGGAAAACTTGTAATTGAATTGTCTAGGGGAGAAATTCAGTAAAGAGTCAGTCCTTGTATTAAGTGGATTCAAAATAGTGGATTTGACTTGGTGCTTGGGCTAGCACTGTGCGTGGTTTTCTACCACAGGAGGGTTCCCACGTATTTCTCTTTGTACTGCACTTTCTGCGTTCAATCTGGACTCAAAATTATTTTCTAAGTCTGTTTTGTGCAAAACAGTTTGTAATTTCTCAAAAATCTTCCATCACTCTATTCACCCCTTCTAGGGTGACTTAGCCTCTCCAAGAGCAAGCCTTCAATTGGTACAGAGCCTAACCTTTCAAGGGGATCTCACAATCCAAAGGTCCAAAGATTAGATAGATTAGAACAATTGAGAGTTCGAGGAAGAAAGATCTTGGACTAGACCACCCAAGTTCAAGGGATCAAACTTTGCACACTCTGGAAGAAGATGATGGAATGGTTCCTCCAGGACTCGTGATGAGGATGTCCGAAACATTATCAAGCATGGAAACTACATTCCTACAAAGATGGAAGGAACAAGAGCTGTACCCAAAGAGAAGATAGAATACACCACTAAAGAGAATGAAAAGTTTAGGAAGAACTTCAAAGCCATGAACACTCGATGTGCGCTATCAACTCGGAAGAATACAACAGAGTGTCGACCTATGACACAGCCAAAGAAGTATGGGATATATTGGTCAATACCTATGAAGGAACCAGCCAAGTGAAGCAAGGAAAAGTCGGTAAGTTTTTTCACAAGTATGAGTTGTTCGGAATTGTAGTGTTTTTAACAAGAGAATTAACAATGTGGAAGAAAGCATCCATGTTGTCTCACATGAGATTGACCATGGTAGGATAATGTTAAGTCGTATTTTGTACGTATTTTTAATAGTTATTTAGTTTATATTATATAGTTTATTTTATCTAATTTATCCTCTTTTATCTATTTTTAGGTAATTATCAAATAAAGTGGGGAAGAAAAGAAAAGACATTAAAAGTGGGTTTTTAACTACCAACAAGTGTTCAAGAAAAGATATGAAGTCGGTCCATAAAAATAATGTGTGATAAAATATTTATTTTATGAAATCTTAATTTAAATAGGACAGTGAAGATAATCATACTCCTAAACCCACTAGGAATCCTCCTTAGAGTTGCATGAGAAAAAGGAAACTTGGAAGAGAAGAAAGACAAATCACTACAAAAGGACCCAGCTCGTCACGAGCAACCGCCCCGCTGCTATTCATCAACACCCATCTTCTCTTACCCTCTTATTGCCTCACAATGAAGACTCGGACTTTGCATGAAAAACATTCTAAGTACTATCAAGGAATCAGGTACAAACTTCATCTCTTGGATGTTTTGATTTCAAATCATTCTAAATGCTATAGAAACTTTTCTAAGTGACATAGAAACTTTTACAGGTGTTAGAGAAACTACTGCATAAGTTTTTCTTTTGTTTCGAATGACTCGAAAGCATACTCTTGCTCATTATTCACATTTGTAGTTCCGAGTCACTCGGACAACGATCAGATTTATCGCATGTTCAAGCACTCACTCAAACACGCTTGAACACGGGTTTGACTTCATATTCCAAGTTCGGGTGAGTTACAACAATAGTTTATCTCTTCTAGTGAGCTTGTTTTGTTTAAACTTTATTTGCCTAGATCAAGCATTCTTAGTCTAATATTCTTTATCTAACTTGATATTTCTCCGAGATAGACTCATATGGAATTTGAGTATAATGAATATTAGACTCGGAAAATTTCATTCCTTTTTGACTCGGATAATTATGCACTTAATTATCTTAATTAAAACTATTATCTCGTGTTTAATCTTGGACAAAAGTATTTTGTACTTTGAGAACCAAAATTTGATTTACTTTTGTAGGTTATCTAAAAGAGGTTATGCTAGTATTGAACTACAAAAGTAATCGGCTTCAAGATGTCAAATCACCAGCGAGACAAGGCTTTTTCTACTTCGACCAAGGCCCGAAACCGTGTCGGGGTTGTCTATTTCTAAAACTGAAAATCGTCAATGCTAAGCTCAACGGTAGTTTCCACCTTACTTTTCAGACACCACCAGTGGATTGGGACATCTAAGGAGTCAAGAGCCATTGCACAACGTTCACATCTCAACGGATCTTTTCGAGCGACTCGGAAGAACCGTTACAACGGTCATAGAGGACTTCTAATCAAAAACTAGTCACAACGGCTAATCTGTTTGGTCATCTAAAAGCCAACTCTTAAGACTTGAAGATTGCTTGGAACCATTGTCAATACACATACTTAAGCGAAAGTCTTTGTATTCATATTCAATCTTCTACTCACAACTCCAACTCTGTACTTAACATCTTTCTAAGGTCTAAGGTCTTCTAATCGGTTACAACTTTTATTTTTACTTTGTGAGTAAGGTCCCTTGACTGAGCCGTAAGGGTTAACTTAGCTCAGCCGTCCCTAGCTGTCAAGGTTACCTCGGTTAGGAAGTACTATATCGGATAAGGGAACTTCGAGTCTAGGAAAACCTTGTAAGGAATTGTCTAAGGGAGCAATTCTAGTTGGGTCTATCTACGGTATTTTGTGGATTCAAACTAGTGGATTTGATTTGGTGCTTGGATTAGCACTAGCCGTTGTTTTTCCGCCCTAGGAGGGTTTCCATGTAAATCCTAAGTTCGTACTTTTCGACTCTAATCTAGACTTAGACAGGTCTCAAAGTTTGATTTAAACTTTATTCTTCCATTTATTGTTCAAATTTCCTCATCACCCTATTCGCCCCCTCGAGGGTGATTGATTCTCTCCAAGAGCAAACCTTTAATTGGTATCGAGCCTAGCCTTTCGGAAAGGATGTAACCATCCAAAGGTCTAAAGATCAAATGGCTCGGAACAATGGAGAGTTAGATGAAGCAAGGTCTTCCAGAGACACCACCAAAGTTTAAAGGATCAAATTTTGTACACTCTGGAAGAAGCTCATGGAATGCTTTCTACTTGGATCACGATGAAGATGTATGGAACATCATACAAGAAGGCAACTACATTCTAATGAAGACGGAAGAAACAAGACTCGTGCCTAAAGCAAAGGCCGAGTACACCACCGAAGAGGCGGAAAAGTTCACAAAGAACTTCAAGGCCATGAACATTCGATGTGCGCCATCGGCTCGGAGGAATACCACAAAGTATCATCTTATGACACAGCCAAAGAAGTGTAGGACACTCTTGTCAACACATATGAAGGCATAAGCCATGTTAGACAAGCGAAGATAAACCAATATCTTCACAAGTACGAGCTATTCAAGATGGAGCTAGAAGAAAACATCACTCGGATGTTCATCCGCTTCACTGAGATTACTAACAATCTCAAATCTCTTGGTCGAAAGATTTCCCATGAGGAAATGTGCAGAAAGATACTAAGAAGCCTCCCTAAAAGAAGATGAGGTCCAAAGGTGACAGCCCTCGAGGAAGCTCGGAACCTCTCTTTATTAAAGCCGGACGAACTCATTGGGAAGCTACTCACCCATGAGATTCGTCCGGCATAAGATGACACTTGAGGTAAGCACCAAAAAGGATATTGCAGTGAAGGCGTCGAAAGCTAGAGAAGAAAATCCGAGTTCATCGGACCCGGAAGAAGATCCCATGGCACTTATTGCCGAGCCTTCAAGAGAATGATGAAGCACAAAAGATGGGATAAACGGTCAAGAGAAGAGTTCTACAAGAAAGACAAGGATAGAAAAGGTTAACACTCTTCCCCTTCAAAATTATCTTTACTTAAGAACTCTTGCTATTTTGAATGTGGCAGCAAGGATCATATAGTCAAAGACTGTCCAAGAATAAAAAGGGATAGAAAGAAGAAGAAGGCTATGATGGCCACATGGAGTGATGAAGTTTCATCTGAAGAATATGAAGACTCGAGATGACTCAAAATGTCCGATGGCACTATGAGACTTAGAAGCTAAATCCGAGTCTAATTCCGATCACTCGGACAATGAGGAAACTAATCTTTAGGAGGTAGTTGAATATTTCCTCAAGTTTTCCAAAGTTGATTTAGCTAAATACTTCTATACTTTGGGAAAAACATTCAATTCAGACTTTTCTTAGTTTAAAGAACAAGGTGAGTCTATCACTTCGAGAGCATTTCTTTGAAAAATGAATTAGAAAAGCTGAGACCTAATCTAAGAGAACTCAAGACTAGTGCTCAATCCAATGAGACTGAGTCTAAGTCCCTCGAAGAGAAAATGAGCATCTTAAGCAAAAGCTTAATGAGTCTTAAGAACTTGTTTTGAAATTTATTCAAGGTCAGAAAAACCTTAACATGCTCTTAGGGTCTCAATGTGTCTTCTTCATAAAAGAAGGACTCGGTTTTAACAAAAAGGAGGAATCCAATTTCTACTCGGAGCTTTTCAAAAATGGTTCCGGAACCGTGAAGTTCGAGAACGCTGAGCATGATCCCATTCATAAGAATGAAACGAGGACTAAGCCCGGACCAACTTGTAGGAGAAAACCTTCTCCACCGATTTATAAAAGAAAAGTTTTTCAAAACAAAGAGACACGAGACTCAATTCTCTGGAAGAAAGACTCGAGAATCAGACCAAACCCAAAGTTATTCAAATCTGGGTTCCCGAGAGTCTTCTTCCTCATAAAGGACCACGAGTAAAGGGAGTTACTGGGTTCGTTAGAGGAAGTAAGAAAGGTTAGTTTGTTTCGACTTGTAAGTGGCTCAGAAAAGAACAATAGGACACCGGTACTGGACGGTGGATGCTCACGCCAGATGTCCGGAAATCCAAGACTCTTTTCGAGTTAGAAGATTACAAAGGAGGCAAAGTCACATTTGGAGATGACTGCAAAGGCAAGATAATTGGGATAGGCAAGATTGGAAAAGGAGACAATCCGGGCAGCCCTGTTGACCTTGTTAAGGGATTGAAGTATAATCTACTTAGCTTCTCTCAATTGTGTGACAAAGGTCAAGAGGTGAAATTCATTCGGACCAAGCTGCTATATTTACGATAAAACTACCAAGGAGACTAAGCTCTCGGGTAAGAGATCAAGTAATACCTACACTATTCCTCTTTCGACCCAAGTCAAAATCTATCTTGTTTAAAAGCATCTTTACATGATGATTCTTGGACATGGCATCATAGACTAGGTCATGTTAGCATGCACACCATTAAGAAGCTTGCATCTCATGGTTTAGTCGGAGGATTACCTAACTGTGCATTTAAGAAAGATAAAACTTATAAAGCATGCACAAAGGGAAACAGGTTAGATCATCTTTCGAATCTCTCAAAACTATTTCCGCATCCAAGGTGCTTGAAATGTTGCATATGGACTTATGTGGTGAAATCCCTGTCAAGAATCTCGGAGGTAAATCATATGTGCTTGTAATTGTTGATGACTACTCATGATTTACTTGGGTTTGTTTTCTTAAGCTCAAATATGAAGCATTTAGAGAGTTCGAGCAAACTCGTAGGAAAATTGAAGTTGAGTCTTAGACTCGGATCAAAAGAAATCAAACTAACCATGAAAGGGAGTTCGACTTCTCGGAATTTACAAAGTTCTATGATAACAATGGTATCTCCAACAACTTCTCAGCACCAAGAACTCCTCAGCAAAATGGAGTAGTGGAGAGAAGAACCGAACTCTTGAAGAAATAGGAAGGACAATGATGATTCAACATGATCTACCTTACTATTTATGGGCTGAGGCAGATCAACACAGACAAACTATACCCTAAATAGATGCCTTATCGGACCCATCCTGAAGAAAACTCCATATGAGCTCTATAAAGGAAAGAAACCTAACATTTCATACTTCAAACCGTTTGGATATAAGTGTTATGATCATAACATTGGTAAGGATCACCTGACCAAGTTTGATGCTCGGTCGAGATGAAGGTATTTTTCTTGGTTATTCATCTCATAGTAAACATATTGCATCTTCAATAAAAGAACTAACAAAGTGGAAGAAAGCATCCACGTTATTTTTGATGAGATTGAACAGGGAAAACCAAGTGAGTTAACATTCTCGGATCCGAAGCTCAGCCGAGATGATGATCTTAGTGAAGATGAGCTCGAAAGAGTTAAGCAAAAGTCACTCGGAATCCAGTGACTCGGAATGAAACGACTGAAGCGCCAACTCGGAATGATGAAGGTCAATTAGATGAACAAGCTCAATCAAAACAGACTTCGAAGACCAACCAATTCAACCTACAAATCTGGTAAACCGGAGGACAAGTAGAGCTTTCAAATATGCTTCAAGCAACCCACTCGAAAACATCTTGTCCGATATCAACAGTGGGGTAAGAACTCGTTCCTCTCTACAAAATCTATGTGCATTCACTGCATTCATTTTATTAATCGAACCCAAAAATGCACTAGAGGCCCTAAATGAACCTGAATGTGTAGAGGCCATGTAAGAGGAACTCAATCAATTTGAAAGAAATCAAGTCTAGACTCTAACCAAACGACCTTCCGACCACCCAGTCATAGCAACCAAATAGGTTTTCAAGAACAAACTGGATGAAGGTGGGTTGATAGTCGAAATAAGGCTAGACTTGTGGCTCAAGGTTACAATCAAGAAGAAGAGATTGATTGTGGGGAAACCTTTGCACCTGTTGCCAAAATTGAAGCTATTAGAATCTTATTGGCATTTGCATTAAGCATGAATATCAAATTGTATCAAATGGATGTTAAATGTGATTTTCTTAATGGTTTCATTGAAGAGGAAGTCTATGTTGAGCAACCCCTGGATTTGAAAACTTTGAATTTCCAAATCATGTTTTCAAGTTGCAAAAAGCTCTTCATGGTCTTAAACAAGCTCCCGGAGCTTGGTATGAAAACTCGATTTTAGAAGAGGTCATATTGATAAGACTCTTTTCATAAAAACCAAGGGGAAAGACTTACTTATTGCTCGGATCTATGTTGATGACATAATTTTGGGAGCTACTAATGAAATTCTATGTCAAGATTTTTCGAGTTAATGAGCCAGGAATTTCAAATGAGCATGATGGGAGAACTCAATTTCTTCCTTGGTCTACAAATGAAGCAAGACAAAGATGGCATCTATGTCCATCAATCAAAGTATACCAAGGAGCTGTTGAAGAAGTACAAACTTCAAGATGCAAAACATGCAGCAACCCCTATGAGCAGATAGCATAAAACTAGACTCGAGACGAAAAAGTTAAAGCAGTAGATTAGAAACTTTATCAAGGTATGATTGGATCTCTGCAATATCTTACTTCCAGTAGACCGGACATAATGTTTAGTGTATGTCCGTGTGCAAGATTTCAAGCTAATCCAAACGAATCACATCTCACTGCGGTGAAGAGAATCTTCGAGATATCTTGCGGGCACTTAGAATCTAAGTCTACGGTACTCAAGAGACTCGGAACCGACTCTCACTGGATACTCGGATCCTAACTATGTCTGGGTACAAAGTTGATAGAAAAAGCACTTTAGGAGCCTGCCGGTTTCGGGTCAATCCCTTATATCCTGGCACTCAAAGAAGCAAGACTCAGTAGCCCTATCAACTACCGAAGCTGAACACATTACAGCTAGAGCATGCTATGCTCGGATCTTATGGATCAAGCAACACTTGAGAGATCTTGGACTTACATTCAAATCAATTCCAATCAATTGTGACAATCAAAGTACAATCAGCACCACTAAGAATCCAGTTTAGCGATTAAAGACAAAGCACATTGAGGTCGGTATCATTTTCTAAGAGACCATTCCGAGAAAGGTGACATTGATCTTGATTTCATTCTTACCAAACTTCGGTTAGTCGATATCTTTACTAAGCCACTTAGTGAGGATAAGTTTTGCTTTATTAAGAATGAGCTTGGCATGATTAATGCATAATTATGTGCTTTTCGAGTGGAAGTACTTTGCATGACTATGTGTTAAATTGTCTCATTTTTTATGCTTTAATAACAATTAGTTCAGTTGACCTAGTGATACTAAGCTATGAGTTATTACTTATTTAAGGTTTCCGAGTTGCTCAGAAACTTTACTTGAGTCGGACTCAGATTTTGAGAAAAATGGACATCAAACTTCTAAAATCATCTCTAGATCAGTGGAGAATTTCAGAAATTTCTTTTAAAATCTCTCTTTCTCTCTCTATCTCTCGTGCGCATCAATCGGAGAACTAGCCGTTGGGAGATAAGCAATGGAATTCTAACCATTGGAAAGCGAGAATAGTCACACCGGTCCGAGGCGACAGTTGGAGAGTTGGGTGAGAACGAACACCGAAGGAAAATTCTTTCTCTATCAATAGCATCCTTTTTCTTTCATTTCACTACTTTACTCTCTACATACTCTTTCTCTCGCTTACTGCATCTCGAGCAAGTTCACTATTTTCAAGAAACGAACCGACTCTCAAGCTAAGTGAAAGACGCCTCATGTAAGCACGGATTGCTCTCGGATCTCTTTCTACTCTTTCATTTTCTTTTGTTCTCTCTCTCTCTCTCTCTCTCTCTCAAAGTTCATCTCCTCTCTTTTCTCATTAAAACATGCCAAAAAAGGTTCCCACCAAGACTTTCTTGGTTCCGCAACCAAGAAACCTCGCACAAAAGCCAAGAGGGTCCTTCCAACCCCTCTAAAATCATTGTCACCCAACACCTAACGTTAGATGACAAATTCTTTCCAACCACTAAGTTTTCGTGGTTAAACAACATCAAAACCACAGGGGTTTACAATTTCCTCTATTTTAACGAGTTCATCTACCTAGAACTCGTTTCGAGTTATACTCCAACCTCTCCGACTCCGAAGGTATACTCACCTCCATAGTTCAAGACGATGTGGTTCGAGTCAACGTCTCTCTTCTCCACTGCCTTTTCAAAGTATCTTCTCTTTTCCTCAACAGCAACCCTATACCTTTCAATGAGGTTGCTGATGAATTCTTTGAGAATTATGCCAAAGAATTTCCTGAGTCACGCGAAACTTCTCCGTGACTCAACTAAAGTCAAAAGCCGGACTTCGTGTTTCTTGTTGATGAGAACCTTCTTCTCTCAAGCACTCGAGCAAAGAGAACCCCTACTCTAAGCATCTCAAAGCTCTTTTTGATATCCTATAGGGCTACGGAGTAGACCTCTTTCCAGCCATAATCGAGCCGATGGCCGCTGTGCCGGCTCGGACTCGGTTTAAGAAATCCATCCAACTTCCTTTCGGGGCTCTTCTCACTTTCATTTTTAAGCAATTCAAAGTTCCTCTCCCCTCACATCCCGACGCGAGTTTCGAGGCTGCCATTGTTGTTGGCAAAAAGAACTCCTTGGTTATGGATACCGGGAGACCCAATCGGGGTGTCTAGGTCTATAACTCACAACCGAGGCCACCTTCTCCGCCTCGGACTTAGACACAAACTCCCTCTCTCTACCTCCTCCACCTGGTGGTGCCTCCACCTCAGGTGTTTCTCGAGTCCTCTCTTCTACCTTGTCCACTTGCCATAATGGACAAGATCTCCTCGGTGTCCACTAAACTAAAGGACACCCTCCGATCATTCAAGACTATCCTCCAGTCTATGACCATCAATCAAAAGACTGCTCAATCCCAAATTAGAGAGCGAGGAAGATGTGCTTCTTGAGTGAAGGCCCTTGTCAAGGAGCAGAAGGAGATAATTGACCTCCTCCAAGAAAGGCGCTCAAAGGCTGCTCAGGATCCGGTTAACTCGGACACATATGAGGAATCCTTGAGCCCAGCCAAATCCTCCTCTGAAGGAGAAGAAGAAGAAGAAGAACAAGAATAGCAGCATGCGGCTGAGGAAGCTCCATCCGAGGAGAAGGAGGAAGAGGAGAAGGAAGAAGAAGAGAAAGAAGAAGCGAAGGAGCCGAAGCGAGCAGGGGGACAAGGTGCTCCAGTCCTCCAACCAAAACTAATCAACTCGGACAGTAGTCCGAGTGGGTCGAAGACCTCGCTGAGAAACATCGATCGGCAGCCGTCTAGCCAAAGCAAGCGCCTTGCTCGGTTGAGTTCCAATTGGATGAACCTCTGGACGACCTGGTTGCGGGTTAGCCATTCGAGCTAAGGCCATCTCGGAGATCCCGGTTCTGCCCCGCCTCGATTGTCAACATCGTCCCGCTCTTACAAGCGAAGGCATACTGCTCGGTCCTCCACCTCGGCTTCCGGATGTCAAATCGCCAACAGACAAGGCTTTTTCTTCTTCCGAACAAGGACCAGAAACTATGTCGGGGTTGTTTATTTCCAAAATTGGAAATCTTCAACGCTAAGCTCAACGGTGGTATCCACCTTACTTTTCATACACCACCGGTGGATTGGGACATCCTAAAGAGTCCAGAGCCGTTGCACAATGTTCACATCTCAATGGATCTTTTTAGCGACTCAAAAGAACCGTTACAACGGTCACAGAGGACTTCTAATCAGAAGGTAGTCACAATGGGTAATCTTCTTGGTCATCTATAAATAGAAGCCAACTCTCAAGACTTGAAGATTGCTAGAACCATTGTATGTACACATACTTTAGCGAAAGTCTTTGTATTCATATTCAATCTTCTACTTACAACTCCAACTCTGTACTTAACATCTTTCCGAGTTGTAACATCTTGTACTTAGTCACAATTTTCATTCTTACGTTCGAGTAAGGTCCCTTGACTGAGCTGTAAATGTTAACTCGGCTCGGTTTTCCATAGCTGTAAAGGTTACCTCGGTTAGGAAGTACTAGATCGAGATAAGGGAACTTCGAGTCTAGGAAAACCTTGTAAGGAATTATCTAAGGGAGCAATTCCGGTTGAGTCCGTCTCATCGTATTTTGTGGATTCAAAATAGTGGATTTGACTTGGTGCTTGGATTAGCACGGGCCATGTTTTTCCGCCCGGGAAGGTTTCCACGTAAATTCTTAGTTCATACTTTTTCGAGTCCAATCTAGACTTAGAAAGTCTTAAAATTTGTTTTAAACTTTAATCTTCCATTTATTGTTCAAATTTCCTCATCACCCTATTCACCGTCCTCTAGGGTGACTAATTCTCTAAAAGAGCAAACCTTCACACAACTATCTCACGCCATCATCATCTCTCATCTAATCATCATCATATTCTTAACCATCATCACCATGGCAAGGATTATTATGGTATTATTATTATTATTGTAATTTTTTTAAAGACTCTATTTTTATTTTTAGTTTAATATTAGAGATGATATTTTTATTTAGTTTATGTTTCCCAAATTATATTATGTTTGAGTATTTTCTTTATACTTAGTATAATCTATTTGAAACCATGTTAAATTATTTATTTTGAAACAAAGTTTCAATCTTTATTGTCTTATTGATTTTGTCCATGATTCTATCATAATTTGTGTTTAATGTTTACGCTTTTATATTTAATTAATTAGAGTGCATGTAAATTAGTTCTATATAAATTCATATGATAGTTTAAGGGGTTTAAGTACGTAATCGCTTGGTCTTTTAGACATAAGTATCACCCTAGTTAATCATCAATGGCTCATACCATCTCTTTTAATTAGGAAATTATCATTGATCCTTTTTAAATCAATTTGCTAGTAGATTGGTTACTAGGTGCTAGATAATGTTTTTCTAATTCTTAATGCTCTAATTTGATTAAACTCTAGTACTACTGCTAGGGTTATCAATATTAGTAGGGTTTATATTAGGGCTAGGCCTAAGTAAACTAGTAAATAAGGAAAAACGGGAAGATTCACTAGTGGTTGTCTTCTACGGTTTAGCTCATGGGTACATCAATTTGTGTGTTAATGATGAAGATTCAAACTTTGCATGTATAACATTATGAGTACTATCAAGGAATCAGCTACAATCTTCATCTCTTGTAAGTTTTGATTTCAAGTTTTTCTAAGTGCTATAGAAACTTTTCCGAGTGTTACGTAAACCGTAGCATAAGTTTTTATTTGTTTCTGATCGACTCGTAAAGCATACTCTTGCTCATCTTTTCACATTTGTAGTTCTAAGTCACTCGGACAACACTCAGATTTATCGCATGTTCAAACACTTGCTCTAACATGTTTAAACTCGAGTCCGATTTCATATTCAAAGTTCGAGTGAATTACGACGTTATTTCATCTCTTCTAGTCGACTTGTTTTGTTTGAACTATATCTATCTAGATCAAGTATTCTTATTATGATATTCTTTATCTAACTTGATCTTTCTACAGATCGACTCGGATGGAATTTGAGTATATTAATGAATATTATACTCATAAAATTCCATTCCTTTCGACTCGGATAATTATACACTTAATTATCTTAATTAAATTATTATATGTGTTTAATCTTTGCCCAAAGTATTTTATACTTTGAGAACCAAAATTGATTTACTTTTGTACATTATCTAAATGAGGTTATCCTACTTTTAAACTACAAAAGTAACCGGATTCAAGATGTCAATCCCCAGCAGACAAGGCTTTTTCTACTTCGACCAAGGCCCGAACACTCGTGTTAGGGTTGTCTGTTTCCAAAACTAGAAATCTTCAACGCTAAGCTCAATGGTGGTTTCCACCTTACTTTTCGGACACCACCAATGGATTAGGACATTCTAAGGGGTCAAGAGCCGTTGCACAACATTCACAACTCAACGGATCTTTTCCGAGCGACTCGGAAGAACCGTTACAATGGTCACAGAGGGCTTCCAATCGAAGCTAGTCACAACGGCTAATCTGCTTGGTCATCTATAAATAAAAACCAACTCTCAAGACTTCAAGATTGCTGGAACCATTGTCAATACACATACTTAAGCAAAAATCTTTGTATTCATATTCAATCTTCTACTTACAAGTTCAACTCTGTACTTAACATCTTTCCGAGTTTTAAGATCTTTTAATCAGTCACAACTTTCATTCTTACTTTCGAGTAAGGTCCCTTGACCGAGCTGTAAGGGTTAACTCAGCTTAGTTGTCCCTAGCTATAAAGGTTACCTCGGTTAGGAAGTACTTGATCGGATAAGGGAATTTCTAAGTCTAGGAAAACCTTATAAGGAATTGTCTAAGGGCGCAATTCTGGTTGAGTCTGTCTACTATATTTTGTGAATTCAAAATAGTGGATTTGACTTGGTGCTTGGATTAGCATTGGCCGTGGTTTTCTCGCCCCAGGAGGGTTTCCACATAAATTCTTAGTTCATACTTTTCCGAGTTCAATCTAGACTCGTAAAGTTTTAAAGTTTGTTTTAAACATTAATCTTCCATTTATCGTTCCAATTTCCTCATCACCCTATTAACCCCACCTCTTGGGTGACTAATTCTCTCCAAGAGCAAACCTTCAATTGGTATCGAGCCTAGCCTTTCAGAAAGGATCTAACTATCCAAAGGTCTCAAGATCAAAAGGCTCGTAACAATGGAGAGTGCGATGAAGGAAGATCTTCCAAGTAGACCATAAAAGTTTAAAGAATCAAATTTCGTACACTCTGGAAGGAGCTCATGGAATGCTTTCTACTCGGATCACGATGAAGATGTATGGAACATCATACAAGAAGGCAACTACATTTTAATGAAGTTGGAAGAAACAAGACTCGTGCTTAAAGCAATGGTCGAGTACACCATCGAAGAGGCGTAAAAGTTTAGAAAGAACTTCAAGAGCCTGAAAATTCTGATGTGCGCCATCGGCACGGAAGAATACAACAGAGTATCAGCTTGTGACACTGCCAAGGATGTGTGGGACACTCTTGTCAACACATATGAAGGCACAAGCCAAGTCGACAAGCGAAGATAAGCCAATATCTTCACAAGTATGAGTTGTTCAAGATGGAGCCGAAGAATGGAGCCGAAGAAAACATTACTTAGATGTTCATCTCGCTTCATTAAGATTACTAAGAATCTCAAATCTCTAGGTCAAAAGATTTCCCATGAGGAAATGTGCAGAAAGATACTAAGAAGCCTCGTCTAAGAGAAGATGGGGTCCAAAGGTGATAGCCATCGAAGAATCTCGTAACCTCTCTCAATTAAAGCCGGACGAACTCATTGGGAAGCTACTCACCCATGAGAACCATCTGGAAGAATAGGACACCAAGGTCAGCACCAAAAAGAATATTGCATCGAAGGCCTCGTAAAGCAAAGAAGAAAATCTGAGTTCATCAAACTCGTAAGAAGATCTCATGGCACTTATTGCCAAAGGCTTCAAAAGAATGATGAAGCACTAGAGATGGAATAAACGACCAAGAGAAGAGTTCTATAAGAAAGACAAGAAGGATAGAAAAGGTAAACACTCTTCCCCTTCAAAATTATCTTTAATTAAGAACTCGGCTATTTTGAATGTGGCAGCAAGGATCATATAGTCAAAGATTGTCCAAGAAGAAAAAGGGACAGAAAGAAGAAGAAGGCTATGATGGCCACATGGAGTTATGAAGATTCATCTAAAGAGGACGAAGACTCGGATGATTCAAACTGTCCGATGGCACTATCGGACTCAAAATCTGAATCTAAGTCGATTCGATCACTCGAACAATGAGGAAATGAATCCTTAGGAGGTAATTGAATATTTCCTCTAGTTTTCCAAAGTTGATTTAGCTAAATACATCTATATTTTGGAAGAAAAGTCCAATTTTGACTCTTCTCGGTTTAAACAACATCTTGAGTCTATCACTTCTTAGAACATTTCTTTAAAAATGAATTAGAAAAACTGAGACTTACTCTAAATGAATTCAAGACTAGTGCTCAATCCATTGAGACCGTGTCCGAGTCACTCGTAAGAGAAAATGATTATCTTAAGCAAAAGCTCAATGAGTCTCAAGAACTTGTTTTGAAATTTACTCAAGGTCCGAAAAACCTTGACATGCTCTTAGGGTCTCAATGTGTCTCCTTCATAAAAGAAGGACTTAGTTTTAACAAGGAGGAGGAATCCAATTCCTACTCGGAGCTTTTCAAAACGATTCCGTAACCGTGAAGTTTAGGAAGGCTGAGCATGGTCCCATTCATACGAATGAAAAGTGGACTAAACCCGGACTAGCTTACAGGAGAAAACCTTCTCCATCGGTTTATAAAAGAAAAGATTTTCAAAAGAAAGAGACACGGACTCAATTCTCTAAAAGAAAGACTTAGAATCGGACCAAACCCAAAGTTATTTAAATCTGGGTTCCCAAGAGTCTTCTTCCTTATAAAAGGATTACAGTAAAGGGAGTTACTGGGTTTGTTAGAGGAAGTAAGAAAGGTTAGTTTGTTTCGACTTGTAGGTGGCTCGAAAAGAACAATAGGACACCGGTACTTGGACGGTGGATGCTCGAGCTAGATGTCCGGAAATCCAAGACTCTTTTCCGAGTTAGAAGATTACAAAGGAGGCAAAGTCACATTTGAAGATGACTGCAAAGGCAAGATAATTGGGATAGGCAAGATTGGAAAAGGAGATAATCCGGGCAGCCACTGTTAACCTTGTCAAGGGATTGAAGTACAATCTACTTAGCTTCTCTCAATTGTGTGACAAAGGTCAAGAGGTGAAATTCATTCGGACCAACTTCTATATTTCGATAAAACTACCAAGGAGACTAAGCTCTCGGGTAAGAGATCAAGTAATACCTACACTATTCCTCTTTCGACCCAAGTCAAAATCTATCTTGTTTAAAAGCATCTTTACATGATGATTCTTGGACATGGCATCGTAGACTAGGTCATGTTAGCATGCACACCATTAAGAAGCTTGCATCTCATGGTTTAGTCCGAGGATTGCCTAACTATGCATTTAAGAAAGACAAATTTTGTGAATCATGCACAAAAGGGAAACAAGTTAGATCTTCTTTCAAATCTTTCAAAACTGTTTCCACATCCAAGGTGCTTGAAATGTTGCATATGGACTTATCTTGTGAAATCCCTGTGAAGAGCCTTGGAGGGAAATCATATATACTTGTAACTCGTTTATGACTACTCATGATTTACTTAGGTTTGTTTTCTTAAGCACAAAATGAAGCATTCAAAGAGTTCAACAAGCTCTGCAGGAAAATTCAAGTTGAGTCTCGGACTCGGATCAAAAGAATTCGAACCGACCATGGAAGGGAGTTCGACTACTCAGAATTTGTAGACTTCGTGATAAGAATTGTATCTCCCACAACTTCTCAGCACCAAGAACTCTTCAACAAAATGGAGTAGTAGAGAGAAAGAACAGAACTCTTGAAGAAATAGGAAGGACAATGATGATTGAACATGATCTACCTTACTATTTCTAGGCTGAGGCAATCAACACATCAAACTATACACTAAATAGATGCCTCATCGGACCCATCCTCGAAGAAAATTCCATACGAGCTCTACAAAGGGAAGAAACCCAACATTTCATACTTCAAACCATTTGGATGTAAGTGTTATGTTCATAACAATGGTAAGGATCACCTGACCACATTTGATGCTCGGTCGGATGAAGGTATTGTTCTTGGTTATTCATCTCATAGTAAAGCATATCCCATTTTTAATAAAAGAACTAACAAAGTGGAAGAAAGCATACACGTTGTTTTTGTTGAGATTGAACAGGGAAAACCAAGTGAATCAACATTCTCGGAACTATAGCTCAGCCAAGATGATTATATTAGTGAAGATGAGCTCGGAAAGAGTCAAGGAAAAGTCATTCGTAACGAAGTGACTCGAGAACAACATGACTCGGAATGAGACAACTCAAGAGCCAACTCGGAATGTTGAACGCCAATCAAGTAAGCAAGCTCTAAAAAACAGACTTCTAAGGATCAACCAATTTAACCAACTACTGTGGTGAATCAACGAACACGTAAAGCATTCAAATATGCTTCGAGACACCCACTCAAAAACATCTTGTCCGATATCAACAGTGGGGTAAGAACTCGTTCCTCTCTACAAAATCTATGTGCATTCACCGCATTCATTTCATTAAAAGAACCTAGAAATGAACTAGAGGCCCTAAATGAACCTGAATGGGTAGAGGCCATGTAAGAGGAACTCAATCAATTTGAAAGAAACCAAGTCCGGTCTCCGACCAAACGACCTTCCGACCCCCAGTCATAGGAACCAAATGGGTTTTCAAGAACAAACTAGATGAAGGTGAGTTGGTAGTCAGAATCACCTTCTTTTCTCAAGCTTGTCTTTGTGTGACAAGAGCCTAGACTTGTGGCTCAAGGTTACAATCAAGAAGAAGAGATTGATTGTGGGGAAACCTTTACACTCGTTGCTGAATTAAAGCTATTATAATCTTATTGGCATTTGCATCAAGCATGAATATCAAATTGTATAAAATGGATGTTAAATGTGCTTTTCTTAATGGTTTCATTGAAGAGGAAGTCTATGTTGAGCAACCCCTAGATTTGAAAACTCGAATTTTTCCAAATCATGTTTTCAAGTTGCAAAAAGATCTTTATGGTCTTAAACAAGCTCCCAAAGCTTGGTATGAAAGATCGAGCAATTTCTTGGTTGAAAATGATTTTAGAAGAGGACAGATTGACAAGACTCTTTATATAAAAACCAAGGGGAAAGACTTTATTCTTGCTCGGATCTATGTTGATGACATAATTTTTGGAGCTACTAATGAAATTCTATGTCGAGATTTTTCCGAGTTAATGAGATAGGAATTTCAAATGAGCATGATCGGAGAACTCAATTTCTTCTTTGGTCTACCAATCAAGCAAGACAAAGATGGCATCTATGTCCATCAATCAAAGTATACCAAGGAGCTGCTAAAGAAGTACAAACTTCAAGATGCAAAACATGCAAGCAACTCCTATGAACAACGAGAATAAAAGTGGACTCGGACGAAAAAGATTTCAAGCTAATCCAAAAGAATCGCATCTTACCGTGGTGAAGACAATCTTCGGATATCTTGCAGGGACTCGTAATCTAGGTCTATGGTACTCAAGAGACTCAAAACCGACTTTAACTCGGATACTCGGATGCTGACTATGCTGGGTATAAAGTTGATAGAAAAAGCACTTCAGAGCCTCGCCAGCTTTAGGTCAATCCCTTAAATCCTAGCACTCAAAGAAGCAAAACTCAGTAGCTTTATCAACTCGCCGAAGTTGAGTACATTGCACTGGAGCTTGCTGTGCTCAGATTTTATGGATCAAGCAACACTTGAGAGATCTTGAACTTAGATTCAAATCAATTCCAATCAAGTTTGACAATCAAAGTGCGATTAGCATCACTAAGAATCCAGTCAGCACTCAAAGACAAAGACAAAGCACATTGAGGTCGGTATCATTTTCTAAGAGACCATTCTAAGAAAGGTGATATTGAACTTGAATTCATTCCTACAAAACTTCAATTAGCTGATATCTATACTAAGCCACTTAGCGAGGATTAGTTTTGCTTTATTAGGAATGAGCTTGGCATGATTAATGCATAATTATGCGCTTTTCCGAGTGGAATTACTTTTCATGTTTATGTGTTAAATGTCTCATTTTTATGCTTTAATAACAATTAGTTAAGTTGATCTCGTGATACTGAGCTATGAGTTGTTACTTATTTGCGGTTTCGAGTCACTTGGAAACTTTATCGAGTTAGACTCGGATTTTGAGAAAAATGGACATCAAACTTCGAAATCATCTCTAGATCGATGGAGAATTTCATAAATTTCTTTTAAAATCTCTCTTTTCTCTCTATCTCTCATGCGCATCAATCGGAGAACTAGCCATTGGGAGACAAGCACTTGGAATTCTAATCGTTGGAGAGCATAATAGTCACACCGGTCCGAGGCGATCGTTTGAGAGCCGGTCGGAACAAACACTAAAGGAAAATTCTCTCTCTATAAATAGCATCCTTTTTCCTTCATTTCGCTACTTTGCTCTCTACATACTCTCTCTCTCTCGCTTACTACATCTCAATCAAGTTCACTGTTTTCAACAAATGAACCGACTCTCAAGCTAAGTGAAAGACATCTCAAGTAAGCACCGATTGCTCTCGCTTGTCTTTCTACTCTTTCATTCTCTTTTTCTTTACTCTCTATCTCTTCGAGCTATCTCTCTCTCTCTCTCAAAGTTCATCTTCTCTCTTTTCTTATTCAAACATGCCGAAAAGAGGTTCCCACTCAGACTTTCTTGGTTCTGCAACCAAGAAACCTCGTACTAAAAGCCAAGAGGGTCCTTCCAACCCCTCTAAAATCATCATCACCCAACACCTAACATTGGATGACAAATTCTTTCCAACCACTAAGTCTTCGTGGTTATAAAACATCAATACCACAGGGGTTTCCTCTGTTTCAGCGAGTTCATCTACCCAAAACTCGTTTCGAGTTTTAATCTAACATCTCCAACTCGAGGGTATACTCACCTACATAATTTAAGACTTTTTGGTTTGAGTCAACGTCTCTCTTCTCCACCGCATTTTCAAAGTATCTTCTTTTTTCCTTAACAGCAACCCTATACCTTTCAATGAGGTTGCTCGATGAATTCTTTGAGATGTACGCCAAAGAATTTCCTCGATCACACAAAAACTTCTCCGTGACTCAACTAAAGTCAAAAGCCCGACTTCGTGTTTCTTGTTGATAAGAACCTTCTTCTATCGGCACTCGAGCAAAGAGAACCCCAACTCTAAGCATCTCAAAGCTCTTTTTCATATCCTAGAGGGCCATGGAGTAGACCTCTTTCCAGCCATAATCGAGCCGATGGGCGCTGTGCCGCTCGAGCTCGGCTTAAGAAATCCACCCCACTTCCTTTCTGGGCTCTTCTCACTTTCATTTTTATGCAATTCAAAGTTCCTCTCCCCTCACATCCTAACGCGATTTCGAGGCTGCCATTGTTGTTGGCGTAAAAAACCGCTTGGGTATGGATACCAGGAGACCTAACCGGGTTTGGGTCCATAGCTTACAACCGAGGCCACCTTCTCCGCCCCGCACTTAGACACAAACTCCTCTCTCTCTACCTCCTCCACCTCGGGTGTTTCTTAGGTCCTTTCTTTTGCCTTGTCCATCTGCTATAATGGACAAGATCTCCTCGATGTCCACCGAACTCAAGGACACCCTCCCGTCATTCAAGATCGTCCTCCGCCTCATGACCATCAATCAAAAGACTGCTCAATCCCAAATCGAGAGCAAGCAAGATGTTCTTGAGCTGAAGGCACACGTCAAGGAGTAAAAGGAGATGATCAACCTCCTCCAAGAAAGGCGCTCAAAGGCCGCTCAGGATCCGGTTGACTCGGACACATCCGAGGAATCCTTGAGCCCAGCCAAATGCTCCTCTAGAAGAGAGGAAGAAGAAGAAAAAGAAGAGGAGCTCGCGGGTGAGGGAGCTCCATCTCGAGGAGAAGGAGGAAGGGGAGAAGGAAGAAGAAGAGAAGGAAGAAGTAGAAGGAGCAAAAGCGAGCAGAGGGACAAGGTGCTTCAGCCCTCCAACCGGAGCCGATCGGCTCGGATAGTAGTCCGTGTGGGTCGAAGACCCTGCCGACAAATGTCATTCAGCAGCTGTCCAGCCCGAGCAAGCACCTCCCTCGGTCGAGTTCCAAGAGGATGAACCTCTTGACGACCTGGTTCTAGGTCGGCCACTCGCAGTTGAGCCCATCCCGGAGATCCCAAGTGCTGCCCCCACCTCGATTGTCAACATCATCTCGCTCTTACCAGCGAAGGCGCACTGCTTCGGTCTTCCACCTCGATTCGATCGCTCCCTCTCCACCTTCTTAAACGTTTTTCTCTCTTTTCTTTATTTTTTTTTCCAGACATACAAATTTGTATCTTCCGGATACATTCCTTCCCTATTTGTTTTTTGCTTGAAAGGCAAGGGGAGAATAGTTAGAAAATTCGTGTTGTCTTATTTAGGGGAGATTTTCTCTCACCTCTTTGTGTATATATCTCTTCTATGTGAATATTAATGAAGTGTCTATTTCGTGCTTATCTATTTATCAATATAACTATTTTCCGAGTTTCAATTTATTTTTTGAGTCCATCTTGCCCCAATATGTCAACTCGGTTACATATTATTCTTTATTTCTCCGATCTATCAACTCAATTACATATTATTCTTTATTGTTCCGATCTATCAACTCAGCTTACATGTTGTTCTTTCTTGCTCTAATATATCAACTCGGTTACATTTTTTTTTCTTTGTGCTCTGAAATAAGTAATCTAAGTTTCACTTCATTTATATGTGATATTTCATATTTTAGCTCGATGCAATCTAAATTTAATTGCTCCGATAAAATCTAAGTTTGAATCTCTCTAGATACTTTATACGATTTTATCTCTATACTCCGACATGTTCATTGAGAAAGAATGAAAACTCGGGGCTTTAACACTAATAAAGTTTCTATCCGAGTAAAGAATGCCTTTCATCAAAAAAGTAGAGATTGAAGACTCGGACTATACATGTATAACATTCCGAGTACTATCAAGGAATCAGGTACAAACTTCATCTCTTGTAAGTTTTGATTTCAAGTCATTCTAAGTGCTATAGAAACTTTTCCGAGTGTTACGTAAACTACCGCATAAGTTTTCATTTGTTTCGATCGACTCGAAAGCATACTCTTACTTATCTTTTCACATTTGTAGTTCCGAGTCACTCGGACAATACACAGATTTATCGCATGTTCAAACACTTGCTTTAACATGTTTAAACTCAGTGTCCGACTTCATATTCCAAGTTCGAGTGAATTACAGCGTTAATTCATCTCTTCTAGTCGCCTTGTTCTGTTTGAACTATATCTCGTCTAGATCAAGCATTCTTAGTCCGATATTCTCTATCTAACTTGATCTTTCTCCGGATCGACTCGGATGGAATTTGAGTATAATGAATATTAGACTCGTAAAATTCCATTCCTTTCCGACTCGTATAATTATGCACTTAATTATCTTAATTAAATAATTATCTCGTAGCTAATCTTGGACCAAAGTATTCTATACTTTGAGAACCAAAATTGATTTACTTTTGTAGGTTATCTAAACGAGGTTATCCTAATTTTGAACTACAAAAGTAACCGGCGTCAAGATGTCAAATCGCCAGCAGACACGGCTTTTTCTACTTGTGACCAAGGCCCGGACACTATGTCGTGGTTGTCTGCTTTTAAAGCTGGAAATCTTCAACGCTAATCTCAATGGTGGTTTCCACCTTACTTTTCGAGACACCACCAGTGGATTGGGACATCCTAAGGAGTCAAGATCCGTTGCATAACGTTCACAACTCAACGGATCTTTTCGAGCAACTCGTAAGAACCGTTACAACGGTCACAGAGGACTTCTAATTAGAAGGTAGTCACAACGGCTAATCTGCTTGGTCATCTCGTAAATAGAAGCCAACTCTCAAGACTTGAAGATTGTTGGAACCATTTTCAATACACATACTTAAGCAAAAATCTTTGTATTCATATTCAATCTTCTACTTACAAGTCCAACTCTATACTTAACATCTTTCCGAGTTGTAAGGTCTTGTAATCAGTCACGACTTTCACTCTTACTTTTGAGTAAGATCCCTTGATCGAGCTGTAAGGGTTAACTCAGCTCGCTTGTCCCTAGTTGTAAAGGTTACCTCGGTTAGGAAGTACTAGATTAGATAAGGGAATTTCGAGTCTAGGAAAACCTGGTAAGGAGTTGTCTAAGGGAGAAATTCGGTTGAGTCTGTCTACTATATTTTGTGGATTCAAAATAGTGGATTTGACTTAGTGTTTGGATTAGCACTGGCCATGATTTTCTCGCCCTAGGAGAGTTTCCACGTAAATTCCGAGTTCATACTTTTCCGAGTTCGATCTAGATTCGTAAAGTCTTAAAGTTTGTTTTAAACTTTAATCTTCCATTTATTATTCAAATTACCTCATCACCCTATTCACCCCCTCCTCTAGGGTGACTAATTGTCTCCAAGAGCAAACCTTCAAATGATAAATAATAATTTGCATGGTGGATATAGATTATACTAAGTGCTTGTTATAAATTTGATATCTTTGATAATTATTTATTTTCGTTTTTTAGTAGTTTTCTTTAGTTTAATAATTTTTATTTACAAAGTTACAATCTTTTATTATTAATTTCATTATCCGCCCCTTAAAGATTAGTATTTTAGGTTAGTTTTCGTAATTTAAGTTTAATTTAACTTTGAGTCTTTATTTATTTTAATTTTTAGATTATGTTTCTGTCAATTTTTATTATTTTTAAGTTAGTTTGTTAGATATTAGTTTTAAAATAGTTTCTTTTATTATTTTTAGTGTTTTATCTTCTTTTTGGGTTTAGATAGAGTTCTAGGTTGATGTGATTAAATTTTAGAATTTTTGAAATTAATTTGATAATTTTTCATATTTAATTCTTGAATTTAATTACTTTAGGTTTTTAATTAAATAATTTCTTATTTTCGGTTTTAAATTTTATTTTTATACTTTTCGGGTCTGGTTATGTCTACAAAATTAGTGTTAATATTCTGGATAATTTTAGTATTTATCTTCGCAATTAATTTAGTGCAGAATTTTACTTATTTAATTTTATGTTTTAGAATTTGTTTATTTTCTACTTTAGTCTTCTATTTTAATTATTCAAAAAAATATACAAAAATATTTTTGGGTTATTATAGTTTTTATATTCTGTATAAATTATTTATTTATCAGTGCATAATTTTTTGTGATTTAAAGGTATTAATTTGCTAGTTTATATTTTCTGTTTTGTTTTAAAGAGTATTAAATTTAATTAGATTTAATCTTACATATTTATTATATCTTTCCTCGTGGAATCAATCCCTACTTTCCTATGATATATTGTTAATTATAAGCATAAGTAGTGGTTTAATTTGTAACTGCACGACAAGCTAACAAATTTGGCGCCGTTGCTGTGGGAATGAAAATAATAGTTGTTAGTTTTATTTAATTTAGATTTACTATTTTTATTACTTTATCGTGACTTTAATTGTTTATTTTTGTTTTTTTAGTTTTTTTATATTTTGACAAGGAGCATACATTTGACGAAGTTGAAGCCAAGTAAGTATTTCGATTCTGTTTTTGTAAGTTCGAAATTATTGAAATGACTACTTTACGTGAACTTACCGCACCTAACTTGGATGCACAATTTCGCCTATCTCACATCCCGCATTGGACCGACTACTAAAACCGAAGTCCAAATTTTTAAATTTGTTACCTAAATTTCATGGACTTGCTGGTGAGGACCCATATCGTCATATCAATGAGTTTATTATTACATGTTCCACATACAACTTGAGGGAATCACCCAAGACCAAATTAAGTTGAGAGTCTTTCCCTTTTCACTTCGAGGATAAGGCTAAAGGTTGGTTTTATTACCTACCCCTGCAACATTCACTACATGGACCCAAGTTCATGAGGCATATTTAGATATTTTTTCCTGCATCTAGGATAGGGTCAATTAGAAAGGAAATTTGTGGCATTAAACAGATGATTTAGGAGACTTTTTCCTAATATTGGGAGCATTTAAATAAATTATGTGCTAGTTGTCCCCAATATCAAATTTCTGAGCATTTATTAATTCAATATTTTTATGAAGGTTTATTGCCAATAGATAAAAATATGGTTCATGTTGCTAGTGGAGGGGCCTTGTTTAATAAGACTCTAGCTCAAGCTAGAGAATTGTTTAATATTATGGCCCAAAATACTCAACAATTTGGAATTGGAGATATCCAATTTAGGAATGTTAATGAGTTCAATTTAGGTCCATCTATGGAGACTCAATTGTCCCAAATTACTGTTATGTTGAACAAATTGCTCCACGGAGAAGAAGCAAGTACTTTGTAGTATTTGCCGTTTAGAGGGTCATGTTGCTAATTCATGCCCTACACAACAAAGAGGGCATGTGAATGCTATTTTTTCAAACCAAGGTCAAATGAACCCTATAACTCATTCTCGAACACTTAAGAAGAATGGAGTGACTACTCTAACATTAGGTATGGATTTGAAGAAAACCCCTATAATTTGATCAATCCATTACTCAGGGCAAAACTAATTATCTTTTAGAGTATATCATTAAGAAGATGGATGACCAGAAAAAGAAGACTGGCCTTATGTTCCAAAGCTTAGAGATGACCATTAAGCAAGTTCAAGAGAGACAAACTGCCAATGATACCATAATTAGTAACCTACAAGCCCAAATGCAGTCTCAACCTTTCCAAAATCCAAAAGAAAATGTGAGTGTCACAACACTTAATAGTAGGAAAGAGTTAGAGTAACCTATGAAAAACATAGAGGTAGAGTCAGAATTAGAGGTCAAGGAATCTGAACTTGACTAAAACAAAGATGACGCCTCTAATGCTAAGGAAATAGCTGAAAATAAGAAAGGTCTTCACAAGCCTATCCCACCTTTTCATAGTAGATTGATAAGCACAACTCCTAAGATAGACGAAGCAATTGAAGATATCATAGAAATATTTAGGAAGGCAGAAATAAACATTCCTCTTCTAGATACCATGAAACGGGAACCTCATTATGCTAAGTTCCTTAAAGATCTATTCATGAACAAATTAAAATTGAAAAGGAACAAAAAGGTAAGTGTGAGGGAGAATACATCCGCCCTTTTCCAAAAGAAATTTCCCACTAATTGCAAGTATGCAGGAGACTAGATTTATTTAGTATGGGAAATGTAATTAGATGATCCTTGACCTGCATAGGTGTCAAGCTAAAGACGGTAAACAAAGGCGCTGGTTGGGAGGCAACCCAACATTTTTCGAGGAAGTTTATGTTATCTCTATTATTTTTATTTTATTTTTATTTTTCATGTATTAAGGACAATGTATGAATTAAGTGTCGGGGAGTGCATCCTACATTTTAATTTTATGCATTTATTTTTATCTTTTTTTAAAAAAATAAATTCTTTCTTGTAAAGAAATGCATGAACATGAATATATGATAGGTTAACTTGCTTAAATTTTTCTGTTTATAGTTTTTCTTTCCCTTTATAAGTGAGAAATTTAAACATGTTAATTGCTATTCAGAGTTATTTAAGTTGATCCTCATATATTTCTTCAATTAGTGACAATCATAATTTTTCTTTGGGTTTGATCATGTTATATGATCATGATAGAGGCAATAAATTTACTTAAACTGTTCACCTAGACTACTGAACTTAGTAGAATGACTCGTTGAAAGTTTAAAATATGTTGGTTTACCAAAACAGGTTGGTTCAAGTGGTACGACATTTGTTCTCCTTAAGCGGCTTGTGTGTGGAAAAGACCTGTGCTAGAAGAGTCAACCTCGTTAAGGGCCGTTTATAACTTGAAACATACCACCAAATAAAATCTAAAAACAAAATGTTAGTCTACCAACATGGGTCGGAGTTGGTGGCTCAGCACCATTTCCCTTAAGTTTAGGTCGCAAGTTGAGCCTTATGAATGGAGTAACCCATACTAAGAGAGTCATGCCCTTTTTGGGCCGATCAATGGCTTGAACCGCACTACCGAGAAAAAAAAAAGTGTTAACTCCAAGCACCTCTATTTGGGTGAGTGGGAGACAGGGAGTGTTATATTTCTAAGACCCTATATGGGCCTCAAATATATGCTTGAATGGAGTAAAAAAAAAAGAGAAAAAAGAGAAAAAAAGTTGGAAGAAAAGTTTGCAAGACAAGTTCATTATCAATTTTTAGTGAATTATCTCGCTAATTTAGTTTTTTTATAACCATACTGCACCTTAATTTTTCCCATCCTAAAACTTTTTAGACCTCCTGACCGGAATGTACATGTTTGAAAAAGATGGATATTTTTTTACTGTTGCTTAATTGAAAGAGACATTGTGAAGCTGATGAATAAACTCTCTGGTGACAACAAAATGTTTAGTTTTCACTTGCTTGGGAAAGCTAAATTTTCATCAAACTGTTTTTGGAAGTAAGGTAAACCTAGTGTATACTTTGTGTTTTATGTATATCTTTATAAGAAAGCGTAATTTTAGGTCGAGTCTTAGATTTCTTTGCACGAGAACGTCCAAAGTCTAAGTGTAGGGAATTTGTTAAGTCGTATTTTGTACATATTTTCAGTAATTATTTAGTATATATTATATAGTTTATTTTATCTAATTTATCCTATTTTGTCTATTTTTAGGTAATTATCAAATAAAGTGGGGAAGAAAATAAAAGACGTTAAAAGTGGGTTTTTAGCTACCGACAAGCGTCCAAGAAAAGATATGAAGTCGGTCCATCGAAATAATGTGTCATAAAACATTTATTTTATGAAATCTTAATTTGAATAGGAGAGTGAATATAATCATACTCCTAAACCCACTAGAACTCTTCCTTAGAGTTGCATGAGAAAAAGGAAACTTGGAAGAGAAGAAAGTCGAATCACTATAAAATGACCCAGCCCCTAACAGGCAACCGCCCTCACTGTTACTCATCAACACCCATCTTCTTTTCACCTCTTGCTGCCTCACAACTATCTCACGTCATCATCATCTCTCATCTAATCATCATCATATTCTTAACCATCATCACCATGGCAAGGATTATTATGGTATTATTATTATTATTGAAATTTTTATTTCAACAACTCCATTTTTATTGTTAGTTTAATATTAAAGATGATATTTTTATTTAGTTTATGTGTCCCAAATTATATTATGTTTGAGTAGTTTTTTTATACTTAGTATAATCTATTTGAAACCATGTTAAATTATTCATTTTGAAACAAAGTTTCGATCTTTATTGTCTTATTGATTTTGTCCATGATTCTATGATAATTTGTGTTTAATGTTTATACTTTTATATTTAATTAATTAGAGTGCACGCTAATTAATTATATATAAATTCATATAATAGTTTAAAGGGTCTAAGTACGTAATCGCTTGGTCTTTTAGACATAAGTATCACCCTAGTTAATCATGGATGAATCATACTCATCTCTTTTAACAAGTACTAGAAAACTGCAAATTAACGACTGGAATGTCGGTAAATAGCGACTGAATTTCATAATTAGCGACGGAATTAGCGATGGAATTCTTCCGTCGCTGAAAGCTGGTCGCTAAATATCAGCGACGGAAATTTTAAGACCGTCGCTAATTAGCGACGGATACTACTTCCGTAGTCGATGGAAATCAGCGACGGAACGACTTTCCGTCGCCGAGTTGGCGACGGAAGTGAGGGTTGTCCGTCGCTGATTTCCGTCGCTGAATCGGCGACGGAATATCCCCACTTCCGTCGTTGACGTCCGTCACTAATTAGCGACGGAATATTAGGTCTTTCCGTCGCTAATTTCCGTCGCCGATTGGTACTGTGTGTCGCTAATCCGTCAGCTGTTCAGTCGCTATTCTGTCAAAAATTCGAATATTATTTTCTAATTATTCATTACCCTAGTACGTGAAAATTGTGAATAGATATACAAATCCACCATTCACATATGTGACACTTACATTTGACATTTACATATGCCAGCCACATATAATTCATCAAAGTTGGATATACAAATCCAACTTACATGTTCAACATCATCAACAACCATAACATACTTAAAAAAATTCACAAGTTCAACACAACAAGCAAACAATAATTCACAAGAAACCTCAAACACATTTAAATAGTTTGCAAAGTGGTGATCACCAATATATACAAAAGTTCACATTTGAATTCACTCATCCTCATCCTCATCCTCATCCTCATCCTCTTCCTCATCCTCTTCCTCTTGTGGTTGTGGTGGTCGACGGTGAGATCCGGATGCTTGCTGAGACTGCAGAAATTCATTCATACGTGCTATTGGCTCAAGCAAAGCTGTCGACCTGTGCCTTAAGATGCTTATTTTGCAACTCAAGCATCCGACAATGCTCAATCCATCGTTGTACCTCGAATTTAAAGTATGCACTTTTTCTCTCCATTCCGAGTCATCCGTAGTAGACGGTTTCGGTGATTTGAAGGGCGTTGTTGGTTTCAAGTTTCTAGCCTCGGATCCAAGTCCATAAATGCGACCTTTCTTGTTCGCATTGGCTTTGACCCATAACTCTTGTTGGGAAGGGGTGGAGACATGATCCTCAAAAGAGTTGGGGTCATCACCGGAAGTTTGAGTGGGTTGAGTGTTTTGCAACTTTTCCCACTCTTTTGAAACTTCTCCTGAATATAATATAAATATTTGAGGCATGTAAATATCTCAGTCTGTTAACGAAAAGAACAGATAGAAAAATATGCGAAATTCATATATATGGTTACTCACGTAAATGGCCTTGGATTTTTGTCCACCCATTTATCCTTTTTTGTTTTGTGCGTTCGTGAAAATAGTTGGGTCGGTAGAGGCTGAACTCCTTTAAGCTCCTTCATCTAAAATTAAAAACAAGTTAGTAGAGAATCAATTTACCAATATGAACATGTTAACAGTTGCATGCGTAATCAATAAGAAAGGGGTATGTACAAATCGCCGCTTATGCTCCGTCATAGGGATTGAGCCATAAGTATGGAGCGATGAACCAAGTCCCCCCGATCGAGCATGACGGTTTTTCCGAGCTTGCTCGCAGAACTTCTTGTAGTCGCAGCTTCCCAATATTCGAGCAACTCGCGCCGGTAGTTGTCACCCAACCATTTCAGCTTCTTCTTAGTTTTCCTCGCCTTGAGCATGAAGTCCTTCAAGCGATCACCGCCTTTCTTTTCAAAATTTCTTCGATTTGGACTTCATCGGTTAGAGACCAAGTGAAAAATTTCTATATAAATAAAAACGTAGTTTATAAGTTATGAAATTATAATATAATGTTCGAACATGCACAATAAGTGATTATGTTATCTCGAACTTGAGAAAACTAATGATTTGTCATTACCTTAAACTCAGAAAACCACCGATCACGTTGTGATCGAGGGACTTTACCCCATATAGGCCAAGCTCCATCGTACTTGCTTTGGAAGATGTGGGAAATTGTACCCACAACTTTGTCAATGGGGTAGAATCTAATCAATAAACATATAAAATAGTTAGTTCAACTAATAACTAATATGCTTAATTTATTTTATTATTTATTATCACACTTACCCTTCACCATCCGGCTCAATTCGGATCTTTTCTCGGCTACTAGCGCTACTTGATTGAAGACAAGGATCCTCGTTCCCTGTATCGATTGGTCCTTCATTTGTAGGCATTTGTGGTGGCCGTTGTTCGGAACCAACGTGGATGCGTGGTACATTATTTGTACCATATTGGTGATATGCATATGTACTCGACGGGTTTGAGTACATATGGGGTTGCTTGAGAATATGGAGGGTTTAGAAAGAAAGACCCACCCAGTGGGTTTTGCATGTGTGGGAAGTTTGGGAGTTGGAAAAAGGGAAGGTTGGGAATAAATGACCCCCCAATGGAGTTTGGTTGTGAGGGGAATGTGGAGATAGTGCTCCACCGGCAAGAGTTTGAAGGTTCCGAGGGTTTTGAGAGGGGTAGAAGTGCTGACATTTCCCCATCGGTAGTGGTGTTTCTAGCCCTTCCCGAGTAGCCGATCTTTTGGTTCCGCCTCTACCTCTCTCCATTTTTCTGTACATAAACAAGTAATTCACACTATTAATAAACATCCAACGGTTCAAGTGATTTCATATAAAACAACATATAAACAATAGTAAACATATAAACATGTAAGCGTTAGATATAAATCGAAGCATGTGAATAAATTACGCTTCAATTGTTTCACCTTCATTACATTAATAAGAATTCTTTCTTATCATAAATAAACTCATCTGTTTTAAACTTAATCTGTTTTCGAGCCGAGCGTTTGAGCTCTTTACCGAGCTAGCTCATGAGCTCTAACAAGGTGGCTTAGCTCATTTTCACCCCTACTAGCAGTCACCATTTAGATAAGAAAGAAGGGATGTGAATGTAGAAATAGTTGAGGAATAATATGGTAAAACATATGTGTTCATTGATTTCTTAGTCGATTATGTGTTGACCAATGTTGCTATTATTTAACGATTGAAATTAACATTTTAGGTAAGTTAAATTTGATGTTGAATTGTTCCTCTAATTTCTTTATATCCAAAAACTCTACGTTTCATTTACATCAGGAATAACATATTCTAGGCTTCATAATTTTGAGTGTGAGGTGATGATGTTATCATAATATGGTCGTAATATGGATGATATAGTGGTAGTAAGGGGAGTACGGGGAAATGCATTAAATGCACGAAAGTAATAGAAATGAAATTAATAAATAAATAAAATTCTACGTTTCATTAATTTCACAGATGATAGAATCTATGGGCTTAATAATTTGTCTTTTAAGGTGATGATAATATCATAATATGACCACGTCATGTACAAAAGATAATAGAGAACAAAAAACAGTACTTCTAAATCAAATGATGTAATGAGGGCCACTAAATGCATGACATAATAGAAAACGAATATTAATTAATAAAAAGTCATCATAAAAATGAAAATTAGTACATCTAACATAAAATCCGTCATTCTAAATGTATTCTAAGAAAAATATTTTTAAGTTGATTTTAATAAATATAAGGATGAATAATTTTAAAATATAACTCTTAAAATAAGTCATTTTATTATATATATTATATCGGACTATTTCATACAAAAATTAGCATAAATAAACTCATGTACATATAATTAAACTTATCATACAAGTAAAACAATCATACCTATAAGCATACCTAATTAGCGTGAACAACCTCACACAAATAAACAACAATTAGACATATATAACTCACAAAAACCATTTCCCTCAACGTCAACAATAATTTCCAACAAATCCAACACAATTGCACATTTTTCTATTCAAATTCATCCACAATCAACATTAATTTCCACCAAATTACATATATTCGTCAATTTCAGCTTGCATTTTTTAAAACCCTAAATTTAACTTCAATAACATTTACTCCATAAACAACACAATTGCACACTTTTCTATTCAAATTCATCCACAAACAACATTAATTTCCACTAAATTACATATATTCGTCAATTTCAAGTTACAATGTTCAAAACCCTAAATTTAACTTCCATAACATTTACTCCATAAACAACACAATTGCACATTTTTCTTCTCAAATTCATTCACAAACAACATTAATTCCCACCAAAGTACATATATTCGTCAATTTCAAGTTACATTTTTTAAAACCCTAAATTTAACTTCAATAACATTTACTCCATAAACAACACAATTTCACATTTTTCTTCTCAAATTCATTCACAAACAACATTAATTTCCAACAAATTACATATATTCATCAATTTCAATTTCAATTTTGTAAAACCATAAATCTACACAAAATCAACACAAGCATACCTCAAAATTATGGGCGGCACCGGCGGCGGCACGAGCGGCAACGGCGAAGGTCGGCGTGTGGCGGCAGCAGCGGCGGTGCGTCGGCGGCGTCCTCCACCCGAGCGGCGGAAGGGCGAAACCAAGCTGTTGGCAGTGGTGAATCGGCGGAGGAAGGGTCGCACTCGCTCTCGCTCTCGGTCTCTCTGTTTCGAGGCGATATGCGAACCGGCCGGCTCGATTCGGGATTTAAGCGTAATTAGGGACGAAACAGGTTCGTCGTTGTTCAGTCGCTAATTACAAAATTTCTGTCAGCGACGGATTAGCGACGGAATATTCCTTCGCTAACTAGTAAATTAAATTTTTTTCAGTTCGAATTTGATACGAAATTATATTTTTGGGAATTACCAACGACGGATTAACGACGGAATATTCCGTCGCTAAAAAATCAGCGACGGAGTTTTCCGTCGCTGACCGCAAAATAGCGACGGACGTCATGTTCCGTCGCTAATTTCGTCGTTGGATGATCCAGATGTCATTTTGTGTCGGTATCCGTCGCCGATTCCGTCAGCTATCCGGCGACGGAGTGGTTTCCGTCGCTATTTTACGGTTTTGTAGTAGTGTAATTAGGAAATTATCATGGATCCTTTTTAAATCAATTTGCTAGTAGATTCGTTACTAGGTACTAGACGATGTTTTTCTAATTCTTAATGCTTTAATTTGATTAAATTCTAGTGCTAGTGCTAGGGTTATCAATATTAGTAGGGTTTATATTAGGGATAGGATTAAGTAAACTAATAACTAGGGAAAACGGGGAAGATCCTCTAGTGGTTGTCTTCTACGGTTTAGCTCATGGGTAGATCAATTTGTGTGTTAATGATAAATAATAATTTGCATGGTGGATATAGATTATACTAAGTGCTTGTTATAAATTTAATATCTTTGATAATTATTTATTTACTTTTTTAGTAGTTTTCTTTAGTTTAATAATTTTTGTTTACAAAGTTAAAATCTTTTATTATTAATTTCATCATCCCCCTAAAGATCAATATTTTAGGTTAGTTTTAGTAATTTTAGTTTAATTTAATTTTGAATCTTTATATATTTTAATTTTTAGATTATTTTTCCATCGGCTTTTATTATTTTTAAGTTAGTTTGTTAGAAATTAGTTTAAAAATAGTTTCTTTTATTATTTTTCATGTTTTATCTTCTTTTAGGGTTTAGATGGAGTCCTAGGTTGATGTGATTAAATTTTATAATTTTTGGAATTAATTTGATAATTTTTCAGATTTAATTATTGAATTTAATTACTCTAGGTTTTTGATTAAATAATTTCATCATTTCGGTTTTAAATTTTATTTTTATATTTTTAGGCTCTGGTTAGGTCTAGAAAATTAGTGTTAAAATTCTGGATAATTTTAGTATTTATTTTCGTAATTAATTTAGTGTAAAATTTTACTTATTTAATTTGATGTTTTAGAATTTGTTTATTTTCTCGCTTTAGTCTTCGATTTTAATTTTTCAAAAAATATACAAAAAATACATTTCTGTTATTATAGTTTTTATATTCTGTATAAATTATTTATTTATTAGTGCATAATTTAATGTGATTTAAAGGTATTAATTTACTAGTTTATATTTTCTATTTTGTTTTTAAGAGTAGTAAATTTAATTAGATTTAAACTTACATATTTATTATATCTTTCCTCGTGGATTCGATCCCTACTTTCCTATGCTATACTGTTAATTATAAGCCTAAGCAATGGTTTAATTTGTAACCGCACGACAAGCTAACAGATAAGTAAATCCATCTTCTCATATCTCAAGCTTAACAGAGATGAAGATGACATTATCGAAGCTGAACTTAGAATGAGTCAAAATAGAAGAACCGAGGCAACTCGGAATGAGGCAACTCTAAATCGTGTGACTCAAAATAAGGAAGTTCAAGAACCAGCACAGAATACTAAAGAACAAGCCAACGCAGAAGCTCCGCAAAAGAAACCCACTCGAAGATCAGCCTATTCAACCAACAAACTTTGTAAACCGGAGGACATGTAGAGCTTTCAAATATGAAACTAGTCACCCACCCGAGAACATACTTTCTTATATCAACAGTGGGGTAAGAACTCGTTCTTCTTTTTAAAATCTATGTGCATTTTCAACATTCATATCATTAACTAAACCAAAAATGTATTAGAAGCCTTAACTAAACCTCGAATGGGTAGAGGCCATGCAAGAAGAACTGAATCAATTTGTAAGAAACCAAGTTTGGACTCTAAGTAAATGACATTCGACCACCCAAGTAATAGGAACAAAATGGGTTTTCAAAAACAAACTGGATGAGGGAGGTTTGGTAATTAGAAATAAGGCCGGATTAGTTGCTCAGGGAAATAACCAAGAAGAGGGAATTGATTGTGGGGAAACCTTTGCACCTATTCCTAGGATAAAGGCAATCAAAATTCTCTTAGCATTTGTATCTAGCATGAACATCAAGCTTTATCAAATGGATGTCAAATGTGCTTTTCTCAATGGTTTTATTTAAGAAGAAGTTTATGTTGAGCAACCCCTGGATTTGAAAACTCGGAATTTTCAAATCATGTTTTTATGTTACAAAAGGCTTTATATGGTCCGAAACAAGTTCCTATAGCTTGGTATGAAAGACTAAGCAATTTCTTGGTTGAAAATGATTTCAAAAGAGGTTAGATTGACAAAACTCTTTCTATAAAAACCAAGGGGAATGATTTTCTCGTTATCTAGATCTATATTGATGACATTATTTTTAGAGCTACTAATGAAACTCTATGGTAAGAGTTTCCAAATGAGTATGATGGGAGAACTCGGTTTCTTCCTTAGACTGCAAATCAAGCAAGAGAAGGATGGAATCTATGTCCATTAATCAAAATACACCAAGGAATTATTGAAGAAATACAAGCTACAAGATGTGAAGCATGCTCGCAACACTTATAAGTAGCAGTTTAAAATTGAACTCGGATGAGAAAGGTAAAGCTGTAAATGAGAAACTTTACAAAGGTATGATTGGATCTCTACTTTATCTCACATCCAAGTAGGTCACAAAAGAAGTCGGTTTCTCACCATTAAACACCAGCAGACCGAAATCAACCATTTCTGGACATGGCTCGGACACCGTGTCAAGGTTGTTTATTTCCAAAGCTGGAAAACTTCAAATTTGTGTCTAACGGTTTTTCCACCTCGGCTTTCGATCACCACAAGAGGGTTGGACTACTTTTGTAGCCAAGAACCGTTACACAATGTTCACATCTCAACGGATCTTTTTTAAGCGACTTAGACTAGTCTGTTACAAGGGCTATTAAGGCTCATAAGTCCAGAACAAGTGTTAACGGTCATTCTCGCCTTGGTGCTTATAAATAGAAGCCACTTCACAAGACTTGAAGAATGATGGAACCAAACATATTATACTCTAACTCAATATTCTAGCTTTTGCAACTCCAAATGTGTAATCTCTTACTTTCGAGTTGTAAAGAAAGTCTTATAATAACTCATATTCTTTCTACTTTCTTTGTAAGTCCCTTGATTGACTTGTAAGGGCTAACTCAGCTCAATTGTACCTGATTGTAAGGGTTAACTCTATTAAGAAGTACTAGATCGGATGACGGAACTTTTGAGTATAGGAAAACTTATAAAGGAATTGTCTAAGGGAGCAATTTTAGTTAGAGTCGAGTCCTTTGTGATTGAGGATTCAATTAGTGGATTTGACTTGGTGTTTGGATTAGAATTGTGAGTGGTTTTCTGCCCCAGGAGGGTTTCCATGTACTTCTTTGTGTATTTCACTTTCGGAGTCCAATCTAGACTCGGAATCTATTTCTTAGTCCATTCTGTGCAAAAGATTTGATTTTTCTCAAAAATCTTCCATCACCCTATTCACCCTCCTCTAGGGTGACTTAACCTCTCCAAGAGCAAACCATCAATTGTTATCATAGCCTAGCATTTCAAGAGGATCTCATAATCCAAAGGTCTAAAGATCAAATGCCTCGGAACAATGGAGAGTTCAATGAAGGAAGATCATCCACTAGACCACCCAAGTTCAAGGGGTCTAACTTTACACACTATAAGAATATGATAGAATGCTTTCTATTGGATAATGATGAAGAAGTATAGAACATCATCAAGAATGGCAACTGCATTCCAATGAAGAAAGGAGCAAGAACTATGCCTAAAGAGAAGATAGAGTACACTTCTCAAGAGAATGAGAAGTTCATAATGAACTTCAAAGCCATGAACACTTTGATGTGTGTTATCAGCTCAAAAGAGTACAACGAGTGTCAGCCTATGACATAGCCAAAGAGGTGTGGAATACACTTGTCAACACCTATGAAGAAACTAGTCAAGTGAAGCAGGCAAAGATAAGCCAATATCTTCAAAAGTGTGAGTCTGTTTAGAATGGAACCCGAGGAAAACATTTCTCGGATGTATCCTCGGTTCATTAAGATTACCAACAATCTCAAATCTCTTGGTAAAAAGATCTCTCACAAAGAAATGGTCGAGAAAATTTTTGAGAAGTCAACCAAAAAGATCTCTAGGTGACAGCAATTGAAAAGGCTCGAAATCTCTCAACTAAAGCCGGATGAGCCCATCGGCAAGCTACTTACTCAAGAGCTGCACCTAGAAGAAGAGGATGCCAAGGTCAACACCAAAAGGAACATTGCACCGATGGCCTTAGAAAGCTTAGGACAAAGTCCGAGCTCCTCGGACTCGGAAGAGTTCTACAGGAAAGAAAAGAAGGATAAGAAAGGTAAATACTCATCCCCTTCTAAGTTGTCTTCAACTAAGAACTCGGCTACTCAAAGAAGCGGAACTCGGTTGCTCTATCCACTCGCTAAGGCTGAGAACATTACAGCTGGAGCTTGCTATGCTCAGATTCTCTAGATTGAGGAGCAATTGAAGGATCTTAGATTATCATTCACATCTATTCCAATCAAGTGTGACAACCAAAGTGCAATTAGCATCACTAAGAATCCGAGTTCAAGCACTCAAAGACAATGCACATTGAGGTTAGGTATCATTTTCCGAGAGATCATTATGAGAAAGGTGATATTGAACTGGATTTTATCTCTACAAAATTTTAATTAGTTTATATTTTAACTAAGCCTCTAAGTGAAGATCAGTTTTGCTTTATTAGGAATGAGCTTGTCATGTTGAATGCATGATTATCCGAATTATTGCATGAGTTATTCTATTACGATTAATTGTTATATGCTTTGAGTAGATAATAAATGGATTAGTTAACTCGGAATGAGACTGAGTTATGAATTATAAATTTTCCGAGTGTGTTACGAGTCACTCGGACACCTTACTGAGTTACACTCGGATTATTAGTAAATGGACATCAAAATTCTAGGATTATCTCTAGATAAATGGTGAGTCTCATGAATGTTTTCGAAAACTCTTTCTTCTCTCTCTCTCTATCATGCAAACAGTTAGCGGAATTAGCCGTTGGACGAAAACTGTTGGAAAACTAGCCATTGCTACGCTGAGAATATCAACTTTTATAAAAAATTAAGTCAACCGCTACGTCGATCCAACAAGTTTGGCTCATTTTTTCCGAGACTCAATGATCGATAGCCGTCGCTAGGTAACTTAGTCGAAAGTCGGTTGGATGCCTTATCTCACTATAAATAGCACGACTTTACTTTCTTTCTTCTACTTTACCTAGCTACTACTTACTCTCTTGCTCTCTATGCTCTCAAAGTTCATTCACTCACTTGCACTCTCTCTGTCTCTCTCCGATTCTCAATCTTCTTTGTTCTCTACTCTTTCTCTCGTTTCTCTCAAACTCTCTCTACTCTATAACTATGCCTAACGGAGGAGCTGCTGCGGAAGGAGGTTCGGCCACCAAGAAGGCCGGAACCAAATCTACTCGATCCGAGGCTGCACAAGGAAAAGGTAAAGAGCGTGCCTCATAAGTCCCAAAGCATATTGTTCACAACACATCATTTTGGATGATAAATTCTTTCTAAAAACCTTCGTGTCCTAGTTGAAACACATCCTCAAAATAGGAGTTTACCCCTATCTTTGTTTCTATGAATATATTTACCCAAACCTTGTGTCTGAGTTCTATACTAACATGATGGTCGGGGACAACATTATCTCTTCCGTTATTCAAGGTAAGATCATTCGAATCAATCTCTCTTTACTTCAAAGACTTTTCAATGTGAACTCTCTCTTTCTCAACTGCAATCTAATTCCTTTCACTGAAATCGCTGATGATTTCTTTGCAAAATATGCTAAAGAACCTCCTCAGTCCGTAAAGAACTTTTCCGTGACTTAGATGACCTCGGAAGGCTTCTATGTTTCTTTATAATGAGAACTTTCTTCTCTTATTACCTGTCTAAAGAGAACCCCAACTCCAAAGTTCTAAAGGTTCTCTATGACATTCTTGAGGGCTACAAAGTAAACCTATTTCCTTACATCTTAGAGCGAGATAGCCTCTATTCCTTGTTATACTAAGAAGACTCCATATCCTTTTGGAGCTCTTCTTACTCGTTATTTTCACTTAGTTTTAGGTCCCTCTTCCTTCGACCCAAGCTCTTTTCTGAAGCTTGCCGTTTGTCTTGGAAGGAGTGAAATCATTAGTCTTGGATACCAGGAAGTCAAGCCCGGTGTGCGGGTTCACTTGTCCGAGTTACCACCCCTTCCTCGTCCACCTCGGACTCGGACTACTCTAAAGGTCCTACTCCCGATTGCTGGACCTTCTACTTCTCTGCATGCCGCTTCGTCGAGCTTCTTAAGAAGGTGGCCAACAAATTTGCTTCTCTAGCTTTAGAGTTGAAATCAACTGTGAGCTCTTTCCAGGCTTACATCCCAACTCTAACTCTAATGCAAAGCCGGACTCGGACTCAGCTCAAGTAGAGTCAAGATTTGATTGCTGAGCTCAAGGAGATGATCAAGCAACAATGTGATCAAACTCAACGCCTGCAAGAGAGAAGATCAAAGGCAGCCAAGGACCCAAAATCCTCCGAAAAATCCGAGGAGTCCTCCAGCTCTTCCGAGTCCGAATCGGAAGATGTTGAAGAAGTAGCTGAAGAAGGCCAACAAGAGGCTTAAGGAGGAGAAGAAGAAGTAGAAAATGTTATCTAGCCCGAGGACCAGGGCAACCAAGAACCTAAGGTGATCTCTTCTAATCACACTCGGAGTGCCTCTGAAGACGCTGGTGAAGTTGGCCAATCCAAGGCCCATTCCTCATAACCACAACCAGCGGCAGTCTTTGAGGAAGAAGAAGAAGAAGAGGAAGATCTCGCCTTGGTTCAAAGAGCTTGGATCCCTCCTCTCGTTGGATGTACCTATTCCGATGCCACCTCGCCCAGCCTACTTCAACTCAAGCATATAGGCGCAAGCGCGCATCTCGATTTTAAACCTCGACTAGACTGTCTCTCCTTCATGATTTTTAAACTTAGTTTTATTTTTTTTTCCAACATCTTATGCAATCACTTGTTCTTTCCTCCCTCATTTTGTTATTTTGCTGAAATGCATAGGGGAGAGAAAATATAGAAAAATAGATGGTTGTTTTAGGGTGAGTTTTTCCCTTAATTGTTTTTCCGAGTTTGTTTCACTTTGTTCTTGTAGAAATGTTTGTTGCAATGAAATTCGCCTATTTTTTAGCATATTAGTTCTAAGTATATGTTTTATTTTTGCTTTGATATTATCTCTTCTATAAAATCTTTGCTTTAATTACTTTAAGGAACATGTTCTAAGTTATATTTTGATCCGAGTTGAACTCATAAATACTCATCATTATTTTTCTTGCTCCGATAAATACTCTTGCTCTAATCGTTTCTCGGTGAAAATTTAACGTTCGAATCTGTTTAGTTTTTATCTAAAGTTTGGAATGCCTTTCATCTAAAAGGGGGATATTGAAGACTTAGGCATAACTTTGCATCTCTCTTAGATTTTAATTCTAATTCATTCTAAGCTTTAGAGAAACACATATCCAAGTTTTCATCGTATTCGACCCACTCAGAATCCAATCATTTTACATAACACTCTTAACTATGTTTCGACCCACTTAGACATAACTCGGAACAATTGCATGAGTCAATAATTTCTTTAACACTTTTATTCTAAGCATTGACTTTATCTTTCAACCGAAAATGAATTACGACATTAATTCTAATTTCTAAGCCGGTTTATTTCTTGAAAATTATTTACTTGATCAAGTTTATGTATTATGATATTTTATTCTTTTAACTTGATTATTTTAAGGATTTACTCAAGATGGAATCTGAACCTAATGGATATTAGACTTAGAAAATTCCATTCTTTTAGAGTCGAAGATAATTAAGTACTTAATTACTGTGATTTAATTATTATCTTTGCGTAGTCTTGGACGAAAGTATTTTTATACTTTGAATATCACTTTGATTTGCTTTTGTAGGTCAATTAAAGAAGCATAATATACTTTTAAAATACAAAAGCAGTCGGTTTCTAGCCATTAAACACGAGCATACGAAATCAACCATTTACGGACATGGCTCGGACACCATGTCGGCGTTGTTTGTTTCCAAAGCTGGAAAATTTCAACTTTGAGTCTAACGGTTGTTTCCACCTCGGTTTCCAATCACTACCAGACGATTGAACTACATTTGGAGCCAAGAACCGTCACACAACATTTACATCTCAACGGATCTTTTTCTAAGTGACTCATACTAGTCTATTACAATGGCTATTGAGGCTCATCAGTCCATAATAAGTCTCAACGGTCATTCCGCTTTGGTGCTTATAAATAAAAACCACTACACAAGATATGAAGATTGCTTGAACCAAACTTATTCTACTCTTACTCAATTTTCTAGCTTTTACAACTCCAAATCTGTAATCTCTTACTTTTTGAGTTATAAAGAAGTCTTGTAATGACTCATATTCCTTCTACTTTCTTTGTAAGTCCCTTGACCGAGCTGTAAGGGCTAACTCAACTCGGTTGCCCATAACTCGTAAGGGTTTACTTTGTCGGAAGTACTAGATCAAATAAGGGAACTTCGAGTCTAGGAAACTTATAAATGAATTTTCTAAGGGAGCAATTCTGGTGAGAGTCGAGTCCTTTGTAATTGAGGATTGAATTAGTGAATTTAACTTAGTGCTTGGATTAGTATTGTCCGTGGTTTTCTGCCCTGAGCAGGGTTTACACGTATTTCTTTGTGTATTTCACTTTCCGAGTCCAATCTAGACTTAGAATCTGTATCTAAGTTTGTTACTGTACAAAACAGTTTGATTTTTGTCAAAAATCTTCCATCACCCTATTCACCCCTTCTAGGGTGACTTAACCTCTACAAGAGCAAACCTTCCAGGTGATATTGAACTTCAGTTTATTCATACAAAATTTCAATTAGCTAATATTTTCACTGAGCCTCTAAGTGAAGATCGGTTTTGTTTTACTAGGAATGAGCTTGGCATGTTAAATGCATGATTATCTCAGTTATTGCATGAGTTATTCTACTATAATTGATTGCTATATTCTTTGAAAGTAGATAACAAATGGATCCCTTCACATAGAATGAAACCGAGCTATGAGTTATAAATTTTCTAAGTGTATTCTAAGTCACTCAGCCACATTATCGAGTCGAACTCATATTCTTAGCAAAATGGACATCAAAATTTTGGGATCATCTCTAGATAAATGGAGAATCTCATAAATGTTTTCGAAAATCCTTTCTGCTCTCTCTGCTTGTCATGCAATCGGTTACAAAACTAGCCATTGGTAGAAAGTTGATTGGAAAACTAGCCGTTACTATCGTTGGGAGACTCAATGGTCCGATAACCATTGCTTAGTAACCGAGTCGAAGATGGTTGAAAGCCTTTTCACTCTATAAATAGCACCACTTCATTTTCTCTCTTTCACTTTACCTACTTATTGCTCTCTCTTTCACTATCTTTGCTCTCTAGTTGATTCACTATCGCACTCCAACTCGCTCTCTATTTTTCAATCATTTGTGCTCTCTTCTCTCTCTCTCTCTCTTTCTTCTCTCAATCACTCTATTCTCTCTCAATATGCCTAAGAGAGGATCAGCCATGGAAGAAGGTTCGGCTACAAGGAAGGGCGGAACCAAGTCCACTCGTTTTGAGGCTGCACAAGGAAAAGGGAAAGAACTCCGCCTCAAAAGACCTAAAACTCTTTGTCACCCAACACTTCTTCCTGGATGACAAATTCTTCCCAAAAACATCTTTTTCTTGGTTGAAACGCATCGCCAAAACTAGTGTGTGCAACTATTTGTGCTTTTGTGAGTATATTTACCCGCACCTTGTGATCGAGTTCTATACTCACATGACAACAAGAGATAAACGTTATCTCTTCTATTGTCCAAGGTAAGGTTGTTCAAATCAATCTCGCTTTACTTCATAAACTCTTTGATGTGAAGTCCCTCTTTCTCAACTCCAATCCAATTCCTTTCAATGAAGTCACAAACGACTTCTTTAAAAAGTTTTCCAAAGAACCTCCTCAGTCTACAATGAACTTTTATGTGGCTCAAATGACCTCGAAGCCGGACTTCTATGCTTCATTCTCATAAGGAATTTCTTTTCTTACTATCCGTCAACAGAGAACCCCAATTCTAAAGTTCTCAAGATTCTCTATGACATTCTAGAGGGCTATGATGTAGACCTCTTTCCATTCATCCTTGAATAGATAGCATGTGTTACATCCGACTCGAAGAAGACTCCATATCTTTTTGGGGCCCTTTTTACTTGTTTTTGCTCGGTTTGAGGTCCCTCTCCCTTCTAACCCAAACACTTTCTTAGAACCTGCCGTTTGTTTTGGCAGAGGTGAACTAATAGGCTTTCATCCACTTCTCACGAGTTACCTCCTCCTCCTCCACCTCGGACTCATGACTACTTCTCGGGTCCCACTTCTCAAGCCTTAACCATCCACTTCTCTGCCTGCCCCTTCTATTGAACTTTTTCGAAGGTGGCCAACAAATTTGCTTCTCCGGCTATAAAGTTACAATCCACTTTAGAAGCCTTCAAGGCTTTCATCCCAATTTTGACTTAGATGCAAACCCGAGCCCAAACTCGGATTCAGCAGAGTCAAGAACTAATTGCCGAGCTGAAAGACGTGATCAAGGAACAAAGGGAACAACTTCGCCACCTCGAAGAGAGAAGGTCTAAGGCAGCCGAGGACTCGGAATCTACCAAAGATAAATTTGAGGAGTCCTCCGGTTCTTCCGAGTCCGAATCAAAAAAGCTACTGAAGAAGCGGAAGAAGGCCAAGGAGAAGCTAAAGGAGGAGAAAAAGAGGTTGAATAAATTCAACTTGAGGACCAGGGCAACAAAGAACCCGAGGTGATCTCTTCTTATCACAGACCTACAACAGTTTTTCAGAGGAATAAGAAGAAGCAGAGGAAGATCTACCTTTGGTTCATAGAACCAGGATCATTCCACTACTAGATTTATCACTTCGATGCCACCTCGCCCAACTACTTTTATTCAAGAATGCAGGCGTAGGCACACCACTCGGTCTTTTAACTCTCCTTAAACTAGCCATCCTTCCTGATTTATATTTTTTTAGTCCAACATCTTTTGTATTTTGTTTTTCTTTCCTCCCTCTTTACGCTATGTTTTGTTGAAATGCATAAGGGGAGAGAAAAGTTAGAAAAATAGATGTTTTATTTAGGGAGAGTTGTCCCTTATTTCTTGTTTCTATGCTTGTACAAATTGCTTCCATATAATAAAATTAACTTTTTCTGAGCATATCTATTTCGAGTATATATTTCATACTTACTCGATATATTAGTTCTTACTCTTTAACAAATTTGCTCCGATTATTTCAAGAAACATGTTCGAGTTATGTTTGATCCGAGCTGAACCGATCATTATTTTTCTTGCGCTGATCAATACTCTATAAAACTTAACTCTTTGAATTGATTAGTGTCTATCCTAAGAATGGAATGCCTTTTATCAAAAAGGGGAGATTGAAGACTCAAGAATAACTCACTATCTCTCTATGGCTTTTATTCTAAGTAATTCTAAGCTTTTAAGAAACTCATATCTAAGTTTTCATTATGTTCGACCCACTTAGAAACCATTCATCAAGCATAACATTCTTAACGATGGTTCTAACCCACTTAGCCACGACTCGGAACAATGGCATGAGTAAATGATTTCTCTAACAGTTTTATTCCGAGCACTAACTTGTTGTTCTAAGTGAAAATAAATTACATCGTTATTTCCGCTTTGTAAGTCAATTTATTTATTAAGAATTATTTATTTGATCAAGTTTATGTATTCTGATATTTTATTCTTTCTAACTTGATCATTTTAAGGATTGATTCAAGATGGAATTTAAACATAATGAATATAAGACTTAAACAAGGATATCTCGGTTAGGAAGTACTAGATCGGACAAAGGAACTTCTAAGTCTAGGAAAACCTGTTAGGTAATTGTCTAAGGTAGAAATTATGTAAAGAATCAGCCCTTGAAATTATGGATTCAATTAGTGGATTTGACTTGGTGCTTGGATTAGCACCGTCCGTGGTTTCGAGATGTAATGGAATTTGAACTGTAAAGGGTATCTCGGTTAGGAAGTACTAGATCGGACAAGGGAACTTCGAGTCTAGGAAAACCTACTAGGGAATTGTCTAAGTTAGAAATTCTGGAAAGAATCAGTCCTTGTAATTATGGATTCAATTAGTGGATTTGACTTGGTGCTTGGATTAGTACTGCCCGTGGTTTTCTCGCCCCATGAGGGTTTCCACGTACTTCTTTATGACTTTGTCTTTTTAGTCCAATCTAGACTTAAAATCTGGTTCAAAGTCGGTTACGTGCAAAACAGTTTGTATTTTCAGAAAAATATTCCTTCACCCTATTTACCCCCTAGGGTGACTTAATCTCTCCAAGAGCAAAGCTTCGGACACCCTATGAGCCATACAAAGGAAATAAGCCTATCATTTTCTACTTTAAACCATTCGAATGTAAATGCTTTATGCATAACAATGGTAAGGAACATTTGACAAAATTTGATGCAAGGTCAAATGATGGTATCTTTCTCGATTATTCTTCACATAGCAAAGCTTATAAAATCTTTAACAATAGAACTAAAAAGTGGAAGAAAGTATCCACATTGTCTTTGATGAAATTGATAATGGCAGGATAAGTGAATCCACTTTCTCATATCTTAAGCTCAATTGAGATGAAGATGACATAGTAGAGGCTGAACTTAGAATAAACAAGAACAAAGAAACCGAACCAACTCAAAATGAGCAGGGTTTAAGAACCAGCTCAAACCACTCGAAGGTTAAGCCAATGAAGAAGATCAACAAGTTGAACTAACTAAAGATTAGATCATTCAACCAACAAACCTGGTAAATTAGAGGACATATAAAGCTTTCAAATATGCATCTAGTCACCCACCTTAGAACATCATTTCGCCATCAACGAGTGGGGTAAAAACTCGTTCTTATTTGCACAACTTATGTGCATTTTCAACATTCACGTCATTAATCGAAACCTAAAGATGTACTAGAAGCTCTACTTGAACCTGAATGGGGAGAGGCCATGTAAGAAGAATTAACTCAACTTGAAAGAAACCAAGTCCGGACTCTAACCAAACGACCTTCCGACCACCTAGTTGTAGGAACCAAATCGGTTTTCAAGAACAAACTGGATGAGGGAGGGTTAGTAGTCGAAACAAAGCCAGATTAGTTGCTCAAGGATATAACCAAGAAGAGGGAATTAATTGTGGGAAACCTTTACACTTGTTGCTAGGATTGAGGAAATCATAATCTCTTAGCATTTGCATCTAGCATGAAGATTAAGCTTTATTAAATTGATTTTAAGTGTGCATTTCTCAATGGTTATATTCAAGAAGAAGGGTTTGTTGAGCAACCCTCTCGATTTGAAAACTCTCAATTTGTAAATCATGTTTTCAAATTACAAAAAGCTTTGTAGGTCCGAAACAAGCTTCCAAAGTTTGGTATGAAACTAAGCAGTATTGACAAAATGACTTTATTATTCAGATTTATGTTGATGACTTCAAGAGAGGTCTTATTGACAAAATGATGTTCACAAGAACCAAGAAGAATAACTTGCTTATTATTCAGATTTATGTTGATGACATTATCTTTGGAGCTACTAATGAAACTTTATCCAAGAGTTTTCTGAGTTGATGAGACATGAGTTCTAAATGAGCATGATGGGAGAACTCAATTTCTTCCTTGGATTGCAAATCAAGCAAGAGAAAGATGACATTTATGTTCATCAATCAAAATACACTAAGGAGTTGTTGAAGAAGTACAAGATACAAGATGTGAAACATTCAACAATACCAATGAGTAACGAGAACTAAACTAGATTCGAAGAGAAAGGTAAAGCTGTAGATCAAGAACTCTTTAGAGGTATGATAGGATCTCTACTTTATCTTACATCTAGTAGGCTATATATCATGTTTAACATTTGTCTATATGCAAGATTTCAAGCTAACCCAAAGGAATCACATGTCACCTGCGATGAGGAGAATTTTTAGATAACTTGTAAGGACTTAGACATTTGGTCTCCGGTATTTAAAAGACTTAGATCTAACTCTCACTTGGATACTCGGATGCTGACTATGTTGGATACAAAGTTGATAGAAAGAGCACCTCTGGAGCATGTCAATTTCTTGGTCAATCACTCATCTCCTGGCATTTAAAGAAACAAAAGTTAGTTGCTCTATCAACTGCCGAGGCTGAGTACATAGCAGCTGGAGCCTCGTCGTGCTCGGATTCTAAGTATCAAGCAACACTTGAAGGATCTTGGATTGTCACTCACATCTATCTTTATCAAATATGATAATAAAAGTGACATTAGCATCACCAAGAATCTAGTACAACATTCAAAGACAAAGCATATTAAGGTAAGGTATTGTTTTCCGATAGACCACTCTGAGAAAGGTGATATTGAACTTGAGTTTATTCCTACCAAATCTCAATTAGCTGATATTTTCACAAAGCCTTCAAGTGAAGATCAATTTTGCTTTATTAAGAATGAACTTGACATGATGATTGCACGATTATCTTATTTATTGCATGAGTATTTATGAGTTTGATTGTCTACTATATGTTTTGAGTGGAAAAAATGGATCGAGTTGAATCAAAATGAAATTGAGCTGTGAGTTATTAAGTTTCTAAGTTTGTTATGAGTCACTTAGACACATCACCGACTCATACTCAACTTATGAGAAAAATGGACATTAAAATTTTGAGATTATCTCTAAATCAATAGAGAATCTTATGAATGTTTTAAAAAATCTCTTTTTCCCTCTCTTTGTCGCAAATGGTAAGAAAACTAGTTGTACTACTATAAGAACCACTTTTAACGACGGGTCTTTAACGACGGTTAAAAAGGACAAGCCTTCATGAAAATTGGACCAGTGGAATTTTTGTAAATAACGGGCACTTTTAACGAGATATGACGACGATTCTAATGTAAGAACTGTCGTCATAGGTTTTCTCGAAACATTTAACTACGGTTCTTCTAACGTAACCGTCATTAAATGTGACATATGTATGTCTTTCGGATCGGCTTAAAAATGCGATCTGCTTGTTTCCACACCCACTTACAACTCTTGGTCTTATCGCTTTCTATAGTTTTTCTCTCCTCGACGAACCTCCTCATCGGATCTACAATTCATTCATCGCCGCCGATCGACTTGAATTGGTAAGCCTCTCTTTCCTCTTGCAGTTTAGATCTCCTCTCTCTTAATCTTTCATTTCTTTATAGTTTCATCTTGTTTTTTAAAGTGTAAATCTCTTCAAATTCTTTCTGTCAAGCCTCTCCACCCTCGCCGTTGTCGGTTCTTAGGTATGAATCTCTATCCTCTCTTATTTTTCGCTTTAAGTTATTTACGAAATTATTTTATAGTTAAATGTTGAATGTATTTGTGGTAATTATGTGAATATTGAGAATGTGGGTAATGTTTGAGATTATTGAAATGTTGAATATTGAGAATGTGGGTAACATTTGTTTAGTTTATTCAGTTGGAAATTCGTGAAATGTTTGAGATTTTGAGAAACGGGTTTAGGAGTTTAGGATTTATGGTAATTATAGCGAAATATGATTGGTAAGGATGGTAGATCAAAAGAGTGCATCCAAATTTGTTTAGGGTTTTAGAGATATAGAAAGATAATTTAGATATAGGGTCATCCCCAAAAACCTTCTCATAAAGATAAATTTGTATCCAAATTTGTTTATTTTGATGAGGTGATGTTGGGGTCAACTCATTTATCCAATTATCAAAATTGGTATCCAAACATGGTTAGAGTTTAGAGAAATAAAAATATTTATGGTTTAGGGTTTGAGGAAATAGAAAAATTGATAGTTATTTATTTAAGGATATAAATGTGAAAATGTAAAAAAATTAAAAAGGTATTTGGATATAGGGATCGCCCCAAATACTTGTCAAAGATAAATTTATTATCAAATTTATTTATTTTGATGAATTGAAGTTGGGGGTATCTAAATTTCTGGTTTCCTTTTTGGGTGTAAGTTTGTTGTATTATACATGATCGTAAACTAGAGGCCATGATTTTTTTGAAGTTTACGTAATTCATAAGACAATAATGAAATATGAATGAAATGTTGAGGCCACCCCTTTAGTTTCCTTTTAACGACGCAAGATATAACAGAACCGGAATTCTCTTGTTATGATTAACAATGAGGTATGTTTTATAAGACAAAATATGAAGTGCACATTCAACATAGGCCGATCTACAAAGAAGGGTACAAGGTCAAGGAGTCAAATGGAAACAAAAGGTGATAAACATGAGTGACTATTGTTTATGACCTTTTGTTTCCATTTGACACCGTGAAAGAAGCGAGTTTCGAGGATATAATCGTTGCTCACTGAAACATTAAACAGATCTACTAGCCGTTACTTTTAGTGTTGAGTGACAAAGGCTTTTGTTCTATAAATAGCGCCTATCCATCCTCATTCATTCACTTTGCTATCTTTTACTCTCTTACTCACTTTTCACTCAAACACACAATCCATTACTCGGATACTTTTAAATTTCAAACTCTCATCTCTCAACCTTCTACTTTCTCTTATTGGTTTACATTCCTACTCTTTCATTTTCTTAATCTTAATCTTAATCTCAATCTCTTTCTCTTTCTCTCAAAAATGCCTAAGAGAGGAATATAGCCAAAGGAGGTTCAGCCACCAAAAAGCTAAAACCCGAACCATCCAACTAGAAAATCATCAAAAGGATCCTTCTAAGGGCAAGGAATTTGCTTTTGATGATCAAAAACTCATTGTAGCCCAAGCACTACTTCATTGAAGAAAAATTCTTCTTATCCACAAAACTTTTGTGGATCAAGCCTTTCCTCCACATAGGTACTTTTAAGTATTTGTGTTTCGTGATTACATCTACCCAAAACTCGTCACTGGGTTCTACACAAATATGGTTGTGAGAGATAATGTAGTCTCTTCTCTTGTTCAAGGGAAGGTTATTCGTATTAACATCTCCCTGCTTCACAAGCTTTTTGACGTCCGGACTCTCTTCTTGAATTGAAACCCAATTCCTTTCAATGAAATCGCTGATGATTTCTGTCACGAGTACGCCGGAGTTGTTCCAAAGTCCATAAAGAACTTTTTGTGACTCGGATGACTTCGAAGCTGGACTTATTTGTTTCATTCTTATGAGAATAGTGTTCTCTTTCTATCCTTCTAAGGAGAACCCCAACAAGTAAGGATCTCAAGGTATTCTATGACATTCTCGAAGGGTGTGAAGTTGATCTCTTCCCTTTTCATTATGGAACAGATAGCTTATGTTCCATCTAATCGAAAAAGCCCCTCTTCCATTTGGTGTTTTACTTTCTGTAGTTTTTGCTCACTTGAAAGTAGATCTCCCGAATAATTCACACAAATTTTTGGAGCTAGTTGTCTCGTGTAGGAAAAGTTGAGCTAGTTAGACTAGGATACCAGGAAATATCATTTGGTGTCTCGCTTCACACTTCTAAGCTTTGACCTCCTTCTCCGCCTCAAACTCGGAAGAGTTCCGAGACACCTCTTCTCACTACTTGGACCATCCTCTTCCCAGCCTGCCCCTTCCACATACTTACTTCGAAGGTGGCCTCTCAATTTATTACCCTTGTCAAAGAGCTACAATCAACTCTTGTGGCCTTTTAGGCTTTCATGCCTATTTTGGTTCAGCTTCGAGCTTGGCTCATAAGCGGATTGATAGAGTCAAGCTCCGGTCAACGATCCGAAAGATGTCATCAAGCAATAGCGAGGACCAGATCCGCCGTCTTCAAGAGTGCAAATGAAAGATTGCTGAGGACTCCCACTCGAAGAAGAATCATCCTCAAAGTGCTCCAACTCTTCTTACTTTGGGTTAGAAGGAGAAGAAGAAGAATAACAAGAAGAACAAGAACAAGAATAAGAACAAGAACAAAAACAAGAACAAGAACAAGAACAAGAAGAAGAAGAAGAAGAGAAGACGAAGAGAACGGAGCGAGCCAAGCTCAAGGCCAAGGCGAGAAGGAACTTCAGTGTCATTTCCTTATAACATACTGTGTCTAGCTCACAAGAGGCTAGGGATGTCTGGTTAATCCCAAGCTCAACCTTCTTCACAGACTGCTTCAAGTCGAAGACACTAAGGGGGAGGAAGTACAACCTCGCTACGCAGATTGCAATTCAAGTCCCGGATCTACCTTTGCTCCTACCACCTTTTCCTTGCCCAAGCAACATCCACTCAAGGGTATCAACGCAGAAGAAGAGGTCTTCGTTCATCCTCCTCCACTCACACTACTCCACCCTCCTCCTGATTTCAATTTTTTTTTTTTTTGTCCAACATCTCCGTATTTTTTTACTCCCTTCCCTATTTTTTTTTTTATGAAATGCATAAGGGGAGAGAAAAGTAAAATGGATGTTTGGTTTAGGGGAGTTTCGTTTGTTTTTCTTTTTCATTTATGTGTACTTACTTATCTCGAGCATCAATGAAATTTTATTTTCAAGCATCATTGACTTTATTATCTATATTTTGTTACTTATGCTCCTATCTTATGCTTTGATACTTGTTTGTATACTCGATGATTTTTGCTCGATAAAGTTTTGCATCAATTTGCTCTAACAACGAATTCTAACTTAGTTTCATAAAGAACATTCTACGATCATTCGTTTCGAGCCATGAAAACTTAACTTTCTACACATCTAGCTTCTATCTTAAGTGTTGAATGTCTTTCATCAAAACGGAGGAGATCGAAAACTCGGGTATAACTCTCTATCTCTCTATGGTTTTCATTTCAAGTCATTCTTAGTCTTTAAGAAGTTTATCTTTAAGTTTTCAACACTCGCCTGAGCTACTTAGAAAGCATCTCTTGAGTAGAACACACTTCACTAGGTTTCGACCCACTCGGATACAACTCATACAGATTGTCATGAGTAAATATTTTCACGAACATATCTTATTCCGAGCATTGACTTCATGAGTTAATTGAAAATGAATTATTGCGTTCATTCTTTATTTCTAAGTCGAGTTTATTAAAAGAGTATTTACCCGATCAAGCTTATGCATATTGTCTATATAATTTTAATACCTTGATCATTTAAATGATAGACTCGAAATGGAATTTGAACCTATTGAATATTATTATTATTTTTCTTTCTTATTGTTACTTTTAAATTTTATTTTAATAATGATGGTTACAAATTATAATTGTAGCGGTTTACTTGAAATATAATATTAGTGACCTTATAATCATATACCATCTCGTGTAAATTTTTAATTTTCCTCTCTTAAACATATGGGTGAATTATAATCATTCTTATGAGATTTTTATTAGGGCCACTTTGTCGCCTTAGCTACATAACACATATATAAAAATAATTTAAATATTAAATATCGAATTGAAGTGCACGCGCTCAATTATATAAATCTTGTAATTAATGAATTAATAAAATAAACGATGTGGTTTAGGGTCAGGTTGTTACGAGTGGCTCGTCATCTTATCCTCCTTTGGAGAGTGATGAGTCGGTAGATGGCCCTCCTACTCCTTCTTATCATGGCCGAAGGGACTTGCCCAAGGAAAAGGGACGTAGCCTCCAGGGCGGAGAAGAAGAGGAACCATCCGGCGGAGAAGAGGAGGAACCTTCCAGCGGAAAAGAGGAGGAACCTTCCGGCGGAGAAGAAGAGGAACCTTCCGAAGGAGAAGTGAGATGGCGATCGTTGTTATCCTTTCATCCGAGTAGTGTAATTGTAGCGTAGTAATGTAACAGTAGTGTTGTAGCATAGTAATGTAACAGATAGTGTTGTAGCGTAGTAATGTAACCGTAGTGTTGTAGCGTAGTATCTTTGTACTTTAGACGCTTTGTTTCTCTTGTAATGGCGCGTTGTGCGTTCCTTAGGTGAGCTTTCCAAGATGAGGGGGTCGGGCCCCTAGCCAAGCCCTCGGCGATGGTGGCTACGATTCCAGTGACATCGTCATCTTCATAATTCTTTTCTCCTTGCCTTGAGGAGCCTCCCTTAGCCCCATGGGCGTCCTTTTTAAGAAAACGATCGATTTGCCCATTATCGGCCAATTCCCTAAGTGCCTTCTTCGAGGCCCGACCTTCAGCAGTGTTGTGCCCCATTTGCTCGTGGAACTCATAGTATTTGTTGGAGGCTCGTGCCTTGGCGGGAGTGGACATGGGAGGTGGCTTCTTGAGCATGGGGTGCCCTTTGATCTCCATCAAAATGCTTCGGGGATCGGTGTTGAAGCGGTGGTTCACCTCATTCTCTCGGGGCTTCTTTTCATTTCAGGAGTTAAACTTTCCTTCCTCTCCTTTTATTATTGCCTCCTCCCCCTCCTCTGCGCAGATCTCCGTGGCCTCGGATGAAGTCGGCCGCCTTTCGGAGTGCTTCCGCGAGAGTGGTCACCTTTGCTCGGCGAGGAAAACTTGAATCTTCCGCTCCTAAGTCCATTTAGGAAGGAGGTGTGAGCAACTCCGTCTTGAAGGTCGGGGATGAGGACGGCTTCCTCGTGGAACCGCCGTACGTAGTCCTTGAGAGTATCATTTCTCCCCGCTTGATTTTTGAGAGATGGATGCTCGGTTTTCTTCGTTTGCAACCGGCGATGAATTGCGCCACAAACTTCTCACAGAGTTCTTCAAAGGAAGAGATGCTTCCTTGAGGGAGGCCGTTGAACCATTTCGTGCGACCCCCTTTTGTGTGGCGGGGAAGAATCGGCAATAGGTTGCATTGTCTCCGTCCTACACATACATGTGAGACTTGTAGTATGCCAGGTGGTCCCCGGGGTCATTAGTGCCGTCGTACGGTTCGACATTGGGACCTTTGTCTTCTTCATCCTGGGTGCATTCATGATCTTCTTTGAGAAGGGAGTATTGAAAGTATGTTGGGTCGGCCTCGAGTCGAGACCGAGAGATGGGGACGGCATGGGGTTGGTAACGCAGAACCTCCACTAGGAAAGGACTCTTACTTCTCTCGGATCAAGGTGGAGTGCGCCTGGTCCTCTCTCACTTCTCGTGGCCCCTTATAGTCGACCGCCCTTGGTGCCTCTCCCTGGAGCGCTCACGCTCTCAAACGACAGATCATCCTTGGTCGTGTTTGAGAGCGTCGTAGGCTCGTTGGGACTCACAACCATGAGTAGCCGATCGCATGGGGCTGGCTGTCCTTCGCTCCCCGAGGTTTGGCCCCGCTTCGGTGCCGGAGCGTTGCCTTCAAACCAGGCGAAACGCCTGCTGTGGGTGGCGTAGGGGTTGAGGTCGTATGGGATGTTGCAACATTCTCATTGGCTCTATGAAGAACTCTCTTGGCTTCGATGATCCCCTAGCGTCTCCCTCCTCATAGTGCCTCGTTGGCGAGGCGCTTGGCTGCTCAGGGGCAAGGGTCGTTAGGGCCTCCGTGGGGTGTTCGGAGCCACATGAGAAAGCATCCCGCCCGAGAAGTGGCCAACAGGCTAACCTCCCCAGGGGTTGCGCCATACCAAGGAGTTGGGGCGTAGTGGAAGGGCATGATTGGCGTGTCTCTGTTCCATGGTGGCTCGCACTGTTCTTGTACTTGCTGTGCGACGAGATGTTTTAAGGGTCTCTATTAAACTCCGAAGAGCCCCTAGGGTGACGTACCCCCTCCGACCTGGTGTGGCGGTTGCCGGTAGACCGCCGAGATGAGTCCGCATCCTCGGCTTGAGGAGCGCCGCGGGATTGGCCCCCATAGGCATTGAACGATGAGGGTAAGGGACCGGTGGGTTAGTCGTGTCGCGAGTCATCTTGGATCGAGATCGAGTGCCACTAGCAACCATATGCTACCTTCCTCCCCACAGACGGCGCCAAACTGTTTTGGAGAAAACCGAGTTGATGATGTAGATGATGATTCGGGAGAGGAAGGATTTATCGCTCCGGTGCCGAGGACGTGGCACGATCAATCCGAGTCCGAGTGGCAACTACTTGAACATGCAAAAAGGCGAAGCCCTTGGTGGTAGATCCGGGAACGCCCTCCGATGCTCAAGTTAGTGTCTAATTTGATTGAAAGGATCGAGGAGATCTTCCTCGATGTGCGTGGGGGATTCCTTGGAAATCGAGAAGCTTTCTAAAGATGGAAGTTCCTGGGATGAGTGTTTATGAACTTTGATGAACGTTGAATGTTGAGTGTTCGGAGCTTAGGAAGCTTAGAGGTAAGAGTATGAGAAGGATGAGACTTGTTCAAATGTAAACATGTCATGTCCCTTGGGATTTTGGAAGTGGTGTGTATTTATAGGAGATTTTAAAGGGGTAAAACAAGATCTTTACCATGGTTTAGGGGAAACCCTAGCCCTAATGGGCTTTGGGCTTTTACCTAGCCCGTTAAGGGTTGGTTTGGGTCGATTCCTCCCTTATCCAACCGATTAGGCCTAGTTGGCTGGTGACGTGGCGGTTGAGCTGGAAATGATCCGGAAAATACCCGAATCATTTAGGCCCTCACGTTTTGCTCGCATGCCTCCCAAGGTAGGTAGGTGGAATGTGGAGCCCACTCCGCTGTGCCTTTATGACCCCAAGTTCTTATAAATAGGGGATAAATCTTAAGAAGGATAGCCAATTTCCTCTTCTTCATTCTTCTCCTTTTTCTTGCTTTGGAGACAATGACCGCCGGAAGCTTCCTATTGGGTATGACAAGTTATACCCTGGTTTCAACCGAGATAAGGTCGAGCAAGCGGCGATTGAGCATCCCGGGTGCATTCATGATCTTCTTTGAGAAGGGAGTATTGAAAGTATGTTGGGTCGGCCTCGAGTCGAGCCAAAGATGGGGACGGCATGGGGTTGGTGGCGCAAAACCTCCACTAGGAAAGGACTCTTCCTTCTCTCGGATAAAGGTGGAGTGCGCTTGGTCCTTTCGACTTCTCGTGACCCCTTATAGTCGACTCGCCCTTGGTGCCTCTCCCTAGAGCACTCACGCTCTCGGACGACGGATCGTCCTTGGTCGTGTTTGGAGCGTCGTAGGCTCGTTAGGACTCACGACCATGAGTAGCCGATCGCATGGGGCTGGCTGTCCTTCGCTCCCCGAGGTTTTGCTCCCCGAGGTTTGGCCCCGGCTTTCGGTGCAGGAGCATTGCCTTCAAACCAAGCGGAACGCCTGCTGTGGGTGGCATAGGGGTTGAGGCCATATGGGATATTGCAACCTTCTCATTGGCTCTATGAAGAGCTCTCTTGGCTTCGATGATCCCCTAGCGTCTCCCTCCTCATAGTGCCTCGTTGGCGCGGCGCTTGGCTGCTCGAGGGCAAGGGTCGTTGGGGCCTCTGTGGACTGTGGCTGAAGCCACATGGTAAAGCATTCCACCCGAGAAGTGGCCAACAGGCCGACCTCCCCAGGGGTTGCGCCATACCAAGGAGTTGTGGCGTAGTGGAAGGGCATGATTGGCATGCGCTATTCTATGGTGGCTCGCACTGTTCTTGTACTTGTTGTGCCACGGTTGTTTTAAGGGTCTCTATTAAACTCGAAGAGCCCCTAGGGTGACGTACCCCTCCGGCTTGGTGTGGCGTTGCCGGTAAACCGCTGAGATGAGTCCGCATCCTCGGCTTGAGGAGCGTCGCGGGATTGGCCCCCGTAGGCATTGAACGATGAGGGTGAGGGACAGGTGGGTTAGTCGTGTCGCGAGTCATCTTGGATTGAGATCGAGTGCCACTAGCAACCATATGCTACCTTCCTCCCCACGGACGGCGCCAAAGCTGTTTCCGGAGAAAACCGAGTTGATGATGTAGATGATGATTCGGAGAGAGGAAGGACTTATCGCTCCAGTGCCGAGGACGTGGCACGATCGATTCGAGTCCGAGTGGCAACCGCTTGAACCCGCAAAAGGCGAAGCCCTTGGTGGTGGATCCGGGGAACGCCCCTCCGATGCTCAAGTTAGTATCCGATTTGATTGAAAGGATCGAGGAGATCTTCCTCGATGTGCGTGGGGGATTCCTTGGGAATTGAGAAGCTTTCCAAAGATGGAAGTTCCTGGGATGAGTGTTTATGAACTTTGATGAACGTTGAATGTTGAGTGTTCGGAGCTTAGGAAGCTTGGAGGTAAGAGTATGAGAAGGATGAAACTTGTTGAAATGTAAACATGTCATGTCCCTTGAGATTTGGGAAGTGGTGTGTATTTATAGGAGATTTTAAAGGGGTAAAACAACATTTTACCATGGTTTAGGGGAAACCCTTGCCCTAATGGGCTTTGGACTTTTACCCGACCCGTTAAGGGTTGGTTTGGGTCGATTCCTCCCTTATCCGACTGATGAGGCTCAATTGACTCGGTGACGTAGCGGTTGAGCTGGAAATGATCCGAAAAATACCTAAATCAATTGGTATCAACAGCTGGCCTTTACCAGCAATGTTAGTGGAAGTACTCGGCATACGCTGGTATCAACAGCTGGCTTTTACAAGCAATGTTAGTGGAAGTAATCGGAATAATTCTGTGAGTGTTTTGGTTTCTAGTGGTGATCAAAATTGGTAGAAGTAGCTAATTAGAGTTTTCTTAATATATAGTAGTTTTAATTTCAAAGATTGTCTTAACGTAGTTACATGATGTGAAGGTTAGCATGTGAAGGTGTATTTGTCCAAATGCCATTCAAGTGGAGGCATAATACTTAAAATTCCTTACCAACCCTTTTTTTTTTTTTTGTTTGCCACTATTAGTCAAAAGACAAAGTATGCACCCAAAATAAATGTCAACAAGACAAAGTGCCAAAAATAAGCTAATAAGAAGAACATAACAACCTAAATAAATAAACGAAATACTGTTAAATCACATAAAAATAACAAACAAATAATAAGTCTTAAATTTTCCAATCAACTTAAAAATAAAACCCTTGAATTTTCAGACGATTTTCAAAGAGCTCCTTACGTACCTTCAAATGAGTATCTTACTTAGTTTCCTTACCAGCTTTTACCTAGTAAAAAGACCAGAGTCTCAATTATAGAAAAAGGAACATACATCAGCGAACACTACAAATTACGTTAACCGTAGCTGCTACATTAATTGCAATTGCCCCCACCCCTAACCCCTGTCCCGAGCTCAAGGGAAATCCTTAGCAAATCTCTACCATCAGAAAATATCGTAGTTAGCACAAGTACTTGACTTGTAGCGCCAATTATGGTTATCCTATATGTTCCTGCCTCAACCTATGTACCCCTTCCTGCGAACAAAACTCAAAGAAAAGTGAGTAATTATTTGTTTCTCTTTCCATAAAACCATTTGCTTGGATAAGGAAATGCTAACTAATGATTGATACTTGCAGACATTATTGTGACGATCTCAGCATTACCAGCCGCAGCTCTTTCTTTCCCCCACTTCCTCATCTGAATTTGAAGCATTGCGAACACTGCCAGAAAATCCACTCCTTGTCTTGGGCTTAACACATCAAGCAGCCCCTTAAGTGTCTTCAGCCTTGTGTAGTCCGCCATCTTCATGACCTTCTCCAACCCCTCCAACAACCCCTTCACCGCCCCATCCACCTGCTGGCTCGCCCCCGGGTCCCTAGTCTCTATCATCTGGCCAGCAAGACGAGCCAGGTCCACCATCCTCTGGTCCCCCAATGCAACCTGCTGCCTCTCCATCTCTCTCTCCACTTTCTCCTCCTCGGACCTCACCCTAGCCCTCAGCTCCTCTATCCTCTGAACTTGGGCCTCCGTCAGTTGGGCCAGGGTGGTGAGCGGGGCTCGGGTCCGCCTCAGCGAATGCACCAGCTGTAAGGCCATAGAGGGCTTCCATCCGGTGACCCAAAGGAAGGCCGCCTCCAATGGGCTAGCCCACTGAGGCGAGAAGAAGGCCAAGACGTCTTCGTGCGCCTCGGCCCACTTGGCCGTGTAGTAGTCCTTATGGTGGGCCGTCAGACTCGCTACAATGGACTCATAGTCCAACTGACGGCCCAGGACAAGCTGCTGGAGGTGGCCTTCCAGCTTCTTTAACCATGTTTCGTAGTAACACGAGAATCTTTCCTCTGCCGAGTTTGTGTAACCTAAACTCATTTGTCTCTTGTCTTAGGCTTCTTTTATACTGTGTAATTTGGATGCAAAAGGGCAAAGAGGTTGGAGAGAGTGTCAAAGGCAGGAGTATAAATAGATGGTGGGAAGCATGAGGTGGCCACGTCAGAGGAAAGCAGTGCATGGCTTACGCGCAGCAAGAATTGAGCCCTGGAAGTTGATGGGTTGGCAGGTGATGTTTGGCTGCTGGAATGATCACCTCGGCGTTTTGGCCCAACGTTTTGACTGAGAAAGACCTTTGAGTAAACAATGTTAGTGAATAAAAGTACTCACCGGTTCCATATTTAGTCTACAATATTCATTTTTCAATCTTATAATATCATTGAAATTATTCCTAATTTATTAGTTGTAATTAATATTTTTTATTTTTTCATATTTTACTATAAATATAGGATGGATAGAATATATTATGTATGATTTATAATTATTAAGAGTGAAATTATATTAGAAAAAAGCTAATTTTATCTAATTTATTAGTACCATTAAAATTGTTACTATATTTTAATATATTTTTAAGTTTATCATTTTAGTAATATAGTTTCAACTTTGAAACAAAATATTTAGCCAAAGTATTTTACACAACAAAAAATAATTATTTTCTATAGTAAAATAGTTGTTTGCTTAGGCTCTTTTCTCGAAATTACATAAAAATACACAAAAATAAAAAAAAATAGAAATAGAAAGGAACATAAAAGAAGATAAGCGAACATAAAAGAACATAAGCGAATTGAAATGGTTAATAGAAAAATGCAGAACAAACAAAAAAGAACTCGAAACGATAATAATAATAATAATAATAATAATAATAATAATAATAATAATAATAATAATAACAATAATAATAATAATAATAATAATAATATGTAAGACCCGGAAAATTCAGGCGCCTGCTGAATAATGAATTAAGTTACTAAAAGCTAAGTCAAAAATTCAAAATTATTAAATTAAGTGAATTAGAATTTTTCCGAGTCGAAATTAAAACCGAAGAATTGAAACCCGAGCATGGGTTAGCTTAAATGGGCTTCTTGAAATTAAATTTGGGCCTAATTTCTTAAAGCCCAAAGTAGATAAAAAAATGGGAAGGATGGGTGGTCGGCTTGAAGGAAGTTGGCAAGGAATTAAGTCAAGGGAGTATGGGGTCTAATTGGAATTGGGCAGCAGAGCCCATTAGGTGTAATTAGGAAAAGAGAAGAGAGAAATTGAGATTAAGAACAAAAGAGGAGGAACGAAAGAAGCAGAAGCAAGGAAAGAAAAGAACGGGAAAATAGAAATAGGGAAAGCGAGAGGGAGAAGAACAGAGCGAGAGCGGGAGAGAGCGCGAGAGCCGGTGGCCCGTGGCCGCCCGAACGGCGAGGACGCTGCTGCCGGTGGGCGAAGGGAGAATAAGGGCTCAGGAGGCCGAGCAGAGCAAAAGAAGAAAGGGGAACGAAAGAACGCGGAAGCGAGAGGAAAAGTGAGAGACAGAGACCACGAAGGGGAAGAGGAGCAACGACCGGCGAGCGTAAAGCGAAAGGCGGACGGAGAGTGAGAACCCCGAGGGAACCAAAATGGAACAGGGAAACCCGAGGCCGGGACTCGAGGCAGAGAGAGGAAGAAGCAGAGGATCGGGAAAAAGAAGGAAGGGGAAACCGAAAAGAAGAAAGCAACGAAAAATCAAAACCCAATTCGAAACCCTCCAAAACTTAAATTCTTAGAACCTCTAAGAATCAAAGGTGAGTAATTCAAATTCATCCTCAAGAATTAAAATGAATTAGGTGGATTAAACTTAAATTTGAAATATGAAATTGAAACCCTAAGTTAATTGAAGAAGCTAGAGGCCTAACTTCACGAATTAAGAACTCACGACTTGAAAAGCATGTTGCGAATTTGATGTCCGATTCATGAATTTAGTGATGACTCGATCATTTTTAAGCATGATTATTGAACTGTATATTGAGAATTTGATGAAAATAGCTTAAATAAGTTTAGTGACAAAAATCAAAAAATTGAATTCATGATTTAGTGCGATTTTTCAGTGAATAAAGCCTCGTTGTCCGCATTATTGTGTTGTCATGTGTAGCCTGAAATTGCTGAAACTTTTATTGCAGCTTCTTGATAATTTATGAGAGTTTCCTTTAAATTTTGGTATGCATTGGATTAATAGATTAAGAGATATGGAATTTTGAGTGAAAATGTGTTATTTTGGGCAAAACCGAAACTAATTGAGTAATCAAGTAAGAACTGAAATTTGAGAAGTTATATGGCTAAATTAAGAGATATAGATAAGGAAAGTTATAGAATTATAAACCACCTATACGAGATTTTACGCAATCATGAAAACGACAAGTTCGTTAATTAGAAATCCTAATTAACATGTTTATGTGATGACGTGTTTATTTTAAAGTATATTGATTATAAATAACATAAGCATATCAATATGAATTGGATTGATTGTACTTGAGTTGGAACTTGCTTATGTGAATTGTTACTTGTGAAGAAGTTACTTATGAAGATAATAAGCATGAATTATATGAATTAAGTGTATCTTGTGTATAAGTAATAAGAAGATATTAAGAAGATAAGAAACACAAAGAACTAAAGAAGGGAGAAAGGATTGTGTTATTGATCTAAGACCCCACGAATTAAAGAACCCTCCGAAGTTATGGCCATAGAAGTGTCTCGTCAAACCGAAGCCACGAATTGTTTTGTTTCCACGAATTATTGACATCATGCGTCCATTAGAGTTTGAGGTTGCCTCGACGCCACGAATTGTTTTGCCTCGAAGCCACGAATTGTATGCCTCCAAGAACCGAGCCCACGAATTGTTTTGGCTCCAAGAACTCGGGTCTTTAGAGCGGAACATAAATCTTCTTTCCATTCGAGACTAAGAATACTTAAGAATTATGATATAAAGAAACAAATGATCGTGCATAACGAACAAGAAAGAAAGAATCAATCATTTATGAAATGCACGATTGAACTCAAGAAGAAGAATGAGAAGAAGAACGAATTCCGATTTCATAAGAAATTAATATGATGAGAAGTAAGATATAATTTACATGACGAATGCATTACATGATGAATGATTCTATGATTTACTTGCGTAGAAAGAAGAATGAAGTATGTTCTCATTGAATTCATGAGTAAATAATGTCGGTATACTTCTCCGTAAGTTGGTAAGTTAGAACCTCGCATGTCTTAAGCATGTATGATCCGAATCGCATGTTATGATTGAATTGTGAACTTACGTGTGTTTGTTAATGAATTAATGTGCAAAGTGAAACCGGGTTTGGATTTGGGTTATTCACTGGGCTTGTGGAGCTCATGACCTCACCAACATTTCGGTACGTAAGTTAAGACTTCCCGGAGTTGCTTTTGGCTTTTAGGAGAAGCGAACCAACGGATAGGACATCTCCGCACTTATTATGTACTTTATGCTTTTCATGCTTGTAAAAATCGGTGTATGTGAACTTAAGTTTTGATTATGAATATAAAAGCCCTATGTGAATACTCCAAGCATGTGGCTCGTTCGGTTTGTGTTGTGATACTCCGAGCATGTGGCTCGTATGAATGTGTTTCGTGCATGGTTAAGGCTTTAAGCCTATGGAATTAACCATATTAAAGAGGAAACTCGCCGAAATTTTCGAAAAACCTTTGAAAACCTAGAAAGAGGCTTCCGCCAAGTAAAGACAAAACTATTAACCCTAAGTTGAGACCTTAAGCGGCCTTAGGGGTTCCTCTCGAGGAACCCCGACATGTAATATTCCTAGGATGGGTCTAGGGTGTTACATAATAATAATAATAATAATCTCAAACAGAAACGAACAAAAATGAACAAAAATAAATATAAATGAACAGAAATAAACTGAAACAAACAGAAATAAACAAAAAATAGAAATAAATAATAATTTTTTATTTGTTCGAATAGGCTCTTACTTTGTTAAAGAATTGCCCATTTAGAATTCTCAACTTTTCAAATTTAAACTTCAAACTCCAATTTTAATTATCACAAATTACAACCAAAATTTACATGTAACATGCATTGTATACTTGTTTTTATGATACATCACATTCATATTCTATTATAAATACAAGATATTACAAGTTTTCACTAATTACCAAACTCTGCCAATATTTAAGGTTGAAGTTGCTTAAGGGTAAATTACGTTATTCATGTCATTATAATGCAACAACTTAAATTTTATTGGAAAAATAAAATAAATTAATAAATTAATTTGCAATGGAGAATTCGATTAATTTGAGTGAGTAAATTTAAGTAGCGATGTTAGATTAGACTTTTGCAAAATAATTTTCATTTTAGACAACTATTGTATTGTATATTGTTATATTGTGTCAAAGTTGATGTTACACAAAGTTGATGTTGATTACTTTACAGTTTTGTAGTATATTTATATATTTTTGAATCAATCACGAAGATATTACAATTGCATTTATACAACTAAGAACGAAGTAATAAAATTTAGAGCTTATAGAATTTAAAGCTTTAACTTTGACTATTTATGTGCCGTTTGGTTGGATGTAATGCAATAGGGGCGTAATGTAATAAATTATGTAATATAATTAGGTATGCAATGTAATAGAACAACAATTACATTGTTATGTTTGGTTACATAAAAAGTGTAATGTAATAAAAAAGGTAATGGATTATTTCAATGGAAGAAAATAGTAACTAAATTATTGTAGTAGAAATAAACGTTACCTTAATAAAAATTTGAGATACATATTTAGATTTGAGCTTTTAAAAATATTTTCTATAAATAATCAAGTTTTATTTCTTTTGTGACAAATATCACCTATATAATTCTAATGACAATAAATATCGTAACAATGATAAATGTTATCCACATGAAGATATTTTAAATTCGAAATCTTATTTGAGATTTTTTTAATCTTTTCTATCATATTTCCCAATTTTAAATTTTTTGGTAGCAAAAGAGATCAACCTTATTATTCTAGTGGCGATAAATGTTTGTCGTACAGTAAAATAAATGTTATCCAAATAATAAAATTTTAAACTCTAAATTTTTATTTGAGATTTTTTTAAACTCTTATATCATATAATTAAGTTTTGAATTTTTTTATTGATAAAAGAATACCAACTAAAATTATTTTATTGATGATAAATATTTATTGAATTAAAGATAAATGTTAACAAGTCAAAAAATTTTGATCTGAAAAAATTAATTTAAGCTTTTTTTATCTTTTTAATTGAATAGTTAAATTTTGAGTCCAAAATGTTGAAGTTAAATTTTCTCTCGAATAACCAAACGATCATATTATATATTAATATAATAGAAGAAAGAACATCAAATTTTTCTCAAATTGATGAAATTTTTACTTGCCAAGGAGGCGGGAGAAAAAGGATATGGAATAGAGAAAAGAGAGAGAGAGAGAGAGAGAGAGAGAGAGTTATTGAAAGTGTGTTAAAATTTGATCACAAGGATGAATATAATCATGATTGTTTAGTAAATGTCCAAGTAATTGTAATTGGATAGATAGACGTTAATATTATTATAATGTAATTTTAATTGCATTACAAAGTTGTAACCAATTAACTCTTTAATTGCATTGTCACTTTGATTACATCCAACTAAACATACCTTAGGCTAATATCAATTTCATATACTTATTCCAGGTATTTAGGTGTTTTCATAGAACCAAAAAAGCTAACATTACATTCTGAGCACACTTAATAGTTGTGTATTTGATTTTAAAACATTTAATGTTTTTTGGTTAAAATTTTAAAGTCTTTGATATATAATTAATTAGGACTCATAAAAAAATGTTGTAGAATGAATAAATTCAGCAAAGGAAAGGAAAGAAGCGGAGGGGTCGGTATGTACGAGTGGCATGAGAATCGATGTGGCAAGAGAAAAGAGAGATCGGATGCCAAATGGAGTGACAAGGCAAGTGGTGGCCTTTCAGTGGTGTCAAAGAGTGTAAAGCCCGTTCGCCCAATCACCGCCCTTTAGGGAAAATCCTGCAACCATGACAAGCTCAAATATCAGCAATATTATCAAAAAGAGGAAGATCACCAAATTTAATATTTCGGCGGGTAAAATGGTCCAGAAAAATATGGTAGTATTTAAACGAAAATGTAAATATAAATTGGAATTACAATTGGAGTAGAATAATGTTTTCTTTTTTGGTATATGACGATGGAAATTAGAGCAAGTCAAAGTGAACCATCCCGAATTAACATTCCAAAATTCGATTCGAATTCGATCTCACACTTAAAAAGTTAATTTAAGATAACTTAAACCTAAACCTAATTAAATTTTTGTAGATATTTTTAATCAAAATATTTTTTTATGTAAGATGAGTTTATCGAAGTCAACCGGACCCGAACTTAAATCGAATCGAATCAAAATTTCACAAAATCATAGTGACCCGAATATGATCTATCACAAACTAACCTAACCCGAAACAAACCTATCCGACGAATTTGTGAGGATTATTGGAAATAATTTAATGCTCAGATTAGTAATAAAATGTTGAAATGAAAATTTTGCACTCTTTCCCCTTCAAGTACTTGATGTTAATTCTTCTGTTTCATTTGTTTTATTTAACCTCCCCCTAATTTCTAAGATCATTTTATCGTTAGTGTACCACCACCAAGTAAATGAGAAAATGACATAGATTAAATGATATGTCCCTACTTTTTCCATCTCGCAGCAAATGCAAGTAAAAAGGCATTAAAGCTCTATTTGATTCTAAGAAAATAGGTTGGAAAGAAAATTTAAATGGAAAAAAATAATGAGGAAAAAAAGTTAAGGGAAAATTAATTTTTTTCTTGTGTTTGGTTCACGGAAAAATAGAGGAAAAAAATTATAATCATTTTCTAACATTTTACCCATCCACCACATTATCATGAAGAAAAGAGAGAAAATATTCAATAACATTGATTAATTGAGAGGAGAGAGAAAATTCTTAATGACATTACTTAATAGAATTCTCTCTCTTTTCTACATTTCTCTCTTTTGTGAAATTTTTCTTCCATTTTCCTCTCAATTTTGGAAGGAAAATATGATTGATCAAATTGACAAAATTTTCCATGAGTTTTTCCATCAAACCTTTTTCTCTCCTTTTTCTTCAATTCAAACAAGGGAAAGAAATTCATTTTCCATATTTTTTTCTTTCCTTCTAATTTTCTTAGAATCAAATAGAGCCTAAATGTTTTTCTCTATCTCACTCGTCACCCTAACTCGCTCTCTCTCTCCCTCCATCTTTCTCCATCTCTCTATATCTCACTCTTTTTATTTATCTAGAAATTCATAATTCAAAATTTTTGGGTTCTAATATTTGACATTCAAAATTGACTCTCTTCATTCAACAAAAGTTGTTGCTAACTAACCATCCTTTGTTTGAGTTGAACACATATGGGCTAAAATCGTGAAGAATTTGGATGATCATGGGGTAAAGACGAAAGGAGTAGAGGGTTAATATTCACTAAAAGTTGAGTGGACAATTAAAGAGATAAATTGTTGTTTTTGGTTTGTTGTGGTTGGTGCGAATCTCATTTTAAGGTTCAAATGGGTAATCTTGTGTTGTTGGAAGATGTTAGGGTTTAGAAAATTTGAATTTTTTTCTTTGGTTCGGTTGTAAAATGGGATAATTTAGTATTTTTGAGTTGGATATGATAATTTTGTTTGTGTGTGGTAGTTGTTCGGGTTTGCTTTTTTCTAATTCAGACAAGAGAAAGACAAGATTAGAGGGGATATCTTACATTAAAAAACAAAGGATGATTTGATATATGTATGCTTCATGCACGTTTATGTTGATTTTGATGATTTCAATTTTGGTTTGGACCATATTTGTGAATTATTAGGGTTTTATGTTTGGTTTTTTTTTAATTCTAATATGTTTCTTTTTTTCCATAGTTATGTGTAGATATAGATACGGGAGATACTGTTTTTAAACTTGTGTTGAGATATAAGTTATAAGAAGGGCTATTTGATAGAGATAGAGATCGATACAATATTATTTAACTGGTTAGGGATGCAAATAATTTTCTAAGTAATCTTCCTGTTGATGTGAAGCCAAGTTCTTTGGGTTAATATCATACTCTCCCGATAAACCCAAACTGAAATGGCACTCGAATTGTTAAAAATGATTTGATGAAAAACTTTGAGAAATGGAAGGACATTTGTAGATAAGATAATGTCCGACCTTGATGGAGTAAGAGGAGAGATTATCGGTGTGGAATAGGCGAATATTGGGGAATAGGGGAATAACAATGAGGTTTCAAATGATCCTGGGAAGGATTTTTGGAATAACATTGTTGCTTAAGTAGATGAGAGAGCCTATTTAGTTCAATTGTAGCCCACATTTATGATGTTCCCACGTAACAGAGGCAATATGAAACTAGCTTAGAAGTTATGTTACATAATTCTATTTGTACTCAACTAAATGATGATTTGGATGTCTTGCTTGAGCTGTGATCGATGCTTGAATGAATCCGAAGCTATGAATGAAGAATAACCTTCCACGGCTAACCTTCACAAAATAAGAAACCAAAACAAAAATTCTTCTAAATTATACGAAATTATGAAAAAAAATAAATTGAAAGTGCATAATTACCTATGAAATTAGCAAAGCAACTATTGAAGTTTAATTATCAACTCAAAATATAATTACCTCACAAAAATTTCTAAAATTTTGAATTAGAAAGATGATCCAGAGAGAGCCAGCGAGGGAATAACAAAATTAGAGAAATAAAGAGGGGGTTGGGTTAGGATACTTCATTTATATAACTTTCCAAAAATAAAATTTATTATTCAACATGTGCTAAGAGTTTGAGATTAGGGTATTTATGGCAATTCAGCTTAACTTTTGCTTGTCCTTATGTGCTACATTAGCAACTATATATACTTAGTCAACGGAATTAGGTGTAATGCAAAATCATCAAATCTAGTCGGGGCGGGGTTGAGTTAAACAAATAAAATGAAAGATTTAATTAATTACTCGTCGAATACCTGAAGGACATAGAGTGAAAAATTTCCATGTTGAAATATTTGCAATTTGAACAATATCAAACAACCCATCTCACCCATAAAAAGTTTCGCCCAACACTCTTTCATTTAGCATTGGTTGAGTGAAGGTAAAAATCTTCATGTCCATTCTTGTTGTCTACTATCATTTAGCATTGGGAAGTCGTATGTTGATGAGTTATGGTTTGATATTATTCCCTTGAGTGCTTGTTAAATTCTTTTGGGTAAACCTTGGGAAGTCTTATGTTGATGAGTTATGGTTTGATATTATTCCCTTGAGTGGTTGTCAAATTCTTTTGGGTTGACCTTGGTTATTCGATAGGAGGGTTGTGTATGATGGATTTCTCAACATTTACTCTTTCACCAAGGATGGTAAGAGGATAACTTTGGTCCAATTATCTCTGTCCTAACTCATCAAAACAAAGCCCCAAAAATCCCCTAACCAAACCAGAATCCTTCTAACCTACGGGAAAACCTACAAAGAAAATGTGCCACATGAATTTGAGTCTTTCGAGCACCTAATATCCTTGTACACGAAATGGTCGAGACACTCCCACCTTTGTATCCTGTCACCCAACCTATACTTGTCAACAATCTTTGAGTTCCTTATCATGCCATGAAGCACAATTATGAGAATTGCAGCCCAAGGGCTAATGCATTTGTAATGAGGTATCCTTCCCCTTTGTATTTGAAAGCATGTGAATTTGTTTTTGAGCAATTAAAGTGGATGCTTATTGATGTAAAGGAACCAAAGGAACCATAAAAAGTTGCATTAAGAATGTATGAAATGTCCCAAAGGAGAGTTCCTAGTTCAAGTGGGGTACTTGCTCAAGAGAGCATGATTTGTAGTACCTAATAGTCATACAAGTGAGTTATTCCTTCAAGTGGCGCATGACAATTGCTTTCCTACTTATTTTGGGAAACTAAAGATATTGTTGAAGCTTAAGGAGCAACACCATTGGCCTAGCATAAAGTGAGATGACCAAGGCATCATGGAGAAGTGTTCAATGTGCAATGTTGCTCGAGACTCACTTGCTACTACATGGCTCCTACATTCCCTTGCTTATGCCCAACCTTTTCAAATCTCGAGTTCAGGTCCTTCCACAAGATGAAGTTGCTTTGGAACGTGGTCCTAGTATAGATGATGATAAGAAGCTAGAGCAAATTTAGGATCCACCCGAGAAATTGAAGACCAGAATTAGGTAAGCCAACAAGCACAACAATCGGTTTGATTTTAAACCCGGGACTTACTCGTGGGCTCAATTAAAGAAGGAATGATTTCAAGACAAGGGAAAAACTAAGTTGATGCCAAGAGATGAAAGTCCATTCAAGGTCTTGAGCATGGTAATTGACAATCCCCACAAGATCATTTCAGCCGAGCCTTAATAGTTTTGACTTGACCTTCTATTTCGAAGATGACACTTCGGAGAATTTGAGGGCAAATTCTCATGTACTGGGTGAGAATGATGGAAGGGTGACCGAGGAACACCATGCTACTAAAGGGGATCACACTCCAAGTTAAAACCAAGCTGAATTGAAGAAATTTTCACAGCTAAGTCAAGCGCTGGATGATTCCGCTCAAGTTAGGCACTTGGACAGTCCACTTATTTGTCCTATAAGTCAGCTTTGAGGAGGAGTTACACCTCATAATTTTGTGGGTTAATGCCTCTAAGGGTCCTCCGAGAGGGTGGGCAGGGGTTGGGATCTTGGTATTTCAATTCAAGACAGAGAAAATAATTTTTTAGTTAATTTTACAAAGTCGGCGCCAACCGAAAAGTCAGTTGACCAAGTGGTAATATTTTGGGTCATATCATCTTCATTTCTTAGTCAAATGGTATTTGAGGTTGTTTAGGGGCCTCCATACAAACATCAGAACCACTAAGTTAACCACCCAAAGGTGGTGATCTAAAGCGGCGGTGACAACCGAATAATGCTTAGCACATAAACTAACGAATGGAAGGTTAGCACTCCAACTAACCAAGCTTTCCTAAAATGAGTAGAAAGCATGACCAATAAGTAGTTTATTGACATAAAAAGAGCGGATTGAAATCCAATGGACATACTCCAAGATTGCTCTCGATCATATTGAAAAATCATCACAATTAGGAAAGACATCCTTACATAAGAGCATAATACTCTTATCTCTTTTCAATTCCTTGGAAATGGATGACCTACGCACTCGATTCGGGAATTTCTGGAATTGGGATGATCTTTGGGGGCTTCCGGTGTCATGGACCGCTTCATAACATTCTGAAATTCTTAGGATTTCTCAGTACTATTCCATAAAGTTCCATAATATGCTATACTTGTATCGAAGCTTATAGATTGTTGTAGAGAATTCTAAATACAGTCTGTAGGTTTAAATATATCTCCACCGTCCATTAAGAAGGTGGGAAATTATAAATACCCCCAAGCGGCTCATTTGTAACCCATCATCCAAGAGTGTGATCCATCCGGAGTTTAAGTAATACAAAGTATTCTACCAAACTCACTCTAAAGTGTCCTTTGCTTACTTAGCTTTTTCCAAGCTTAAGTCAAGCATCCTTAAGGCTTCCAAGCTTAAGTCAAGCATCCTTAAGGCTTACTAGCAAGCTTAAGAAGGGTTCCTAGTGTAGTTTTCTAGCATCACACTTGGGTTAAGTTTACGTGAATTATCGTCCCGTGACAATTAGTATTAGAGTCAAAGTTTGGGAGAACCATGTTGAGCGTCACCGAAGGAAGCCAACAATAGAGTGTTAAGAATTACCTAGAGAGGTCAAGGGAAGCACTTATCGCTCTTGCTGAAGGGCTTCCTGGGTTGCAAGCCACCATGTGCAACTTAAGGGAGCTAGTTAAGACCATGGACGATTGTGTCAAGGAGCTAGTGTCCGAAGTGGAGGACTCAAAGTTCGAGGTGGAGGAATCGAGCTCGAGGGGAGATGCAAGGAGCCTTTAATGTGCTAACCACAAACTTCATCACGGATGTGGCAGCCTTTAAAGCCACAGTTGCGGCAAAGGAGGATGAGCTTGAGGCATGTCAGGTTGCTCTCGAGGATCAACGAGAGAAAGTCAAGGAACTAAAGGCGCAAGTTTGATTGTGCATGGCCGTGGTGGCTAACAATGGGTCGATCTAGGTGGTTCGGACATCGAAAAAGTGTGAGTTATATTTCCTTTATTTATGTTATGTTATTTTGTTAGCTCGGTGATAAAATCCTAGTCCTATTTGCGGATTCGGATCATGATTGGAGTCTAATTAGAGTGACGAAAGCCGATAAATTGCAAAAATCCTCTAGCACCAAAAATCATTTTCTTTGCTTCGGATCGGCCAACAAACCCATTTTATTTCGGCCGGTACAAGCCCGAGTCAACGCTCCAAGTCAACGTGAGGCTGGCATCGCGTATAGGGCCTTACTGCTCGCTAAATGTAACAGTTTATCTTAAATATCCCAATGCAACACGAAGCTCAACATGTCCGTACGACGTCGTGTACGCTTGTGCCACGCTTCATGACTTTTTACGCGATAGTGTTGCATTTTACTCTAAGCGTCCAACCGAGATACGGAAGTCCACTCGCACCAAACGACACTGTACAAAGCTAGTGCTACCATTTAAGGCTAATTCCGCCAAAGCGCCGTATTTTGCTCCAGCGTTTAACCAAAGCACGGAAGTTCTATTTTCCGGATGCCGACGTTTTGTGGCCGGCACCACGATTTTTGGCCCTTCCAAAGGATTTTCGGTTCAAACTAGTTTTATCGGATTTGTTATGATTCTAGCCATTCTGATTTTGCAACTTTAAACGACTGTTTGCTCATTTCTTAGGTCATTTTGTGGCCTAATAATTTCTCTACAAATGGAGAGCTTAACTTCTCATTCGGAGAGAGGTTAGTACCCTAGCTACACATTGCTGAAATTAAGCTAAGAGCTACTCGAATGCTTCCCGATATTCTAATCTCTTAGCTCATTTTCAACTAACCCTCATTACTCTCTAGAATAATACCGTGATTCCATTCTTTTCCTAACCATCATCATTACACTTGTTCCACCTCTAAAAAAATTTACAAAAGCCTCCTTCAGTCTTGTTCATTCACCCTCATGCTTCTAGATCCAGTTCGCCTTCAAGATAAGTAGGTGGGATAACATGAAGGCATTAAACTCATTTGTAATCTTTAATAGTTTATTTAAATTTATGCCTTTTACTGCTTTCATATTGTGGGATAAGATTTAATTATTTTTAATTCCTCCTTGCTCGTCGTAATTTATTTTTATTGCTTTTATTTTCTCTTTCTTTATAAGTACAAGTATGTTCAAAATGGAGCTTGATGAGAACATCACTCGGATGTACATTCGCTTCAGTGAGATTGTCAATAATCTCAAATCTCCGGGTAAGAAGATAACTCATGAAGAAGTTGTGAGAAAAATCTTGAGGAGTTTACCCAAGAGAAGATGGGATCCGAAGGTCACAAGCATTAGAGGAAGCTTTAGATCTCTCTAAGTTAAAGCCAAATGAGCTCATTGGGAAGTTATTCAATCATGAGCTGCACCTAGAAGAAGAGGAAGCCGAGGTCAGCACCAAAAGAAACATATATGAGGGAGTAAGGTGTTGCTCCTGTGGACGTCCTAATGGAGGTTCGATAGCCCCATAAAGCGAAAGACAACTTATTAGGCCAATTCTTATAACTCACAACCATTTTCTCCACTATTTTACGAATGTTCTTGTTGGCGGCCTCGACTGCTCTGTTGGCGTGAGGACGATAGAGAGAATACTTATGATGCTTAATCTTGTATTTCTCAAACTAGTCTGCTACCTCCTTCTTAAAATGACTACCATGGTCACTAATTAACTCGTGCGACACTCCATAATGGCAAATAATATTCCAAGTGATGAACTTAGTCGCTCGCCTTGACGTCGAGTTGCATAAGAGGTCGCTTCTACCCACATGGTAAAGTAGTTGATCGCTATCGACATAAATTCTTGACCACCCATTCCTTTAGGAGCCACTTTGCAATAATGCCAATTCCCCGAACCGAGAATGGCCAGGGTGATGCGTGTTCGAGAAAGGATGGTGGTTGGTGTTGTAAATTTCCATCCACCTTACATTTATGGCATTCTCTAACAAACTCATGGTAGTCTTACTACTACGTAAACCACTTTTAACGACGGATTTTTAACGATGGTTAAAAGGATAAACCGTCATGAAAAATGGACAGTGGCATTTTCGGAAAAATGCGGTTTTTAATGTATATATGATGAGAGTTCAACATAAAAACCGTAGTCTAAAGTTTATATCGAACCTTAGACCATGGTTCTTTTATCGAACCGTCATCATAGATACATCTATGACGATGTTTCGATAAAAGAACCATAGTCTAAGAACTTTAGATGAAGGTTCTTGGTAATGAATCGTAGTCTAAATTTCAGCCCAAAAACCTCGGCCAATGTCGAGTCTCACTTTTGTCGGTGTCGGTCCCACACTCTCTCTCTTCGCGATTGCTTGTTGGTTTTCGGTGGTTTCCGTTGGCTTCCCACTCATTCTCTCTGCAGCTTCCGGTCGTGGTTGCACCACTCTCTCGCCAACTTCTCTTTCCGACCTCACTCTCTCCGAGTGGCTGCACCTCTCTCGCCGACTCACTCTCTCATCGACCCCACTCTCTCTGCGTGGTCGTACCTCTCTCGCCGACTTCTCTTTCCGGACACCACCAGGTTTGTCTCTTTCTCTTCATCTTTAGCATTTTGCCCTGAATTTTATTACAGGTTTTTAATTCTATTATTGTTTGCCTTGTCATTTTCGGCATTTTCATGAAAGTTGAAAGTGTAGATAGTGCTTTCCAATTTCGGATCTAAACTTGAAAGTGTAATTTAGGAGTCTTGTATTTCACGGTGTTTTGGAGAAAATTTTTAGATTAATATTATATTTGAGGAATGTGAATAGATAGAATATGAATTAAAAGAAGAGACAAAAAACTACAAAAATTGAGGAACCCGGGTTCCGGGCAGCCAAGCACGGGTCGTGGCGGACTACATGGTCAACCCGTGTTGGCTGCCGCCCACCAAACTTCGTTTTTCCATCAAAAATTGTTGTACATATTTATATATCAAGAGTTGTATAATTGCTTGCAGTATAAAATGGATTCTTCCAAAAGTACAAAAAAATTCAAGGGGCGAACTATGATGAACAAGGAGAAGTTGGCCTAGAGTAGAGACGATCCAACTCTCCTTACACGGGTCGATTTTGATAGCCATGGAAATGCTATAGGTGAGCATAAAGCTCCCTTTATGAGCTACGTTGGTGCGACAACCCGCTCCCATGTGAACATCAACTACACAAACAAGACATCTCACTAACAATGTCTATTTCCTTAGTCATTGTCCCCAAGTGATGCTCCTCATGTACTGCTCGCTTGGAGTTTGTGTAGGGAGGTAGACTGGACAATAAGAAACTTTATAACTGTGGAAAACATTAAGCGGGAGCAGAGATTAGCAACCAAAACCGAGAAAAGCGTTCATCAACAATTATCCACAAGAACTATGCACAAGAAACTTTACCTAAAAGGGTTAGTCCTCTTGATACTCATCGAATAAGGATCTTCTACCCCTTCCATTTGACAGACTTAGTCCTTATTTTTCTTCTTGGAGTTCGTGTAATGGTAGAGGTTCTACAACATATAAAAACTCGCGGAAAACATTAAGCCGGAGTCGAAATTAGCAACCAAAACCGAGAAAAGTGTTAAACAACAATTATTCACCGAAACATTACCTGAATGATGGCCCTCAATGATGATCTTTTACCATTCCAATTGGACAACTTAGTCCTTATTTTGATAATCATCGAACAAAATCATCTCGTCTATATGAATACTACAAGTCAAAAATAATGAAAAGGAAGTCTGCAGCTTCTAAAACAAGCAATAATATTGGATATCATCCAGACCTTTAGACTTATCTTCAATATATATGCCCTCTTGATGGTCAACCCTTAAATACAATTCTTCAAAATTGGGATCCTTATTTTCGACAGGCATTCCCAATGAGAAGCGTGGGGTCTCCTCAACAAACTCACACACATCTTCACCATCCCCACCAGTAAGGTGCCTCTTCCCTCGAAGAACAATAGACCACTAAACATTGGCCGGCTCCTCAATGTAGAACACTTGTCTTGCTTGGGATGCCATAAAAATTGATCCCCTTTAGCCCCTTCTCTTATGAGATCGACCATCATGAATCCCATCTCATTAACTCGGACACCGTTGTTATTGTCAGCCCATTTACATCGGAAAATGGGCTCACGGAAGTCAACATAGTCTAGCTCCCATATCTCCTCAATGACACCGTGATATGACATTTTAGCTACAACGAGATTTTTTCCTTGGAGTTGGAAACATGAAGTGCATGGACCTCCTATGTGACCCCACTATTTTCCGAGGTGCTCTTATTGTCCTAGCTCTTTGTGTAGAACGACTATCCATTGATGTCATACCCACGGTAAGATATGACTTCCAACCGTGGTACTCTAGCCAAACCGACTAATGTTTGTGAGATATGTTCTCGTGATTCTTCTAATTAGCTAGTGATCACTCTATCTATGAACCAGTTGACAAATGTGCGATTAAGATGGGTCAAGTACCTATGTCTTATTTTTTCCTGCGATCTGTCTCCTCATGAGGGATTTGTGCTCATCAATGAACGACCGCACTTCATCGCTATTTTGTATAATATAAAGATGTGCTTAATCCCTCATATCCCAACCGATTGTTAGAACTGCCGACCCCAGCTTCCCGCCCACCGATCTTCCCCATAAATCGATGTTTTGGAATACCAACTTCTTCCATTTGGGAGTAGTATTCACAGCAGTAACTCGACACACTCATTAGCTACGTATGCCTCAATAATGAACGCTTCCGGTCGGTATCGATTTCTAACATACCCTTTTAGAGTTTTCATGAAACGCTCAAAAGGGTACATCCATTGGTAAAAACCGAGCCACGTAATCGCACTTCTCTCACCAAAAGGACAACGAGGTGCACTATGATATTGAAAAAGAAGGTGGGAAGTATATCTCAAGTTGGCACAATGTAACTGGTCATGCCGCTTTGAAGATCATCCAATTTCCCCAAATCAACGACTTCGCTGCATATGGCATCGAAGAAGAAGCAAAGTCTTGTGATCGCTCGTCGACATGTTTTGACATCATGGCTTGGATAGCAACCAGCAGTATTTGTTGCATCAAAGCATGACAATCGTGAGATTTAAGACCTATTAGTTTATAATCAAACATCAAAACGAGTCTACCGATGTTTGAAGAATACCCTCGTGGCACATTGAGTTTCTTCAAGGTCTCACATAAACGTTGTTTTTCCCTTCTACTCAATGTGTAAGATGTTGGAGGCAAATATGTTCTCTTCCGCTTTGGTTATGGTGCTAATTCCTCCCGTATTCCTATTTCACACATATCGAGTCATGCTTTCTCTCCGTCCTTGGTCTTCCCCAAGTATGTTGAGAAGAGTGCCAATGAGACTTTTGCAGATGTTTTTCTCTATATACATTACATTAAGACTATGTCTCACATACAACTCTTTCCAACATGGAAGATCAAAAATATTAATATCTTTTTCGACGCATAGTTTTCTGGATTGACGTCGGTGTGCCTTATCGAACTCCACATCAAGATCCTTCACTTGCTCATATATTTGATGTCTTATTAATGGAGTTGGAGCAGAATCCATCTCGATTTTACCATTGAAACCCTTCTTTTTCTTACGGTATTGATGTGAAAAAGGAAGAAACTTTCGGTGTCTAAGATAGGCCGTCTTTTTTCGGTGCTTGAGTTGATAGGAGCAAATACCCTCGGCAAAAATGAGGCATGCCTTGTGTCCTTTGACGGTGTCTCCGGACAAGTTTCCGTATGCGGGAAAGTCATTGATTGTGTTGAAGATCATAGGTCGCAATGTAAATTGCTCTTGACGGTGTGCATTATAAACCGATACACCTTGAACCCACAAAAGCTTGAAATCTTCAACAAGAGGCGCCAAGTACATATCTATATCATTTCCTGGTTGTTTAGGCCCGTAAATGAGCACCGACAACATAATGTACTTGCGCTTCATACACAACGAGGACAAGTAGGTTGTAGATAATAAAAAGAACGGCAAACAACTGTGCTTGCTACTTAGGTCACCGTGGGGGTTTATTCCGTTCATACAAAGACCAACACATAGATTCCGTGCTTCCCTACCAAATTCTAGGAACAGTGAATTGATCTTTCATTAAGGAGAATTGACAGGGTGACGTAGCTTGTCATCACAAACTCTTCCATCAGCATGCCACGTCAAGTTATTCGCATCAGCTGCACTTGAAAATGGGCGCTTACACCTCGAGTATTATCGGCAAGTACCACAACACCTTCACGGGAGGTCCCTCAACACTCTTTCCATCGATGTTTTTCATTTTGTATCTAGGTACACCACACTTAGGATATTCATATTTATGTGCATGTTCTTTTCGTGTACAATAGGCAATCGTTGGGGCATACATGTATCTTCTTATATCACATGCCCATAGGACACAATATCCTCTTTGCTTCATATGTACGGTTGGGAAGGACATTGCCTTCCCGAAGTATATCTTTGACCACACCCAAGCAAGTCTCGTGAAACTTTTGTCACTCCAGCCATCGGCCGTTTTCTAGTTCATCAACCTCAACACAACTGATAAACGGGTATATTTATCACACCCTGGTAAAGAGGCTTCTCCGAATCGGCTAACAATTGCTTCAATACGCATGTTTGATTGACTAAATCACGTTCTACTCCACGAACTAGATCTTTAGGTCGATCTTCTAATTGCATACTACTTCTAGTTTCATTTTCATCATACCTTTCATCTTCTTCTCGTACGGGTATATTCACTGCACTCCTCTTCCCCATGCCATACCCACACCTTATAAGTTGTGTGAAACCCATGCCGATATTGGTGACCTTTTACAACCTTAGGGGGAATCTTGAGGAGTTGAAACACCTTAAACACGGATAGAATATGGATCGTTATCCGAATTTGGCGGTATGTTCGACGGCAATCTCTAGAAAGTTAACACCATCACGATATTCTACACTCCTCCTATCGCTATAAACCCACGCTCAATCCATACCTTACCCATAAACAGGAGAAACAATTCACCACATATAGTTCGAGAAATACGTACTTGCGCACAAATAATATGACATGAGCCTAAGATCCTTCTACAGGGATAGATGGTCCTAAACCCATTCAAGAATAATATTAGCCTAGATCGTGTAGCAAAATCTTATCATACATTTGACAAAATTCGACAAAGCATTTACCCTCGGTTCTTCAAGTACAACATATGAAAACGAATTGGCTAATGTGTATATCGTTACTTAATTGTTTGGTAATAGAAGTAATGATACATACATCAAACCCATCGTCATCATAATTGCACCCGAAGAACGAGAGGGAAAATGATCATCGTGATATCTTGTCAAATTTATGATAAGATTATAATAGCCACACTACCTATTTTCATATTATTCTCAAACTATCGAACATGGACAATTCAAAAACTTATAAAACATTTTCTAAATAAGTTAAAGCGAAAAATAAGAGAGGATAGAGATTCACACCTAAGAACTAAGAATGGCGAGGGTGAGGATAGGCTTGACAGCAAAAATTTGAGGAGATTTGCACTTAGAGACGAGAGGAAACCATAAATAAATGAAAGATTAAGAGAGAGGAGATCTAGATGGCGAGAGTAAGGAGAGGCTTCCCAATTCAAGTCAACCAAGTGACGAGGAACGAATTCCATATCTCAAGAGTAGGTTCCTGGAGGAGAAAAACTGTAGAAAGCGATAAGATTGAGAGTTATAAGTGGGCGTGGAAACAAGAAATTGCGTTTTTATGCTCGAATCGAAAGACATATGATGACGGTTCCGTCATAGAACCGTCGAAATATGTGACATTTAACAACGGTTCATTACTAAAACCATAGTTAAATGTTTCAACAATATCTATGACGACGGTTCTTAAATTAGAAGTGTCGTCTTATATGTTAAACATTGGTCGTTATTTACAAAAATGCCACCGGTCCAATTTTTATGACGATATGTCTTTGTAATCGTCGTTAAACACCCGTCATTAAAAATGGTTTCTATAGTAGTGTATCTCGAAACCCTCAATCTCATGCGCAAAGAACTGGAGAGGAAATCAAAGTCCAAAGGGAAAGAAAAAAAGGAGAAGGATCCCACCTCGAACCTCAACCTGTGTCTCAATCCAATCCAAGAATAGATTAGATAGAGAAGCTATTGCGAGAGTCATCAATGTTCAATCACTACTATCCGGCCTAGTGGATTCACTTCAATCCCTAAAGGCAAGCTACCCCCTAAGTTTACCTTGCCTAACATTAAGTTTCATAGAACCGAGAATCCTCACCATCACATGAGAAACTTTATAGGGCAACGACTTTGAAGAATGTACCAGAGGACACATACCATGTCATTTTCCCATGGACATTTAACATAGACATCATGAAGTGGTACAATGTCAGTCGACTCACACAAGGTCACAAAATGGAAGGATCTTTGCTGGGAGTTCATACACCAATACTCCTATAATACTCGATATAGCAGTTACACTTCGTAATCTATAATTGATCAAGCAAGGAGATGATGAAGGCTTCACCGACTTCCTCACCCGCCGGAGGGTGACGGCTCCTACATGATCTGCTCGACCATTTGAGAAAGATCATGTTAGAATCATCATTAAGAACTTGCAACCTGCCTATCAGTAGTCCCCGAAGTTCTTGCCCATCGTGAACTTCAAAACAATCGGAGATACTAGCATGCTCATAAAAAAGAACAAGCTTCATCCGATTACAAGATCATCTAATGAGCCCATCACTCATCAAGAATACAAATGAAGAGCGCGTTTCCCTTTCATATTTGTTCTTCGTCCATTTCCCTTTTCCTTATCCATTGTATGTCTATTTCCTTTTCCTATTTTCTAACAAAAAAACCCAAATTTTTTCCTTTGTAAACTACGAAGGTCATAGTGGATACATAGGAAGCCTACTAGCTCGACCCTAAGCCTTATTTTGATCCCAATTTCTAACTCCCATTTCAAATTTCCCAAACCAAAAGCCACTTTCGCCATCCAAAAGCGTGAAACCTATCTGAAAAAGCGAAAACCTATCTGGAAAAAGCGTAAGTCAAGCAAAAGCATGCCGGATCGATTCAGAGACGAAATCGTCAGGTTCAAGGTCCATCAGCAGCAGATACATTGCAGTTCAAGCAACCTACCCTTCTTTAGGCTTTACTATAGGGAGTAGTGTCTAAAGTGCAATTTCTTGCTTTGTCTGTTTGAACTTTTCGCATCATCTTAATAAAAGAATGTATTTGTTCTTATAATTTAGTATTGCATTCATCTAATTTGCATGAGTCAAACTCCTAAAAATACAAAAATTATTAACAAAACTCCCTACAAGGAATTATTTAAACAAGCATCATCAAGCATCAAGTCGACATCAAGAGTTTATCTGAGCATTGCCATCTTTAAAGGAGTTCAACCAAGAATATCAAAGCTCACTAACTCTCCAACATTTAAGAAGGGTTAGACACAAGCACCCAAGAAAAATGTGGGGGCTCATAATCGAAAAGGTTACGCAATAACTCCAAGAGTACTCAAGAGAAGACACAAATCATCTACCTTAGAAATGAGCTATTAACACATAAACTAAAAGCTCAAATTTCAAATAAGGCGTATAACCTCAGGGAACATCATATTTACAAGTAGGAGTTTGTTAGACTTTAGGTCATCCAACGACCACGTCTAGCCAAGAATTTCTCAATAAAGATAAGTATCCATCACTATTCCCATAAAAGTGGATAGCAAGTCGAGCTTCAAGCCCAACCGTGGTCGTGGTTTAAACACACCCCGCCGAGTCTCGTGTCAAGTAGTGGTTAAGGTTCGGACATCACCTCGCTAAGTGGTCAAGGTTCGGACACCACACCAAGACTTGAGGACCCCTATGGCCAAGTCAAGTAATCATATTTGAAACATGATCTAATTACAAATTATCTTCGAGTAACACTTGAAACCATTTCCATTCGATTATTAACTAACAAAACTATTAGTGCAGAATCTTAGCCAAGCTTTAGACCAAGACAGTCATGTTTCGACACACCCAACCGAGAACTTCGGATCCAAGAAGTGGTCAAGTTCGTGCACCCAAGCTAGACTTCGGACTTTACTACCCAAGTCAAGTTCAAGCTCATCACGAAGCTTCGGACTAAGCACATGATAAAGTTTAGGCACACCAATCCAACCTCGAGGCCACTAAGTAGCCAAGTTCAGGAATCAACAACCCCGACTTCGTACTCCACCAGCCAAGTGCGAACCCCTCTATTAGAATTCAAGCCAAAAGGTCATTAATTTCATACACATCAATTTAATCATATTCCGAAAGCAATGCCAGCACTCAAGTAAGTACCTTTAGTGTCCACTTTGACCTTTGTCTTTTAGACTCTGGCCAAAGTGGAGGCTAATTGTAGACACCAAAAAAGTGTCGTCCTTTTCTATTTTTTATTTTTTTAGCCCGATGATGAAAATCCCGAGTCCTATTTGAAGATTTGGATCTCTGATCGTCTTTGATTGGTGCGACGGAGGCCAATAAACTATAAAGAACCCCTAGCACCACATAAATAGCCTTTTGCCTTGGGTCCATCCCAAAATCCCTTTTTTCTTTCTGAAGATCAAAGACCGAGTTAAGCCTCTAGAGAAAATTAAGTCCAAGGTCTGAGTATTGGGGAAATCCAGTGCTCGAATCCTACGTTTCACATAAGTCCAACCGCACAAGGAGTCGAAGACCTCAAGATGACATTAGACACCGCACTTCATGATTACGAGCATCAAAGTGCTGCATTTTGGCTCCAAGACAATCCACCCAAGACTAGGCGCACGCATCCCGCACCAAAATAAAACCCGCCAAAAATGAAAACTTGTAAAAATGGAAACATGCCAAAATGGAAACTTTCCATTTTTGGAAAGTCGCTATGGCCAGCGCCACTTACCATAATTATCACCTTGAAACACTCGCGCTTTGGCTTTCGGACTCTCTTCAAGACGCTAGGGTGCGAAACCCTAGGCATCTCTTGATGGCTCGCGCCGCCATCCCGGCTCTATCTAGTCTTATCTTCTCTTTATCCGATTCAATCTAAAGATGTGCTAGCCCTGTTTTGTCGCTTCTTCCGGATGGTCGGCCGAGCTAACCCTAGGAAATTTCCTTGACTTAACATCTCCTTATAAATAGAGAACCTTGGCTCTCATTCTCTCGATGGCCTCACCGTCACGCCGGTGAAACCCGATTAGGAGCTACTTAATACTCATCTTTGTATTATGATGTCTTGGTCTCTTTTCCGCCTACTTCCAAAGATACTCCTTACATCTAATCTCTAAACTCCATCACCATACATCTACCTACCGACCTCCAAAAATACTTACAAAAGCTCTTTTAATTCACCATCGTCGCATCAAGAGATCTAGATTCGAGATCCGAGATCGTAGGTGGGACAACCCGAGGGCACAAATTCGATCTTTAACTGTTTATTTTATTTATATGATTTCTTTATCGCTTTCCGTATTGTGGAGCAAATGTTGTATTGCTTTTAATTCCTCCCCGCCCAATGTAATCTTTCATTTTTTCCGCTTTCCGTATTGTGAAGCAAATGTTGTATTGCTTTTAATTCCTCCCCGCTCGATGTAATCTTTCATTTTTTCCGCTTTCTTTTATTTTCGCTTTGCCCTTTCTTTTTTTTTGTTTTTCTTTTCTTTTCGTTTTGATTTCGTTTTCTACTTTCTTTATTTCTCGCCTTTATCACTTTCCTTAGTTATGTTATGGTTGCTTTAATTTTGCTTAGCATGTTGTTGTATGCTTGTGTTTTTTTCATTATTTAGATTCATTACTCGAATTAGTAATGGTCATTTTTGGACTGGCGTAACGAAAGGGTTTATCCTTATGTTTTGTACTCTCGCCTCGAATCCGATTCTCGGCTCAAAGACTCGAAGGAGTCAAATTTTAGCCTTTTTCATCTTAGTTTTCCCATATTAAGATCGAGAGAGAAAATTTTTACTTTTATATTTTTGTTAGTTTTTCTTTCCTAAAACTTATCGGTGACTCCTATGTTTTACTTTATTTTTATTCGATCGCATCCGGACCTTTTCTCGATTGTAGGATAAAAATTATAGTGGCTCTTGATCTCGTAAGCTAAGCCAAGAGGTTGAGGTTGATTTCTCGCCTATGGCCTCATGGCCGGCGCCACTAACCTCTAGGTGTCGGCTTCGCCAAGCACCATGGGTTAGCAGTGGTGGCTTCAACCCAAATTGGTGTTTTCATACCGATCCGGCCCTCAAGGCTCACGACAAATTTATAACCCTAATTTTATTTATCTTTTGGTTAAGTAAGAATATCTCTGGACTTCTCAAAATAATTACTAAAAGAAAAAGGTTAATAAAATCGCCATTTAACTTTTCTTAATTCATTTCAACTCAATTTAATATAATTCTGAGATCTTAATAAAAGGTTCATCCCCACATTCAAAACTATCTTCAAAACCCTAAAATCATTTTCCAAGTTTCTAAAACCCTTATGCCAAGGTACGTGAAGAAGCTCTGCTCGGTCCGCCGGCCGTGGTTTCTACACCCATCGACCAATTCGATATTCCGGCAAAGGTAATTTAGATTATGCAACCAAATTATATTTACATGCGTGTTTATATTTTCGACTAATTAATGTATACTTTTGTTGAATATTTACTTATAGTATGTTTTTGTTGTTTTGGATGAGTGTCGTTATTTACATGCATGTTTATATTTTTGACTAACCGGTGTATAATCTTATTCAAGAATGGTGTATACTCGTGTGGTTCTTACGTAACTCCAGCATGTGGTCAGTTGAGTAATTACTTATTTATTAGTATGTTTTTGTTGTTTCTGATGATGGCCGTTATCCCAAGAAAATGTTTACTTTTAAGGGAAAACTCTTTCCATTTATTTTTCTGGTTTTTAGGTTATTTAACTTCTATGTCAAAGGTTATCCTATGATTGTAATTGTTATGCTTATTCTTATGCAACCTAGCGAATTGCAAGCTAGTTTCTCATCACCCTCTCCTCGAGCATGTCGTGGCATTGGGTGTTGTTTTACCCTCAAGGGTAGATATTGTCATTCACTGGACACCCATTCTAGCCGATGAGGTGAGGGTGTGTGTAAAAGAGGTCATGCACAGTGAAAGGTGAGTGTGAGTCGCCGATCCGGGGACCAGCACTTCAGACCGCTGACGCACGTAGTCAACGCTTTTCTTCGTTGGCCCAAGAGTTTGGTCATCCTCACTATGGTAATTCATTTTTATTAAAAATATTAGATTTAGCTGTTGTTAATATCACGTATATATGTTTCTCATTTTTGTATTGATCATTCACTAGGATATCGAGGATAGATCCAAGAGTGGGATGAAGGGCGCCAACGATCTAAGCTTTGATGGGGATATCTAAACTAGATTCATCGCCTTTCCTTGCTCGTGTGGAATCAGAGCTATTGCCAAGTCGCTGAGGAAGAAGAAGTATCGATATGCCGAAAAGCTGAGGCCTATTTTTGCCGCTAGCATTGTGGTTTGGAATCGATTCTTTAAAGCTTGCAAAACCCACCCTTTCTTTGAACCTTGTCAATGAAGCCAAGTCAAAGTACTAGAAAGAGCACTATACAGATTGCTGACACTTCTTGTTACTTGACCAAATCACAACAAACAATAAATACTAGGAGTCACATGAAATTTTTCTAACTAAAGCCAAGCTAAGCTAACGGGAGGGAAAGGCCCCGAAGCCAGGTCGTAGTGAGCATCTCGGGATGGACCCAACATAATCTCTTGCATATGGGCGACGGCTAAGCTTCGTTCTATGGCGGTTCAAAATAGCACTCGCTTTTAGCATATCATCATATGTCCCGGGAGATACCTTTCCACCGGCAGATGGAAAGCACCAATAGTCGCCAAAAGTCCTTCTCCATCTCCTCTAATCCTCCTCCATTTGGATGCGTAAGAATTCTTCCTATTATAGATCACCGCCATCTCACGAATTGATTCGAACAATTCAATCTCTCGATACCTTTAGTAGATCGTGAGTGGGTCTCGTAGCTTTTCAGTGATCGAAAACGAATGGAGGTGGGAGTGCGGCTCTTCCTGCCGTTGAGGTATGGCTTTATTTTATTGGTAGTCAAGTGATCAATTAAGGTAGGCCAAAAAAAAGGCGCTCTTTTTAAATTGATTAAAATCAAACTTGTACTCTTTCCATGGGTTGATCCAGAATAACGGAGGGTAAACTGAAACTCATCATGACGAAAGCACTTTTTTTGGTAAAATGAGAATTTTGAGCTTACTCAGATTGGAAAATGGGGTGGAAGCGATGTTTTTCGAGAAGAGATTCGATCTCGCACCTGAATTCACTTTTCTCGAGATCCTGGAGTTACTATTTGATTAAGCGCTTTCCCCTTTTCAATTCAAAAAATGAGACTAAGGGAAGAAATGTTCTTGGTGGAAAGTCGATAACGCTTTTAAAGGATATCCCCTTTTTAATTTTTTAAAAAATGGGTATTCGTCACCCTAGGCCTATGGTGTCCGAGACCCAAAAGTAAAGATAGAGGCAAAGGTTGCAGTAGGAGGGAGAGAGGGTTCAATACCCGATTTGAGAACCAGGTAACCTAGCATCCTCACCCATTAAACCCTAGTACCGATGTTTGATGTGAATTCCTAAGTTTCGCAAGCATTTCGCTAAGAAAGCAAAACAGGAAGCGGCGATAGCAAACATTACCTTCACTCAGAACAATATGCTCTTGGGAGACATGAAGCACAATCAACCTCTCTACCTTAAGACTTCTAACATACATTTTTGTATTCTCCTATTCTTCTGATACAATTTGAGCCTTCTACTAGCCAAATCTCACTTCAGGAAAGCCTTCGATGGCTTCCTTATGAAAACATCAATTTTTATTCGGGGTATAGACTCGTATCTCTTTATTCTTCGTGATATCGACTCACATTTTCGATCCCTATTTGCATTTTAGTGGGTTGGTCCGCATGAGAAGTTATGGGTTCTCGCACTTATTCCTGCCCTCTATTTACATAACGAAGAAAGGCAAAGGTTCTTGCTCAGGTGCCTTGAGTGCTATAGATGGTGTTCGTGATGTTGCCGTTTCGGCTTACGACTTTTGAACTTGAAAGTGAGTGAGCCTTAAGACATTCGGGTTTAAACAGGTTATGGAAGATAAGTAAGTAGTTTCGCCCTCCAAGAACAAAGAAGCGAAATCCTATTTTTTTTAATGAAAATAAAATATTGTAGGTGAACCTTGAGACCAAGACAAAGCTCTATTCATACAAAAACGCTCACTCCTGAGTGTAGGGCTTGGAGATAGCTTACCTAAACGTATTTTGTTGATTCCTTAGGTATCCTACTTGTCCTTTCTATTTCCGGAAGTGGATTAAGGAGATCTAGGATATCACTCCAGGATTCGCTTTTAAGAGTAGTCTTGTCTTTATGGATCTTGATCCCAGGGACTTTCCATAAGAGAAGCAAAGTAAAGTAAATAGAACATCTTGCCAAGAATCATCCCGTTCGGGAATCGTGATAAGCCTCGTATCGAAGGTTCACGCATGGGCTATAGATCATAGGAAGTGTAAAGCCTCTATGCCTGTTGGGGCTGATGATAGAGGAGATATTCCATATCGAAGAAGTTCTAACTGGAGCCCTATTTGTTATGTCAAAATCCTCTTCCTCTTTGTTTAATTTAATTTAAAGATAATGAAAGGAGGGCTTCAGTTAATGCGTATGTCCGTAGGCGGCTGTACACTTGAAGTAAGAAGTATAGCGTGCCGTATAAACGCATTAAAGAAGCCGTCCTGAACTCTAATTTATCTTTAGATTAGATTATATATATATATATATTTCGCCCTGGAGTGGAGTTCTATTCTAACAAGCAGCAGCATTCTCTCCTTTCTTAATATGACCTCTTTTTGGACATTGACAAGACTATAGTTGTTTGCAATAAGTATGATTATTACTAAGGGTGCATGCTTGGAAAATGATTACCAGCCACTTTCCTAATCACATGCCCTAGTTTATGGGGCTCTTAAGGGCTTTGGCTGTATAAGCCCAGCAGAGTAGGGTTACCGAATCGCGCTAACAATGCCCACCTCCCGGTTGTCATCGCCGATCACTTCCTTTTCCATTAAGTGATTGCTTAGGGACCTTAGCGCACGATCCGGGTCAGTTTCCTCTCGACTTTGGATCTTAGCACCCAAAAAGGCACCGCAAGCCTTCTTTTCTTACTCGAGAATGAAAAGTGGAAACCTCCATATCTCAATCCATCTCCATAGGAGACAATATGAGCAAAAGACAGGAATCCCTTAATCCCGCAGAAGATAACTCATTCCGGGGAAGTAAGAGAGGGTATTCAAAAAGGGGAGCCGCGGGTTCTTGCTTTCTTTGTAGGAAAGTTGTTTTAGTTCGTTCCATTTCATTGCACTCCTTTGGTATGGCATTAAAGAAAACTTCTTATGGTTATGCGGCTATATAGAAAAGGCGGGTGGGGCTTCAGGGAGTGTGAACTTCCTAAATAGAAAAGCAAATTCTATCGATTGTAGCATTACGTTGTAGCCAGTGATTGCCCGGGTCGGTGTGTGATCACCTTTCTTTGGTGAAGCAACCTTTCTGATGCTCTCCTCGCCCATGCCGAATACCCCCGTATTAAAATTCCGCCGGGTAGGGCCAGGAGCCGGTTTGGGAAATCACGGGGCCTACTTATTCAGGGGGACTCTATTCTGAAATAGAATGATTAATAGAATCGAGATTTCATAGAAGAATGACCAAGGCAAAAAAATCCTTTCACACCCGCTTTCATTTAAAAGGAGCTGAATATAGTTGGAAGTTAACACACCTTGCCTTGGATAAATCCATCCTGTATCCCCTAACTTGCCAGCTTTACTGCTTGTCTTATTTACCCTTTGCTTTAGCGGATGGTTTATGTCTGGTCCTTTGGGGTCGTCTCGACTCGGGTCGTACTAACTACTATGCCTAATTAATTAACTTAATTAATAAGCGATTTCATAACCCGAGCTTTTCTTAACCAGCTGACCTTGCTTCGTAATCTTAGCCTCCTTTATAGTTCGACTAAGTGACTTTGTAATTTTTTTGTAACGTACTTTCTTTCTTAAAAATAAAGCATAGGCCTTCACCACTTCAAACGTGCCCACGAGGGCCCCCTATTTCTTATTCTTTTTTGAATTAAAAAGAACAGGGCCTTACTTAACTTAGTTCAAAATGAAGATGAAAGACAAACAAAGAGATCATCAGGCTTTATGATCGGAGAAAGGGAAGGGCGTGGTTGGTGTGTCACTAGGTCGGTAAGGGAACCCGTAGGAAGGCGAGCTACGTGAGATCGAATTTATTTCTAAAAAGAAATTGCTTTAAAGAACACAAACGAAATCTTAAATTGCGTGCTCGATATGCCAGAGCCAACCTCAAATAAAAAAAAGTTGAAGTCATTTTTAGGAAAAGCTTCCTACTTGAGAAGGTTCTTATCGTGCATACTACTCATCTGGTTATTTTGCTCTTTCTTTGGGATCGAAACAACCTATTCAGTGGTTGTCGCCTACATAACCTACCTCCCGGACTAAGGGAAGAAGGTATCGATCACCGTAGTTCGAGCCCTTTTGCTAAAGCAGCTCTCGTACTTTGAATGAATTCAAGCTAATAAAGTAGTCTACTTGAAGGGGCCCTCCTCACCTCCCGCCCTTCCCCTTATCATAGAAAAAAACTAACCATGATACAAGGGCCTCGCCTTTCAAGACGTGAAAACGGAAGTGAAACTCCTTCACTATCTTACTTTGGCCCTCTCTAGCCAACTCCCCGTAGGCACAAGCAAACATTCAGTGGCGCCCGTTCGTCATCCGAAGAAGTCTCCTCTCAAATCCATTGAGGAGTCCTATACAAATTGGTGTGTTGCTCTAGAAAGTTATTTGAAGACACCGTCACCGGAGGAATCATTCAACAAGAGCGCGCTAAGTCATATGCTCGGGCAATGTGAGGCGGATAGGCTCGGTCTATGTCATCTCGGGAGACATACTCGCAATTTTTGCGCATGGAGGATATCGGTGTATCCGCTATTATACATGGCATGGTGTGAGTTAATATATTCATAATCAGCTTCTTTTTTTTACTAATTAGTTTCAATTTCTAACTACATACAATTAATATGTAAAGTGGTTGCACGAGATTGGGAAGGACTTCATTAAGTTTCGAACCCTAATTCCATTATCTAATGAGTTGGGCTTAGTCGTGAAGAATGAGTCACCTCTATCTACGATGTCGGAAACATACTGTGGATGATACATGGTACTTGGCTGCGTTTAATGAGAGGTAAGTGTACAAATAATGATCTAATTAACTAATGAAGTTTTTATATGGTGTTATACTTATACTTATATAAAAATGTGTTATTTGTGGTTGTGTAGCCACCATTGGATGCTTGTTTCCCTATATCCAAGGGCTAATATCACCTACCGGCTTAATCCATTGGCCCGTGACGTGAGGGAAGATACTAAGGTCATCGCTGAGACGTAAGTTCATACGTTTAATCATTTTATGCTGTTTTGTTAATTAGTAATCGTTCAATGGCATGTCTAACTTGAATTTTATTTTTCCGATTAAAAAATAGTGCTCTACCTTGTTATTATCACGGCAGAGGCATCAAAGACAAACGAGTGAAGCAATCACAGCCACTAATTGTCCCCAGTCAAGGTGAGGGTCTCTTGGTTATTAGAGTCTACTTTAATTGTTTTTCATATCATATTACTTGCAAGCTAAATAAAGTAGTAATTAATTCTCTATGTGTTGGGAATCTATTTTATTAATGTAGTGCTATAAACAATCGAGGAATGTGGAGTGTGGCTTCTACATTCTCAAGTACAAGAAAAAGATTGTGACCGAACTCGATTTAAATTCTAGTCCCAAAGAGGTATACTTGCATTTGTAATTGATTATATTCTTTTTCAGCTTTATTAACACTTGCACTTGACCTAATTAATATGTCTTTTATAGCATTGGTTACAATATTTCCCAAGAAAGAAGCCACCCACTCCCTATACAGATGAAGTGCTCAACGAGTTAAAACAAGGTCGGGTAGAGTTTGTATATAATCATATAAAGAAATAGGTATATATTTACAATTATTCTTCATTATTTGATTGGTCAAGTTTGTGATTTTTGTGGTCATAAAGTTATAGGTATATATGTACATAGGCGTATATGTTTTTACAATGTCTTGTACCATATACAAAATGAGATGAGTACGTTGTTTTGTATATATTCTAGTGAAGAGTGTATTGGATTGTGGTTTGTATAATGTATATTGTTTTTATACTCGTATAGAGGGCAAGGAAACACGAGAAAAATATTTAAAAATCAGTTATTACTACGGTTCTTAAGGCGGATCCGTAGTAAAAAGATCCTAGTTGGAGCCTATGAATATGTTCTTCACGTGAACCGTAGTCATAAGCCTATCTTTGATGATGGTTCCTTCATCTAAACCGTCATCATAGGTGCTCCGCAATAATTTTTTCAAATACAGAGGAAGGCCTATGACGACGATTCACATGAAGAAACCGTGGTCATAGATAAGCCTACGATTACGATTTTTCCATTTGAACCGTCGTCTTATAATCACCTATGACTATGGTATTAAATCATAGACAAAGGTGGTACATACAATGATGGCCACATACACGACGCGGGTTAACCATAGTTAAATGTCGTTTTTAACCATAGTTAAAAGTGGTTCTCATAGTAGTGTTTGCTCGCCATGGTCGACCAATAATATCCAAGTCTCTGCCTCTTCCGAACCAACATCTTACCATTCATATGGGGTCTACATTGCCCACCATGGATCTCATTCATGATGCGCGTTGCTTCATGTTGGTTGACACAAAGTAAGCTGATCCCGCAGTTGGTTTTCTTGTACAGCTGCCCTTGACTAATGAAGAATTTGGCAGCCAACATCTTGATGGCTCGTTGGGCTCTAGGTGTGAAGTCCAATGGGTATTCTTGCTTATCCGGATATCGATAAATATCACGATACCAATTGGTTTGGTCGGACACTTCTAACGCATAGACATGCTCAGCTTACTTCGTTGTTCTATGTAAATGGGCATAGAATGAATGTTGTTAGGGATATTAATCTTGGAAGCTAATTTAGGTAACGCATCCGCGAACTGGTTATCATCCCTAGGAAGGAATGTGAAAGAAATATATTCAAAATGCTTTGATAGTTTAATTAAATATGCTTGGTAGGGTACCAAGGCTTCACTACGTACCTTCTATTTTTATGAAATCGATTAATGATCGGACTATAGTCACCGAAAACCTTGATATTCTTAACCCCGATCTCTATAGCAGCTGTCTAGTCCTCGTGATACACTCTTCATACTCTGCGACATTGTTGGTGACCTCAAAATCCAATTTGACTAAAATGGGAGTATGTGCTCTCTCCAGTGAGACTAGAAGAATTCCTACTCCATAGCCTTTCTGATTGGAAGCGCCATCGAAGTACATTGTCCAAAAGTTCACCTCTACTTGTAAGATATTTTCAGCTGGAAAGTCAAGGTGTTTGGGTTGCGATTTAGTTATAAGTACATCGGCTAAGAACTCTAACACCACCCTTTATTTGATCACTTTTGTGGGACATACTTGAGTTTGAATTCCGATAGTATAATAGTACATCTTGCTATCTTGCTGCTGATGCTTGGTTGCTCAAGTACATACTTAATGGGATCCATATGTGCTACCACATGTATCGTGTGGACTAACATGTAGTGCCTAAGCTTCTTGGTAGCCCCGACTAATGCCAGCGATGTCTTCTCTAGTGGCGTGTATCTAGTCTCATAGTCTAAGAACCTCTTGCTTAGATAATATATCACGTGCTCTTCCTTCCTGTCTCATTGAGCTCGCATGGCTCCTATTGCTATGTCTGCTGTGGTGAAGTACATAAGTAAAGGTTTCCCTGGTTGAGGCGTAACTAGCACTAGAGGATTAGCTAAGTATTCCTTAACCTTCTCGAATGCTTGTTGGCACTCGGCATCCCGAATGGGCTCGGATCCTTTCTTCAACTTCTTGAAAATAAGTTCATAGACCATATTCAATTTTGAGATGAAACGACCGATGTACTATAAACGTCCTAGGAAACCCCTTATCTCTTTCTCTCGTCTTTAGCGGCGTGATCCCCTGAATGGCTTTGATCTTGGATGGATCAACTTTAATTCCTTCAAAACTAACAACATAGCCTAACAAGTTTGGCTGAGGTTACCCCGAAGGCACACTTTTGATGGTTAAGGTGCATGTTATATTTTCCGAGTCTTTTGAAGAACTTCCTTAGGCCGGGTAGGTGGCCTCGCTTTATCTTTGGATTTTATGATCATATCATCCACACAGACCTCAGCTTTTTGTGGATTATGTCATGTAATAATGTTGTAGCCATTCTCCGGTGTGTTGCGACCGGCATTCTTGAGCCCAAATGGCATCACCACTGAACGGTACGTCCCCAATGAGTGATGAAGGTTGTCTTTTTCATGTCCTCTTCACCCATCTTCACCTGATTATACCCAAGCATAGTCCTTAGGGCTTGCCTTATTTAGATCCCCGAAGTCAACGCACATCCGAACCCTACTATCCGTCTTCGAAATCCGGTACTATATTTTATACCCACTAAGGATAGTGAACTACCTTGATAAACCCAAATCTCTAATTGCTTTTGGACCTCTTCCTTAATCTTCAATGCCCACTTAGATTTCATCCTTCATAACTTCTATTTAACTAGCTTAGTGTATTCGTATAGTAGAATTTTGTGTTCCACTATACTTGGATCTATACCCGACATGTCTTTGTAGGACCATGCAAAGACATCTATGAACTCTGTAAGGAGCGACGTAAATTGCTTCTGCTCTTCCAGATGCAGTGTTCACCCCAATTTAACCTCTTGGGGTTGATCAACCGATCCTAAATTAATTGTTATTGTTTCCTCTATTATTGATGATCGATTTTCATGATCTTGTATGGAATTTATTAATTCTTTAGAGATTTCTTGTTTGTTATTAGAGGCAAAATAATTGAAAACAAGAGGAGGCAAAGAGTAAGCAGAAAGATTTACTTTATCGAATTAAGAAATAATACATCGACTTAGAAAGTAGAGATGCAGAATAGGAAATACAATTAGGAAAAGAACTAGAAACAAAAAAGAAGAATTAAAAGCCCTAGTACTAGATTGAGGAACGGATGCAGTCCTTTTAGTCTAAACATCCCACTTGGCTTCGGCTATTTCCTTATTAGTAGGTTGATAGCCTAGCTCGAATTTGTAGTTGTTAGTGGGTTCAAGGGGTTGAAAGATAGGGTGGTATGCGCTTCTTCCTACAACAAGAATTGGAAAGTACCCCTTCCTCCTAAGCATCAAGTGGATAATAGGGTTTCCATAAGAGTTGAAGTTAACGGTGCTTTATCCTTGTCGAAGGCACCGACAGCCTCAACTCCATATAGTTCTTCATCATTGGCATTATGCTCAATCTCAACCATAGATTCCTTAGAAGTGATAGTAGCACAAAGATTATCCCCGTTGACAGCTACAACTGGACCTTTGATGATCATCTTAACTTTCCGATGTAATGTAGAGGGCGTTGCTTGATGATCGAGCAACCAAGGGTGTCCTAGGAGTAGGTTAAATGTAGCTGGGATGTTTAGGACTTGGAATTCAATGTTCCTTTCTAATGGGCCTATATTGATTGGTAAGGTCGAGTTCCTAAGAAGGTTCTCTTAGAATTATCGTAAGCTCTGAGATGGAAAGTTTGTTTAGATAGTTGTTGCTCTCTAATTCCTAACCTTTGGCAGTCTTCCAGGGACAAACATTCATAGCTGATCCGTTGTCTACCAAGGTTAAGGGAACAAACTTGTTCATGCAAGTTATAATTACATAAAGGGCATTGTTGTGTGCAACGCCTTCTTCAAGGAGATCTTTTTGATCAAAAGTAATGGTTCCATCCCTACCGTTAACCAATCCTAGTACTTTGTCGGGCATGGTTTCGGAGAGACCTCGATCTTGCTAAGTGCGTCAATCAAAGCCTCGCCAATGTTTCTAGAAAGCGGATATAAGTTGCCAAATTAAGATATCCGTTTTAACTTTTGAGGTTGTTTCAGGATTGGTCTTCTTCTTTAATGGCTTCAATTTCTTTTGGGGTCTCCCGAGTCTATTGTGGAACTAGGGGTGCATCATGGTGTCTAGATCTAGTAAGAAATTGGATTTCTGGACCTTTAGGTTCTCCCTAAAAGTCTTCTTCTTCTTCTAAGGGTGGTGTGCCCCGTAAGTCGTCATCGTTGTCCTCACTATTGTTTTTTGTTTCATAGACATCTTCTTTATCATTTACCCACAACCTATGAACTTTTGGATCTAAAGGAGGCAGGTTAAGAAGTTTTTGAACTCATCAATGTGTTAGATGAAAACAGACGAGTCCCACTCGACCTAGAGTTGGTTCAATAAAAATAGCTAAGCTGCCGCTAAAAGGATTTTTATCATTACTTGGTTTTTGGGTATGAAGGTTTGCTCGAGGAGAGACTAAGTCACCCTAGAAGGGGGTGAATAGGGTGATGGAAGATTTTTCTGAAAATCAAACTCTTTTGAGCAAGGGACAGACAGTAAATGCATTCTCGAGTCTATAATGGGGTCGAAACGTACGAACTCGTAATTACAAGTGAGGAGTCAAGAAGCGTATAAAACTAAAACTTTGAGTCCTGTCTGAGTCTAGAATGTACTCGAAAGTGAAGACACAGAAAGTACGTGGAAACCCTCATGGGCGGAAAGCACGGACCGTGCTAATCCAAGCACGAAGTCAAATCCACTATTTTGAGTCCACAAATTACAGTAGATCGATCGAACCCGAGTTGCTCCCTTAAACAACTTCGTACAAGTTTTTCCTAGACTTAGAAATTCCCTTATCTCGATCTAGTACTTCCTAGCCGAGATAACCCTTACAGCTAGGGACAATCGAGCTGAGTTAACCCTTACAGCTCAGTCAAGGGACCTTACTTAGAGAGTAAGAAGAGAGTGTTTGTAACTAAGTACAAGACCTTACAACTCGAATACAATGAACTACCGAGTGGGAGTTGTAAGTAGAAGATTGAGAATGAATACAATAACTTTTGATCAAGTATGTATATTATCGATAGATTCGGCAATCTTGAAGTCTTGAGAGTTGGCTTCTATTTATAGATGACCGAGAAGCTTAGCCGTTGAGTCCATCTTCCGACTAAGAGTCCTTTGTGATCGTTGTTAAGGACTTTCTAAGTCACTCGTAAAGTATCCGTTGAGATATGAACGTTGGACAACGATTCTTGTCTCCTTTGGAAGTCCCAAAACCACCGGTGGTGTCTTGAAAGATAAGGTGGAAACCACCGTTTAGCTTGGTCTTGCAGATTCCCGCTTTGGAAACAGATAGCCCCGACGCGATCTTCCGGGGCTAGGTCGAGGTGGAAAAGCCTTGTCTCGTTGGTGATTTGACATTTTGAAGCTGGTTACTTTTGTAATTCAAAAAGTGTAGCCTCGTTTGAATAACCTACGAAAGTAAATCAAATTGGTTCTCAAAGTATAAAATACTTTGGTCCAAGATTAGACACAGATAATAACATAATTAAGATAATTAAGTGACTAATTATCTCGAGTCGGAAAAGGAATGGAATTTTCTGAGTCTAATATCCATGAAACTCGAAATTCTATCCGAGTTAGTCTAAGCGAGAATCAAGTTAAATAAAGAATATCGAGTGAAACAAACTTGATCTAGACTAACCATGGTTCGGACTAGAAGTGCTTACTTTAACGTAATAAGACCTGTAACATAAAGTCGGACCTGAGTGCGAGTATGCAAAATACTAGTCATTTGAACATGCGATAATTCTAAGTGATGAGAGACTCGAACCGAGTGTACAAAAGTGAGTATAGATATGCTTTCCGAGTTAGACAGAGTCATGCATAAATACATGAAATAACCGCTATATCACTTAGAGGGAATACTATATCACTCGTAAAAGTTTCTAAGGTACGAGAGAATGACTTGGAATCAAAACTCTATAAGTGAGAAAGTCGTATACCCGATTCCCTTGATAGTACTCGAAATGTGCGGAGTAAAATCCGAGTCTTCAATCTCCCCTTTTGATGAAAGGCATTCCATACTTAGAAAGAAACTTTGTTAGTCATATAGATATGTTTTTGTATACTTGAAGTATCGAGTATAAAGAATAGTCAATGAAATGCATTTATGTTGACGAAGAAGCTAAGCAAGAGGCCATATTTGATTGAAACTCATAAATGCTTGCCTTAACCATTAAACTTAGAGAATCAAAAGAAATGCATTAATTCATTGAAGTTAAAGAAAATATACAGAGAGAGAGAGTGAGAAACTCCCCTAAACAAGACAACAAATTTTTTTATCTATATTCTCCCCTTGCCTTTCAGCAAAAAACAAAAAAATGGGAAGAATATAACAAGTAGTACATATTTGATGTATGGACAAAAGAGATAAGTAAATATGAAAAAGATGAAGGTTTGCTCTGGGAGAGTCCGAGTCACCCTAGAGGGCGGGTGAATAGGGTGATGGAGGATTTTCGTGAAGATTGAACTTTTTAAGCACAAGTATAGACAGAAACGGATTCCGAGTTTCAAACGGGGTCGAAAATACGAACTCGTAATGCGTAAAAGAGTAAGTAGACAGATCAAGCAAAAGCTTTGAATTTGTCCGAGTCTAGAATGAACTCGTAAAGTAAATTCGCAGAGATTACGTGGAAACCCTCCTGGGCAGAAAACCACGGACCGTGCTAATCCAAGCACGACGTCAAATCCACTATTTTGAGTCCACAAAATACCGTAGATCGACCGAGCCTCGAGTTGCTCCCTTAGACAACTCTTTACAAGTTTTTCCTAGACTCGAAGTTTCCTTATCCGATCTAGTACTTCCTAGCCGAGATCACCCTTACAGCTAGGGACAACTAAGTTGAGTTAACCTTTACAGCTTTAGTCAAAGGACCTTACATAGAAAGTAAGAAGAAAGTGTTTGTAACTAAGTACAAGACCTTACAACTCGTAATATAATGAATTACCGAGTGGGAGTTGTAAGTAGAAGATTGAGAATAAAATACAATAACTTTGCACAAGTTCGTGTATTAACAATAGGTTCGGCAATCTTCAAGTCTTAAGAGTTAGCTTCTATTTATAGATGACCAAGCAGCATAGCCGTTATCTCCAAACTTCCGACGGGAAGTCCTTTGTGACCGTTGTTAAGGACTTTCCGAGTCACTCGAAAGTATCCGTTGTGATATGAACGTTGGGCAAGGGTTCTTAACTTTCTTGGAAGTCCCAAAACCATTGGCGTTGTCTTGAAAGATAAGGTGGAAACCACCGTTAAGCTTAGCGTTTCAGCTTTTCAGATTTGGAAACAGCATGTACCCTAACACGATCTTCCGAGGCTAGGCTAGAGAAGGTGAAAAGCCATGTCTGCCGGTGATTTGACGTTCGAGCTCGGTTACTTTTGTATTCGAAAAATGTATCCTTGTTCGAATAACCTACAAAAGTAAGTCAAATTGGTTCTCAAAGTATAAGATACTTTGGTCCACGATTAGACACGGATAAGAAAATAATTAATATAATTACGTAATCGATTATTCGAGTCGAAGAAGAATGGAATCTTCCGAGTCTAATATCCATGAGACTTAAAGATCCATCTGCGTTAGTCTAAGCAAGAATGAAGTTATATAACAAATATCGAGTGAAAAAACTTGATCTAGACTAAGCATGGTTCGGACTCGAGATGCTAACTATAACAAAGTAAGATTTGTAATATGAAGTCGGACTCGAGTGAGGATATGCAAATATAGTCAACCGAACATGCGATAACGCTAAGCGATGAGAGACTCGGAATAGTGTGAGTACATTCTCGAGTCAAGAGATAATACGTGAAGTAAATGCTATATCACTTAGATAAAATACTATATCACTCGTAAAAGTTTCTAAGGTGCAGAGAATGCCTTGGAATCAAAACTTTATACATAAGAAAATCTTATACCCGATTCGTTCTGGTTCAACTCGGAATTGTGCAGAGTTAGGTCCGAGTCTTCAATCTCCCCTTTTGGATGAAAGGCATTCCATACTTAGATAGAAACTTTGTTAGTGATATCAATCTGTGTTTGTAGACGTTGCGCAGAAAATAAAGCGAGTAAAACATCCTTAATGTAACAGTATATACAATCATTGTCAATGAAATGTATATAAACTCGTAAAAGCGTGCATAAGACAATGGACTCGAAACCGAAAGAGAATGCATTAGTTCATTGAAGTTAAAGAAAATACATTGAGAGAGAGAGAGTAAACTCCCCTAAACAAGACAACAAGTTTTTCTATCTATATTCTCCCCTTGCCTTTAACTAAGAACAAAAAAAAAAAAATGGGAAGAATACAACAGTTAGTACAAATTTGATGTCCTGGACAAAAGAAATAAGTAGAAAACTCTCGAAAGAAGAAGAATCTGTAGACTGTGGAATTGTGACACGAGTGCATGGCGCCTACGAGAGAGAGGGGGATGTCCGAGTAGAAGCGGAGGGATGAGAGGTACACCGACGCCGGTAGGATCTTGACGATGTGCTTGAGCGTGGCGGAGGGAGGACAAGGACCGCAGCTAAGGGCTCAGCTCCGAGTAGCCGACCCGTAACGAGAGGATCTAGCGGTTCCTCCCTATGAACCTCGGTGGCTTGAGGGGTCCGCTCGCTCGACCTGCTGGTGCAAGCAAGGTCTTCCGACCAACTTAGACTCGCCGTCCGAGCCGAGTATCGCCATGTGAGCTTGAGGAGCATTCTGACCCTCAACCGGCCTTCCTTCTTCTTCTTTTTGCTGCTCCCTAGCCCGAGAGAGGCTGCCTCGCCCGCAGCTCCTCGGCGTCCGCTTGTTCTTTGTCTCGCTTCTTCTTCCTCCCCACTTTCCGAGGAGGTCGTGACCGGGCTCGAGGACGCTTCGGATGTGTTTGAGTCACCACGGTCCCGAGCCGTCTTCGACCTTCTCTCCTGGAGGAGCTCGATCAGCTCCTTTTGCTCCTTCACCAAGCCCCTCATCTCAACAACCAGTTCTTGCTGCTCGCAAATTTGAGACTGGGCTGTTTTTGGTTGATGGTCATAGACCGATAGACAGCCTTGAATGACCGCAAGCATGTCCTTGAAATCCGACGACACGGAGTTGATTTTGTCCATGAAAGCGGAGGACAAAATAGCGGAGAGAGATTTTGAGGCACCTGAGGTGGAGGCACCAACAGTGGGGCTGGAAGAGAGAGGGGGTTTCTTTCGAGTCCGAGGTAGAGAAGGAGGCCTCGCCTCCGAGTTGTGCACCCAGCATACCAGGTTGAGTTTCTTGAAACCCGTACCCTCGTAGTTTCTTTTGCCGACCACAACAAGCAGCCTTAGAAGCAGCGCTGGGGTCCGAGGGGATATGAACCTTGAATTGTTTGAAAACAAGGGTGAGAAGAGCACCGAAGGGAAGAGAGGTGTTTGTTCGAACAAGAATGTTCGAACCCCGGAGGTTAGAACACCTTCGAGTGAGTAAGGTGAGTGTAGAACTCGAAACGAGTTCAGGATAAATAAACTCGCTAAAACAAAGAAAGTTATATACACCAGTAGTTTGAATGTAGGACAACCACGAAAATTTGGTGGTTGGAAAGAACTTGTCGTCCAACGTAAAATGTCTGGGTGACAATGGGCTTAGAAGATGAAGAGCCTTCTTGGCTTTTGGTGCGTGGCTTTTTAGATGAAGAGCCAAGAAAGTCGGGATCATTACCTCTTTTACGCATTGTGTGAGAATGAGGAAGAAAGATGAAACTTTTGATGAAGAGAACAAGAGAGTAGAACGAGGAGAATGAAAGAAAAAGAGTAGAAGAAAGAGATTGAGAGCAATCGAACTTACTTGAGATGATCTTTATGTCACTTGAAGAAGTTCGTAGATCACCGTAGACGTAGAAAGCTTCCGCGAAAAGTTTTACGTTTGAGAGAGAGATGAAATGTAGAGTATCGAGACGAAGAAGAATAGGCGCTATATATAAAAATACATGTCCGTCAACTATCCGTTAATTATAACTCCATTCCGACTCGGCTAGTCCATCAGTCATCATAGACCGGTGTGACGGTTCATTTCTCAACGGTTAAGATTCTAGCAGCTTGAGATCCACGGCTAGCGCTCGATCACAGCGCCCAAGAGAGCGAGAGAAAAAGATTTGAAAATAAATTATGAAATTCTCCACTAATCTAGAGATAATTTCAGAAATTTGAAGTCTAATTTTTCTTGACGTCCGAGTTTGACTCGGATAGGTTTCTGAGTGACTCGTAAACTAGAAATAACTCACAACTATTAGCTCAAGTATCACCATATCAACCGAACTAGTGGTTATTAACAGTTTGAAAGCACATAACACATAATTATGCAAAGAGATTATCACTATGAAAGTACATAATTATGCATTTAACATACCAAGCTCATTCCGAATAAAACAAAACCGATCTTCACCAAGAGGCTTAGTAAAGATATCAGCTAATTGAAGATAAGTAGGAATGAACTCAAGTTCAATATCACCTTTCTCAAAATGGTCTCTTAAGAAATGATACCGACCTCAATGTGTTTTGTTTTTGAGTGCCGAACCGGATTTTTGGTGATGTTGATTGCACTTTGATTATCACACTTGATTGGAACTGATTTGAAAGTGAGTCCAAGATCTCTCAAGTGTTGCTTGATCCATAAAATCCGAGCACAAGCATGCTCCAGCAGCCTATATACTCAGCTTCGGCGATTGATAGTGCTACGAGTTTTGCTTCTTTGAGTGCCATGAAATTAGGGATTGACCCGTAAATTGGCACGCTCCGAAGTGCTTTTTCTATCCACTTTGTATCCAGCGTAATCCACGTCCGAGTATCCAAGTGACGAGTCGGTTATGAATCTCTTGAGTACCAAAGACCTAAGTTCCGAGTCCTCGCAAGTTATTTGAATATTCTCTTCACCGCAATGAGATGTGATTCTTTTGGATTAGCTTAGAATCTTGCGCATAAACAAACACTCGAACATGATATCTGGCCGGCTGGAAGTAAGATATAGCAAAGATCCAATCATACCTCGATAGAGTTTCGATCTATTGCTTTACCTTTTTCATCCGAGTCAAGTTTTATACTGCTTGCTCATAGGTGTAGATGCGTGCTTTGCATCTTGGAGTTTGTATTTCTTCAGCAGCTCCTTGGTGTACTTTGATTGATGGACATAGATTCCATCTTTGTCTTCTTTGATTTGTAGACCAAGGAAGAAATTGAGCTCTCCCATCATACTCATTTGGAATTCTCGACTCATTAACTCAGAAAATTCTCGGCATAGAAATTCATTAGTTGCTCCAAAGATAATATCATCAATATAGATTTGAACAATAAGGAAATCTTTCCCCTTGGTTTTTATAAAGAGAGTCTTGTCGATCCGACCTCTTCTAAAATCATTCTGAACCAAGAAATTGCTCGAGTCTTTCAAACCAAGCTCGGGAGCTTGTTTAAGACCATAAAGAGCCTTTTGAAGTTTGAAAACATGATTTGGAAATTCTGAGTTTTCAAAACAAGGAGGTTGCTCGACATAGACTTTCTCTTCAATAAAACCATTGAGAAAGGCACACTTAACATCCATTTGATATAATTTGATATGCATGCTAGATGCAAATGCCAATAGGATTCTAATGGCCTCAATTCGGTAATCGGTGCAAAGGTTTCTCCACAATCAATTCCTTCTTCTTGGTTGTAACCTTGAGCCACAAGTCTAGCTTTGTTTCTGACTACCACCCCACCTTCATCCAGCTTGTTCTTGAAAACCCACTTGGTTCCTATAACTCGGGTGGTCGAAGGTCATTTGGTCGAGTCCGGACTTGGTTTCTTTCGAATTGATTGAGTTCCTCTTGCATGGCCTCTACCCATTCAGGTTCATTTAGGGCTTCTAGTGCATTTTTGGGTTTAGTTAATGAGATGAATGCAGTGAATACACATAGATTTTGAAGAGAGGAATGAGTTCTTACCCCACTCGTTGATATCGGATAGTATGTTTTCTAGTGGATGACTAGAAGTGAATTTGAAAGCTCTACCTGTTCTCCGATTCACACGATTTGTAGGCTGAACTCGCATGATCTTCGTAAGCTTGTTCCGAGTGATCTTCTTCATTTGCTTGTTCATTCTGAGCTGACTCTTGAGGTGTCTCATTCGGAGTAACTTCATTCTTAGCCTATTGAGTTTGAGTCTTTGTAGGCTCGGTCTCATCATCTTCTCTGCTGAGCTTCAAATCCGAGTATGAAGACTCACTTGGTTTTTCTTATTCAACCTCATCAAACACAACGTGGATGCTTTCTTTCACTTTGTTAGTTCTCTTATTAAAAATGCAATAAGCTTTACTATGAGAAGAGTAGCCCGGAAAAACTCCTTCATCTCGACCCGAAGCATCAAACTTGGTTAGGTGATCCTTACCATTGTTGTGAACGAAACACTTACATCCAAATGGTCCGAAATAGGAAATATTTGGTTTCTTCCCTTTGTAGAGCTCATATTGTGTTTTCTTCAATATTGGTCTAATGAGGCATCTGTTCAGAGTGCAGTTGGCCGTGTTCATCGCCTCAGCCCGAAATAGTAAGGTAGACTGTGTTCAATCATCATCGTCCTTGCTATTTCTTCAAGAGTTCTATTCTTTCTCTCTACTACTCCATTTTGTTGAGGAGTCCGGGTGCTGAGAAGTTGTGAGAGATTCCATTTTTGTCGCAAAACTCGAGAATTCCGAGTAATCAAACTCTCTTGCATGGTCGGTTCTGATTTTCAGATCTGAGTCTAAGACTCAACTTGAATTTTTCTACAGAGCTTGCTGAACTCCTTGAATGCTTCATTTTTATGCTTAAGAAGACACACCCAGGTAAATCGTGAATAATTATTAATAATAACAAGTATATATGATTTACCTCCTAGGCTCTTAACAGGGATTTCATCACATAAGTCCATATGCAGTAGCTCAAACACTTTGGATGTGGAAATCGTCTTCAAGGATTTGAATGAAGATCTCGACTTGTTTCCCTCTTGTGCATGCTTCACAAACTTTATCTTTTTCAAAAGCACAGCTTAGGTAAGCCCCTAACCAGACCATGAGATGCCAACTTCTTGATAGTATGCATGCTAATATGGCCTAATCTATGATGCCATGACCAAGAGTCATCATGAAGAGATGCTTTTAAACAAGACAAATTCCGACTTGGATCGAAAGAGGAATAATATAAGTGTTACTCGATATTTTACCTAAAAGTTTTATTTCCTTGGTGGTAACATCAGAAATGTAACAATTGGTCTCGAGTAAATCTTACCTCTTGTCCTTTATCGCACAGTTGAGAGATGCTAAGCAAGTTGTACTTTAACCCTTCGACAAAGTGAACTAGGCTGACCAGATTGCTTCCCTTTCCAATCTTGCCTATCCCAACTATCTTGCCTTTGCTGTCATCTCTAAAAGTGACTTTTCCTCCTTTATGTTTTTCTAACTCGTAAAAGAGTCCCGAATCTCCCGACATGTGACGTGAACATCCACCGTCAAGATACCAGTGTCCTTTGATCTCTTCTCGAGTGACCCGCAAAACAGAGACAATCTAACCCTTCTCACTTCCTCTAACGAACCCAAGAACACCCCTTACCGTGGTCCTTTTCCGAGGAAGAAGGTTTTTCGAAACCCGCATTTGAATGACTTTAGGCTTAATCCGATTCTCGAGTCTTTTCCTTAAAGAACTGAGTCCGTGTCTCTTTCTTTTTGGAAACTTTTTCTTTGGAAACTGGAGAAAATGATTTCTTCTTGTAAACCGCTCCGGGCTTAGTCCTCCCTTCATTTTTATGAATGAGACCATGCTCAGCTTTCCTAAACTTTACAGCTTCGGAGTCCTTTTTGAAAAGTTCCGAGTAGGAATTGGATTCCTTCTCTTTGTTGAAACCAAGACCTTCTTTTCCGAAGGAGACACATTGAGATCCTAAGAGCATGTCAAGGTTTTTCTAACCTTGAGTAAATTTTAAGACCAGATCTTGAGACTCAATGAGCTTTTGCTTTAGCTGCTCATTTTTTTTCTAAGTAACCCGGACTCAGCCTCATCGGATTGAGCACTACTCTTGAGTTCTTTGAGTGTAAGTCTCAGCTTTTCCAATTCATTTTTCAAAGAGATGCTCTCGTAAGAAATTTTCTCAAGTTGTTCTTTGAAACGAGAAGAGTTAGAATTGGACTTTTCTTCCAAAGTAAAAATATATTTAGCTAAATCAACTTTGGAGAATTTAAGGAAATATTCAATTACCTCTTGAGAATCTGTTTCCTCACTGTCTAAGTCTCGAGTCCGAGTTTGACTCTATTTCAAGATCTCGAGTCGAGATTGCCATAAGACATTTTGAGTCGTCTAAGTCCTCGTCATCTTCTCGATGAGTCCTCATCACTCCATGTTGCAATCATAGCCCTTTTCTTCTTTTTGTCCCTCTTTCTCTTTGGATAGTCTTTGACTATGTGGTCTTTGCTATCACACTCAAAACATCCAGAATTCTTAGTTAAAGATAACTTTGAAGGAGAAGAATACTTACCTTTTCTCGTCCTTCTTATTTTTCTTGTAGAATTCTTCTTTTGGCCTTTTATCCCATCTTTTGTGCTTCATTATTCTCTTAAAGCCTCTTGTAATGAGTGCCATGGGATCCTCTTCCGAGTCGGAGGAACTTAGATTTGCTTCTCTCGGATTCCGAGGCTTTCAGCGCTATGTTCTTTTTGGTGCCGCCCTCAAGCATCCTCTTCTTCCAAGTGGATTTCATGAGTGAGAAGCTTTTCAATAAGCTCGTCCGGCTTTAGGAGTGAAAGGTTCTGAGCCTCTTCTATGGCAGTCACTTTGGGACCCCATCTTCTCTTGGGTAGACTTCGAGTATTTTTCTCGCACATTTCCTCTTGAGAAATTTTCTTACCCGGAGATTTGAGATTGTTCGTAATCTCGATAAATCGAATGAACATCCGAGTGATGTTTTCTTCGGCTCCATCTTGAAAAGCCCATATTTGTGAAGATACCGGCTGATCTTCGCTTGTCCGACCTGGCTAGTGCCTTCATATGTGTTGACCAAGTGTGTCCCATACCTCTTTGGCTGAATCACAGTGCAGACACTCGATTGTATTCTTTTGAGTCGATGGCACACATTAGAATGTTCATTGCCTTGATGTTCTTTCCGAACTTCTCGCTTCGCCTAGAGTAAACTCGGCCTTAGTCTTGGGAACGAGTCTAAGTTCTTCTATCTTCATGGGAGTGTAGTTTCCTTTTGTATGATCTCCCAAACATCTTCATCATGGTCTAGAAGGAAACACTCCATGAGTTTCTTCTAGTGCACGAAATTTAATCCTTTGAATTTTGGTGGTCTCGTTGGAAGATCTTCCTTCATCGAACTCTCGTTGTTCTCGAGCCATCCGATCTTTATACCTTTGGATGGTTAAATCCATTCTGAAAGGCTAGGCTCGATACCAATTGAAGGTTTGCTCTGGGAGAGTCTAAGTCACCGTAGAGGGCGGGTGAATAGGGTGATGGAGGATTTTCGTGAAGATTAAACTCTTTTAAGCACAGTATAGACAGTAAACAGATTCCGAGTTTCAAACGGGGTTAGAAAATTACGAACTTAGAATTGCAGAAAAGAGTAAGTAGACAGATCAAGCGTAAGCTTTGAATTTGTTTGAGTCTAGAATGAACTCGGAAAGTAAATACGCAAAGATTACGTGGAAACCCTCCTCGGGCGTGAAAACCACGGACCGTGCTGATCCAAGCACAAAGTCAAATCCACTATTTTGAGTCCACAAAATACCGTAGACTGACCGAGCCTCGAGTTACTCCCTTAGACAACTCTTTACAAGTTTTTCCTAGACTCGAAGTTTCCTTATCTCGATCTAGTACTTCCTAGCCGAGATCACCCTTACAGCTAGGGACAACTAAGCCGAGTTAACGTTTATAGCTTAGTCAAGGGACCTTACCTAGAAAGTAAGAAGACAAGTGTTTGTAACTAAGTACAAGACCTTACAACTCGTAATATAATGAATTACCAAGTGGGAGTTGTAAGTAGAAGATTGAGAATAAAATACAATGACTTTGCACAAGTTCATGTATTAACAACAGATTCGGCAATCTTCAAGTCTTGAGAGTTGGCTTCTATTTATAGATGACCAAGCAAGCATAGCCGTTATCTCTAGCTTCGACGGGAAGTCCTTTGTGACCGTTGTTAAGGACTTTCTAAGTCGCTCAAAAAGTATCCGTTGTGATATGAACGTTGGGCAACGGTTTTTAACTTTCTTGGAAGTCCCAAAACCATTGGCGGTGTCTTGAAAGATAAGGTGGAAACCACCGTTAAGCTTGGCATTTCAGCTTTTCCACATTTGGAAACAGCATGACCTCGACACGCTCTTCCGGGGCTAGGCTAGAGAAGGTGAAAAGCCATGTCTCGCTGGTTATTTCACGTTTTGAAGCCAGGTTACTTTTGTATTCGAAAAATGTATCCTTGTTCGAATAACCTACAAAAGTAAGTCAAATTGGTTCTCAAAGTATAAGATACTTTGGTCCATGATTAGACACGAGATAATAAAATAATTAATATAATTACGTAATCGATTATCACAATCGAAGAAGAATGGAATCTTCCGAGCCTAATTAGCTTATATTGACGTAAGGTATCATTTCCTTAGAGATCATTATGAGAAAGGTGATATTGAACTTGAGTTTATTCCTACAAAATTTCAATTAGGTTATATTTTCACTAAGCCTCCGAGTGAAGATCGGTTTTGCTTTATTAGGAATGAGCTTGGTATGTTAAATACATGATTATCTCGAGTTATTGCATGAGCTATTCTATTATAATTGATTGCTATATGCTTTGAGTAGATAACACATGGATTAGTTAACTCAAAATGGGACTCAACTATTAGTAACAATTTTTCTAAGTGTGTTCCGAGTTACTCGGACACCTTATCGAGTCAAACTCAAATTATTAGCAAAATGGACAACTGGGATAATCTCTAGATAAATGGAGAATCTCATAAATGTTTTCGAAAACTACTCTTCTCTCTCATTCTCTATCACGTAAACAATCAGCAACACTAGCCGTTGGAAGAAAGTCGTTGGACAAACTAGTCGTTACTGCGCTGAGAGACTCAACGGTTGGGTAACCGTTGCTTGGTAATTGAGTCGGAAAGTCGGTTGGAAGCATTTTCTTGCTATAAATAGAACCGCTTCACTTTCTTTCTTCTACTTTACCAACTTATTGCTTGCTCTCTTGGTCTCTTGCTCTCAAAGTTCATTCACTCACTCACTCGTTCACTCTTTCTCTCCGATTCTTCATCTTCTTTATTCTCTACTCTTTTTCTAGTTTCTCTCAAACACTTTCTACTCTCTAACTCGTGCCTAAAAAGGATCTATCGTGGAAGGAGGTTCGGCTACCAAGAAGGCCGGAACCAAAACCACTCGATCCGAGGCTACACAAGGCAAAGGCAAAGAGCCTTCCTCGGAAGACCCAAAGCATATTGTTCCCAACACATCATTCTCGGATAACAAATTCTTTTCAAAAACCTCCTTCTCCTGGTTGAAACACGTCCTCAAAGCTGGTGTGTACACCTATGCTTGTTTCTATGAGTATATTTACCTGCACCATATGTTTGAGTTCTATACTAACATGATGGTCAGCGACAACATTATCTCTTTTGTCATTCAAGGTAAGACTGTTTGAATCAATCTCACTCTACTTCACGGACTCTTCAATGTTATGTCTCTCTTTTTCAACTCCAATCCCATTCCTTTTGAAGACTCAAACCTTATATATACATCATTCCGAGTTCCATCAAGGAATCGGGTATAAGACTTCATCTCTTATAAGTTTTTGATTAAAAGTCATTCTATCTGTCTTAGAAGCTTTTCCGAGTAATATAGAATCTTTTCGAGTGTTATAGAAACTATCGCACATGTTCTCACTTGATTCCGACTAACTCGGAAAGAATAAGTCTGTTCACACACGCTTCGAGTCACTCGGACAACACTCGGATATATTGCATGTTCAAACACTCACTCTAATGTGCATAAACTCAGGTCTAACTTCATGATCTAAGTTTGATTGAATTATTGTGTTAATTCAACTTTCTAAGTTAGCATGCTTGGTTTGAACATTGGCAGTCTAGATGAAGTCTTTCTACTCGATGTTCTTTATCCGACTTGCTTTACTTTTAGACCGACTCGGATGGAATCCGAGTATAATGGATATTAGATTCAAAAATTCCACTCTTTTAGGACTCGGATAATTATGCACTTAATTATCTTAATTAAATTATTATCTCGTGTCTAATCTTGAACCAAAGTATTTTATACTTTGAGAACCAAATTGATTTACTTTTGTAGGTTATTCAAACGAAGCTATCCTATTTTTGAAATACAAAAGTAACCAACTTCAAGATGTCAAATCACCAGCAGACAAGGCTTTTTCTACCTTCGACCGAAGACCGGACATTATGTCGGGGTTGTCCGTTGCCAAAATTGGAAATCTGCAACGCTAAGCTCAACGGTGGTTTCCACCCTACTTTTCGGACACCACCAGTGGATTGGGACTTTCAAAGGAGTCAAGAGTCATTGCCCAACGTTCACACCTCAACGGACATTTTCCGAGTGACTCGAAAAACCATTGCAACGGTCACAAAGGACTTCCAGTCGGAAGATAGTCACAACGACTAATCCGCTTGGTTATCTATAAATAGAAGCTAACTCTCAAGACTAAAAGATTACTGAATCAACTCGTCAATACACGCACTTAAGCAAAAGTCATTATATTTCATACTCAATCTTCTACTTACAACTCCAACTCTGTATTTAACATCTTTCTAAGTTGTAAGGTCCCGTAATCTATTACAAACACTCATTCTTACTTTTTGAGTAAGGTCCCTTGACCGAGCTAAAAGGGTTAACTCAACTCGCTTGTCCCTAACCGTAGAGGTTACCTCGATTAGGAAGTACTAGATCGGATAAGGGAATTTCGAGTCTAGGAAAATCTTGTAATGAATTGTCTAAGGGAGCAATTCTGGTTGAGTCTCTCTACTGTATTTTATGGATTCAAAATAGTGGATTTGACTTGGAGCTTGGATTAGCACCGACCGTGGTTTTCCGCCCCGAGAGGGTTTCCACGTAATTTTTCCGATTAGTACTTTTCCGAGCCCAATCTTAACTCGGACTCTCCTCAAAGTTCTGTCTAGTTTTATTCTTCCATTACTTGTTTAAATTTCCCCATCACCCTATTCACCCCCTCTAGGGTGACTTAGTCTCTCCAAGAGAAAACCTTCAATTGGTATCAAAGGATCAATGCCCGAGAACAATGGAGAGTTCGATAAAGGTAGATCTTCCAAAGACACCACCAAAGTTCAAAGGATCAAATTTCGTGCACTCAAAGAAGCTCATGGAATGTTTCCAGCCGGATCACGTTGAAGATATCTAGAACATCATACAAGTAGGGAACTACATTCCAATGAAGATGGAAGAAACAAGACTCGTGCCCAAAACAAAGTCCGAGTATACCGATGAAGCGGAGAATTTCGAAAGAACTTCAAGGCAATGAACATTCTGATGTGTGCCATTAGCTTAGAAGAATACAACCAAGTGTCGACTCGTGACACGGCCAAAGAAGTGTGGGACACGCTTGTCAACACTTATGAAGGCACAAGATAGGTCGGATAAGAGAAGATACGCCAATATCTTCACAAGTATGAGCTGTTCAAGATGGAGCCAAAAGAGAACATTACTCGGATGTTCATATGCTTCACTGAGATTACCAATAATCTCAAATCTCTGGGTAGTAAGATTTCCGACGAGGAAATGTGCAAAAAGATAGTCGAAGTCTACCCAAGAGAAGATGGGGTCCCAAGGTGACAGCCATCAAAGAGGCTCGGAACCTGTCCTTATTAAAGCCAAACGAACTCATTGGGAAGCTACTAACCCATGAGATCCACCTGGAAGAGGAGGATGCAGAGGTCGACACTAAAAAAACATTGCACCGAAGGCCTCGTGAAAACAGAGAAGCAAATCCGAGTTCATCCGACTCGGAAGAGGATCCCATGGCACTTATCGCTAGAGGCTTCAAAAGAATGATGAAGCACAAAAATGGGATAAGAAGCCAAGAGAAGAGTTCTACAAGAAAGACAAGAAGGACAGAAAAGGTAAACATTCATTTCCTTCAAAGTTATCTTTAACTAAGAACTCGGTCTGTTTTGAATGTGGCAGCAAGGAACACATAGTCAAAGACTATCCTAGAAGGAAGAGAGACAGAAAGAAGAAAAAGGCTATGATGGCCAGTTGGAGTGATGAAGACTCATCAGAAGATGATCGGGACTCGGATGATTCAAAATGTCCGATGGCACTCTCGGACTCGGAGCCGAATCGGACTCGCACTCGCATCACTCGAGACAGTGCGGAAACAAATCCTTAGGAGGTAATTGAATACTTGCTCAAATTCTCCAAAGTTGATTTAGCCAAATATATTTTTCTTTTGGAAGAAAAGTCAAATTCCGATTCTTCTCGGTTTAAAGAACAACTTAAGTCAATTACTTCGAGAGCATCTTATTAAAAAATGAATTGGAAAAATGAGACTTACTCTAAGAGAACTCAAGACTAGTGCATAATCCAATGAGACCGAGTCCGAGTCACTCGAAGAGAAAATGAGCAACTGAAGCAAAAGCTTAACGAGTCTCAAGAGCTTGTTTTAAAATTTACTCAAGGTCGGAAAAACCTTGATATGCTCTTAGGATCTTAATGTGTCTCCTTCAAAAAGAAGAATCCAATTCCTACTCATAACTTTTCAAAAAGGACTCCGAACCGTGAAGTTCGGGAAGGCTGAGCACGGTCCCATTCATAAGAATGAAAGGACGACCGAGCCCCGACCAACTTACAGGAGAAAACCTTCTCCACCGGTTTATAAAAGAAAAACTTTTCAAAAGAAAGAGACACGGACTCAGTTCTCTAAAAGGAAGACTCATAATCGGATCAAACCCAAAGTTCTTCGGATCCGAGTTCCCAAGAGTTTACTTCCTCGTAAAAGGACCACGAGAAAGGGAGTTACTGGGTTCTTTAGAGGAAGTGAGAAAGGTTAGTTTGTTTCGACTTACAGGTGGCTCGTAAAAGAACAAAATGGCATTGGTACCTAGACAGTGGAAGCTCACGCCACATGTCAGGAGATTCAAGACTCTTTTCCGAGTTAGAAGATTACAAGGGAGGAAAAGTCATGTTTGGAGATGACAGCAAAGGCAAGATAATTGGGACAGCAAGATTGAAAAAGGAAGCAATCTGGTCAGCCCAAGTATACCTTGTCAAAGGGTTAAAGTACAATCCGCTCAAGCATCTCTCAACTATGTGACAAAGGTCAAGAGGTAAGATTCACTCGGACCAATTGCTATATCTCTCGATGATGCTACCAAGGAAATCAAGCTCTCGGGTAAGATATCGGGTAACACTTATACTATTCCTCTTCTCGACTTGAGTAAGAATTTATCTTGTTTAAAAGCATCTCTTCATGATGATTCATGGACATGGCATCGTAGACTAGGTCATGTTAGCATGCATACCATTAAAAACTTGCATCTCATGGTTTAGTCGGAGGACTACCTAACTGTGCATTTAAGAGAGATAAAATTTGTGAAGCATGCACGAAAGGAAAACAAGTCGGATCATCTTTCCAATCTCTAAAATTGTTTCCACATCCAAGGTGCTTGGAATGTTGCATATGGATTTATGTGGTGAAATCCCTCTCAAGAGTCTCGGAGGTAAATCATATGTGCTTGTTATTGTTGATGACTACTCACGATTTACCTGGGTGTGTTTTCTTAAGCACAAAAATGAAGCATTCAAAGAGTTCAAGCAAGCTATGCAGGAAAATCCAAGTTGAGTCGCAGATCGAGATCCAAAGGATTCGAATTGACCGTGGAAAGGAGTTCGACTACTCGGAATTTGCAGAGTTCCGTGACAAGAATGACATCTCTCACAACTTCTCGGGACCAAGAACTCCTGAACAAAATGGAGTGGTGAAGAGGAAGAACCGAACTCTTGAAGAAATAGCTAGTACAATGATGATTGAACATAATCTATTCTACTATTTTTGGGTTGAGGCGATCAACACAAGCAAACTACACGTTGAACGGATGCCTCATCGGACCCATCCTAAAGAAAACTCCATACAAGCTCTACAAAGGGAAGAAACCCAACATTTCATACTTCAAACCATTTGATGTAAGTGTTTTGTCCACAACAATGGTAAGGATCACCGACCAAGTTTGATGCTCGGTCGGATGAAGGTATTTTTCTTGGTTATTCATCTCATAGCAAAGCATATCGTATTTTCAATAAAAGAAGTAACAAAGTGAAAGAAAGCATCCACATTGTGTTTGATGAGATTGAATAGGAAAAACCAAGTGAGTCAAGATTCTCGTAACTAAAGCTCAGCAGAGATGATGATCTTAATGAAAATGAGCTCATCAAGAATCAAATCAATGTCACTCGTAACGAAGTGACTCGTAACAACATGACTCAAAATGAGACGGCTCAAGAGCCAACTCGGAATGTTGAAGGTCAATCGGATAAACAAGCTCAATCGGAACGGACTCATCGAAGATCAACCAATTCAACCTACGGATCTTGTGAACCAAACAACAGGTAGAGAATTCAAGTATGCTTCTAGTCACCCACTAGAAAACATATTATTTGATATCAACAATGGGGTAAGAACTCGTTCCTCTCTTCAAAATCTATGTGCATTCACTGCATTAATATCATTAACTGAACCCATAAATGTACTAGAGGCCCTTAATGAACCTGAATGGGTAGAGGCCATGCAAGAGGAACTCAATCAATTCGAAAGAAACCAAGTCCGGACTCGACCAAACGACCTTCGACCACCCGATCATAGGAACCAAATGGGTTTTCAAGAACAAACTGGATGAAGGTGGATTGGTAGTCGAAATAAGGCTAGACTTGTGGCTCAAGGTTACAATCAAGAAGAAGGGATTGATTGTCGGGAAGCCTTTGCACCTGTTGCTGAATTGAAGCTATTAGAATCTTATTGGCATTTGCATCTAGCATGAATATCAAGTTATATCAAATGGATGTTAAATGTGCTTTTCTCAATGGTTTCATTGAAGAGGAAGCCTATGTTGAACAACCCCCTAGATTTGAAAACTCGGAATTTCCAAATCATGTTTTCAAATTGCAAAAAGCTATCTATGGTCTTAAACAAGCTCCCGGAGCTTAGTATGAAAGACTAAGCAATTTCTTAGTTGAAAATGATTTTAGAAGAGGTTAGATTGAAAAGACTCTTTTTATAAAAACCATGGGGAAAGACTTTCTTATTGCTCGGATCTATATAGATGACATAATTTTTGGACCTACTAATGAAATTCCGTGTCGAGATTTTTCCGAGTTAATAAGAAAGGAATTTCAAATGAGTATGATAGGAGAACTCAATTTCTTCCTTGGTCTACAAATCAAGCAAGACAAAGATGGCATCTATGTCCATCAATCAAAGTATACCAAGGAGCTGCTGAAGAAGTACAAACATCAAGATGCGAAACATGTAGCAACACCTATGAGCAACAACGATAAAATTGAACTCGGATGAGAAAGGTAAAGCAGTAGATCGAAACTCTACCAAGGTATGATTGGATCTTTGCTCTATCTTACTTCTAGTAGACTAGACATAATGTTTAGTGTCTGTTTGTGTGCAAGATTTCAAGCTAATCCAAAAGAATCACAGCTCATTACGGTGAAGAGAATATTCGGATATCTTGCAGGGACTCGGAATTTGGGTCTTTGGTACTCTAGAGACTCGTAACCGACTTTCACTGGATACTCGGATGCTGACTATGCTGGGTATAACGTTGATAGAAAGAGCACTTCGAGAGCCCGCCGGTTTCGGGTCAATCCCGATATCTTGGCACTTAAAGAAGCAAAACTTTGTAGCTTTATCAACGGTTAAAGCTGAGTATATTGCAGCTGGAGCATGCTACGCTCGGATTTTATGGATAAAGCAACACTTGAGAGATCTTGGACTTTCATTCAAATCGGTTCCAATCAAGTGTGATAATCAAAGTGCAATCAGCATCACCAAGAATCCAGTTCAGCACTCAAAGACTAAACATATTGAGGTCAGGTATCATTTTCCGAGAGATCATTCTGAAAAGGGTGATATTGAACTTGAATTCATTCCTACCAATCTTCAATTAGCTGATATCTTTACTAAGCCCCTTAGTGACGATCGGCTTTGCTTTATCGAGAATGAGCTTGGCATGATTAATGCATAATTATGTGCTTTTATGAGTGAAATTACTTTGCATGATTATGTGTTGTGTGCTTACTTTTTTAATAGCCATTAGTTCAGTTGAACCAGTGATACCGAGCTGATAGTTATTAGTTGTTTGCGGTTTTGGAGTCACTCGAAACTTAACCGAGTCGGACTCGGACTTTGAGAAAAATGGACATCAAACTTCGAAATCATCTCTAGATCAGTGGAGAATTTCAAATTTTTCTTTCAAAATCTTTCTTTTCTCTCTCTCTCTCACCCACATTAATCGGACAACTAGCCGTTGAGAGATAATCGTTAGAATTCTAATCGTTGGAGAGCGGAACGGTCACATCGGTTTGAGGTGACCATTGAAGAAGCTAAGTCGAACGAATTCTAAAGGGTGATTATTTCTCTATAAATAGCGTTTATTTTCCTTCATTTCGTTACTTTACTCTCTACATACTTTAACTCTCGTAATTACTCCAACTCAAAGCAAGCTCTCCGCTTCAAAGAAACTCTCGTCACTCTCAAGCTAAGTGAAGTTCATCTCAAGTAAGCTCTGTCACTCTCTCTCTCTCTCAAAAGTTCATCTCTCTCTTCATTTCATATCAAACATGCCAAAAAGAGCTTCCCACCCTGATTTTCTTGGTTCAGCCACCAAGAAACCTCGTAGCAAAAGCCAGCAAGGCCCCTCCACTCCTTCCAAACCTCTTGTCACCCAACACCTAACGTTGGATGACAAATTCTTCCCGACCACAAAGTTCTCGTGGTTGGCCCATATCAAATCAACAGGGGTTTATGATTTCCTCTGTTTCGGCGACCTCATTTACCCGTAACTCGTTGTGAGTTCTATTCCAATGTCTCTAGCTCGAGGGTATCCTCACCTCACGAGTTCAAAACATAACCGTTCGCATCAACACCTCTCTTCTCCAACGACTCTTTAAAGTCTCTTCTATGTTCTTGAACAGCAACCCCATACCTTTCAACGAGATTGCTGATGACTTCTTTGAGAAGTACGCTAAAGAATTCCACGGGTCACGCAAAAACTTCTTTGTGACCCAACTCAAATCGAAGCTCGCTTCGTTGTTTTGTGCTGATGAGAACTTTCTTCTCATAGCACTCCAACAAGGCGAACCCCAACTCCAAGCATCTAAAAGCTTTGTACGACATCTTCGAGGGCTACGAAGTTGACCTCTTTCCTACAATAGTCGAGCACATGGCGGCTTTGCTCGCTCGGACTCGGAATAAGAAGAACACCCCACTTACTTTCGGGGCTCTTCTCACCCTCATCTTCAAACAATTCAAAGTTCCTCTTCCCTCAAATCCTAACGCGGTTTCGAGGCTGCCATTGTCATTGGAAAAAGGAACTCCTTGGGTACGGATACTAGGAGACCCAACCAGGTGTCTAGGTCTATAGCTCGAACCGAGGCCCCTTTCTCCGCTTCGGACTCGGACTCGCCCACTCTTTCTCTACCTCCTCCACCTCGGGTGTTTCTCAAATTCTTTCTTCCGCCTTGTCCTCTCGCTATCATGGACAAGCTCTCTTCGGTGTCCACCGAGTTCAAGGACACCCTCCGGTCATTCAAGACTGTTCTTCGATATATGACCATTAACCGGAAAATAGCCCAATCCCAAATTCGAGAGCAGCAAGACGTGCTTCTCGATATTAAGACACCTGGTTAAGGAGCAAAGGGAACTGATCGAGCTCCTTCGAGAATGGCCCTCCAAGGCGACTCGAGATCCGGTGGACTCGGATACATCCGAAGAATACTCGAGTCCAACCAAGTCTTCCTCTCGAAGGGGAGATGAAGGAGAAGAAGAAGAAGAAATGGAGCCTGCAGTGAGGCAGCTCCATTTGAGGAAGGGGAGAAGGAAGAAGAACAAGCAGCAGCAGCAGCAACGAGAGGGCCAAGGTACTCTAGAACCTCAACCGGAAATTACCGGATCGAGACGAGTGGCCGGTCGGCTTGAGCACACCCCTCCATCAGCCGAGTTCCGGGAGGATGAGCCTCGGACGACCTAGTACTGGGTCGGCCACTCGGAGCTGAGCCTATTCTAGAGATCCCGGTGCTGCCCCCGCTCGCTCGTCTACATCTTCCAGATCCTATCCGCAAGGCGCACTGCTCGTCCACCAACCTCGACTCAGACTGTTCCCTCTCCTCCATCTTAACAATTTTCTTTTTCTGTTTTTAAAATTTTTTTGGTCCAAACATCAAATCTGTATCTACTTGATACATTCTTCATCTTTTTTTTTTCTTTGAAAGGCAAGGGGGAGAATAATAAGAAAAAATTTGTTGTCCTGTTTAGGGGAGTTTCTCTCACCCTCTTTTGTGTAAACTTTTTAGTTTAAATTATAATGAAATTTCATTAATAATCCTGCTATATCATGTTTAATGCCTTCGAGTTGCAAATATTTCGAGTTTACTACTTAAAGCAATTACTTAGGAGATTATTATCTCCGAGTTTCAATTTCTTGCTCGGTATTTTTTTTCTTTGCTCGATTCGACAACTCGCCTATCATTGCTCCGACACTCGGTTATTTTTTTTGCTATGATACTTTAGCTCTTTTTATGCAAACTCAGCTTATTTGCTTTGATAGAATATAAGTTTCATTCATCGTATTTACTCTACCCAATTCTATCATATTTTTCTAACTTATCATTTAAGAAAGGATGAAAAACCAGATCTATATCACTAACAAAGTTTCTGTCTAAGTATGGAATGCCTTTCATTAGAAAGGGGAGATTGAAGACTCAAACCTTACATATACATCATTCCGAGTTCCATTAAGGAATCGGGTATAAGACTTCATCTCTTATAAGGTTTTGATTAAAAGTCATTCTATCTCGTCTTAGAAGCTTTTACGAGTGATATAGAATCTTTTCGAGTGTTATAGAAACTATCGCATATGTTCTCACTTGATTCCGATCGACTCGAAAGCATAATCTGCTCACACACAATTCCGAGTCACTCGGACAACACTTAGATATATTGCATGTTCAAACACACACTCTAATGTGCATCGGCTCGAGTCCGACTTCATGATCTAAGTTTCATTGAATTATTGTGTTAATTCAACTTTCTAAGTCAGTATGCTTGGTTTGAACACTTGGCAGTCTAGATCAAGTCTTTCTACTCGATGTTCTTTATCCGACTTGCTTTACTTCTAGACCGACTCGGATGGAATTTGAGTATAATGGATATTGGACTCAAAAAATTCCACTCTTTTAGGACTCGGATAATTATGCACTTAATTATTTTAATTAAATTATTATCTATGTTTAATCTTGGACCAAAGTATTTTATACATTAAGAACCAAATTGATTTACCTTTGTAGGTTACTCAAATGAGGCTATCCTATTTTTGAAATACAAAAGTAACCTAGGCTTTAAGATGTCAAATCACCAGCGAGATAAGGCTTTTTCTACCTCTCGACCTCCGACCGGACAATCGTGTTAGGGTTGTCCGTTGCCAAAGCTGGAAATCCGCAATGCTAAGCTCAATGGTGGTTTCAACCCTACTTTTCGGACACCACCAGTGGATTGGCACTTTCAACGGAGTCAAGAGCCGTTACCCAACATTCACACCTCAACGGACATTTTCCGAGTGACTTAGAAAAACCATTGCAACGGCCACAAAGGACTTTCGGTCAGAAGAGAGTCACAACGACTAATCCGCTTGATTATATATAAATAGAAGTCAACTCTTAAGACTTGAAGATTGTTGAATCAAGTGTCAATACACGCACTTAAGCAAAAGTCATTGTATTTCGGACTCAATCTTCTACTTACAACTCCAACTCTATATTTAACATCTTTCCGAGTTGTAAGGTCTTGTAATGAGTTTACAAACACTCATTCTTACTTTCCGAGTAAGGTCCCTTGACTGAGCTGAAAGGGTTAACTCAACTCGCTTGTCCCTAACTCGTAAAGGTTACCTCAATTAGGAAGTACTAGATTAGATAAGAAAATTTCTAAGTCTAGGAAAATCTTGTAAGGAATTGTCTAAGGGAGCAATTCGGTTGAGTATCTCTACTGTATTTTGTGGATTCAAAATAGTGGATTTGACTTGGTGCTTGGATTAGCACCGACCATTGTTTTCTCGCCCAGGAGGGTTTCCACGTAATTTTTCCGAGTTAGTACTTTTCCGAGCTCAATCTTAACTCGGACTCTCCTCAAAGTTCTGTCTAGTTTTATTCTTCCATTACTTGTTCAAATTTTCCCATCACCCTATTCACCCCCTCTAAGGTGACTTAGTCTCTCCAAGAGCAAACCTTCACCTTTCACTGAAATTGCTGATTATTTCTTTGCAAATACGCTAAAGAACCTCCTCGATCCGGAAAGAATTTTTCACGTGACGTAGATCACCTTAGAAGCCAGGCTTCGTGTTTTTTATAATGAGGACTTTCTTCTCTTATTACCTATCTAATGAGAACCCCAACTCCAAAGTTCTAAAGGTTCTCTATGACATTCTAGAGGGTTACCAAGTAGACCTCTTTCCGTTCATTTTGGAGGAAATAGCCTTTGTTCCATCCGATACTAAGAAGACTCCATATCCTTTCCGAGCTCTTCTCACTACTATTTTCATTCAGTTTTAGGTCCCTCTTCCTTCCGACCTAAACTCCTTTCTAGAGCTTCCCGTTTGTCTCGGCAGGAGTGAGATCGAGTAGTTTTAGATACCAGGAAGTCAAGCCTGGTACCTAGGTTCACTCATCTCAATTACTACCCTCTCCTCCGCTACCTCGGACTCGGATAAATCCCGAGGTATCACTCCTAACATCCGGACCTTTTGCTTCTCTCGCTCGCCCCTTCTATCGAACTTCTTGAGAAGGTAGCCAACAAATTTATTTCTTTAGTCTGTAGAGTTGAAATCAACCTTGAGCTCTTTCCGAGCTTACATCCCAACTTTAACTCTAATGCAAGGCCAGGTTCGGACTTAGCTAAAGTAGAGTTAAAAACTGATTTTTGAGCTCAATGAGGTGATCGAGCAACAACATGATCAAATTCAGCACCTCCAAGAGAGAAAATCAAAGGCAGCTGAGGACTTAGAATCCTTTGAAAAATATGAGTCCTCCAGCTCTTCTCGGTCGGAATCGGAAGATGCTTGAAGAAGCGATAGTGGAAGGTTAAGGAGAGGCTGAAGTGGGAGAAGAAGAAGGAGACAAGGAGGATGAAGTCTGTCTAACTTGAGGACCAGGGTAACCAAGAACTCGAGATGATCTCTTCGATCACACTCGGAGTGCCTCGAAGAGTCCGGTGATGTCGGCCGATCCAAAGCACTGCGTCAAACCCCAACCAGCGGTAGTTGTTGAGGAAGAAGAAGAAGAGGAAGAGGAAGATCTCGCCTTGGTTTAAAGAACCGAGATCCCTCCACTACTAGATCTACTTATTATGATGCCACCTCGCCCGACTACTTCCACTCAAGCATATAGGCACGAGCGCACGGCTCGATCATCGTCCTCAAGACAGATCGCCCCTTGTTCTTGATTTCAAACTCGGTTTTCTTTATTTTCTTTATTTTTTCCAACATCTTATGTATTTACTTGTTCTTTCCACCCTTATTTTATTAATTTTGCTGAAATGCATAGAGGAGAGAAAAGATAGAAAAATAGATGTTTGGGTTAAGGGAGTTTTTCCTTAGATGTTATAATTTTATTTAAATGTTTCTTATAATGAATGATATTTTACCTATTTATGAGCATATCTATTTACGAGTATATGTTTTATCTTTGCTTTGATATTATCTCCTTACTCTTTAATAATCCTTCTCTCGATAACTTCAAGAAACATATTTTGAGTTATGTTTTGATTTCAGCTAAACCAATAAATACTCATCATTGTTTTTCTTCCTCCGATTAAGATTTTGTGCTTTGATCAATTCCCTAAGAAAACCGAACTTTTTAAACGGATTAGTTTCTATCTTAAGTATGAAATGCCTTTCATCAAAAAGAAGGAGATTGAAGACTCGGGTATAACTTTCTATTTATCTTAAGTTTTGATTCTAAGTCATTCTAAGATTTATAGAAACTCATATATAAGTTTTTATTTTATTTTGATCCACTCGAAACCATTCTTCAAGCATAACATTATGAATTGTGTTTCGACCCACTCAAAACAATCGCATGAGTAAATAATTTGTCTAACATGTTTATTCCGAGCACTTACTTTACGTTTTAAGTGAAAATGAATTACATCATTAATTCTAATTTTTAAGTCATGTTATTTATTGAGAATCATTTACTTGATCACATTTATGTAATCTGATATTTTATTCTTTCTAACTTGATCATTCTAAGGATTGATTCAAGATGAAATCTAAACCTAATGAATATTAAACTCGGAAAATTCCATTCTTTTAGAGTCGGAGATAATTAAGTGGTTAAATTCTTTGATTTAATTATTATCTACACCTTACTCTTGACCAAATTATTCTTCAAAACTGAGTACCATTTTGATTTGTTATTGTAGGTTGATTAAACAAGCCTAATCTACTTTTGTAATACAAAAGCAGCTAGGTTTCTAGCCGCCAAATACCAGTAGATAGAAATCAACCATTTCTAGAGATGGCTCAAACACCGTGTCGGGGTTGTTTGTTTTCAAAACTGAAAAACTTCAACTTTGAATCTAACGGCTATTTCCACACCAGTTTTCAATCACAACCAGATGGATGGACCATCTTTTGAGCCAATAACCACCATACAACAATCACATATCAATGGATCTTTTTCTAAGTGACTCGGACTATCTATTACAACGACTATTAAGGCTTACCGGTTGAGAACAAGTCCCAACGGTCATCCTACCTTGGTGCTTATTAATAGAAGCCACTCCACAAAACTTGAAGATGGCTTAACACATTGCTTAACATTTAGTTAGTGCTTGCTTACTCAATCTTGAGCTTACAACTCCAATTGTATAATTCTTACTTTTTGAGTTATAAAGAAAGTCTTGTAATCACTCATATTGTTTTCTAGTTTCTTTATAATCCCCTTGATTGAGCTGTAAGGGCTAATTCAGCTCATTTGTCCCTAACTATAAGGGTTCACTTAGTAAAAAGTAGTAGATCGGAAAAGAGAACTTTTAAGTGTAGGAAAACTTGTAAAGGAATTGTCTCCAAGAGCAATTATGGTTAGAATCAGTCCTATGTAATTGAGAATTCAATTAGTGGATTTGACTTGGTGCTTGGATTAGCACTGTCCGTGCTTTTCTACCCAAAAAGGTTACCATGTACTTCTTTGTGTATTTCACTTTCTAAGTCCAACCTAGACTCGGAATCTGTTTCACGATCCGATCCGAGCAAAACTGTTTGATTTTAAAAAAAATTCCCTCTAGGGTGAATTAACCTCTCCAAGAGCAAACCTTCAAGCATGGTAAACATAGGTGGGTAGTTTTCCTTTATAGATTGAAGTGAATCCCATATGATCAAAATAGTGATTACTGAACATGGATGACTCATATTCTTTCTACTTTCTTTGTAAGTCCCTTAACCGAGTTGTAAGGGCTAATTCAACTCATTTGTCCATGACTGTAAGGGTTAACTTAGTCGGGAAGTACTAGATCAAATAAGGGAACTTTTGAGTCTAGGAAAACTTCGAAAAGAATTGCCTAAAGGAGCAATTATAGTTAGAGTCAATCCTATGTAATTGAGGATTCAATTAGTGGACTTGATTTGGTGCTTTGATTGGCACTTGTTGTGGTTTTCTATCCAGGAGGGTTTCCACGTGTTTCTTTGTGTATTTCACTTTCTAAGTCCAAACTAGACTCGGAATCTATTTCTTAGTTTGATCCGTGCAAAACTATTTGATTTTTCTAAAAACATCCCTCTCGGGGTGACTTAACCTCTCCAAGAGCAAACCTTTGAGCATGGTAAACATAGGGGTAGTTTTCCTTTAGGGATTCAAGTGAATCCCTTGTTATCAAAATAGAGATTACTGAACATGGATGACTCATATTCTTTCTACTTTCTTTGTAAGTATCATGACCGAGCTATAAGGGCTAACTCAACTCATTTGTCCATGACTCTAACGGTTAACTCAGTCGGAAGTACTAGATCGGAGGAACTTTTGAGTTTAGGAAAACTTCTAAAGGAATTGCCTAAAAGAGTAATTATGGTTAGAGTCGATCCTATGTAATTGAGGATTCAATTAGTGGATTTGATTTGGTGCTTGGATTTGCACTTGCCGTGGTTTTCTATCCAGGAGGTTTCCACATACATCTTTGTGTGTTTCACTTTCCGAGTCCAACCTAGACTTAGAATCGGTTTCTTAGTCCGATATGTGGAAAACTGTTTGATTTTTCTAGAAAATCCGCTCTAGGGTGACTTAACCTCTCCAAGAGCAAACCTTTAAGTATGGTAAACACAGGGGATAGTTTTCCTTTAGGGATTGAAGTAAATCCCTTATGATCAACATAGTGATTACTGAACATGGATGACTCCTCTAACATCTGTTCGATCCGATCTACCGGTGGATCGGGTTGAGGTTTGGATTCATGCTTAGGAGGTTCCTGTTTGGGACTGTTTGGAGGAGATAAAGTAGGTGAAGGTCGATGACCTACTTTCCCTCCTCTTCTTAATCGTTCGCTTCGTCATATCTCTTACTCGTCGTCAATAGCTTTCAAGGTAGCCTTAAGTTCACTTGATATAGACGTTATCTTCTCATCTTGAGCATCTATCCTAGCTTCCACCTTGGTTGAGTTCTCATTAAGTAAAGTAAGAATAGGAGACTGTTCTAGGAATTCATCCATTAGAAAGGAGTTCTTTCGCGGTATTGTCTTATGACGAAGAATAGATTGAACCGGTGTGGTGGGCACCGAAATATGTCACTCCAAGTATAGACCGTAGAGTAGAACGTAATGTAGAGCGGGGAGAAGATGTGTCGGACTCCTTAGTGAGGCGTTCTAACCTTTTGGAACTTGGATTCGACGATACTCAATTGCGGTAGATTTCCTATTCTGCAGCCCAAAGGATGATGCTTAGGACCATGTGAAAGAATACCACTCTTGGGAGGAAAGGACTTAAGTGTAAGACCTGAAGAGACACAACATGCTTTTATTTGGATGTACATAAAGAATGCAAAAAAAAATAAAATAAAATTGAAGTGCATCCGATGCCTTATGACTTAGTTAGGGATGATTTCATTATTTAGCTAATGCATAATGCATGAATGATTAATCCTTAATTAAAGGTGCATCCGATGCCTTAGATGAAATATGATAATGCATTTCCCTATATTTGGAATGAATTTGTTTTGGCTAAAATGCAATATGAAAATGCAAAAACGGATTCATCTAATTTAAGATGAATTTATTTTGGGTAAATGAAAATGCAAAATGGACCCATCTAATTTGAGATGAATTTTATTTTGGCTAAATAAAAAGCTAAATTGTAAGACCCGTAATTTTGGGGTTAGGTGGTCTTACGAGCTAGAGCTAATTATTTAGCCTTGGCTAAATAGAGTAGGTCGAGAGACCAAGTTATACGCAGTTAGATACTCGTAAATTTATTTGAGCGAATTATTATTAGTTCACGTAACTCTTATTGGTGAAACGTATTAATTCGGTTTTCGAGTTTTCGCTCGAACCAGCTACATATTAATCGGAGACCGCATATGTTACGTATGTGGGTTTAATTACATTGAGGATGAAAAAAAAGGGAAAGGAGAAGGGGATTAGTATGGTAGAAGCGAGTGCTGGCAGCGCTGATGGAAACGACCGAAAAGAAAGAAGGGGCCGGGGAAACGAACGAAGCAAGAACGAGAGAGAGAGAGTGAGACCGAGCGAGGGAGACGGAGAGAGCGAGGAGAGGGCGAGTGAGAGCAGGGAAAGCGACCGAAGGCCGTGGGCTCCATGGCTAGCGGAGGCGAGACGGCAGGCGAGCGTGGGGAATGGCCAAGGCCTAAAGAAGGACGAAACCGAGGCCAGGAAAGGGACACGAATGCGAGGGCAGAGAGGGAGGGAGCCGGTGGCGCGAGAACCGTGGCCGGCGACGGCGTCGAGCGTGGAGGATGGCTGCAAAACCGCGACCAGCGCACAAAACAACACCAGCCGGCGGGCAAGGGTGAACGACAAGCGAGGACGGCGACGAAAGCGAGCGAGAAAGGAGAACGAAGCGAGAAACAAAAAGGGAAATCGAGGGCAAGCATTAGAGGGAATAAGAAGAAGATTAAGTAGATGGCGAAGGAAGAAGCAGAGAAGCAGAGGCAGAGAACGAGGGCAGGAGGTAGAATGAGAGGTACAGAGGCGGAACAAGAAGAAGAAGAGGGCAAGGAATCCAATCCGAATTCATCCAAATCGGATTACAAATCGTAAAATTCGAGGTGGGTAGTCTTATACTCTAAACTATTAGTAATTTCGAAACCCAAATAAGTTTGTTGTGATTATTGAATGTTTATGTGATAGAAAGAAGCTAGGAAATTGTTAGCATCGAATTAGGTTATGAGAAAATCGAATGGAATTGTTGAGTCTAAATCGAAATCGAAGGAGCTTAGTAGTTGGTTAGAGCTGAGTTGAGATGCTTGAAAGTTTAGGAGTTAGGTTGTGTAGGTATAAAAAGTATTGTGAAGGTCTCAATTAGCACTTAGAAATGAAGAAATGGTGATTTGAGTCTAAACTGTGAATTGATGCTTCAATTGAACCTTAGAGATTTCCTAAGTTCTTTGTGTTAGAAGGCAACGACTTATATTGGGAATTAGCGAATTAAGTATAAAAGACGAGTGTGAGTTCACACCGAGTTATGCACAATTGAGGCATGAGATTGAGAGGTGGGTGAGTATTAGGATAATTGAGTTCAAAAGATAATTAAATCCTTGAGGTTGAACTAAATTCGAAGATAAGCGAAACTAGCGGAAGTGGAGCGATGAAAAGAGATTAAGAGCTGTATGATTGAGTTTGGACGAGAAAGAGCGATTAATGAAATAGAAACCTAAGATGAGAGCAAATTACACTTGGAGATGAAGGAAGCTAGAGGAATTTTAGTAGTGAAGTAAGAATGAGAGCTATCCGGCTAAATATGAGTAAGAAGAGGTTGATTAGTAATGTGGAGGCGTAATCGGAGAACATTGAAGTAAAGATGGTAAATTATGATAAGTTGGGACATGTGAGATTAATGGTAACTACTTGTGGTTATTGTGGCTCGAAAAAAGAATTAATCTTACTAAATGAGAAAATTGAGAAAGGTTTAGTTGAAGAGAAGCTGAGAATGACTATCTGCGTTGAATTGCGGCTATCTCGTGCAAGTGATTGTGTTAAATGTTGTTCAAAAGTTGGTTTTGAAAGAAGGTCAATGTTTTACGCAAAATGATACTTGAATGTGACTCGTGTGATATATGCTTGTCAAACGTGATTCTGTTTAAAAAGCAAATCTGATTGAGAACTTGAATTTGGAGGGATGGCACGTCATTGCTATGCCTTCCAGAGTGTGTCAAAATTTGTTTGAGAAAGTGAATCGATTTGAGAATGTTGTTTGAAACAAGCTTGATGAGTGAACGTGTTAAAGGAATTGTTGTGAATCGACTTTGCCTGGATCGTTTCGCACAAGGAAGGATTCTAGCTAGGGGTGGCTAGCTAGGGGTCCTGTGTAGCAGGATGCCCGATTGGAATCTTCCTAGATAGGTCCCGGAGCCTTTTATTTGGGGTCGCGCCCGGAGAAACCAGAGAAATCAGAGAAACTATTAGACGAAGTGCTAGTTCGAGTCCCAAACACGGGAAGTGATTCACCGAAAGAGATTCATTGAAAATGATTTATGAGAAGTGATTCGATAGAAGTGATCCAATGTCCGATTGAAAGCATTTGAAAGAAAGTGCGGATGAATTCACCTTGTTTAAAGTGATTCAATTCCCAAAATGATTGCAATTCGTGCTTTGAATGATTGAAAAGTTATGATCGTTACGTTGAAAACTATTTCAAGAGATTTCGTTGAAAAGTATATAGATTTGTATTATGTTATTATGCTTTTGCTAATTTCATTATTATGAGTATTATGTGTAAAGAATTTCCATTTTAAGGGTATAAGACTCCGATGAGCCCGTGGATTATTGCTCACCCCCACAAATTGCCCCGTTCCCTCCCGAGTGTTGCAGGTACACTTTCGGAGGCTTAATCGACGCTTAACCTACTCCGGACTCTAGCCGACTACCGATGGTTGACTAATGCAGTGACTCAAGTGACTCAAGTGGCTGGCTTGCATTCTTATGTGCTTAAATGTTGTATTTGTAATTTAGTTCATATAGTTGTACCCGATGTACTCGTAAACCATTTAGATTGTTTCCAATTTTATAGTATGATTGGCTGGACTCCGGCGTGTGGCCGTGGAGTTGTATACTCCGAGCGGGTGGCTCGTTGAGTTATATTATGCTTCTTATGCAGAGTTTTAAGGCTTTAAGCCTATGGGTTAGTCCTTGCTACAAATGGAACTCTGCCGAAATTTTTAGGAAATCTCATATCCTTTTGGAAAACCAGACCTTATTGTCTTTGAGTTGAGTTTAGACGACCAAGTCAACACTCGAGTGAGCCTTGAGAGTTCCTTTGAGGAACTCGGCGATGTAATACTTGCAGGGGGTGTTTTGGGGTGTTATATAAATGGACTCCTCTAATTTGAAATGAGTTTTATTATGGCTAAATGAAAATACAAACTGGACTCACCTAATTTGAGATGAATTTTTTTAGCTAAATGAAAATCAAAATGGTGATGTAGATAAATAACAACGCTGAAAATAATCTAGAAATCGATTAAGTAAAGGAAAGAGGGGACCTTGGTAGGACCCTTCTGGACCGATCGGCGGCGCCTACCTAGACCACTTAAAGAAAGTTTTAGCGTGACTCGAAGGATGCCTAATACCAATAAACTATGTTCAAGGGTTACTAAACGCAGGATGCCTAATGCAAATACATTATTAAAACACGCTCCTCAAATTTTTAAGTTTCACTCTTTTAATAAGTGATAATCCCAGTGGAGTCACCACCATAGGAACCACGACCTACGAGGACCCGCTCGGGACCAGTCGGAGCTTCCCTACGAATTGGCGTAAGGGGTTCTTTTTTAAAAGGTTGGAAAATGATTTTATAACTTTTGAAGACGGGGATTGCTCTTTTATTTAGAGTTTCAAATTTTATTAAATTGAGTTAAAGATGAATTAAATTAAATTGATTTGTGTTTTATTAATTATTTTATTTTAGGAATTATTTTTAGAATTCTTGGGATGTTATTTCTTAAGCTGAACAAATAAATTAAATTTAGAATATTAAATCTATAGTGAGGCTTTAGGGCCGGATCGGTGTAAAAACATACTCGGTGCTGGCCGAAGCCAGCACTGACAGTTAGGGCGCGGCCATAGGTCACGATTGAAGGAATCGATCGCGGCTTTCTCTTGAATGGCATGTTCGGATGTCCAAATTTGAATAGAAAAATTGAGATGTAATTTGAATAGAAATAAAGCACAAAAAGAGGAGTCGCGATCGGTTTTTAGGGAAGAAAAACTAATGAAAACAAAAACTAAAATTTGTTGTTTCAATATTAGTATGGAAAAAGTAAGACTAAAAAAGGCTAAATGAATCCATGGGCCTTAGAGCCGAGAATCGATTCGAGGTGCAAGGGTACGAAATGTAGGGAAAACCCTTCCATTTTGCCCATCCGAAGACGACAATTACTAATTTGAGTAGTGAATTAAAATAACGTATTTAAACAAAATTAAAGTAACCAAAACATGAATGAAAGCGATAAAAGCATATAAAAGGAAAGCGAGTAAAGAAATAAAAGTGAAAGAAAAGAAAAGCAAAAAGAAAAGAAAGCGAGAAACTTTAAAGGTTACATCGGGTGGGGAGGAAATAAAAGCGATACAACTCTAATCCACAATACGGAAAGAGATAAAAAACATAAAAATCAAGAACCGTTCGAAGGCCGAATCGATGCCCTCAGGTTATCCCACTGTTGATCCGGATCTGCGCATCTGGATCTCTTGATGCGACGATCGTGAATCAAGGAAAAGCGGCTTTTTGTGAATTTTGAGTGTAGGTTAGAAGATCGATGATCGACATTCTGGTTTAGATGTGGGTTGGAATGGAGGGCAACGTAGTAATAAGCTAAAAGGGGCCAAGACATTAGAATCCAAAGAAGAGTATTCGAGTAGCTCTTAGTCGAATTTTAATAGTGTAACGTTAAGAATAAGCCATTCTAGTTAACTTTCTGCAACATAACGCATAGGAGAAAGTCATGCTTCAAATGATAGAGAAGGCTCCCTATTAATAGGGAGAGTTCTAGGTCACAAATGACCTAGGCTTGATCTCAGCCAGCCGTCCAAGGCTAAGTAGAAAAATTGAGCCAAAAGCGAAATGATATGACCACATAGAATAGGATAAAATGGGATGGAATTCGAGTTAAGGGCACCGCCCACCCGAGATATGCCTCCGGTTTTGTGCCCTAGCGTGCTTGAACAATGAGTCTCCTGGCCAAAAACGCAACGTTTCACTTAAAGAATTCAGGTAAAGGGCACCGGCTTTACAACGCACTTTGATGCTCGTGATCATGGAATGCAATTTTTAATACTCGTCTTCGGTCTTCAGCTGCTCCGTGTCCGGTTGGAAAAAGTTAAATGCAGAGCTTGGAATTTCTCGATACACAACATTGGACTATGTTGTCTCCGGAGGCTTGGCCCGGTGTTGGATTGAATTTTAGGGAGTACGGGGATTTGTCAAACCACGTAGATGGAACCAAATTGCGATCGGATTGCAAAACACGACTTAAAGAGTTAAAATGGGAAATTTAAACTATCCTAAACTAACATTAACTCAAAACTCATTACCTAGAAATTAAACTGAGTATTCCAAAATCGAAAGTAATCGCATCGGTTTCAACAACAACAAATACCAGTAAAGCAAGCTAAATCGAACGTGATGATTGTAATGACTAGCAAATACGAGAACTAAATCAGAATCCAACTAACGAGTATTGAAAGTGCAAAAACCGAAAATCGGGGAACAAAGATTATACTAGCAAGAATCGAATGTCCATGGCGCAATTCCACAAAATTCATAATCCATCTTCGAATAATCGAATGTTCGGATTAAGCAAAACAACAATCGAGGATCGAAATCAAATTCGCCGCAATTCGAAGATTGAAAATCAAAACTTACAACTGAAATTCTGAAAACTAAACCTAAAATTCGAAACTAAAGCTACAAATTTGAGAGATTAATTCTAAAATTTAAGGAACAACAATCCGAAGAACTAAGAATTGAAAAGCTTGGACCTAACTCGCAGTTTACGGCTGGCCTATCACAAGACCGTTGTCCGCTGTCGATCCCGGCCTCCTGGTTTTGTGCTTTGTTTTATCGCCTTTTATAGCATCGGTCTCTTCTCTTGGTCCGCTCTTCTAGCTTCGCCCAGGACACGAAATATCCAAAAGGAGATAGAGTTTGAGATGATAGAAAAGTCTGGTTTCGTGCAAACGCCGACCCAAAGAGGAAAGGTAGAGTTCGGTTACGTGAAAGGGATTTTGGGTTTGTTGGGCTTCGGCCGGAGAGGATAACGACGCAACAACAGCGAGAAAGAGGGAGCAGGGGAGGTTGAGGGGATCTTGAGTTTTATTCTTTGAGGAAGACCGTAGATAAGAGATAGAGAGTTAGAGATGGAGATGAGTCTTCGAACATCGGCAAGAGGCGTGTATAGCGAGAGCTTCGGCATGGTTATGGAGGGCCGAAGATGGGGAAGATGATGGTTAGGGTTTGGGTCTGGGAATAAAATTAGAAAAGAAAATAAGAAAATCCTAACTCACTTTTGGAGGAATCACGATTGCATTTAGCCCAAGTGGACGAGTAAGGTCTCGTGAGGGTTTATAGTAGATATACCCACACAGGAGAGAAAAGAAAGGGAGATGGAAAAAGATAAATTGAAAAGATTTTTACAAAAATTATTTACAAAAGGGAGAACATATGTATATATCCCAATCAATCATATCACCTGCGGTACTCGGTTATCAACTTGTATCTAGGTATATTATGCATATCAAACCTCACACTCTTTTGACGTCAAACATACATCAATGTTTCCACCTCTATATTCCATTAAGAACAGTGAATCTAACCTAGTGCGTGATGTGCAAGTGTACCATTGCTCCATTACTTTAGGCTTACACAACTTATTCAACCCACCTGACTAGTATCTTTTTTTCATTTTTTTTTTCATTTGGGAAGAAAGTCTTGCCCAATAGCAACTATTGCCTCAAAGGGTAGCACCCAGTAGCGCATGCCTTAAAGGGTTCTTCTCATTCCTGATTTTTTTCTTCTTTTGGTTTTTCATTCTTTTTCTTTTCTTTTCTTTCTTTTGATGCAAATATATAACAACATGAAATTTATTTTTGGTACTCAAGACAAGGGGGTGAATCAATCAATAACGACTTCAAGTTTAAGAGCAAATGGCTTTTATAAAGATAGATGCAAATTTTTACAAATTCTCATGGTATGCCAAGGTTAGAAAAATGAGGTTAGAATTGTAATCTAAGAGGTGTGTGTCGTCAAGTATATTTCCCTTTTACAACCAAATAATTAAGTTACAATGGTTCAAAAATCAATCAAAAATATACAATATCTCCCCAAATATAATAAAATCTTTTTGGATTTTTGTTTTCAAAAAGAAGGATTTCCCTACCCCCACACCTAAACTTGACAATGTCCTCATTGTAAGTGGGAAGAACCTCAAATAAAAATAAAACTAAAAATAAAAAAATTACTTACAACGGGAACACGACTCAAAAACAAATAAAAGACATGATATGACTCAAAAAGAAAAAGAGAATAAAGCATCAAATATGTACAAGAGAATATAAACTAAAAGGAGAAAGGAACGCTTATACCGAGGTTAGGTGTTAGATATACTTAAGCTACAGACCTCTTGAAATCAATACAAATGGAGATTCATGGAGCATCAGCCACTCCATATCAACTCAAGCTGCTATCTCAATTTAAATCTCCTTAAAGCATGTAGCAATTTATCAAATCTATAGGAAGAGCTTTTAGCCAACTATAGATAACAAAAACTCAAGAGTTGATGCCAAAAAGAATACGTCCATAATATCAATGCAACACCATTAAGAGTCCGTTTCAACTTGTCAAATTGTAAAACCAATAGATTCAGAAGTTTTATACTCATAAAGCATGGACTCATAAAGTTCAAATTGGTTAGTCATGACTGGGTCAACAAAAAAGGACTTAGAATAAACTAAGAAATTATCGTGTTCAACATGCTCAAAACAAACATCGTTTTCTATTGAAATCTTTGATTCAATGGGTATATCATGCTCATTCTCAAAAGTAACATGCGTTTCAAGCTCATGAACCAATTCAACAACAGGAGTGGAGTAATCTATAAGACATGAAAATTCCACTATATCCAAGTATCTTTTTCCTTAGTTTCCTCTATTTCAGAAAAACCAATAAAGGTTTCTAGAGGAACACTATCAGTAGTGTCCTTAGAAATAGTAGGTGAATGAGTTTCTTGCAAAGAAAAGTGGGAGGGTGAATTTTGGACGAAACTCAGAGGATATAATCCTTGGTCACTCACATTATCATTCACAAATGGCTCCCCAAAAGAAGAAGGGTAAATGTTCTTACAGTCCACCTCCTGTTGACTAAGAAGAATTCTTTAAAGTTGGGTCAACTGCTCAGTCATAGTCCTACACATTTTCTCCATTTTATTATAACTTTTAACAACATTAGTGTAACCAAGAGGAGGTTGGGTCCGAGCAATGGAAGGTGTTGGTCTAGATGCATTGGGCATAGCTTGATAAACTGTTCTCCGGTGGGATCCAGAATGAAATAAAGTGGATTAGGGCATATTTTGACCTACAACATTAGGTCTACTACTCCAAGAAAAATTAGGGTGATGTTTCCACCCTTCATTAAAGGTAGGAGAATAATGGTCAAACCTAGGTCTTTGAAATGGAGCATTCACTTCCGCTTCTTCTTGGCCTCGTGGCCAAGTAAGGACAAGTATTAAATAGGTGATCTAAGCTAGAAAATGACACCAAAGGAGTTTGAAAAGATTGGGGTTGAGTAGTTAACTTCAACATGCTTTCAAGTTCGAGTAACTTTGGACTCAAGGTGACTCACATCGAAACAACATTACTCCCCTTTTGGAACCATTAATCCTAAAATTCGGGCTCTCCGATGATTTGCTCTTGGAGAGACTAAGTCACACTAAAGGCGGGTGATGAAAGATTTTAAATAAAATCAAACTCTTTTTGCACATAATCGAGCTGAAAGCAGTTCGAGTCTAGATTGGACTCAAAAAGATATACAAACGAGTAAGTGGAAACCCTCCTGGGGCAGAAAACCATGGACATTGCTAATCCAAGCACCAAGTCAAATCCACTAATTGAATCCTCAATTACAAAGGACTCGACTCTTACCGAATTGTTCCCTTAGAAAATTCCTTTTCGAGTTTTTCCTAGACTCGAAGTTCCCTTATCTCGATCTAGTACTTCACGACTAAGTTAACCCCGATAATCGGGGACAACCGAGTTGAGTTATCCCTTACGGCTCGGTCAAGGAACTTAGAAGAAAGTATGAAAAGAACGTAAGTGATTACAAGACTTTCTTTACAAGTTAGAGAGTAAGAAATACAATATTGGTGTTGTAAGTAAGATTGCACTATGTTTACCAAGCGTGGTCGAGCAATGTGTTCAACAATCTTCAAGTCTTGCAAAATGTCTTCTATTTATAAGCACCCGAGCGAGAATGACCGTTGAGTCTTGTTCCGGACTAATGAACTTCAATAGCCTTTGTAATGGCTAGTCCGAGTCACTTGAAAAAGATCTCGTTGAGAATATGAACATTGTGTAACGGCTCTTGGCTCCAAAAGTAGTCTAACCCTCTGGTTGTCACTAAAATTCAGGCGGAAACAACCGTTAGAGTCAAAGTTGATGATTACCGGATTTGGTAACAAATAACCCCGACACGGTGTATGAGCCATGTCCGGATGTAGCCGTTTTCTATGTGGTGGTGTTTACGGCTACAAACTGGTTGCTTTTATATTTCAAAAGTATATTAGGCTTCTTTCAACAACCTACAAAAGTAAATCATATTTGTACTCAAAGTATAAATATACTTCGGTCTAAGATTAGACACAAATAATAATTAAATGAGAGTAATTAAGCACTTAGTTATCTTTGGCCTAAAAGAGTGGAATTTTTAAGTCTAATATCCATTAGGTTTAGATTGCATCTTGAGTCAATCCTTAAATGATCGAGTTAGTAAGAATAAAACATCATAATACATGAACTTGATCCAACAAATAATTCATCATAAATAAACTAACTTAAAAACAAAGAATTAACATTGCAATTCATTTTAAACTTGGAATAAAAAGCTAGTGCTCAGAATAAATATGTTAAAGAAATTATTTGATCATGCGATAGTTATGATTGATGTATGAGTGGGTTAGAAGCACAGTTGAGAGATATGCAAGATAGTGCTTTCGAGTGGGCCAAAATGGATTGAAAACTCGGATAAAGAATTCTATTAAGGTTCAGAATGATTTAGAATCAAAACCTAAGAGAGATAGAGAGTTATACCCGAGTGTTCAATCTCCCTTTTTGATGAAAGACATTCCACACTTAAGGTAGAAACTTGTAAGTTCAAATAGTTAGTTTTCATAACGAATTGATCAAAGCAAAAGAAAATCTTAATCGGAACTTAAGATATTTATAAGTGCAGCTTAGATCATAACATAACTCAAAACATGTTTCTTGATATTAATAACCAGAGTAAGAAAAGCAAATAAATACCCTGAGCAAATATGTTAAAGAGTCAAGTGTCGAGCTATTCAAGCAGAGTAAAGTATGTAGCTCAAAAACATATATGCTCCGAAAAAGTAAATTTCATTTATTGTCGAGTCATATATACAAGAAAAAAATAACTAAACTCAGAAAAAGGAAAAGCTCCCCGGACCAAAAATTAAAATTTTCTATCTATTTTTCTCTCGCTATGCATTTCAAGTAAAAATACCAAAAGGAGGGAGGAAAGATCAAGTAATTACAGAAGATGTTCGACAAAAAATAATGAAATCTGAGTTAAAAAAATTTAAAATATGATTAAGAGGGAGGGGCAGGTTGTCTTGAGGTTGAGAAGCGAGTAGTGCGCCTTCACATATACGCTTGTGTTGAAGTAGTTGAGTGAGGGGCTTTTGACAATTGCCGGCTGTGTTTCCGACGTTGGTACATCAGGAAGTTGAGATGTCCTAGTTCTAGGAACCAAAGGCATATCGTCCTTAGCTTCTTCGTCTTCCTCAAAGACAACCGCTGGTTGTGTTTCGAGGCGGGGGCTTTTGTCCGACCAAGCATTGCTAGCCTCTTCCGAGGCACTTTGAGTGTGATAAGAGGAGATCACCTCGGGCTCTTTGGTGCCCTGGTCCTCAAGTTGAGCAACTTCTTCTCCTTTGTTTGCTTGTTCTTCTTTTCCCTCTTCATCTTTTCCTTCTTCCTCTGCTTCGACTTCTCCCTTAGCTTCGCTGATGGTGACTTAGCAAGGCTGGAGTGAAGACTCGGACCTTACATATATGTCATTATGAATTCTATCAAGGGATCAGGTATAAGACTTCATCTCTCATAAGGTTTGGATTAAAAGTCATTCTATCTCGCTTTAATGACTTTTTCGAGTGATATAGCATCTTTTCGAGTGTTACGAGAATCTATCGTATATATTCTCTTTTGACTCTAACTCGACTCGGAAAGCATATTCTTCTTTATCATTTCACACACAGTTCGAGTCACTCGGACAACACTCGGATATATTACATGTTCAATCTCTTGTTCTATTTTGCATAAACTTAGTTCGACTCCATGATCTAAGTTTGATTGGATTATTGTGTTAATTCATCTTTCTAAGTCAGCATGCTTGGTTTGAACATTGGTAGTGTAGATCAAGTCTTCCACTCCGATGTTATTTATCCGACTTGCTTTGCTTCTAGACTAACTCGGATGGAATTTGAGTATAATGGATATTAGACTCGGAAAATTCAATTTCTTTCTAACTCGAGATAATTATGCACTTAATTATCTTAATTAAAACTATTATCCGTGTCTAATCTTGGACCAAAGTATTTTATACTTTGAGATCCAAATTGATTTACTTTTCTATGTTATTCAAACGAGGCCATCATATTTTTGAATTGCAAAAGTAACCTAGGCTCAAACGTCAAATCACCAACAGACAAGGCTTTTTCCACCTCTAACGAAGCCCCGGACATTGTGTCGGGGTTGTTTGTTTCCAAAGCTGGAAATCCACAACGGTAAGCTCAACGGTGGTTTCCACCCTACTTTTTAGACACCACCAGTGGATTGGGACTTCCAAAGGAGTCAAGAGCCGTTGCCCAACGTTCACACCTCAATGGATATTTTCGAGTGACTATGAAAATCCATTGCAATCAGTCACAAAGGACTTCCATTCAGAAGAAAGTCACAACTGCTAATATGCTTGGTTATCTCTAAATAGAAGCCAACTCTCAAGACTTGAAGATTGCTAAACCAACTGTCAATATACGCACTTAAGAAAAAGTCATTGTATTCATACTCAATCTTCTACTTACAACTCCAATTCCGTACTTAATATCTTTCCGAGTTGTAAGGTCTTGTAATTAGTTTACAAACACTCATTCTTACTTTCGAGTAAGGTCCCTTGAGTGAGCTGTAAGGGTTAACTCAACTCAGCTTGTCCCTAATCGTAAAGGTTACCTCGGTTAGGAAGTACTAGATCGGATAAGGTAATTTCCGAGTCTAGGAAAATCTTGTAAGGAATTGTCTAAGGGAGCAATTCGGTTGAGTATCTCTACTGTATTTTGTGGATTCAAAATAGTGGATTTGACTTGGTGCTTGGATTAGCACTGACCGTGGTTTTCCGCCCGGGAGGGTTTCCACGTAATTTTTCCGAGTTAGTACTTTTCGAGCTCAATCTTAACTCGGACTCTCCTCGGAGTTACGTCTAGTTTTATTCTTTCATTACTTGTTCAAATTTCCCCATTACCCTATTCACCCCCTCTAGGGTGACTTAGTCTCTCAAAGAGAAAACCTTCGATTGGTATCGAGCCTAGCCTTTCGAAAGGATTTAACCATCCAAAGGTTTAAAGATCAAATGGCTCGGAACAATGGAGAATTTGATGAAGGAAGATCTTTCTGCAGACCACCAAAGTTCAAAGGATCTAACTTCGTGCACTTGGAAGAAGCTCATGGAATGTTTCCTGTCTGGATCATGATGAGGATGTCTAGAACATCATACAAATAGGCAACTACATTCCCATAAAGACGGAAGAAACAAGACTCGTGCCCAAGACAAAGGCCGAGTTCACTCGCGATGAAGAAGAGAAGTTTAGAAAGAACTTCAAAACGATGAACATTCGATGTGTGCCATCGGCTTAGAAGAATACAACCGAGTGTCTGCTGATGACACAACCAAAGAAGTGTGGGACACACTCGGTTAACGCCTACGAAGGCACAAGCCGAGGTTAGACAAGCTAAGATAAGCCAATATCTTCACAAGTATGAGTTGTTCAAGATGGAGCCGAAGAGAACATCACTCGGATGTTCATCCGCTTCACCGAGATTACTAATAATCTCAAATCTCCGGGTAGAAAGATTTCCCACGAGGAAATGTGCGAAAGATACTCGAAGCCTACCTAAGAGAAGATGGGGACCTAAGGTGACGGTTTTGAAGAGGCTCGGAACCTATCCCAACTCAAGCCGGACGAAATCATTAGGAAGCTACTCACCCATGAGATCCATCTCGGAAGAGGAGGACGCAGAGGTCGGCACCAAAAAGAACATTGCGCTTAAAGCCTTAGAAACCGAGATAAGCAAATCCGAGTTCATCGGACTCGAAGAGGATCCCATGGCACTCATCGCTAGAGGCTTCAAGAGAATGATGAAGCATAAGAGGTGGGATAAGAAGCCAAGAGAAGAGTTCTATAAGAAAGACAAGAAGGATAGAAAAGGTAAGCACTCTTCCCCTTCTAAGTTATCTTTGACTAAGAACTCAGGCTGTTTTGAATGTGGTAGCAAAGAACACGTAGTAAAGGGCTGTCCCAAGAGAAAGAGGGACAAAAAGAAGAAAAAGGCTATGATGGCCACATGGAGTGATGAAGACTCATTAGAAGATGATGAGAACTCAGATTACTCAAAATGTCCGATGACACTCTCCGACTCGAAGCTGAAACAGAGTTAGACCCGGATCACTCGGACAATGAGGAAACAAATCCTCAAGAGGTAATTGAATACTTCCTCAAATTCTCCAAAGTTGATTTAGCCAAATATATTTTCACTTTGGAAGAAAAATCCAATTCGATTCTTCTCGGTTTAAAGAACTTGAGTCAATTACTTCGAGAGCATCTTATTGAAAAATGAATTAGAAAAACTGAGACTTACTATAAGAGAACTCAAGACCAGTGGTCAATCTAATGAGACCGAGTCCGAGTCACTCGAAAAGAGAATGAGCAACTAAAGCAAAAGCTCAACGAGTCTCAAGAGCTTGTTTTAAAATTTACTCAAGGTTAGAAAAACCTTGATATGCTCTTAGGATCTCAATGTGTCTCCTTCGGAAAAGAAGGACTTGGTTTTAACAAAGAGGAGGAATCCAAGTCCTACTCGGAACTTTTCAAAAAGGATTCCAAAACAGTGAAGTTCCGGAAGGCTGAGCATAGTTCTATTCATAAGAATGAAAGGAGGACTGAGCCCGGACCAGCTTACAGGAGAAAACCTTCTCCACCGGTTTATAAAAGCAAAACTTTTCAAAAGAAAGAGACACAGACTCAATTCTCTAAAAGAAAGACTCGGAATCGGACCAACCCCAAAGTTATTCAAATCTGGGTTCCCAAGAGTCTACTTCCTTAGAAAAGGACCACTGTAAAGGGAGTTACTTGGGTTCGTTATAGGAAGTAAGAAAGGTTAGTTTGTTTCGACTTGCGGATAGCTCGGAAAAGAAAAAAAGGGCATTGGTACGTAAACGGTGGATGCTCACGCCACATGTCGGGAGATTCAAGACTCTTTTTCGAGTTAGAAGAATACAAGGGAGGAAAAGTCACGTTTAGAGATGACACCAAAGGCAAGATAATTGGGAATGGCAAGATTGAAAAAGAAGCAATTTGGTCGGCCCAAGTATCTTGTCAAAGGATTAAAGTACAATCCGCTCAGCAGACTCTCAACTGTGTGACAAAGGTCAAGAGGTAAGATTCACTCGGATTAACTGCTAATCTCTAATGATGCTACCAAGGAAATCAAGCTCTTAGGTCGGAGATCGGGAACACTTATACTATTCCTCTTTCGACTCGAGTCGAATTTATCATGCTTAAAAGCATCTCTTCATGATGATTCATGGACATGACATCATAGACTAGGTCATGTTAGCATGCATACCATTAAGAAACTTGCATCTCATGGTTTAGTTAGAGGATTGCCTAATTGTGCATTTAAGAAAGATAAAATCTGTGAAGCATGCAGAAAAGGGAAACAAGTCGGATCATCTTTCAAATCTCCGAAAACTATTTCCACATCCAAGGTGCTTGGGAATGTTGCATATGGATTTATGTGGTGAAATCCCTCTCAAGAGTCTTGGAGGTAAATCATATGTGCTTGTTATTGTTGATGACTACTCACGATCTACCTGGGTGTGTTTTCTTAAGCACAAAAATGAAGCATTCAAAGAGTTCGAGTAAGCTCGTAGGAAAATCCAAGTTGAGTCTCGGACTTAGATCTAGAGGATTTGAACCGACCATGGAAGGGAGTTCAACTACTCGGAATTTGCAGAGTTCCGTGACAAGAATGGAATCTCTCACAACTTCTCGCGCCAAGAACTCCTCAACAAAATGGAGTGGTGGAGAGAAAGAACAGAACTCTTGAAGAAATAGCAAGGACAATGATGATTGAACACAATCTACCCTACTATTTCTAGGCTGAGGTAGTCAACATAGCAAACTACACATTGAACGAAGCCTCATTAGACCCATCCTAAAGAAAACACCATACGAGCTCTATAAAGGGAAGAAATCCAATATTTCATACTTCAGACCCTTTGGATGTAAGTGCTTTGTTCATAACAATGGTAAGGATCACCCGACCAAGTTTGATGCTAGGTCAGATGAAGGTATTTTTCTTAGTTATTCATCTCATAGCAAAGCATATTGTATTTTCAATAAAAGAACTAACAAAGTGGAAGAAAGCATCCACGTTGTGTTTGATGAGATTGAATAGGAAAAACCAAGTGAGTCAACATTCTCGGACTTGAAGCTCAACGAAATGATGATCTTTATGAAAATGAGCTCATCAAGAATCAAATCCATGTCACTCGGAATGAAGTCACTTAGACTTAGAATGAGACGACTCAATAGCCGACTTAGAATGTTGAAAGTCAATCGATGAACAAGCTCACTCGCAACGGACTCATCGAAGACCAACCAATTTAACCTATAGATATGGTGAACCAAAGAACAGGTAGAGCTTTCAAGTATGCTTCTAGTCACCCACTATCAAACATTATATCCGACATCAACAGTGGGGTAAAAACTCGTTCCTTTCTTCAAAATCTATGTGCATTCACTGCATTCATATCATTAACTCGAACCCATAAATGCACTAGAGGCCCTAAATGAACCTGAATGGGTAGAGGCCATGCAAGAGGAGCTCAATTAATTCGAAAGAAACCAAGTCCGGACTCGACCAAACGACCTTCCGACCACCCAGTCATAGGAACCAAATGGGTTTTCAAAAACAAACTGGATGAAGGTGGGTTGGTAGTCGAAATAAGGCTAGACTTGCGGCTCAAGGTTACAATCAAGAAGAAGGGATTGATTGTGGGGAAACCTTTGCACCTGTAGCCGAATTGAAGCTATTAGAATCTTATTGGCATTTGCATCTAGCATGAATATCAAGTTACATCAAATGGATGTTAAATGTGCTTTTCTCAATGGTTTCATTGCAGAGGAAGTCTATGTTGAACAACCCCTGGATTTGAAAACTCGGAATTTGCAAATCATGTTATCAAGTTGCACTAGAGGCCCTAAAAGCTCTCTATGGTCTTAAACAAGCTCCTAGAGCTTGGTATGAAAGACTCGAGCAATTTCTTGGTTGAAAATGATTTTAGAAGAGGTCAGATTGACAAAACTCTCCTTATAAAAACCAATGGGAAAGACTTTCTTATTGCTCAAATATATGTTGATGACATAATTTTTAGAGCTACTAATGAAATTCTGCGTCGAGATTTTTCTAAGTTAATGAGACAAGAATTTCAAATGAGTATGATGGGAGAACTCAATTTCTTCTTTCGTCTACAAATCAAGCAAGACAAAGATGGAATCTATGTCCATCAATCAAAGTATACCAAGGAGTCTGTTGAAGAAGTACAAACTCCAAGATGTGAAACATGCAGTAACACCTATGAGCAGTAGCATAAAACCGGACTCGGACGAGAAAGGTAAAGCAGTAGATCAAAAACTCTACTGAGGTATGATTGGATCTTTGCTCTATCTCATGTCCAAGTAGGCCGAAATAATGTTTAGTGTCCGTGCGTGTGCAAGATTTTAAGCAAATCCAAAAGAATCACATCTCACTCGCGGTGAAGAGAATATTCGAGATATCTTGCGGGGACTCATAATTTAGGATATGGTATTGAGCTGATAGTTATTAGTTGTTTGCGGTTTCGGGTCACTTAGAAACTCACTCGAGTCGGACTCGGATTTTGAGAAAACTAGACATCAAAATTCCGAAATCGTCCCTAGATCAGTGGAGAATTTCAAAAATTTCTTTCAAAATCTCTCTTTTCTCTCTCTATCTCGCACGCATCGATCAAATAACTAGCCGTTGAGAGACAGTCAGCTGGAATTTTAACCGTTGGAGAGCGGAACAGTCACACCGAGTCCGAGGTGATCGTTAAGGAAGCCGAGTCGAACGAATGCTTGAAGGACGATTATTTCTTTATAAATAACATCTATTTTTCTTCATTTCGTACTTTACTCTCTACTTACTCTCACTCTCGCACTCACTCCTACTCGAAACAAGCTCTCTACATTCGAAGAAACGTACGTCGCTCTCAAGCTAAGAAAAGAACATCTCAAGTAAGCTCTGTTGCTCTCGGCTCTCTCTCTTACTACTCTTTCACTTTTCTTTTTCTCTTCGCTCACTCTCGTCCAGCTTTCTCTCTCTCTCTCTCTCTTTCAAAAGTTCATCTCTTTGCTCTCTTTTCAACAACAAACATGCCGAAAAGAGCTTCCCACCTTGATTTTCTTGGTTACGCCACCAAGAAACCTCACACAAAAAGCCAGGAAGGCCCCTCTACTTCTTCCAAACCTCTTGTCACCCAAAACCTAACGTTGGATGACAAATTCTTCTCGACCACTAAGTTTTCATGGTTGGCTCACATAAAGTCCACAGGGGTTTTGAAGACTCGGACACCGCTCAATATCTTTCCGAGTCATGCAAAAGGAATCGGGTTTAACGATGTTATTCTTGTAGAGTTTTGATTCCAAGGCATTCTCTCGTGTCTTAGAAACTTACTTGAGTAAAATAGTATTTTCTCTAAGTGATTCGGCCTTCACTTATCTCTTTTATCGCTTTCGGTTAGCAACTCGAAAACCGGTTCTTTATTCCGAGTTCACTCTCACTCGGATTAATCGCATTTCGAATATACCGAGTATTCGCCGTTTCTCACTCGGAATCGACTTGTGGTTATTTACTCTATTGTTTGCATAGTCGGCATTCGTAGTTCTTTTCGTACTTAGTCTATATCAAGTTTTACCCTCTCGATATTCGTTATAGAACTTGATTCTTTGCTTAAGACTAAGTCTTATGGAATTCCGAGTATCATGGTTATTAGACTCGTAAAATTCCATTTCTTTTCCGACTCGGATAATCAATCGCGTAATTTTTCATAACTATTCTATTATCTCGTGTCTAACCTTGGACCAAAGTATTTTATACTTTGAGAACCAAAGTTGTTTTACTTTTGTAGGTTATCCAATCGAGGATATCTTTTCAAACTACAAAAGTAGCCGAGCTTCGAACGTCAAATCACCAGCAGATATGGCTTTTCACCTTCCCTACTTTAGTCTCGGAAGATTGTGTCGAAGTTGTCCGCTTCCATATCCGGAAAACCGGAACGCTAAGCTTAACGGTGGTTTTCACCACATTTATCAAGACACAACCAATGATTTTGAGACTTCCAAGAGAGTTAAACCGTTGTTCAACGTTCATATTTCAACGGATACTTTCCGAGTGACTTAGAAAGTTTCTACCAACGGTCACGAGAAGACTCTCGGTCGGCAGATGAAGATAACGGCTACTCGCTTGGTTATCTATAAATAGAAGCCACTTCTCAAGACTTGAAGGTTGCCGAACATATTGTCTATACACTTACTTGATCAAAGTTATTGTATTTACTCTCAATCTTCAACTTACAACTCCCACTCGTAATTTATTACTTTACGAGTTGTAAGGTCTTGTACTTAGTTAGAAACTCTTCTTACATTCTTTGTAAGGTCCCTTGACTAAGTCTGTAAAGGTTAACTCAGCTTAGTTGTCCCTAGCTGTAAGGGTTATCTCAGCTCGGAAGTACTAGATCGAGATAAGGTAACTTCGAGTCTAGGAAAATTTGTATAGAGTTGTCTAAGGGAGCAACTCGGGTTCCGTCAAGTTCACGGTATTTTGTGGACTCAAAATAGTGGATTTGACTTCGTGTTTGGATTGACACGGGCCGTGGTTTTCTACCCCGGGAGGGTTTCCACGTAAAATCTCTGCGTTCTTTTTCTAAGTTCATTCTAGACTCAAATAGCCTTAGTCCTCTTGCTTCTTCCGATTCGTTGATTTCGAGTCCAATCTTTTCGACTCTGTTATTAGACTCGGAATCTGTCTTTGCCTCTTTTCCGAGCAAAAGTGTGTATTTTCATAAAGATTTTTCTATCACCCTATTCACCCCCTCTAGGGTGACTCGGACTCTCCTCGAGCAAACCTTCAATTGGTATCGAGCCTAGCCTTTCGGAAAGGATCTAACAGTCCAAAGGTTTAAAGATCGGATGGCTCGGAACACCGGAGAGTTCGATGAAGGTAGATCTTCCAACGAGCCACCAAAATTCAAAGGTTCAAATTTCGGTCACTTGGAAGAAGCTTATGGAATGTTTCCTCATGGATCACGATGAAGAAGTATGGGAAATCATACAACAAGGAAACTACATTCCAACAAAGACAGATGAATTCAGAATCCTTCCCAAGACAAAGGCCGAGTTCACGCCAGCAGGCGAGAGAAGTTCGAAAGAACTTCAACGCCATGAACATCCTCATGTGCGCCATAAGCTCGGAAGAATATAATCGAGTCTCCGCTCGTGACTCTGCTAAAGAGGTGTGGGACACTCGGTCAACACCTACAAAGGTACAAGTCGGGTGAGACAAGCGAAGATCGGTCGAGTATCTTCACAAATATGAGCTTTTCAAAATGGAGCCGAAGAGAACATTACTCGGATGTTCATACGCTTCACCGAGATCACCAACAATCTCAAATCTCCGGGAAAGAAAATCTCCCATGAAGAAATGTGCCTGGAAAATTCTCGAAGCCTACCCAAGAGACGATGGGGTCCTAAGGTGACTCGCCATAGAAGAGGCTCGGAACCTCTCACTCTTGAAACCGAGACGAGCTCATCGGAAAACTTCGACTCATGAGATACACTTGGAAGAAGAAGATGCTGAGGGTACTTCCAAAAGGAACATTGCGCTTAAAGCCTCGGAATCCAAAGAAGCAATTCCGAGCTCCTCCGAATCGGAAGATGATCCCATGGCACTCATTGCAAGAGGCTTCAAGAGAATGATGAAGCATAAAAGATGGGACAAAAGACCAAAAGAAGAATTCTACAAAAGGACAAGAGAGACAGAAAAGGTAAGTTTTCTTCACCCTCAAAGTTATCTTTGTCTAAGAATTCCGGATGTTTTGAATGTGGCAAGCAAAGACCACATAGTCAAGGACTATCCAAAATGAAGAAGGGACAGGAAGAAGAAAAAGGCCATGATGGCAACATGGAGTGATAAGGATTCATCCGAAGACGACGAGGACTCGAGATGACTCGAAGTGTCCGATGGCAATTTCGACTCGGAAGGCGAAAGAGAGTCGGACTCGGACTCGGACAACGAGGAAACCGATCCTCAAGAGGTAATAAACTACTTCCTCAAATTTTCCAAAGTTGATTTAGCTAAATACATCTTTACTTTGGAGGAAAAGTCCAATTCGATTCCTCTCATTTCAAGGAACAACTTGAGTCAATCACTTCGAGAGCACTTCTTTAAAAAACGAATTAGAAAAACCGAGACTCACGCTTAGAGAACTCAAGACAAGTGCTCAAACTAATGAGACCGAGTCCGAGTTACTCGAAAAGAAAATGAGCAATCGAAACGAAACTCACCGAGTCTCAAGATCTCGGTTTTAAAGTTTACTCAAGGACGAGAAGAACCTTGATATGCTCTTAGGATCACAATGTGTCTCTTTTAGAAAAGAAGGTCTTGGTTTCAACAAGGAGGAAGAATCTAATTCTTACTCGGAATTGTTCAAAAGGATTCCGGAATCGTTAAGTTCAAGAAGGTCGAGCATGGCCCCATTCACAAAAATGAAAGGAGGACTAAACCCGGACCCATTTACAAAAAGAAACCATTTTCTCCTGTTTCAAAAGGAAAGGTTTTTAAAAGGAAAGAGACACGGACTCGGTTCTCCGAGAAGGAGACTCGGAATCAGATTAAACCCAAAGTCGTTCAAATCGGGTTCCGAAGTACCTTCTTCCTCGAAAAGGACCACGATAAGGAATGTTACTTGGGTTCGTTAGAGGAAGTGAGAAGGGTTAGATTCTCTCTGTTTTGCAGGTCACTCGAGAAAAGATCAAAGGACATTGGTACTGGACAGCGGATGTTCTCGACATATGTCAGGTGACCAAGGACTCTTTTCCGAGCTGGAGTCATATAAAGGGGAAAGGTAACTTTTGGAGATGACAGAAAAGGTAAGATAGTGGGCATTGGGAAGATTAGAAATGGAAGCAATCTGGTGAGCCCAGTCTACCTTGTCAAAGGGCTAAAGTACAACCTACTTAGCATCTCCCGAGCTATGTGACAAAGGCTAAGAGGTAAGATTCACTCAATCCAAGTGCTACATCACGAGATGAAACCACCAAAGAGGTAAAACTCTCGGGTAAGAGATCGGGTAATACCTACATCATCCCTCTTTCGACCCAAGTCGGAACTTATCATGTTTAAAAGCAGCTCTTCAAGATGATTCTTGGACTTGGCATCGTAGATTAGGTCATATTAGCATGCATACTATCAAAAAGATTGCATCTCATGGTCCGGTTAGAGGATTACCTAAGCGTGCGTTTGAGAAGGATAAAGTATGTGAAGCATGCACCGAGAGGAAACAAGTCGAGATCTTCATTCAAATCTCTGAAGACAATTTCCACATCCAACGTTCTTGAATTACTACATATGGACCTATGTGGCGAAATTCCTGTGAAGAGTCTCGGAGGTAAATCTTACATACTTGTTATCATTGATGATTTTTCAAGATTTACCTGGGTGTGTTTTCTCAAGCATAAGAATGAAGCCTTCAAGGAGTTCAGCAAGCTCTGTAGAAAGATTCAAGTGGAGTCCCGGACTCGGATTCAAAAGATTCGAACCGACCATGGAAGGGAGTTCGATTACTCGAATTCTCGAGTTTTGTGACAAGAATGGAATTTCTCACAACTTTTCAGCACCCGAACTCCTCGGCAGAATGGAGTAGTTGAGAGAAAGAACAGAACCCTTGAAGAGATAGCAAGGACAATGATGATTGAACACAACTTGCCCTACTATTTCAGGCGGAGGCGGTAAACACGACCCAACTACACTCTCAATCGATGCCTCATCGGACCCATTCTAAAGAAAACACCTTATGAGCTCTACAAAGGAGGAAACCAAATATTTCCTATTTCGGACCTTTCGGATGTAAGTGCTTTGTCCACAACAATGGTAAGGATCATCCGACCAAGTTTGATGCTCGGTCGGACAAAGGTATTTTTCTAGGCTACTCCTCTCAAAGCAAAGCTTATCGTATCTTTAATAAGCGAACTAACAAAGTGGAAGAAAGTATCCACGTAGTGTTTGATGAGCTTGAACAGGAGAAACCAAGTGAGTCTTCGGACTCGAACCGAAGCTCGGGAAGGATGATGACGAAGATGAGTTCACAAAGACTCGGAAGGAGACAACTCGGAACGAGGAGGCTTAGAATGAGATCTGCTCAAGAGCTTGCTCGAACGAGCAAGTCAATGAAGACGATCACTCGGAACAAGCTTCGAAGATCAAGCTATTCAGCCCACAAACTCGGTGAATCAAAGAACTGATAAAGCATTCAAATTTACTTCCAGTCATCCCTAAGAAAACATTATTTCGATATCAACAGTGGGGTAAGAACACGTTCTTCTCTTCATAATCTATGTGCATTCACTCGCATTCATTTCATTAATCGAACCCAAAAATGCACTAGAAGCCCTTAATGAACCCGAATGGGTAGAGGCCATGCAAGAAGAACTAAATCAATTTGAAAGAAACCAAGTCCGGACTCGACCAACCGACCTTCGACCACCCGAGTTATAGGAACCAAATGGGTCTTCAAGAACAAACTGGATGAGGGTGGAGTAGTAGTCGAAACAAGGCCGGACTTGTAGCTCAAGGTTACAATCAAGAAGAAGGAATTGATTGTAGGGAAACCTTTGCACCGGTCGCTAGAATAGAAGCTATTAGAATACTTGTTGGCACTTACATCCTGCATGCATATTAAATTATATCAAATGGATGTTAAGTGTGCCTTTCTCAATGGTTTTATTGAAGAAGAAGTCTATGTCGAACAGACCTCCTGGTTTTGAAAACTCGGAATTTCCAAATCACGTTTTCAAACTTCAAAAGGCTCTCTATGGTCTTAAGCAAGCCCCTAGAGCTTGGTATGAAAGAGCGAGCGACTTCCTGGTTCAAAATGATTTCAAAAGTGGTCGGATCAACAAGACTCTATTCATAAAGACCAAAGGGAAATATTTTCTCATTGTTCAAATATATGTTGATGATATTATTTTCGGTGCCACTAATGAATTTACGTGCCGAGAATTTTCCGAGTTGATGAGTCAAGAGTTCCAAATGAGTATGATGGGAGAACTCAATTTCTTCCTTGGGCTGCAAATCAAACAAGACAAAGATGGAATCTTTGTTCATCAATCGAAATACACCAAGGAACTATCGAAGAAATATAAACTTCAAGATGCAAAGCACGCATCGACCCCTATGAGCGAGCGAGTATAAAGCTTGACTCGGATGAGAAAGATAAAATCGTAGATCGAAACTCTATCGAGGTATGATTGGATCACTGCTATATCTTACTTCAAGCGAGGCCGGATATAATGTTCGGTGTTTGCTTATGCGCACGATTTCAAGCTAATCCAAAAGAATCACATCTCATTGCGGTGAAGAGAGTATTCAAATATCTTACAGGCACTCGGAATCTAGGACTCGTGGTACTCCGGAGACTCGGAGCCGAGTCCGACCGGGTACTCGGACGCGGACTACGCAGGATACAAAGTTGATCGAAAGAGCACATCCGGTGCTTGCCAATTTCGGGTCAATCCCTAATATCCCGGCACTCAAAGAAGCAAAACTCAGTAGCTCTATCAAGCTGCGGAAGCTGAATACATTGCCGCTGGAGCTTGTTGCACTCGGATTCTCTCGGATAAAACAACACTTGAAGGATCTTGGACTATTTCTCAACTCGGTTCCAATCAAGTGTGACAATCAAAGCGCGATCGGTATCACTAAGAATCCTGTCCAAGCACTCAAAAACAAAGCATATTGAGGTCAGGTATCACTTCTTACGCGATCACTCGAAAAGGGTGATATTTCACTTGAGTTCATTCCTACTAATCTTCGATTAGTCGATATCTTTACTAAGCCTCTTGGTGAAGATCAATTCCGTTTTATTCGGAATGAGCTTGGTATGTTAAATGCCTAAGTTTTGCGCTATGATTCTTGAATATTTACGTGTTATGTACTTACGTTGTTAATAACCATTAGCTCGATTGATCACGTGATACCGGGCTGACAGTTATTTCGTGTTTCGAGTCACTCGAGAGACTTTTACGAGTCAAACTCGGACGTAAGAGAAATTTGGACATCAAATCTTCCGAAGCTATCTCTAGAACAGTGGAGAGTTTCGGATTATAATTTCAAAATCTTTTTCTCTCTCTTTCTCGAGCGCTGCGATCGGATCATAACCGCAGATTTCAAACCGTCGATATCTCAACCGTTGAAGAAGAACTGTCACACCGGGCATTAATGACCGATGGACAGGCTGAGTTAGAACGGAGTTACTTAACGGATAGTGAACGGGCCGCGTATTTTCTATAAATAACGACTATCCCTTTTCATCTCGATATTCTAAAACTCCTTCCCTCTCAAACGGAAATCTTCTCGCGGAAGTTTGCTACGTGAACAGATGACCCTTGATCATCTGCAAGTGTTGAAGAAGCTCTCTTTCTCTCTCTCGTAAGTTTTCGACTTGCTCTCATCTCTTTTCTTCTACCATTTTCGTTATCTTCTCTTCTACACCTCCTTCTCTTTTTCTTTCGGAAAGTTTCATCTTTTCATCTCTCACCATGCCTAAAAGAGGAAACCATCCCGACTTTCGGGTTTCTTCATCCTCTAAAAAGCCTCGCACCTCTAAGCCGAAAGCTCAACCCCTTCTAAACCCATTGTCACCCAGAGCATCTTGCGACTGGACGACAAGTTCTTCCCAACAACCAAATTTTCTTGGTTGTCCAACATCCAAACCACCGGTGTCTACCCTTTCTTGTGTTTCAGCGAGTTCATCTATCCCGAACTTGTTTCGAGTTTTATACTCACCTCTCTCACTCGAAAATGTTCTAACCTCTCGGGTTCGGAACATTACTTGTTCAGTATCAACACCTCTCTCCTTCACCGACTGTTCAAAGTTTCTTCTCTCTTCTTGAACAGTAACCCTATCCCCTTCACTCGAAGTCGCCGACGACTTCTTTGAAAAGTACGCTAAAGAATTCCCCGGGTCCGGAAAAACTTATCTCGTGACTCGGTTGAAGTCGAAGCCAGGCTTCGTGCTTTCTGCCGATGAGAACCTTCTTCTCACGAGCATTCCAGCAAGGAGAACCCCAACTCCAAGCATCTCAAAGCCCTCTTCGATATCCTAGAGGGATACGAAGTCGACCTCTTCCCCTCCATCATTAAGCGGATGGCCGCTGTGCCAGCTCAACTCCAAACCAAGAAGAACACCTCCCTTCCTTTCGGTGCTCTTCTCACCCTTGTCTTCAAACAATTCCAAGTTCCTCTTCCCTCGACCCTAACGCGGTGTCCGAGGCGGCCATTGTGTTCGACAAGAAGGAACTCCGAGGGTACGGATACCGGAAACTAACCCCGGTGTCCGGATTCACAACTCGGAGCCGAGGCCTCCTTCTCCACCTCGGACTCGAAATCAACCCCTCTTCCTCTTCCCTCTTCACCTGGTGGTGCCTCCACCTCCGGTGCTTCCAAAACTCTCTCCGCCCTCTTGTCCCCTATTTTCATGGACAAGATCAGCTCTGTGTCTTCCGAACTCGGAGACATGGCCGGGGCTTTCAAATCTGTTCTTCGTGGTCCGACCATCAACCAAAAGACCGGTCGATCCCAAATTCGAGAGCAGCGAGTCTCTCGTTCTTGAGATAAGAGAGCTGGTTAAGGAGCGAAGGAGCTAGCCGAGCTCCTCGGAGAAAGAAGGTCCAAGGCGGCTCCGGACCAGGATGACTCGAGACACCTCCGAGGCGTCTTCGAGCCCGAGCCCGACCTCCTCGGACGACGAGGAAGCCGAGGAAGAAGAGGAAGAAGGCTGCAGATGCAGCGGAGAATGCTGAGGAACCCGCAGCTGAGGCAGGCCTTTCCAAGCAAAGGGAAGAAGAGGCCGTGGCAACCGCTGAGGGTCGCCTGCTCCCCAAGCTCAAATTGTTGTACTCGGCTCATACGGCAGATCCGAGTGGGTCGGAAGATCTCGCTCCTCCGGCGAGTCGGCCGAGTAGCCCCTCCAGCCTCCCGAGGTCCCAAGGGAAGAACCCCTCGATCCACTCTCTCCGGGTCAACCACTCGGAGCCGAGCCCCGAGGATAATTCCGGTTCTCCCTTCGCCGCGCTCAAGCACATCGTCAAGATCATATCAGCGCCGGCGCACCTTCACCTCCGCCTCCACTCAAAAATCCCCTCCTTCCTAGTTGGAGCCATGCACCGAGTCACAATTCCTCGGTGTCTCCGAATTTCTTCTTTCAAATTTTCTTTTTTGTCCGGACAACTTATGTGTATTACTTGTACTTTTCTCCCTTCTTTTTGTTTCTTGTTTTTCTCTGAAAGGCAAGGGGAGAAAATGTAGTCGAAACTGGTTGTCTTGTTTAGGGGAGTTTTTCCGCCCTTGTAATTTTTTTTTTTTGAATTGATGTATTTCATCATTAATTTCGAGTTCTTTCTTTTACGAGTTAATGAGTTAAAGCATACTTTAATTTGCTCGATATATTGTATATTGCTCGATTTACTCAATATGCCTTACTTTTTATCAAACTACTCAGAATCAATCTATTTTCCTCTAACAAAGTTTACGTGTAAGTATGGAATGCCTTTCATCAAAAGGGGGAGATTGAAGACTCGGACACCGCTCAATATCTTTCGAGTCATGCAAAAGGAATCGGGTTTAACGATGTTATTCTTGTAGAGTTTTGATTCCAAGGCATTCTCTTTGTCTTAGAAACTTACTTGAGTAAAATAGTATTTTCTCTAAGTGATTCGGCCTTCACTTATCTCTTTTATCGCTTTTCGGTTAGCGACTCGAAAAGCTGGTTCTTTATTCCGAGTTCACTCTCACTCGGATTAATTGCATTTCGAATATACCGGTATTCCGCCGTTTCTCACTCGGAATCGACTTGTGGTTATTTACTCTATTGTTTGCATAGTCGGCATTCGTAGTTCTTTTCGTACTTAGTCTATATCAAGTTTTACCCTCTCGATATTCGTTATAGAACTTGATTCTTTGCTTAAGACTAAGTCTTATGGAATTCCGAGTATCATGGTTATTAGACTCGGAAAATTCCATTTCTTTTACGACTCGGATAATCAATCGCGTAATTTTTCATAACTATTCTATTATCCGTGTCTAACCTTGGACCAAAGTATTTTATACTTTGAGAACCAAAGTTGTTTTACTTTTGTAGGTTATCCAATCGAGGATATCTTTTCAAACTACAAAAGTAGCCGAGCTTCGAACGTCAAATCACCGGCGAGATATGGCTTTTCACCTTCCTCGCTTTAGTCTCGGAAGATTGTGTCGGAAGTCGTCTACTTCCATATCCGGAAAACTGGAACGCCAAGCTTAACGGTGGCTTTCACCACATTTATCAAGACACAACCAATGATTTTGAGACTTCCAAGAGAGTTAAACCGTTGTTCAACGTTCATATTTCAACGGATACTTTACGAGTGACTCATAAAGTTTCTACCAACGGTCACGGAAGACTCTCGGTTAGCGAGATGAAGATAACGGCTACTCCACTTGGTTATCTATAAATAGAAGCCACTTCTCAAGACTTGAAGGTTGCCGAACATATTGTCTATACACTTACTTGATCAAAGTTATTGTATTTACTCTCAATCTTCAACTTACAACTCCCACTCTGTAATTTATTACTTTACGAGTTGTAAGGTCTTGTACTTAGTTACAAACTCTTCTTACATTCTTTGTAAGGTCCCTTGACTAAGTCTGTAAAGGTTAACTCGGCTTAGTTGTCCCTAGCTGTAAGGGTTATCTCGGCTAGGAAGTACTAGATCGGATAAGGTAACTTCGAGTCTAGGAAAATTTGTATAGAGTTGTCTAAGGGAGCAACTCGGGTTCTATCAAGTTCACGGTATTTTGTGGACTCAAAATAGTGGATTTGACTTCGTGTCCGGATTGACACGGGCCGTGGTTTTCTCGCCCCGGGAGGGTTTCCACGTAAAATCTTTGCGTTCTCTTTCGAGTTCATTCTAGACTCGGACATGACCTTAGTGCTCTTGCTTCTTCGATTCGTTGATTTCCGGTCCAATCTTTTCGACTCGTTATTAGACTCGGAATCTGTCTTTGCCTCTTTTACGAGCAAAAGTGTGTATTTTCGGAAAGATTTTTCTATCACCCTATTCACCCCCTCTAGGATGACTCGGACTCTCCTCGAGCAAACCTTCGAGTTTAAATCTTCCTTTGTTTCGGTGATTTCATCTACCCGGAACTCGTTTCTTAGTTCTATTCCAATTTGTCTAGCTCGAGGGTATCTTCACCTCTTTCCCGCCATAGTCGAGCAAATGGCAACTCTGCCGGCTAAGACTCGGAACAAAAAGAACACCCCTCTTCCTTTCGGGGCTCTTCTCACCCTCATCTTCGAACAGTTTAAAGTTCCTCTTCCCTCGGATCCTAACGCGGTTTCGAGGCTGCCATTGTCGCCGGCAAAAAGGAACTCCTTGGGTATGGATACCAGGAGACCCAACCGGGTGTCCGGGTCAATAGCTCGAACCGAGGCCGCCTTCTCCGCCTCAAACTCGGACTCGACCCACTTTTTCTCTTCCTCCTCCACCTGGTGGTGCCTCCACCTTGGGTGTTTCTCATATTATTTCTTACGCCTTGTCCAGTGCTATCATGGATAAGCTCTCCTCGGTGTCCACCGAGTTCAAGGACATCCTTCGGTCATTCAAGACTGTCCTTTAGTCTATTACCATTAACCGAGAAACCGCCCAATCCCAAATCCGAGAGTAGCAAGATGTGCTTCTCGAGATGAAGGCCCTGATTAAGGAGCGAGAGGGAGCCGATCGAGCTGCTTTAGGAGAGGCGATCCAAGGCGGCTCGAGGATCCGGTCGACTCGGACACTTCGAAGAATCCTTGAGTCCGGACAAATCCTCCTCAAAAGGGGAAGAAGAAGAAGAAGAAGAGCTTGCAGCTGAGGCAGCTCCATCCGAGGAAGAGGAGAAAGAAGAAGAACAAGGGCGCAGCGAGCGAGAGGGCCCAAGTGCTCCTGAACCTCTACCGGAAATGATCGGCTCGGACGGTAGTCCGAGTGGGTCGGCAGACCCTACTAACCATCGTCGGTCGGCAGCTGGTCGGCCTGAGCACACCCCTCCGACAGTCGAGTTCCGGGAGGATGAGCCTTTGGACGACCTAGTTTTAAGTCGACCACTCGGAGTTGAGCCTATTCCAGAGATCCCGTATTGCCTCCGCCTCGCTCGTCAACATCTTCCAAATCTTATCGGCGAAGGCCCACTACTCGTCCACCCACCTCGACTCGAGCTCGCTCCATCTCCTCCATCTTAATTTTTTTTTGTCCGGACATCAAATCCGTATCTACTTGATACATTCTTCCTCTTTTGTTTTTGCTTTGAAAGGCAAGAGGGAGAATAGTTAGAAAAATTTGTTGTCGTGTTTAGGAGGAGTTTCTCTCACCCTCTTTTGTGTAAACTCTTTAGTTTAAATTATAATGCATTTAATTAATAATTCCGCTATCCGCCTTCGAGTTGCAAATAATTCGAGTTTATCGCTTAAAGCAATTATTTCGAGTTTCAATTTCTTGCTCAATTTTTTTTTTTTTCTTTGCTCCGATTCGACAACTATGTCTATCATTGCTCTGATACTCGGTTATTTTCTTGCTCCGATACTTCAGCTCTTTTTATGCAATCTCAGCTTATCCGCTCCGATAGAATATAATTTTCATTCACTGTATTTTCTCTACACAATACTATCATGTTTTTTTACTTATTCCTTGAGAAAGGATGAAAAACCAAATCTATATCACTAAAAAGTTTCTGTCTAAGTATGGAATGTCTTCCATCAAAAAGGGGAGATTGAAAACCTTACATATATATCATTTTGAGTTCCATCAAGGGATCAGGTATAAGACTTCATCTCTCATAAGGTTTTGATTAAAAGTCATTCCATCTACTTTAACAACTTTTTTGAGTGATATAGCATCTTTTCGAGTGTTATAGAATCTATCGTATATATTCTCTATTGACTCTAACCGACTCGAAAGCATATTCTAGTTTATCATTTCACACACAGTTCGGAGTCACTCGAGACAACACTCGGATATATTACATGTTCAATCTCTTGTTCTATTTTGCATAAACTCGGTTCGACTCCATGATCTATGTTTGATTGGATTACTATGTTAATTCATCTTTCTAAGTCGAGCATGCTTGGTTTGAACATTGGCAGTGTAGATCAAGTCTTTCCACTCGATGTTCTTTATTTGACTTGCTTTGCTTATAGACCGACTCGGATGGAATTTGAGTATAATGGATATTAGACTCGTAAAATTCGATTTCTTTCGACTCGGATAATTATGCACTTAATTATCTTAATTAAAACTATTATCCGTGTCTAATCTTAGACCAAAGTATTTTATATTTTGAGAACCAAATTGATTTACTTTTGTAGGTTTTTCAAACGAGGCCATCATATTTTTGAATTGCAAAAGTAACCGACTTCAAAACGTCAAATCACCAGTAGACAAGGCTTTTTCCACCTCCGACCAAGGCCCGGACATCGTGTCGGGGTTGTCTGTTTCCAAAGCTGGAAATCCGCAACGGTAAGCTCAACGGTGGTTTCCACCCTACTTTTCGGACACCACCAGTGGATTGGGACTTCCAAAGGAGTCAAGAACCGTTGCTCAACGTTCACACCTCAACGGATATTTTCTAAGTGACTCAAAAATCCATTGCAACGGTCACAAAAGACTTCCATTCGAAGAAAGTCACAACTGCTAATCTGCTTGGTTATCTATAAATAGAAGCCAACTCTCAAGACTTGAAGATTGTTGAACCAACCGCCAATACACGCACTTAAGAAAAAGTCATTGTATTCATACTCAATCTTCTTCTACTTACAACTCCAATTTTATATTTAATATCTTTCGAGTTGTAAGGTCTTGTAATTAGTTTACAAACACTCATTCTTACTTTGTGAGTAAGGTCCCTTGACCGAGCTATAAGGGTTAACTCAGCTGAGTTGTCCCTAACTCGTGAAGGTTACCTTGGTAAGGAAGTACTAGATCGGATAAGGTAATTTCGAGTCTAGGAAAATCTTGTAAGGAATTGTCTAAGGGAGAAATTCTGGTTGAGTCTTTCTACTGTATTTTGTGGATTCAAAATAGTGGATTTGACTTGGTGCTTGGATTAGCACTAACCGTGGTTTTCCGCCCAGGAGGGTTTCCACGTATCTTTACGAGTTAGCACTTTTCCGAGTCCAATCTAAACTCGGACTCTCCACGGAGTCATCTCTAGTTTTGTTCTTCCATTATTTGTTTAAAATTCCTCATCGCCCTATTCACCCCCTCTAGGGTGACTCGGTCTCTACAAGAGCAAACCTTCATGGAGGACTCCTCAAACGTGTCGGTATATTCCGAGTCCTCGGCTACCTTAGACATGCGCTCTTGGAGATGTCCGATCTAATCATGTTGTGCCTTAATGATCTCCTTGAGCTTAGAAATTAGTTCTTGGTTCTCTTGGAGCTAAGACTAAGCTTATTTTGGCATCGGAACCAAGGTGGGAATGAAGCTTTTGAAGATTTTCATAGTTGATTGCAAATCTTCAACCGGAGAAACAAATTTGTTGCCTATTTATACAAGTAGCTCAACGAAGGAGTGGATTGAGAAGCGAAGGTCCGATGGTCGAAGTAGGACCTTTAGAGCTGTCTTAGTCTAAGGTGGAGGAGGAGGAGGTAACTTAGACACATGAATCTAGACACCAGGTTTAACTTTTTGGTATCCTAGACCGAAAGATCATTCTTACCTAGATAGACAAGTAGGCTCTAAGTAATCTTTGGGGTCGAGAGGAGAAGGGACCTAAAACTCGTTTAAAAATAGCGGTCAAAAGTGTCCCGAAAGGAAATGGAGCTGACTTCTTAGAGCTAGCAGGCACAGCTTGTCATTTGCTCTACAATAAAAATATAGAGGTCTACTTCGTAGCCCTCAAGAATATCATAGATGAAGGTTTGCTCTTGGAGAGTCTTGGTCACCCTAGAGAGGGGTGAATAGGGTGATCATGAAATTTTAACAAACTTAGAAGATGTAAGCTTGAAAAGAATAATCAAGACAAGTCCGAGTCTAGATTGGACTCCAAAAAGTATGAGCTCGATTTACGTGGAAACCCTCCTAGGGCAGAAAACCACGACTAGTGCTTGTCCAAGCACCAAGTCAAATCCACTATTTTGAATCCATAAAATATAGCAAACTGATTCAACCAAAATTGTTTGCTTAAACAATTGCTTATAGAGTTTTCCTAGACTTAGAAATTCCCTTATCCGATCTAGTACTTCCTAAATGAGGCAACCTTTACAGCTAGGGACATTTGAGCTGAGTTAACCCATATAGCTCGGTTAAGGGACCTTAGAGAGTAATAAAGAGTATGTCACTGATTACAAGACTTTACAACTCGGAAAAGTATTAAACACGAGACTTGGAGTTGTAAGAAGATTAAATGAGTATTATACAAAGAGATATAATTTCAGCAATGTGTTTCAACAATCTTCAAGTCTTGTGAGTTAGCTTCTATTTATAGATGACCAAGCAGATTAGCCTTTGTGACTAGTTTCGAACAAAAGTCCTTTGTGACCTTTGCAACGGTTCTTCCGAGTAACTCGAAAAGATCCGTTGAGATGTGAACGTTGTGCAACGGCTCTTGACTCCTAAGGGTGTTCCAATCAACTGGTATTGTCCGAAAAGTAGTGTGGAAACCACCGTTGAGCTAGGCGTTGAAGTTTTCCAGCTTTGGAAACGGACAACCCCGACATGGCGTCCGGGCCTTGTTCGAAGTAGAAAAGCCTTGTCTCGCTGGTGATTGACGACTTGAAGCCGGTTATTTTTGTATTTCAAAAATGAGATAACCTCGTTTAGATAACCTATAAAAGTAAACAATTTTGGTTGTCAAAGTATAAAATACTTTGGTCCATGATTAGGCACGAGATAATAATTTAATTAAGATAATTAAGTGCATAATTATCTCGAGGTCTAGAAGAATGAAATTTTCTAAGTCTAACATTTATTATACTCAAATTCCATCGTAGTCGGTCTTAAGAAAAATCAAGTTATAAGAGTGAGAAAATATTAGAGTATAAGTACTTGATGTAGACAAACAACTCTCCAACAAACATGCTAACTTTAAAATAGAAATTAACACCGTAATTAACTTTGCTTTGAAATATGCAATCGGAACTCGGATATGAAGTGTTCGAGAGATTATTTGAACATGCGATAAATCTCAATGGTGTCTTAGTAACTCGAAACATCAATGCAAGTTGATAGAGAAGAATGTTTTTTTCGAGTCAGTCGAATCGAATGAAAACATATGCAATAGTTTCTACGGTACTCGAATGACTTGTAATCAAAACCTAGGAGGGATGAGGTTTGTACCTGTCTTTGGTAGTACTCGGAATGGTCTAGTTTTAGAGTCCGAGTCTTCAATCTCCCCTTTTTGATGAAAGGCATTCCATACTTTGGTAGAAACTTTGTTAGTGAAATAATTATGAGTTTTCTTTCGACCGAGGAGAGTATCTTAGAGAATAGAGTAATGAGTGAAGTGTTTTGTACTTAGAAAATTTCTCCGGATAACTCGTTTAGCTAGGAATATGAATACTTGCATCGAATCGAGAGAAAACAAATGTGAGCGTGTATATAAATATATATATATATATATATATATATATATATATATATATATATATATATATATCGTAGCAAAAATATAAATATTATGAGAAACAAGCCGATATATCATAGCGTAAACTAGATGAGACATTTAAACTTATAAAGAGGTATGCTCGGAAATCAATATGCTCGAAATATAAAAAAAACTTCATTCTTATATACACAGAAAGTACATACAACAGAAAAGAGAGGGTGAAAAAACTCCCCTAAACAAGACAACAAAAGACAACAAATTTTCTATAATTATTTTCCCCTCGCTTTTCAGCAAAAAACATAAAAGCTGGGAAGAATGTGTCAAGTTGATACAAATTTGATGTCCGGACAAGGAAAAAAAAAGAAAACAAGAAAAAAAGTTAAGACGGTGGAGCGGGTGCTGTCTCGAGTGGAAGCGGATGAACATGCAGTTCGCCTCGCCGATATGCTTGTGAAGACGATGAAAATTTGGGCGATGGCAGCGACCGGTACCTCCGGAAGGGGCTCAGGTCCGAGTGGCTGACCCGGAATGAGATCATCAAGAGGTTCATACTCTTAAAATGCCACGGAGGGTGGTGCTTCCTCTCGGCTTGACTGCTGCGGACTGTCCAAGCATCCGTAGGGTCTTCGACTCACTCGGACTCTCGTCCGAGCTTATCGGTCCTGGGTAAGGACCGGGAGCACTTTATCCCTCGCCTTCTTCCTTTTTTTCTCCTTCCGCCTCTTTCTCTTCTTCTTCCTTCTCTCCTTCCTCCTTCTTCTCGAAGGAGCCGCTTCAGCCGCAACCCCTTCTTCTTCTTCTTCGGATGGAGACTTAGCGAGGCTCGAGGACTCTTCGGATGTTTCGAGCTGTCCGGGTCCCGAGTTGCTTTGAAGCGCCTTCTCTAAGGAGCTCAAACATCTCCTTCTGCTCCTTAACCAAAGCCTTTATTTTGAGGAGCACATCTTGCTGCTCTCAAATTTGAGAATGGGTTGTTTTTAGGTGATGGTCATGGATCGAAGGATAGTCTTGAAGGAACGAAGAGTGTCCTGATTTCCATAGACACGAGAGGAGAACTTGTCTATTAGAGTTGTAAACAAGGCGGCAAGTGACGAGAGAGGTGGACTCGAGGTGGAAGCACTACCGAGGTTGAGGAGGGAGTGAGAGTAGAGTCCGAGTCCGAGGAGAGGAGAGGGTTGCCTCGCTTCGAGCTGTTGACCCAGCCACCCAGTTGGGTTTCATGGTGTCTATAACCGATAAGCTCTTTTTGCCAACAACTATGGCAGACCTCGGACAATTCATTTGGGTCCGAGGGGAACGGAACCTTCAATTATTTAAAGACAAGGGTGAGTAAGGCCCCGAAAGGAAGAGGGGTGGATTTCTTAGTCTAAGTTGGCACGAGAGGCCATTTACTCGATTATGGCGGGGAAGAGGTCTACGTCGTAGCCCTCGAGAATGTCAAACAGAGCTTTGAGAATCTTTGAATTTGGATTGTCTTTGTTGGAATGATGAGAAAAAAAGGTTCTCATCAGCGAAAAACAGAGGACTCGAGCCTCACTCTTCATCCGAGTCACGTAAAAGTTTTTATGTGACTCAAGGACTTCCTTGGCGTACTTTTAAAAGAACTCATCAAGCAACTTCATTGAAGGGGATGGGGTTTCTGTTGACGAAAATAGAAGAAACCTTAAAAAGTTGATGGAGGAGAGAAAGATTGATTCAAACGATGGTGTTGTGAACGCGTGAGGTGATGATCCCCTCGAGCTAGAAAGGTTTGAATAGAACTCGATTACGAGTTCCGGATATATGAATTCGCTAAAACAGAGGAAATTGTATACCCCTGTAGTTTTAATGTGTAAAAACCCACAAAAAGTTTGTGGTTGGGAAGAATTTGTCATCCAATGTAAGATGTTGGGTGACAAGGATCTTAGAAGGGTTAGAAGGACCCTCTTGACTTTTGGTTCTAGGTTTCTTGGTGGCGTGAACCTAGAAAATCTAGAGCGGAACCTCTTTTAGGAATGGCTGAGAATTTTTGAGATGAGAGTGACCTAACTTCGAAGAAACGAGAGAGAGAGAGAGTACTAAGAGTACTTGATAGTGCTTGAGAGCTTAAGAGTGCTTGAGAGCTTGAGAGTGCGAGAATGTAGGTTAGCCGAGAGTAAAGTAGCGAAATGAAGGAAAATAGATGTTATTTATAGCGAAAAAATGTCCTTCAAGTATCCGTTCCGACCCAATTCTCCAACGGTCACCTCAAACCGGTGTGTCTATTCTGCTCTCTAACCGTTAGAATTCTAGTGTCCGTCTCCCAACGTCTAGTTCACTCGATTGTTGCATGCGATAGAGAGAGAGAAAGAGAAATTTTAAAAGAAATATATGAAATTCTCCACTAATATAGAGATGATTTCGAAGTTTGAAATCCAATTTTCTAAAAAGCTGAGTCCGACTCGAGTAAAGTTTCGAGTGACTCGTAAAACGCAAACAAATAATAACTCCTAGCTCAAGTATCACTAGGTCAACTAAACTAGTTGTTATTAAGACAAAGAAAAGAGCCTTGTAACACATAATCATGTAAAATAATTTCACTTAGAAAAACATATAATCATGCATTTCTCACGCCAAGTTCATTCCTAATAAAGCAAAACCGATCCTCACTAAGTGGCTTAGTAAAGATATTAGCTAACGAAATTTTATAGGAATGAATTCAAGTTTGATATCACCTTTCTCAGAATGGTCTCTCAGAAAATTATACCTGACCTCAATATGCTTTGTCCTTAAGTGTTGAACTGGATTCTTAGTGATGTTGATTGCACTCGATTGTCGCACTTGATTGGAATTGATTAAATGAAAGTCCAAGGTCTTTCAAGTATTGCTTGATCCATAGGATCCGAACACGATATGCTCCAGCCACAATGTACTTAGCTTCAACAGTTGATAGAGCAACCGAGTTCTACTTCTTTGAGTGCCAAGATATAAGGGATTGACCTAGAAACCGGCATGCTCCAGAGGTGCTCTTTCTTTCAACTTTGTATCTAGCATAGTTAGTATCCGAGTATCCAGTGAGGGTCGGTTTGAGTCTCTTGAGAACCGTAGACCTAGATTTTGAGTCCCCGCAAGATATCTAAAGATTCTCTTCATTGCAGTGAGATGTGATTCTTTTGGATTAGCTTAAAATCTTGCACACAGTACATACACTAAACATTATGTCCGGCCTATTGGATGTGAGATATAGTAGAGATCCAATCATACCTCGATAGAGTTTCCAATCTACTGCTTTACCTTTTTCGTCTCACTCTAGTTTTATGCTCGCTACTCATTGGTGTTGCTCTATGTTTTGCATCTTAAAGCTTGTACTTCTTCAGCAATGCCTTGGTACACTTTGATTGATGAACATAGATGCCATCTTTGTCTTGCTTGATTTATAGACTAAGGAAAAATTGAGCTCTCCCATCATGTTCATTTTGAATTCCTGTGTATTAACTCGAAAAATCCCAACAGAGATTTTCATTAGTAGCTCCAAAAATTATATCATCAACAAAGATTTAAATAATAAGAAAGGCTTTCCCCTGGTTTTAATGAAATTTCTTTTTCAATCTAACCTCTTTTGAAATCATTGTCAACCAAGAAATTGCTCGGTCTTTCATACCAAGCTCCGGGAGCTTGTTTAAGACCATAGAGAGCCTTTTGCAACTTGAAAACATGATTTGGAAATTCTGAGTTTTCAAATCCATGGGGTTGCTCAACATAGACTTCCTCTTGAATGAAACCATTCAGAAAAGCACATTTGACATCCATCTGATATAATTTGATATCCATGCTTGATGCAAATGCCAATAGGATTTTAATCGCTTTAATCCTAGCAACCGGTGCAAAGGTTTCCCCATAATCAATTCCTTCTTCTTGATTGTAACCTTGAGCCACAAGTCTAGACTTATTTTTTACTACCAGCCCATCCTTATCCAGTTTGTTCTTGAAAACCCATTTGGTTCATATGACTGGTAAGAAGGTCGTTTAGTCAAAGTCCGGACTTGGTTTCTTTCAAATTGATTAAGTTCCTCTTGCATGGCCTCTACCCATTGAGTTTCATTTAGGGGCTCTAGTGCATTTCTGGGTTTAGTTAATGATATGAATGCACATAGATTTTGCAAAGAATAGCGAGTTCTTACCCCACTGTTGATGTTAGACAAGATGTTTTCGAGCGGGTGACTCAAAGCATATTTGAATGCTCTACCTATTCTCCGGTATACCAGATTTGTGGGTTGAACTGGTTGATCTTCAGTGATCCGATCCGATTGAGCTTGCTCATTTATTTGACCTTCAGCATTCCGAGCTGGCTCCGGAGATAATTCGGTCCGAGTCATGATATTCCGAGCTACCTCGATCCGAGTTGCTTTTTCTTCACTCTTTCTAAGCTCACCTTTAACAAGATCATCTTCATCTCGACAGAGTTTCGGATCTGAGAATGTTGACTCACGTAGTTTTCCCTAATCAATCTCATCAAAAATAACGTGGATGCTTTCTTCCACTTTGTTAGTTCTTTTGTTGAAAATGCGATATGCTTTACTATGAGATGAATAACCAAGAAAAATACCTTCATCCGACCGAGCATCAAACTTGGTCAGGTGATCCTTACCATTATTGTGAACATAGCACTTACATCCGAAGGGTTTGAAGTATGAGATGTTAGGTTTCTTTCCCTTATAGAGCTCGTATGGAGTTTTCTTCAAAATAGCTCTAATGAGGCATCTATTGAGTGTGTAGTTTGTCTGTGTTGACTACCTCAACCAAGAAATTGCAAGGCAAATCGTGTTCAATCATCATTGTCCTTCCTATTTCTTCAAGATTCTGTTCTTTCTCTCCATTACCCCATTCTATTAAGGAGTTCGGGTGCTAAGAAGTTGTGGGAGATACCATTCTTGTCGTAACACTCTGCAAATTCCGAGTAGTCGAACTCCCTTAGTTTGAATTCTTCTAATCTAAATCTCAAACTCTACTTGAATTTTCCCATAGAGCTTGCTGAACTCTTTGAAGGCTTCATTTTTGTGCTTAAGAAAAAAAAACCCAAGTAAATCGTGAGTAGTCATCAACAATCAGCAAGTACATATGATTTACCTCCGAGACTCTTTATAGGGATTTCACCACATAAATCCATTTGTAACATTTCAAGCACTTTGGATGTGGAAACAGCTTTGAGAGATTTGAAAGAAGATCCGACCTGTTTCCCTTTTGTGCATGCTTCACAAATTTTATCTTTCTTAAATGCACAGTTAGGCAAACCTCTAACTAAACCATGAGATGCAAGCTTTTTGATAGTATGCATGCTAACATGACCTAGCCTACGATGCCATGTCCAAGAATCATCATGTAAAGATGCTTTTAAGCAAGATAAGTTCTAACTTGGATCGAAAGAGGAATAGTATACGTATTACTTGATCACTTACCTAAGAGCTTGGTCTCCTTGGTAGTTGCATCGAAATATAGCAATTGGTCTATGTGAATCTTACCTCTTGGTCTTTGTCACACAGTTGAGAGATGCTTGAGTAGATTGTACTTTAATCCCTTGACAAGATAGACTCGGGCTGACCGGGTTGTCTCCTTTTCCAATCCCGCCTATTCCAACTATCTTGCCCTTACTCGTCATCTCCAAAAGTGACTTCGCCTCCTTTGTAATCTTCCAACTTAGAAAAGAGTCTTGAATCTCCTAACATGTGGTGTGAGCATCCATTGTCTAGGTGCCAATGACCTTTTGTCCTTTTCCGAGTTACCCGCAAGTCGAAACACACTAACCCTTCTCACTTCCTCTAACGAACCTAATAACTCCCTTTATTGTGGTTCTTTTATGAGGAACAAGACTCTTGGGAACCTAGATTTGAATTACTTTGGGTTTTGTCTGATTTTGAGTCTTCTTTTAGAAAACTGAGTCCGTGTCTCTTTCGTTTGAAAATCTTTTCTTTTCTAAACCCGTGGAAAAGATTTTCTCTTGTAAGTTGGTCCGGGCTCAGTCCTCCTTTCATTCTCATGAATAGGACCATGCTCGAGCTTCCTGAACTTCACAGTTCTTCACTACTTTTTGAAAAGATCCGAGTAGGAATTTGATTCCTCCTCTTTGTTAAAACCAAGTCCTTCCTTTCGAAGGAGAAACATTGAGAGCCTAAGAGCATGTCAAGGTTTTTCTAACCTTGAGTAAATTTCAAAACAAGCTCTTGAGACTCATTGAGCTTTTGTTTTAGATGCTCGTTTTCTCTACTGAGTTTCTCGGACTCAATCTCATTAGCTTGAGTACTAGTCTTGAGTTCTCTTAGAGTAAGTCTCAATTTTTCAAATTCATTTTTCAAACTAATGCTCTCTAAAGTAAGAGACTCGAGTTGTTCTTTGTATTGTGAAGAATCGAATTGGACTTTTCTTCCAAAGTGTAAATGTATTTAGCCAAATCAACTTTGGAGAACTTAAGAAAGTATTTTATTACCTCCAGAGGATTTGTTTCCTCATTGTCCGAGTTGTCGGAGTCCGACTCGCATTTAGGCTCGAGTTTGATAGTGCCATCGGACATTTTGAATCGTCCGAGTCTTCATCTTCTTCGGATGAATCTTCATCACTCCATGTGGCCATCATAGCCTTCTTCTTCTTTCTGTCCCTCTTTCTTCTTGGACAAGCTTTTCTATCCTTCTTATCTTTCTTGTAGAACTCTTCTCTTTGCCTTTTCTCCCATTTCTTGTGATTCATCATTCTTTTGAAGCCTCGAGCGATAAGTGCCATGGAATCTTCTTCTAAATCTAAGGAACTCATATTTTCTCCTTTGCTTTCCGAGGCCTTCAGCGCAATGTTCTTTTTAGTGCTGACCTCGACATCCTCTTCTTCCGGATGGATTTCATGGGTAAGTAGCTTCCTAATCAATTCGTCCGGCTTTAGTTGTGAGAGGTTTTGAGCTTCCTCGATGGCTGTCACCTTGGGACCCCATCTTCTATTGGGTAGACTTCTTAGGATTTTTCGCACATCTCTTCATGGGAAATCTTTCTACCCGGAGATTTGAAGTCGTTTGTAATCTCGATGAAGCGTATAAACATCCGAGTGATGTTTTCTTTTGGCTCCATCTTGAACAGCTCGTATTTATGAAGATATTGACTTATCTTCACTTGTCTTACTTTGCTTGTTCCTCACATGCGTTGACAAGAGTGTCCCACACATCTTTGGCCGTGTCACAAGCCGACACTCGTTGTCTTCTTTTAAGCTAATGGCGCACATCGGGATGTTCATTGCTTTAATGTTCTTTCCAAACTTTTCTTCCTCTTCGATGGTGTACTCGAACTTTGCTTTAGGCACAACTCTTGTATCTTCCATCTTCATTGGAATGTAATTGCCTTCTTGTACGATGTTCCAGTACATCTTCATCGTTGTCCAAGCAGAAGCATTCCATTAGCTTCTTCCAAGTGCACGAAATTTGATCCTTTGAACTTTGGTGGTCTGCTGGAAGATCTTCTTTCATCTAACTCTCCATTGTTCTAAGCCATCCGATCTTTAGACATTTAGGTCGTTAGACCCTTTCCGAAAGGCTAGGCTCGATACCAATTGAATGTTTGCTCTTGGAGAGTCTTGGTCACCCTATAGGGGGTGAATAGGGTGATGACGAAATTTTAACAAACATTGAAGATTTAAGCTTGAAATGAATAATCAAGACAATCCGAGTCTAGATTGGAGTCGAAAAGTATGAACTTAGATTTACATGGAAACCCTCCAAGGGCGAGAAAACCATGACCAGTGCTAATCCAAACACCAAGTCAAATCCACTATTTTGAATCCACAAAATACAGTAGATCGACTCAACCAGAATTGTTCCCTTAGACAATTCTTTACAAAGTTTTCCTAAACTCAAAAGTTCCCTTATGTGATCTAGTACTTCCTAACCGAGGTAACCTTTATAGCTAGGGACAAGCTGAGCTAAGTTAACCGTGACAGCTCAGTCAAGGGACCTTACTTAGAGAGTAAGAAAGAGTATGTAACTGATTATAAGACTTTACAACTCAAAAAGTATTAAATACGAGACTTGGAGTTGTAAGAAGATTGAATGAGTATTATACAAAGAGATATAATTTCAGCAATGTGTTTCGGCAATCTTCAAGTCTTAAGAGTTGGCTTCTATTTATAGATGGGGAAATTTAAACCAATAATGGAAGAACAAAACTAGATATGACTCCGAGGAGAGTCCGAGTCTAGATTGAACTCGGAAAAGTACTAACTCGGAAAGTTACGTGGAAACCCTCCCGGGGCGAGAAAACCATGGACAAGTGCTAATCCAAGCACCAAGTCAAATCCACTATTTTGAATACACAAAATACAGATCGAAGGCCTCAACCAGAATTGCTTCCTCGGACAATTCCTTACAAAATTTTCTAGACTTAGAAATTCCCTTATCTCGATCTAGTATTTCCTAACCGAGGTAACCTTTACGAGTTAGGGACAAATGAGCTTAGTTAACCCTTACAACTCAGTCAAGTGACCTTACTTAGAAAGTAAGAATGAGTGTTTGTAACTAATTACAAGACCTTATAATTCGAAAGATGTTAAGTACGAGTTGGAGTTGTATGTAGAAGAATGAGTATGAAAACAATGACTTTTGCTTAAGTACGTGTATTGACGAGTTGGTTCAAGCAATCTTCAAGTCTTTAGAATTGGCTTCTATTTATAGATAACCAAGCGAGACTAGCCGTTGTGATAGTCTTCGATTGGAAGTTCTTTGTGATCGTTGCGATGATTTTTCTAAGTCACTCGGAAAATATCCGTTGAGGTGTGATCGTTCGGCAACGGCTCTTGACTCCTTTAGAAGTCCCAATCCACTAGTGGTGTCCGAAAAGTAGGGTGGAAACCACCGTTAAACTTAGTGTTACTGATTTTCTGTTTTAGAAACGGACAACCCCGACACAATGTCTAGGCCTAGGTCGAAGTAAGAAAAGCCTTGTCCGCTCGTGATTTGACATCTTGAAGTCGAGTTACTTTTGTAATTCAAAAGTAGGATAACCTTGTTTGAATAACCTACAAAAGTAAATCAATTTGGTTCTCAAAGTATAAAATACTTTGGTCCAAGATTAGACAAAGATAATAATTTAATTAAAATAATTAAGTGCGTAATTATCCGAGTCCTCAAAGAGTGGAATTTTCCGAGTCTAATATCCATTATACTCAAATTCCATCCGAGTTAGTCTAAAAGTAAAGCAAGTCGGATAAAGAACATCAAAGTGGAAAAACTTGATCTAGACTACCAATGTTCAAAACAAGTATGTTGACTTAGAAAGATGAATTAACACAATAATTCAATTAAACTTAGATCATGAAGTCGGACTTGAGTTTATGCACATTAGAGCAAGTGTTTGAACATGCAATATATCTTAGTGTTGTCTAAGTGACTCGGAATTGTGTGCGAACAAGTGAATGCTTTCTAAGTCGGTCGAATCAAGTGAGAACATATGCAATAGTTTCAGTAACAATCGAAAAGATTCTATATCACTCGTAAAAGCTTCTAAGACACTTAGAATGACTTGTAATCAAAACCTTATCGGAGAAGAAGTCTTATACCCGATTCCTTGATGGAACTCAGAATGATGTATATATAAAGTCCGAGTCTTCAACAGAGATAAAGACGACCTTATCGAAGCCGAGTTTAAAAAAGCCAAAAGAGAAGGACCGAGGAAACTCATAATGAAACAACTCGGAACAAACCAACTCAAATGCTCGTGACTCAAAATGAACAAAGTCAAGAGCCAGCTCGAATATCGAAGAACAAGCTAATGCGGAGACTCAAGAACATCAACCAACCGAAGATCGAGCAATTCAACCAACAAACTTGGTTAATCGGAGAACAGGTAGAGCATTCAAATATGCATCCAAGTAACCCACCGAAAACATACTTTCGATATCAACATTGGGGTAAGAACTCGTTCTTCTTTGCAAAATTTGTGTGCATTTTCTGGATTCATCTCATTAACATAACCCAAAAATGCACTAGAGGCCATGCAAGAAGAGCTTAATCAATTTGAAAGAAACCAAGTTTGGACTTTGACCAAACGACCTTCTAACTATCTAGTGGTAGGAACCAAATTGGTTTTCAACAACAAACTGGATGAGGAAGGGTTAGTAGTCGAAATAAGGCCGGACTTTTTCTGAGGGTTATAACTAAGAGGAAGGAATTGATTGTGGGGAAACCTTTGCACTCGTTGCTAGGATTGAGGCAATCAGAATTTTCTTAGTATTTGCATCTAGTATGAACATCAAGCTTTATCAAATGGATGTCAAATGTGCTTTTCTCAATGGTTTTATTCAAGAAGAGGTTTATGTTGAGCAACCCTCTAGATTTGAAAACTCGGAATTTCCAAATCACGTTTTCATGTTACAAAAGGCTTTATATGGTCTTAAACAAGCTCCAAGACCTTGGTATGAAAGATCGAGTCTGTTTCTTGGTTGAAAATGGTTTCAAAAGTGGTTAGATTGACAAAACTATTTTTACAAAAACCAAGGGGAGAGATTTTCTTATCATTCGGATTTATGTTGATGATATCATTTTTAGAGGTACTTATGAAACTCTATGCCAAGAGTTTTTGAGTTAATGAGATAGGAGTTCTAAATGAGTATGATAGGAGAACTCAATTTATTTCTTGGTCCGCAAATCAAACAAGACAATGATGGCAACTATGTCCATCAATCTAAGTATACCAATGAGTTATTGAAGAAATACAAGCAACAAGATGTGAAGCATGCAACAACACCTATGAGTAGAAGTTTAAAACTAGACTCAAACGTAAAGTTGTAGATCGAAACTCTACCGAGGATTATTGGATCTCCACTCTATCTCACATCTAGTAGGCCGGATATCATGTTCGATGTCCTGTCTTTGTGCAAGATTTAAAGCTAATCCAAAAGAATCACATCTCACTTCGGTGAAGAGAATTTTTAGATATCTTGCAAGGACTCGGAATCTTGGTCTATGGTTTTGAAAAGACTCAAACCTAACTCTTACTAGATACTCGGATGCTGATTATGTTGGATACAAGGTTGATAGAAAGAGCACAACTGCCGGCATTCAAAGAAACAGAACTTAATTGCTCCATCAACTGCCGAGGCTGAGTATAATGCAGCTGGAGCTTATCGTGCTCAAATTCTTTAGATCAAGCAACACTTGAAAGATCTTGGATTGTCAATTACATCAATCCCACTCAAGTGTGATAATCGAGTGCAATCAGTATCACTAAGAATCCACTTCAAGCACTCAAAGACTAAGCATATTAAGGTCGGTATCATTTTCCGACGGACCATTCCGAGAAATGTGATATTGAACTTGAATTTATTCCTACTAAGTTTCAATTAGCTGATATTTTCACTAAGCCTCTTAGTGAGGATCGGTTTTGTTTTATTAGGAATGAGCTTGGCATGAATAATACATGATTGTGTAATTTATTGCATGAATTATTCTTACATGATTATGTGTTATATGATTTGATAATGAGTAGATCAATTGAATCAAAATGAAACCGAGCTATGAGTTATTAGCTCTTTGAGTGTTCATAGTCACTCGAAAAGATACTGAGTTAGACTCGGTTCATGAGTAAAATGGACATCAAAATCCTAAGGTCATCTCTAAATAAATAGGGAATCTCCAAAATGTTTTTGAAACCTCTTTCTTCTTTCTCTCTCGTCACGCGTTTCAATCAAAAGAAACTAGCCATTGGAAAAAAGTCTGTTGGAAAACTAGCCATTACGAGTGCGAAGCACGACACAATGGTCCGAGAACGCTACTTGGTAATCGAGTCGAAAAGAAGGTTGAAAGTCTCTTTTTCGCTGTAAATAGCACCCCTTCGGTTTCTTTTTTCACTTTACCCACTCGCTTACTTGCCATCTTTGCTGGAAACACTACCGTTTACTTGCTCTCTGTCTCTGTCTCTCTCTCTCTCTCTCTCTCTCTCTCTCTCTTAATTCTTAACTCTCTTTGTTCTCTCTACTCAAATCTCTCTCTCATTTCATTATCTCTTGTGCTACACTCTTTCAAAATGTCTGAAGAGAGGAATGCTTAAAAAGGAGGGTCAACCACAAAGAAAGCTCGAACCAAATTAAAGACCGAGGCTATCGAAGAAGGTACCTCGGATTCACCTATGTGCTTTGTCACCTAACACTTCACATTGGATGAAAAATTCTTCTCTTCTACTTCTCTTTCTTAGTTGCCACACATCAGGAACACCTGGTGTGTACAAGTACTTGTGTTTTTGCGACTACATTTATCTAGAACTTGTGTTTAAGTTCTACTCAAATATGCCAATCTCCGAAGGTGTCTATCTTCCGTCATTTAAGAGAAGGTTATTGGAATCAATCTCGCTCTTCTACAAACTTTTCAATGTCAAAACTCTTTTTCTCAATTCCAACCCCGTACGCTTCACAAAAATCGCTGATGATTTCTTTGGTAAGTACGCTAAAGAAGTTCCCAAGTCACATAAAAACTTCTCCGTGACTCGGATCAAATCTAAAGTGAGACTTCTTTGCTTCATCATGATGAAGACCTTCTTTTCTCATCATTCTAACAAGGAGAATCCCAACTCTAAGATTCTCAAAGCTCTTTTCACATTTTTGAGGGCTACGAAGTAGACCTCTTCCCTGCTATTCTCGAGCGAATGGCAACCGTGCTCGCTCATTCTAAGAAGTCAACTCTTTTCCTATCGGGCCTCTTCGACGGCTCTCTTCAACCAAGTCAAGGTCCCTCTTCCTCTCGACCCCAAAGCATGCGTTTGAGCTACCTCCTCCTCCTATTAAGACTCGGAGTCCACCAGTGGCACCCCTTCGACTATTGGACCTTCACGCTTCTTAACCTGCTCCTTCTGCTGAAGTGTTTACTAAACCGGTAAACAAATTTGCTTCTTTGACCGGGGATTTTCAAGCCGTCTAAAAATCATCAAATCTTTTATTCCAAACTTGGTTTTGCTCCGGAAAACCACACAGTCTCAAATTCAAGAGAACCAAGAGCTAATATTTGAGTTGAAGGGGATCATCCAAGAACAACGAGATCGGATCCGACACTTCCAAGAGTGCAAATCCAAAGTCGGCGAGGACTCCAAAACGTCCGATACTTCTTAGGTGTCCTCCAGCCCAGTTAAGTCAACTTCAGCTGAAGCCGAAGCCGATGAAAAAGCCGAGGAAGAAGCCAAGGCCAATGAAGGAGAAGCCGAGGAGAAAGAAGATAAAGTAGAAGACACTAAGGAAAAATAAGAAAAAGAAGGACATATGGCTACTCGAACCCGAGGGCCAAGGCACAAAAGAACTAGAGCCGATTTCCTCCAATCATGTTCTAAGCGACTCGAAGAGACCGACAATGTAGGTCGGTGAAATGCCTCTGCCTCATAACCACGACCAAGAATCTGTCTTTGAGGTGAAGTTCTGCAGCCTCCTCGCTCATCTCGGTCAACACAAGCTTAAAGGCAAAGGCGCACTTGCTCGTCCCTCGTCCTCTAGACAACCTTCTCTTACTTCTTAGTCTTCTTAATTTTTTTAAACTCAATTTTTTTTTTATCCAACATCTAATGTACTTTTCTCGCTACTTTCCCCTATTTTTGATGAAATGCATAAGGGGAGAAAAATAAAAAGTTAGATGTTTGGTTTAGGGGAGTTCTTTTCTCTTTTGTCTAATTTTATCTATTTTATTTGTGTTGTGTATATATGTTTTTGAGCAATGAATGAATTTTCTTTTTCCGAGCACATTTGTTTCGAGTTACATTTTTTTTTTTCAATCATCTCCGATACTTGACTCTTTAACATATCCGCTCCGACTACAACTCTTGCTTTGATTCATTATCAACAATCCTGTTATGTTATGATCTAAGTCGCACGTTATAAGGTTCTTTTAAGAATATATTTCTTTTTGCTCGATCAATTCGATATGAAAACTTACTTTTGAACTAACAAGTTTCTATCTGAAGTATGGGATGCATTTCATCAAAAAGGGGAGATTGAAGACTCGGGTATAATTGTTTATCTCTCTTAGGTTTTGATTCTAACTCATTCGAGCCTTTTAGAAACTCTTATATATGTTTTCATTCTGTTCGGACCGGCTCGAAAGCACTTCATTGGATATTTCTTACTTGCGCTTCCGGCCCACTTAGACATCACTCGGAACCATCGCATGTTCAAATAATTTCTCTAACTCATTTATTCCGAACACTCACTTTGCACTTCAAGTTAAAATAAATTACAATGTTAATTCTTTGTTCTAAGTCGGGTTATTTCCTGGAGAATTATTTGAATGAATCAAGTTCATGCTTACTGCCGATTTAATTTCAAACTTGATCTTTTAAGGATTGACTAAAAGTGTAATCTAGTCTTAATGGATATTAGACTAAAAATTTTCATTATTTTAGGCCAAAGATAATTAAGCGAGTTAATGACATTGATTTAATGATTATCCGTGCGTGATCTTGGACCAAAGTATTTTATACTTTGAGAACCAATGTGGTTTGCTTTTGTATGTTATTCAAACAAGGCTAATCTACTTTTGAAATATAAAAGCAACCAGACTTCTAGCCTTTAAACACCATCAAACAAGATTTAGCTACTTCGGACATGACTCGGACACCATGTCGGGGTTGTTTGTTTTCAAAAATGGAAAACTCCAACTCTAGGTCTAATGGTTATTTCCACCTCGGTTTTCAATCGATACTAGATGATTGGACTTTCGTTTGGAGCCAAGAGCAATTGCACAACGTTCACATCCGAGCAGATCTCTTCGAGTGACCGAGTCCACGAGACTTGAAAATTGCTAATAATTGCCGAATTTATTGTAGAACCAATTCGTTGGTCTCATACTCACTCAATCTTCTACTTACAACTCCAACACTCGTATTTCATATTTTATGAGTTGTAAAGAAAGTCTTGTAATCAGTTACATTCTTTTCTTACTTTCTTTATAAGTCCCTGTACGGAGCTATAAGTGTTAACTCAGCTTCAGTGGTCCCCGATTGTAAACGTTAACTCAATCGGGAAGTATTAAATTAGATAATGGAACTTCGTAGTCTAGGAAAATCTTGTAAGGAATTGTCTAAAAGAACTATTCCGGTAAGAGCCAATCGTTTGTAATTGAGGATTCAATTAGTGGATTTGACTTGGTGCTTGAATTAGCATTGTCCATTATTTTCCGCCCCAAGAGGGTTTCTACGTACTTCGTTTGTCTATATTCATAAGTCCAATCTAGACTCTAAATATGTTTTTGCTAAGTTATGTGCAAGAAGAGTTCAATTTTATTTAAATTTCTTAATCACCCTATTCACTTCCCTCTAAGGTGACTTAGTCTCTCCAAGAGCAAGTCCTCAATTCTCAAAGTATAAAAATATTTTTGTCTAAGATTAGGCACACATAACAATTAAATCAGAGCAATTAAGTACGTAGTTATCTTTGGCTTAAAAGAGTGCGATTTTCTAAGTCTAATATCCATTAGGTTCATATTACATCGTGAGTCACTCGTTAAATGATCAAGTTAGAAAGAACGAAACATCATAATACATGAACTTGATCCAACAAATAATTCTCCATAAATAAACCGACTTAAAAATAAAGAATTAACATTGTAATTCATTTTAAACATGGAATACAAAGTCGAGTGCTTAGAATAAATATGTTATAGAAATTATTTGATCATGTTATAATTCTAAATGATGTCCGAGTGGGTCACAAGTAGAGTTGAGTGATATGCAAGATTGTGCTTTCTAAGTGGGTCAGAATGAAATGAAAATATAGATAAAGAATTATATTAAGCTTAAGAATAAGCTAGAATCAAAACGTAAGAGAGGTAGAGAGCTATACCTAAGTGTTCACTCTCATCTCTAATGGTTTCCCATTGTATCGTTTTGTTCTGCTAAGCCATCTTTTTATTAGAGTTAATTTTAGGGAGTACGGGGATTTGTCGAACCATAGAGATGGAGCCAAATTGAGATTAGATTATAAAACACGACTTAAAGAGTTAAAATGGGAAATTTAAACTATCCTAAACTAACATTAACTCAAAACTCATTACCTACAAATTAAACTGAATATTTAAAAATCATAAAGTAATAGCATTAGTTTCAACAACAGCAAATACTAGCAAAGGAACCTAAATCGGAACGCGGTAATAGCAAATACTATGAACGAAATCAGAATCCAACTAACAGTAGTAAAAGTGAAAAAATCAAAAATCAGGGAACAAAGATTATACCAGAAAGAATCGAATGTCCATGGTGCAATTCCATAAAATTCATAATCCATCTTCGAATAATCGAATGTCCAGATTCAGTAAAACAATAATCCAAGATCGAAATCAAATTTGGTGCAATTCCAAGATTGAAAATCAAAACTTGCAACTGAATTTCAGAAAACAAAACCTAAAATTCGAAAACCAAAGCTAGAAATTTGAGAGATTAATTCTGAAATTTTAAAAACTAAGACTAACAATTGAAGAACAACAATCTTAAGAACTAAGAATTTAAAAGCTTGGACCTAATTGGCCGTTTTCGGCAGGCCTGTCACACGACCGTCCATCCCAACCTCCTCATTCTGTGCTTTGCTTCTTCGCCTTTTATAACCTCCATCTCTTCTCTGGGTCTGCTCTTCTAGCTTCGCTTAGGACACGAAATATCCGAAAGGAGATACAGTTTGAGGTGATAGAGAAGTCTGGTTTTGTGCAGCCGCTGACCCAAAGAAGAAAGGTAGAGTTCAATTAAGGAAGGGGATTTTGGGTTTGCTGGGTATCAGTCAGAGGGGATACGGACGAAACAGCAGCGACGGGATACCGACCCAACAACATCGAGAAAGAGGAGCAAGAGCTTTTGAGGGGGATCTTAAGTTACATTCTTGGAGGAAGACTAAAGATTAGGGATAGAGAGTTAGAGACGGAGACGAGTCTTTGGACAATAACAACTGGCTTGGATAGCGAGAGCTTCTGTCGTGGTTATGGAAAGCCGAAGATGGGGAAGATGATGGTTACTGTTTGGGTCTGGGAAAGGAGATGAGCAACGTGATGCAGAGGGAGTTTTGGGGGCTAGGGTTTCAGTTAGGCAAAGGGAGGTTTAGGTGAATGAGGGAGAAACGGGTATGTGAAGAAAAGAGTCGTGTGGTAGCAAGGGAAAAAGGACAGGGTGGTTTTGGGCTTGATCAAGGCCATTTCCAACAAATAATCTAAATCTTATGTTTTTCATCTTTTCTTATTATTTCTCGGTATTTATATATTTCGTACAAAAATAATACAATTCAAATTAAAATCTTTAATTTACTAATTATTACAAAAAAATAAGTTGTAAAAGGTATTAAAAATATCATAATTTTGGACTCAACACCACGCTTGGGCTATCCGAAAGAAAAAGGGATTTTTGGGCCGATCCAAGGCAAAAGGTTATTTATTTGGTGTTGGGGGTTTTTGTCGTTTATTGGCTTCGTCGTACAAATCAAACTCGATCCGTGATCTAAATCTTCTAACAGGACTCGGGATTTCATCATGGGGCCTATAATAAATTATAGAAGCAATGGAGATAAGGGACATCACTTTTTAGGTGTCTACAACTCGGAGACTCCAATTTTTGCTTTAATTCTCCAATATTGCATCTCGGCTAGTTAAGATTGAAAAAATAAAAAAGGATTCTGGATCCGCTTGCCGGGCTAGAGGTCGAGGCCGAGTTCCTCGCCCGTGGCCCCTAGCTAGCATCACCGACGGCCAGTGCTTGCTTCGGCCAACACCGAGTAATCGTAGGTGTGGCTCGAGTCCAAGCCGGTGTTTTCACACTAGTTTGGCCCTTGATCCTCATGGCAAAAACAAAACCCTAATTTTTATTATTTTTCTTATAAGAAATAATATCCCGCGACTTCTAAAAATAATTTCTAAAATAAAATAATTAATAAAATCGCCACTCAGTATAATTTAACTCGTTTAAATTTGATTTAATAAAATTCGGATATCTAAATAAGAGGTTCATCCCACATTCTAAAATTCATCTTCAAAAACCTAAAATCATTTCCACTTTTAATAACCCAACGCCAAGCCATGAGAAAGCTCGGTTGGGTCCCCGACCATGGTTCCTACGAGTGGCGACTCCACTAGGGATAAATCACTTATTAAGATGACGAAACTTGAAAATTTGAATAGTGAGTTTTAATAATGTATTTGCATTAGGCATCCTACGTTTAGCAACCCTTGACCATAGTTTATTTACGTTACGGGACCATTAGGTTTTACCCCTTGTTAAACACTTACGGTAAGAGGCTCCCACTCGTATCCGAGGTGGCCCCAACTAGGCTTGATTACCAACAGAGGCGATACGTTTTCCCTCATAGCACACGCTCTTGGCTTATCGAGAAGCACCGAGGATTCAAAGCATTTTTCTTTCCGTGCACCCCACGGAAGACTAAATTCTCGGACTACGAGTCACCATGTATCCTACGTAGTTTTAACCCTCTTTTGACCATAAATATTTTACTATTAGGTGGCACCTTGTCTCTCATTTCCTTGCTTGGACGAGTGTGATTGTTTTAATCTTCTACTTGTGAGCCTTTCGGGATAGGTGAGGAGTGCTAATTGGCCCTTGCATGGGTGCAAATAAAATACCATATAAAGTTCCTAGAGTCGGTCTATTATGTGCATGTATAGCCGAAGTCAAATTACCTTTTCCTACTAGGTTGATCCATTACTTGCATTTCCGAGTCATAGCAAAATTTCCTTTAGGCGGTCCAGGTAGCCACGACCAGTCGATCCGGAAGGGTCTTACCAAGGCTCCTTCTATCTATTTAGTCAGCTGGTCTTTAGGCTTTGACCTCTTTTATTTTTCTGCATTTCCATTTTCTATATTTCATTTAGCCAAATAAACTTCATCTCAAGTTAGGTGAGTATGTTCTCCATTTTTAATTTTCATTTAGCCAAATCGAATTCATCTCAAATTAGGCTAGTCCATTTTTACATTTCCATATTCCATTTATCCAAATAAAATCCATCTTAAATTAGGAGAGGCTATTTTGCATTTTCATTTTCCATTTAGCCAAAATAAAATTCATCTCTCATTAGGAATAATTATCTATGCATTTCAATTATGCATTAGCCAAATCATAAAGTACTCCAAAATTAAGTCACAAGCATCATTGCGTACATTCTATTCATCGCTGCATTCCTTATATACATCAAAATTAAAAGCATTTTCAGTCTCTTCGGGTCTTACACTTAAGTTGCTTCCTCTCAAAAGTGGTATTCTTTCACATGGTCCTAAGCCACATCCTTTGGGCTGTAGAATAGGGAAGTCTATCGTAATTGAGTATCGCTCGGAATCCAAGCTCCAAAAGGTTAAAACACCTCCACAAGGAGTCGGACACATCTTCTCCCCGCTCTGCTCAAGGGTCTACACCGGTGTGATATACTTTGGTGCATACCACACCAGTTCAATTCATTTTTCATCATAGGACGAGTAATTAAAAAGAATCCCCCACCAATGAAAGGTGAAGGTTTGCTCGGGAGAGTCCGAGTCACCCTAGAGGGGGTGAATAGGGTGATAGAAAATTCTTCGCGAAAACACACTCTTTTGACGAGAAAAGAGGCAAAGACAGTTTCGAGTCTAGACACGAGGGTCAGAAAAGATTGGACTCGAAAGCAATGAATCGGAATAAATAAGCACGAGTAAGGGCATGTCGAGTCTAGAATGAACTCGGAAAGAGAACACGAGATATTTTACGTGGAAACCCTCCCGGGGCGGAAAACCACGGCCCGTGTCAATCCGGACACGAAGTCAAATCCACTATTTTGAGTTCACAAAATACCGTGAATCGATCGAACCCGAGTTGCTCCCTTGGACAACTCTATACAAGTTTTCCTAGACTCGAAGTTACCTTATCCGATCTAGTACTTCCTAGCCGAGATAACCCTTACAGCTTAGGGACAACTAAGCCGAGTTAACCCTTACAGCTTAGTCAAGGGACCTTACAAAGAATGTAAGAAGAGTTTGTAACTAAGTACAAGACCTTACAACTCGGAGAGTAATGAATTACAGAGTTGGAGTTGTAAGTGGAAGATTGAAAGAAAATACAATGACTTTGAGCAAGTATATGTATAAGCGATATGTTCGGCAACCTTCAAGTCTTGTGAAGTGGCTTCTATTTATAGATGACTAGGCAGAGTAGCCGTTATCTTCATCTCGCTGACCGAGAGTCCTCTCGTGACCGTTGATAGAAGCTTTCGAGTCACTTAGAAAGTATCCGTTGAAATATGGACGTTGGACAACGGTTTAACTCTCTTGGAAGTCCCAAAACCATCGGTTGTGTCTTGAAAAATGAGGTGGAAACCACCGTTAGGCATGGCGTTCCAGGTTTTCCGGATATGGAAGCGGACAGCCTTCGACACAATCTTTTGGGACTAAAGCGGAGAAGGTGAAAAGCCATATCTCGCTGGTGATTTGACGTTTTGAAGCTAGGTTACTTTTGTAGTTTGAAAAGATATCCTCGATTGAATAACCTACAAAAGTAAAACACCTTTGGTTCTCAAAGTATAAAATACTTTGGTCCAAGGTTAGACACGAGATAATAAAATAATTATGATAATTAAGCAATTGATTATCCGAGTCGAAAAGAAATGGAATTTTCTGAGTCTAAAATCCATGATACTCGGAATTCCATAAGACTTAGTCTTAAGCAAAGAATCAAGTTCTATAACGAATATCGAGTGGTAAAGACTTGATATAGACTAAGTAGAGAGAACTACGAATGCCGACTATGCGAACAATAGAATAGATACCCATAAGTCGGATTACGAGTGAGAAACGGCGGAATACTTGGTATATTCGAGATGCGATTAATTTGAGTGAGAGTGAACTCGGAATAAAGAACCGGTTTTCGAGTCGCTAACCGAAAGCGATAAAAGACATAAGTGAGGGCCGAATCACTTAGAGAAAATATTATTTTACTCAAGTAAGTTTCTAAGACACGAGAGAATGCCTTGGAATCAAAACTCTATATGAATAACATCGTTATACCCGATTCCTTTTGCATGACTCAAAAAGATATTGAGCAGATGTCCGAGTCTTCAAAAGGAACACCGGAACAATCCCTATCCTTTCTTTGCTTAATGAAAATTAAGCCAGGGTGGAAGCTCGGATAGATGGTAAGGATCGGAAAATAAAGTCTATATCAAGCGATCTTAAGGATGTCATAAAAGCCATTGAGGATAGTAAGAGGGATTAGGAAGAAGAACGATTAAGAAGAGGAGGAGGATTTCTTCCACCTCTACCTAGTCGATCTTATCCAAGCAGTCCTAAGCATGAATCCAAGCCTCGATCCGATACACATATAGATCGAGATAGAACGGATGTTAAAGGGGTCATCCATGTTCGTGATCAGTACTTTGATCACAAGGGATTCACTTCAATCCCCAAACGGAAACTACCCCTTACTTTTACCATGCCTGATATCAAATTTTGAGGTTCCGAGAATCCCCATCACCATGTTCGCAACTTCTTAGGAGCAATGACTCTTAAGAACATAGCAGAAGACACTTACCATATCATCTTTCAATGGACTTTCGATACCGATGAAATGAAGTTGTACAACGCGGTTAACCCATGTAAGGTCACCACCTAGTCTATCTCCTCCGAACAGTCCTATAACACTAATTTACGAGTTACTCTTAGAGACTTGGACTTGATCAAGCAAAGTGAGAAAGAAAGCTTTACGGACTTTCTCACCAAATGGAAAGCAAAGATTGCCTACATGGTAGACCGACCATTCGAGAAGAACCACGTCAAGATCATCATAAAGAACCTTCGACCTGCCTACAATCGGAATCTCAAATTCCTAACAATGATGAATTTCTCAACCCTTAGAGAGGTCGGCATGCTGATAGAAGAAGAGCTTACTACCACGACCACAAAAGTCATGACTAGGTATATCAATCCAAAGATAAGAAAACCTCCGAGTCAAGGCAACAATAGCGAGGTGCGAGATGTCAATGCCTCCATAGGTATAATAACTATACTCCTATCGATACTACCTATGCTCAAGCCCTTGACTGTCTATTGGCTAAGGGTAAGATAGAATTGCCACCCATAAGGATAGAATTAGAAATCGCAAAACAGTCTAAAAATTGGGACATAATGGTCAACTCCCTCTTCCTAAGGCCGCTCCGAAATCGAGTAACCATAAGAATCCTTTTAGCGGTACTTTAGCTATTTTCGTTGATCCCATTCCAGGTTAGTGGGATCCGTCTATCTTCATTCAAGATATTGATGAGTCCAAACCATTTCTTAGTTGGCCTCTTTAGATCTAGAAGTCCATGGGTTATGGGTAAGTGATGAAAACATGTCTACAAAACTAGAAACAATAGTGACGACAATGACGATGACTTACGGGGCACACCACCCTTAGAAGAAGAAGACTTACGTGGAGAACCTAAGGGTCCAGAAATGAAATTCCTTATTAGATCCGGATGGCATATTGCATCCATGGGTCCACAACAGACTCATAAAGCCCCAACAAAACTTGAAGCTGTTAAAGAAGAAGACCCAATCCTAAAACAACTTGAAAAATTAAAAGCCGACATTTCAATATGGAAACTCATATCTACTTCCCAAAAACATATACGAGACTTCGATTGATGCACTTAGCAAGATTGAAGTCTCCCTGAAACCACACCCGAGGAAATATGTAGGATTTGTCAATAGTGGGGATGGAACCATTACGTTCGATTAAAAGGATCTCCCTGAAGGAGGCGCTACACACGACAATGCTTGTTTATTTAATGGTAACTTGCATCAACAAGTTCATTCCCTTAGGACGGATCAGCTGTAAATGTTTCCTATTGGAGGACCGCCAAAAGGTTAGGAATCAAAGAGCAATAACTCTACGAAACAGATCTGTCCATCTCTAGGCTTTTGACAATTCTAAGAGAACATTCTTAGGAATGTTGACCTCACGGATCAATGTAAGGAAGTAGTAAAGAACATTGACTTCCAAGTCCTAGATATTCCAACTACGTTCAATCTGTTTCTAGGACGCGCTTGGTTGCATGATCATCAAGTAGTGCAATCTACACTACACTAAAAGGTAAAGATGATCATCAAGGGATAGGTCATAACCGTTAACAGGGACAATCTATGTGCTACTATCACCTCTAAAGAATCCGTGGTTGAAATTGAACACGACATTAATGACAAGGAACTCTATGGATTTGAGACTGTCCCTCCCTTAAACAAGGATGAAACACCTCTTAACTTTAATCCTTATGGCAACCCTAGCTTCCAGTTGATGCTTTGGAAGAAGGGTAATTTTCTAGGTCTAGCTGCAGGTAAAAGGGAAAACACCCTATATTTCCACCCTTGAACCCACTAATAATTACAAATTCGGGCTAGGTTATTAACCTACGGCTAAGGAAATAGCCGAAGCCATGTGGGAATTTTAAACTACGAGGACTGCACCTCACACAATCCACTCCATCTAGCCCTTTCCTCATATTCTCAATGGACAATTCCTTAAAGAAGGGGATAATTTCCCTACTATGGTTTTCCTGAGCCCTACAACCTCAAAGTGGAGGGTATTCCGGTACTGGCCTAGAGAAGGCACCTTACCTCCTAGGAAAGGGATAGTCCACCCCGAGTCGACCATCCTAGCTGGGAATAACATCTTCGGTCTACTATTCGGATATGAGAAGAATCTAGAGGAGAATTTGGTCTCGGTACTGTCTCTAGCCATGTCACACCCGCAGTTTGATCCGTCTATATTCATCACCGACGCCAACGATGAAGGGTCCAAGCACGTTACTTGGATTGATGCCGAGGAAGGCCGAGAATTCACCATTAGCTTAGGAGCGCATCCCTTTCTTGCGTCTAGTATAAGGGCTTTTGTTTCTCTCCCTATTGCTTCTAGTTCTTTTTGTAATTTTGTTGTTCCCAATTCAAGCATCTTTTGTCTCCGAGTTTGATGTACTCATTTCTTCATTCAATAAAATGAACCTTTCCGCTTACTCATTGCGTCTTCCTCTTTTCAATTGTTTTGTCACTAATGATGAATAAGAAATCCCTAAAGAATTAATAAAAGTTATAGAAGATCATAAAAATTGCTCACCAATAATAGAGGAAACAATAACAATTAATCTAAGATTAGTTCATTAACCCTAAGGAGTTAAGATTGGGAAAACACTCGGATCCGGAAGAGTGGAAGCAATTTACTTTGCTCCTTTCATAGTTCATAGATGTCTTTGTATGATCCTACAAAGATATGCTAGAGATATATCCAAGTATAGCAGAACATAAAATTCCACTTTACAAGGACTCTAAGCCAATGAAGCAAAAGCTCGGGAGGATGAAACCTGAGTGGGCATTGAAGATTAAGGAAGAAGTCTAGAAAGAGTTAGAGGCTCGGTTTATCAGCGTAGTTCACTATCTTTAATTGGTAGCAAACATAGTACCGGTTCGAAGAAGGACGGTAGGGTTCGAATGTGTGTCAACTTTTGGGATTAAAATAAAGCAAGTCTTAAAGATGATTTCTCGCTGCTCCATATCAACATTCTTGTACATAACACAACGGGATATGCTCTACTTTTGTTTATGGACGGTTATGCTGGCTACAACCATGTGAAGATGGCCAAAGAGGACATGGTGAAGACGACCTTCATCACTTAATAAGGAACGTACTATTACGTGGTGATGCCATTTAGGCTCAAGAATGTTGGTGCAGCGTATCACGAGACAACTACAATGTTATTACACGACATGATCCACACAAAAGTCGAACTCTATGTGGATAACATGATGATCAAGTCCAAGGATAGGGCAGGGCACGTACCCAACCTTATAAAATTCTTTGAAAGATTGACAAAATACAACATGCACCTTAATCCTCAAAAGTGTGCCTTTGGGGTAACCTCAAGCAAGTTGTTAGGCTATGTTGTCGGTCTTAGAAGAATTGAAGTTGATGCATCCATGATCAAAGCTATTTAGGAGACTCCACCATCGAAGAAAGAGAAGGAGATACAAGAATTCCTGGGACGTTTACAGTACATTAGTCATTTCATATCAAAATTGAGTAGGGTTTGTGAACCCATTTTCAAGAAGTCGAAGAAAGGATCCGAGCCCATTTGGTGTACCGAGTACTAAAAAGCATTCAAGAAGGTTAAGGAGTATCTAGCTAACCCTCTAGTACTAGTTCCACCTTAACAAGGGAAACCTTTACTTTTGTACCTGGCCACAATAGAGACGGCCATGAGGGCCATGCTAGCTCAACGAGATGGAAAGGAAGAGTCCTCGTTATATTATCTTAGCACGAAATTCTTAGATTACGAGAATAGATACACGCCAGAGAGAAGACATTGCTGGCGGTAGTCTAGGTTACCAAGAAGCCGAGGCACTACATTTTGGCTCACACGATACATGTCGTGGCACCGATGGATGCCATTAAATATATCCTTCAACGAACCAACTATTAGCGAGCAAGATAGCAAGATGGATTGTCATGCTTGTCGAATTTGAATCGAAGTATGTCCCTCAAAAGCGATCAAAGTAAGGGTAGTGTCAAAATTCCTAACTTATTTACCTATAATTAAATCGCAACCCAAACACCTCCATTTTCCAAACAAAAATATCTTAATACGGAGGTGGACATTTGGATAATGTAGTTTGAGGGTGCTTCCAATTAGAAGGGCTTTGGACTAGAGATTCTTCTTATCTCGCCGGAGGAGAACATAGTTAAATTGGATTTCGAGGTCACCAACAATGCCACATAGTATGAACCATACATTATGGGACTTATGGCCGCAATAGAGATCGAGGGCAAGAACATAAGGGTTTTCGGTGATCTGCAGTCCGATCATTAATCAGATTGCGCAAAAATGGAAGGTACATAGTGAAGCCTTGGCACCCTAACGAGGCATACCTTATTGAGTTATCAAAACATTTAGAAAGAATTTCATACACCTACCTTCCTAGAGATGACAATTAGTTCGTGGATGCTTTAGCTAAACTAACATCCATGATCAATAACCCTACAACATTCATTCAATGCCCATCGACATAAAGCGACGAAGTCACCCTACGCATGTCTACGCACTATAAGTGTCTCATACCGACCAAACCAGTTGGTATCATGACATCTATAAATATTTGGATAAGCAGGAATATTCGTTGGACTCAATGCCTAGAGCCCAACGAAGCCATGAAGATGTTGGCGACTTAGTTTGTTATCAACCAAGGGCAGTTGCATAAGAAAACCAACATAGGGATTAACTTACTTTGTGTCAACAAAAATGAAGCAAAGCGCATAATGGATGAAATGCATGGTGGGGAATATGGACCCCATATGAATGGGAAGATGTTGGTTCATAAGATTCGGAGACTTGGATACTACTTGGTCGACCATGGCAGCGAGACAACATTGGCATCACCCTAGCCATTCTCGGTTTGGGGAATTGATATTATTAGCAAAGTGACCCCTAAAGGAACGGGAGGTCATGAATTCGTGTTACTAGCAATTGACTACTTCACCAAGTGGGTAGAAGCAGCCCATTATGCAACCTTGACATTGAAGTAGGTGGCCAAATTCATTACTCGTAACCTCATTTGTCGATATAGGGTACCTCATAATTTGATCAGTGACCATGGTAGTCACTTCAAGAAGGAAGTAGCAGATCTACTAGAGAAATACAAATGAAGCACCACAAATCTTCACCCTATTGTCCTTATACCGATGGATCGGTTGAGGCGACCAGCAGAAAATATTCACAAAATAGTGGAGAAGATTAAGGATTGGCCTAATAAGTTCCCTTCACTTTATGGGGCTATCAAACCTCCATTAGGACCTCTACTGGAGCAACACCTTATTCCCTAGTATATGGCATGGACGTAGTCCTTCCAGTAGAAATTTGCATCCCCTTGTTATGAATCATTACCAAGAGTCAAATTCCGGAGGCATAGTGGGCTAAAGCATGCTATGAAGAGTTAGCGTTGATGGATGAAAGACGCCTAAACGCCTTACATAATGTCCAAATATACCAGGCACGTATATCAAAGGCATTTAACAAGAAAGTGAGGCCTCAAAATCTGCAAGTTGGAGATTTAGTCCTTAAGGAGATTTGGGTCCAAATATACCACGCACGTATACTAAGTAAGATATCGCCGGGGGAGCGATGAAATTTACTCGATTTGGATGGTGAAGAGGTCTTTCAGTACACAAACTTGGATCACCTTAAAAATATTATGTTTAGTACAACCCTAAACAACGAGCCAAGCCTGGCCCAACCGGACCATGCCTTCTATCACGGAACACTCCGAAAGAGCCCGGAATCCTCTAACTTTTTCTTGGTGGTTCCATAAGGATCCACTATGGTCCAGAATATTCCACACTTTTGTAGATATGTAGATGTTTGTATGGAGAGTTCTAGATATGAAATATTAGCAGGTGGACCAAACGATTTCCACTATCCATTGAGGAGGTGACCATGTATATATACCCCCATGGGGTCCTCATTTGTAATCATCCATTCCAAGAGTTCAAAACACAAAGCATTCTCCCAAACTCTCTCTCTCTAAGTTGTCCTTTGCTTGCTTAGTTTTCTCGAGCCTAGGTCAAGCACTCTCGAGGCTTACTAACATGCTTTAGAAGGTTCTCGGGTCTAGTTTGCTAGCACTCGCACGGGAATCCAGTTTGAGTAAATTATTCTCCCAGCGACAATTGGTATCGGAGAATAAATTTGGACAAGAATGTCAAGCGCCATTAAGGAGGCCAACAACCATAAGGTGGCAATAAGGCTTGGGAGAAGTCCCGAGAGGCGGTTGCCGCTCTTGAGGAAAGGGTCGCTCAGCTGCACAACATCCTTTACGGCTTAAGGGAAGATGTCGACACCCCGACTCGTAGTGTTCGGGAGCTCGAGTCTAAGGAGGATGACTCGGAGCATGAAGAGGAGATGCGGTTGGCCTTGAATGTGATAATCATGGACTTCACCAAGGAGATGGCAGCCCTTAAAGCCACAGTGGAGGCCAAAGATGGTGAACTCAAGGCCGCTCTTAATGATCAACAAGAGCTCCAGGCGGATCTCAATGATCAACGAGGAGAAAATGAAGGAATTAAAGGCACAAATGAAGTTGTGTACGCCAACAGATGGGTTGGTCCGGATGGCGATTGCCCCTAGGATAAACACATCCAAGCCTCCAAACTACAAAGGAGCCGGGAGCGCGAAGGAGATCGACAATTTCCTATGGGGACTCGAGGCTTACTTCAAAGCCTCGAGCATCGAGGAGATGAATTCAAGGTGAGTAACGCTTCCCTCTTCCTTAAAGATACCGCCCTTGTCCGGTGGCGACGTTGGTGTGACGACGTCAATAGAGGGTCCGATCACGGTACTACTTAGGAGGCATTCAAGGAAGAACTCAAGAAGTAGTTCTATCCCAAGGATGCTCAACGAGAATCTTGAATCAAGCTTTAACACCCTCCAAAACAAGGAGGGTCATATTTGGGAATATGTGAAGGAATTCTAAGAACTACTCTTGGAATTTCCAACCATGGGAGATCAAGATTCCTTATATTTCTTCCTTGATGGCCTATGTGGATAGGCCGGAATGGAGTTAGAGAGGCGAGGAGTACAAGACCTTGCCTCCGCACTTTCTACTAGTGAGTCGTTGTACGAGTTGAAGTCCTCGAAGGGACAAAATAAGAAGGCAAAACATTACAAAAGTGGAGGAGACCATGGCAAGTCTCCCAAGAAGGGAAAGCCATCCTCTTCTAAGGACAAGGAGAAATTCAAGGAGGGCCACACTACGAAAGAGATCTCTTGCTTCCTTTGTAACGGGCCTCATAAAGTCTTTGAGTGTCAAAAAGGGCAAGCTTGCGGCTCTAGTCATGGACAAAGAGAGCAAAGATGAGGAAAGAAAGCTCGTTTCCATAAGGCTTCTCAACGCCATCCAAGCTAAGCTGGAGGGATAGCCTCGTGGACCCATATATGTGGAAACCCACATCAACAACAAGCCGTTACAAGCGATGGTGGATACGGAAGCTGATACGGTCTACATAGCCAAAGAGCTTGGCGAGGAGATTAGCCTCTCCTACACTAAAGAAAGGGGCTTCGTCAAGGGGGTCACATTAAGAGTCTCCCAATCAAAGGTGTTGCTCATGACGCCAAAATCCAGGATCGGCTAGTGGAAAGGTAAGGCCGACATCACCGTTGCTCCCCTAGATGATAAGAAATTCTATCTTGGTATAGATTTTCTTGATACAGTGAAGGCATTCTTGGTACCCTACACCAATATAATGTGTATCATGGAGAAGGGGCAACGTTGTGTTGTCCCCGTGAAGAGGGAGATTGACGAGGGAAAGATGCTCTCCGCTCTTCAATTCTTTAAGGGTATTAAGAAGAAGGAACCAACCTTCATCGCCACCCTCAAGGAGGATGAGGGGGCCAAGGATGTCCAAGCACCCAAAGCCATCTAAGAGGTGTTGGACAAGTTTTAAGATGTGATGCCCGTGGAGTTGTCGAAGAAACTTCCTCCTAGGCGGGAAGTCGATCATGCCATCGAGTTAGAGCCGGGGCTAAACCGCCGGCATTTGCGCCCTACTGCATGGCATCTCCAGAGCTCAAGGAGCTTTGTAGACAATTGAAGGACTCGCTAGATGCTAGATATATCCGTCCTCAAAATGGCCCTACGGTGAGCCGATTCTCTTGTAGAGGAAGCACAATGGGTCCCTTCGTATGTGTATTGACTATCGAGCACTTAACAAGATTACAATCAAGAACAAGTACCCAATTTCGTGCATCGATGATCTATTCGATCAACTGGGAGATGCAAGGTACTTTACCAAGTTGGACTTGAGGATTGGGTATAATCAAGTCCGCATAGCCGAAGGAGACGAGGCAAAAATGGCATGCGCTACATGCTATGGGTCGTACGAGTTCCTGGTCATGCCCTTTAGCCTCATGAATGCACCCCTCATGTTTTGCACCCTCATGAACAAAGCACTTGCTCCTTACCTCGATCGGTTCATACTTGTCTACTTAGATGATATTGTCATCTACGGTAAAAATCTAGAGGAGCATGTGAGACACTTGCGAAAAGTGTTCCGCACCTTGAGGGACAACCAACTTTACGTCAAGAAGGAGAAGTGCTGCTTCACCCAAGAAGAGGTGCCCTTCTTGGGTCATATTGTCGATAAGGTAAGGATTCGGATGGATACTTCCAAGGTGAAGGCCATACAGGAGTGGGAGCCACCCACAAAGGTCACCGAGCTAAAATCTTTCCTTGAATTAGTGAACTACTACCGATGGTTTATCAAAGGGTATACCGCTATCACCACTCCTCTCACCGACTTGTTCAAGAAGGGAAGAGGATGGACTTAGAGGTCGAAGTGCCAATAAGCGTTTAAAGCTCTGGAAAAAGGCTATCGCTAAGGAACCAGTGCTAGACCTCCACAAGTCGTTTAAGTCGTATACGGATGCTTCGATTTCGCCATTGGAGAGGTCTTGATACGAGGATGGGCATCCTGTGGTCTTTGAGAGTCGAAGCTCAATGGCATAAAAAGGCGATACACGGTGCAAGAAAAGGAGATGACTACGGTGGTGCATTGCCTTCCGACTTCGAGGCATTACTTGATGGGGAGTAAGTTCGTTATCAAGAGCGACAATGTAGCCACAAGCTACTTCCGGACCCGAAGAAACTTACTCCCAAGCAGGCGAGGTGGCATGATTTCCTAGCGGGGTTTGACTACGACATGGAATATAAGCCGGGCGGGCGACACGGTGGCCGACGCCCTAAGCCGTAAGGGAGAGCTTACCGACATAAGCCACCGGATTCGCGAGGGGTTGTAACATGATCACTTGGCACGGACATTCAGCTTCTTGGAGGCTTTCTCCAAGTAAGCCTCTAAGAAGTTGAAGAAACCGACAAGAAGCGTCGCCCACGTGAGTTCTAGATTGGGTACCTTGTCCTCGTTAAGATGTACTACCATGCAAGGTTAAGTGGTCGTCATCGAGGACTTATTAAGACATTTGAAGGACCCTTCCCCATTCTTAAAAGGGTTGGGGCTTAAGCTTACAAGGTGGAGTTACCTCCAAGGATCATGTATCATCCTGTCTTCCATGTAAGTCTTCTCAAGCCTTATCATAGAGACTAAGTGGATCTGAATAGAGGCATCCGTCATCGAGTGTAATGGATCCGATAGGCACAATGGTGTAACACGACAAGTAAATGGAAGAGGTACTAGCCGACAAAGTAGCTCGTCATTAAAACAAGCCTCCAACACATGAGTTGCTTGTCAAATGGACATGACTACCAAATAGTGAAGCAAGCTGGGAGCCCATTCAAAACTTATTACAATTTAAGGAGCTGATCCAGGCATTCAAAACGCCAAGGCTACGAGGACGTCACTGGAATAAGTGGGGGCTGATGTCACGAATCGCTCCGAAAGAGCCCGGAATCCTCTAGAATTCTCTTGGTGGTTCCACAAGGATCCACGATGTTCCAGAATATTCCCCATGTATATATGTAGATATTTGTATGGAGAATTCTAGATACGCAATATTAGCCATTGGATCAAAATGATCTCCACAGATCCATTGAGGAGGTGGCCATGTATATATACCCCCATGGGTCTTCATTTGTAATCATCCATTCCAAGAGTTCAATACACAAAGCATTCTCCTAAAATCTCTCTCTCTAAAGTGTCCTTTGCTTGCTTAGTTTTCTCGAGCCTAAGTGAAGCACTCTCGACGCTTACTAGCAAGCTTTACAAGGTTCTCCGGTCTAGTTTGCTAGCGCTACACGAGAATCCAGTTCGAGTAAATTATTGTCCCGTGACACTTGGCAGGCGTCGACCACCATCCGCAAAATGGTGAGCTGTCTGCGGCCGAATGATTTCCCGAACTCTATAATTGTTTATTTTGACGAGTCTAACTAGACGGTCTGTTTAAATTAATTGTTGTTCTATTTTCGGATTGTCCAACTAGATGGTCCACTGATTGAATTAATCCGTTAATTAGTTCAATTATTTCTTAGGGCACTTCAATTAGACTTTCCAATTTATTTATAGCTCTATGTGAGCGATAAAAATAATAAAGTGTAAAAGTGACCATAAAAATTACTTTTGTTTAATAAAAGGTAAGCCTACTACTTGAGTACGGAGCTAATAAAAAGAGAAAACACAAGCATAGGAAATAAAACTGTTCTAAAGAGGCAAAAGTAAACTTCCTACATTCTTTCATTTCTTCTTAACATTCCTCTCTAAAAATTCCAACCCTAGTCTATGTTCACTATTTTCCCTTCTCGATAACTAGACTCGGCTACATCATCCTAAGTATGCTTCTTTAGGTCCTTAATTCTACGGGCCTTCCTCTCTTCAGCTTCCTTGGCCTCGGATTCTCTTCTGCGGGCATGTTTAGGTATCCTGGGGTTGACTTCGAGTATTTGGAGTGGTGTAGCAGCAGAAACAACTTCTTGGGGATCCAATTATGAAGCTCATAGTGCCTTGCGACATTTGGGGTCCACGTCCGTTATCCACTCCGGATAATATGCATATACAATAGTAGTTTACTCACCTGCGAGTTTCAACAACTTTGACAGGTTCATCCAATATTCAGGCCATCATTTAACTCACTTAGTATTACCAAAACCTTCGAATAGTTTGAAGGTAGCAGGCCAAGTACTTGTCGGGAAGGGAATTGCGTGCTCGCTTCCCATTTGTTGCAATACACGGTTAGGGAAGTAGTAAGTACTAGTTTTTAAACCGAGCATGCGTACAAAAGGTTGTCATCCGATATGTGTTCTAAATTGGGACACTTTCCATTTTGCGATGTACTAACCTATGGTATTACTATGGTTTTTAAGGTATTCCTCCCACTAGGAACCAGGGTGATCGGTTACTCGCCTATACCCTCTTGAGCTAACATATTTGTATGGCCGGATAAGTATCTACCCTTGCACGAGCATGAATCAGCTATAGATGCTCCAAGTAACCAAATATGCACAACATAAACAATATTAAAAAGATTCCTGCACGGTCAAAATTCAAGCTTTTTTTTAAGGCCCAACAGGAGCAAAGAAAAACAAGAATGAACAGGCGAAAAAGAGAGAGAGACTTTCGGTGTAAAAACCGAAGGCTTTTTAGTGTAGGCGGTGTCGGATAGCCACCTTGTGCCCGGCGCCACCGACCGGTACCCACTGCTTGGTTTAGTTGTGATTATTGATTAACCGTAACAACAGAGGGATCCTAGCGACATCCTCCTCTCGGATTGGCCTTAACCCGATAAAGGCCTATAATAGTTTGAGCAACTATTAGCGGCATCACGGAACAAGTAATCTTCCAATTGCTCAACTAGGCCTAGTAGTGCCGCAAGCACCACATCTCCACAACCTCCAACAAGTAGAAAATGCATATATCCGGCAGTAATGTTTCATCGGGTTCATTAAGTTCACTCGATTCTCGATAATAATCCACCCTGTATTGCTATTACTCGGCTTAAGAAGGTGTTTGTAGGTTTCGTGCTAATTTTCGGAGGATTTGGGTACAACAGATTTTGTATGGCGTTGGATGCCCAAAATAGTATCAAACGCTTCAGGTAGGGGACATAGTTCCTTATCCCCAAACCTGAAAACGTGGTAGTGCGGATCCTTATAGGCCACAACAGCCCTTAAGAAAGTCCAATAGACTTTCACTTGCCAAATACTAAATAAAGTATTCAGCCCATATTGTCACAAGCCTACCCTCTCATTGTTTGTCATCTCATGCATCCAACGAGATAAGTCAGTTGTAAAGTTCAAATTTGAAGGAAATTAAAGGCATTGGGAAAGTTTTCATAGAAACTTTTCTTTGAGGATTCGCAAAAGAGATTTAAAAGGCATAATTTCGACATTTAGTAAGGGTTTAATTTATAGCAGTCTCCGCAGACAAGAGTCCTACTACACCAACATCACTAGAGTCGACCACTATTGTGGTTTCTTGGGTGTGCAGCAACGGTCAAGTCTCTCCCACTGGCCGAGTCTGTCTTCTTTTGGCCCGAGCACCTGCTTAGGCTGTTATTTATTTCGGCCCTGGCCCATTTTCGGACAAGCTATATTCTTTTTGCACTGTGCACTTACGAATTCCCATTTTTGTTTTTATTATTTTCTTTTAAGGCAATGGGGACTATGTGTGCAAAAGTTTTTCGATTTTTCTTTGTAATTTTTCCTAAGAATTTTTTTTTTTTTTTGCATCATGTTAATAAAACAAAGCATTTTTACAATCGAGTCTTTGCATTTCATCTCATTGCATAGAGTTAAAATCTTACACAATAGAATAAACATTAAACATCATAAAGCGCCCGCAAGGGATCAATTAATCTTCGCCATTAGAGGCATCATCGAAGATATAGTTCCCGAAGTCCTCCAAGACAGACGTGGAAAACCGACCATTTCTACCACTGTGTGAAGAGCTAGCCCAATGGTCCTAAGACTGAAAAGATCCATGAGAAGTCCAACTATAGGATGCCCGGTAGAAGTTGATTAGGTTCCCATGTTGATCAAGTGCTTGAAGAGGCGGGATATCCATGCATTCTTCGGAAAATTAGGTCCAAGCACTGGAAGAATTAGGTCCTCGCTTTAAAAGCACTCCAATGATACTGAACGCCGTGAAGAATGACGAGAGGTACCTGCTCTAGAAGTACCACAAGAAGAGGCTGGTTGGACAGAGGGATGTGTTTGAACTCTTGGACCACCAAGGAGGCCTCCCGCAGAAGACGTTCTAGACCAACGTCTTTACAAAAATAATGGGGCAATTAGCACATCTACTAAATGCTGAATAAAGTTAGCACTTCACTAACTAAGATTTACCTGGAAGGTGCTCAATAATGGCCCTAACGGAATCCTGCTCTCTTTTATCATAAAGATGATTCAAAGCAATGAAAAGGGAACCAAACCATGCGTTATGTATGACATCTTCTAAGGGATAATGCATCTTTCTACATGTCTCCATGAACTTCTCTATGGCTCAACTACTCCAAGTTGAACCGTTCTCCAAAATAAAAATCCAACAAGATTTTTGGAAGAAGAACAACTCTAAGTAAGCATTAGTAGAAGTTTAAGCCAACACGCTTACCGAAGGAATAATGGCAAGTGAAGAAACATGGTCTTTCAACCTCTACCAAGAGGTCATTTGGGTTCCATTCTTCATGAGAAAGACATTCCTACTCCAAGTAGTTATCTTGGCCCGAGCTCCTTTTTATACACCCGTTTGGCCAAGGTAACCCAAACATAGGAGACAAGAGTAAAAAAGCAAGAGAAGACAAAGAGAATCCGACGGAAGCACGTCGTGGCCATGCTGCCAAAGGCTGGCTAGCACGGCCATGAGGGGAGGTGATGTCCCATCAACGGCAAGCCCTAGCTGATGCGGTAGCTTATGAAATCTCATGAAGCATAGCAATTGGATGTTTTACATCATATGTATGCATGTGTGAGCTTTTGGACGCACCAAATCAGCATTTTGAGATCAAATTTTTAGTATTTTTTGACTTAATTATTCCGGTAAAACACGGACTTTTGTCAATATGATTATCCACTAACAAGCATCTTAGTACAGCAGATTATCAAGCATAGCTTCAGGTAAAAGACGGTTGAATCTTCATCATAACAATCCGCTAAGCTTTAGGCTCGACCAAGCCATGCGTAGGACCCTCTTATCGGAATTTAGAACTCATGCATCCCGATCAAGTCCACGCCCTGTCTCGGAGTTCAAGTTTGATAACGACCAATTCTAAATGCTACACAACCATTATTATTCAAGTTAACATAAAAAATGTAGATAAGCATCCTTTAGTGCCCACTTTGACCCTTCACCTTTCGGACTCGGTCAAAGTAGGGGCTAATTGTAGACACCTAAAACGTGTCGTCCCTATATCTTTTAATTATGTATTTTATATTGTTGGCTCGATGATGAAATCCCGAGTCCTGTTTTAGGATCCGGATTATGGACTGTATTTGACTCGCTGTGACGGAAGCCGATAAACCACATAGAACCCCAACACCAAATAAATAGCCTTTTGTCTTAGGTCGGTCCAAAAATCCCTTTTCTTTTTCACGATCCAAGCCCGGTCAAACCTCTAAAGTCAACGGATGCCTAGTGCTTGCGTGCGGGAGATTCTAGGCTCGGAATTCCGTGTTTCACTTTTGTCCAACCAGACTCAAAGCTGAAGACCTCAAGAAGATGTTAGGTGCTTGTATTTCATGATCAAATGCATCAAAGTGCTGCGTTTTGCTCCAAAACAGTTCGCTAGAGACACAAAGCTCACTCCCCTCAAACCACGTCATAGCCGGTGCCTCCAACCCGGGTTATTTTACTTAAAACACTGTGTTTTAGCCTAAAGACTCCCTTTGTAGTAGGGTAAAGACTCCCTTTGTAGTAGGGAAGGGCACGAAACCTTTGGGCAACACCGGATGGCCAACGCCCCGAGGTTCTATTCGGTTTTATCACTTCATTTTGGCCTCGGTTTTCTTTTGCTAATTTTGTTAAGCTTTGGACGGCTGGCTACATGAAAGCCCTAGGTCATTTGTGACCTAACCTCTCCTTATAAATATAAATCTTGGGCTCTCATTTAAGAACGACTTTTTCTTATGCGTTATGCTACAAAAAGCTAACCTCATACGACTCATCCCTTAATGTCACGACTGCTGAAATTTGACTAAGAGCTACTCGAATACTTCTCTTAGTATTATGATCTCTTTATTTCTTTTAAGCCTATTCCCATTCTATTCCCTATGTCAATGACATTTGAACCTGAAAACTCTATCATTCATCTTTCTACCTACTCGTCTCCAAAAAATCGCACAAAAAGCCTTCTCGAATCACCACCTCCGCATCAATTGATCCGGATCCCAAATCAAGATTAGCAGGTGGGACAACTTGAGGCCACTAATCAAGCCTTCAAAATGGTTTATTTTATTTCATACTTTTATCGTTTTCCGTGTTGTGGATTTGAGACGTCATCGCCTTTTGAATTCCTCCCGCCTGATGTAACCTTTTAATATCTTGTTTTCTTTCCTTTCCGCTTTTCATTTGTTTTTGCTTGTTCTTTCTTTATCGCTTTTCGTATTCACTTTCTTATCGCTTTCTATATTGTTTTGGTTGCTTTAATTTTCGTATCGCATGATGTGTACTTGTATTTAATATATTAAGTAAATTCACTACTCAAACTAGTAATGTTCGTCGTTTGACGAGCGGAACATAAGGGCTTATCCTTACGTTTCATACCCTCGCCCATGAATCTGTTTCTCGGTTCTAAGACCGATGGAGTCATTTTTAATCTTTTTCAGTCTTAGTTCTTCCCATACTAAGATTGGAAACGTAAACATTATTTTGTTTTTATTAGGTTTTCCTTCCTAAAAAACTAACTCAAGACTCGCTATTTTTGATTTAATTCTCGAATATTGCATCTCGGCTATTCTTAGTGAACGGATAAAAAATAAGGATTCTATATCTACTTGCTCGGCCGGAGGCCGCGGCTATGTTCTTTAGTCCTGGCCCTGGCCGCGCTGCCGACTGCCAGGTGCAAGCCGAAGCCAGCAAGGAGTGGTCGGCATGTCCGCCTCGGATCAAAGCCGGTGTTTTCACACCAATTTGGCCTTACGAGTCTCACGAGTAGAAACAAAACCCTAATTTTTATTATTTTTGAATCGAAATAATATCCCAGGACTTTAGAAAATAATTACCAAAATAAAATAATTAACAAAACAACAACTCAATCTAATTTAAGTCGTTTTGATTTGGTTAACAAAATTCGAGATATCTAAATAAGAGGTCCATCCCCACTTTTTAAAATTGATCATCAAAAACCTAAAGTCATTTCCACTTTTAAAAACCAAACATCGACCCGTGGAGAAGCTCGGTCGGGTCCCGGCCGTGGTTCCTATAGTTAGTCATTTCGGATCACTTTATGGAAGAAACTAGGAACTAAATTGAAGTATAACACCACTTGAGACCCTAACAGAGATGGCCAAATGTTGGTCACCAACAAACGTTAGGAGTCCTACTCGGAGTTGTGATCAAGCCTAACGCTAAGGCTTGGGATCTACTTCTTCCACATGCTGAGTTTGCTTATAATCGCACGCCAACCAAGACTACCAATGTGTCTCTATTCAAAGCTGTGTATGGTGAGGAGCCATAGTCACCACTTGATCTAAGCCCGAGAGCTTTTGATAGAAATCCTCATAATGATGCCATTAAGGGAGCCTTTTAGATTCAAGAGTTACATGAGAAGGTGAAGGTAAAAATTGAGCAAGCTAATCAGTCTTACCATGCTAGTGCAAACAGAAACCACAAGAAGATGGTTTTTAAGCCGAGAGATCTCGAGTGGATCCACGTGAGGAAGGAATGTTTTCCTTCAACACATAGGTCTAAGCTACTACTAAGGGTATATGGTCCTTTTGAAGTGCTTGAAAGAATCCTGATAAGGTGAACTTGCCTGGGAGACTACGTTGTCTCACCTATGTTCAATGTTGTTGATTTCTCTATTTACATGGATGATAATCACTCGAGAATTTGAGGGAAAATTCTTTTAAGGCCAGGGAGGATGATGGGCAAAGCACACTATGTCGGACTTTAGCCGATACCGAGAACCAATCGGTGTAATCCGTCCCAATTTTTCTCGGTCCTATTTTATGTTGTAATTATGCCAATTTTTGTCATTGTTTTTTTCCTTTATTTTGCTAGATGCATGACAACCATTGATTGTAAAAAGGATTAATAAACCTTGGATTAGAGTGATGTAACCTAGGATAAAGGCCGTATAAATATGTATAGGTCTTCATTTGTAAGGAAAACATCCGATTTTGAACATTTGCTATATGCTAAGTGAAGTTGAGCTTAGCTCCTTTCAACCTTTCAAATCTCTTTTGCTTGTCTAATTAGTGGCGGAATTAGGTTGCATCCGAAGAGCCTAGTTATACTTAGAGTGGTGTGACAAGTATCTCTAAGTGTGATTAGTGCCTTTGGCTTATCCTTGGTGGTGTCACTATATCCTTAGGTAATTCTAGCCTATCTTTTTCTTATTATCTCAATGCTACTTATTATTATTAGTCATCTGTCAAAGGGTGATTAACTTAGTTCTTGGTGTTTAACTACCCCTAATATCGTTTCTTGTACTCGTGACCTCCTTAGAAGTGCGTATAGTTCCACTCTATTTCAGGATAGGTGTACCCTTGTGTCATGGCATATCAGAAGCTAGACCAATGTAGCATCTAAGTCCATGGTGGATAAATTTAAGTTGCCATCTGTCCCCTCATCCAACCCCATACTACATTTAGTGGTTGAACCAAGGGAAAGGTATTCAAGTTACCTTTATATTTCTTGTTGCTTTATGGATAAGGAAGTCATATAGAGATTAGATTTAGTGTGATGTGATCCCTATGGATGCTTGTCATTTGTTGTTAGGGAGACCTTGATTGTTTGATAGCCATGTTATGCATGATGGTAGCTTTAACACGTACGACGTTGTGAAGGATAAGAAGAAAATCAGCCTCATACCTCTTAAGCCTTCCTAAATCTAAAAACCCAGAGAAAGTTCCCAAGCTTCTATCCTACTCACTGACCTACCAAAGTCCTATCAGCATAAGTATGAGTCACTCAGATTCTCGCTTATGCTTAGACCGAAAGCTACCCTATCTATTATTGTTACCCATCCTTTATTGACCCTATTACTATAAGAATTTTCCCATGCTTTTTCCACAGAGATTCCCCCAAACTTCCCTCCAAAAGGACAATTTAACATTGAATTTACCTTTACACAGATGCCCCACTATCCAATAAAGCAGACTTATAGAGTAAACCCCAAAGGTACAGACTAATGTCTAGAGAGAAGTTGATGATATGTTGGCTAAGGGAATGATCGGGAAGAGTCCGAGTCCCTATGCAAGTGCCCTCTTTGCTCGTTCCTAAGAAATATGGAACTTAGAGAATGGTTGAGGATAATTGAACCATTAACAAAATACCATTAAGTCTTTGTTGTGCAAAATTCTTCGTTAATTCACAAACATCTTCCATCACCTTATTCACCCCCTCTAGGGTCACTTAGCCTCTCCAAGAGCAAACCTTCGATTGGTATCATAATCTATCCCTCTCAAAGTATCTAACGAATCCAAGGTCTAAAGATCGGATGGCTCAAAACAATGGAAAGTTCGATGAAAGAAGATCTTTCACCGGACCACCCAAGTTCAAGGCTTCAAACTTCGCACACTAGAAGAGGATGATGGAGTGCTTCATCCAAGACTATCATCCAAAATGAGAACTACACTCGCACAAAGATGGAATGAACAACACCTGTACCTAAGGTCAAGTCCGAGTTCACACTCGAAGAGAATGAGAAGTACGGGAAGAAGTTCAAGGCGATGAACACTCGATGTGCGCAATCTACTTAGAAGAATACAATAGAGTGTCTGCTTGTGACACAACCAAAGAAATATGGGATATACTGATCAACAATTATGAAGGAACCAGCCAAGTAAAGCAAGCAAAGATAAGTCGGTTCCTCCACAAGTACGAGATGTTCAATATTGAGCCTGTTGAGAACATCAATTATATGTATATTCGCTTCACTAAGATAGTCAACAATTTCAAATCTCTAGGTAAGAAGATGACTCATGAAGAAGTTATGAGAAAAATCCTAAGGAGTCTACCCAAGAGAAGATGGGGTCCCAAGGTGACAAGCAATAAAGGAAGCTCAAGATCACTCTAAGCTGAAGCTAGATGAGCTCATTGGGACGGTACTAACTCATGAGCTGCACCCGAAGAAGAGAAAGTTGAGGTAAGCACCAAAAGAAACATTGCACTCAAGGGCTCAAAAGAAAGACAACAAAGTCCGAGCTCCTCAAATTTTGACGAAGATCCCACAAGCACTCATAGCTTGAGGTTTTAAGAAGATGATGAAATACAAAAAGTGGCAAAAGAGGCCAAAGCACGAGTTCTATAAGAATGACAAGAAAGGTAAATACTCATCCTCTTCCAATTTGTCTTTAACTAGGAACTCGATCTGTTTTGAGTTTGGCGACAAGGAGCATATAGTCACGGATTGTCCAAAGACAAAGAACGAAATAAAGAAGAAAAAGGCTATCATGGCTACCTCGAGTGATGATAAATTAGAAGAAAATGATGCTTCTAATGACAAAGTGTCTAATGGCACTATCGGACTGAGAAGCTATATCTGAGTCAAACAGTGATCAATCGAATGCTTGAGGCGACAAATCCTCGGGAGCTAATTAACTATTTCGTCATGTTTTCCAAACTTGATCCTACTAGATATATTATTACTTTCAAAGAAAAGTTAAATTCTTATTCTTTTGAATTCAAAGAGCAACTAAAGTCTCTTAATGTTGAGAACTTCACTTTGAAAAAGGAATCGAAACTTGAGACAAAATCCGAAAGTACTTGAGACCGAGTACTAAAGATAAGAAGAGTTGGTTTTAAAACACACTAAGGGTAAAAAAAAAAACCTTAATTTATTACTTGGTTCTCAGTGTGTTTCATCTCGAAAAGAAGGGCTTGGTTACAATGTCTGAAGAGCAAGATAACTCTTATAACAATCTTTTCAAAGCTGATTCCGAAGTATTAAGTTTAGGAAGTCCGAGCGTGGTCCCATTCATTTACAAAGTAAAGGCGCCGAGCCCGGACCGGTTTACATGAAAAGGTCTTCTCAACCTATTCATAAAAATGAAAAGTTTTCAAAGAAAAGAGACAGAGAGTTAGCTCTTTAGAAAGGAGACTCAAAATCGGACCAAACCTAAAATTATTCAAATCCGGGTTCCCAAAAGTGCTATTCCTCGAAAAAGGACCATAGTAAAAGCTGTTACTAGGTTAGCAAGAGGAAGTGAAAAAGGTAGTTTATTTTTGTGTCGTAGGTCGTTTAGAAACGAAAGGGTCATTGGTACTTAGATAGTGGATGTTGATGCCACATGTCTAGACACTTCAGACTCTTCTCATAATTAAAAGGCATAAAAGGAGGAAAGGTTATATTTGCAGACAATAGTAAAGGCAAGATAATTGGAATTGGAAGAATTGGTCAAGGAGATAATTTAGTTAGTGCAGTCTACCTTATCAAAGGGCTCAAGTACAATTTTCAGAGCATTTCGAGTTATGTGACTAAGGTCACACTACAAAAAAATTGACTTTTACTAACTGGGTCATATCTCGTTGGTAAAAGGCACTTTTTGTTGGTAAAGTGTTTACTTACGGAAAAATATCTCATTACTAAACTGTTGGTAAAACCTCAGTGGGTAAAAGTTATATCAACAGATAAAGTGGACTATTGCTATTAATGTTTAATACCAACAGATGAGTTTTATTTGTAATACATTCACCAATACCAACGAAGCATGTGTATTGGTGTTATGAGCTAATACCAACAAATATATACGTTGGTAATGGTCAGTTTGGTGTAATAATTATATCCAACATAAATATTTGTTGGTATTAAATTCTTCCTGCGATTTATATCTATTGGTAAAAATGCATCCCTCCAATAAGTTCTGTTGGTAAAACATGTTTTATCATCACATTATTTGTTGGTAAAAAATATTGAATCGGCATGTAATCTGTCGGTAAAATTTGAATTTTCCAATAAACAAATCTGCATTACAAACTATTGGAAGTGGTAACCTAAACACCTATCACTATTTTTAGCTTAACATCATATTGTACACATGAAACATGAAGACTCGGACTTTACATGTATATCATTACGAGTACTACCAAAGAATCGGTACAAACTTCATCTATTCTAAGTTTTGATTACAAGTCATTCTAAGTACTCTAGAAACTGCTATGAGTGGTATAGAAACTTTTCCGAGTGTGACAGATACTATTTCATATGTTTTCATTCGTTTCTAACTAACTTAGAAAGCATACTTTTGCTCATCATTTCACACTGATGGTTCCGAGTCACTTAGACAACACTCACACTTATCGCATGTTCAAACAATCTCATTAACACTTTTAAACTTAGGTCGACTTCATATTTTAAGTTCAAGTGAATTACATCGTTAATTCAACTCTCTAAGTCAGCATGATTTGTTTGGACTATATTTGTCTAGATCAAGTACTCATTCCCCGATATTCTTTGTCTAATTTGATCTTTCTCTAGATCGACTCGGATGGAATTTGAGTATAATGAGTATTAGACTCAGAAAATTCTATTCTTCTCGACTCGAGATAATTATGCTCTTAATTATCTTAATTAAATTATTATATGTGTCTAATCTTGGACCAAAGTATTTTATATTTTGATAACCAAAATTGGTTTACTTTTGTAGGTTATCTAAACGAGGTTATCCTACTTTTGAATTACAAAAGTAACCGGCTTCAAAATGTCAAATCGCCAGCGAGACAAGGCTTTTGCACTTCGACCAAGGCCCACACACTATGTCGAGGCTGTCTGTTTCCAAGCCGGAAATCTTCAACGTAAAGCTCAATGGTGGTTTCCACCTTGCTTTTCGAACACCACCAGTAGATTAGGACATTCTAAGGAGCCAAGAGCCGTTGCATAACGTTCACATCTCAACGGATCTTTTCGAGCGACTCAAAAACCGTTACAACGATGACCGAGGACTTCTATTCGGAAGATAGTCACAACGGCTAATCTGCTTGGTCATTTATAAATAGAAGCCACTTCACAAGACTTGAAGGTTGCAAAACCCATTACTGAAATTATATCTCTTTGTATGATACTCATTCAATCTTTTACTTACAACTCCAAGTCCGTACTTAACATCTTTCCGAGTTGTAAGGTCTTGCAATAAGTTACAAATTCTCTTTCTTACTTTCTAAGTAAGGTCCCTTGACTGAGCTGTAAAGGTTAACTCATCTCGGTTGTCCTTAGTCTGTAAAGGTTACCTCAATTAGGAAGTACTAGATCGGATAAGGGAATTTCTAAGTCTAGGAAAATCTTGTAAGGAATTGTCTAAGGGAGCAATTCAGGTTAAGTTTGTCTACTGTATTTTGTGGATTCAAAATGGTGGATTTGACTTGGTGCTTGGATTAGCACTGGCCGTGGTTTTCCGCCCCAGGAGGGTTTCTACGTAATTCGAGTTCATACTTTTTGAATTCAATCTAGACTTAGAATCACTGCTTATCCTTTTCAAGCAAAAATATTCTAAGTTTGTTGAAATTTTCTCATCACCCTATTCACCCCCTCTAGGGTGACTAATACTCTCCAAGAGCAAACCTTCAATTTGTATCAAAGCCTAGCCTTTCAAAAAGGATCTAACAATCCAAAAGTCTAAAGATCAAATTGAGAGTTCGATGAAGGAGGATCTTCCAATAGACCACCAAAGTTTAAAGGATAAAATATCGTACATTGGAAGAAGCTCATGGAATGCTTTCTCTTGGATTCACGAGGAAGATGTATGGAACATCATACGAGAAGGCAATTACATTCCAATGAGGATGGAAGAAACAAGACTCGTACCTAAAGCAAAGATCGAGTAGACCACTGAAGAAGTAGAAAAGTTTAGAAGAACTTTAAAGCAATGAACATTCGATGTGCGCCATCGGCTCGGAAGAATACAACAGAGTGTCGGCTTGTGACACGAGTAAAAGAAGTGTGGGACACTCTTGTCAACACATATGAAGGCACTAGCCAAGTTAGAAAAGCGAAGATAAGCCAATATCTTCATAAATACGAGTTGTTCAAGATGGAGCCGGAAGAAAACATCACTCGAGATGTTCATCCGCTTCACTGAAATTACTAACAATCTCAAATCTCTGGGTAGAAAGATTTCCCATGAGGAAATGTGCAGAAAGATACTAAGAAGCCTACCCAAGAGAAGATGTGGTCCAAAAGTAACCGCCATCGAGGAAGCTCGAACCTCTCTCTATTAAAGCGAGATGAACTCATTGGCAAGCTACTCACCCATGAGATCCATCTGGAATAAGAGAAAGCCGAGGTCGGCACTAAAAAGAATATTACGCTGAAGGCCTCGAAAAGCAGAGAAGAAAATGCGAGTTCATCGGACTCGGAAGAAGATCCCATGACACTTATCGCTAAAGGCTTCAAAAAAATGATGAAGCACAAGAGATGGGATAAATGGCCAAGAGAAGAGTTCTACAAGAAAGACAAGAAGGATAGAAAACGTAAATACTCTTCCCCTTCAAAATTATCTTTAACTAAGAACTCTGGTCGTTCCGAATGTGGCAAGCAAAGATCATATAGTCAAAGACTGTCTAAGGAGAAAGAGGGACTGAAAGAAGAAGAAGGCTATAATGGTCACATGGAGTGATGAAGATTCATCTAAAGAAGATGAAGACTCGGATGACTCAAAGTGTCTCATGGAACTATCGGACTCAAAAGCTGCATCTAAGTCGGACCCAAATCACTCGACACCGAGGAAACGAATCCTCGGGAGATAATTTAATATTTCCTTAAGTTTTCTAAAGTTGATCCAGGTAAATATATTTATACTTTGGAAGATAAGTCCAATTCTTATTCCTCTCAATTTAAAGAACAACTTGAGTCTATCACTTCGAGAGCATTTCTTTGAATAATGAATTAGAAAAATTAAGACTTACTCTAAGAGAACTCAAGACTAGTGCTTAAGCTAATGAGGCTGAGTCCGAGTCACTCATAAGAGAAAATGAGCATCCGAAGCAAAAGCTCAATGAGTCTCAAGAACTTGTTTTGAAGTTTACTCAAAGTCAGAAAAACCTTGACATGGTCTTAGGGTCTCAATGTGTCTCCTTCGGAAAAGAAGGACCTAGTTTTAACAAAGAGGAGGAATCTAATTCCTACTAAGATCTTTTCAAAAATGACTCCGAAGCTGTGAAGTTCGGGAAGGCTGAGCACGTCCCATTCATAAGAATGAAAAGAGTACCGAGCCCGGACTAGCTTACAGAGAAAGCCTTCTCCACCAGTTTATAAAAGAAAAGATTTTCAAAAGAAAGAGACACGGACTCGGTTCTCTAAAAGGAAGACTAAGAATCGAGACCAAACCCAAAGTTATTCAAATATGGGTTCCCAAGAGTCTTCTTCCTTAGAAAAGGACCACGAGTAAAGGGAGTTAATAGGTTCGTTAGAGGAAGTGAGAAAGGTTAGTTTGTTTCGACTTGCGGGTAGCTCGAAAAAGAACAAAAGGGCATTGGTACTGCATAGTGGATGCTCACACCACATGTCGGGAGATTCAAGACTCTTTTTGAGTTAGAAGAGTACAAGGGAGGCAAAGTCACATTTGGAGACGATAGCAAGGGCAAGATAATTGGGATAGGCAAGATTGGAAAAGGAGACAATGCGGTCGACCCAGCCTACCTTATCAAGGATTAAAGTACAATCTACTTAGTATCTCTCAATTGTGTGACAAAGGTCAAGAGGTAAGATTCACTCGGACCAATTGATTTATTTCTAATGAAACTACCAAGGAGACTAAGCTCTCGGGTAATACCTACACTATTCCTCTCTCGACACAAGTTAGAATTTATCTTGTTTAAAAGCATCTCTACATGATGATTATTGGACATGGCATCGTAGACTACATCATGTTAGCATGGACACCATTAAGAAGCTTACGTCTCATGGTTTAGTCAAAGGATTGCTTAACTTTGCATTTAAGAAAGATAAAAATATGTGAAGCATGCACAAAAGGGAAACAGGTCGGATCATCTTTCAAATCTCTCAAAACTATTTCCACATCCAAAGTGCTTGAAATGTTTCATATGGACTTATGTGGTGAAATCCTCGTCAAGAGTCTCGGAGGTAAATCATATGTGCTTGTGATTGTCGATGAGTACTCGGGATTTACACGGGTTTGTTTTCTTAAGCATAAAAATGAAGCTTTCACAGTGTTCGAGCAAGCTCTGTAGGAAAATTCAAGTTGAGTCTCGAGACTCGAGATAAAAGAATTCGAACCGACCATGGAAGGGAGTTCGATTACTCGAGATTTGCAGAGTTTTGTGATAAGAATGGCATCTCCCACAACTTCTCAACACCAAGAACTCCTCAACAAAATGGAGTGGTGGAAAGAAAGAAGCTGAACTCTTGAAGAAATAGGAAGGACAATGGTGATTGAACATGATCCGCCTTACTATTTACCGGACTGAGGCGATCAACACGAGAAAACTACACACCTGAATAGATGCCTCATCGGACCTATCCTGAAGAAAACTCCATACGAGCTCTACAAAGGGCAAAAACCCAGCATTTCCTACTTCAAACCCTTTGGATGTAAGTGTTATGTTCACAACAATGGTAAGGATCACCTCACCAAGTTTGATGCCTATGGAATGCTTGGTTATTCATCTCATAGTAAAGCATATCACATTTCCAATAAAAGAACTAACAAAGTGGAAGAAAGCATCCACGTTGTTTTTGATGAGATTGATCGGGGAAAACCAAGTGAGTCAACATTCTCGGATCTAAAGCTCAGTCGAGATGATGATCTTACTAAAGATGAGATTAAAAAGACTCAAGGAAAAGTCATTCAGAATGAGGTCACTCGGAACAACATGACTAAGAATGAAACTACTCTAGAACCAACTCAAAATGCTTGAAAGCCAATCGGAGGAGCAAGCTCAATCGGATCGAGACCATTGAAGATCAACCAATTCAACCTATAAATCTGGTGAACCAAAGAAGAGGTAGAGCTTTCAAATATGCTTCGAGCAACCCACTCGAAAACATCCTGTCGATATCAACAATGGTGTAAGAACTCGTTCCTCTCTATAAAATCTATGTGCATTCACTGCATTCATATAGTTAACTGAACCTAGAAATGCACTAGAAGCCCTAAATGAACCTGAATGGGTAGAGGCCATGCAAGAGGAACTCAATCAATTCGAAAGAAACCAAGTACGGACTCGACCAAACGACCTTCGGACCACCCAATCATAGGAACCAAACGGGTTTTCAAGAACAAAGCTGAATGAAGGCGGGTTGGTAGTCGAAATAAGGCTAGGCATGTGGCTCAAGGTTATAATCAAGAAGAAGGGATTGATTGTGGGGAAACCTTTGCACCGGTGGCTAGCATTGAAGCTATTAGAAACCTATTGGCATTTGCATCAAGCATGAATATCAAACTGTATCAAATGGATGTTAAATGTGCTTTTCTTAATGGTTTATTCAAGAGGAAGTCTATGTTGAGCAACCCCTGGATTTGAAAACTCAGAATTTCCAAATCATGTTTTCAAGTTGCAAAAAGCTCTTATGGTCTTAAACAAACTCCCGAGCTTGGTATGAAAGATCGAGTAATTTCTTGGTTGAAAATGATTTTAGAAGAGGTCAGATTGACAAGACTCTTTTTATATAAACCAAGGGGAGAGACTTTCTTATTACTCGGATCTATGTTGATGATATAATATTTGGAGCTACTAATGAAAATCTCTGTCGAGAATTTTACGAGTTAATGAGACAGGAGTTCCAAATGAGCATGATGGGAGAACTTAATTTCTTCCTTGGTCTACAAATCAAGCAAGACAAAGATGGAATCTATGTCCATCAATCTTTAAGATGCAATCTATGTTGATGATACTAAGGAACTGCTGAAGAAGTACAATCTTTAAGATGCAAAACATGCAGCAACACCTATGAGCGAGCGGCATAAAGCTGGACTCGAGACGAAAAAGGTAAAGCGGTAGATCGAAACTCTACCGAGGTATGATTAGTTCTCTGCTGTATCTTACTTCCAGTAGGCCGGACATAATGTTTCTTGTATGTACGTGCGCAAGATTCCAAGCTAATCTAAAAGAATCACATCTCACTACGATGAAGAGAATTTTCGAGATATCTTGCGGGGAATCGGAATCTAGGTCTATAGTACTCAAGAGACTCAAAAATAACTCTCACTTGGATACTCGGATGTTGACTATGCTCGATACAAAGTTAATAGAAAGAGCACCTCAAAGAAGCAGTAACTCGGTAGCTCTATCAATTGCTTGAAGCTGAGTACATTGCGATCTGGAGCATGCTTTGTGCTCAGATTTTATGGATCAAGCAACACTTGAGAAATCTTGGATTGTCATTCAAATAAATTCCAATCAAGTGTGACAATCAAAGTGTAATCAGCATCACCAAGAATCTAGTTCGGCACTAAAAAACAAAGCATATTGAGGTAAGGTATCATTTTCTAAGAGACCATTCTGAGAAAGGTGATATTGAACTTGAATTCATTCCTACCAAACTTCAATTAGCTGATATCTTTACTAAGCCACTTAGTGAGGATCAATTTTGCTTCATTAGGAATGAACTTGGTATGATTAATGCATGATTATGTGTTTTCCCTAAGTGAAATTACTTTGCATGATTATGTGTTAAATGTTTCTTTTACTGTGCTTAAATACAATTAGTTCGGTTGATTCGGTGATGCTTGAGCTATGAGTTATCGATTACTTGCGGTTTACGAGTCACTCAGAAACCTTACTAAGTCAAACTCGGTTTTTGAGAAAAATGGACATCAAACTTCTAAAATCATCTCTAGATGAGTGGAGAATTTCAGAAATTTCTTTTAAAATCTCTCTTTCTCTTTCTCTCTCTCGCTCTCTCTCGCACGTATCGATCGGAGAACTAGGCGTTGGCCGACCAACACTGGAATTCTAACCATTCGAGAGCGGAACAATCACACCGGTCCGAGGTGATCGTTGGAGAGTTGGGTCGGAACGAATACTGAAGGATAATTCTTTCTCTATAAATAGCATCATTTTCCTTTATTTCGCTACTTGACTCTCTACTCACTCACTCTCTCGCATTTTATACATCAAGCAAGTTCGGTGTTTTCGAAGCACAAATCGTCTCTCTCGAGCAAAGCAACGGATATCTCAAGTAAGCATCGATAGCTCTCAACTTTCTCTACTTTCTTATTTTCTTTTTACTCTCTACTCTCTCTCTTCGAGCTATCCTATCTTCTCTCTCTATCTTTCAAAGTTCATCTCCTCTCTTCTCCAAAATCCTCAAACATGCCGAAAAGAGGTTCTCAACCGGACTTTCTTGGTTACTGCATCCAAGAAGCCCCAAACAAAAAGCCAAGAAGGCCCTTCCAACCCCTTAAAAATTCTTGTCACCCAACACTTGACGTTAGATGACAAATTCTTCCCAACCACAAAATTTCCGTGGTTGAATCATATCAAAACCACATGGGTTTATAATTTCCTCTGTTTCAGCGAGTTCATCTACCCAGAACTCATTTTTGAGTTTTATTAAAACCTTTCTAGCTCTAAAAGTATCCTCACCACCAGAGTTCAAGACATTGTTGTTTGAATCAACGTCTCTCTCCTCCACCGTCTTTTCAAAGTCTCTTCTCTTTTCCTGAACAGCAACCCTATTCCTTTCAACGAGGTTGCTTGATGAATTCTTCGAAAAATACACCAAAGAAATCCCTGAGTCATGCAAAAACTTCTCGGTGACTCGGATGAAGTCGAAGCCCGTCTTGTTTGTTTTTCTGTGACGAGAACCTTCTTCTCTCGGCATTCGAGCAAAGAGAATACCAACTCTAAGATTCTTAAAGCTCTCTTTGACATTCTAGAGGACTACAAAGTAGACCTCTTTCCAGTTGTCATTCAGCGAGATCGCGGTTGTGCCGGCTCGAGACAAAGAAATCCACCCCTCTTCCTTTTGGGGCTCTTCTTACTTTTATTTTCAAGCAATTCAAAGTTCCCTCCCCTCGGATCCTAACACGATTTCTAAGGCTACCATAGTAGTTGGCGAGAAAAGAACTTCTTAGGTATGGATACCAGGAGACCCAACCGAGTGTCTTGGTCCATAGCTCGAAGCGAGGCAACGTTCTCCTCCGGCTCGGACTCGGACTCGAGACTCCTCTCTCTCTCTACCTCCTCCACCTGGTGGTGCGTCCACCTCAGGCCCTCCTCCTCAAGCAACTCTAGCTTTGTCTACCACAATGATAGACAAGGTCTCCTCCGTGTCCTTAGAAATCAATGACACTCTCCAGTCATTCAAGACTAACCTTCGATCAATGACCATCAACAAAAAGATCGCCGAGTCTCAAATCCGAGAGCAGCAAGAAGTGCTCCTTGAGATGAAGGCGCTAGTCAAGGAGCAGAAGGAGTTGATTAAGCTCCTCCAAGAAAGGCGCTCCAAAGCGGCTCAGGACCCGGTCGGCTCAAACACATCGGAAGAGTCCTCGAGCCCTGCCGGGTCTCCTTCCGAGTAAGGCGGAAGAAGAAGAGGAGGAGACTGCGGCTGAGGCAGCTCCTTCGAGGAGAAGGAGGAAGAGGAGAAGGAAGAAGAAGAGAAGGAGGAAGAAGGAGCAGAAAAGGAAGCGACCGAGGGACAAGGTGCTCCCACCCTCCAACCGGAACCGATAAGCTCAAATAGTAGTCTAAGTGACTCAAAAGACCCTGTCGACAAAGGTCGGTCGGCAGCGATCGAGCTCGAGCAAGCACCTCCCTCCCTCGAGTTCCAAGAGGATGAACCTCTAAACGACATCGTTCTGCGTCGGCCACTCGAAGCCGAGCCCATCCTAGAGATCCCAGGTGCTGCCCTGTCTAAATCTACCACATCTTCTCACTCATACCAGCGAAGGCATACTTGCCCGTTCATCCACTTCGACTCGGATCGCTCCCACTCCACCATCCTAAATTTTTTTTTCTGTTTATTTTTTTTTGTCCGGACATACAAATTGTATTTGCTTGATACATTCTTCCTCTTTTTGTTTTTGCTTGAAAGGCGAGGGGAGAATATTTAGAAATTTGTTGTCTTGTTTAGGGGAGTTTCCCTCATCCTTTTGTGTATATTTTTTACGTGAATATTAATGAAGTTTCTAAATTCGTACTTACTTTCGAGTTTTAATTTTTCTTAGTGCATCTTGCTCTGTTTTATCAACTCGGTTATATATTTTTGCTACGATATAATCAATACTCTAAGCTCGAATCATTTCATTAATTTCTATGCGATATTTCATTCTCAACTCGACACAATCTTAGCATAATAGCTCGATAAAATCTATGTTTGAATTACTCTGGCTATTTTATGCGATTCTATCTCTAAACTCTTATGTTCTACCCGAGAAGGAATGAAAGCTCGATGCAGTTTCACTAACAAAGTTTCTATCTCGAGTATGGAATGTATTTCATCAAAAGGGGAGATTGAAGACTCGGACATTGCATGTTTATCATTCTAAGTACTACCAAAGAATCGGATACAAACTTCATCTATTCTAAGTTTTGATTACAAGTCGGTCCGAGTACTCTAGAAACTGCTATGAGTGGTATAGAAACTTTTACGAGTGTTACGGATACTATTGCATATGTTTTCATTAGTTTCTAATCGACTCGGAAAGTGTACTCTTGCTCCTCATTTCACACCGATGGTTCCGAGTCACTTAGACAACACTCACACTTATCGCATGTTTTAACAATGTCACTAACACTTTTAAACTTAGGTGTGACTTCATATTCTAAGTTCAAGTGAATTACATCGTTAATTTAACTCTCTAAGTCAGCATAATTTGTTTGGACTATATTTGTCTAAATCAAGTACTTACTCTCCGATATTCTCCATCTAATTTGATTTTTCTCTAGACTCGACTCGGATGGAATTCGAGTATAATGAATATTAGACTCGGAAAATTCTGTTCTTCTCTAACTCGAGATAATTATGCTCTTAATTATCTTAATTAAATTATTCTCTCGTGTCTAATCTTAGACCAAAGTATTTTATACTTTGATAACCAAAATTGATTTACTTTTGTAGGTTATCTAAACGAGGTTATCCTACTTTTGAATTACAAAAGTAACCGAGCTTCAAAATGTCAAATCGCCAACAAACAAGGCTTTTTCTACTTCTTACCAAGGCCCACACACTATGTCGGGGTTGTCTGTTTCCAAACCGAAAATCTTCAACGCTAAGCTCAATGGTGGTTGCCATGTTACTTTTCGGACACCACCGTAGATTGGGACATTATAGGGAGCCAAGAGCCGTTGCACAACGTTCACATCTCAACGGATCTTTTACGAGCGAGTTATAACGGTCACCGAGGATTTCTATTCGGAAGATAGTCACAACGGCTAATCTGTTTGGTCATCTATAAATAGAAGCCACTTCACAAGACTTGAAGCTTACTGAACCCATTACTAAATTATATCTCTTTGAATAATACTCATTCAATCTTTTACTTATAACTCCAAGTCTATACTTAACATCTTTCCGAGTTGTAAGGTCTTGTAATCGATTACAAATTCTCTTTCTTACTTTCGGGTAAGGTCCCTTGACTGAGATGTAAAGGTTAACTCAGCTCGGTTGTCCCTAACTCGTAAAGGTTACCTCGGTTAGGAAGTACTAGATCGGATAAGGGAATATCCGAGTCTAGGAAAATCTTGTAAGGAATTGTCTAAGGGAGCAATTCAGTTACGTATGTGTATTGTATTTTGTGGATTCAAAATAGTGGAATTGACTTGGTACTTGGATTAGCGAGTGGCCGTGGTTTTCCGCCCCGGGAGGGTTTCCACGTAATTCTAAGTTCATACTTTTCCGAGTCCAATCTAAACTCACAATCAGCCGCTTATCCTTTTCAAGCAAAAAGATTCTAAATTTGTTCAAATTTCCTCATCACTCTATTCACCCCCTCTAGGGTGACTAGGTCTCTCCAAGAGCAAATCTTCAAAGCAAAAATTATATTCAAACAATAATTTGGATCTTTATCACAATTGGATTATAAAAGTGTGTAAAGGGTGTTCATTTAGTCTTTACCAAAGCACACTATTTATTGTTAAAATTCAAATCACACAATTAGTAAATTAAGAAAATACAAACTATACTATATAATCTTATTCTTCGTATGGGTCATCGTCTTCATTTTTTCCCCTTCATCCATAGCATCATCCTCTTTAAATTCTTGATTATTTGCGTTTCCATTGTTTTTATCATCAAGCTCAATTGAAGAGATTATTTCTTCCGTTACCCTGTACAAAAAGGATAGAAAAGAAATCTCTCAAGAAGAAAGTAAAAAACATAAATTTTATACCCAAATCATAGGCACCAAAAATATGAAGTTTATACGTACAGCAATTTGAAGCAAATTTAAAGCAAATTTGAGATACCAGCACTAAGTTAATAAAAATCTCCTCATGTTAGTTTAACACATTGCAAGAATGGGAAATTTTCAATTCAAGTACGTTGGGATTCTTTCCCTTGTACAACTCATAGGATGTTTTCTTGACGATGGGTTTGATGAGGCACTGTTAAGTGTATAATTTACTCGTGTTGACTGCCTCAACCCGTAAATAGTAATGTAGGTCATTTTCAATCATCATGCTCCTTCCTATTTCTTTAAGAGTTATGTTCTTTCTCTCCACTACTCCATTCCATTGAGGAGTTCTTAGTGCAGAGAGGTTGTGGGAGATGTCATTCTTATCACGTAAATATAGAAATTCTAAGTAATCGAACTCCTTTCCACGGTTAGTTCGAATTCTTCCGATTTGAATCTCGGACTCTACATGAATTTCCTGCAGATCTTATTGAACTCTTTGAAGGCTTCATTCTTGTTCCTCATAAAATAGACACACGTAAATCATGAATAATCATCAAAAATAGCAAGCACATATGATTTACCTCCTAAGCTTTTCACAGGAATTTCACCACACAAATCCATATGAACTAATTCAAGCTCTTTGGATGTCGATACAATTTTGTGCGGTTTGAAGGATGATCCGACTTGCTTTCCTTTTGCGCATGCATCACAAATTTTATCTTTCTTAAATGCACTACTCAAGTAAACCCCGACTAATCCATGAGATGCAAGTTTCTTGATGGTATGCATGCTAATATGACCTCGTTTACGATGCCATCTCCATGAATCATCATTCAAAGATACTTTTAAACAAGACAAATTCTGACTGGAATCTAATAGAGGATTAGCATAAGTGTTACCCGACCTCGGACCTAAAAGCTTTGTCTCTTTGGTGACTGCATCGAAATGTAGCAGTTAGTCTAAGTGAATCTTACCTCTTGACCTTTGTCACATAGTTGAGATATGCTAAGGAGATTGCACTTAAGCCCTTTGACAAGGTTCACTGGACTGACTTAGTTGTTTCCTTGACCAATCTTGTTAATCCCAACTATCTTGGCTTCGCTGTTATCTCCAAATGTGACTTTTCCTCCCTTTAAGTCTTCTATCTCCGAGAAGAGTTTTGAGTCGCCGAACATATGGCATGAGCAACCACTATCATAGTACCAATGACCCTTCCGCTTCTAGGTCCCTTGCAACATAGAAAAAACTAACCCTTCTCACTTCCTCTTAGAAACCCAAGTAACTACCTTGCCTATGGTCTTTCTCTCGAGGAAGAACACTTTTGGGAACCCATGTTTAAATAATTTTAGATTTGGTCTAATTCCGAGTCTTCCTTTTAGAAAATTGAGTTTGTGTCTCTTTTCTTGGAAAATGTTTTCTTTTATAAACAAGTTAAGAAGGTCTTTTCCTGTAAACTAGTCTCGGGCTCGGTCCTCTTTTCATGCGAGTGAATAAGACCATGCTCTACCTTCCTGAACTTCACAATTCTTGAATCGGTTTTGAAAAGACTTGAATTGGAATTAGATTCCTCTTTAACATTGTAACCAATACCTTCTTTTCTAAATGAGACATACTAAGAGCCAAGTAAAAGATCAATGTTTTTCTAACAATGAGTGAGTTCTAAAACTAGCTCTTGAGACTCATTTAGCTTCCTTTTCAAATGCTCATTTTGTATTATGAGGCACTCAGACTCAATCTCATTGTGTTAAGCGAGTGGTCTAAAGTACTTTCAGATTTTCTCTCAAGTTTTCTAACTCAATTTTCAAACAAGTGTTGTCATCCATAAGAGACTCAAGTTGTTCTTTAAAATCGAAGAGTTAGAATTGGACTTTTCTTCGAAAGTAAAAATATATCTAGAAGGATCAGCTTTAGAAAACTTAAGGAAGTATTCAATTACCTCCCGAGGACTTGTTTCCTCAAGCATCCGAGTTGTCACTATCCGACTCAAATTTAGCTTCGAGTCTGTCAAAGCCATAAGACACATTGAGTCATCAGAATCATCTTCTTTAGATCAGTCATCATCGCTCCAGGTAGCCACCATAGCCTTTTTCTTCTTCCTATCCTTCTTCCCCTTTGGACAGTCCTTGACTATGTGCTCCTTGCTTCCACACTCAAAGCAACCAGAGTTCTTAGTTAAAGATAACTTAGAAGGGGATGAGTATTTACCTTTCTTGTCCTTCTTATCGTTCTTGTAGAACTCTTTCTTTGGCCTCTTTGTCAATTTTTGTATTTCATCATCTTTTTGAAACCTCGGGCAATGAGTGCTATGGGATCCTTTTCCGAGTCCGAGGAGCACAAACTTTGTCGTCTCGCTTTCGAGGCCTTTAGTGCAATATTCTTCTTGGTGCTGACCTCGACATCCTCTTCTTCCGGGTGCAGCTCATAAGTAAGTAGCTTCCCAATGAGCTTATCGGGCTTTAGTTTAGAGAGATTCTAAGCCTCTTCAATTGCTTTGTCACCTTGGGACCGCATCTTCTCTTTGGTAGACTTCTCGGAATTTTTCTAATCATTTCTTCGTGAGAGATCTTTCTACCCGGGGACTTGATATTATTGGTAATCTCAATGAACCGAGCACACATGTGGGAGATGTTTTCTTCTTGCTCCATTCCGAACAACTCATACTTATGAAGATATTGACTTATCTTAGCCTCGCTTCACTTGGCCGGTTCCTTCCATAGGTGTTGACAAAGTGTATCCCACACCTCTTTGGTTGTGTCGAGAGGATGACACTCTGTTGTATTCTTCTAAGTCTGGTAGCACACATCACAGTGTTCATACCTTTAAAGTTCTTTCTTAACTTTTCATTCTCTTCAATTGTGTACTTTATCTTCTCTTTAGGCACAAATCTTGCACCTTACATCTTCATTGGAATGAAGTTTCCATTCTTCATGATGTTCCAAACTTCTCCATCATTATCCAAGTAGAAAGCATTCCATCATCTTCTTCCAATGTGAAAAGTTTGACTCCTTAACTTAGGTGGTCTAGTAGATGGTCTTCCTTCCTCGAACTCTCCATTGTTATGAGCCATTTGATCTTTATACCTCTGGATTGTGAGATCCTCTTGAAAGGTTAGGCTCGATACCAATTGAAAGTTTTCTCTTAGAGAGGTTAAGTCACCCTAGAGGGCGTGAATAGGGTGATGGAAGATTTTTGACAAATATCGAATAGTTTTGCACATATCGGAGGCGAAATAGATTTTGAGTCTAAATTGGACTCAAAAAGTTAAATACACATAGAAATATTAGGAAACCCTCCTTGGTCAAAAAACCACGGACAATGCTTCTCCAAGCACCAAGTCAAATCAATTAATTGAATCCTCTATTACAAAGGACTCGACTCTAACTAGAATTGCTCCCTTAGATAATTTCTTTACAAGTTTTCCAACACTCAAAATTTCTAGTATCCGATCTAATACTTCTTCACTGAGTTAACCCTTACAATCAGGGACAATTGAGTTGATTTAGCCCTTACAGCTCAGTCAAGGGCCTTAGAAAGAATGTAAAGAGTATAAGTGATTACAAGACTTTCTTTACAACTCGGAGAGTAAGAATTACATAGTTGGAGTTGTAAACGCTAGAAGATTGAGTGAGTGTAGAATATGTTTAGTTTCAACAACCTTAAAGTCTTGTAGAGTGGCTTCTATTTACAAGCACCAAGGCGGAATGACCGCTAAGACTTGTTCCGGATCGGTGAACTTCAATAGCCATTGTAACAGACTAGTCTAAGTCACTCGTAAATAGATATGTTTAGATGTGAACATTGTTTAGTGCTCCTTGGCTCCAAAAGTAGGCCAACTCTCTAATGGGGATTGGAAACCGAGGTGGAAGCAACCATTAGACTCAAAGTTGAAGTTTTCTAGTTTGGAAAACGAACAACCCCGACGTGGTGTCTAAGCCATGTCTAGAAATGGGTGATTTCGGTCTACTCGTGTTTAACGGCTAGAACTGGCTGCTTTTGTATTCCAAAAGTAGATTACGCTTATTTAATCAACCTAAAAAAGAAAATCAAAGTGGTAATCAAAGTATAAAAATACTTTGGTGCAAGATTACGCGATGTTAAGTTGTATTTTATATGTATTTTTTAGTAGTTATTTAGTTTATATTATATAGTTTATTTTATTTAATTTATCCTATTTTGTCTATTTATAGGTAATTATTGAATAAATTGGGGAAGAGAGAAAAGACGTTAAAAGCGATTTTTAGCTACCGGCAAGCATCCAAGAAAATATATGAAGTCGGTCCATAAATATAATATGTCATAAAATATTTATTTTATGATATTATATTTTAGGAAATCCTAATTGGAATAGAAAAGGAAACTTAGAAGAGAAGAAAGAGAAATAAACCATAGCTCCTTCACCTTATATATACTACTTATTATGGAGGAGAAAAAGGAGCCCACATCATCACCCGTTCTTCCCTTGCTGTCCACGCAGCCACACACACATCCCAGCCACCTGCTGCTGCTGCTCACATCCACTGCACCACCTTGTCTGTCTAGCCGCCTGCAGCAGCTGCCGCTACTCGCTCCTTGCACTGCTGCTGCTGCCATATCCCAGCCAGCCACCGTTCATCATCATCTTCTTCATCTTCCCGGTCAAAGAAACTAATATCGGTAGTATAATTTAGTTTTGTAATTTTTTACTAGTAAAGATTGAATTTTTATTGTTAGATTAATATTAAAGATGCTAGTTTTATTTAGTTTATATGTTTTAAATTACATTATGTGTGAGTAGTTTTGTTATACTTAGTATAATCTACTTGAAGCCATGTTGAATTAGTTATTTTGAAACAAAGTTTCGATTTTTATTGTCTTATTGATTCGATCCATGTTCTATGATAATTTGATTATAATGTTTATGAGTTTATGTCTAATTGATTAGAGTGCATGCTAATTAGTTTTTCATGAATTCATACGATAGTTTAAAGGGTTTAAGTACGTAATTGCTTGATCTTTTAGACATAAGTATCGCCCTAGTTAATCATGGATGGCTCATACCCATCTCTTTTAATTAGGAAATTATCATAGATCCTTCTTAAATCAATTTGCTAGTAGATTGGTTATTAGGTGCTAGATGATGTTTTTCTAATACTTCATGCTCTAATTTGATTAAATTCTAGTGCTAGTGCTAGGGTTATCAATATTAGTAGGGTTTATATTAGGGCTAGGCCTAAGTAAACTAATATCTAAGGAAAAATGGGGAAGATCCGCTAGTGTTTGTATTCTACGGTTTAGCTCATGGGTAGATCAATTTGTGTGTTAATGATAAATAATAATTTGCATTGTGGATATAGATTATACTTACGCTCTATTTGATTCTAAGAAAATTAGAAGGAAAGAAAAAAATGTAGAAAATAAATTTCTTTCCCTTGTTTGAATTGAAGAAAAAATGAGAGAAAAAAGTTTGATGGAAAAACTCATGGAAAATTTTGTCAATTTGATGAATGATATTTTCCTTCCAAAATTGAGAGGAAAATGGAAGAAAAATTTCACGAAGAGAGAGAGAAATGAAAAAAGAGAGAGAATTCTATTAAGAAATACCATTAAAAATTTTCTCTCTCCTCTCAATTAATCAATGTTATTGAGTATTTTCTCTATGCTTTCCATGACAATGTAATGATTATAATTTTTTCCCTTTATTTTTCCTTGAACCAAAAATAAGAAAAAAATTAATTTCCTCTTAACTTTTTTTCCTCATCACTTTTTTCCATTTAAATTTTCTTTCCAACCTATTTTCTTAGAATCAAATAGAGCCTAAGTATTTTTTTTTAAATTTGCTATCTTTGATAATTATTTGTTTGCTTTCTAGTTATTTTCTTTAGTTTGTCAATTTTTATTTATAAATTTATAGTCTTTTATTATCAATTTCATTACCCCCTTAAAGATCAGTATTTTAGATTAGTTTTAGTAATTTTATTTGAATTTAATTTTGAGTCCTTATTTATTTTAATTTTTAGAATTAATTTTCTGTTAGTTTTATTAATTTTGAGTCAGTTTGTTAGAAATTAGTTTAAAAATAGTTCCTTTTGTTATTTTTCGTGTTTTATCTTATTTTAGGGTTTAGAAAGAGTTCTAGTTTTCTGTGATTAAATTTTGGAATTTTTGGAATTAATTTGATATTTTTTTCAGATTTAATTCTTAAATTTAATTACTACAGGTTTTTAATAAAATAAATTCGTAAATTCGATTTTAAATTTTACTTTTATATTTTTAGGGTCTGGTTAGGTTTAGAAAATTAGTATTATTATTCTGGAAAATTTTAATATTTATTTGCGTAATTAATTTAGTGTAGAATTCTAATTATTTAATTTTCTGTTTTAGAATTATTTATTTTCTGCTTTAGTTTTCTGTTTAATTATTCTGAAAAAAATTATAAAAAATATTTCTGGGTTATTATAAACTTTATAATCTGTCTAGGATATTTATTTATATTATTAGATAATTTTCTGTTATTTTTATTTATTTAATTATAAACTATTCTATGTTTTAATTTTCTGTTTAAGTTTTTTATTTGATTTTCTGTTTTGATTTTTCCAGAATTAATTAGGATAGTTTTGTCAAATTTAGATTATCAGAATGATAGTGCATAATCTCAGAAGTTTTTCTTAGAATTAAAATTAGAAATTTACTAGTTAATTTGATTTGTCCGAATTTTACAAGGTAAATAACTAGAATAGTTAGTTTAATTAGGTTGAAACTTTGATTTTTTACGGTATCTTTCCTCGTGGATTCGATCCTTACTTTCCCTTGCTATATTGTTTATTATAAGCCTAAGTAGTGGTTTAATTTGTTGCTATACGACAAGCTTAACACGCGAAGATAATATTTAAATCGGAGTAATTAAACACTTTATTATCTTCAGCCCAAAAGAATGGAATTTTCTTTATCCAATATTCATTAGGTTCATATTCCATCTTGAGTCAATCCTTCAAATGAAAGAATAAAACATCAGAAATACATATACTTGATCAAGTAAATAATTCTCAATAAATAAACTGACTTAGAAGTTAGAATTAAAGCTGTAATTTATTTTCTCTTGAAACATGAAGTCAATGCTCGTAATAAAAGTGTTACGAAATTATTTACTCATCCGATTGTTCCGAGTCTGTGTCTAAGTAGGTCAGAAGACAGGTTTTTGAGTGGGTCGGAACAGGATGAAAACTTAGATATGAGTTTCTATAAAGCTCGAATGACTTAGAATAAAAACCTAGGAGACATAAAGAGTTATACCGCATTTCATCTTCAATGTCCAACCAAGACATAGAGGTTAACTCGTCCATACGACGACCCGTTGGCCGACACCGTATTTCATGTAAAACATCACCAACATGTTCTGTTTCGCTCCATGCATCCAACTAAGACACAATGCTCACTTTCACGAAAAGACGTCGTTCTTGGTTGGCGCCGCGTTTCAATGGATTTTTCCCCAAACACCTGCGTTTTGCTTTAGATATCAATTGCAACACAAAATGAAACTAAGATCGGACGATGTCGTTTATGGCCAGTGCTCGGCATCTCGGCACTATTCTCGAGATTCGATCCAAGCTTGATATGGTTTGGTCCTTTGTGATTTTGTTGGCCGGTTTTCTTCTCACATTGGACGACTACATTCGTTGAAAGCCTATGTCATTTGTGATCTGGATTTTTCCTATAAATAGAGAGCTTAGGCTCTCCATTTGCATATGCCTTTTTTCTATTTGTTACGGTGCTGATGTTTATTTAAGAGCTACTGAATATTTGCGTATTCCGATCTCTTGGTCTCCTTTTAGCTAATCATCCCTATGCTACCAACATTCGAACCCCAATCCTCCATCGATTACATACATCTTTTTACCTACCTTCATAAAAGCCGATAGAAACCTCTTACGAGTCACCGTTGTCATGCTTTCAAATCTGGTTCGAGACCGAAATCGGGAGGTGGCGCACAAAAGGGTGCCAAATATGCCTTAAACTATTACAGTTTATTCAATTTCGTTATTTATTAATTTTGGTATTGTGGAGAAAGAATGTAATTGCTTTTGAATTCCTCCTGCCGAATGTAGTCTTTTATTTTCATTTTCCCTTTCTTTTGTGAAGGTTTGCTCTTGGAGAGTCTTAGTCACCCTAGAGGGGGCTGAATAGGGTGATGAGGAAATTTTAACAAACTTGGAAGATTAAAGTTTGAAAAAGAATAATCAAGACAATCCGAGTCTAGATTAGACTTAGAAAACTATGAACTCGGATATACGTGGAAACCCTCATGGGGCAGAAAACCATGACCAGTGCTAATCCAAGCACCAAGTCAAATCCAATATTTTGAATCCACAAAATACAGTACACCGACTCAACCAAAATGGCTCCCATAAACAATTCCTTATAGAGTTTTCCTAGACTCGGAAATTCCCGTATCCGATCTAGGACTTCCTAACCGAGGTAACCTTTACGGTTAGGGACAAGCGAGTTGAGTTAACCTTTACAGACTTAGTCAAGGAACCTTACTTAGAAAGTAAGAAAGAGTATGTGACTAATTACAAGACTTTACAACTCATAAAGTAGGAATTACAAGTCGTGAGTTGTAAATAGAAGATTGAGTGAGTATTATACAAAGAGATATAATTTCAGCAATGTGTTCGAGCAATCTTCAAGTCTTGAGAGTTGGCTTTTATTCATAGATGACCAAGCAGATTAGCCATTGTGATTATCTTCCGAATAGAAGTCCTTTCGACCGTTATAACGGGTTTTCTATGTCTCTCGAAATGATCCGTTGAGATGTGAATGTTGTGCAATGGCTCTGGACTCCAAAAGGTGCTCCAATCAGCTGGTGGTGTCCGAAAAGTAAGGTGGAAACTACCGTTGATCTTAGCGTTGAAGATTTCTAGTTTAAAACAAACAACCTTGACACGAGCGTCTAAGCCTTCTTCGAAGTAGAAAAGCCTTGTCTGCTGGTGATGGACAGACTTAAAGCCGGTGACTTTTGTAATTCAAAAATAGGATAACCTTGTTTAGATAGCCTACAAAAGTAAATAATTTTGGTTCTCAAAGTATAAGATACTTTGGTCCAAGATTAGGCACAAATAATAATTTAATTAAGATAATTAAGTGTAAAATTATCTTAGGCCTAGGGAGTGAAATTTTCTGAATCTAATATTCATTATACTCGGAATCCATCGAGTTAGTCTTATGAAAGATCAAACTATAAAGAAAATATCGAGTATAAGTACTTGATCTAGACAAATAATTCTCGAGTAAACATGTTGACTTAGAAAGATGAATTAAAGTTGTAATTCACTTTACCTCAGAATATGAAGTCGAGCTTAGATTAAAAGTGTTAGAGAGATTGTTTGAACATGCGATAAAACTAAATAGTGTCCGAGTGACTTAGAAATATCGGTGTGAGTCGATGAACAAGAATGTCTATTCCGAGTCGAGTCGAATTGAATAAAACATATGCAATAGTTTCTATATTACTCGGAATGACTTATAATCAAAACTTAGGAGAGATGAGGCTTGTACACGAGTCCTTGATAGTACTTAGAATGATATAAGTTCAAAGTCCGAGTCTTCAATCTTCCCCTTTTTGATGAAAGACATTACATACTCGATAGAAACTTTGTTAGTGAAATAATCAAGAGTTTTCATTCTTACTCATTTCACAAAGAATATATCAAAGCTTAGAATAAAATATTGCAGAAAAATTCAAATAATAAATGAAGTTATTCGGACTTTGAATATTGTCTGCAGATAGCTCATTTGATGAAAAGTTACGAGTAGTTATGTCGAGCAAAATAGAGAAATGAGCTGATATACCAAAGAAAAACAAAATAAGACATTTTAAACTCGGAAAGAAGTTATACACAGAAAGGAATATGCTCGAAATCGAAACTTCATTCATATACATACATAAATACAGAAAATACATACAAAAGAGAGGGTGAGAGAACTCCCCTAAACAAGACAACAAATTTTCTAAGTATTCTTCCCCTTGCCTTTCGGTAAAAAAAAATTAAAATGGGGAAGAATGTATCAAGTCGATACAATTTGTTTGTCCGGACAAAAAAAATAAAACTAACGAAAACAAAAATAAGAAAAAGAAATCAAGATGGTGGAGTGGGAGCGGTCCGAGTTGAGGCGGATGAGCTTGTTGTGCGCTCGCGCCGATACGCTTATAAAGACATTGAAGATCTTGGCGGTGGCAGCACTGGGATCTCCGGCATGGACTCGGCTCTTACTAGCCGACCCGGAACAAGGTCATCTAGAGGCTCATCCCCTTGGAACGTTGCGAAGGAGGTGCTTCCTTTGGCTTGATTGCTGCTAACTGTCAAACATCGGCAGGGTCTTCGACTCACTCGGACTACCGTGTGAGCTTATCGGTTCCGGTTGAGGAGCGAGAGCATCCTCGTCCCTCGGCTTTGTCTCGTTTTTCTCATTCTTCCTCTTTCTCTTCTTCCTTCTCTTCTTCCTCCTTGTCCTCGAAGGAGCTGCTTCAACTCGCAAACTCCTCTTCTTCTTCAACCGCCTCTCCGGATGGAGACTTGGCGAGGCTGGAGGACTCTTCGAGATGTTTCGAGCTGCCCGGGTCCTCGGCTACTTTGGAGTGCCTTTCTTTGAGGAGCTTGATCATCTCCCGTTGCTCCTTAACTAAATTTTTCAGTTCGAGAAGCACATCTTTTTGCTCTCGAATTTGAGATTGGGCTGTTTTTGGTTGATGGTTGTAGGTCGAAGGACGAGTCTTGAAGGAGCAAAGAGTATCTCGGATTTCAATGGATACGAGAGGAGAGCTTGTCCGTCATCGTGGTAGACAAAGCGGTAGTGACGAGAGGAAGGTGGACATGAGGTGGAAGCACCACCAGGTGGTGGAGGGAGTAAGAGAGGAGTCCGAGTCCGAGAAGAAGTCCGAGTCCGATCCGGAGGAGAGGGTTACCTAAGTTACGAGTCGTGGACCCAAACACCCGGTTGGGTTTCTGGTATCCATAGCCAAGAAGCTCTATTCGGCTAACTACTATGGTAGCCTCGGACACTTCGTTAGGCTCGAGGGGAGCGGGACCTTAAATTATTTAAAGATAAGTGTGAGAAGAGCTCCAAAAGGGAGAGAAGTGGATTTCTTGGTCCGAGTTGGCACAGAGGCGATCCGCTCGATAATAGCTGGGAAGAGGTCTACATCATAGCCCTCAAGAATGTCAAACAAAGCTTTGAGAATCTTTGAATTTGGATTCTCTTTGCTTGAATGATGAGAAAATAAGGTTATCATCAACAAGAAGCGGAGAAGACGAGCCTCACTCTTCATCCGAGTCACATAAAAGTTTTTGCGTGACTTAGGGACGTCCTTGGCATTTTTTCAAAAATTCATCAGCAACCTCCTTGAAAGGGATGGGGTTGCTGTTGAGGAAAAGAGAGGAAACTTTGAATAGACGATGGAGAAGAGAGAGGTTAATACGAACTACTATGTTGCGAACTCTTGAGTTGATGATCCCTTCGAGCTAGAAAGGTTTGAGTAGAACTCAGCGATGAGTTATGGGTAAATAAAGTCGTTGAAACAGAGGAAATTGTATACACCTGTGGTTTTGATGTGTTTCAACCACGAGAATTTTGTGGTTGGGAAGAATTTGTCATCCAACGTAAGGTGTTGGGTGAAAAGGATTTTCGAGGGGTTAGAACGACCCTCATGGCTTTTTGTTATAGGTTTCTTAGTTGTAGAACCAAGAAAATCTGGAGCGGAACCTCTTTTAGGCATGGTTATGAGATCTTTGAGAGAAGAGTGTAGCTCGAAGAAGAGAGAGAGAGAGTGTGTGTGTGTGTCGAGAGCTTGAGATTGCTTGAGAGCACTCCGATTGCTTGAGAGCCGAGATTACGAGAGTGAGAATGCGAGAGTTTAGGTTATCGAGAGTAAAGTAGCGAAATGAAGGAAAATAGATGCTATTTATAGAGAAAGAAATATCTTTCGAGTATCCGTTCGACCCAACTCTCCAACGAGTCGACTCGGATCGGTGTGTCTATTCCGCTCTCCAACGGTTAGAATTCCATTGTCCTGTCTCCCAACGGCTAGTTCACCGATCGATACACGAGAGAGAGAGAGAGAGAGAGAGAAATAGAGATTTTTAATGAAATTTCTGAAATTTTCCACTAATCTATAGATGATTTCGGAAGTTTGAAGTCCAATTTTCTCAAAAATTGAGTCCGACTTAATAAAGTTTTTGAGTGACTTAGAAAGTGCAAATCGATAATAACTCTTAGCTTAGTATCATTGGGTCAATTGAACTAATTGTTATTAAGACATAGAGAAGAAACATGTAACACATGAAGGTTTGCTCGGGGAGAGTCCGAGTCACCCTAGAGGGGGTGAATAGGGTGATAGAAAATTCTTTTAGAAAATACGCACTTTTGTGCGGAAATGATGCAAAGACAGATTCCGAGTCTAAAGACGAGTCGAAAAGATTGGACTCGAAATCGGTGAATCGAAGAAGCAAGAGCACTAAGACTGTCCGAGCCTAGAATGAACTCGGAAAGTGAACACGAGAGATTTTACGTGGAAACCCTCCTGGGGCAGAAAACCACGGCCCGTGTCAATCCGGACACGAAGTCAAATCCACTATTTTGAGTCCACAAAATACCGTGAACTTGATCGAACCCGAGTTGCTCCCTTAGACAACTCTATACAAATTTTCCTAGACTCGAAGTTACCTTATCCGATCTAGTACTTCCTAGCTGAGATAACCCTTACAGCTAGGGACAACTAAGCCGAGTTAACCTTTACAGCTTAGTCAAGGGACCTTACAAAGAATGTAAGAAGTGTTTGTAACAAAGTACAAGACCTTACAACTCGAAAGTAATGAATTACAGAGTGGGAGTTGTAAGTTGAAGATTGAGAGTAAATACAATAACTTCTATCAAGTAAGTGTATAGACAATATGTTCGGCAACCTTCAAGTCTTGTGAAGTGGCTTCCATTTATAGATGACCGAGCAGAGTAGCCGTTATCTTCATCTCGCTGACCGAGAGTCCTCTCGTGACCGTTGTGAAAGGCTTTCCGAGTCACTCGGAAAGTATCCGTTGAAATATGGACGTTGGACAACGGTTTAACTCTCTTGGAAGTCCCAAAACCATTGGTTGTGTCTTGATAAATGTGGTGAGATCCACCGTTAAGCTTGGCGTTCCAGTTTTCCGGATATGGAAGCGGACGGCTTCGACACAATCTTCCGAGACTAAAGCGGGGAAGGTGAAAAGCCATATCTCGCTGGTGATTTGACGTTACGAGCCGGCTACTTTTGAAGTTTCAAAAGATATCCTCGATTGAATAACCTACAAAAGTAAAACACCTTACGTTCTCAAAGTATAAAATACTTTGGTCCAAGGTTAGACACGAGATAATAAAATAATTATGAAAATTACGCAATTGATTATCCGAGTCGAAAAGAAATGGAATTTTCGAGTCTAAAATCCATGATACTCGGAATTCCATATGACTTAGTCCGAAGTGAAGCAGACACGTTCTATAGCAAATATCGAGTGAGAAAGAACTTGATATAGACTAAGCATGAAGCGAACTATGAATGCTGACTACGCAAATAATAGAGTAAATAACTACAAGTCGGATTCCGAGTGAAAGTGGACTCGGAATAAGGAACAAGTTTTCCGAGTTGCTAAGCGATTAAAGAGATATGTGAAGGCCGAATCGCATAGAAAAGATACTATTTAACTCAAGTAAGTTTCTAAGACACGAGAGAATGCCTTGGAATCAAAACTCTATATGAATGACATCGTTATACTCGATTCCTTTTGCATGACTCGGAAAGATATAGAGCAAGTGTCCGAGTCTTCAACACATAATCATGCAAGATAATTTCACATAGAAAAACACATAATCATGCATTTATCATACCAAATTCATTCCTAATAAAGCAAAACTGATCCTTAATAAGTGGCTTAGTAAAGATATCAGCTAATTGAAGTTTTGTAGGAATGAATTCAAGTTTAGTATCACCTTTCTCGGAATGGTCTCTTAGAAAATGATACGTGACCTCAATGTGCTTTGTATTGAGTGCTTGAACTTCATTCTTAGTGATGTTGATTGCACTATGATTGGCACACTTGATAGGAATTGATTTCAATGATAGTCCAAGGTCTTTTAAGTGTTGCTTGATCCATAGAATCCGAGCACGAGCATGCTCCAACTACAATGTACTCAGCTTCAACAGTTGATAGAGCAACCGAGTTTTGTTTCTTTGAGTGCCAAGATATAAGGGATTGACCCGAAACCGGCATGCCCCTGAGGTGCTTTTTCTATCAACCTTGTATCCAGCATAGTCAACATCCGAGTCTCAAATGAGGGTCGGTTCTAAGTCTCTTGAAAACCATATACCTCGATTATAAGTCCTACAAGATATCTAAAGATTCTCTTCACCACGAGTGAGATGTGATTCTTTTGGATTAGCTTGGAATCTTGAACATAGACATACATTAAACATCATGTTTGGCCTCACTGAATGTGAGATATAGCAGAGATCCAATCATACCTCAATAGAGTTTCGATCTACTCGCTTTACCTTTTTCGTCCGAGTCCAGCTTTATGCTCGCTATTCATTGGTGTTGCTACATGTTTTGCATCTTGGAGCTTGTACTTCTTCAGCAACTCCTTGGTATACTTAGATTGGTGGACATAGATGTCATCCTTGTCTTATTTGATTTGTAGACCAAGGAAGAAATTGAGCTCTCCCATCATGCTCATTTGGAATTCCTATCTCATTAACTAAGAAATATCTCGACAAAGATTTTCATTAGTAGCTCCAAAAATTATATCATCAACATAAATCTAAACTATAAAAAGTCTTTCCTCTTGGCTTTTATGTAGAGAGTCTTGTTAATCTGACCTCTTTTGAAATCATTTTCAACCAAAAGCTGCTCGATTTTTCATACCAAGCTCCGGGAGCTTGTTTAAGACCATAAAGAGCTTTTTGCAATTTAAAAACATGATTTGGAAATTCTAAGTTTTCAAATCCAGGGGGTTGCTCAACATAGACTTCCTCTTGAAGGAAACCATTCAGAAAAACACATTTGACACCCATTAGATATAATTTAATATTCATGCTTGATGCAAATGCCAATAGGATTCTAATTGCTTCAATCCTAGCAACTCGGTGCAAAGGTTTCCCCACAATCAATCCCTTCTTCTTGATTGTAACCTTGAGCCACAAGTCTAGCCTTATTTCTGACTACCAACCCATCCTCATCCAGTTTGTTTTTGAAAACCCATTTGGTTCATATGACTGGGTGGTGAGAAGGTTGTTTGGTTAGAGTCCGGACTTGGTTTCTTTCAAATTGATTAAGTTCCTCTTGTATGGCCTCGACCCATTCAGGTTCCTATAAGGCCTCTAATGTATTTTTGGGTTCGAGTTAATGATATGAATGCAGTGAATGCACATAGATTTTACAAAGAAGAACGAGTTCTTACCCCACTGTTGATCTCGGACAAGATGTTTTCGAGTGGGTGACTTGAAGTATATTTGAATACTCTACCTATTCTCCGGTTCACCAGATTTGTCGGTTTAATTAGTTGATCTTCGATGGCTGATCCGATTGAGCTTGCTCATCCGATTGACTTTCAACATACTAAGCTGGCTCCGGAACTACTTCGATCCGAGTCATGGTATTCTAAGCTATCTCATTTTGAGTTGCTTTTCCTTGACTCTGTCCGATCTCGACTTCAGATAAAATCATCTTCATCTCGACTGAGTTTTAGTTTCGAGAATGTTGACTCACTTGGTTTTGCCTGGTCAATCTCATCAAAAATAACGTGGATGCTTTCTTCCACTTTGTTAGTTCTTTTATTGAAAATGTGATATGCTTTACTATGAGATGAATAACCAAGAAAAATACCTTCATCCGACCGAGCATCAAACTTGGTGAGGTGATCCTTACCTTTATTGTGAACATAGCACTTGCATCCGAAGGGTTTGAAGTATGAAATGTTGGGTTTCTTTCCCTTGTAGAGCTCGTATGGAGTTTTCTTTAAGATGGGTCCGATGAGGCATTTGTTCAATGTGTATTTTGTTGTGTTGATCGCCTCAGCCTAGAAATAGTAAGGTAAATCATGTTCAACCATTATTGTCCTTCCTATTTCTTAAAGAGTTTTATTCTTTCTCTCCACTACTCCATTCTGTTGAGGAGTTCGGGTGCTTGAGAAGTTATGAGAGATACCGTTCTTATCAAAGAACTCTGCAAATTCCGAGTAATCGAACTCCCTTCCATGGTCAATTCGAATCTTTCGATCTAAGTCCGAGACTCGACTTGAATTTTCCTGCAGAGCTTGCTGAACTCTTTGAAAGCTTCACTTTTGTGCTTAAGAAAACACGCCCATGTAAATAAACAATTGCAAGTACATTTGATTTACCTCCAAAACTCTTTATAGGGATTTCACCACATAAGTCCATATGAAACATTTCAAGCACTTTGGATTTGGAAACGGTTTTGAGAGATTTGAAGGATGATCCGACATGTTCCCCTTTTGTGCATGCTTCACAAATTTTATCTTTCTTAAATGCACAGTTAGGTAATCCTTTGACTAAACCATGAGATGCAAGCTTTTTTATAGTGTGCATGCTAACATGACCTAGTCTACGATGCCATGTCCAAGAATCATCATGTAGAGATGCTTTTAAACAAGATAAGTTCGACTAAGCTCGAAAGCGGAATAGTGTAGGTGTTACTTGATCACTTACCTAAGAGCTTAGTCTCTTTGGTAGTTACATCAGAAATATAGCAATTTGTCCGAGTGAATCTTACCTCTTGACCTTTGTCACACAGTTGAGAGATGCTTGAGTAGATTGTACTTTAATTCCTTGACAAGATAGACTACGCCGACCGGGTTGTCTCCTTTTCCAATCTTGCCTATTCCAACTATCTTGCCCTTACTATCATCTCCAAAAGTGACTTTGCCTCCTTTGTAATCTTCCAACTCGGAAAAGAGTCTTGAATCTCCCGACATGTGGTGTGAGTATCCACTGTCTAGGTACCGATGACCTTTTGTCTTTTCTCGAGTTACCTACAAGTCGAAACATACTAACCCTTTTCACTTCCTCTAATGAACCAAGTAACTCCCTTTACTCGTGGTTCTTTTCTAAGGAAGAAGACTCTTGGGAACCCAGATTTGAATTACTTTGGGTTTGGTCCGATTCTGAGTCTTTCTTTTAGAAAACCGAGTCCGTGTCTCTTTCTTTTGAAAATCTTTTCTTTTATAAACCGGTGGAGAAGGTTTTCTCCTGTAAGCTAGTCCGGGCTCAGTCCTCCTTTCTTTCTTATGAATAGGACCATGCTCAGCCTTCCTAAACTTAACAATTGTGGAGTTCTTTTTGAAAAGATTTGAGTAGGAATTTGATTCCTCCTCTTTGTTAAAACCAAGTCCTTCCTTTTTAAGGAGACACATTGAGAGCCTAAAAGCATGTCAAGGTTTTTCGACCTTGAGTAAACTTCAAAACAAGCTCTTGAGACTCATTGAGCTTCTATTTCAACTGCCCATTTTCTCTTCCGAGGATCTCGGACATAGTCTCGATAGCTTGAGTACTAGTCTTGAGTTCTCTTAGAGTGAGTCTTAGCTTTTCCAATTCATTTTTCAAACTAATCCTTTTAGAAGTCGGAGACTCAAGTTGTTCTTTGTGTTGTGAAGAATCGAATTGGACTTTTCATCCAAAGTGTAAATATATTTGGCTAAATTAACTTTGGAAAACTTGAGGAACTATTCAATTATCTCCTGAGGATTTTTCTCCTCATTGTCCGAGTTGTCGAGTCCGACTCGGATTCAGCTTCCGAGTCCGATAGAGCCATCGAACATTTTGAATCTTTGAGTCTTCATCTTCTTCAGATGAATCTTCATCACTCCATGTGGCCATCATAGCCGCCTTCTTCTTTCTGTCCCTCTTTCTTCTTGGACGAGTCTTTAACTATGTGATCTTTGCTGCCACATTCAAAACAAGCGAGTTCTTAGTTAAAGATAACTTTAAAGGACAAGAGTGTTACCTTTTCTCGTCCTTCTTATCTTTCTTTTATAACTCTTTTCTTGGCCTTTTCCCCATTTCTTATTCTTCATCATTCTTTTGAAGCCTTGAGCAATGAGCGCCATGGGATCTTCTTCCGAATCCGAGGAACTCGATTTTCTCTTCGCTTTCGAGGCCTTCACCGCAATATTGTTTTTAGCACCGACTTCGACATCCTCTTCTTCCACATGGATTTCATGGGTAAGTAGCTTCCCAATCGGTTCGTCGGCTTTAGTTCGGAGAAGTTTTGAGCTTCCTCGACGATTGCCACCTTGGGACCCTATCTTCTCTTGGGTAGACTCCTTAGGATTTTTCCGCACATCTCTTCATGGGAAATCTTTCTACTCGGAGATTTGAGATTGTTAGTAATCTCGGTGAAGCGTATAAACATCCGAGTGATGTTTTCTTCGGCTCCATCTTGAACAACTAGTATTTGTGAAGTCTGTTGACTTATCTTCGCTTGTCTTACTTGGCTGGTTCCTTCATATGTATTGACAAGAGTGTCCCACACATCTTTGGCTGTGTCACAGGCTGACACTCTGTTGTATTCTTCCGAGTTGATGGCGCACATCGGAATGTTCATTGCTTTAAAGTTCTTTCGAACTTTTACGCCTCTTCAATAGTGTATTCGAACTTTGCTTTAGGCACGAGTCCTGCATCTTCCATCTTCATTGGAATGTAATTGCCTTCTTGTATGATGTTCCATAAATCTTCATCGTGATCTAGTAGAAAGCATTCCATGAGCTCTTCCAAGTGCACGAAGTTTGATCCTTTGAACTTTGGTGGTCCACTAGAAGATCTTCCTTCATCGAACTCTCCATTGTTCCGAGCCATTTGATCTTTAGACTTTTGGATTGGTAGATACTTTCTAAAAAGGTAGGCTCGATACCAATTGAAAGTTTGCTCTTGGAGAGTCTTAGTCACCCTAGAGGAGGGATGAATAGGGTGATGAGGAAATTTTAATAAACTTGGAAGATTAAAGCTTGAAAAGAATAATCAAGACAATCCGAGTCTATATTGGACTCGAAAAAGTGTGAACTCGGATATACGTGGAAACCCTCATGGGGCGGAAAACTACGGCCAGTGCTAATCCAAGCATCAAGTCAAATCCACTATTTTGAATCCACAAAGAACCGCTCACCGACTCAACCAGAATTGCTCCCTTAAACATTGCCTTACGAGTTTTCCTAGACTCAGAAGTTCCCTTATATGATCTAGTACTTCCTAACTAAGGTAACCTTTACAGCCTAGGGATAACTGAGTTGAGTTAACAATTACAGCTCAGTCAACGGACCTTACTCGGAAAGTAAGAAAGAGTATGTGACTGATTACAAGACTTTATAACTCGGAAAGTAGGAAGTACGAGTCGTGAGTTATAAATAGAAGATTGAGTGAGTATTGTACAAAGAGATATAATTTCAGCAATGTGTTCAGTAATCTTCAAGTCTTGAGAGTTGGCTTCTATTTATAGATGACCAAGCATATTAGCCGTTGTGACTATATTCTAAATAGAAGTCCTTTGTGATCGATGTAACGGCTTTTACGAGTCACTCGAAAAGATCCGTTGAGATGTGAATGTTGTGCAATGGCTCTTGACTCCAAAAGATGCTCCAATCAGCTCGTGTTGTCTAAAAAGTAAGGTGAAAACCACCATTGATCTTAGCGTTGAAGATTTCCAGCTTTGGAAACAAGCAACCCCGACACGGCGTCCGAGCCTTCTTCGAAGTAGAAAAGCCTTGTCTACTGGTGATGAACAGGTTTGAAGCCGGTTACTTTTGTAATTCAAAAATAAGATAACCTCGTTTAGATAACCTACAAAAGTAAATAATTTTGGTTCTCAAAGTATAAGATACTTTGGTCTAAGATTAGGCACAGACTAATAATTTAATTAAGATAATTAAGTGCAAAATTATCTTGGGCCTAGGGAGTGTAATTTTCCGAGTCTAATATTCATTATACTCGGAATCCATCGAAGTCGGTCTTAGGAAAGATAAAGTTATAAAGAAAATATCAAAGTATAAGTACTTGATCTAGACAAATAATTTTCAAACAAACATGCTGACTTAGAAAGATGAATTAAAGCTATAATTCACTTTACTTCATAATATGAAGTCGAGCTTAGATTATAAGTGTTATATTGTTTGAACATGCGATAAAACTAAGTAGTGTCCGAGTGACTAAGAAATATCGGTGTGAGTTGATGAACAAGAATGTATATTCCGAGTCGGTGCGAATCGAATGAAAACATATGCAATAGTTTCTACATTACTCGGAATGACTTGTAATCAAAATTTATGAGGGATGAGGTTTGTACACGAGTCCTTGATAGTACTCAGAATGATATAAGTTTAGAGTCCGAGTCTTCATTTTGCTTTTCTTTTCTTTTTTTATTGCTTTCATTGACTTGCTTTCATACTTGTTTTTATCGCTTTCTTTGGCATGCCTTGGTTGATTCAAATTTTATACTTAATATGTTGTATGCCTGTCTTTAATACATTACCTAAACTCGCTATTGAAATTAGTAAATGTCATCTGTTGACGGGTGGAGCGGAAGGGCTTATCCATACGTTTTGTAGCTTTGCCCCCAAATCTGGATTCTCGGTTCTAGATCGATGGAGTCATCTTTTCAAAGCTCTTTCAAGGTTAGTTTTCCCGGACTAAGGTTGGAAGATTATTGTATATTTATTTTGGTTTCTTTTTATTCCCGAAATTGATTGGTGACTCTATTGTATTGTTTTACTTCTTTTAGTTCGCTCCTCAACATTTCTAACTCAAAATAATAAAAAGAATATTTATTTTATGATAGTCAAGCCATGGATCGAGACAGACGACCGGCCAGCGTCGTTGACCAGTACAACACTCGCCTCTCGCCGGCACCGGACGGTCACTAGGTACGACTTTGATCCAAGCCGGTATTTTCACATCGGTTTGGCCCAAAAGCCCTACGACATAATTAACTAAGTTCTTATTTGTTTTATTTTTAGTTGTGAAATGATATCGCGAGGTTTCTAAAAATAATTCCTGAAATAAAATGATTAATAAAACCGTCATTCAGCTTTTTTTATTTATTTTAAACCATATTATAAAAATTGAAAATCCTAACAAGAGATACATCGCCATTTCAAAAATTATTATCTTCGAAAATCTTTTCCACTTTCAAAAAAATTTGCTTTAAATTTCGACTTTTATGCTTTACCTTTAAGAACAATTTTGGAAGAGGTTCGAACAACTAACCCGAGACGGACCCAACTAGGCTTGATTGTCGGGGTGGCGAAACCACTTCCCTCATAACACGCTCTTTCTGGTTTACCAAGAGGCACCAAGGATTCATGCTTTTTCTTGTCGTGTACTCCAAGGAAGACTAAATGCTCGAACTAAGAGACACCATGTATCCGACCTAAATTTATCCCTCTTTTTACCATAAACGCTTGGTTGTTTAGGTGGCACCTTGTCTCTCGATTTGCATGCTTTGATTAATGTGGATGCTTTTAGTATTTAATCTTCTACTTGTGAGCCTTTAGGTTTGGAGTGTTGATTAACCCTTTCATGGGTGCGAATAAAATACATTCATTAATTTCCTAGAGTCTATCCATTATGTGCATTTTAACCAAAAGTCAAACATTTCTTTTCTCCATAGGTCGGTCGATTAACTTCATTTCGATGTCATCCCAAAATTCATCTCAATCCATGCAGTCTAGGTTTCGGTACCCACCGGCTGCCGAGCTTAGCCATCGTTGGTCGGGTCTCGAAGAGTCCTGTCAAGGACCCTTCTTTCTCTTAAGTCGATCTGTCTGTTTTTAGGGTATGACTCTTTGGGCATTTTGCATTTTCCTTTAGCCAAAAATAATTAATTTCAAATTAGGTGAGTCCATTTTGTATTTTGCATTTAGCCAAAATAAATTCATCTCAAATTAGGTGGGTCCAATTTTATATTCTCATTTCACATCTAGCCAAAACAAATTCATCTTCAATTAAATCATGAGCATCATTGCATTGCATTTCATTTGCTTTGATGTGTGCATCCAAATAAAAAGGCATCCTTTCTTAGTTCTTTCGGGTCTCGCACCTAAGCCCTTTCCTCCAAAAGTTGTTGTTCCTTCACATGGTCCTAAGCATTATCCTTTCCAGGTGCGAGAATAGGGAAGTCCACTACCATTAGTGAAGACTCAAGTATAACTCTTTATCTCTCTTGAGTTTTGATTCTAAGTCGATCTCGAGATTTATAGAAACTCATATATAAGTTTTCATCTTATTTTTACCCGCTTAGAAACAAGTCAATCAAGCATAATATCCCGAACTGTGTTTCTAACCCACTCGGACACAACACATAACTATAGTATGAGTAAATAATTTCTCTAACACTTCTATTCCGAGCACTCGCCTTTGTATTTCAAGAGAAAATTAATTCCTTCGTTAATTCTTATTTCTAAGTTAGCTTATCTGTTTAGAATTATTTACTTGATCAATATTATTTATTATGATATTTTATTTTTTCACTTGATCATTTTAAGGATTGACTCAAGATGGAATCTGAACATAATGGATATCGGACTCGAAAATTCCACTCTTTTAGGCTAAAGATAATTATGTGCTTAATTACTCCGATTTAATTATTATCTTTGCCTAATCCTGGACCAAAGTATTTTTATACTTTGAGTACCACTTTGATTTGCTTTTATAGTTTGTTTAATCAAGCCTAATCTACTTTTGAATTACAAAAGTAACCGGTTTCTTGCCGTTAAACACCACCGAGATAAAAATCAACCATTTCTCGGACATGGCTTAGAAACCGTATCGGGGTTGTTTGTTTCTAAAACCGAAAACTTTAACTTTTAGTGTAACGGATGTTTCCAAGTCAACTTCCAATTGATACCAAAGGGTTGGACTACTTTTGGAGCCAAGAATCGTTACACAACGTTCACATCGCAATGGATCTTGTTCTAAGTGACTCATACTAGACGTTACAATGGCTATTGAAGCTCACCGATCCGGAACAAGTGTCAGCGATCATTCCGCCTTGGTGGTTATAAATAGAAGCAACTCCACAAGACTTGAAGATTGCTTAACACATTGTCTAACACTTACTTAGTGATTTTTTATTCAATCTTCAACTTACAACTCCTAATCTGTAATCTCTTGCTTTACGAGTAATAAAGAAAGTCTTGTAATCACTTATACTCTTTACTTTCTTTCAAAGCCCCTTGACTGAGCTGTAAGGGCTAACTCAAGTCGGTTGCCCCTAACCGTAAGGGTTAACTCGGTCAGTAAGTACTAGATCGGATAAGCCAACTTTTAAGTCTAAGAAAAACTTGTAAAGGAATTGTCTAAGGGAGCAATTCCGGTGAGAGTCGATCCTTTGTAATTTAGGATTCAATTAGTGGATTTGACTTAGTGCTTTGATTAGCACTCTCTGTGGTTTTCTGCCCCATGAGGGTTTCTATGTATTTTTATTATTTAACTTTCTAAGTCCAATCTAGACTCGGAATCCGCTTATTATTCTGTTTTATGCAAAAGAGTTTGATTTTACTCAAAAATCTTCCATCACCCTATTCAAAACCGCACCTCTAGGGTGACTTAACCTCTCCAAGAGCAAACCATCAATTGGGTTTCATGGGAATCTGAGCTACAAGAGGTTAGAACGACTCAGCAAGGACTCCGGTACCTCTTCCCCTCGATCTTCACTCGAAGCTCTACATCTCGGTCAACGTGCAGTACGACCAATGTAGGTGCATACAACACCGGTTGAGCCAATTTTCCGACATAGGACAAGTATTGAAAAAGAATTCCCTTCCAATGGTCGAAGAACCAAAAAACCCCTATCATCACCTTTCTTAATGAATCCTCGACTAAAATGGAAGCCCAAATTGAGGCTAAAGACAAGAAGATAAAATCTATATCGGACGCTCTTAATGCCATCCTAAACACTCTTGAGGATAATAAAAAAGATGGTGAAGAAGAAAAAGAAGTAGAAGAAAGAGGCCATCCACCTAATTGTTTTCCTGAAGGCGAGTCCTAAACGATAGCCTAAGTCCGATCCACGCAAAGATCGGATAGAATAAATATTAAGGGAGTCATCCATGATTAGAAGTCATTATTTTGATAATACGGGACACTTCAATCCCGAAAGGAAAACTATCCCCTAAGTTCACCATGTTAGGCATCAAATTTTATGGTTCCGAGAATCCCCATAATCATGTTCGCAACTTCTTAGAAGCAATGACTCTTCCGAAAGTACCGAAGATACTTATCACATCATCTTCCCTTGGACCTTCGACAGTGAAGTAATGAAGTGGTATAATGCGGTTGACCCACACAAGGTCACTAAATGGAATGATCTCGTGTAAGGAGTTCCTACCTAATACTCCTATAACACCGATCTACATGTCATACTTAGAGACTTGGAGTTAATCAAATAAGGCGAGAAAAATGCTTTATTGACTTTCTCACCGGATGGAGTGTAAGGGCTGCCCATATGGTAGACCGACCTTCCGAGAAGGATCAAGTGAGAATCATAGTGAAGAACCTTCATCTAGACTACAATGAGTACCTCAAATTCCTACCATTAATGAGTTTTACGACTCTTAGTGACACCGGATGCCGATAAAGAAAAATTATCCACCACGACCACAAAAGTCGTGATCTGGATATAGAGGTAGCTATTAATCCAAAGATAAGAAAACCTCTAATGAAGGCAATACTAGCAGAGGTGTAGATGTCAATGGCCTTAATACATATAATGACTACACTTCTATTGATACTACTTATGCTCAAGCCCTTGATCTGTCTATTGTGTAAAGGGAAGATAGAACTTCCACATATAAGAGTAGAATTAGAAGCTGTGAAACAGTCAAAAACTAGGACGCGGGAAAATTCTGTAAATACCATTGTGACGAGGACACAACACCGAGCAATCTTAGACGTCATGAACAAGTTTGAGACCATGTTCCGCAATAGCGAACTCTGTCTCCCTAAGGCCGCTCGTAAGCCTAGCAACAACAAGAATCCTTTCAATGGTACCTTAGCCATATTCTTTGAACCCATTCTAGGTCAGTGGGACCCATCTGTCTTCATTCAAGACATCAATGAGTCCAAACCACTTGCTAGCTTGCCTCCTCTAGACCTAGAAGTCCATCGATTGTGGGTAAGCGATGAAGAAGATGACTTTTAAGGAGATCCAAAGAGCCCTAAAATCTAATTTCTTGCTAGATCTGGATGAAATAATGCACCCATGGGTCCACAATAGACTCGAGAAGCCCCAAAAGAACATGAAGCTTCTAAAGAGGAAGCCTTAATTCTAAAGAAGATGTATATATAACAACTTGAAAAACTTAAAGGAGATATCTTTATTTGGCAACTCATATCTGCTTCCCAAAAGCATAAGCAGGCCTTGATTGATGTGCTTAGAAAAATTGAGGTATCTCCTGAAACTACACCTGAGGAAGTAGTAGGATTAGTCAATAACGGGGATAGAACCATCATGTTTAATAAGAAAGATCTCCCTGAAGAAGGCATTGCATATAAAAATGCCCTTTGTTTGACCGTAACTTCCATTAACAAGTTCATCCCCTAACCATAATAGACAAGAAATCTTCCGTAAACATTTCTCCTTAGAAGACCACCAATAGGTTAGGTACTAGAGAACAACAATTCTCTAAATGAAATATTCATCTCTCGAGCATACGATAACTCCAAAAGGACAGTTTTGGGGACGAGTGACTTTGTCAATTAATGTTGGGCCAGTAGTGAAAAACATCGACTTCCAAGTCCTTGACATTTCTACTACCTTTAACCTTCTTATAGGATGCCCTTGGTTATATGACCATCAGGAAGTTCCCTCTACACTACATTAGAAGTCAAAAGGATCGTCAACGGTCAATTAGTAACCGTCAACGGAGACAATCTCCGTGCCACCATCACCTTTAAAGAGTCTCGTCATTGAAATTGATCATGACACCGATGATGAGGAACTTTATGTTTGAAACTGTCGCCGCTATAGATAAGGATGAAGCATCTTTCAGCTTCAGTCCTTGTGCCAACCCTATTGTCCACTCGATGCTAAGGAAGAGAGTGTATTTTCCATGCCTAGCTGTAGAAAGGAGAGCATAGCACCCAATCATTCCACCCCTTGATCCAATCAACAACTACAAGTTCGGGTAGGTGATCTACCTATTGCTTAGGGAATAGCCCAAGCCAAGTGGGAGGTAAAAGCTAGAAGGACTACACCATTCACAGTCCTTTCGTCAAACCCTTTCCTTGAACCCTAAATGCGCGATTCTCGAATGAAGGGGTTGACTTCCCTAATAAGGTTTTCCCGAGCCTTACTACCTCAAAGAGAAGGGTATCCCGGTGCCCGGTTTGGAAGTCTTTAATGACTGTCATGTACTATAAAAGGAGGCACCCTTCCTCCTTAATGAGGGACAGTCCACACAAGAGTGGACCAATCTGGCTGAGCAATATTTTTGGTCTACTATTCGGACAAGATAAGAGCCTAGAAGGTAATTCGATTTTGGTACTTTCCAAAGCCATGACGCACCCATAGTTTGATCCGTTCGCATTCATCATCGAAGTCGATGTCTGAAGGGTCCAAGCATATTACTTGGATCAACACTAAAGAGGGCCAAGAATTCGCTATTATCCCGGGAGAGTATCCCATCATTGAGTCTAGTAATAGGGTTGTTATTGTTGTTTCCAATTATGTTAGTTCATCTTTTAATTCTATTCTATTTTTGAGTCCGATGTACTAATTTCCTCATTCAATAAGATGAACATTTTCGCTTATTGTTTGCCTTCTCCTATTTTTAATTGTTTTGCCTCTAATGATGAACAAGAAATCTCTAAAGAAATAAGTTATGGAAGATCATAAAAATCGCTCACAATCATAGAGGAAACAATAACAATTAATCTAGGATGAGTTTATCAACCCCAAGAGGTCAAAATTGGGAAAACACTAAATCTAGAAGAGCGAAGCAATTCGCTTTGCTCCTTATCGAATTTGTATATGTCATTATGTGGTCCTATAAAGACATGTTAGGGATAGATCTAAGTATAACAAAACATAGAATTCCACTTTACGAAGACCCTAAGCATGTAAAACCAAAGCTTAAAAGGATGAAACTTGAATGGGCACTAAAAATTAAGGAAGAGGTTCGAAAGCGGTTAGAATTCAGATTCATCAAAGTAGTCCACTAGCCTTAGTGGGTAGCAAACATAGTGTCGAGTCCCAAAGAAAGATGGCAGGGTTCTAATGTGCATCTATTTTAGGGATTTTAACAAGGAAAGCCCTAAAGATGATTTCCCATTGCCTCATATCGACATTCTCGTAGATAATATAGTTGGTCATGCTCTACTCTCGTTTATGGACGGTTATGATGGGAATAATCAGGTGAATATGGCCGAAGAAGATATAGGAAAATGATCATCACTCAATGGGGATGTACTTGCTATGTGGTAATGCCATTTGGGCTGAAGAATGCTACGATTACATATCGGAGGATAGCTACAACATTACTATGTGACATGATACATAAGGAAGACGAAGTTTATATGGAGGACATGATCATCAAGTCCAAGGATACAACATGGCATTTTCTAGCTTTAGCGAATTCATTGAAAGACTAAGAAAGTACAACATGCGCCTTAACGCAGAAAAGTGTGCCTTTGGAGTAACGTTAGGTAAATTATTGGGTTATGTGGCTAGCCTTAGGGGAATCAAAGTTGATCCATCCAAGATTAAGGCCATCCAAGAGATTCCACCACCAAAGATAGAAAAGGAGATACGAGGTTTCTTAGGACTTAAAGTACACTAGTCGTTTCATATCAAAACCGACTATAGTCTCCGAACCCATTTTTAAGCAAATGAAGAAAGGATTTGAGCCTATTTGGGATAACGAATGATAAAAAGCATTAAAGAAGGTTAAAGAGTATTTGGCTAATCCACCGAGTGTTAGTTCCGCCCCAACCAGGGAAGCCTTTGTTACTATACCTCGTTACCACCGAAACCGTAATGGGAGCCATGTTAGCTCAACGGGATGGAAAGGAAGATTACATTGTGTATTATCTAACCAAGGAATTATTAGATCGTGTGACTAGGTACCTGCCTTTGGAGAAGACATCATTAGCTTTAGTCTTGGCTACCAATAAGCTCAGTGCACTACATATAGTATCATCAATGCATCCCATTAAGTACATTCTTGAGCAACCAACTATCAATAGTAAGATAACTAGATGGGCAATCATGCTATTGGAATTAGAACTCAAGTATGTCCCTCGAAGGCAATGAAATGAAGGGTAGTGTCAAAATTCCTAGCCTATCATCCGATAATTGAATGAAAAGTCTGAACACATCGATTTTCCAAACGAAAAATCCTCGTAAGTAGAGGTTGATATGCGGACAATGTACTTTGATGGCGCTTCTAATAAGAAGGGCTTTAGAATAGGGATACTTATAGTCTTGTTAGAGGGAGCACATACACCCACTTCGATCAAGTTAGATTTGGAGGTCACAAACAATGCTTCGAGTATGAAGCATGCATCACGAGACATCAAGTCGCTATAGAAATTGGAGCTAAGAACATCGGGGTTTTCGGTGACTCAAGTGTGATTATTAATCGATTTCACAAAAATAGAACATAGTAGTGAAGCCTTGGCCCTACCAGCCACTCGATGGAATTAGCAAAATACTTTGACAAGTATATCATATACGGACCTTCCTTGGGATGACAACCAATTCGTCCATGATTAATATTCCTAGTAGCATTCATTCAATCCCCATTCATATATACGCACTTGAAGTGTCAAGTACCGACAAACTAGTTGGTACCATCAAATCTATCAATATTTAGAAAAATAAGAGTACTTGCCGAACTTAAACGCCTAGAGCCTAACGAGCGATCCATATGCTATAGCAGCAAGCAATTGTTCATCAACCAAGGGCAACTGTACAAGAAAATCAATACAAGAATTAACTTACTTTGTATTAATCAACATGAAGTAGAGCGGATCATGACTAATATTCATGGTGCGGAATACGGACCCCATATGCATGGAAGAATGTTGTTTCAAAAATTAAAAGGTTAGGATACTACTCGGTCGACCATGTCAGCGACTATCATGAATTTGTTACGATATGTCACAAGTGTCAAGTGTATGCAAACTTGCAGCACCAACCACTATCTTTTCTAACGATGCTTGCATCACCCCGACCATTTTAAGTGTGGGGCCATTTATATCATTGGCAATTTGACCCCTAAAGGAACGGGTGGTCACGAATTTGTGTTAGTAGCAATTGAGAACTTTACCAAGTGGGTTGAAGCTGACCTCCTATGTACCCTTAACGTCAAAGTGCGTGGAAAAGTTTATCACTCGAGACATTATTTGTCGATATGGGGTACCTCATGAACCGCTTAGCGACCATGGTAGTCACTTTAACAAGGAAGTAGCACATCTACTATACAAATATAAGATTAAACACCATAGGTCATCTCCCGATTGCCCTTAGACCAGCAGAGTAGTCTAGGCCGCTAAGAAGAATATTCACAAAATAGTAGAGAAGATGGGTTTCAGCTATAAGGATTGGCCTAACAAGTTGCCCTTCGCTTTGTGGGGCCACCGGACCTCCATTAGAATCTCAACCAGAGAAACACCTTACTCCCTAGTATAATGGAATGGAAGTAGTCCTTCCAATAGAAATCGTCATTCCTTCATTCTGGATCATTACGGAAAGTCAAATTCCTAAACTAGAATAGGCTAAAGAACACTATGAAGAATTAGAGTTGTTAGATGAAAAACAGTGCTTTACATAATGTCCAAACATAGTGAACATGCAGAAACTACAGGATTTGACATGGAATTCAACTCATTCGCACCGAACATACCAGACTTATGCGAATAATCGACAAAATGTGACTATAGGTGTAGAAATCGTTAGGGTGCAGAGCTTTAGTTTTAAAGGGTGCAAAAATCTTTAAAGAGATGGGGGTAAGCCATCAAACCTTTGACTTTTAGTTCACACGGATACTTTAACCCCAAAAAATCAATGCAATCTCAAAAAAATGCCCTCAAAGAGTTCCATGAAATTTCTATCTTCACTATGTGTTGTCGAAGTAGAAATGATGTTCACTATGTGTGAATAAAGCTCCAATGTAGCAGAGTAGTGTGAATAAAGTTGTCGAAGCGTAAGCGAGTAGTGTGAATAAAGCTCTATTATCGATAGTGATGCCCATTCTCCGGGGCACAAGCACGAGATAGACCTCAAATGACATCAAATAGCTGAATTGATGAATAGATACATGTGCCATGTACAGGAAGTCCGATCCCCAATGGTAGGCAAATTTAACAATGAAATAGAATAATAAAAATGAAAATCAAACAAATTAGAACCCTAGAATCAACACAGTAATTTCATAGACTCAATTAGTAATATTTTCACCGGTAATAAACCCTAGAATATAAAATTGAAAATAGAGAACAATGAAAGTGAAATCGAACAACTATAAAAATTCAAACATCCCTTACCTAATTTCAGCATTTTGAGAAGAAGACCCGGTACATCCATCTTATGCAACAGACTACAAATTAGAGAAGAAAAACAACCGCAAAATGGAGCTCGAAAATGATGAACGAAACTAAACCTTCGAAAACCGAAAAATCATCTCCAAATACAAGAAATTGGAACTTTCGAGAGAGATAACACACAATGGAGCTGGAATGAGCGCGTAAAAGCTCGAGCAATCCTCATTGAGAGAAGTGTAGAAGAAATTAGGGCACAATTCTTACCGAGGAGAGCAATGAAGAAGCTGTCCAGTGGATCGAAGAAGAAAGTGAAATGAGAGGAGAGAGAAATGAGAGGAGAGAGAAAGCCGAGAGGGGGAGGCGAGAGCAAGCACAAAAATTCTTTTATTAATTGAACGTCACGTGAGCCGTATGTATATTTGTATATTATAATATACATACGATTATAATATATAATTTTCGTCCTTAGGCCTATGTTTCTCTCTTCAAACTAGAAACCCTAATCCTCGACCCATCCTCGTCCTAAAAAAAAACTAGTAGGTACCTTAAGTTTTAGGACATATATTTTTTGGACCCAAAGTTATCAAAAATTATATTAAGGCGCCTTAAATAATTGGGCCAACTATTTCTTGGGTCCAATTCCGAGCCTGAGCTTCGCTTTCCGATTGTTTGAGTTGAACTTCCCATATTACCCTTATTCCAACGGTCATGTCCCTCTCTCCTTCTATATAGCTTGCCTCCTTCATTTTTCCATCTCCCTCAACCTCCATCTCCATGAGTTATGTCCTTCAATTTTCTCTCTCCTCTATTTTTCCATCTTCGTTTTTAAGAAGAAGAGGGTGTTTTTGAAGCTTGGTTTGTGAAGCTTGGTACTTTCTCTCTCCTCTGTATTTCTTCTCCCGCTGTGTGGTATCCACTTATTTGTTTGTGGAATTTCACAATTTGGATAAATTTTTCTGATTTTGGGCTTGAGGATTGTGGGTTTTTTTTTTTCTATGGCAGTTGGTAAAAATGGAAGGCATATCATCTTCAAGGAGCAATGCATATAATCGAACAATGATAGGGTATGCCCAAGATGTCATCCGGTGGGAAAAAGGAGGGTTTCACATTCAACGGAAAACCCAGGAAGGGAATACTTGAAGTGCATAAAATGTGAAAAGTTCATCAAATGGGTAGATCAAAATATTGGTGAGGAGTGTGATAGGACTATTATTAGCTTGCTGAGTGAAATCAAGAACGAGTTGCAACAACTAAGAATCATGTACAAGTTGATCGAGAAGGGTTTGACCATTGTTATCATGTTATTAATTGGACTGATTGTAGTTGTTGGATTTATCCTTGTTGTTTGATTGTTATGATAAGGAAATTTATGATATTGGTGATTATGTTCTATTTCTTAAAATTGGCAACCTTTGTTATTGATATGTTAGAATTGGCTCTTGTCAACTACACTTTGTATATTTTGGCGTATTGGTAGCCTTTGTTTAAACAAGTATGATGGTTCATGAGGCTTGTACCTTACTCAAATGTACTGACACTTTGAATGAAAAGATAATTTAATTCGCATTGCAACACCAAAATAAGGTAAAATCTGTTTGTGAACACAACAGATTACAAGTTCTTAACCTACAAAGTAGTTCATCACATAGTGTTCCAACAACATATTACAACACCAAAAGAAGATTAAAAAGTCTTAATGACATAATATTCCCACAAATTTAAGTACATAATCTTCCAACAACATAGATCAAGATGTAAACCACAATGCACTTCCACTTTGGATGAGTCAAGGACTTAATAATGGATCAAAGGTAGATGGAGGAGATGTAGGGGAACAGAGGCAAAGGGAGGAGATGTAGGGGAGCAGAAGTGAAGGGAGCAGCGAGCTACGGAAGGAGCGAGATGGAGACTGCAGATTCATTGCCTTGCCACAAGCTTTGGATGACTTTCCCTTGGCTTGAGTAGAAGTAGAGGGAGCGAGAGGCGAAGGAGGAAGAGTTGTGCTTGTTTGAGTTTTCCTTGGCCTCGCCACGAGGTTTTGGCTCCTTATTTTTAGGTTGCCTTTTTCTCTTCCTCAATAATATTCCAAATTCATCCCTTGACTTCCCACAAGTACGAGAATTGTGCCCAAGCTTAAAGCATTTAGTACACTGCGTAGCAAAGTCGGGAAAAAAATTAATATTTGCAACTATGAAACACTTATGAAAGGGCAAAAACATGAATTTTACCTGGTGGTGCCGGACCCTTACACTTTATGTGGGAGTTGGAAATCATGCTCGGGATAAGGTGTTGTCTCTGTTCTCTTGTGTTCTCGCTTCACTGCCAGGCTTAACTTGATGTTAAGGGGGATCTAAGTCGAGCGGGTCCCTAACTTCCCACATAGAAGGATCAGCAATAGGATGAATGATGTGGTTGTAGAGGTTTTGGTATGTTTCTATACTGTAATGAGTCCTCCACATAATCATCTAATGAGTGTTTCATCCTTGCAATGCACCTTGCTGCATGTTTACAAGGGATTCCTGTATGTTGCCACTTTTGACGATCACATGAATTTATCATTTAGCCTAACCGTGAAGTTGGTTTGTCCCTCTTTTACATCAAATTCTCCATTTCCCGCATGAAGTATGTTTGAACAATTCCTAATATCCACCTCTACCTCTCTCAACTTCCTCTCAACAAAAGGCACCAGCTTACCTTGCCAATTTTATGCCTTTTCATACCTCGTGACAAACCTATGACCAATTAACTTCCTGATTTCCTCAAACTAAACTTCGAATTGCATGATTAAAACTCTCTACGAAGTTATTAGTATTATCCTCACACTTCAAGTTCACATCAAACTTAAATCTAGCCCATAACTCTAGTGGCTCACCTGTCTCTAAGCCAATGGGATGCAGCTGGATCTTGCTTCTTAATTTTTTCCATGGCCTTGAGATGCACAAAAGGGGCATAGGCATTTGTCGCAATATAAAAGTATGCATGGAACCAACCACCTATAGAAAGGAAGCAAATTTCGGATAACCGCTTCAACTGTTATGGTGGATGACTAAAATGGCACAGACCTCAAGTAATATTTTTAAATAAATTTCCATGAACCATTAGATAGAACATAAAATTGCACAATGAAATCAAAGCAAAACACGTGAAAGAAGAATGGGAGTTGCTTAAATCTTGTAACTTCCAAGTGAAAAAGAATCTAACATAACCAAAAGGCTAAAATTAATGGAAATAGTCCATAGAGTAGGCATAAAATGTATGTATGCATAACAAAATAGAAAGCCATTGCCCAGGATATGAGACCCTATAGAAAGAATTTATCATTCAAGTTCACATCTTATATGTATGTATAAAATAAGTTATAGTAAATACAAGTGAACTTATAAGGCATATATAAAATAAGTTCCATCAAGCACAACAAACTTGAAAGTTAAATGAATATAAAAGTATGCTAATGGAAACTGAAGCAATGAAGTGAAGTTAGAAAAGTACAATGCAAACTTACATGTAAAAATTGTTACTTACCAGGAAAAAGTGAAGAGAAGTTCTTAAAGTAATGGATAATGCATATTCTCCTTGAAGCGGTTGGCATTACTTTTTCCAATGCATTTACAAGCCCCTAATACACCAACATAGATAAAAATAATGAACTTCAAATAATTATGAATAAAAATAAAATGATATGATTAATAAAAAAATTTGAACTATGTAATAAACTTGAACTTACCTTGTGCCTGTCCGACATTATTGTATATCTAGACTGATCCTCAACCGCATCAAGTGCTCTTACAAAGCCAGTCAAGAAGAAACCCCATTCTTTTTCATTCTCAATCTCAACCACTACATATGCTAATGGAAAATGACCATTATTTCCATCTAAAGCCATTGCAGTAAGGAGTACTCCCCTATAAACTCCTTTCAGGTGAGTGGCATCTATCCCAATAAAGGGCCTACTGAATTGCTTGAATGCAGTGATAGCAGGACCAACACAAATGAGTATGTGTTTGAAAACAAGATTTTTACCAAGGCCTTGCTCCAACCAACTTATGACACAAACAGATCTGGGGTTTTTGCCTTGAACTCTTTAGCATATTTAGCCAAATACTTGTACCCCTCTTCATGTTTCCCTTCAACAGTTTCCCTTAACAATCTTCTTGCCCTCCAACAAACGTAGTCCGGCACAAATGTCGAATACTTGTTCATTATAATTGACTCGCATTCCCTTGACATCCAATTTTGGAGAAGCAATGAAATAAGGCAATAGTTTTTGAGCTATCCAAGGTAAGTTTGCCGACTTATTTCTCTTAGGCCTCTCACAAACATGCCTCCCAAGTGTGTGATTTCACCATCCAGGTTGTCCTATCAACAAGGACACTGCAGTGAATCCTCCAAGTACACCTTGGATCCTCACATCTCTGTGTGTACCTAGTCTCCTCATTTTTCTCTTTTTCATTATGAATCCCTCCACAATGCAATACTCTCTCATAACCGCAAGTAAGTCCTCTTTACAATTGAAAATATGACCTGCCATCAAACTTATCCTCCCATCCCTATTCCTCTTCCACAAACACCCTTGCCCTATTATCTTAGCCATTTTATTAACAACTAAGGTCCTATCTTCAGGATCTGTCAATGATTTGGGCACCCACTTGCATCCTCTTTTCATTTTCTAACTCTAAGTCTTCCTCTCGAATCACTAGAAAATATTTCTTCATCCAGAGATTCCTCCTCCGATTCATCCACACGACCACCGATGCTGAAATCCTCATCATCACTATCATCGGAAGATGAACAATTATCCCTAAGCACTGCAACTTGATCCCTATCGCCAACAATTTGAACCTTAGTTTCATTACCACCATCCCACTCATTTTCACCATCCCACCGAGGCACTTTTGACAGTGACATCACATCAAAATCATCTAACTCTTCCAGTCTAAGCACAGGATAACGATCAGCAGCAGACCTTGTACTTAGTTTTGGGAGAGGTAGTTTTAGCTTAGGTTGACTTTGGCTATGGTTTGTTTGATTTATTAGTGGGCTGTACAGGGTTTGAAAGAGTAGATGAGGATCTTGTATGTGGTTTGGTTAGGCTAACAGAGGGTTCTACAGATCTGCTATATAGTTTAGTAGAGGCCCTTGTCTCGTGGTCTCGCTGAAAGGGGAGATTTTGGTGAAGTTTCGATCGTTGAAAGGGGAGATTTTGGGGAGGTATCGGCTTTGGGCTTTGGGGAGGTATCGGTTTTGGCCTTTGGTGAGGTTGGCCTCACTGGAGAATTAGCCAAAGATCTTGTGATTGGTCTCCTAGGTATCAACTTAATAGGTTGAAAAGATGGGGTACAAATTAGAGTGTCCGCCCATTTGTTTGCTTGATCGATCGTTGGGTCCTTATCAAACACCCCAATTTCTTGTTTGTCTATTGAAGGTTGGTCATTTCCTAAACAATCATTCAAATTTTCAACACTCTGCACTATAAGTTGGGCTTCACAAGGCTGCTTCAATTCAACCATGTAAATGCGAATACACAGCAAGTTAGGTACGTAACCCGAAGACTTCACTAATGCAATCCACTCACTATTAGTGTTCACTGCCATTCTTTGCTTAACTCTTTTTGGGGTTGCCACTCAAATCCAACATACTTGGGGAACTCTACACCATACTTCCCACACCAATATCTAACATCCTTATATAACTCAGTGCTATTATACTCATCAAGGTCGACCCTAGGAACCTCTATGACTTTACCCTTAAAATAAACGTTCAATTTCACAATTTCAGTCCCCTGTTTTAACATAACAATGCAGGATTAATAAAAACAAAAAAATTACTCAAAACAAACCCAAGCAACTCTACAAATCATCATCAACTAAAAAAATTAAACACCGATAATCAAACATTAAAAAACCCTACAAAATTGTATCGGACAAAGTTCTCATACAAAACGCCAAATCTTGTGCAAAACTTTAAATTGTCGAAGTAGATTTCTCCATTCAAATATTATTTCACAAAATTATGGTATAAATTTATTTGTTCAACAAAAACCCCCAAATTTAACCCTAAAATGAAATCAAAGCAAAAATTCGAAACTTCTACCACTTACCATTTTCGGCCTCCTTTTCTTCTACCTCTGTTTCTTCTACCTTCGTCTTCGTCTCCTGTTTTCATCTATGGAGGACGATTCTTCCGCTAAAAACGAGTTGCAGGTCGGAGTTGAAGAATTTGGGGGAAGAGAGGGGGTGAAAGAGAGAGACAGAGAGTAATCGAGAATATCGGAGACATGACGAGCGACAGTAGGCGTGGTTATGGTAGAGTTAATCGAGAATATCGGTTCTTAGTTCTTCAAATTTCTACTTTTAGTTTTTATTTTAGATTTTCAGTTGTAGGTTTTGTTTTTGTTAGTTAGTTTTCCGAAGATTGTAATTGATTTCGTTCAAGAATTGGGTTACAAGTTTAGTTCTTGGTTTTGAAGTATCGAAGTTATTTGGGTTTGCAAATCGAAGTTGTAATCAAGTTTACGTGATCGTTTTGTTCAAATTCATGTTAGATTTGGTTTGTGCGCAAAGGCTCGGTATAAATTCTCAACTTTTGTTTTCAATTCTACTGGTTTAAGTTTGTGTTGGTTTGATTGTGCTCGTGTTTATAGTTTGAATGTGTCTGTTTGAATTGTTCACAAATCTTGTTATTGTTCGCTTCGATTTTTGAGTTGGTAAAATAATCTCCATCATGTAGTTAATTTTGGTTAAGGTTAATGTTAGTTTAGGATCTTTAATCTTGTTTTGCAATCTGATCTCAATTTGGTTCCATCCTCGTGGTTTGACAAACACCCTATACTCTCTAAAATCACTCCAACAAGATGACGTCATTGTCGGAGATGGCGTTAATTGAAATTAAGTTGCTAATCGAGTTTGTGAATTTTTGTTGGAGTCTTCATTTAAATTTTAGTTTATGTTTTAGATTCATATTTTGGCTTAAAGTCTTAGTTTTGTATTTATTTCTTATTTTGATTTTTTATTTTGATTAGGTTTAATTAGTTAGTAAGTTTAGTTTTATTTAGAGTCACTTTTCGTTATTTTTTATTTAGTTTTAATTTTAGTTATAATTTAGTTTTAGTGTTAGCCGTTTTATGTCTTAGTTAAATTTGTCTTAATTTTTGTTTTTATTTTAGTTTTTTATTTTTAAAAAAACAAAAAAATTTGAAAAAAACAAAATGAACAAAAATATATTTGTGGGGTTGTTTAATGCATAAGTTGTTGAGTTAGAAAACCTAAATAAGAGAAAATGACTGAATTTGGATCATATGAGAGAATCTTGGGCTATTTGTTTTATCCTATTAGGAGTCCTAACTCTTCATGTTTTAATTTGCCTAAGTTGGGATATGATGTTATGTTTTTGATTGAACCAGATTATTTTAAGATGCTTTTAAAATTTTATGGTTCGAAGATGTATGTTTTTTATGAAATTTGATGAAGTGATTTTTATGATGCATTTTCCCGATATCTCGATAATGAAATAAGAATGAGATTAATTTCTTTTGCTTTAAAAGATGATGCTAAAAGATGGATGTATCATGTATACCTTAACTGTTAACTCTATTTTTAGTTGGGATGATTTTGTTAAAGTGTTTTTGAGAAAATATTTCCCGAATAGCAAAACTGTGAAGTTAAGGAATAAAATCAATCAATTTATTCGAGATGGATAGGGAACCATTTTGAAATTAATTTGAAAGGCTTAACAATTTGTTGGCCCAATGTCTCCACTATGGTTTAGTATCTCGTGCCAAATTGTTTATGAAGGATTTGACCAACAAACTAGGACCATGTTAGAGTTCATGTGTCAATGTGGTTTTTTTCTAAAAGTCATGCAGCTTGCTTAGGAATTTTTAGAGGACTTTGCAAAAAAAACGATGTAATGGGAAACCACCGAGATATGAGAATCCGAGTTCTAAGATAAATAATGTAGAGAGGGGTATTCATGCTCGTTTCGATTTGAGTCACCTTGAGTCCAAAGTTGTTATGCTTGGAAATATGATAAGGGGGTTAACCGCTCAACCCCAATCTTTTGGACTCCTTTGGTGTCATATTCTCATTGTCAAAGCTTATATCACCTTTTTAATACTTGTCCTTACTTGGCCACAGGTCAAGAGCAAGCGCAAGTGAATGTTGCATTTCAAATACCCAAGTTTGACTCTTAGTCTCCTACCTTTAATGAAGGGTTGAAATATCACCCTAATTTTTCTTAGAGTAGTGAACCTAATGTTGTAGGTCAAAACATGCACCAACCTACTTTGTTTCATCCTGGCTCTTACCGGAGGTCGATTTACCAACCTACTTTCTCTCTCTCTCTCTCTCTCTTCAAACCAGAAACCCTAATCCCTTGACCCATCCTCGTCCTTAACCTCTCCTCCTCTTCGGTCCTCCTCTACTCGAAGAAACCCAGCCACGCACGCATCTCTCTCTCGGCGAAACTCTTGCATGCCCGAAACCGAACTCTACTTCTTCCTCTTCACGAACCCTAGCAGAACCCATCTCAATCTCTTCTCCCTTCACATAAGAACCGTAACCCACTCTCAATCAAACTCCTATCCCTTCATCTTCGATCTCTATCCACATCTAAAGATTGGTGCATACAAGAAGACCGAGGCCGGGAGATATAAGGCGAGACAGAGTAGAGACAATGAGAAGGCGGACGGACGGCGACGGTGTGACAGCCCAGTAGTTGCGAGTCGGTCTAATCTTCAGTTCTTAATTCTTCAAATTTCTACTTTTAGTTTTCGCTTTAGATTTTCGAGTTGTAGGTTTTGTTTTTGTTAATTAGTTTTCCGAAGATTGTAATTGATTTCGCTCAAGAATTGGGTCGTAAGTTTAGTTCTCGGTTTTGAAGTATTGAAGTTATTTGGGTTTGCAAATCGAAGTTGTAATAAAGTTTACGGACTATTTTGTTGAAATTCATGTCGGATTTGGTTTGCGCGCATAGGCTCGGTATAAATTCTCAACTTTTGTTTTCAATTCCGCTAATTTAAGTTTGTGTTTCGGTTTGATTGTGTTGTGTTTCCGGTTCGAATGTGTTTGAATTGTTCACAAATCTTGTTATTGTTCGGCTTTGATTTTTGAGTTGGTAAAATAATCTCTATCATGTAGTTAATTTTGGTTAAGGTTAATGTCGGTTTAGGATCTTTAATCTCGTTTTGCAATCGATATTAATTTGGTTCCACCCCTATGGTTCGACAAACAACCCGTACTCCTAAAAATCACTCCAACACCGGCCATCAAGGGATGCCTAGGGTTTTGTGCCCTAGCGTGTTTCCAAAGAAGCCTCCGGGGCAAAACGCTACTTTCTACTTAAATTTTCGGGTGGCGAGCACCGACTGGCGTGCACCGGCTAGCGTGGTTTCGTTTTTGGTGTGGGATGCGTGCTCCTACTCTCGGGTGGACTGTCTTGAGCCAAAACGCTGCACTTTGATACTTGTGATCATGAAATACAACATCTAACGTCGTCTTGAGGTCTTCAACTCCTTGTCTAGTTGGATCGAAGTGAAACGTAGTGTTCTAAGCCCGGATTTCCACAGTACGCGGCACTCGGTCTTCGTTGTCTCCGAAGGCTTGGCCGGGTTCTTGGATCGTTCCAAAGAAAGGAGGATTTTGGATCAACCCAAGGAAAAAGGTTATTTGTGTGGTGCTTGGTGGTTATTTGTTGTTTACTGCATTCCATCACACCAATCAAACATAATCTGAGATCCAAATCCTCAAATGGGACTCGGGATTTTCATAATTGGACCAACAAATAAATAAACAGAGAAAATGATGACACTTTTTAGTGTCTACAGAGCTTCAAGTTTGCCCATTGGAAAAAAGCTGATGCAATGTTTCATACAAGATTAAGATGAAGAAGTACGGGACATCATCGGTGATGGAACTATGTCCCAATGAAGCAAATCGGCAGTGAAATAGTGCTAAAGCGAAGACAGAGTTCACCACATATGAAAAAGAAACACATAAGAAGAACCACGAGAGATATGAATATCTTAATGTACTTGTTAGAGTTGTTTAAGTTTAACAGACATCTCGACTGTGACACGGCCAAAGAAATGTGGGATACTTTGGTAACCACCTATGAAGGAACAAGTCAAATCAGGCATACCAAAATTAGCCAATACCTCCACAAGTAAGAGCTATTTAAAATGAGGGTCGATGAAGGTGGAACTGGTTTTTGTAGCTTGGAAGGGTGAAGAAGCAAAAGACAATGACATACACAATTAGCAACAGTAGTTGTCTACAGTGATTGATTATAGAGGAGCGGAAGAATTTATCCAAATATTTGTGAGTATTGGTTTAGTCTTGTACATAAATGTGGGATAGTACTTTTGAGTAGATTCAATGATATCAACATGTAAAAATAACCTCGAGTAATGCCTAGGTTTTAACTTATATACAATGGCCTTAGTTTTGGTTAGTAATATACCTTTTACAATTTTCTAAAAACCAAAAACAAAAAAATATTGTTCTCAATGCAGAAGAATTTATCCAAATATTTGTGAGTTTTGGTTTAGTCTTGTACATGAATGTGGGATAGTACTTTTGAGTAGATTCAATGATATCAACATGTAAAATAACCTGAGTAATGCCTAGGTTTTAACTTATATACAATGGCCTTAGTTTTGGTTAGTAATATACCTTTTACCATTTTCTAAAAACCAAAAACAACAAAAATATTGTTCTCAATAATGTCATGCAAATATCGTATAGAGAAAATTCCTCAATTATGTTATGTCACCAAATATAAAATTTTGCATAGTGAGCCTCAAATATGGCGTGGCGGCGTGAGGGGGTGCACGTGAAGGCCCTAATAAAGGGTCGCCTTCTCCATTATCTTAGGCCACGTGCACACATTTTATTGGTTCTTTTTTTACTTTATTCTTTTTTATTTTAAAAAGAAAGTTATGTACTATAATGTGGGTTCAAGATAATATTTTATTTGATGAGCTTTGGTGATGAATCTTGCATTGTGGAAGTAAAAATTATAACGAGAAAAAAAAAAACCCTTGAATGATGTGTTACTATAGACCCTCACCAGGTGAGCCTAAAATTGGTCCTTGTTGTGCGAATGCTCTAAGTTCATACTTGATCATCCTATGTCATTGAATGCATTTTATAAAACACTTTTAATCGCTTCGCGAAATCTATTAGATAAAGCTACATGTTAATTTCATTGTTCTTTACTAGTTGCAAAGAAGAGTGGACGATCTCCAATTATTATGCCTAGTCAATTTTAGTTCGACTATTTACTATATTGAATGTTTATGCAACGAAACTTCGAAATATTCATAGCCAAATTAAAAAATTTAAAAAACATAACAATTTATAGGTGAAAACTAGCATAAGAAATAAGAAAATTGTGAATGGATCATACACACACAATAATGTTTGTTAAAGCTAGTTTCATATAAAAATAACTTATATAAATGTTTTGTTCGATTATAAACATTAAAAATAACATGATCATACTTAGTACACTGAGCATACATATAATATATTTATAGTAAAAATCTTAATATCCTCACTCTTTAAAAGCCTACTCTATTTTCTATTCGCATCTCATACTTCTTTTATATCGACAAAGAGCGTCCAACTAATTAAATTATATAAATTTTGACCTTATATTTTTTAGGTTTAATCGCCACATAAACAAATTTTTTTTTCTAGTTAATTCTCCAATACACGTAAACTAGTTTATGTGGCAATTAAACCTAAAAATATAAGGTCAAAATTTTGACTCCACCTGACACGTCGCCTTTCCAATGAGTTCCAACCCTAAATTGCATCTGTTCACAATAAAAAAAATCGTATTATTTTTGACCAATACCTTTAAGGTTCATATTAATTCCACTAAAAAATCATTTAAAAAAAGTCTCTCGCACACTAATTATTTGCTTTTTTCTAAAACAGAAACTTTATCCTTGGATGAACAAAAAAATTCACTTCCCAAAAGATAAATAAAATATGAAACAATTAAGAAAAAGAGAGCCCTTTCTCGTTCCATAAAATCTTCTTTTTTCTTACGGCCGATTCCTCGAGCAGGAGAGAGAGAGAGAGAGAGAGAGTTGTGCGAGGGAAGAAAACCAGAAACGCGAAACCAGAAGTTGTCAGCCGCCGTTTGGGTCAGATCCAGCAACTGAGAGGCTGAGTAGAGGAGAGAGAAAGAGGAGTGTGAAGAGAGAGTGAAGGGAAGAAGATGAGTAGCGGAAGGGTAGAAGGAGGGGGAGGGAGTAACAGTAATGGAGGGGTGGGTTCGATTCCAACGGCATCGAAGAAGATGGTGCAGAGCTTAAAGGAGATTGTGAACTGCCCTGAAGCTGAGATCTACGCCATGCTTAAAGAATGTAACATGGACCCTAATGAAGCCGTCAATCGCCTTCTCTCTCAAGGTTTTTATCGCCCCCTTCTTTAAGTGTTAAAGTCTTTTGTGTGGTCTTTCCTCTTTTGTGTGCTCTTTCCTCTTTTGTATTAACTTTGTGGGTTTGAGTTTTTCTTTGCGGTTATCAACTGCTGGAACTTAAAATTGAAGTTTTCTGATTGAGTTCAATCATCACTTTTTAAAAATTGATACATTTAAGTTGACAATATTCGTTATTTTTTTTGTTTTCTTTTTGTGGTCTTCTGTGTCTTCTGCAGATTCTCTGAATTTAAAATTTGTATGTCTAAGTATCCTTTTTGGTTTAAACCCTGCTGAGTTTCTGTTTTCTTTGTATTTTTGTTGCATTGTTAGTTGTGGTTTCTTTGTATGCGGTTAACTGCTGGTTGGACTATAAAATAGTTTCCGCCCACACCCTATTTGGGGCATATGGGTTTGTAAAATTCAGCCTTTTGCTGATTTCTGAGAGTCTAAAGTTTGTGGGCTGGTTGGTGCTTACCCTAGTTTCTGAGAGTCTAGAGTTTGTGAGTTTCTCGGGTTGTTCTAGAAAAGGTTAATGAAGAGGATTTTTTAATTATTCTTTTTCCCTCTTCTTGCTACTCTCTTGGGGCAAATTTCTAGTGAGAAGTTTGTCTTGCGTGGGTTGAAGAGAGTTATATGCCCTAGAGTTCATCATTTGAGCTTAATGGGGTTGGCAATTTCATATCTTTGTGAATGGTTATCCTTTTGTTGTTCTAAAAAAATTGATGATAGTTTTTGAAGCTTCTGGTCTGTATTGAGCTCTGCGGGTGCGCGGTATGTGTATGTGTGTGTGTGTGTGTGTGTTGGGGGGCGAGGGCGAGGGGAGGGGAGGCGTCCTTTTTAGGAGTTAGCACATTAATTTATGTTGAAGTGGCTACCTAGGTGTTAGAGATATGAGCTTTTGGTGTTGTAATATTTGTTTTTGTTGCAAACGCTTGATTGGTTGCTCCCCAGTAAGTGGAACATTGAGAATTGATGGGCAGCTTGACTGTTATCTTAGCTGTGTCAGTAATAGATGTGTGTAGCTTGTCCTGATTAATTTGTGTCTTTTCAGTAACAGATGTGTCTAGCTTGTACTGATTAATTTTTGCCCCCTCCCCCTTTTGAGGGTACAATCTTGCGTTGGTGTCATAAAATTTAATCTTTTGTCGTTTGTGTGGTGGTGTTTGGTTAATCTCGTAGATGATTGATTAGCTTCTTTGCTTTGCAATGTTATTGTGCAATATGTTGCATCTTTCATTCACAGATTGAGAGATCCTTATATCTGTTTTTAGTATCTTTGCCTTTGCATAGTTCCTCTAGTTGTTCAACAGAATGATTCACAATTCTGCCTTACTGAACTTTCTTTGCCATGTTTGCTTACTCTAATTTGACGTTATTGATCATGTAGATCCATTTCATGAGGTGAAGAGCAAACGTGAGAAGAAGAAGGAGGTGTGTCTGTAGACTACACTTAGCATTAGTAGTTTGTAAATTTTTTTAAGCACCATTCATCATGGTTTTAAAACAGATATTGTGTTTACATGGTCTTGTATTTGCCATCTTCTTCTTCCCTTCCCTGATTTGATATAGGTGATATAGAAGTTAGCAAGAAGTTAGAACTTAGAACCATGGGGAAATACTCTGGAATGTAAGGATTTTAATTGAGGTCAATTATTGAGTGCTTAGAATGTAAGTTCAGCGAAGGAAAGGACTGAAAAGATTTGGCATTAGCGATATTGTAATTCCAAGGTTTGGGAAGTTTAGATACTTGGGTCTGAAGATACAAGGAGAAGAGTTGTCAATGCGGACATTATTCACTGTACATGGATGGGATGAAAAAATGGAGGGGTGCATTTGGAGTGTTATGTGATAAGTATATCCCAATACGACTAAAGGGAGATTTTATCCTATGTTAGTCAGATCGACCTTGCCGTATGATCCAATGCATTGTTCAATCTGGAAGACCCAAGTCCAAAGGTTGACAGTTGGAGAAATGAGTGTGATTTGGTGGATGTGGGGTTATACGAGAATAATGAATTGATCAGAGAAAAGGTAGAAGTGTCATGAATAGTGTATTAAATGAGATAAGTAAGACTCATATGGTTTGGATACATCAAGAGGAGCATGGAAGCAACCGTGAAGGGATGTGAGAGGATTGATCTTTTGGTACGGAGGAGTTTGAGGAAGACCAACTCACCAAATAACTTAAGTAAGATGATTATCTGGATATGGCATATTTATGATTTACGACGATTTAGTCTGGGACTTTTGCCTGTTAACTTCTAGGCATTTAGCAATTGTTGATAATGTTTGACTTGCAAGTTGGGTACAACTTTTTAGTTTTTGGATGTGCTTATTATGTTCTATTGTTTTTATCCCAATTTTTGATGTTTGTGTTATCATATAGTGCTTACTATTATTATTGATAGTGCTTACTATTATTATTGACCGCTGTTTTCATTTAGTGCTTCCTTACAATAGGTGTTATTTTCTCCTAACATACCACTTTCTGGAAAAGAAAAATGTGTGTGTCGCTTGGAATCATCCTCTTTGCTTGCTAAGTTTTTAATGATAGTACTTGCTGTGTTTGGATTTTTCTTGTTAAGGTCGTATCCACATTCAGTGGTGGTGGTGAAGTGTTCCTTTGTGCTTACTGTTGTTTCATTAACTAATTTTATTCCTTGAGCGTCATTAGCTGTGTAGTTTGTCAAATTACATTCCTTCAAATTGGAATTTATTTATTTAATTTCTACACTTGTTTCAGTATAAGGATGTGGGTGACTCAAGGTCTCGTGGAGCTAGCAGCTCCTCCAATCGTGGTGGAAGGGGCGGGGCCGGTCGTGGCAGTACAGCCCAGTATGGTGCTTCTGGTAAGTTGCAGTCTGTGGCGATAAAATTGTTGATAGTGACCGACAAATTTGTTGGGAACGTTAATTGAGTTTGAGTTTCTTTCTTTGAGATTCTGGTGCTTCACGTGGGAAACCTGCATATAAGAGAGACAATGGACCTACTGCTTACACAAGCCCTGGCATGGGTACAACAGGAAGTAATGTGAACAGGCAGCTGCCACCTCTGAGGTACTGCTTTAATTAACAAGAGGCATTATGCCAGCATTTCTGTATCTGTGTCCTGCTATGTTTACGTTTTCCATTCTGCTATATTGGTCATTCTGCTTATGTCACAGTTGCCGAAATTTTGCGCTTTTATTCTGTATGGGTTTCCTTCGGACAGGTTGTCGGGTAGGGGATGTATAAGTCTTGGTTATAAATGTATATATGTAGATCGGATTAGAGGAAGAATTATTGGCCTTGTTTGGGAGATGACTTTTTGATGGCTTTTTCATCCAAAATGGATTTTTGGGGATAGTTTGGCTGTTTGACTAACAGCCATATGAAACGCTTGGTGGTTTGACTTTTTCAATGGTTTTTTTATCCCAAAAAGCCATTTTGTAAAAAACTACTTTGATTAGCTTTTTAGGATTGGGTTTTTCAATCTTTATGTTAAATGACTTTTATTGACCAAAACTTCTTGATAATTACATCAATTGCCTATCTTCATATTTTGCATCTCTCTTTATATATATAAAATAATGAGCTTAAAAATTATTTCTCAATGGTCACAAAATTATTTATCATCCATTTTCGTTACTATTCATAAGTACCAAATTTGATCAATGGTTTTTGGTTTATTTTGATAACTTGAGTTAAAGTTTGATTGTGCATCTATATATATAAAATAATGAGCTTAAAAATTATTTTTCAATGGTCACAAAATCTATATATATACATACATACATATATATATATATATATATATATATATATATATATATATATATATATATATAATGAGCTTAAAAATCAGAGGTTTGTCACAAAAAAAAAAAAATCAGATCCTCTGGTCGTAACCACATGCTCTACTACGGCTGTGGGGGCAGACCATGGAGGGCACCAGCCCAACCACAAGAAAACAATCCCCACAGGCTGTGAGGGATCCCGTGGTGGATTGCAGAGCACCTCACGGTTTCTCATTGGCTTTGGGGTGGCCTACAGCACCCCAACCGGTGGTGGCCACCTCAACACCAAACCATTCCCCACTGTCCGTGGGAAGACCCATGGTGGCCTCCACAGGTTGAGAAGTTAACTCCTTAGCCTTGAGTACTGTACTGGACAAAATCTAAGAGACATTAATTCGCTTTGAATATTATTCTAAGCATTTCATGACATTGGATATTAATATCACCTATTTGAGTGATCCTTTTTTTTAGATAATTTAGTTCTCATTAAAGAAAATTGTGTAAACAATAATCTGATAATAAATATCAAATTTGAGTGGTCATTCGTGTTTATTCATCATGGCGAAACAAAAATCAAATATCCAACTAATCAAAATCATGGGCAAAAAGTAATTTTATCAAACTTGTCAGCTAAGTTTACCCAACTTTTTTAGAAACAGCTAATACAAACAACTAATATAAAAACAACTAATATAAAAAGCTAACACAAACGGCTAATTACTAATACAATATAAACAACTAATACAAATAGACAACAACTAACAGTTAATTGCCAAACAGGGCTTGTGTGGATTAATAAGTACCTTCTTTAGTTTGGAGCTTTCTTTGCTTGAAGTTAGCTATTTTATAGTTTTTTTAGACCACAACCTTTCGGCAAACTAAGCTTCATCTACTTTGTACCCTTTTCTTTAAGGGATTATGGAGGGCAGAATTTTTTGGATGCATCTTTGCTGTTTCTGAGAAATGCTAAAAAAAATAGGCAGAATTGTTTCCTTGGATTTGCTCTGCACCTTATGAATCATAGATATTTGGATGATGATGGATATATTCAGATATCTTTTGTCGTAGCTATTCAAAGAGAAGTCTGGTTGCTGTAGTAGCGTAGCATATTCTCAGGTGTCAAACTGCAGGTACGCTGCAACATTTTTATGCCGCAAAAATCTGAACACATATATACCAGTGAGTCTATTTGGGTATCCAATCTTGTCTGTACTAGAGATCGAACAGTGAAGTTGCGGCGTTATACTGTCTTCCATCTGTTTAATCATGTCTATTAGACATTGAATGATTAAGTTGCTGCCTTTGTTTACTATCTTTCATTTGTTTAATATCTGAATTAGAGACCGAGCTGTTTGTCATTTCAGTTGTGGTTTCTAAATGAAGAAATTAGGGTTTATGTCTGCTAAGAAAATATTGGATTTCGGTTTTCCATTATTCTTATATGTTTCTAGGGAGAAGATTTTCATGATCATTTACTCATTTCCGAAAGACGTTGGTGGCCTCTGATGCAGTGATTCTAACATGGATAAAGCTTTCCCAGCATTTACGGCCGAAAACACTTCAGCTGCACCAGCCTCTTCTGGGTTTCAATCTGCCTGGGCAGCCATGCCTGGGCAAGTGTCAATGGCTGACATTGTTAAGATGGGAAGGCCACATGTGAAAAACTCCAGCAGTTTGAACTCATCTCAACAGCATGTTAGTGCTCAACATGTGATATCTTCAGCGATGACGGCATCTCATGATTTGCATCCATCACAAAATTGCTCTGTCAAGCTCTCCGAATCAAACCCTGACGTAGGAGTCATTGGAAGCCAGCATGAACCTCCCAATGATGACTGGCACCTAGAAGAGGAGCCACCAGCTGCTAGTGTTTCTTGTGTTGTGCAACCATCTCTAGATTCTGAGCCTTATGGTGACCAATATGATCGAACAAAACAGCAATTTACATCACAGTCTGATGATGTTCAATTTCCGGAGGATGATATTGGTGATAATGCACATGCTGACTTGCGCCAATCTGTTCCTGGATCTAAGCAAAATATACAAGAGGACAATTCTGGCAGTGCATCCGGTTTTGATAATCACTTGTACCAGAATGTCAACTCATATCAGGTTGATCATCGAGAAGGTAGTAATGTGATGTGAAATGTGTTTTGATTTGTCTTCAGATTGATGAGTTGGTTTCCTTTATTTCTTGCATAGCTACTAATAAGCATTACAAGACAAATTTTACTTTTGAATCTTTATGTTTAGCTCTCCTCCGGCAAACATTATTATTGCATTTATTCGGTTCAGGCAAAGCTAGCTTCCACCACTGACCAGCCTCCCAGGCTTCTTCCAGCAATAACCCCGTCGGCAACTTGCTGGCGACCAAATTTTTATCCTTTTCTTCTGTCCGGTTGAAAAGGCGACCCGTTCTAGTTGTGAAGGAGTACTATTGGCTGCATCTACGGTGAGTTGAAGAAGCCCACGAACATCGTTGGCTGTTCTTCCGCCGCCGGCTGTGAGTGCCCTCTTCCCTACCCCACCCCAGATCTCTGTTTTTTGGTTAGCTTCCGGTTTGTTTTACCAAGGTGTGCAGCCTTGTCCCTTGTCTCCCTTTTCTTTAGTATTTTTGCAGTCACTAGTCTAGACTGGCGCCCCATCTAGGATGGTCAACCATCAAGGTCTGAGCCGGCCACAGTCACCCTCCGCCCCAGCCGCTTCCGTGCCAGTGCTCTAGTCCCTTGTCCCTAGAATCCTCTGTTTTTGTTAAGTCCACTTCCCAGCCATCTTCATGCCAGCGCTCTAGTCGTAGCATTCACCAGTGATAATGGAGCACCCCAAACTTGGTGCTGTTGTTACTTTTAATCTTTGTGCCATTGTGGCCTCCCCTTCACTGTGGCTTTTCTGTGCTTAGGCCCTGTTTCGGTGTAGTAGAGGAAGGGAAGTACTCTGCTCATTTTTTGGTGGCTGAGTGATACAGTTTGACTTGGCACCTATTTGGTTTAGCATTGTATTGTATTTATTTCTTCCTTGTCTTTTGGTGCTTCCTTTATTTGTCAGTTGAGCATTTATATTAGGCTCTGCTTGTTTCTAATTGCATTTGGGTTATATTCTGATTGCATCTTGGCTGTGTGTTTGCGTGTTATTGTTAATAAGTCTTGCTATTGATTACCAACTGCCTTTGTTCATTCTTTTTTGGATTGTTTTGTGTGTTCCATAGCCCACAAATTTATTTATTTGTTTAGATTTATTTTTCTTTGTGAACATTATTATATTTATTACTCTTTCCTTTTGTTTTATTTATCCATTCATTTACTTTATTTTTTTGCAGAGTTAGTATGAGTATTACTTTTTGGTTTTATTATTATTAGTTTGATGTGTATTATTAAGTCCCCACAACTATTTATTAGTTCAGTGAGTTTTGTAATTGTCAGCTTGCTTTAGTTTTTTTGTTCACTTTTGTTTTTTCATTAGCTTCACATAGTGTCTTCTTTCTCGGACAATGTAGGAGATATAACCTATTCTGCGAGGGCGTAGGGGCTGGGAAGGAAAAAGGTATCGACTGTTTGGGTCTGGGACTTGGAATACTGGAACACTTAAGGGTAAGTCAATAGGATTTGCTAAGATTTTGCTTAGATGTAGGATCAATATTTGCCTTCATCCAAGACTGAGTGCGTAGAGGCTAAGGCTTCACATATTGATAGGTACAAGTTGTGGTATTCATGGTACAACAAAATGATAAATGGGGTTGGTATTATGGTTGATAAGGAGTTAGTGGAACAGGTTGGTAAATCGTTAGAGTGATCGTATTATGTTGATTAAATTGGTAGTGGGTCTGAGGTCTTTCACTTTCGTATGTGTGTTGTAATGGTTCTATTTTCGATTGTGTTTCAAAAGTTTTCAACCCAGCAAAATGTAAAATATTTTTAATGAAGTCTTTTGGATTCAACCTCTCTATTAGCATAAATGCTTGTAAGGGTAAGGTTGCCTACATTTGGATCTCCGTAGACCCTATCAAAGTGGGATTAAAACTAGAAGTTGTTGTACTAATAAGCACTATAGACTTGGCAAAACTTATTGAATACCCAAATTTAGCCTGGATTGAATAGAACCTAGCTGAAGTCTCCTTTTTTTTTTTTTTTTTGGGTTTTATCCAAAGTTGTTTTTCTTTGCAAGACTACTTTATGGGATTAAACATCAAAGTCAACTTGAATCGAAATTGATCTGGACTGAATTGAACTTGAACCAAAGTCAATTTGACCCAACCATGGCTAGGATTTAATGAAAGCACTGTTTTTCCTAGGCACCATGCTTGCTTTCTCTCTTCTCTTTCTTAGTGCATGTGTGATGTTAAGGCCCAGTTGGCTAGGATTTCTTTTGAGATTGCTGCTACTAATTGGATAAGGGCTTCTGTGGGAGCCTCATTCTAAAAAATTTTAAATATATGCGGTTCCTTGCATAGGTAAGACTATCTACATCTGATCCCCCCATACCCTGTGCAAGCAGGACCCACATTGGGAGTTGTTGGTGTTGTATACAGTTCCTATTGGAACAAAAGTGTACTAGTCAATGCCTTGGCAACTAAATTTATACTTGGCCTGAACTGCTTGTTATTTTAAAAATATAAAGAGCTAATCAAGCTAAAAAAATGGTGAAAGCCAAAATAAATGGCCATGCCCCATACCCTTGTCCAAATATCAGATTACGTGCCTTATTCCAAAGTTAAAAAACAAAGGTGTTTGCCACTCTGATGTGTATCCGTGTCCGGTACTGCTAACCTGAGTGATGAGTCCGAGCAAAATAGGTTTTAAGATTTTTCTCTGAAGTCTAATGTGGTTCAGTGTTCTTTGTATTGCTCATGAGTGTGCTTCAACATTTTTCATATGTGCTTTGTTTTAACGATTTTCGACTACTTTATGTTCTGTTACAGCTGAAGATGCCAGTGTATCAGTATCATCTGTAACGAGAAATCTCCAGAACCTAGCCTTGCCAAAGGAAGATGAGGATTCTGTATCTGAAGAAGAAGGTCCTGCTGTGAAGATCCCTGATCATCTGCAAGTCCTGTCTGCTGAGTGCTCTCACTTGAGCTTTGGCACTTTTGGATCTGGAATGAGTGCTCCCTTTACTGGATCACTTGTTTCCAGACCTGTGAAAAGTGATGAGCAGGAGTCTGCTGCAACTCCTGATGTTCCGCAACCAGTTGGGCATCCTGAAACTAGGTAATTCCAGATTTTGTGGCTTGCTGTTAATCCTTGATTTGGATTTAAGATGTTTAACGTTTAGCATTTCTGCAGGAGTACTGAGAACTATGAGGATGAACAGCTCAGAACTACAGCAGATGAAAATACTGCTCATAGAAAGGGAGCTAATTCTAGCAATTTTGATGCCACTAATGGTTCACAGTCAGATGTATTGAAACAGGAGGCACCAGAAGTCCCACAAGACAATCAGTATTCTTTCCCATCACCTGCTGCTAATTATATGTTTGAGAACAGCCAACAATTGAATACATCATTTGTGCATTCCCAAACAAGTTCTCAGATGCAGGGTCTGCCTTCTTTGCTGGTGAGGATGATGCTCTGTTCTTGTTTCAAGTATTATCTGATCACTGAATCTTGTTTCTCTATATTATTCTGTCTGGAATAGTCGAATTCCCCTCAGGCACTAATCATATATGCTTAAACATGCTCCACCTTGGTGGATTCATGTTCTATTTAAACGAATTCTTCAACTGGATCTGGTGTCGCATTCCTTATTTTTATGCATGTAAGTTTATTATCCTGAATTCTATATTAAATGACAAAATACCAGGATCTTAGAATAATTGTGTAGAGTAGAATAGAGTCAGTAGAGTCTTTGTCCTTGGAAAGGGTGCAAACAAAACATATTTTTGTGGTTTGGTCTGCATCCATGATTCTGTAAACTTAGTAAATATTAGATGGTATGTTGTGAGTAGTTAATTTTTTAGCTTTCTCAATAAACTGCTGATACTAGCAACATCCTGTAAGAGAGTAAATCAGAGGTGGAGTGATTTTGGGAAAATGCAGCGGATAAGATACACAGAACAGTGCTTAGTTGATGTCATGTCAACCGAGGGCACTCGGACACTGTACTGAGGATTTGGGATGGATCATCTATCATGCATGAATTGTGTATGACCAAAAGTCTTCGTTCACACTAACGACCATGTATATGACACAAGAAGTTGATCATAGACTCGCTGTAACGCCTTGAAAGAACTGTTTTCAAAGCCTTTTGCAAGTTCAGATGTGGGAGCTGCAAGGAAGTATATGGTTGCAGCTTTCTCCATGTCGGGCGAGTCCTTTTGTTTCTCATGATGTTTTGGAACTTATCTGCTGAAGGATGTGCTTTAGACATCTTGCTCCGTGTACCATCCATCTTACCAAATAACTTCTGCTTTTGGAATACAAACATGGATAGGTGAAATATTTGTGTCTTCTTATTTTTGGGGTATGCATCTCACAATTTTTCCCTCTTATGTATGCAGCCTTATTCGAATTCATTGCCTGGCACACTTTTGGCATCAAATGTGCAGCAACAGCCCCTAAGAGAGCCCGAGCTTGCATATTCTCCCTTCCCCATTTCACAGTCAGCACAAACAAAGTATAACAACTCTGTCTCTTCCATTAGTGGACCTGCTGCTTCAATGGCCGAGGTAATTTCTCTTTGCTTTCAGTGTCACTTTTGTGCATTGTCTATTGTTTTTGTTATGGCTGGTTATCATACAGCATTTGGCATTATAGTAATGAAAAATGGATGGGAAACCAAAAGGCATGAAATAGGAGGGACAGAAGAGAAATAGGTCGATATGTTATTTGTTGATCATTGCTGGAAATTCTTAGCACCTAATATCTCAATTGTCCAGTCAGCGTTGTCTTTCCCCTTTCTATCTCATTCAATAATTCTTATCGTTTAACATGATTGAGTTCCTTAAAAAATTCTCAGTATTTTGAATTTTAGTCGAGAATACTTTAGTTATATTGGTTTTGGATATTGTGCTACCTTGTATCATTAGTTTTCTCCAATCAGTTTTGTTTGTGCTTGTTAGCCTTGGGCCAATTCGAGCACTTTTTAGCTGTTCAGGCCTCTTTTCGATTCTTACTGTCTTTGACCAAATCATGTTTTCTTGCATGCTCTATTGCTTATTTTGCTTGAACATCAACACTATGTTTTTTAGGTAAAACACTGAGGTGGCATGTGAAAAACAAGCCTCTTCACCAAGAACATGTGCAACTTTTGACATTGTTCTAGATGAATGTTTAAAGCAGTAGCATTCTTGTAAGATTTGGGTTATTCTAATTCTTGTTTCATTACTGTGCAGGCATTGAAGACTGCTGCCGCCCAACCAAATCAAGCTCTACCCAGTGGTAGTATCTCTGGGGGCCTGGTCCTCAGCAACATGTGGCTGTACATCCTTATTCCCAAGCATCACTTATGGGGCACTTTGCTAATATGATTTTGCCTCAGAGCTATCCGATCTTGCATCAGAGCTACACTTACATGCCTCCTTCTGGGTTCCAGCAATTTGCTGCAGGGAATAGCTCGTACCCTCAATCCCTAGCAGCCATGCTCCCTCAGTACAAGAATACTGTTTCAGCCAGCAGTGTACCGCAGTCTGTGGCTGTTGCTCCTGGATACGGCCCATTTGGGAATTCAAATAGCATTCCCAATAATTTCGCTCTGAATCCTCCAACTGGCCCTGCTGGCACTTCCGTGACCTACGATGATGTCCTGAGTGCTCAATACAAAGACAGTCATCTTCTCTCTCTGCAGCAGGTACTTTTTGTTTGACCTGTTCGGCACAAACCATAATGTTGGCTTGGTTTGATCCTGAAATGGGTGTTAGTGTGATGAAACAGTTTCTTAAGTTTTTCCATGAGAGAAGGGCTCCTACTTGGGCAATCTTAAAGCACTGCATGAACCTCTCCAACCCACGTTATTTGAAATTTGTAACCATTCGGGTCATTCCTAAGATTCCAGATTTGTTTAGGTAACAGCAGTATTGGGACTGAGGAAGTAGTATAAAATGTTATTTCAAGAATAGAAAAACCTGATTACCTCGATTTTTTCTCCCAAAGAAACCAGGTCCGTTTATGAACTTGGCTCTTCCAAGTTGGGCATTTGATTATTCCAACTTATGATGCCTAAACCCAATTTGAGTTTATTTAATCTGAAGAAATTTGTGAGTATGTCCAATCTGTTTGGATTGGACTATACGAGAACTCAAATTTGCTTGCTAAGGGTAATCACTGCATTTTGTTGTCGTCTTAAGACAGTCACCATCATTCATGCTTTAACACGGAGGCCGGTCTAGTGGGATTTCATCCACCTTTCAACAAGGAGTTGTGGGTTCAACTTTCACTAAAGCATGAGAGAACTTCACTCTGCCTTATTCCCCTCCCCTATTGCACGCCTTCCCCCAAGGCCCCAGCAGGGATTTACCACGAGATATGAGCTCTTAGTTGGGCAAACTTACAAATCCCCTGGAAAAAAAAAAATCATTCTAGACTTGCTTCCTGTCTAAATGAACTGTTTTGTTTCTTCAGGGCCCTGGATCCAGAACAATGTCAGGGGTTCCAGGGAGCACGTATTACAGCTTCCAGGGGCAAAGCCAGCAGCAGACAGGTGGTGTGTTCCGCCAAACCCAGCAGCCAGCAGGGTACCCAAATTTCTACCATTCTCAGGGTGGGCCCACCCTAGAACAACAGCTCCAAATGGCTAGGGATGGTTCCCTTGGTGGGTCTCAGGGCCAGCAGCAGCCGAAGCAAACACCACAACAGCTATGGCAGAACAGCTACTAATCCCCTCAGATCTTGGGTGCCTCCGGGTTTTTCAGCGGGTTCTGTCAGAAGTAGTTGCTTTTGGAGTCCAGAAATCAGCCAAAAATACGTCTATTTGTTCGGCAATGGACTAAGCAGCTAGGTCCTGCTTCCGTGTTCCTGAGGGGCTTGTATTTTACTTAACTTTCAGTTTGGCTAACATAGGAACGAATGTGGTTGCTAATTTGTTGGTATTGACCTGTTTTTTCTTTAGCTCTTTAATCTCTCCTTTCTCATCAATAGCAAAAGTTTGTGCTTTCTTGTCCGCTCATGTTATTGGTTTATTCTTGTGGTGTTGGTTCTGCAGAAATTTTCACGGCTTTGAATGGACAAGGATAAAAGTTTGTACTTGAAGCCCCTGCTCTGCAGGGGGAGAGGCGGGGTTTTAGGCTGCCCTTTCAGTAGGTACCAAATGAACAATACGTGTTATTCTCTGAGGATCAGAACTCGGAATGCTTTGATGAATTTCAGAATTGTCACCTAATGCTGGCAATATACCCGAAGATTTTTCCAGAAATTAAATTTGAATATAATATTTTTTTTCTATTTATATTGTCAGAAAAATTGGCTATAAGACTAGTGGAACAAAAATTGGCAATATACCTGAATTAGGTTTCTTTTATTTGTTCAGTTTGGACAAAAATTGGCTACAAGACTAGTGGAACAAAAATTGGCAATATACCTGAATTAGGTTTCTTTTATTTGTTCAGTTTGGACAAAAATTGGCTATAAGACTAGTGGTACAAGACAAGAAAAACTTAGTTTAAAGTTTGGGTATATTAATTTCTCCAGTTTGAATTATGACTCAAATTTGTTTGCTGCTTTTCTTGATAGATACTTCTCATTTAAGATTTATAAATGAAGTTTTGTTTCACTTTTGAGACCTCGGCCTATCGAATTAAAACTCTTGAATTTAGAATAGCATGTGGTGTTTGTTCTGTCCTTGTTAATTTTGTTAGGAAGGCATCAAATGAAGATGATAAGAGTGAGGAGCATACCTTGTTTAATTTGTGCTTGTTTCGGAGGGGGAGGGTGCCTTGGAGCTATGTTGAGAGAAGCGAAACAATGATTGACAGATCAGCAAAGTGCGTTCGATCGGTCGAGACCATTTAGTTTCGATCGGTCGGACCATTTAGTTTGGATTAAACCGATTGACCCGATTGATGGTTAAATCAGATTACACTGGTCAAACCTCGTTATATATTTGAGTAAAAATCAGCTCAACCCATATTTATGTAAAAATTATGGGCCTTGTCTTAAAAACCCAATCAAACCCTAATGCTTTTAACCAAACCCTAAGTACTTTTAAACCCCCTTTCCTCCTCCCAACACAATGTCTGTCTTCCTCCTGTAAATACGATCACACAACACTATTCTCTCTCTCCTCTATAACTCCCTCTCTATCTCTCCCCTCTAAATATGAATGATATCATCACCCTGTAAATGCAATGAAGGCAATATCATCACGTCTGTTGAATTGTAACATTATATCATCACAAGTCTCTCCTCTCATGCCTCTCTCTCCTCTAAAGCTCCATTGCTACAATCTGTCTGTCTCTCTCTCCTCTAAGTATCTCTCCTCTAAAGCTTAGTGATCAAAGCCCAACCTAAGAGGAGCGGGCAGGCGACGGGTATCACCAGCCGGCCACCGACCGGATAGAGTGTGAGCAGCAACAGCGGGCGCGAGGATGAGGCAAGAGAAAGGAGAGAGAGGCGGACAAAAGTTTCAAAATCACGGTCAAACTACGGTCAAGACGGGTTCGACGATTTGACCGGTCATCCGATTAAGATCGAGTTTTTCCAGTTTAGTTGTATGAACCAGCCAAATCAATAACTCGAACGCTAAAATGACTAGTTCGACCGATCGGTCCGGTCCAGTTCTCTTAACATAGCCCGTGAATCATGGTGACCTCAATATTATGAATGTTTTAGGTGAGAGCCCTTTACATATAAAAGAAGGTAAATCACCAATTCATGCAAGATTTAAGCACGAGGACATGGTCGAATGTGCTTTTAGGCTATGTTAAGAAACCGATTCGATGACCGAGCCGGTTAACAAAGTGAGTCAATGGTTCGATCGATCAAACCGTTTAAATCGAATTAAACCAGTTGGCCGGGTGATGGTTGAACTAGGTTAAACTGTAAAATCCGATAAGATATATATATATATATATATATATATATATATATATATATATATATATGTCAGCTCATACCGGGTTTTTCCAGTTTAGTTGTATGAACGAGCCAAATCAATAACTCAGCCGCTAAAGATACCGGTTCCCAATCCGACCGGTTCCACCGACCGATCCGGTCCAGTTCTCTTATCATAGCCCCGGAGCATGGTGACCTCAATATTTTGAATGTTGTAGGTGAGATCTCTTTACGAGAAAAGTGAAATCACCGAATCATGCAAGATTTAAGCGATCGGACATGGTCGGATGTGCTTTAGGCTATGTTAAGAGAACCGATCCGATGATCGACTCGAATAGTATTCAAGATCCTTTGTTTTCGATTATCTAAATTATTGCTTAAGTCTGTTCTTTTTTGTTCATTGGTATAAATCCAATATTTGTACAGACTTCATCATAGACTTTCGATTCACTCGTGGGATCCGGGCGGTTCGGGGGACCACTATGGCTCCTCTCTTCTTGAGAATTGAAGTCAAGTAGCTACTTTCGAAGTAATAGAAAGAAAAGCAACGACTGGAGTGGGAGAACTCGTCAAACAATTAATCATGTGCCAGGAACCAGATTTGAACTGGTGATATCATTTGAAAATGAGTAGTTCGGATCGAATCGAACTTCCGATTGATCAATGTCAGCGCATCCGGGAAAAAACGATTGATTTCTATTAATAGACCAGCTAAAGCCCCAAACAGCAAGAACTTGTTTTAGTTGCATATCATAAGTGACCCGATTTTAAGTGCGGTTGATGTTTGGCTATACATACATTTTCGTAAAGAAATTGTCCAAGACAAATTTCTTTGAGAAAGGGGTATTTCCATGGGTTTGCCTTGGTTGCCTTTGTGTTAAGCTTATCAATTTTTCTTAAAAAATGATTCTCAAAGAGAAATTTTACCATTTGACCATATCCGCATTTTTTCCTTCTTGAGTAGAAACCGGATACCCACCACAGGCCAAGCGAGCCAAGCGGCTAAGAAGAAGTGTAAAGAACGAGAATTGTTGAAACTAGTAGGAAATGGAATAATCGAGAATCTCAAGTAACTAGCTCCCTTCCACTCCTCATTTCATAGGGAACCTCAAAATGAGGAACATAACCACCTTCAAACCGTTAATAAAAAAGGATAACTAGTTAGGGCCGATAGTATTATAGATCAAATCGATGCATAGGAAATGAACCCATTTCAATACTATTCACATCTTGTTGTTTCCTCAACAATTTCTGATCTCTAGTGGACCTCTCAGTAGAATTTGAACCCTCGATCAACAAATTGGATCAATGGTTCAATCGGTCGAACCGTTTAGTTTAGATTAAACCAGTTGACCCCGTTGATGGTTAAACCAGATTAAATCGATAAAACCCGATAAATTATATATATATATATCAACTCAATCCATTTCTATCCATCGAAATGCAACTCAAAAAAATAGTTTAATTAACTCTTAGCCCAAGGCCTTTCAATTACTCCGAGTGCTTGCTTGAGAGAGAGAGAGAGTTCCAATTAAAAAAACCCTAGCCGCTTTAACCCCTCTCCCTTTTCAATTACTATACGTGCGATTGCTTGGAGAGATAGTGAGAGAGAGAGGGTGTGAGTCATAGAGACAGAAAAAGCTTCATCATCCTCCCATTTTCCATCATCCTCCCATTTTCCATCATCTTTTACTTCTCTTGTTCCTCGACCAATAGCATATACTCAAACACATTAATCTCCGATAAATTTGTTGATTTTATTTCTTGCACTTCTCCTTCTCCTTTTCGATCTTTATGTCTTCTACAATCAACCATAAACTGAAAATTTCATTGGCGGAAAAGGATCCATGGATGAAATCACGAAAAGAACTTTGAGCTTTTGTTTTTTTTTTTTTATTTAAAATTAAGGTTTATATTAAGAATAAATCCAGTCCACTCGTGACTCGGCCTGGTCAAATCATAATCAAATGGAGCGGTTTTGACCGAGCCAATTCGGTTCAATGCTTTAACGGGTTAAGTAGCATGTTCAAATCGGATTTATGTCCGGTTCCCAGTTGAACCGGTCGGTCCGGTCTGATTTTTGTAACATAGATATTAAGGAAGAAGTGCCAACAAAGAGTCGATATTTATGGAATACAAATACAAACTGTTATTTTAGAGGATTGTTTATTGAAAGAAGCTCATGATGCATGGGAGGTAAGTAACGCAACTGGACTTAGGTGTTTGGAGATGAGCAAATGATTATTCGAGAGAATCAATAATAATATGAGAAGTAGGGAATGATCTTTTAATCTTTTAATTGGTGGTTCTTCTCATTTTAGGGGGTTGGTTGGCTTAAGGAGGGAGATGTGTTTTTCAAGTTCAACGGTCTATTTGATGGTTCTCTATGAACTTTTCCATGCCTTTTCTTGTGACTTTAATTGGGTGGTTTGGTTGTTTTTGGATGTATTAGGTAGGAGTTGGAGTGATCTCTCGCAGGTTAACTTCCTATTGTGTTCGTATTGTATCGTTTTTTATTCCTATTTCGCCAAGGTTATAATCCTAGCTTCGATCTTATTGATAAAAAAAACTTAATTCATCTCCTTAAAATATAGTTGATCTTGACATTTTGATTTGATGAATTATGGTGTTTATTTGAAGTAGATAGTGAATCGATGGGTTTTAAAGTTGACGATGAAACACTTAATTACACTACATCAATATAAATCCTTTGAAATACTAGTTGTATGGTAACCTCAACTTCGTTGTAATAGTGGAATCTCCTAAATTCGCTTTTGCCTTGATGAATTTATTACTCCAATCCATAATAACTTATTATAAGTGGGCTAAGCTTGCTAGTGAGGAAGGGAGTATTGTATGTTGGTGAAGGATTATCCACCTTATATTTACATGCTATTAAACTAGGTTAAAAAATCGTTCTTAACAAAAATGGTTGACTCTTGTAACATCAATCTCACTACTAGTAAATAATAAAGGATATATAGGGGTAAATATGTAAATTTATTTGTATATTGTTTTACTATATATAAAAGGCCAAGCTCCCAGGTTTCGATGGACTATTATACTACTAAATCTCATACGGTATCGTAGCAACAAAAACAAAAAAAGAAAAAGATATTAGTGATTTTTTTCTTTTTCCCTTTCTTTTTCGCCCTTAGGTTTTCCGCACCTAGGGCTTTTCTTAGATTCCTTGCTCGACTCGCCTCTACCTAGTCACCCAGCACAACTTTCTATCGGTTTCTATGGCCTCAATTGCTCCTTTTCGATCGACCTTGCGCCATCCGCTCCCGGTCGGTCGTCTTCCTCGGCCACCCGTGGGTTAAGCACGACATCCATCGTGGTCTCCCTCCCGAGAGATCACTATTGTGCCTCTTTCACTGGCTGCGCTCCGTAGCTATAGGAACCATGCCAACGGGCCGATCGAGCTTCCCCACGAATGTCGGATTTTAGAAATTTTAAAGAATGATTTAAGGCTTTGAAGATGGTTTTGAAATGTGGGGATGAACTCTTGTTAAGGTTTCTAAATTTTATTAAATCAAGTTAAAACTAGTTAAATCATATTGAGTGGCGGTTTTATTAATCATTTTACTTTAGAAATTATTTTTAGAAATTCAGGATATTATTTTCTAATTGAACGATAAACAAGATTAGGGTTTCTATTTCTTCCATGAGGCTCTAGGGCCAAACCGGTGTTTTTCACACCGGCTTGGACCCGAGCCTCACCGGCTGACCACCCAGTGCGGGGGCAACCTGCAGCCGGTGGTGGTCGATGTTGGCTGGGGACCAAGGCTGAGATTGTCGGCCTCGGCCTCTGACCCGACTTGGAAGATCTAGAACCTTTTCTTCTTATTGTTCAATCGAAATAGTCGGGAAACAGATCTAAAAGAAATAAATCAAAAGGGAGTCATCAATAAATTTTAGGAAAGAAAAACTAGCAAAAACAAAAGTAAAATTCACTCTTTCAATCTTAATATGGAAAAACTAATACTGAAAAGATAAAAAATGACTCCATCAGTCTTAGAATCGAGAATCGATTTGGGGGCAAAGGTACGAAATGTAGCGATAAGCCCTTCTGTTTTGCTCGTCAAACGACGACCATTACTAGTTTGAGTAGTGAATTAAAATAATGCACAAAACACAAGCAAACATGTGATATGAAAGTTAAAGCAACCAAAACATGAATGAAAGCAAGAAAAAGCAAATAAAAAGGAAAGCGGTAAAGAAAGTAAAAGCAAAAGCAAAAGAAATGTAAAGCCGTAAATCACTACTACAAAACTATTATTTAGCAACGGAAAAGGTTCCGTCGCCGATCAACGATGGAGTTAGCGACGGAAACCGACATATAGTATGATGTGTCGAGATAGCGACGTAATTAGCGACGGAACACTAAATCTATCGCTAATTTCAAAAATAGCGACGGAATCAATGACGAAAAGAGGTAGTTGGCGATGGATTCCTGAAAAATATAAAAGTTTTTAAATAGCGACGGACCCACTCCGTTCGTTGGGTCCATCACTAACTACTTAGCGACGGGAAAATTCGTCGCTGGTCCGTAGCTATGCTTCTTGAAATTCTCAGATTTGACCCAAATGAAAAAATTAAAAAATCGATAAGTAGAAAATGTGTCGTTGGTCCGTAGCTATGCTTCGTGAAAATCCGTCACCGGTTCGTTGCTAATTATAAAATTTTTGAATAGCGATGGACCTTTCCGTCACTAGTTCGTCGCTACCAAGAGTTCAATTTTCAGATTTGGGTCGGTCCGACGAGAACAACTTTGGGAGCGAGAGAGTGCGAAAGGGAGCGAGGGAGTGTGAAGCTTTGCTTGTCGTCGACAACCGCCGTCTGCCGCCTCTTGCTGATCGTCTAATGTCACCCTCGGCCGCTAACATGAAAGGGAGCTCAAGGGAGAGGAGAGAGATCACCATGAAGGAAGGGAGGAGAGTGCTCAAGGGAGAGGAGACCACCGCCGTTAGCCGCCATTACCGCTCTCCAGCCTACCGTCGTCCGTCGCTACTCCAGTCTTGCAGCCCACCGCCGGTCCTATCGCCCATCGCCCCCAAACAAACACTTTGAAGGTAATGTTTCCCTCATTTGGATTTAGGGTTTTATTTGTTTGACATAAAATTCATGATTTTAGATAATTTGATGCAAATAATGTTGCTTGTGATTCAATTTAAAGTAGAAAATGTGTAATTATGTGATTTATGTATATAAGTTGTGTTATTTGTGGTATATGAGCTTCGATTTGTTGAAAGAAATTGTTGAAATTTAAGTAACTTTTTTGTTTGTGCTTAATTGTGCAATTATGATTTATATTTGTGCTTTATGTGCATATGTTTGTGATTTATGTGCAATTGTGCAATTGTTTGTGGATTATTTATATGTTTTTAGATATTTGATGACTTAGAAATAAATTGTGCTTAATTGTGTGAAATTAGAAGTAAAATTATTTTTGTATCTTATTGTTGTAAATTTTGGAATAATGTTATGAATATTATGTATGTGAGTTGATTTATACATATTAGGTATGGTTAGTTTGATGATGAAATTAATAATTAGAAGTAAAATATAGAAATAATTAAAGAAATTTATGTTTACCAAAAATATGTTCAATCCATAATGGTTATATATTATGTTCATTAGATTAAAGAAAGGTAATCATGATATGTGCATTGATCAATAACTAATAATTGAATAAATTGTTAAATGTCAATAAGAATTTATATATAGATGGGCTTACGCATCGTAGATGGATGTATCATAGGTTATTACCTGGTAGAATTGAGTATAGACAAGAGTTTTTAGACGAGGTTCAAGAGTTTGATGTACATGCTAGAAGTCAACCATAGTTTGTACATAATCAACCATATAGGTGTTCATGTCCCAAATGCAAAAATCGGAAGTATAAGAACCCGAAGAAGTTAAGTTACACCTTTATCAATATGATTTTCTCCCAAACTATTGGTATTGGACAAGTCATGGAGAAATAGATCCTCATTTATATGAGGATGGTGGTATGACTTCCAACATGTACAATGAAAGTGGCTCCAATCATATGAACTACGGTGATGTAGCGTATGAATGATGTTGTGACGGATGCCATGATGTTAAATCAAGGCTCTACAAGTGAGCCTCCAAATACCAATGCCCAATCTTTCTTTAATATGGTTGAGGCTGCACAACAATCTTTGTGGGAAGGAAGTAAAACTCACATTGAGTTGTGTGCAATCGTTAGATTGTTGAGCATCAAGTCCGACTACAACATGCCTCAAAATTGTTTTAATAAGATTGCACAAATTATAAAGGAGATTTGTCCCCCGAAACCTGGGTTCCTCATGACATTCACCACGCAAAAAGGTCATTAAAAATCTTAGGATGGATGTTCAAAAATTGATTGTTGTCGGAAAGGTTGCATGTTGTTCTACAAAGAGGACATTAATCTTGAATCATGCACGTTTTGTGGTCATGCGAGATGGAAGTGTCTTTTGACTTGAACTCTGTCGAGGGCCTGGACTATAACTAGCGGAGTCCGAAGTTCGAGTTGTTGATTCATGAACTTGGTTGCTAACCTAAAGCTCATATTGGTGTGCCTAAACTTAACCATGTACTTAGTTTGAAGCTTGGTAGGGAGCTTGAACTTGACTCGGGTAGTCAACTCCGAAGTCCGAGTAGGGTGCCCGAACCTAACCTCTTCTTGGATCTAATATTTAGCTGGGTACTTGATCGCGTACTTGGTCCGAAGTTTAGATGAAACTTTTCTTTACTAACAATTTTGTTAGCTAATAACCGAATGTAAATAGTTTCAAGTGTTACCTAAAGATGATTTGTAACCGGATCGTGTTCCAAATATGGTTCCTTGACTTAGCCATGGAGTGGTCTTGAAGTCTTGGCGTTATGTGTAAACCTTGACCACTATTGCGCTCGAAGTTTAATATAGGGATGTTTGAACCTTGACCACGATTGGGTCCGGAGCTCGACGGGGTTTGTTTGAACCTTGATCACTATTGGGCCTAAGACTCGAATGGAGTGTGTCTAAACCTTGACCTCTGCTGGGCCTAAAGCTCGACAGGGGTTGTCCGAACCTTGACCAATGCCGGCTTGAAGCTAGACTAGGATGTGTCTAAACCTTGACCACTCTTGGGTCCGAGATTCAACCGAGGTGTCCGAGCCTTGACCATTGTAGGGTCCGAAGCTCGACCGAGGGTGTCTAAACCTTAATCGCTGCAGGGCTTGAGACTCGACTAGGGTTGTCCGAACCTTGACTCGCTGTTGGGCCCGAAGCTCGACGAGGGATGTCCGAACCTCGACAGGGGATGTCCGAACCTTGACTTGTTGTTAGGCCTAAAGCTTGACAAGGTTGTCCGAACCTTGACTCGTTGTTGGGCTCGAAGCTCAACTTCTATCCTCTTTTGTCGGAATAGGGATAGATGAACTTGACTTACTTGAGAATTTGAGGTTGCGTGCCCCATTCTAACTTTGATCTTTTAGTTTGTGTGCTAATAGCTCCTTTATTTATATGGTAGAAGATTTCTATCCTCTTTGAGTATTCTTGAAGTTGTATGATCCTTTCGATCATGAGTCCCCACGTTCTTCTTGGTGATTGTGTCTAGCTCTTTTTGAATGTCGGAGAGTTGACCAGGTTTGATTAGTTGATGGCATGGAAGATTCTCTTTGAAGGTGACGGTGTCGATGACCTTCTTCATCCCGATCTAATGCTTAATACTTGATTGAATAATTCCTTGTAGAGTGCTTTGTTATTAATTTTCGTATTTTAAGGAGTTTAACTCATGCAACGGAGATGAATGCAAGACTCTATTCTAAAAATAAATGCATTCTTTTATTAAGATGATGCAAAAAGTTAAAAAAAGACAAAAATGAAATTGCACTTTTAGCCCTCGCTCCCCAAAGTGGAGCTTAAAGAGAAGTGCGATGTGTTGTTGCTAAATGGTGAACAAGTGAACCGTAGACTTGACAATTTAGTGCTTGAATCGGCATGAGATGCTTTTTAATTGACTTACGCTCCTTTGAGTAAGGCAAAGTGGCTTTGATTTTGGGAAATGGAAATTGGGTTCAAGATTAGGATTGGGGTCGGACCTCATAGGTTTCCTACTTATCCGCTATAGCGGAAATCACGCCTTCATAGTTCAAAAAGGAAGTATGATTTGGTTTTGGTTTTTTATTTATTTTTAGAAGACATAAAAAGGAAATAAACATACAATGGATATGGAAAAGGGGAAAGGCAAGCTTGATTAGCATCCTTGATGAGTGGTGGGCTCATTGGATGATCTTCTAGCTGGTTGTGGATGCTGCTCCTCTTCTATAGCCATGCTAGCATCTTTGAGTGTTTTTAAGTCCATGATAGGCAAGAACTTTAGGTGCTGATAGTAGGTAGGCTGCAGGTTCTTGTTGATGAGTCTAACATGATCCTTTTTAGATGGTCGATCGATCATGTGGGCTGCTTTTGCTCTCCAAGCAAGTGAGGAAGTCAGTGAAGCTTTCATCGTCTCCTTGCTTCATCAACTCTAGATCCCGAAGAGTGATCGGTAGATCGATATTGGAGGAGTATTGATGTAGGAACTCCCTATAAAGATCCTGCTAGTTCGTGACCTTATGTGGGTCGATAGCATTGTACCACTTCATGACGTCTTTGCCAAATGTCCATGGAAAAATGACATAGTATGTGTCCTCCGGTACATTCTTTAGAGTCATTGCCCCTACAAAGTTTCGCACATGGTGATGAGGAATTTTAGTCCCATGGAACTTGATGTCGAGCATAGTGAATTTTGGGGGTAGCTTCCCTTTAGGGATTGAAGTGAATCCCTGGGCTAGATAGTAGTTATTGAACATGATGACTCCGCCACATCTTCTCTATCCGATCTATTCGTTGATCGAACGAGGCCTGGGCTGAGGTTCGGGCGGGATTCTCCTTCTTTTTATTTCGTTCCCAGTTCTTTGAGTATAAGACTAAGGGTTTCTGCTATTGACTCAATCTTCTTATCCCGAACATCAATCGTAGCTTCCAATTTTGCAGCGATATTCCTTGAACATGGTCATAATGGGAGTTTGCTTTGGCTGGTTGGCCATTTTTAGAGGAAGGTTAGGCTTTGACCGTGGGCGGTGCACCGGTGTTATAAGTAAAGGTGTTGGACGCACTGGTGTGGTACGTGTTGGTGTGGGATGTATCGATATTGACCGTACCGGTGTTGAAGTAGATTTCTTATTTCCTAGCCATTTCGTGCTAGGATCCCCATTTTTAGTAGGATTTCCTATCCTATATCCCAAAGAGTATGCGCTCGGGATTGACTCGTGAAATTTTTTAAGGGAGACGAGCCTTAAGTGCTTGACCCGAGGAACGACTGGCCCTTAAGAAAAGAAAATGATATATATATGCTCTTCTATTTGGATGCATACAAAGAATGCAAGCCGACCAAGATGAAATGCAATGATGCAAATGGAGTCCCTTAGATTGAGATGAATTTGATTTGGCTAAATGCAAACAAAGACTCTCCTAAGTAGAGATGAATTTAATTTGACTAATTGTAGGAACCACGGCCTCCGACCGTCCCGAACCTGGCCGGGTCGGACCGAGCTTCCCGCGAGTGGCTTTGGGCGTTAGGGTTTTTGAAAGTTTTAAAGAATGATTTTAGGATTTTGAAGGTGGTTTTTGAAAGTGGGGATTGATTTCTTATTTAAAGTTTCGAATTTTATTAAATCAAGTTAAAGATGAATTAAATTAAATTGATTGGTGGTTTTATTAATTATTTTATTTTAGAAATTATTTTTAGAATTCTCGGGATGTTATTTCTTAACTGAACAAAATAAAAAAAAACTAGGGTTTCACATCTCGCTGTGAGGCTTTAGGGCCAAACCGATGTGAAAACATTAGGTTGGACCCAAGCCACGACCATTGGTCACTCGGTGCTAGCCGAAGCTAGCACCTAGTTGTCGTGGGCGCCGACTATGACCATGGCTGAACAAATCGAGTCTTGACCTTTGGCCCGGCGAGCGGATTTAGAAGCCCTAAATTTTGTACCTACAGATCGGAAAAGAATTGAGATGCAATTTGAACAAAAATAAAGCAAAAAGAGGAGTCGCCAGTCGGTTTTAGGAACGAAAAACTAACAAAAACAAAAGTAAAAATTTGCTCCTCCTATCTTAGGATGGGAAAATTAAGACCGAAAAGGCTAAAAGCGACTCCATCGGTCTACAAATCAAGAATCGGATTCGGGGCGAGAGTACGAAACATAGAGAAAACCCTTCCATTCCGCCCGTTCGAAGACAACCATTACTACTTTGAGTAGTGAATTAGAATAACATACTAAACACAAGCAAACAACATGCTAAACGAAATCAAAGCAAGAAATACATAAACGAAAGCAATAAAAAGCAAATAAAATGAAAGCGATAAAGGAAAATAAAAGCGAAAGAAAAAAAAAGCGAGAAACTTAAAGGATTACATCAGGCGGGGAGGAAATAGAAGACGATACAATTCTTCTTCACAATATGGAAAGCAATAAGCGAATAAAAATAAAGAAATGTTTGAAGGTCGAATTGATGCCCTTAGGTTTTCCCACTTGCTGATCCGGATCTCTTGATGCGACGGTGGTGAATTAAGGAAAAGGGCTTTCGTGAGTTTTATAAAGGGAAATTGGTGGAGAACTGGGAAGATCAGCTAAATGAAGACCAAGAGATCGAAATAACTGAATATTCGTTAGCTCTTAGTAAGGATTCAACGGTGATGTTTAGGAAAAGGAGTAATTGAGGTTACTTTTCAGCAAAGGAACGTTTAAGGAAAGGTTGTTTTTAGCTTAGTTCAACGAGTGTAACGCTAAGGAAATAAGCCATATAGAAATGAGAGCCAAGGCTCTCTATTTATAGGGAGAGACCTAGGTCACAAATGACCTAGGGTTGCTCTCAGCCAGCCATCCAAAGTCGAGCGAAAAACCGAACCAATATTGAAGTGATAAGACCGGATACAATAGGATAAAACCGGATAGAATCCCGGTCGTTAGCGCCAGCCACCCGGGGATACTTAGGGTTTTGTGCCCTTTCCCTGCTGCAAAGGGAGTCTCCTGCCCAATAACGCAGCGTTCCACTTAAGAAATTCAGGTAGGGGCGCCGACCATACAACATCGTCTTGAGGGAGAAAGCTCCTAGTCTCGGGCGGAATTTCTTGGAGCTTAAACGCAACACTTTGAAACTTGTGATAATGAAATGCAACGTCTAACCTCATCTTGAGGTCTTCGACTCTGTGTCGATTGGATAAAAGTAAAATGCGGAATTCGAGCCCGGAATTTATCGGTACGCAACGACTTGGATCCTGTTGTCTTTGGAGGCTTGGCTCGGGCTTAGACCGTCCAAAAGAAAAAGTAATTTTTGGATCAATCCAAGGCAAAAGGCTATTTATTTCATCATTGTGGTTTATTGGTCTCCGTCGCACCAATCAAATTCGATCAATGATCCAAATCCTCAAATAGGACTCTAGATTTCATCATCTGGGCCATAATGTAAAATATAGAAATAAAGGATATAAGGGACGACATTTTTAGGTGTCTACAGTTAGCCCCTACTATGATCTAGTCTGACAAATGAAGGGTCAAAGTAGACACTAAAGGATACTTACCTCGATTCCGTGAGGTGATTTTAATATTAATTGTTGTGTAATACTTGGAATTGGTTGTTGTTGAACCTGAACTCCAAGATGGGGGCATGTACTTGATCGTGATGCATTCATTTTAAAGTCCAAGTAAGAGGGTCCTAAGCTTGGCTTAATCGGAGCTTGAAGTTTGGTAAATTTCAATGCTCGTAACTTCGATCGTTTTTGATCTAAATCTTGGCTTAATAATCTGCTGACTAATATGCTTGTTAGTGGATAATCAAATTGACGAAAGTTCGGTGTTTTACCCGAATAACTCGAGTCGAAAATAGATTGAAAATCTGATCTAAAAAAGCTAATTTGGTGGGTCCACGTGCTCCCACTTGCATGCAATGATGCCAAGAGGTCACATGCCACGACCGATGGAATTTCACAAGCTAGGCCACTAGTTAGGGCTGCAAGGCTGCCGTTAATGGGACGCCACCATGCCTCATGGTTGGCATCGGCCAACCTTTTTGACTCTTGTCTTGTATGCTTAGCTTGGCCTCGACCGAATAGGTCTATAAAAGGGGTGTTCGGTGTTTTCATTTTTCACACTTACTATTCTCTTGCATTCTTCTCTTGCTCTTGTGCATTTTTGCTTTGCTTTTCTTGAAAACTAGTTGGTTTCCAAAATTTTCTCTTCAAAAATGTCTAGGAGAAAGGCTTATCCTATCAACAGGACAAGATCCGAGAAGCTTGTTCAAGATAACTTCATCGAATGGGAATGGTATCCTCATAACGAATGGAATCCAAATGACCTCTTGGTAGAGGCTGAGAATCATGTTTCTTCACTTGCCATTTCTCCTTCGATAATGAAGATTCGGACAACGCTCAATACTTTTCCGAGTTATGTAAAAGGAATCGGCTATAACAATTTCATACATGTACAATTTTGATTCTAAGGCATTCTCGGTATCGCGAAACTTCTTTGAGGAAAATAGTATCTGCTCCGAGTAATACGGTTTTCACTTAATACATTTATTGCGTTTCGTAGTAGCGACTCGAAAAGCTGGTTCTTTGTTCCGAGTTCATCTTCACTCGGATTTATCACGTTTTGAATATCCCAGAATCGACTTGTGGTTATACGTTCTATTTTGTTATAGTCGGTATTCTTAGTTTATTTCATGCTTAGTCTATATCAAGTTATCTCACTCGATATTCCTTATGGAACTTGCTCTATCGCTTAGACTAAGTTCGATGGAATTCCGAGTATCATGGATATTGGACTCGGAAAATTCCATTTCTTTTTGACTCGGATAATCGGTTGCTTAATTATCATAATTATTTTATTATCTCGTGTCTAACCTTGGACCAAAGTATTTTATACTTTGAGAACCAAAGTTGATTTACTTTTGTAGGTTATTCATTCAAGGATACACCTTTTTCAAACCACAAAAGTAACCTAGCTTCGAACGTCAAATCACCAGCGAGACATGGCTTTTCACCTTCCTCGCTCCAGTCCCAGAAGATTGTGTCGGAAGTCATCTGTTTCCATATCTGGAAAACTGGAACGCCAAGCTTAACGGTGGTTTCCACCTCATTTTTCAAGACACTACCAATGGTTTTGGGACTTCCAAGAGAGTTAAACCGTTGTCCAACGTTCATATTTCAACGGATACTTTCTAAGTGACTCGGAAAGCCTCTATCAACGGTCACAGAAGAGTCTTGGTCAGCGAGATGAAGATAACGGCTACTCTGTCCGGTTATCTATAAATAGAAGCCACTTCACAAGACTTGAAGATTGCCGAATCTATTGTTAATACACATACTTGAGAAAAGTCATTGTATTTACTTTCAATCTTCAACTTACAACTCCCACTCTGTAATTCATTACTTTATGAGTTGTAAGGTCTTGTACTCGATTACAAACTCTTTCTTACATTCTTTGTAAGGTCCCTTGACTAAGCTGTAAGGGTTAACTCGGCTTAGTTGTCCCTAGCTGTAAGGGTTATTTCAGCTAGGAAGTACTAGATCGGATAAGGGAATTTCGAGTCTAGGAAAACTTGTATAGAGTTGTCTAAGGGAGCAACTCGGGTTCGATCAGTTCACGGTATTTTGTGGACTCAAAATAGTGGATTTGACTTCGTGTCCGGATTGACACGGGCCGTGGTTTTTGCCCCGGGAGGGTTTCCACGTAAAATCTAAGTGTTATCTTTCCGAGTTCATTCTAGACTCGGCATGACCTTACTTGCTCTTGTTCTTTCCGATTGATTGCTTTACGAGTCCAAGCTTTTCGACCCGAGTTTATAGACTCGGAATCTATCTTCCCTTCTACCTCTGCGCAAAAGAGTGTGATTTCGCAGAAAATTTCCTATCACCCTATTCAACCCCCTCTAGGGTGACTCGGACTCTCCCGAGCAAACCTTCGGATAAGCTAGTTGGCTTAAACTTCTACTTTTGCTCATTTAGAGTAGTTCTTTTACTAAAAATCTTGTTGGATTTTGGTCTTGCAAAAGGGCTCGATTTGGAGTACTGGGGCCATACCTAAATTTATGGAGACATGCAAAAAAATGAATTATCCTCTTGAACATGTCATGCATAATTCAGGTTTGGTTCTCTCTTCCTTGCTTTAAACCATCTTTGTGATAAAAGAGAACGGGGATCCCATTAGGGCCATTAGTAAGTGCTTTTGGGACACCACTAATAGTTTCCACCATATGACTACTACCCTTTTCGATTTTGCTTGTTTTATCTAGTTTGGGTTTCTTGAGGGACCTCTAGTCTATGACCGGAACTTGTATAAGGATCATGATTATCTTCATTATCTCTTTGGTCCTATGGCTAGCGAGGCTTCCTCGGGAAATTTTTTTAAGTACACCATTCTTTTCGAGGGTTTTGAGGATGTTATGTTTTGGCCTTGACATTTTCTACAAAAAGAAGTTCGGATCGTGCTTGCCCTTTTATTGAGCACGATGCTCTTTTCGACCAAGCCTCTAAGGTTCACGTTCACTATTTGGTGAACTTAGCGGACCTCCACAAAATAAAGGAGCTTAACTAGGGTGCTCTCACGTACACTTGCCTCATAAGGGGCCTCCGTGCCGGTGTGCGACACTCAAAACCGGAGATAGACTTAAACCAATTATCTTCCATTATACGGCTTGTGGAAGATCATTGAGGTATGCTCTAACCTTCATTTATTCCCAATGTATTTGAAGACTCGGACACTAAATCTAAATCATTCTGAGTACTACATGAAGACTCGGTACAAACCTCATCCCTCCTAAGTTTTGATTACAAGTCATTCGAGAGTTATAGAAACTCCTGTATAAGTGTTCATTCGTTTCGACTAACTCGGAAAACACATTCTTGTATATCTTCGAGCATTAGTGTTTTTGACTCACTCGGACAAGCACTCAAATCTATCGCATGCACAAATGATCTACCCTACTATTTATAGGTTGAGGCGAGTGAACACAACAAACTACACACTCAACAGATGCCTTATCGGACCCATCTTGAAGAAAGCACCATACGAGCTCTACAAGGGAAAGAAGCCCAACATTTCATACTTCATACCCTTCGGATGTAAGTGTTTTCTTCACAATAATGGTAAGGATCACCTGACCAAGTTTGGTGCTCGGTCGGATGAAGGTATTTTTCTGGGTTACTCATCTCATGGTAAAGCATATCGTGTTTTTTAATAAAAGAATTAACAAAGTGGAAGAAAGCATCCACATTGTGTTTGATGAGATTGATTAGGGAAACGCAAGTGAGTCAACATTCTCGGATTTGAAACTAAGTCGAGATGAAGATGATCTTGCTGAGCTCGAGACAGAGTCAAAAGAAAGCAACTCAAAATGAGGCAGCACGTAACACCATTACTCGGATTAAACTAGCTCAGGATCCAGCTTAGAATGTCGAAGGTCTAGTAGATGAGCAAACTCGGCGGATCGAGGCTAATGAAGATCAGCCAAGTATAACCAACAAACCTGGTGAACCAGAGAACAGGTAGAGCATTCAAATATGCCTCGAGCCACCCACTCAAGAACATTTTATCCGACATAAATAGTGGGGTAAGAACTCGTTCTTCTTTACAAAATTTATGTGCATTCACCGCATTCATATCATTAATCGAACCTGAAATGCACCAAAGGCCCTAAATGAACCTGAATGGGTAGATGTGATGCATGAGGAACTTAATCAATTTGAGAGAAACCAAGTCTGGACTTTGACTAAATGATCTTCCGACCACCCGATCATAGGAACCAAATGAGTTTTCAAGAATAAAATGGATGAGGATGGGTTACAATCAAGAAGAAGGGATTGATTATGGGGAAACCTTTGCACCGATTACTAGGATCGAAGCAATCAAAATCCTTTTGGCATTTGCATCAAGCATGAGTATTAATTGTATCAAATAGATGTCAAATGGGCCTTTTTGAATGGTTTCATTCAAGAGGAAGTCTATGTTGAGCAACCCCTCGATTCGAAAACTCATAATTTCTAAATCATGTTTTGAAATTGAAAAAGGCTCTTTATGGTCTTAAACAAGATCCCGGAGCTTGGTATGAAAGACTGAGTAGTTTCTTGATTGAAAATGATTTCAAAAGAGGTCAGATTGACAAAACTCTTTTCATAAAAACCAAGGGGAGAGACTTTCTTATTGCTCGGATTTACATTGATGATATCATTTTTGGAGCTATTAATTAAAATCTCTGTCGAGAATTGTCCGAGTTGATGAGACAAGAATTCCAAATGAGCATGATGGGAGAGCTCAATTTCTTTCTTGGTCTATGAATCGAGACAAGATAAAGATGGCATATATGTCCATCAATCTAAGTATACCAAGGAGTTGGTGAAGAAGTACAAGCTTCAAGATGCGAAACATGCAGCGAACACTAATGAGTAGCAACATGAAATTGAACTCGGACAAAAAAGGTAAAGCAGTAGATTAGAAACTCTATAGAGGTATGATTGGTTTTCTGCTATATCTCACATCCAAGTAGACCGGACATTATGTTTAGTGTATGTCTCGTGTGTAAGATTCCAAGCTAATCCAAAAGAATCACATCTCATCTGCGGTGAAGAGAATTTTCGGATATCTTGCAGGGACTCGGAATCTTGGTCTATGGTTCTTAAGAGACTCGGAACCGACCCTCACTAGATACTCGGATGCTGACTATGCTGAATACAAGGTTGATAGAAAGAGCACATCAGGAGCATGCCATTTTCCGGGCCAATCCCTTATATCTTGACACTAAAAGAAGCGGAACTCGGTTCTCTATCTACTGTCGAAGCCGAGTACATTGCAGTTGGAGCGTGTTGTGCTAAGATTTTATGGTTCAAGCAACACTTGAAGGATCTTGCACTTTCATTCAAATCTATCCCAATCAAGTGTGATAATCGGAATGCAATCGGTATCACTAAGAATCCAGTTCAGCACTCAAAGACAAAGCATATTGAGGTCGGGTATCATTTTCCGAGAGACCATTATGAGAAAGGTGATATTGAACTTGAATTCATTCCTACAAAATTTCGGTTAGCGGATATTTTCACTAAGCCCCTTAGTGAGGATCAGTTTTGTTTTATAAGGAATGAGCTTGGCATGATTAATGCATGATTATGTGATGTTCTAAGTGAAATTGTCTTGCATGATTATGTGCTATATGTTTTCTTTCTTTGCCTTAATAGCAATTGGTTCAATTGATCGAGTGAAACTAAGCTAAGAGTTATTATGTTTTTGCGTTTTCGAGTCACTGAGAAACCATACTGAGTTAGACTCGGTTTTGAGAAAAATGGATATCAAACTTTTAAAATCATCTCTAGATAAGTGGAGAGTTTCAGAAAATTCTTTTAAAATTTCCCTGTCTCTTGACTACGCACATTGATAAGTGAACTAGCCATTGGGAGAAAGCGCTGGAATTCTAACAGTTAGAGAGCGAGAAACGTCAAAGCTTTACGAGGCGACCGTTGGAGGTTTAGGTCGGACCGAATACTGAAGGACATTCCTTTTCGCTATAAATAACATCCTTTTACCTTCATTTCACTACTTTACTCTCTGTTCACTTACTCTCTTACTTACTCGCTCTCGCTCTCAAAGCTCTCGACACTCACTCTCTTACTCTTTCTCTCTCTCTCTTTCTTTCGAGCTCACACACTCTCTCTCACTCTAAAATCTTCAGCCATGCCTAAAAGAGGTTCAGCCCAAGATTTTCTAGGGTCTGCAACCAAGAAACCACGCACAAAACAAACATAAGAGGGTACCTCTAACCCCTCAAAAATTTTCGTCACGTTAGACGACAAGTTCTTCCCAACCACATCGTTTTCGTGGTTGGCTCACATCAAAACCACTCGGAGTTTTCAACTTTCTCTGCTTCAGTGAGTTTATTTACCCGTAACTCATTGCTCGGTTATATTCTAACCTATCGTACACCGAGGAGTCATCACCTCATGAGTTTGGGACACGATTGTGCACATAAACCTTTCCCTCCTCCATCGCATTTTCAAAGTTTCTTCTCTCTCTTTCTCAACTGCAATCCCATCCCTTTCAACGAGATTGCGGATGAATTTTTCGAGAAATATGCCAAGGAAGTCCCCGTGTCATGAAAGAATTTCTTAGTGACTTAGATGAAGATCGAGGCTAGACTTCTTTGCTTTCTTCGATGAGAACTTTCTTCTCTCATCACTCAAGCAAAGAGAATCCTAATTATAAGATTCTCAAAGCTCTATTTGATATCCTTGAGGGCTACAATGTAGACCTCTTCCCAACAATCCTTGAGCAAATGGCCACTATGCTAGCTCAATCTAAGAAATCCTCTCTTCTTCCCTTCGGAGCCCTTTTAACTCGTGGTTTTTAAGCGGTTTAAGGTTCCCTCCCCTTAGACCCAAACGCAGAGTGTCCGAGGCTGCCATCATAGGGCGGGAAGGAACTTTTGGGATACGGGTACCAGGAGATCAAGCCCGGTGTCCGGGTCCATGGGTTAGAACTAAAGCCCCCTTCACCCTCTCCTCGGACTCGGACTCGGACTCCCTATATGTCCCTCATCCACCTGGTGGTGCATCCACCTCGGAACCTCCTCCTAAAGCCATTGCTGCCTTGTCTACGATCTTGATAGACAAGATCTCTTCGTGATCGAAGAATTTTGGGCCACTCTCCGCTCCTACAAAAACGTCCTTCGAGTATGGTCATAAACCGAAAACGGCTGAGTCTCGGATCCGGGAGCACCAGGATCTCGCTCCTCGAGATGAAGGGACCGATCAAGGAGCAACAGGAGCAACTTTAGTTCCTTCAAGAAAGGAGATCCAAGACTGCTCAGGACCTCACAGCTCGGACACTTCGAGGAGTCCTTGAGCCCCGCCAAGTTCCCCTCCGAAGCGTAAGAAGAAGAAGAACAAGAAGAAGAAGAAGAAGAACAAGAAGAAGAACAAGAACAAGAACAAGAAGAAGAACAAGAAGAAGTTGCGGTTGAAGTAGCTCAACTTGAGAAGAAGGAGGAAGAGAAGGAGGAAAAGAAGGAAGAGGAGAAGGAGGAAGAAGAAGAAAAGAAGGAGGAAGTTGCTCAGCCAAGAGGGACAAGGTGCTTGAAGTCTCCGAACCAGAGCTAATCGGATCGGACGAGCAGCTCGAGTGGGTCGAAGACCTTGTGGACGTTGGTCAGTCCACAACGGTCAAAACAGAAGAAGCACCTCCCTCCGTGGTATTCCGGGAGGATGAGCCCCTACATGACTTAGTTCCGGGTCAGCCAGTCATAACCGAGCCGATACTAGATATCCCGATGCCGCCACCACCACACTCTTCAACGTCATCCTAAGCGTACCAACACCGGCGCACTGCATGCTCATCCACCTTAGCACCCTCAACACCCCCAAGCACCCCGTCTTAATTTCTTCTCTTTAGTTTTTTTGTGTGTCCAAACATCAACTATATCTTCTTGATGTGTTCTTCCCTGTTTCTATTTTTGTTGAAAGGCAAGGGGAGAACAATACAAAAATTGATGTTGTTATGTTTAGGGGAGCTTACCCTTTTCTTGTATTTTTTTCTTTCTTATATATATGAATGGATTTTCTTTCTTTGGGCAGAATTCTTTCTAAGTTCGATCTCTTATCATTTATTTTCTATCCGATATATCTGTTCATATTTCTTGTTCCGCTCCGATATAGTTGTTCATATTTTTTTGCTAAATATGATATCCGCATAAATGTTCCAAGTAGTGATAGTATCAGCAATGCCGTTTCGAGTATGTAATATGCTTCACTCACTACTTCTCATTTTGATATGTTCTACTAAGTAAGAATGAAAACTCACGATTTACACTAACAAAGTTTCTATCTCGAGTGTGGAATGCCTTTCATAAAAAAGGGGAGATTGACTACTCGGACTCGGAATCTAAATCATTCCGAGTACTACATGAAGACTCAGGTATAAACCTCATCCCTCCTAAGTTTTGATTACAAGTCATTATGAGTGTTATAGAAACTCTTGTATAAGTTTTCATTCGTTTTTAACCGACTCGGAAAACACATTATTGTATATCTTCTGCATGAGTGTTTCTAACAGTTTTTATCGAGTTCGATCGCATATTTCAATGCAAAGTGAATTACAGTGTTAATTCCTCTTTCTAAGCCAGCTTGCTTATTTGGGAGTTATTTGTCCGGATCAAGTCCTTATACTCGATGGTTTCACTCTTTTAACTTGATCTTTCTTAGGACCGACTCTAATAAAATTTGAGTATATTGAATATTAGACTCGAAAATTCCACTCTTCTAGGCCTAAGATAATTATGCACTTAATTATCTCAATTAAATTATTATCTCGTGCTCTAATCTTGGACCAAAGTATTTTATACTTTGAGAACCAAAGTGGTTTACTTTTGTAGGTTATCCAAACGAGGTTATCTCATTTTTAAATTACAAAAGTAACCGGCTTTAAGTCTGTTAATCACCTGAAGACAAAGCTTATCTACTTCGAACAAGGCTCAAACGCCGTGTCGTGGTTGTCTGTTTCCAAAACCGGAAAACTTCAAAGCTAAGCTCAACGGTGGTTTCCACCTTACTTTTCGAGATATCACCAGCTGACTGGAGCACCTTTAGGAGCCAAGAGCCATTGTACAACGTTCACATCCCAATGGATCTTTTCGAGTAACTCGGAAGAGTCGTTACAACGGCCGATGAACGACTTATGTTCGAACCAAGACATAACGGTCTCTCCGCTTGGTCATCTATAAATAGAAGCCACTTCACATGACTTGACGATTGCTGAACACATTGTTGAAACTATATCTCTTAGTCCATTACTCATTCAATCTTCTTCTCATAACTCCAAGTCCGTACTTAATACTTTTATGAGTTGTAAAATCTTGTATTCAGTCACATACTCTTCTTACTTTCCGAGTAAGGTCCCTTGACCGAGCTGTAAGGGTTAACTCAGCTCAATTGTCCCTAGGTATAAAGGTTACCTTAGTTAGGAAGTGCTAGATCAAATAAGGGAACTTCGAGTCTAGGAAATCTCTGTAAGGAATTGTCTAAAGGAGAAATTCCGGTTGAGTTAGTCTGTTGTATTTTGAGGATTCAAAATAGTGGATTTGACTTGGTGCTTGGATTAGCACTGTCCGTGGTTTTCTACCCCAGGAGGGTTTTCACGTAACTCTAAGTATACACTTTTCCGAGTCCAATCTAGACTTAGATTATCTTGTTCATTCTTTTCAAGCTTATAAGTTTCTAACTTTGTTAAAATTTCCTCATCACCCTAGTCAACCCCCTCTAGGGTGACTAAGACTCTCCAAGAGCAAACCTTCATGGTGGTTTCCACCTTACTTTTCAGACATCACCAGTTGACTAAAGCACCTTTAGGAGCCAAGAGCCGTTGCACAATGTTCACATCCCAACGGACCTTTTCGAGCAACTCGGAAGAGCCGTTACAACGGCAAGTGAAGACTTCGTTCGAACCAAGACACAATGGCCACTGTACTTGGTCATTTATAAATAGAAGCCACTTCACAAGACTTGAAGATTACTAAACACATTATGAAAACTATATCTCTTAGTACATTACTCATTCAATCTTTTTCTTACAACTCCAAGTCCGTACTTAATACTTTTCCGATTTGGAAAGTCTTGTAATCAATCATATTATTTTCTTACTTTACGAGTAAGGTCCCTTGATTGAGCTGTAAGGGTTAACTCAGCTTAGTTGTCTCTAGCTGTAGAGGTTACCTCAGTTAAGAAGTACTAGATTAGATAAGGTAACTTTTGAGTCTAGGATAACTCTGTAAGGAATTGTCTAAGGGAGAAATTATAGTTGAGTAAGTCCGTTGTATTTTGAGGATTCAAAATAGTAGATTTGACTTGGTGCTTAAATTAGCACTAGCCTTGGTTTTCATCCCCGGGAGGGTTTCCACGTGTATACTTTTCTCGAGTCCAATCTAGACTCGGATTCTCTTGTTTATTCTTTTCAAGCTTAAAGTTTCTAAGTTTTTTAAAATTTCCTCATCACCCTATTCACCCCCTCTAGGGTGACTTAGACTCTCCAAGAGCAAACCTTCAGTATTTTTATCTCGTGTGGATAAAAAAATCTTACTTTGTTTGCAAAATGTAGCCATGGTTGTATGAATACTTTTCGCACCTTTTTTCGGCTTAAGGAACCATCTAACGTTTCCAGCCTCCGTATCGTGGGCTAGAATCTATCTTCAACGGTCTAAGATCTATGATATAGGCTTCTTGAGATTTTCCCTCAACCGTGTGACTTCAGTATGTTTACTTTTATGCTCAAAATGAACCTAAAAATGTGCCTAGAAAATTTTTACTTCGCTGTCTAGCTGGCTGCCACCGGCCATTGCTCGTGGTGGACTTTGTGGGCCTGGTCGTGGCAAGCGCCAACCTTGGTCGTGCACGGTTTATGTTCGTTTTCATGCTCGTTTTTCACTTTTTCTTGCTTGTATTCTTATGAACCCCGTATATGCAGGCCAACTTTCATCCTTGGGCCCAACTCGAACTCCCTGCAAGTGTAACCATTGCACGAGAGTTAATTGAAAGGAGGATATTGTTTGAGGGTCCTTTTGGGTTCTGTTGGTACCTCGGTGAAAGACTCACACCACAAATTCGTGTTAGCACATGGCCTCCATTTGTTCCTCTCAATCCACCATCAACCATGTTCTACTTGCGCTCTCTTTCCCAACAAGATCAAGTTGAGGTGACCACCGAGTATCCCTATACCCAATTCTTGAATTTATATATATCCTATGCATATCATGCAGAGCGGATTATGACTCGACTAGTGAGTTTCCACTTCTTCCCTTCTCCTGTGTAGTTGAATATCTTGTATGGAAAATAACTTTATCCTTTATAGCTTACTCCGAAGGATATCCACATTCCAAGCCTTGATGTGGATGTTACTTAGCCTGGGGAATCTCCTTGTTATATAAAAATTCCCGAGATCCCCGAGGAGGAATGTCTTACGCATCCTTTCCCTAGAAACCGGCGATGGGTAAGAGTTTCATGCTCTTTACTTTTAGTTAAAAGTATTTGAACCGATACCATTCAAGTAAATTATGTAGTACGATTGGGAGTAATCCCGAACCATGTCCATTAGGCTTCAATCGCTTTTAGGGTCATCCGAGACTTTCTCACCGGGAGAACTTTCCCAACCTTCCGGGTGAGTTCTTAGTTAATGAAATGCTAATTTTATTGAGCTTTCAGTAGCTATGCTAATCACTCCTTCATTTTATACAATCGTTGATCTAGAACATCTTCGTGAGGCGACCTCCTTGGTGGACCTGGGGTACATGCGCATCAATCTAGCCAACAATCACCCACTCGTGGTACATCCAGAGCAAGTACATCACGGTGCTCTTCACGGCGTGCACATCGTCGAGTACTTCTAAAGCGGGGCCTAGTACCTCTAGGCCTTGTTCGTCCGGTGCGAGACCAACTTTATTGAAGAGAGTCTAGACATCCCGCCTCTTCTAGCCTTTAACCAAGCACGAAAACCCACTTTACTTCCATCGGGCTTCTTATAGTGGACCATCCCATGAAGCATCTCAATCTTGGGACCACGGAGCTAGCTCTTCTCAAGGTGTTGGAGATGGCTGATTTTCCACATCCGTCTTGGAGGACTTCGGGAATTACATCTTTGATGATGCTTCGATGGCGACGATTAGTGAATCCCTTGTAGGGTGCTTTTGTTGTTTAATATTTATGTATTTTGGAAGATTGTGACTCTTATGCAATGAGATGGAATGCAAAGACTCAATTGTAAAAGTGCTTTCTTTTATATGATGCGAAAAATTCTTAGGAAAAAATTACAAAGACAAATCGAAAAAATGCGCAGTAGCCCCCATTTCCCCAAAAGAAAATAACAAAAATAAAAATAAGAATTCTTAAGTGCATGGTACAAAAAATAATAATATGCCGCATACAAAAATGGGTCAGGCGGAAAAGATAATGAATAATAGATAATGGCCCAAGGAATGATCGTGCTAAAAGAGCGCATAGCGAACCGGCGGACGGGCCGTGGCCGGCGCCCGCCACCCAAGAAGACCCGAGTGCTGGTGAATGCTGGTGGTTGCGATGCGAGTAGGACTCTTGTGTACTAGAAAACTGCTATAAATTGGATCCATGTCGAAAGCCGAAAATTGTGCCTTTTGCTTATTCTTCTACAAATCAAAGAAAACTTCCCAATGCCTTTAGCTTCCTTCGAAAAAAAAAAGAACTTCATAAGCGATTTGTCTCATTGGATGCATGAGATGACAAATACCGAGAGGGTAGGTTTGTCACAATATGGGTTGAATACTTTATTCAAGTATTCGCCAAGTAAAAGTCTATCGGACTTTCTTAAGGGCTGTTGTGGTCCACTAGGATCCTCATAACCACATCTGCAGGTTTGGGGATAAGGAATTATGCCCCCGCCCGAAGAGTTTGATGCTCTAGTGGGCATCCAATGGTGTGTGAAACCTATCATGCCCAAATCTTCCGAAAATCTACGTGAGACCTACAAACATCTACTAAAACCGAGCAATAGGAATCTAGGGTGGATTCTTATTGGAAATTAGGTGAATTTGATAAACCCGATGAAATACTACCAAGTAAATGTATGCATTCTCCGAGGTGATCATAATCTTGAGATGACGAGCTATTATCACTTCCTTGATAGGTGGATTCTTGCTGGTAGGAGACCGTGGGAGTATGGCGCTAATGGTGTTATTGATCTTAGTTAAGCGGCTAGAGAATTATTGTTCCCCGACGTCGCCGATAGTTGCTCGAAACTATTATAGGCTTAGACTCGGTTGAGGCCAATTCTAAGGAAGACTTCGCTGGGAGCCCCTTGTTGTTGCAAGTAAGTAAAGAACGGTTGGCGAGACCAAACAGTGTGGACCGGTCGGCGGTGCTAGCCACAGGTGGCCGTCCCAGTGCCGCGAGGCTGAATCACCTCCGGTTCACGCCGAAAGTCTCTATTTTTCGCTCGTATCGCTATTTTTTACATTTTGTCTTTTGTATATTTTTTCTATTTTGCTCCTGTTGGGCCTTAAAGAAAGGTTGAATTTTGACCGTGTAGGACACTTATTATATTTATCTCGTGATGTTCGGATTTGGCTGATGGAGCATCTTTAACCGATTCGAGCTCGTACGGATATTGATGCGTACTGGCGATACACTTCCCCGAGTGAAAACGGGTGGATGTGGTAATTGATCACCCCGCTTCCCGGTGGGAGGAATACCTTAAGAATCATAGTAATGATATTGAATGATACATCGTGCACTAGAAAGTGTCCCAATTTAGGACACATACCAAACAACATCATTTCGTATGCTCGCTGGGCCTAAAAACCAACACTTATTACTTCCCTCACCGTGTGTTGCGGTAAATGGGATGAGAGCAGGTGATTCCTCTATTGGATCGCATCCGGCCTTCCACCTTCAAACTATTTGAAGGATTTGGCAACCCTAGACGAACGAAGTTGTGACTCGAAAACTAGATGAACCAACTAAGGTTGCTAAAACTTGTAGACAAGTCGAATACTACTCGTATCTACCTATTACCTGGCATGGATAATAGAAGTTGATCCCCAATGGCATAAGGCACTAAGAGTTCGAGAGATAGATCTCGAAGAAACCGTCCTTGCTGCTGCACCACTCCAAATTCGCGAACCAAACCCTCGGATAGTAGAACATGTTTGTAGAAGAGAATCAAGCCAATGAAGCACATGAGAGGAAATTGAGGAGCTGAAGAAGTGTACCCAAGACGATGGGGCTGAGTTTAGTGACCTCAAAGGAAAGAAAATAAAGATAGACTAGGGCACAGTCTTGTAGATAGAATTTTGCCTCTTTAGAACAATTATTTTTCACAAGTAGTGTCCTTGTTTTATTTCCCTTTATATTAGCAATGTATTCGAGTAAGTAGTAGACTTACCTTTTATTAAATAAAAGTAAGTATTATGCTATACTTTTATATATATATATATATATATATATATATTATCGCTCACCTAGAGGTATAAACAAATTGGACCACCTAATTGTACTACCCTTAAAGTTAATAAATAATTAATTACACCAATGGACTACCTACTTGGACTGCTCAAAAATCAATAGGGAGACCATCTAATTGGATGATTAAAATAAATCACAGAGATTAATAAAACTAAAGGGGATAATTTTGGCTCGGCCAGCCCACCATTCTTCGGGTGATGGCCGGCGCTTGCCACGGTGTGGCGTAGTTGGGCCAGGCTTGGCCCATCATCTACTGGTCGTGCTAGACATAGTATTTCTTAAGTGGATACAAATTGGTGTACTCGAAAGATCTCTTCACCATCTAAATCGAGTTAATCTCACCGCTCCGCTTGGTAATATCCGACTAAGCACAAATGGGCCCCGCCAATTAGGCCTAAATTTTCCTCATGGATCATAAATTGGCGCTCTAATCTCTTTGAGGACCAAGTCTCTAATATGCAGGTTATGAGGCCTCATTCTTGATATACGTGCTTGGTATATTTGGACATTATGCAGCCTGTTGAGGCGCCTCTCATCCAACGAACACTAACTCTTTATAGCGTGCTTTGGCTCACTCTACTTCGAAATCGACTTTCATTAATTATTTTTAACGAGGGAATAACTATCTCTATTGGAAGGACTGCTTCCATGCCGTATACTAGGAAGTAAGATGTTGCTCCCATAGAGGTTCTAATGAAGGTTCGATAGCCCCATAAGGCGAAAGGCAGCTTATCCGGCTAATCCTTATAACCGATGACCATCTTCTCCATTATTTTACGATGTTTTTATTGGCGGCCTCAACTGTTCCGTTGGTTTGAGGACGATAAGGAGAAGACTTATGATGCTTGATCTTGTATTTATCCAACAAGTCTACTAATTCCTTCTTGAAATGACTACCATGGTCATTAATTAACTCGTGGGGCACCCCATAATGGCAAATGATGTTCCGGTAATGAACTTGGTTACCTGTTTCGATGTCGAGTTGCATAAGAGGCTGCTTCTACCCACTTGGTGACGTATTTAATTGCTACTAACATAAATTCATGACCACCTGTTCCTTTAGGGGTTACTTTGCCAATAATGTCTATTCCCTAAATCGAGAATGGTCGTGGTGAGACTAGTGTTGTGAGAAATGATGGTGGTTAGTGCTGTAAATTTGCATACACCTAACACTTATGGCATTTTTTGACAAACTCATGACGATCTGCTGCCATGGTTGACCAAGAATATCCAAGTCTCTGAATCTTCCGAACCAACATCTTACCATTCATATGGGATCCACATTTCTCGCAATGAATCTTGTACATAATGTGCTTTGCTTCATGTTGGTTGACATAAAGTAAGCTAATCCCGGTGTTGGTTTTCTTGTACAGCTTGCCTTTAATTAATGAAACACCGAGTTGTCAATATCCCGATGGCTCGTTAGGCTCTAGGTGTAGAGTCTAATGGGCACTCTTGGTTATCGAGATACTACTAAATGTCATGACACCAACTGGTTTGGTCGGTATTAGACAGCTTCTAATGCATAGACGTCTACTGGCTGACTTTGTCGCTCTATGTGAAAGGACATTGAATGAATGTCGTTAGGGATATTAATCATGGATGCTAATCTGGCTAACGAATCCGCAAATTGGTTGTCATTCCTAAGAAGGTAGGTGAAGGAAATATTCTCAAAATGTTTTGATAGTTCGATTAGATGTGCTTGGTAGAGTGCGAAGGCTTCATTACGTACCTTCTATTTTTGCAAAATCGATTAATGATCGGACCGGAGTCACCAAAAACCCCGATATTCTTGAACCCGATCTCTATAGCAGACTTCCAGTGATGTGATGCATTGTTGGTGACCTTGAAATCCAATTTGACTCGAAATAGGAGTATGTGCTCCCTTTGGTGAGACTAGAAGAATCACTACTCCAAAGCCGTTTTGATTGGAAGTGCCATCAAAGTACATTATCCAAACGTCCACCTCTACTTGTAAGATATTTTCATCCAAAAGTCGAGATGTTTGGGTTGCGATTCGATTATAGGTAGATTAGCTAGGAATTATGACACTATCTTTCCTTTGATCGCTTTTGAGGGACATACTTGAGTTCAAATTCTAACAACGATAATAGTCCAGACTTGCTATCTTGCTACCGATGGTGGGTTGCTCAAGTATATAATTAATGGGATCCATAGTGAAGACTCGGACTTTACATATACATCATTCTGAATTCCATCAAAGAATCAGGTATAAGACTTCGCTTCTTATAAGGTTTTGATTTCAAGTCATTCTATGTGCCTTAGAAACTTTTCCGAGTGATAGAGCATCTTTTTGAGTGTTACGAAAACCATTGCATATGTTCTCACTTGATTTTGACTCGACTCGGAAAGCATACTCTGTTCACACACTCGTTATGAGGCACTTAGATAGCACTAGGATATATCGCATGTTCAAACACTTATTCTATATTACATAAACGCAAATCGACTTCATGTTCCAAAAATTACATTGATAATTCATTCTTCTAAGTCATCATATTTTGTTTGAACTTTGCTTTGCCTAAATCAAGTATAATATTCTTTATTTGACTTGATTCTCTTTTAGACTCGACTCGGATAGATTTTGAGTCTCATGAATATTAGACTCGGAATATTCCATTCCTTTTCCGACTCGGATAATTATACACTTAATTATCTTAATTAATTTATCATCTCGTGTCTAATCTTGGACCAAAGTATTTTATAATTTGAGAACCAAATTGATTTACTTTTGTAGGTTATTCAAACGAGGCTATCCTATTTTTGAATTACAAAAGTAACCTGGCTTCAAAACGTCAAATCACCAGCAGACAAGGCTTTTTCCACTTCGACTAAAGCCCGGACAATCGTGTCGTGGTTGTCTGTTTCCAAAATCGGAAATCTGCAATGCTAAGCTTAACGGTGGTTTCCACCTTACTTTTCAAGACACCATCGGTGAATTGGGACTTCCAAAGGAGTCAAGAGCCGTTGCCCAACGTTCACACTTCAACGGATATTTTCCGAGTGACTTAAAAATCCATTATAACGGTCACAATGGACTTCCAATCGGAAGATGGTCACAACGGCTAATCTGCTTGGTCATCTATAAATAAAAGCCAACTCTCAAGACTTGAAGATTGCTGAACCAACTGTCAATACACATACTTGAGCAAAAGTCTTTGTATTCATATTCAATCTTCTACTTACAACTCCTACTCTGTAATTAATCTTCTCCGAGTTGTAAGGTCTTGTAATATGTTACAAACACTTATTCTTACTTTCCGAGTAAGGTCCCTTGACTGAGCTGTAAGGGTTATCTCAGCTAAGTTGTCCCTAGCTGTAAAGGTTATCTCAATTAGGAAGTACTAGATCGGATAAGGGAATTTCGAGTCTAGGAAAAACTTGTAAGGAGTTGTCTAAGGCAGCAACTCTGGTTGAGTCATTCTACCGTATTTTGTGGATTCAAAATAGTGGATTTCACTTCGTGCTTGGATTAGCACGAGTCCATGGTTTTCTGCCCAGGAGGGTTTCCACGTAATTTCGAGTTGATACATTTCCGAGTCCAATCTAGACTTAGACAAATTTAAAGTTTCTGTCTAATCTGTATCTTCATCTTCCTCTTAACTTCGAGTCGGTGTTTTTCTTAGTTCATTCTTGACTCACACTCTCCTCGGAATCATATCAAGTGTTTAACTTGAGCGAATTTCCTCATCACCCTATTCACCCCCTCTCTAGGGTGACTTAACTTCTCCGAGAGCAAACCTTCAATTGGTATCGAGCCTAGCCTTTCAGAAAGGATCTAACCTTCAATTGGTATAAGACTCGTGCCCAAGACAAAGGCTGAGTTCATCTGTTGAAGAAACAGAAAAGTTCGAAAGAACTTTAAGGCGATGAACATTCTGATGTGCGCCATCGGCTCGGAAGAATACAACCGATTGTCCGCACTGTGACACGAGCTAAAGAAGTATGGGACACACTGGTCAATACTTATGAAGGCACAAGCCAGGTCGGACAAGCGAAGATAAGCCAATATCTTCACAAGTATGAGCTGTTAAAGATGGAGCCGAAGAAAACATCACTCGGATGTTCATCCGCTTCACTAAGATTACCAACAATCTTAAATCTCCGGGTAAAAAGATTTTCCACGAGGAAATGTGCAGAAAGATACTCGAAGCCTACCTAAGAGAAGATGGGGTCCCAAGGTAACTGACTATCGAAGAGGCTCGGAACTCTGTCTCTACCGAAGCCAAATGAACTCATCGGGAAGCTTCTCACCCATGAGATCCACTTGGAAGAGGAGGATGCAGAGGTCAGCACTAAAAAGAACATTGCCCCGAAAGCCTCGAAACCAGAGAAGCAAATCTGAGTTCTTCCGACTCGAAGAGGATCCCATGGCACTTATCGCTACGAGGCTTCAAGAGAATAATGAAGCACAAGAGATGGGATAAAAAGCCAAGAGAAGAGTTCTATAAGAAAGACAAGAAGGATAGAAAAGGTAAACACTCTTCCCCTTCAAAGTTATCTTTGACTAAGAACTCGGCTGTTTTGAATGTGGCAGCAAGGAACACATAGTCAAGGACTGTCCCAAGAGAAAGAGGGACAGAAGAAAGAAAAAGTCTATGATGGCAACATGGAGTGATGAAGACTCATCAGAAGACCATGAACACTTAGATGACTCAAAATGTCCGATGGCACTCTCCGACTCATAAGTCGAAACAGAGTCGATTCAGATCACTCGAGACAGTGAGGAAACAAATCCTCGGGAGGTAATTGAATAATTTTTCAAGTTTTCCAAAGTTGATTTAGCTAAGTATATTTTCACTTTGGAAGAAAAGTCCAATTCGACTCTTCTCTTTTTAAAGAACAACTTGAGTCAATCAATTCCGAGAGCATCTCTTTAAAAAATGAATTGGAAAAACTGACACTTACTCTAAGAGAACTTAAGACTAGTGCTCAATCCAATGAGACTGAGTCCGAGCTACTCAAAAGGGAAAATGAGCAACTAAAGAAAAAGCTCAACGAGTCTCAAGATCTTGTTTTAAAGTTTACTCAAGGTCAGAAAAACCTTGATATGCTCTTAGAGTCCCAATGTGTCTCCTTCAGAAAAGAAGGTCTTGGTTTTAACAAAGAGGAGGAATCCAATTCCTACTCGGAACTTTTCAAAAGGATTCCAGAACTGTGAAGTTCGGGAAGGCTGAGCACGGTCCAATTCATAAGAATGAAAGGAGGACTGAGCCTAGACCAGCTTATAGGAGAAAGCCTTCTCCACTAGTTTATAAAAGAAAAGTTCCTCAAAAGAAAGAGACACAGACTTAGTTCTCTAAACGAAAGACTCAGGATCACACCAAACCCAAAGTTATTCAAATCGGGTGCCGAAAAGTCTTCTTCCTCGAAAAGGACCACGAGTAAAGGGTGTTACTCGGATTCGTTAGAGGAAGTGAGAATGGTTAGTTTGTTTCGACTTACAGGTGACTCAAAAAAGAACAAAAGGGCATTGGTACCTAGACAGTGGATGCTCATGCCACATGTCAGGAGATTCAAGACTCTTTTATGAGTTAGAGGACTACAAAGGAGGAAAAGTCACGTTTGGGGATGATAGCAAAGGCAAGATAATTGGGATTGGCAAGATTAGGAAAGGAAGTAATCTGGTCAGCCCACTTTACCTTGTCAAATGGTTAAAGCACAACTTACTAAGCATCTCTCAGCTATGTGATAAAGGTCAAGAGGTAAGATTCACTCGGACCAATTGCTATATTTCGATGATGCTACCAAAGAGATCAAGCTCTCAGGTAAGAGATTAGGTAACACTTACACTATTCCCCTTTCGACCCGAGTCGAGAACTTATTATGTTTAAAAGCATCTCTTCATGATGATTCATAGGCATGGCATCGTAGACTAGGTCATGTTAGCATGCATACCATTAAGAAACTTGCATCCTATGGTTTAGTCAAAGGATTGCCTAATTGTGCATTTAAGAAAGATAAAATTTGTGAAGCATGCACAAAAGGGAAAGAAGTCGGATCATCTTTCAAATCCCGAAAACTGTTCCCACATCCAAATTGCAGGAAAATCCAAGTTGAGTCTCAAACTCGGATCCGGAGAATTCGAACCGACCATGGAAGGGAATTCGACTACTCGTAGTTTGTAGAGTTTTGTGATAAGAATGACATCTCTCACAACTTCTCCGCACCAAGAACTCCTCAACAAAATGGAGTGGTGAAGAGAAAGAACAGAACTCTTGAAGAAATAGCAAGGACTATGATGATTGAACACAATCTACCCTACTATTTCTGGGCTGAGGCGATCAACATAGCTAACTACACTTTGAACAGATGCCTCATCGGACCCATCCCGAACAAAACACCATATGAGCTCTACAAAGGGAAGGAACCCAATATTTCATACTTCAGACCCTTTGGATATAAGTGTTTTGTTCACAACAATGGTAAGGATCACCTGACCAAGTTTGATGCTCGGTCGGATGAAGGTATTTTTCTTGGTTATTCATCTCATAGCAAAGCTTATCGCATTTTCTATAAAAGAACTAACAAAGTGGAAGAAAGCATCCACGTTGTGTTTAATGAGATTGAACAGGAAAAACCGAGTGAGTCATCATTCTCGGACATAAAGCTCAATAGAGATGATGACCATGATGAAAATGAGCTCATCAAGAATCAAATCCATGACACTCAGAATGAAGTCACTCGTAATGAAGTGACTCATAATGAGACAACTCAAGAACCAGCTCAGAATGTTGAAGGACAATCTGATGAACAAGCTCACTCGGAACAGACTTCTACGGATCAACCAATTCAACCTACGGATCTGGTGAACCAAAGAACAGGTAGAGCTTTCAAGTATGCTTCTAGCCACCCACAAGAAAACATCATATCCGACATCAACAGTGGGGTAAAAACTCGTTCCTCTCTTCAAAATCTATGTGCATTCACCGCATTCATATCATTAACTAAACCTAGAAATACACTAGAGGCCCTTAATGAACCTGAATGGGTAGAGGCCATGCAAGAGGAACTCAATCAATTTGAAAGAAACCAAGTCCGGATTGTGACCGAACGACCTTCCGACCACCCAGTCATAGCAACCAAATGGGTTTTCAAGAACAAACTGCATGAAGGAGGGTTGGTAGTCGAAATAAGGCTAGACTTATGGCTCAAGGTTACAATCAAGAAGAAGGGATTGATTGTGGGGAAACCTTTGCACCTGTAGCCGAATTGAAGCCATTAGAATTTTATTGGCATTTGCATCTAGCATGCATATCAAATTATATCAAATGGATGTGAAATGTGCATTTCTCAATGGTTTTATTGAAGAGGAAGTCTATGTTTTGCAACACCCTAGATTTGAAAACTCAGAATTTCCAAATCATGTTTTCAAACCGCAAAAGCTCTCTATGGTCTTAAACAAGCTCACAGAGCTTGGTATGAAAGACTGAGCAATTTCTTGGTTCAAAATGATTTTAGGAGAGGTCAGATTGACAAGACTCTCTTTACAAAAACCAAGGGGAAAGACTTTCCGATTGCTCGGATATATGTTGATGACATAATTTTTGGAGCTACTAATGAAATTTTATGTCGAGAATTTTCTCGAGTTAATGAGACAGAATTTCAAATGAGTATGATGGGAGAACTCAATTTCTTCCTTAGCCTACAAATCAAGCATAGGGATGGCAACGGGCGGGATTCCCGCCCCGCCAGTGGCCCCGACCCGTATCCGGAAAAATCCCCGCCCCAAACGGGGACTGGGAAAATCATCTTCCCCGAGCGGGGACGGGGACGGGAAAATCCTGGCCCCGTTCCTCGCCCCGTCCCCATTTTTCATAAAAAAAATTAAAATTGAAATTAGGGTTATATTTGTAATTTCCCTTCCCCCAAAACCCTAACTATAAAAGATAAGTTTTCACTCTCCTCTCTCTCTCCTCGGTCTTTACCTCTCCCTCTCGGATGACCCCTGCTCGTCTCTCTCCTCTCAAGTTCGGGTATGCTCTACTCTCCCTCCTCTCCTCTGTTTCTCTCTCCTCCCTCTCGCCGTGGTTTCTCCCCTCGCCGTGCTCTGCTCTCTCTCGTCCCTCTCGTCTCGTCGTGCTCTGTTCCCTCTTGTCTCGCCGTGCTCTGCTTTCTCTCCTCCCTCTCATCTCGCCGTGCTCTACTTCTCTCTCACCTCCGGTGGAGACGGGGAAGTGGGCCCCTGTGGAGATTGGGTACCCAGCGGGGTAGGGGCGGGGCGGGGTGGGGGTGGGGGCGGAGGCAGGGAGCGGGGACGGGGCGGGAGTGTCCCCCGGCCCGACCCGCCCGTTGCCATCCCTAATCAAGCAAAACAGAGATGGAATATATGTCCATCAATCAAAGTACACCAAGGAGCTGCTAAAGAAGTACAAACTTCAAGATGCAAAGCATGCAGTAACCCCCATGAGTAAGCAGCATAAAACTGGACTCGGACGAAAAAGGTAAAGTAGTAGATCGTAAACTCTATTGAGGTATGATTGGATCTTTGCTATATCTTACTTCCAATAGGCCAAACATAATGTTTAGTGTCTGCCTGTGTGCAAGATTTCAAGCTAATCCTAAAGAATCACATCTCACTGCGGTGAAGAGAATATTCGAGATATCTTGCAGGGACTCGGAATTTAGGTCTATGGTACTCCGCAGACTTAGAACCGACTCTTACTGGATACTCGGATGCTGATTATGCTGGGTGCAAAGTTGATAGGAAGAGCACCTCGAGAGCCTACCAGTTTTGGGTCAATCCCCGATATCTTGGCATTTAAAGAAGCAAAACTCAGTAGCTCTATCAACTGCCGAAGCTAAATATATCGCAGCTGGGGCATGTCTGTGCTCAAATCTTATGGATAAAGCAACACTTGAGAGATCTTGGACTTATATTCAAGTCAATTCCAATCAAGTGTGATAATCGAGTGCGATCAGCATCACCAAGAATCCGAGTTCAGCACTCAAGGACAAAACATATTGAGGTTAAGTATCATTTTTTAAGAGACCATTCCGAGAAAGGTGATATTGAACTTGAATTCATTCCTATCAATCTTCAATTAGCTGATATCTTTACTAAGCCACTTAGTGAGGATCGGTTTTGCTTTATTAGGAATGAGCTTGGTATGATAAACGCATAATTATGTGCTTTTCTCGTGTGAAAATTTTCTGCATGATTATGTGTTGCGTGCTTACTTTCTTTAATAAGTTATTAGTTTAGTTGAACCAGTGACACCGAGCTAAGAGTTATTATTTGTTTGCGGTTTCGAGTCACTCGGAAACTTAGTTGAGTCGACTCAGATTTTGAAAAAAATTGGACTTCAAACTTGTGAAATCATCTCTAGACAAGTGGAGAATTTCGAATTTATTTTAAAAATCTTTCTTTTTCTCTCTCTTTCTCGCGCGCTGTGATCGGACAACTAACCGTTGGGAGACAACTGCTGGAATTCTAACCGTTAGAGAAGAGTACAGCCACACCGGTCGAAGTGACCACTGAAGAGCCGAGTCGAACGGATACAAAAGGATGCTTACCTCTCCATAAATAGCGCTTATTTTCCTTCATTTCGCTACTTTATTATTTGCTTACTTTCACTCTCGCAATTAAATCTTTGTGAACAAGCTCTCTACAATCGAAGTAATGCTCGGTGATCTCAAGCTTCGTGAAGAACATCTCAAGTAAGCTATGTTGCTCTCAGCTCTCCCTATTCTTCTACTCTTTTATTTTTCACTCTCTTCGAGCTTTCTCTCTCTCTTTTTTCTTTCTCTCTCAAAAGTTCATCTCCTTCCTTTCTTTTCAACAACAAACATGTCGAAAAGAGTTTCCCACCTTGATTTTCTTCGTTCGCCACCAAGAAACCTCGCACAAAAAGCCAGGAATGTCCCTCTAATCCTTCCAAACCTCTTGTCACCCAACATCTCACGCTGGATGATAAATTCTTTCCAACCATAAAGTTTTCATGGTTGCCTCACATTAAGTCCACGAGGGTTTACAATTGCGTTTGTTTCGATGATTTCATCTACCTAGAACTCGTCTCCGAGTTCTACTCAAATCTTTCTAGCTCCGAGGGTATCCTCACCTCTTGAGTTCGAGGACATCACCGTTCGCATCAATACTTCCTTCCTCCACCATCTTTTCAAACTATCTTCTCTTTTCTTGAATAGCAACCCCATACCTTTCAGCAAGGTTGCTGACGACTTCTTTGAGAAATACGCTAAGAGTTCCCCGGGTCACGCAAAAACTTCTCTCGTGACCCAACCGAAATCGAAGCTCGTCTTCCGTGTTTCCTACTAATGAGAACCTTCTTCTCACAGCATTCTAGCAAGGAGAACCCAAACCCCAAGCATCTCAAAGCTCTGTTCGATATTCTAGACGGCTACGAAGTAGACCTTTTTCCCGCAATAATCGAGCAAATGCCAGCTGTGCTGGCTCGGACTCGTAACAAAAAGACCACCCCTCTTCCTTTCGGGGCTCTTCTCACTCTCATTTTCAAACAATTCAAAGTCCCTCTTCCCTCGGATCCTAACGCGGTTTCTAAGGCTGCCATAGTAGTTGGCAAAAAGGAACTTCTTGGATATGGATACTAGGAAACCCAACCAGGTGTCCGGGTGCATAGCTCGAACCGAGGCCACCTTCTCCGCCTCGGACTCAAACATAGTCCCTCTCTCTCTACCTCTTCCACCTGGTGGTGCCTCCACCTCGGTGTTTCTCATATCCTTTCTTCCGCCTTGACCACCGCTATCATGGACAAGATCTCCTCGATGTCCACCGAGTTCAAGGACATCCTCCGGTCATTCAAGACTGTCCTTCGCCTATGACCATTAACTAGAAAACAACCCAATCCTGGATCCGAGAGCAGCTAGATGTGCTCCTCGAGATGAAGGCCCCGGTTAGGGAGCAGAGGGAGCCGATCGAGCTCCTTTAGGAGAGGCGATCCAAGGTAGCTCGAGATCCTGTTAACTCGGACACTTCGAGGAATCCTCGAGTCCGGCCAAATCTTCCTTAGAAGAGGAAGAAGAAGCAGAAGAAGGAGAAGAAGAGGCGCTTGCGGCCGAGGCGAGTCCATCTCGAGGCAGCGGAGAAAGAAGAAGAACAAGAAGCAGCGGCAACAGAGGGTCCAAGTGCTCCGAACCTCAACCGGAGATGATCAACTTAGATAGTAGTCCGAGTGGGTCGGACGACCCTACCGACCATGGTCGGTCGGCAGCTGGTCGGCCCGAGTGCACACCTCCAGCGAGTCGAGTTCCGGGAGGATGAGCCTCTGGACAACCTCGTTCCGGGTTAGCCACTTAGAACCGAGCCGATGCCGGAGATCCCAGTGCTGCCACCGCCGTGCTCAACTACATCTTCAAGATCTTATCAGCGCAGGCGCACTACTCACCCTTCATCTTCCATTCGGATCGCGCCATCTCCTCCCTCTTAGTTTTCTTTTTCTTGTTCTTCATTTTTTTTTATCCGGACATCAAATCTGTATCTACTAGATACATTCTTCCTCTTTTGTTTTTGCTTGAAAGGTAAAGGGAGAATAGTTGAAAAATTTGTTGTCTTGTTTAGGGGAGTTTCTCTCACCCTCCCTTATGTACTTATCTTTTCTTTAATGAAGTAATACATTTCATTAATAATTTCGAGTTTCATGCTTAAAGAAATTGTTTCGAGTTTATTATTTCGAGTTTCCATTTCTTGCTCAGCATGTCAACTATATCTGTCATTGCTCCGATACTCGGTTATTTCGAGTTTAATGAAGTAATGCATTCCATTAATAATCCTGCTATCGGTGTCCAATCATTGATGTGTCCGTCAGTATTTTTTTCTTGCTCTAATCTCAGCTTAGTACTCTAATAGAAAGTGTGCTCCGATAGAACTCCATTTTAACACATCTTACTAACTTATTTTCTAAGCAATATTAAAAATCAGATCTATATCACTAACAAAGTTCTGTCTAAGTATGGAATGCCTTTCATCAACAAGGGGAAGATTGAAGACTCAGACTTTACATATACATCATTCTGAATTCCATCAAAGAATCGGGTATAAGACTTCGACTCTCATAAGGTTTTGATTTCAAGTCATTCTATGTGCCTTAGAAACTTTTCTGAGTGATAGAGCACCTATTCCGAGTGTTACGTAAACCATTGCATATGTTCTCACTTGATTCTGTCTAACTCAGAAAGCATACTCTGTTCACACACTTGTTTTGAGTCACTTAGACAACACTCGGATATATCGTATGTTCAAACACTTGTTTTATTTTGCATAAACGCAGATCCGACTTCATGTTCCAAGAATTACATTGATAATTCATTCTTCTAAGTCAGCATATTTTGTTTGAACTTTGCTTTGCTTAAATCAAGTTTGATATTCTTTATTTGACTTAATTCTCTTTTAGACCGACTCGGATGGATTTTGAGTCTCATAAATATTAGACTCAATATATTCCATTCCTTTTTTGACTCGGATAATTATACACTTAATTATCTTAATTAATTTATCATCTGTGTCTAATCTTAGACCAAAATATTCCAAAGTTTCTGTCTAATCTGGATCTTCATCTTCCTCTCAACTCCGAGTCCGTGTTTTTCGAGTTCATTCTTGACTCACAATCTCCTCGGAACCATATCAAGTGTTTAACTCGAGCGAATTTCCTCATTACCCTATTCACCCGCCCTCTAGGGTGGCTTAGCTTCTATAAGAGCAAACCTTCACATAGGTGCTACTACATGTACCGTGTGGGCTAAAATGTAGTGTCCGAGCTTTTTAGTAGCCCGAGTAATGCCAATGATGTCTTCTCTGGTGGTGTGTATCTAGTCTCATAATATAAGAGCTTTTTTCTTAGATAATATATTGTGTGCTCTTCTTTCCCGTCTTATTGAGCTAGTATGGCTCCCATAGCCGTCTCTGTTGTGGTGAGGTATAAAAGTAAAGGTTTCCCTGGTTGGGACGGAACTAGCACTAGAGGGTTAGCTAGGTATTCCTTAACCTTCTCGGATGGACTCGAGATCCTTTCTTTAACTTCTAGAAAATGGGTTCATAGACCATAGTCGGTTTTGATATGAAACGACTAATATACTCGCAAACGTCCTAGGCAATCCCTTATCTTCCATTTTGTCTTTGGCAACGGAACTCCTGTATGGCTTTGATCTTGGATGGATCAACTTCAATTCCTTTAAGATCGACAATATAGCCTACCGGTTTGCCTAAGGTTACCCCGAAGCGCACTTTTGAGAGTTAATTAGCATGTTGTACTTTCGAGTCTTTCGAAGAACTTTCTCGAGCTGGTTAGGTGCCCCGCCCTATCCTTAGACTTTATGATCATGTCATCCATATAAACTTCGGCTTATTTGTGGATCATGTCATGCAATAGTGTTGTAGCCGTCCTTTGGTGTGTTGCACCGGTGTTCTTGAGCCAAAATGGCATCACCACGTAACAATACGTCCCCATTGAGTGATGAAAGTCATCTTCTCCATGTCCTCTTTAGCCATCGTCACCTAATTATATGCAGCATAGTAGTCCATGAACAAAAGCAAAGCATGACCCGCTGTATTATCTATAAGGATGTCGATATGAGGAAGTGGGAAATCATCCTTAGGGCTTGCCTTGTTTAGATCCACTGAAGTCAATGCACATATGAACTCTGCCATCCTTCTTCGAGAGCCGGTACTATATTTGCTACCCATTTAGGATAGTGAACTACTGTGATGAACCCAACTCATAATCGCTTACGGACCTCTTTCTTAATCTTTAGCTTCTACTTAACCGGCTTAACATCTTCGTAAAGTGGAATTTTATGTTCCTCTATATTCGGATCCATCCCCGACATGTCTTCGTAGGACCATGCAAAGACATCTATGAACTCCGTAAGGAGCGATGTTAATCACTTCTACTCTTCCGGATCCAATGTTTTCCCGATCTTAACCTCTTGGGGTTGATCCACTAATCCTAAATTAATTGTTATTGTTTCCTCTATTATATGTGAGCGATTGTCATGATCTTCCATAACTTTTATTAATTCTTTAGGGATTTCTTGTTCATCATTAGAGGCAAAACAATTAAAAATAAGAGGAGGCAAAGAGTAAGCGGAAAGATTCACTTTATTTAATGAAGAAGCGAGTACATTAGACTTAGAAATAAAGGATGCGGAATTGGAAGCAACAGATTAGAAAAAAACTAGAAGTAATAAAAGGAGAATTAAAAGCCCTAGTACTAGACTCAAGAAGGGGATGCGCTCCTAAGCTAATAGCGAATTCTTGGCCCTCCTTAGCGTCAATCCAAGTAACATGCTTGGACCGTTAATTATCGGCGTTAATGATGAATCTGGATGGATCGAACTATGGGTGTGACATGGCTCGTGATAGTATCGAGACCGAATTCCCTTATAAGTTTTCTCTTACCCGAACAATGAACCGAAAAGATTATTCCCAGCCAGGTTGGTCCAGTTTGATTTGGACTATCCCTCGTCTAGGAGGTAGGGTGCCTCCTTTTCTAGTATACAATAGTCACTGAAAATCTCCAAGCCAGGTACCAGAATGCCCTTCTCTTTGTGGTAGTAGGCTTTAGGAAAACCATACTAGGGAAAGTTGTCCCCTTCTCTTAAGAATTGCCCATTTAAAGTATAGCAAAAGGGCTTAATAAAGCGGACTATGTGAGGTGTAGTCCTCTTAGTCTAAATTTCCCACTTTGCTTGGGCTACTTCCTTAATAGTAGGTTGATAGCCTAGCCTAAATTTGTAATTATTAGTGGGTTCTAGGGGTAGAAAGATAAGGTGTTATGCCCTTCTTCCTGCAGCAAGACTTGGAAAGTACCCTTTCTTCATAAGCATCAAATGGACGCTAGGATTGCCATAAGGATTGAAGTTAAGAGGTGCTTCATCCTTGTCTCAGGAAGGCTGCAATCTTAAATCCATATAATTCTTCATCGTTGACATCATGCTCGATCTCAACCATGGATTCCTTGGAGGTGATAGTAGCACAAAGATTATCCCCGTTGAAAGTTACAACTCGACCTTGGATGATCATCTTAACTTTCTCATGCGAGTGTAGAGGGCACTGCTTGATGATCATGCAACCAAGGGCGTCCTAGGAGTAGGTTGAATGTAGCTGGGATATCTAGGATTTGGAATTCAATGTTGCTTTCTACTAGTTCTATATTGATTGGTAAGGTCGGGGTTCCCAAGACTGTTCTCTTAGAATTGTCGTAGGCTCGGAGATGGACAGTTTGTTTAGAGAGTTTTTGCTCTCTAATTCCTACCTAACCTTTTGGCGAGTCCTCTAGGGACAGTACACTCATAGCTGATTTGTTGTCTACCAAGGTTACGGGAACTAATGCAAGTTATAGTTAAATAAAGGGCATTGTTGTGTGCAACGCCTTCTTCGAGAAGATCCTTTAGATCAAATTTAATGGTTCCATCCCCACTTGTTAACCAATCCTACTACTTCCTCAGGCGTAGTTTCGGGAGAGACCTCGATTTTGCTAAATGCGTCAACCAAAGCCTGCCTATGTTTTTGGGAAGTAGATATAAGTTGCCAAATTGAAATGTCCGCTTTTAACTTTTGAAGTCTGTTTCAGATTGGGTCTTCTTCTTTAACAACTTCGGGTTCTTTTAGGGTCACCTGAGACTGTTGTGGACCGCGGGTGCATTATGTCGTCTAGATTTTGTAAGAAATTAAATTTTTGGACCTTTAGGTTCTCCCCAGAACTCTTCTTTTTCTATGGGTGGTGTGCCTTAGAAGTCATCGTCGTTGTCGTCACTATTGTTTCTTTTTTCATAAACATCTTCTTCATCACTTACCTATAGCCCATGGACTTCGGATCTAAAGGAGCAAGTTAAGAAATGGTTTTGACTCACCAATGTCTTGAATGAAGACAGACGAGTCCCACCGACCTGGAATGGGTTGTTGTTACTTGGTTTTTGGGCAACCTTAGGTAAAGGGAGTTGACCATTTTGAAACATACTCTCTAGTTTGTTCTTAAATGTCCAACATTGCTCGGTGTCGTGTGCTCATGCATGGTGGTATTTGTAAAATTTTCTCACATCCTAGTTTTTATATTGTTTTGCGGTTTCGATTCTTCTCTAATGGGTGGCAATTCTATCTTTCCCTTAGCTAGTAGATGGCCAACATTTCTAAGGGTTGAGAAGTTCATCATAGGTAAGAATTTAAGGCATTGATTGTAGGCGGGCTAAAGGTTCTTCATGATGATCCCGACTTGGTCCTTCTCGGAGGGTTAGTTTACCATATGGGCGAGACTTTGCTCTCCTTCCGGTGAGAAAGTCCGTAGAACTTTCTTTCTCACCTTGCTTAATCAGCTCTAAGTCTCTAAGAGTAACTGGTAAATCGGTGTCATAGGAGTATTGGTGTAGGAACTCCTTGCAAAGATCGATCTAGTTGGTGACCTTGCATGGGTCGATCACATTATACCACTTCATTACATCAGCATCAAAAGTCTATGGGAAAATGATGTGGTAAGTGTCTTCAGGAATGTTCTTAAGAGTCATTGCTCCCTAGAAGTTGTGAACATGATGATGGGGATTCTTGAAACCTCTAAACTTGATATCAAGCATGGTAAATTTAGGGGTAGTTTCCTTCGAGGATTGAAGTGAATCCCTTATGATCAAAATAGTGATTAATGAACATGGATGACTCCTTTAACATTTGTTCTATCCGATCTACGCATGGATCAGGTTGAGGTTTAGATTCATGCTTAGGGGTTCCTGTTTGGGACTGTTTGGAGGAGATAAACTACGTGAACGTGGAGGACCTACTCTCCTTCTCTTCTTAATCGTTCCGCCTCCTCATCTCTTTTGCAGTCCTCAATAGCTTTCAGGATAGCCTTAAGATAAATTGATATAGATGCTATCTTCTCGTCTTGAGCATCTATCCTAGCTTCCACCATGGCTGAGTTCTTATTAAGCAAAGCAAGAATAGGAGACTATTCTAGGGTTCTCGTCCATTGGAAGGGAATTATTATTAGGTACTTGTCTTATGACGAGAAATAGATCGAACATGTGTTGTGTGCACCGAAATATGTCACACCGGTGTAGATCGCAGAGTAGAACGTAATGCAGAAGCGGGAGAAGATGTGTCGGACTCCTTGTTGAGGCGTTCTAACCTTTTGGAGCTCGGATTCCGACTATACTCAATTGCAGTAGACTTCTCTATTCTATAGCCCAAAGGATAAGGCTTACGATCACGTGAAAGAATACCACTTTTGGGAGGAACTAAGCGCAAGACCCGAAGAGACTAAGAATGCTTTTTTATTTGGATGCACATAAACAATGCAACGGAAAAATGGAGTGCATGCGATGACTTATGACTTAATTAGCGATGATTTTATGATTTAGCTAATGTATAATTAGAAATGCATGAATGATTAATCCTTAATGAAGGATGCTTTTATCTTAGCTAAGTGAAACGTGATAATGATTTTCCCTATATTTAGAATGAATTTATTTTGTCTATACGAAAATGTAAAAATGGACTCACCTAATTTGAGATGAATTGATTTTGGCTAAATGAAATGCAAAAATAGACTCACCTAATTTGAGATGAATTTATTTTGGCTAAATGAAATGCAAAAGTACGTAAAAGATTCAACTAATTTGAGATGAATTTATTTGGCTAACTCGAAATGTATAAGTGCAAAATGGTGATGCGAGATAAATAACAAGGTGTAGACACCAAAAAAGTGTCATCCTTTTCTAATTTTTCTATTTGTTGGCCCGATGATGAAATCCCGAGTCCTTTTTGAAGATTTGGATCTCGGATCGTGATTGATTGGTGTGACATAAGCTAGTAAACCACAAAGAACCCCTAACACCAAATAAATAGGCTTTTGCCTTAGGTTGGTCTACAAATCCCCCTTTCTTTCGGGCGATCTAAGAACCAGGCCAAGCCTTCGGAGACAACGGAGTCCAGTGCCACATACTGGGAAATTCCAGGCTCGAAATCATGCGTTTCACTTGAGTCCAACCGGACAAGGAGCTGAAGACTTCAAGACGACGTTAGATGCTGCATTTCATGATCATAAGCATCAAAGTGCTGCATTTTGTCTCCAAGACAGTCCACTCGAGACTAGGAGCATGCATCCCACATCAAAAATGAAACTTGCCATAGAAACCAGCCAAAAATGGAAACTCGCTAAAAATGAAAACTTTCCATTTTTAGAAAGGTGCTATGACCGGCGCCTGCCGTCCCAAAATGTTAAGTGGAATGTTGCGTTTTGCCCCGGAGAATCTCTTGGAAGCACGCTAGGGCACGAAACCCTAGGAAGCCTCTTGTGGGCGGCGTTTGCCATCCCGGTTCTATCCGACCTTAACTCTTCTATCCGGTTCAATCTTCACAATATCTTGCCCGGTTTTTGCGCTGCTTTTGGATGGTCGGCCGAGCTAACCCTAGGTCACTTCCTTGACCTAACCTCTCCCTATAAATAGAGAGCCTTTGCTCTCATTCCCATACGACTTCCTACCTTAGAATCACGCTGTTGAAACCGAATTCTCCGATTAGTACTTGGGTTTAGTATTGGCTTTATCACTGAATTCTCTCGGATCTAAATTGTTCATGAATTCTTAGGTGTGTATTTGTGCGTGTTATTTGCTTATTTATTTGGATTGTTTTAGGAAGTTGAGTTTTTGCGAGTATAAGAATGGATATGAGGAGGGTGGGGATTAGTATAGGGTTTTGTATTTTCAATGGATAGTGAAAGAGTGTGGGGCTTTTAGTATAATATTTGTGTGGTCAAATTTGAGGTTGAAGTATGTGGTTTTTTTATCTTATCCTATCATGTTAATTTGGAGGCAAGAGAGGACAATTCCTGCAAATTTTTTGAAGTCATTGAAGTTGTAGTTTAATAGTTGGTCGACCTACTTAGCATTAATGAATTAATACAATTATAGGAAATAGTTTGCATACCGATATAGAGATATGCTTTTAAATAATCACAGAGAGAGAGAGAGGTGTGTTTTGCTAGTGAGTTGCATTATTCGGTGAAAGAGCCGAAATCATCAAAATTACAGACTTCTTGTATCTCATTCCCGGTCATATATGATGATGAGGAGGGATGGAATGGAAACAATATTGACGACCCACCTGGACTTACTTGGATATTCTTTGCCTAATTATTTAATTTCTTAAATACAGAGATATATAGTTATTGAGCCTATGAAAGAGGATAAAGTTGAAAGAGAGGTGTGTTTATGCATGTTAAAGTTATATATTGAAGATGATCGAGTATGAATTGATTTGTTCAATAAATATTTTTGAAAATGTTAAATTATCCATTCTTTTTGTACGAATGAATTCTTTACCATATTGTAAAACCTTATGACTATTATTTTTCATGTAGGAAACATAACTCTAAGGACTCTTATAGTTATAGTTTGATTTGGAAGCTAGTGTTTGGTGTGCAGTATAGGTATGTCTTCTATATGGCTCATGCAAATATACTTATTTTTTAATTATAAATTTTATTGTGATTGTGGCGGAAGGGATTGGCCGGCATTGATCTATACGATCGATGTGGTATGGCCCGATAACATACATCTTGTTGTGGAACCGAACCAATTGTGTTGTGGTTGATTGATGATTTGGATGTTGGGATTTGGTTCTGCGCATATGATTATTATTATGTGTAAATAATGTGTATGCTTTTGTACAATAGTGTACATTGGATTGTTATTATGTGTAAATAATGTGTACGCTTTTGTATAATAGTGTACATTGTGATTAATGCAAATGGTATATCATTGGCCAGGTTCCCGTTTGGTTTCGTTATATTTTAGCTCGAGTTGAATCTCGTCAAGCTTTCAAAATTTATGCTCAAGCTTGGCTAGAATACTCATACTAGTCCGAGCCAAACTTTGACCGAGTTGAGTCAAAATGCTCGGCGAATCCTCGAGGTATTCTTTTAACCCCATGTAAAAGGCACTTTTTTCCCTTTTTCTACAATTAATTTCTCCAAAATTCCTATTTATATTATACATATTTAACATATTCAATTTTTTACAGAATTATACAAAATCATAAATTTTCCAAGTTGGGGGATTGCAAATTTGCAACAATGTCCATATGTGGGACCCACGCGACATGAAGGCAGCGTATACTTAGCACACGTGCACGTCATTAGTCCTCGCTCACTCTCTCTCATTATATACAAAATGTTTTTCTTTTTTAAAATATTGTTTGAAATTGATCGACTATTGCTCCTTTTTTTTGGAAAGTCCATTTATAATTATAAGTAACCTTCTTGACAGAGTAGGTTTCTCTGTGCATTGTGGTGGATCTATTCCTTATTCTAAGTATAAAAGGCGATAGATAATATATTTGTATTCTTAAATTTGTTTTCCTTCACGTGTTGTAAAAACCGAACTCAATTATTTCACTTTTGATTGTATATAGGCTGAAGAATTTCAAAGAGAGCTAACTATTGCTGAATATTTTAAACATACCCATACAAGGAAATACCGGACTTTCGTAGATGACAAAGCAAAAGAGACTTATGTGAGTATTTCATTTCTTAATCATATGTTACTCATAATTTCTATTGTTTTCTTTTACTTATATGACAAAAATATTACATTTTCTATAATTTAGGAGAAGTATGAGAAGAAGCTTGCAGAGATCCAATGAACACAATGCTCTCAAGGTGAAGGTTCCCAAGAAACACCGAATTTTCAACCGACAACCGAAAGTCAAATGAAGATTTGGAAGGATGTTGATAGTCTCACTAACAAAGGTAAAATTCATTGATTTGGAATGGAAGGTTCATGTGCATCATCTACTTGTCCGTTAACTACCATTATTAGTGCTTCATCTACTATTACGCAACTTGAAGAAGAGAAAAAACAAATAAAAGGTTGAAGAAAAGGTTGAACAGTGGTGAGAAACAACTGTTCAAACAACTTGGTGAAACTAATCAACTTGTAAAAACTTTGTTACAACATATGAATGTTCTAATTCCAATTAACCGAAATGTTGATGTTGATAATGGTGGTGGTGGTGATGATGATGATGAAGATGATAATGTTGATGATGATGATGAGGATAATGGTTGTAGCAGCAATGATATAGTCTTATTTTCTTATGTTTTTATTATTGTTATGGATATTGAACTTTTTTATATTGGACTATTGTATAAGTATGGGATGTTGATAGGTTGAAGATGAAGATACTTGTATGTTTAAATCTAGTTTGGTTGTTATGAACTATGGACATTGATTATATATAAACATTTAGTATATATGATTTTGTAATACTGAGGATTTGCTGCATGATTGTATGCACTGGTTTTTATGGCAAAAAGCGGTCACAAAACCAGATCACAATATGTGTTCAATTTTGTCAAAATTGGGGTCACAAAAAGTTAAGTACAAAACATAATCAATCACAAAATCAGTCACAAAAGTGTTTAAGAATAAAACGGAATTCGTCATAAAAGCGGTCACAAATAAACATAATTTTAAAACTACATTAGTCACAAAAGAGGTCATAAAGTACCACAAAGCATCAAAACTAAGTCAGTCACAAAAGAGGTCATAATTATATAATGGTCACAAAATTTCTAAAGAATAACGGTCACAAATATTCGGTCACAAAGTCGGTCACAATTTGTGACCGAAATTTCGATCACGAGTTGTGGTCAGAATTTGTGATCGAATCGGTCACAAATTCCATATCTAATGAGGGGTTTTGGATTCGTTAAAATCGATCACAAAACCCATGTGACCGAAATTTGCCTTTTTGTGACCGATTTTCACAGATCACAAAATCCAGTGTTTCTAGTAGTGTACAACTTTGGGCTAGGCTATCAACCTACTACTAAAGAAGTAGCCTAAGCCAAGTGGGAAGTTCGGACTTGGAGGACTCGCACCTCACACAATCCGCTCTATCTAGTCATTTTCTTATGCTTTGAATGGGCATTTCTTAAAGGAGATGACTTTCCTTATTATGGTTTTCCCGAGCCCTACTACATCAAGGAAAAGGTCATCCTAGTACCTGATTTGGAGATATTCGATGACTGCTATATACTAGAGAAGGAGGCACCCTGCCTCCTCAAAGAGGGATAGTCCACACTAGATTGGACCCACCTAGCTAGGAATAATCTTTTCGGTCTTCGGTTCGTACACGAGAAGAACTTAGAGGGAATTCGGTCTCGATGCGTCACGAGCCATGTCGTACCCACAGTTTGATCCATCCAAGTTCATCACTAACGTCGATAACAAAGGCTCCAAGCACATCACTTGGATTGATACCGAGGAGGGCCAGGAATTCGCCATGGGCTTATAAGCGCATGCCCTTCCCGAGTCTAGTGCTAGGGCGTCTTCTTTTGTTATTTCTAACTCTTTTCAAAATTCTGTTATTTCCAATTCTATATCTTCACTTTCCGAGTCTAATGTACTCATTGCTTCATTCAATAAAGCAAATCTTTTCGCTACTCTTGGCCTCCTCTTGCTTTCAATTGTTTTGCCTCTAATGATGAATAAGAAATCCCTAAAGAACTAATAAAAGCTATGGAAGGTCACGAAAATCTCTCACCAATAATAGAGGAAACAATAATAATTAATCTAGGATTAGTGGATCAACCTCAAAAGGTCAACATCGGGAAATCTCTCGGATCCAAAAGAGTAGAAGAAATTTACTTTGACCTTTACAAGTGTTCGTAGATGTCTTTGCATGGTCCTACAAAGAGATGCTCGGAATAAATCCAAGTATAGTGGAGCATAAAATTCCACTCTATGAAGACGCTAAGCCCGTTAGCGTAAACCGAGAAGGATAAAACCTGAATGGGCATTGAAGATTAAGGAAGAAGTTCAAAAGCAGTTAGAGGCTGGGCTCATCAAGGTAGTTCACTATCCTCAACGGGTAGCAAATATACTACCAGTTCCAAAGAAAGATGGTAAGGTTCGCATGTGTGCCGACTTCATTTGAAAAAGGCAAGCCCTAAGGATGATTTCCTATTGCTTCTATATCGACATCCTTGTAGATAACATAATGAGTCATGCCTTGCTTTTGTTTATGGATGGCTACGCTGGGTACAATCAGTGAAGATGGCCGAAGAAGACATGGAAAAGACAACCTTCATCACTCAATGGGGAACGTGTTGTTACGTGGTGATGCCATTTGGGCTCAAAAACACCGGTGCATCGTACCAAAGGATGGCTACAACACTACTGCATGACATGATCCATAAAGAAGCCAAAGTCTATGTGGATGACATGATCATAAAGTCGAAGGATAGGGCAGCGCACCTACCCAACATATGCAAATTCTTCGAGAGACAGAAAATACAACATGTGCCTTAATCCTCAAAAGTGTGCCTTCGAGGTAACCTCAGTGCAAATTGTTAGGCTATGTTTTCAGTCTTAGACGAATTGAAGTTGATCTATCCAAGATTAAAGCCATTCGGGAGATCCCGTTGCCAAATACGAGAGAAGGAAATAAGGGGTTTCTTAGGACTTTACAAGTACATCAGTCGTTTCATATCAAAATTGACTATGGTCTATGAACCTATTTTCAAGAACTTAAAGAAAAATCTAAGCCCATGTGGGATGCCGAGTGCTAACAAGCATTCGAGAAGATTAAGGAATATCTTGCTAAACCTTCGAGTGTTAGTTCCACCCCAACCAGGGAAACCATTACTTCGTACCTCACCACAATGGAGATAATTATGGGAGCCATGCTAGCTCAATGAGACAGGAAGGAAAAACACGCAGTTTATTACCTAAGTAAGAAGTTCTTAGATTATGAGACTAGATATATCCCATTAGAGAAGACATCATTGGCATTAGTCTAGGCTACTAAGAAGCTTAGGCACTACATGTTAAGTATATACTTGAGCACCTATGGATCCCATCAAGTATATACTTGAGCAACCAACCATCAGCAGCAAGATAGCAAGGTGGACTGTCATACTCGTCAAAATTCGAACTCAAGTACATCCCTCAAAAGCGATCAAAGGAAAGGTAGTGTCAAAATTTCTAGCTGATTTGCCTATCACCGAATCACAACCCGAACACCTTGACTTTTAAAACTAAAATATTTTACAAGTAGAGGTGGACGTTTGGACAATGTATTTCGACGACACTTCCAATCGAAGGGCTTTGGAGTAGGGATTCTTCCAGTCTTACCGGAGGGAGCACATACTCCTATTTCGATCAACTTGGACTTCAAGGTCACCAACAATGTCGTAGAGTACTGTAGGAACCACGGCCGGCCGGGGCCCACCAAGCTTCTCCACTTGTGTCAAGTCTCTTTTTTAAAAGATTGATTTTAAAGAGAGTTTTAGAAAGTCAATTTTGGTATGTGCGGATGAACATTTTATTAAGATTTTTAAATTTTATTAAATCTTATTTAAAGCGAATTAAGCAAAGTATGAATGGCAGTTTTATTAATTATTTTATTTTAGAAATTATTTTAAGAAGCCCCGAATATTATTTCTTAACCAAAAGATAAATAAAATTATGGTGTCTGTTTCGACCGTGAGGCTTTAGGGCCGGACCAATGTGAAAAAACCAGTCTTAACCAAAGGCTCACCCACCTGTTGTCCGGCGCCGGCCGAGCCAACGCTATACGATTAGCGGCGCTAGCCCATGGCCATGGGTGAAGTAATTCGACCTCGGCTTCGGCTCGACTCGCGAGATCCAGTAATCCTTCTTTTTTTTTTATCCTGCAGTGAGAAAAATCGAGATGTAATGCAATAGAAATAAAGCAAAAGAGGAGTCGCCAGCTAGATTTTAGGAAAGAAAAACTAACAAAACCATAATAAAAAATTTGCTCTTCTCATCTTAGTATGGGAAAACTAAGACTAAAAGAGGCTAAAAATGACTCCATCGGTCTTTGAACCGAGAATCAAATTCGGGGCGATGGTACAAAATGTAGGGATAAACCCTTCTATTCCACCCATCCAAAGATGACCATTACTAGTTCGAGTAGTGAATTAAAATAATGTACAAAAGCAAGCAAACAACAACATGCGAAGTGAAATCCAAAGCAACCAAACATAGTAGAAGAAAGCGACAAAGGCGAAATAGAGAAAGCGGTAAAGAGAGAAAAAGCGAAAAGGAAAGAAAAGCGAAAAGGAACGAAATGTGAATATAAAAGAGATTACATCGGTCGGGAGGAAAGTAAAAGCAATACATCTCAAAACCACAATACGAAAATCGATAAAAAGCATAAAATAAAATAAACCATTGAAGATCGAATCTGTGCCCTCGGGTTGTCCCACCTACTGATCTAGATCTCGGATCCGGATCTCTTGATGCCATGGTGGTGAATAGAAGAGGCTTTTTAATGAGTTTTTGTGGAGATAGGTAGACAGATCTCGTGACTGATGGAGTTGAGGGATCCGATGTATTGAGTATGATGGAAGTAGAGAAGGTAGGCTAAAAAGGGACCAAGAGATCAAAATACAAATGAGATTATTCAAGTAGCTCTTAGGCGAGTTTCAGCAGCGTAGTGCTAAGACAGAAGCCGTGTGGGAATGAGAGCTAAGGCTCTCTATTTATAGGGAGAGGTTAGGTCAAGTAATGACCTAGGGTTTACATGCAGCTAGCCGTCTAGAACATACTCGCAAATAAACTGGGCCAAGATATCATAAAATTGAACCGAGCTAAGAAGAGATAGCACCGGATAGAACCAGGAAGGTAAGCACTAGCCATCAAGGGATGCCTAGGGTTTCGTGCCCTAGCGTGCTTCCAATGGAGTCTCCTGGGCAAAATGCAGCATTCCACTTACTATTTTGGGGTGGCAAGCGCCGACCATAGCACCTTTCTAAAAATGAAAATTTTTCATTTTTGGCGAGTTTTCATTTTTAGCGAGTTTCTATTTTTGGCGGGTTTCATTTTTTATGCGAGATGTGTGCTCCTAGTCTCGAGTGGACTGTCTTAGAGCCAAAACGCAGCACTTTGATGCTTGTGATTATGGAAAGCGAGTGTCTAATGGCGTCTTGAGGTCTCGAGCTCCTTGTCCGGTTAGGACCGAAGTGAAATGCGATATTCGAGTCGAGAATTTTCCGATGACGTGGCACTCGGACTCCGTCGTCTCTAAAGACTTGGCCCGTTTTGGATCGTCCGAAAGAAAAAGGGATTTTGGATCGACCCGAGGCGAAGGCTATTTATGTGGTGTTGGGGGTTCTCTCGTGGTTTCTCGGCTTCCGTTGCACCAATTGATCACAATTCGAGATCCAAATCTTCAAACAGGACTCGGGGTTTCATCATAGGGCCAACAAATAAAAAATAGAGAAACGGACGACACTTTTTGGTGTCTACGATTAACCCCCACTTTGACCGAGTCCGAAAGACAAAGATCAAAGTAGACACTAAAGGGTACTTACCCGGTATTGGCGTTGCTCTTACTCGAATTAATGCATCCGAAATTAGGTACCTTATGAATTAAGCTCTAATAGGGGTCCTGGACTTGACCGATGGAGTCTAAGATCCGGGTTGTTGATTCCTAAACTTGGCTACTTAGAGACCTCAAGTTCGGATAGGTGTTCCGAAACTTGACCATGTCCTTAGTCCGAAGCTTGGCAGGGTGCTTTAACTTGACTCGGGTAGTCAAGTCGAAGTCCAACTAGGGTGCCTAAACTTGATAGCTTCTTTGATTTGAAGTTCTGCTGGATGTTACGAACTTGGCTCGATCAATGTCATGAAGCTCGGATAAGGGGCCTAAACTTGACCATTCTTGGTCCGAAGCTTGGTCGAAACTTTCCGCACTAACAGTTTTGTTAGCTAATAATCAAATAAAAATGGTTCCACATGTCACCTGAAGATAATTTTGTAATCGGATCATGATTTAAATGTGGTTCCTTAACTTGGCCATGGTGTGGTCCTAAAGCCTTGGTGTGGTGTCCGAACCTTGACCGCTATTAGGCCCGAAGCTCGACCGAAGTGTGTCCGAACCTTGACCGCTGCTGGGCTCGAAGCTCAACGGAGTGGTGTATGAACCTTGACTATTGTTGGGCCCGAAGCTCGACCGAGGAATGTCCGAACCTTGACCACGGTTGGGCCTAAAGCTAGACGAAGGTTGTCCGAATCCCGACTACTATTGGGCCTAAAGTTTGACTAGGATGTGTCCGAACCTTGACCATTGCTAGGCCCGAAGCTCAACCGAGTTGTGTCCGAACCTTGACCGCTGCTCGGGCTTGAAGCTCGACTTCTATCCACTTTCGTTGGAATAGGGACGGATGCTTATCTTTATGTAGAAATTCTTGGCTAGACTTGGTCATTGGATGACCTAAAATCTAGGGAATGCTTGCTTTGAAAATATAATGTTCCATGAGGTTATGTGCCTTATTCAAAATTTGAGCTTTTAGTTTGTGTGCTAATAGCTCCTTTGTAAGGTAAACGATTTGTGTCTTCTCCGGGTATTCTTGGAATTGTTGTGGTTGTATGACCCTTTCAATCTTGAGCCCCCACGTTCTTCTTGGGTGCTTGTGTGTAGCTCTTCTCTAGTGTTGGATAGTTGGCTAGCTTTGATTAATTGATGGCATCTCTTTGAAGATGGCGGTGCCAATGACCTCCTTGATGCTGACTTGATGCTTGATGCTTGATGCTACTTGACGCTTGATACTGCTTGATTGAATAATTCCTTTTAGGGTGCTTTGCTATTAATTTTTGTATTTTTCGGAGTTTGACTCATGTAAAGAAGATGAATGCAAGACTCTATTTTAAGAACAAATGCATTCTTTTATTAAGATGATGCAAAAAGTTCAAAAAGACAAAGACAAAAATTGCACTTTAGCCCCCACTCCCTAAAGTAAAGCTTAAAGAAGGAGGTCGCTTGAACTACGATGTCCTCGCTGGCGACGGACGAGTGAACCTAACGGTTCGGTGCTGAATCGGACCGGCATGCTTCTTGATGATTTGATGCATTTTCTCAATGGGTTTCTACTCTTCTGGATAGGGCAAAGTGGCTTTGAATTTGGGAGATTAGAAATGGAAGCCGGGATCGAGATTAGGTTTGGGGTCGGACCTCGTGGCTTCCTATGTATCCGCTATAGTAGAAATCAGGCCTTCGTAGTTCAAAAAGGAAATGATTTGGGTTTGTTGTTTTTTTTGGAGGAGGATTTTATTTAGACCTTGGACGACGCACCGATGTTACTACTAAAGGTATGTGACGTATCGGTGTGGTATGTACTAATGTGGGACGTATCTCGTGTTGACTGTGTCGGTGTTGAAGTAGATTTCTTACTTCCTAGATGCTTTGTGCTAGGGTTCCCGACTTGCATAAGATTTCCTATCCTGTATCCCAAAAGAGTACTTGCTTAGGATTGGCTCGTGGAAGAATTTTTAGGGAGATGAGGCTTAAGTGCTTGACCCGAGGAAGACCGATCCTAGGAGAAAAGAAAAATTATATGCTCTTTTATTTGGATGCACGTAAAAGGATGTAAAACAAATGGAATGTTTGCAACGATGCTATGCCTTAATCTGGTATGATTCTATGATTTGGCTAGTGCATAATTGAAATGCATAGATGATTATTCCTAATGGAAGATGAATTTTTTTGGCTAAATGAGATATGAATGTGCAAGACAGACTCACCTAATTTTAGATGAATTTTTGTTTGGCTAATGCAAATGAAAGACTCTCCTAATTAGAGATGAATTTAATTTTGGCTAATGCGAAAATGAAATGAACGAACTCACCTACTTTGAGATGGATTTGGACTTTTTACTAATGTGAAAGGAAATGTAAATATGGACTCACCTTAATTAGGGTGAAGTTTTTGGGCTAATGCAAATGAAATGCAAGATTGGACTCACCTACTTTGAGATGATTTTGACTTTGGCTAAATACAAAAAAAAATGCAAATATGGACTCACCTTAATTAAGATGAAGTTTATTTGGGCTAATGCAAATGAGATGCAAGATTGGACTCACTTACTTTGAAATGATTTTGACTTTGGCTAAATGCAAAAAGAAATGCAAATATGGACTTACCTTAATTGAGATGAAGTTTATTTGGGCTCATGCAAATGAAATGTAAGATTGGACTCACCTACATTAAGATGAAACTTATTTTGGTTAATGTAAAAATGAAATGAATGGACCAGCCTTAAGAGAGATGATTTTTGATTTAGCTAATGCAAATATGGAATGAATGGACCAACCTAAGAGGGAATGTAATATTGGACTTTTTGGCTAAAATGCACATAATTGGACCGACTCAAAATTTTTATTTGGATTTAATTTTGCACCCATGCAAGGATTATTCAGAGTTCCTCACCTATCCCTAAAGGCTCACAAGTAGAAGAATAAATCTAAAAACACACACACAAACATACAAGCATGTAAATGGAGTCCGGGTGACACCTAAAAGTCCAAAAGTTCTATGGTCAAAGAGTTCAAGAGTTTGGATACATGGTGACACGTAGTCCGAAAATTTGGTTCCCTATGGGTTGCACGGATAAGGATACCAACCAGAATTCTCGGTGAACCAAAAGGTTTAGCCCAAGATTGTGGGCTACGAGGGAGGAGGAACTAGTGGGAGCCTCTCTCCGAGAAAGGGTAAGCGGGGGTACAATAAAGTTTTCCTAGTGGTCCAAAACAATATTTAAACTAATTCAAAGGTTGCTAAATGTGGATGCCTAATGCAAGCACATCACTAAACCTCAATAGTCCAATTTTCAAGTTTCCCCTCTTAATAAAAAGTTTATCCCCAGTGAAGTCGCTACTCGTAGGAACCACGGCCGGCCGGGCCCGTCGAGCTTCCCCACTTGTGTCGGGTCTCTTTTTTAAAGATTGATTTTAAAGATAGTTTTAGAAAGTCGATTTTGGAATGTGGGGATGAACCTTTTATTAAGATTTTTGAATTTTATTAAATCTGATTTAAAGCAAATTAAGCAATGTGTGGATGGCAATTTTATTAATCATTTTATTTTAGAAATTATTTTAAGTCCCGGGATACTATTTCTTAACGAAAACATAAATAAAATTAGGGTTTCTGTTTCGACTATGAGGCTTTAGGGCCGGACCAGGTGTTAAAACAACCGTCCGACCCAAAGCCTTACCCACTTGCTGTCCGGTGCCGACCACGGCCAACACCGTACAATTAGCAACGCCGGTCGGTGCCGTGGCCGAAGTAATTCAACCTCGGCTTCGGCCCGACTAACGAATCTAGAATCCCTTCTTTTTTTTTATCCTACGATGAGAAAAATCAAGATGCAATGCAATATAAATAAAGCAAAAGAGGAATCGCCGATCGGCTTTTAGGGAAAAAATTAACAAAAATAAAAAATAAAAAAATTTGCTCTTCCAATCTTAGTATGGGAAAACTAAGACTAAAAGATACTAAAAATGACTCCATCAGTCTTTGAACTAAGAATTGGATTCGGGGACGAGGGTACGAAACATAGGGATAAATCCCTCCGTTCGCCTCGTCCGAAGACGGCCATTACTAGTTCGAGTAGTGATTAAAATAATGTACAAAAGCAAGCAAACAACAACATATGAAGAGAAATTAAAAGCAACCAAACATAGTAAAAGAAAGTGATAAAGGCAAAAATAAAGAAAGCGATAAAGAAAGAAAAAGTGGAAAGGAAAGAAAAGCAAAAATAAAAGTGATTACATTAGTCGGGAGAAAAGTAAAAGCGATACATCTCGAAACCATAATACGGAAAGCAATAAAAAGCATAAAATAAAATACACCATTGAAGATCAAATTTGTGCCCTCAAGTGTCCCACTTACCGATCCGAATCTCGGATCCGGATCTCTTGATGCGATGGTGGTGAATTGAAGAGGCCATTTGTGAGTTTTTGTGGAGATAGGTAGACAGATCTCGTGACTAATGGAGTTGAGGGATCGGATGTATCGAGTATGATGGAAGTAGAGAAGGAATAAGCAGAAAAGGGATCAAGAGATCGGGATAAAGATGAGAGTATTTAGTAGCTCCTAGGTTAATTTTAGCAGCGTAGTGCTAAGGCGAGAAAGTCATGTGGGAATGAGAGCCAAGGCTCTCTATTTATAGGGAGAGGTTAGGTCAAGGAATAACCTAGGGTTTGCATGCAGCTAGTCGTCAAGAACAGCTGAAAATAAACCGAGCCAAGATATCACAAGATTGAACCGGATAAGAAGAGATAAAATCGGATAGAACCGGGAAGGCGAGCACCGCCCATCAAGAGATGCCTAGGGTTTCGTGCCCCGGCGTGCTTCCAAGGGAGTCTCCTGGGCAAAACACAACGTTCCACTTACTCTTTTGCTCTCCCTTTAGGTGAGCACTTGTAATCTGGAACGTTTAATTTCAATCTAATGGTGGTCAATCAAAGGCGCAAATTTAAGTTAAAAAAAAAAAGAAAACTAAAATTTGCATCGGTAGGGGTTTCAAATCTCACATTCATTTTGCCTTTTACTCTCTACTTTTCTCTCTCTCGATCTCACTCTCTCACAGCTCCATCACCGGAAAAATATTACCGGTGGCCTAGCCAAAAGAGTTAGTTACTCTCCCTCTCGTCGCTCTCACTCGCTCTAACTCTCGGTCTCATCGCTCTCCCTTTTTTGCTCTCACGGTTGGCGAGTATGCCCCGCTCCTTCCCATCTCGCTGCAGCCTCCGGATCTGAACTTGCGCTCTCTCTCTCTCCTTGTCTCCTTTCTCCCTCCCTCTGTCTTGCACAACCAAGCACCGAAGGTTTTGTGGTCTTTAAAAACGCCCGGATTCAAGCCTTCATCGCATCCGGGCATGGCATTCATCACCAACTTGGACGAGAACAAGATGAACTAACGATGGGCGTCTCATCCGGGCATTGCATCCGTGGTAAGCTCTCTAACTTTATGATTTGCTATATTGCTATCGTTAATAGTAATTTGTAATTGAATCTCCCTAATTTCCTAATTGTTGGAATTGAGTAACTTAATTGTCTATGTAGTGAATAAGATTTGGGATTTTGTTAAATTTGTAATAGAAATTGTCATTGAATTAGGTAATGATGTTTGGGGGTTTAAAGTGAACCGACATTCGGTTTTTTGCTGGTTGATCGAATGGAGTTTGATTTAAAATTGGTATATTGCTATATTGTTGTAATGGAGTTTGAGAATCAATATTGTTATATTGCTAATAGGCTACATATTACTCTCCTAGATATGAAATTGCTCAATATTGATTCCCGAATAAGAGATATTAAGCAATGATTCTCTTATTTTGGGAAATGTAATCAATGATTTTCTTATTCCGGGAATCAATATTGAGTAATTTCATAGCTAGGAAAGCAATTTTGATATGGTTCAACTTGTTTGAGAAGATTTATAACCGAACTTGGTCATATTTTACCATAGAGGTTGAGCTCGGTTATATTTAGGAGTCTTTTTATCGGCTTCTTCGAGCCTATTAGCTCAATTGGTAGACCAATTGTGTTTTGGCACAAAAGATGTGGGTTTAAATCTCACATAGGCTACGATTCAATATGTGTGTTTGTATGCAGGAAGTAGCTTTCAACTTGTATAACTTCAATTAATGCATTGTCCACTTGCACTTAAATGTTAATCTTTCAATGCCTGGGATATGCAGTTCTAACTTCTGGTCATTGTTTTCATGTTTGAATTTATTCAAAGAAAAGGGTTGTTTCAAACATTTATGCCGAGAAACCACCAAAGGAAGTAACCGACGAAGTTCGGAATGCGCTATCTTCATGATGACCCACCGGATCTATGAGATTTAGAGTTTCGAAACGATTTAGAGATTTTTTTTTTTGCAAAATTTGTATTCTCTGTTGACATATTTATGGAGGTGTTTCAAGTTACATCAACTCTAAGAATAAAGATTCTTATAGGTGAACTTCAAGCACAATTTAGAATTTACCAATCTGCAAGTAGCATTATTCTAAGTTTTGCATTACAATAACTCAGCTTAGTTTTTCTTGCTAATTTTTTTGGCAAGCTCGAATTAGCTATAACATGGACTATATTATTCATGGGGATGACCCCGTCTTCTTCCTGGTGACACCGATGCTTATGCTCTTGCTAAAAGAGTATGTCGATTTAAACATATCAAACGTACGGAGGGTGTGTCCACTACAGACATGTTACTAACTCGTGTTCAAATTTTATTGAAGTTGTATGTATCTCGATGTTCAAATCTTATATTTCTTGAAAATTTTTTATATGGTCTAAAATAACTTGTCAATCATTTAATTCTTGTTGATTTATCAAGTATCCAACATGGGTGGTTGAGGTCAAATCCCAAACACTAACTAATCCCTTGTCCCCCTCTCTCTCTCACACACACACAAAAAAAGTGCACATGTGTACACATACATATGTTTATGCCTGGTGTTCATGAGATCTTTGGGGTCTCCTTTGGAAACAAACTGGAAAGTTGATAAATGTTGAAATTTTCTATCTATGTACCTTGTGATTAGTGAATATGCTTTCTAAGACATATTTGGTTCTACCATATGCAAGTCATATGCTTCTCTGTGTTAGAGAAAGATTCCTTGTTGACAGCCCTAATCATTCATCACTTCAAAGGTAGTTCAGTCGTGGACAGCCAAAAGGTGGATGCTAATGTATCTACTCGGTGGAACTCGTATATAAAAGAATGGTAAGCTCATTATTCCATTTGTACTAGTTTCATGATTGAATTATGTTGACTTTTGCATGTAATTTCTCTTAAATTAAGAATACCCTAGGAGCATATTTAATCACACTAGCAATGGGCTCACATTTTGTCATGTACATTGCCAAGACGCCATATCAAGACTCAATGAAGCTTCAACTCAAAAACTAAGTCAATGAGAAGTTTTTTTTTTTTTTTTTTGCCTTTAGAAGGGAAGTTATAGCCTCAAACACTAGCATGTTTTTATCTTTAAGAATTCCATCTCCTAAGTTATAACCTCAAAAACTAACTCAAGCACTCGGATTATTTCATAGCAAGCTCGTGTGGGATTTGAACCCACATCTCCGATGATCAGTACACGTAAATCTACCGTTGAGCTAATAGGTTGGTAAAAATATTATCAAAATGTCCTGTAAAGTTCAAGCAATACAATGAGCATAACCCTCATTTAGAACACAAAAAGGATCATAACTTGCAATATAATAACTCAAGAAATCTAATTAAGTGTTGCAACTTTACAAAAGTCTCGACAATTGAATCCCAATGCCTTCATTTAGAGACATAGAGAGTGAATTGGGGGGCAGGGAGATTGACAGAGGGACACAAACAGAGAATCCACGGACAACATGGAAGGTTTGCTCTTGGAGAGTCTTGGTCACCCTAGAGGGGGTGAATAGGGTGATGAGGAAATATTAACAACAATGGAGGGGTTAAAGTTTAAACCGAATAATCAAGACAATCCGAGTTTAGATTGGACTCGGAAAAGTATCAACTCGAAATTATGTGGAAACCCTCCTGGGGAGAAAACCACGGCCAGTGCTAATCCAAGGACTAAGTCAAATCCACTATTTTGAATCCACAAAATACAGATGGACCGACTCAACCAGAGTTGCTCCCTTAGACAAATTCCTTACAAAGTTTTCCTAGACTCGAAGTTCCCTTATCCGATCTAGTACTTCCTAACCGAGGTAACCTTTATCGCCGGGGACAACTGAGCTGAGTTAACCCTTATAGCTCAGTCAAGGGACCTTACTTAGAGAGTAAGAAAGAGTTTGTGGCTGATTACAAGACTTTACAACTCGAAAAAGTGTTAAGTACAGACTTAGAGTTGTAAGATGAAGATTGAATGAGTATTATACAAATAGATATAATTTCAAGCAATGGGTTCAAGCAATCTTCAAGTCTTGTGAAGTAGCTTCTATTTATAGGTGACCAACCATATTAGCCGTTGTGACTATCTTTTGATTAGAAGTCCTCTCGTGACCGTTGTAACAGCTTCTTCGAGTCGTTCAAAAAGATCCGTTGAGATGTGAACGTTGTGCAACGATTCTTGACTCCTTAGGATGTCCCAATCCACTAGTGGTGTTCGAAAAGTAGGGTGGAAACCACCCTTGAGCTTAGCGATGAAGATTTCCAGCTTTGAAAATAGACAACCCTAACATAGTGTCTCGGACCTTGGTCGAAGTAGAAAAAGCCTTGTCTCGCTGGTGATTGACAGACTTAAAGCCGCTTACTTTTGTAATTCAAAAGTAGGATAACCTCGTTTAGATAACCTACAAAAATAAACCAATTTTGGTTCTCAAAGTATAAAATACTTTGGTCCAAGATGAGGCACGAGATAATAATTTAATTGAGATCATTAAGTGCATAATTATCTAAGTCTTAGAAGAGTGGAATTTTCTGAGTCTAATATTCATTATACTCAAATTCCATCCGAGTCGATCTAGAGAATGATCAATTTATAGAAGAGAATATCGAGTATGAGTACTTCATCTAGACAAATATATTTCACTCAAAACATGCTTGACTTAGAAAGTTGAATTAACACTGTAATTCACTTTATCTTAGAATATGAAGTCATAAATTAGTTTGAAAGAGTTAGAGTGAATGTTTGATCATGCGATAAATCTAAGTGATGTCCGAGTGACTCGGAACCATCGAGTGAATTGATGAACAAGAATGTGCTTTCTAAGTCAGTCGAATCGAAGGAAAACATATGCAGTAGTTTACGTAACACTCGAAAAGTTTCTAAAACACTCGAAAAATTTCGATAACACTCGAAAAGTTTCTACAACACTCGAAAAGTTTCTATAACACTCAGAATGACTTGTAATCAAAACTTAAAAGGGACGAAGTTTGTACCTGATTCCTTGATAACACTTAGAATTATATAAATGTAGAATCCGAGTCTTCATTTTCCCCCTTTTGATGAAAGGCATTCTATAGTCAGATAGAAACTTTGTTAGTGAAACAATCCCGAGTTTTCATTCTTTCTCAAACAAGTATATCGTAGCTTAGAGATAGAATCGCACAAATACCTAAAGTGGTTCGGAATTAGATCGTAGTAGAGCGATTATACTTAGATTGCATCGAGCTAAGAATTAAATATCGCATAGCAATAAAGTGATTTGAACTTAGAGTATTACTTATATCGAGCAAAGATACATAACCGAGTTGACATATCGGAGCAAGATATACTAAGAAATTAAAACTTAGAAAGGAGTTACACTTAGAGGTAAATAAGCATGAAATGAAACTTCATTCATATTCACGTAAGCATAGAAAATATGTCCAAGAAGGGTGAGAAAAACTCCCCTAAATAAGACAACAAATTTTCTAAATATTCTCCCCCTTGCCTTTCAGCAAAAACAAAATGGAGAAGAATGTATCAAGTAGATACAATTTGTATGTTTGGACAAAAAAATTAAAAAAAACCAAAACAGAGAAAAAAAAATTTAGGATGGTGGAGTGGGAGCAGTCTGAGCTGAAGTGGATAATCGGGCAGTGCGCCTACGCTGGTATGAGCAAGAAGATGTTGAAGATCTTGGCGGGGGCAACACTGGTAACTGCGGGATGGGCTCGGCTCTAAGTGGCCGACCCGGAACAAGGTCGTCCAGAGGTTCATCCTCTTGGAACTCGATGGAGGGTGGTGCTTCCTCTAGCTTGATTGCTGCTAACCGACCTTTGTCGGCGAGGTCTTCGACTCACTCAAACTACTGTCCGAGCTAATCGGCTCCGGTTGAGGGCGAGGAGCACCTTGTCCCTCGACTTCTTCCCTTTCTGCTCCTTCTTCTTCCTCCTTCTCCCCTTCCTTCTTCTCCTCAAAAGAAGCTCCCTCAGCCGCAGCCTCCTCTTCTTCTTCTTCTTCTACCTCTCCGGAAGGAGATTCGGCACGTCTCAAGGACTCTTCTAATGTGTTAGAGCCGACCGGGTCCTAAGCCGCTTTGGAGCGCCGTTTTGGAGGAGGTCAATTAGTTCCTTCTACTCCTTAACCAGTGCCTTCATCTCATGGAGCACGTCCTGCTACTCTCGGATTTGAGACTCGGGTTGTCTTTTGGTTTGTGGTCATAGACTGAAGGACGAGTCTTGAATGACCAGAGAGTGTCCTTGGTCTTAGTGGACACAAAGGAGAGCTTGCCCAACATTGTGTTAGACAAAGTAGAAGAGAGAACATGAGAAGCACTCGAGATGGAAGCGCCGCCAGGTGGAGGAGGTAGAGAGAGTGGAGTCCGAGTCCGAGTTTGAGGCGGAGGAGAAGATTACCTCGGTTCGAGCCGTGGACCCGGACACTCGATTAGGTTTCCTAGTATCCATAGCCTATAAGCTCTTTTACGCCAACTACTATTGCAGCCTTAGAAACCGCATTAGGATCCGAGGGGACCGGGACTTTGAATTGTTTGAAGATGAAGGTGAGGAGAGCCCCAAAAGGAAGAGGGGTGGATTTCTTTGTCTAAGCTAGCACAGAGGCCATCCGCTCAATGATTGCTTGGGAAGAGGTCTACTTTGTAGCCCTCTAGAATGTCGAAAGAGCCTTAAGAATCTTGGACTACGGATTCTCTTTGCTTGGAATGCTGAGAGAAAAAGGTTCTCATCGAGTAGAAAACAAAGAAGACGAGCTTCGACTTCATCCGAGTCACTAAAAAGTTTTTGCACGACTCGGGGATTTCTTTTGCGTACTTCTTGAAGAATTCATCAGCAACCTCGTTGAAAGGTATAGGGTTGCTTGTTGAGGAAAAGAGATGATACTTTTAATAAGTAGTGGATGAGAGAGACGTTGACTCGAACAACGACATATTGAACTCTGGAGGTGAGGATCCCTCGAGCTAGAGAGATTTGAATAGAACTCGAAATGAGTCCTGGGTAGATAAACTCGCCGAAACAGAGGAAACCGTAAACCCCTGTAGTTTTGATGTGGTTCAACCACGAAAATTTTGTGGTTGGGAAGAATTTGTCATACAACATGAGGTGTTAGGTGACAAGGATTTTAGAGGGGTTGGAAAGACCCTCTTGGCTTTTGGTTCGGGGCTTCTTAGTTGCGGAACCAAGAAAGTCCGGGTGAGAACCTCTTTTCGGCATAGTAGAGGAGTTTCAAGAAGAGAGGAGATGAACTTTGAGAGAGAGAGAAGATAGCTCCACGAGAGAAGAAGAGAGTAAAAAAATAAAGAGAGTAGAGAGAGAGCTGAGAGCTTTCGGTGCTTACTTGTGATGTTTCTTGCTTTGCTTGAGAGAGAAGGTTTGCTCTTCGAAAACACCGAACTTTCTTGAGAGGTAGTATGCAAGAGAGTGAGTGAGTAAAGAGTAAAGTAGCGAAATAAAGGAAAATGGAAGCTATTTATAGAGAAAGAATTGTCCTTTAGTATTCGTTCGACCCAACTCTCCAACGGTCGCCTCGGACCGGTGTGACTGTTCCGCTCTCCAACGGTTAGAATTCTAGTGTTTGTCTTCTAATGGCTAGTTCTCCGATTGATGCGCGTAAGAGAAAGAGAAAAAAAAGAGAAATTTTTAAAAGACATATATGAAATTCTCCATTTTTCTCAAAAATCGAGTCCGACTCAGTAAAGTTTCCGAGTCACTCAAAAACTACAAGCAAGCAATAACTCATACCTCAGTATCACTGGGTCAACCGAACAAATTGTTATTAAAGCACGTAAAAGAAACATTTACCACATAATCATGCAAAGTAAATTCACTTAGAAAAGCACATAATCATGCATTTATCATACCAAGTTCATTCCTAATAAAGCAAAACTGATCATGACTAAGTGGCTTAGTAAAGATATCAGCTAGTTGAAGTTTGGTAGGAATGAATTCAAGTTCAATATCACCTTTCTCGGAATGATCTTCCGAGAAAATGATACCGACCTCAATATGCTTTGTCTTTGAGTGCTTGAACTGGATTCTTAGTGATGATGATTACACTTTGATTGTCACGCTTGATTGGAATTGATTTGAATGAAAGTCCAAGATCTCTCAAGTGTTGCTTGATCCATAGAATCTGAGCACAGCATGCTCCAGCTGTAATGTACTCAGCTTCAACAATTGATATAGCTACTGAGTTCTACTTCTTTGAGTGCCAAGATATGAGGGATTGACCCCGAAATTGGCGGGCTCTTGAGGTGCTTTTTCTATCAACCTTGTATCCAGCATAGTCGGCATCCGAGTATCCAGTGAGAGTCGGCTTTAAGTCTCTTGAGTACTATAGACCTAGATTCCGAGTCCCTGCAAGATATCTAAAGATTCTCTTCATCGCAGAGTGAGATGTGATTCTTTTGGATTAGCTTGAAATCTTGCACACTGAGACATACACTAAACATTATGTCTGGTCTACTAGAAGTAAGATACAGTAGAGATCCAATCATACCTCGATAAAGTTTCTAATCTGCTACTTTACCTTTTTCATCCGAGTCCAGTTTTATACTCGCTACTCATTGAGGTTGCTGCATGTTTTGCATCTTGAAGCTTGTATTTCTTCAGCAACTCCTTGGTATACTTTGATTGATGGACATAGATCCCATCTTTGTCTTGCTTGATTTGTAGACCAAAGAAGAAGTTGAGTTCTCCCATCATACTCATTTGGAATTCCTGTCTCATCAACTTAGAAAAATCTCGACAGAGAATTTCATTAGTAGCTCCAAATATTATATCATCAACATAGATCCGAGCAATAAGAAAGTCTTTCCCCTTAGTTTTTATAAAAGAGTCTTGTCAATCTGACCTCTTCTAAAATTATTTTCAACCAAGAAATTGCTTAGTCTTTCATATCAAGCTCCGGGAGCTTGTTTAAGACCATAAAGAGCTTTTTGCAACTTGAAAACATGATTTGGAAATTCTGAGTTTTCAAATCCAGGGGTTGCTCAACATAGACTTCCTCTTGAATGAAACCATTAAGAAAAGCACATTTAACATCCATTTAATACAACTTGATATTCATGCTTGATGCAAATGCCAAAAGGATTCTAATAGCCTCAATTCTAGCTACTCGGTGCAAAGGTTTCCCCACAATCAATTCCTTCTTCTTGATTGTAACCTTGAGCCACAAGTCTAGCCTTATTTCTGACTACCAACCCACCTTCATCCAGTTTGTTCTTGAAAACCCATTTGGTTCCTATGGTCGGGTGGTTAAAAGGTCGTTGGGTCGAGTCCGGACTTGGTTTCTTTCGAATTAATTAAGCTCCTCTTGCATGCCCTCTACCCATTCAGGTTCTTTAAGGGCTTCTAGTGCATTTCTAGGTTCGAGTTAATGATATAAATGCAGTGAATGCACATAGATTTTATAGAGAGGAACGAGTTGGTACCCCACTGTTGATGTCGGACAAGATATTTTGAGTGGGTGGCTCGAAGCATATTTGAATGCTTTACCTGTTCTTTGGTTCACCAGGTTTGTAGGTTGAATTGGTTTATCTTCGGTGGTCCGATCTGATTGAGCTTGCTCATCTGGTTGACCTCCAACATTCCGAGCTGGCTCTTGAGTCGATTCATTCCGAGTTATGGTAATCCGAGTTACTTCATTCCGAGTGACTTTTCCTTAACTCTATCTAGGCTCATCTTCAATAAGATCATCATCTCGACTGAGCTTCGGATCCGATAATGTTGACTCACTTAGTTTCCCTGATCAATCTCATCAAAAACAATGTGGATGTTTTCTTCCACTTTGTTAGTTCTTTTATTGAAAATGCGATATGCTTTACTATGAGATAAGTAACCAAGAAGAATACCTTCATCCGACCGAGCATCAAACTTGGTCAAGTGATCCTTACCATTGTTGTGAACATAACACTTACATCCAAAGGGTTTGAAGTATGAAATATTGGGTTTCTTCCCTTTGTAGAGCTCATATGGAGTTTTCTTCAAGATGGGTCCGATGAGGCATTTGTTCGGAGTGTAGTTTCGTTGTGTTGATCGCCTCGACCTAGAAATAGTAAGGTAGATCATGTTCAATCATCATTGTCCTTCTTAATTCTTCAAGAGTTCAGTTCTTTCTCTCCACTACTCCATTCCGTTGAGGACTTCTTGGTGCTGAGAAGTTGTGGGAGATACCATTCTTATCACAAAACTCTACAAATTTTGAGTAATCGAACTCCCTTCTATGGCCGGTTCGAATTCTTGTGATCCGAGTCCGAGACTCAACTTGGATTTTCCTGCAGAGCTTGCTTGAACTCTTTGAAGGCTTCATTTTTATGCTTAAGAAAACACACCCAGGTAAATCGTGAGTAGTCATCAACAATCACAAGTACATATGATTTACCTCCGAGACTCTTGACAGGATTTCACCACATAAGTCCATATGCAACAATTCAAGCACTTTGGATGTGGAAACAGTTTTGAGAGATTTGAAAGATGATCCGACCTATTTCCCTTTTGTGCATGCTTCACGATTTTATCTTTCTTAAATGCACAGTTAAGCAAGCCTCCGACTAAACCATAAGATGCAAACTTCTTAATGGTGTGCATGCTAACATGACCTAGTCTACGATGCCATGTCCACGAATCATCATGTAGAGATGCTTTTAAGCAAGATAAATTCCGACTTGGGTCGAGAGAGGAATAGTGAAGGTATTACCCGATCTCTTACCCGAGAGATTAGTCTCCTTGGTAGTTTCATCATAAATATAGCAATTGGTCCGAGTGAATCTTACCTCTTGACCCTTGTCACACAATTGAGAGATGCTTGAGCGGATTGTACTTTAATCCTTTGACAAGGTAGACTGGGCTGACCAGATTGTCTCCTTTTCCAATCTTGCCTATCCCAACTATCTTGCCCTTGCTATTATGTCCAAAAGTGACCTTCTCTCCCTCGTATTCTTTTAACTTAAAAAGAGTCTTAAATCTCCGACATGTGGCGTGAGCATCCACTATCCAGGTACCAATGACCTTTTGTCCTTTTCTAAGCTACCTATAAGTCGAAACAAACCAACCCTTCTCACTTCCTCTAACGAACCCAATAACTCCCTTTACTATGGTCCTTTTCTAAGGAAGAAGACTCTTGGGAACCCAGATTTAAACAACTTTGGGTTTGGCCTGATTCTGAGTCTTCCTTTTCAAAACTGAGTCTGTGTCTCTTTCTTTTGAAAATCTTTCCTTTTATAAACCGGTGGAGAAGGTTTTCTCCTGAAAGCTGGTCCGGGCTCAGTCCCCTTTTCATTCTTATGAATGGGACCATGCTCAGCCTTCTTGAACTTCACAATTCGGAATCCTTTTTGAAAAGATCCGAGTAGGAATTAGATTCCTCCTCTTTGTTAAAACCAAGTCCTTCTTTTCGAAAGAGACACATTGAGACCCTAAGAGCATGTCAATGTTTTTCCGACCTTGAGTAAACTTTAAAACTAGTTCATGAGACTCATTGAGCTTTTGCTTCATATGCTCAGTTTCTCTTCCGAGTGTCTCGGACTCAGTCTCATTAGCTTGAGTACTAGTCTTGAGCTCTCTTACATTTAGTCTTAGTTTTTCTAATTCATTTTTCAAAGAGATGCTCTCGAAGTGATAGTCTCAAGTTGTTCTTTAAATTGAGAAGAATCGAATTGGACTTTTCTTCTAAATTATAAATATATTTAGCTAAATCAACTTTGGAAAACTTGAGGAAATATTCAATTACCTCCTGAGGATTCATTTCCTCATCGTCCGAGTGGTCGAGTCGACTCGGATTCAGCTTCTAAGTCCGATAAAGCCATCGGACACTTTGAGTCGTCTAAGTCTTCATCTTCTTCATATGAATCTTCATTACTCCATATGGCCATCATAGCCTTCTTCTTCTTTCTGTCCCTCTTTCTCCTTGAACAGTCTTTGACTATGTGATCTTTATCGCCACATTCAAAACAGACCAAAGTTCTTAGTTAAAGAAAACTTTGAAGGGGAAAAGTGTTTACCTTTTCTATCCTTCTTATCTTTCTTGTAGAACTCATCTCTTGGCTTTTTCTCCCATCTCTTGTGCTTCATCATTCTTTTAAAGCCTCGAACGATAAGTGCCATGGGATCTTCTTCCGAGTCCGATGAACTCATATTTTCTTCTCTCGCTTTCGAGGCCTTCAGTGCAATATTGTTTTTAGTGTCGACCTCGGCATCCTCTTCCTTCAGATGGATCTCATGGGTGAGTAGCTTCCCAATGAGTTCGTCCGGCTTTAATAGAGAGAGGTTCTGGGCTTCCTTAATGGATGTCACCTTGGGACCCCATCTTCTCTTAGGTAGACTTCTTAGAATCTTTCTTCACATTTCTTCATGGGAAATTTTTCTACCCACAGATTTGAGATTGTTAGTTATCTTAGTGAAGTGGATGAACATCCGAGTGATGTTTTCTTCGGCTCCATCTTGAACAGCTCATATTTGTGAAGATATTGGCTTATCTTTGCTTGTCTAACTTGGATGGTGCATTCATATGTGTTGACAAGAGTGTCCCACACTTCCTTTGCTATGTCTCATGTTGACACTCTGTTGTATTCTTCCGAGCCGATGGCGCACATCGGAATGTTCATTGCTTTAAAGTTCTTCCTGAACTTTTCGCCTCTTCAGTGGTGTACTCGAGCTTTGCTTTAGGCGCGAGTCTTGTTTCCTCCATCCTCATTGGAATGTAATTACCTTCTTGTATGATGTTCCATACATCTTCATCGTGATCCGAGTAGAAAACATTCCATGAGCTTCTTCCAGATGTACGAAATTTGATCCTTTAAACTTTGGTGGTTTCGTTGGAAGATCTTCTTTCATCGAACTCTCCATTGTTCTCGAGCCATTTAATCTTTAAACCTTTGGATTGTTAGATCCTTTCTGAAAGGCTAGGCTCTTATACCAATTGAAGATTTGCTCTTGTAGAGTCTTGGTCACCCTAGAGGGGGTGAATAGGGTGATGAGGAAATTTTAACAACAATGGAAGGGTTAAAGTTTAAACTAAATAATCAAGACAATCCGAGTCTAGATTGGACTCGAAAAGTATCAACTCGGAAATTACATGGAAACCCTCTTGTGGTAGAAAACTATGGCCAGTGCTAATCCAAGAACTAAGTCAAATCCACTATTTTGAATCCACAAAATACAAGTACATCGACTCAACCGAATTGCTCCCTTAGATAATTCCTTACAAAGTTTTCCTAGACTCGAAGTTCCCTTATCCGATCTAGTACTTCCTAACCGAGGTAACCTTTACAGCTAGGGACAACTGAGTTGAGTTAACCCTTACAACTCAGTCAAGGGACCTTACTTAGAGTGTAAGAAAGAGTTTGTGATCGATTACAAGATTTTACAACTCGAAAAAGTGTTAAGTACGGACTTGGAGTTGTAAGATGAAGATTGAATGAGTATTATATAAAGAGATATAATTTCAGCAATGGGTTCAAGCAATCTTCAAGTCTTGTGAAATGGCTTCTATTTATAGGTGACCAAGCGGATCAGCCGTTGTGACTATCTTCCGATTAGAAGTCCTCTCGTGACCAGTTGTAACGGTTCTTCGAGTCGCTCGTAAAAGATCCGTTGAGATGTGAACATTGTGCAATGGCTCTTGACTCCTTAGGATGTCCCAATCCACTAGTGGTGTTTAAAAGTAGGGTGGAAACCACCGTTGAGCTTAGCGTTGAAGATTTCTAGTTTTGGAAACGGACAACCCCGACACGATTGTCCGGACTTTAGTCGAAGTAGAAAAGGCCTTATCTCGCTTGACGACTTGAAGCCGGTTACTTTTGTAATTCAAAAAGTAGGATAACCTCGTTTAGATAACCTACAAAAATAAACCAATTTTGGTTCTCAAAGTATAAAATACTTTGGTCCAAGATTAAGCAGACATAATAATTTAATTAAGATCATTAAGTGCATAATTATCTCGAGTCCTAGAAGAGTGGAATTAAGATCATTAAGTGCATAATAATTTAATAATGGTTCGATTAAAAGTACTCACTTAATGGGTGAGCTTACCTAAAGGGAAGGGCTCACTTGAACCCTCCCATATATATATATATATATATATATATATATATATATATATATATATAGAAGATTTAGAGTGAGCTTTCCCCTTTAGGTGAGCAGTTTTAATCTCAACCATTTAATTTTGATTCAATGGTCGAGATTAAAAGAGGAAATTTTGATTTAAAATAAAAAAATAAAGACAAAAAGAATGATGGAAGGGGTCGAAACCCTCGATCTCTCGTCTCGCCTTACTCTCCCTCTTATCTCCTCTTCTCTCTATCGTCTCGCTGGCCACCTCTCACCGTCGGCGTCCACCTTCCGACTTCTTCCCACCGTCGGCGTTCGTGCCTCTCATTTTCCTCTCTCGTTCGTCCATCATTCCCTCGCTGCTATTGCTCTGTCTCTCTCTCTCTCTCTCTCTCTCTCTCTCTCTCTCTCTCTCTCTCTCTCTTAGTCCCTGTCCCTCATCAACCTCTGTCAAAGTCGTCGGCTGCCCGGACGTGACCCAATCCAGCCCCTTCCAGCCGCCTTCATGCCCGAGATCAACCTTTGTCCTCCCCGCGTCCCCTTGCATTATCGGAACGCTAAATGGTAATTGTTAATTTTTCGATGAATTGCTCTTCGTTTTGATGTTAAACGGAACCTATTCCCTAATTGCTTCTTTGTTGTTAATCTAAGCTTCTATCAATTGTTTCTTTGTTGTTAAATGGAACCCTCTATTTATTTATTTTTTGATGACTTTTGATTAGTTAATATTTGTGGGCAATTTGTCAATTGGAAATTGAGAGATTAGAAACTTGCTCTTTAATGACACTCGAATCAACTGGGTAGAATAAGAGTGGAATTTTGTGTGCAATTTGTGCTAGGGGTGAGTTTTTCCAAGAAGGGGAGGAAAACGTGTTTTTAACATTCTCGTGAATGCATTGACAAGTTCGATGAGAGTGAGGAAAGGCCTTACAACCTTGATTGACTAAATGCTCACTATGTGATGTTGAGGTATAGAACTCAACAAGAGCTCGGAGATTGTCAAATTGCTATAAATGAATTTTGTGATCCGTTGTGCTATTTTCATTCTATTATTCACCAAATCCATTTGAGAAATAGCTTCTAGAGCCAGCTCGAAGTAGTAGGCCACACTTATAGTATAGAACAAGGAATCATGCCTTTCCATGCATTTGGCTAGTTCACCACGTGCACTGATTAGGCTTGCCTCCGTGGAAGATGGACTTCTTGAAAATTGCCTAGGTCCGCTTCTAGCTTCAGCACTAGCGAATGCGATTAATGTACGAAAATTAGGCTTTTTCGTTATGTGCTAATAGTGTGGGACTCGAGTCAATATGGGGGTAATGTAGAATAGGCAAATAGTCATAGGCTAGAAATCATAAACTTAAACTGTAGCAAGCATACACCATGCCCAAGGCTAGAAATCGAAACTGCCATGATTCTTTTTCTTCTCACCTTTTCTCGGTTTACGATTAGAACTCCCATGATTCTTTTTCTTCGACATCAAACTACGAAGCATTCCATGGTTGAAAGTTGTGAATTGTACTTAAATGTCTTTCAATAGCTAAATCCGAATTCGGTGTCTATGTCTATGAAACCTTGGATACCTATTAGCTCAATTGGTAGAGCATTTGTGTTATTACATAAAGATGTGGGTTCAAATCCCACATAGGCTGAAAACAAAACTAGAAACATGCATAAAAGTTGACTAAACAAGTGCGAGTTGCTAGCAGAGTTCAGTCTAGGTTAGAACAACTGTCGTTGCTAGCAAGACATGCGTGTAAAAGTTAAAGGAAGTTTATTTTTGAGTAGCCAGGGCTACGGACACACCTAAAAATGAAGTTAGAAGGTTATACCATAGAGGAATGAGTAGTAAAAGCAAGAGTTCCAATTTCAGCATAGTGAGTTCCTAATTTTCGGTAGAATTTTTATTTTTGAGACATTTTTGCATTTATTAGTATGTAATATTTGAGGTAGTTTTTAGTTATATTTTACACATCTTCGATGGATATGCCCTCCAATTGACTAAACAAGTGCAGTTGCTAGCAAGTTCAGTCTAGGATAGAACAAGTGTCGTTGCAAGTGAAACATGCGCGTAAAAGTTGAAGGAATTTTATTTTTGAGCAACCGGGGCTATCGACACACCTAAAAATGAAGTTAGAAGGTTATACCATAGAGGAAAGAGTAGTAAAAGCAAGAGTTCCAATTTCAAGCATAATGAGTTCCTAATTTTTAGTAGAATTTTTATTTTTGAGACATTTTTTGCATTTTTTGGTATGTAATATTTGAGGTAGTTTTCGGTTATATTTTACCCATCTTTTGATGGATATGCCCTCCAATTGATCGAACAAGTGCGATTGCTAGCAAGTTCAATCAAGGATAGAACAAGTGTCGTTGCTAGCAAGACATGTGCGTAAAAGTTGAAGGAAGTTTATTTACGAGCAGCCAGGGCTAACTTCATTTTTAGGCGTGTCCGTAGCGTAAAATTTGAACGGACTCGACTACTTGCAATACTCGCCGACGACTAGAGGCTTGGACTGGGGAGGAAGGCGGCTCCACGATGCCGTCAATTGACCGTGTGGTGAGATAGAGCTTACGGTGATATGAGAGACGAAACAAGGAACGTGAGATAGGAGAAACAACGAAGGGTGGCTCGAGGACGTGGTCGAGTGAGGGTCCGGCAAGAGCGTGGTTGCGGTGAGATAGAGTCTTTAGTGGTAGAGAGAGATTTCGTCCGGCTAGGGAGAGAGTTCGGCGACGACGAGATAGAAGAATAAGAGATGAGAAGAGAGCGTGAGAGAGGAGAACGAGAGAGAGAAGAGGGGACGAAGAGAGACAAAACGACGATAGCAGAAATGATAGGAAGGGGTCTCGACCCCTTCCAAGCATTTTTATATAGGGAACGGTTCAAGTGAGCCCTCCCCTTTATGTGAGCTCCTTGTTAGGTGAGCACTTTTAATCCGAACCATTCAAATAAAATTTGAAGGTTCGGATTAAAAGAGAGTTTTATAATTTAAAAAAAGAAAAAGAAAAATACACAAAAATGCTTGGAAGGGGTCAAGACCCTTCCCCTCATTCTCGCTCTGTTGTTTTTCTCTCTTCATCCCCTCCTCTCTCTCGTTCTCCTCTCTCACGCTCTCTTCTCATCCCTCATTCTCCTATCTCATCGTCGCGGACTTTCTCCCTGGCCGGACGGAATCTCTCTTGCCACCGGAGACTCTCTTGTCGGAACCATGCTCTTGTCGAGCCCTCACTCGACCACCTCATCGAGCCAGCCTTCTTTGTTTCTCCTCTCTCACGCTCTCTTCTCATCCCTCATTCTCCTATCTCATCGTCGCCGGACTTTCTCCCTGGCCGGACGGAATCTCTCTTTGCCACCGGAGACTCTCTTGTCGGAACCATGCTCTTGTCGAGCCCTCACTCGACCACCTCATCGAGCCAGCCTTCTTTGTTTCTCCTATCTCATGCTCCTTGTTTCTATCTCATCTTACTGAAAGCTCTCTCTCGCCACACGCTCAATTGACTCCACCGTGGAGCCGCCTTCTTCCCCAGTCCAAGCCCTTAGTTGCCGGCGAGTTTCGCAATTAGTCGAGTTTGTTCTCTCTTTCTTCCCACTTCCCAAAAATCAGATCTAGGTTTTGTATAATTCATGTGTGACTTGTCATTTTCATTTGCTAGGTTTGGTTGTGCTAATTTGGTAGTGTGGGCTACTTAAATTGATTTTGGTTCGGCATTAGCTCAAATTTAAGTAGTCTTGATGATGATGGACCTTATGGTGTACGGTTTTATTTTGGTTCGATGATGGCAATAAAATTGAGCAAAATCGAGCAAAAAATTGGTGGTGATTCCTCTCTATCTCTCATTCTCTTGCTCTCCATCTCTCGATTCAAACTCTAACCGAATCCCGATCGCCACCAAAATATCTCCTCCCGAGTGAGTCTAATTCTCGAGTAATTTTTTTTCACTTTGTGTATATGACAGTTCAAAATTTAATTTTTGTCCGATTCTTTAGGGCGATTGACGAATTGGTGATCCAATGATTTGAAAGTTTAAACTTATCCGTATACCGATCACGATGGTTTAGCTTGTTTTATGAATTGATTTGTTGTTTGTGTGAGGTCATCCATTTTTAAAATTGCAAATCTTATTATTCATGGATTTGATACTTGTTTCTAGATTCGTGCCTTGTGTTTTAGAATCGTGGAGCGTTGGAGAGGGTATGACGGAACTACAACAAGGGGACCATTGCTACCGGTATTCACATGGGAACATAGGGAGTGTACTCACGGTAAGTCAGAGGAAAGTAACTAGTGTGATCTCGCTTAGGGTCGACCATGACAGGGGTGTCATGCTTCATGACGGCAAAACAAGGTTCTCTATCAATGACAACCCATCTATCATCTCTTTGGGACTTCCATTTTTAGCGAATACACTCGTGGTCTATGTCGATTGCTCGGCCAAGATCAACCCCGCTGCCCCCTTGACAAAGTCTCGCATTCTTAGCTATGGATTCCGCACGGTGTTAATCAAACTGTACTCGCGTTTTCATTCTAGATTCTTTTTTGAGGTGTCAAATGGGTTTATTTGGGTGTCGGTTGTATAAACTAGTTGGTAAAGTCTTTGGTATGAAGGTTAGTGAGTTATTAGGAGATTCTAAATTACACAGAGATTATTGAGTAAATTGTTCATTAACCGCTTACTCGAGCTTGCTTGTTGAGTAATTTCCTAAGTTTAGAATTTGAAAATTTATACTATTGTTAAGCGCTCTTTTTCGGTTGTCCTTTCATCTAGGTATTAGTCCTGTAACGTTTTTGTGGCTCTTCTCTTGTAATCTAGTTTCTTCTACCCAATTCAGGCATAATGTTGATGGTGCAGGTTTACTTGTGAGGTTATTGAGCAATCATCAATTTTTAGTAAACTGTAAGAGAAGAAGCTTGTAAGTCGTCAAGCCTCATCTATTTTCTTTAGAGAGTAAGCTGTTATGATTCCACTTCCTGTCCGAGTTAGGACTTTGGGTTACTTGGCTTGATTACTAACTGGTTGATACTTTCTTGGTACCCCACAAACTTTCTACACTAAGCATCGAAACCAACTAAGCACTTGAAGTGAGAGAGAGAGAGAGAGAGAGAGAAATGTGAACTGTAATCTCAAAAATTAAGTCGGGGTGTGTGTTCAACAACAACAACAACTCTACTCGTAATTTAGTGTCTATGTCTATAAAACCATGAACACCTATTAGCTCAATCGGTAGAGCATTTGTGTTACTATACAAAGATATAGGTTCGAATCCCACATAGGCTGAAAACAAAATTGAAAAACCTTCAAAGTTAGAAACAATACATTTATACTGTTCAAGCATGCACAAGTTCGGGTAAAGGTTAAAGACTTGCGTAAAACTTGGAAGCAATGTAGTTTAAGGCTATGAAGACCTTGAACATGTCCTAAAAGCGAGTCAAGGAAGATGATTCATGAAGAAAAGGTTATACCACGAGAGGAAAGAGCAAAGTGTCATACCTTCCAATTCACTAGGCCGGAACAAGTCTAGTTAGTAAGACATGCGTATAAAAGTTGAAGGAAGTTCATTTTGGAGCAGTCAGGCTATGGACACGCCCAAAATGAAGTTAGGAAGTTTACACCATGGAGGAAAGAGTAGTCAAAGCAAGAGTTTCAATTTTAGCATATTGAGTTCCTAATTTTCATTAGAATTTTTTATTTTTGAGATATTTTTGCATTTATTGGTATGTAATATTTGAGATAATTTGTAGTTATATTTTACACATCTTTTGATGGATATGCCCTCCAGTTCATCGAACTAGTGCGATTGCTAGCAAGTTCAGTCTAGGCTTGAACAAGTGTAATTGGTGGTAAGACATGCACGCAAAAGTTGAAAGAAGTTCATTTTAGAGCAGCAGGGGCTATGGACACGCCTAAAATTAAGTGAGGAAGGTTATACCATGGAGGAAAGAGTAGTCAAAGCAAAAGTTTCAATTTTAGCATATTGAGTTCCTAATTTTCGTGAAATTTTTTATTTTTGAGATATTTTTTACATTTATTGGTATGTAATATTTGAGATAGTTTAGGCCATAAGAAGTTCATTTTCGAGCAGATCGGGGATTAGAAACAATACATGATTCCCGTATGCATACAAATCCAAATAAACTTGAGAGGTATAAGGAAAATTAGGAACTCGAAATTGGAACCCTTACTTTCACTACTCTTTTCTCCATGATATAACAATCCTAACTTCATTTTAGGTGTGTCCACAGCTCTGGCTGCTCCAAAATGAACTTCCTTCAACTTTGACGCTCATGTCTTGCTAGAAAATGCACTTGTTCTAGCCTAGACTAAACTTGCTAGCAACTGCACTTCTTTAGTAGAGGGCATATCCACCAAAAGATTAAACTTGCTAGCAACTGCACTTGTTCGAGTCAATTGGAGGGCATATCCATCAAAAGATGTGTAAAATATAACTAAAAACTACCTCAAATATTACATACCAATAAATAAAAAAATATCTCAAAAATAAAAAATTCTGCTGAAAATTAGGAACTCATTATGCTGAAATTGGAACTCTTGCTTTTACTACTCTTTCCTCTATGGTACAACATTCTAACTTCATTTTTAGGCGTGTTCGTAGCCTCGATCGCTCAAAAATAAACTTCCTTCAACTTTTATGTGTATGTCTTGCTAGCAACACCACTTGTTCTATCCTAGACTGAACTTACTAAAAATTACACTTGTTCAGTCAATTGGAGGGCATATCCATCAAAAGATGTGTAAAATATAACTAAAAACTACCTCAAATATTACATACCAATAAATGCAAAAATGTCCGAAAAATAAAAATTCTGCTGAAAATTAGGAACTCATTATGCTTGAAATTGGAACTCTTTCTTTTACTACTCTTTCCTCTATGATATAACCTTCTAGCTTCATTTTTAGGCTTGTTCGTAGCCCCGGCTGCTCAAAAATAAACTTCCTTCAACTTTTACGCGCATGTCTTGCTAGCAACACCACTTGTTCTATCCTAGACTGAACTTGTTAGCAACTGCACTTGTTCGATCAACTTTTATGCATGTTTCTAGTTTTGTTTTCAACCTATGTGGGATGTGAACCCACATCTTTGTGTAATAACACAAATGCTCTACCAATTGAGCTAATAGGCGTCCAAGGTTTCATAGACATAGACACCGAATTTTGGAAGTACAATCAAACTTATCCTTCTCTTTCAACCCTTACTCTTTCCCCGAAGTTGAGAATAGTCGTTAGTAGTTACACAAATTGGAGTCTTCCTCCTCAATATTCGATGCACCATAAGCATTGCAAAAAGTTTCATATGCAAAAATTGTGAATATAAGGACCATAATTAAGCAATATGAACATTGAGAGCTCGAAAAAGACATTTCAAACTACATGTTATTGATCTAGTAATCTAGTTTGACAACTTATAAGAGTCCACAACATTCGTATAGCTTGTTTGATGACAGGAGGAACCACAACTCGGTAAGACAAGCAAACCCTCCGAAAAGGACCGCCACCACCCGGAGACCACTTCTATAGACCCTGCAGAAATCGGAGAAAATAATGTGAATCTACATTCTCATTTTGCAATCATCACTAAAGTAAAGATTGTGAACAAACATTTCTTCATCCATGGAGGATGGAGCAAACAGATCCATCGTGAGTTTTGGCCTTTCGGAGCAAAGAGGAAGTGAACTTTCATGTATTACTTTCAATAAAACTATGATAATGTTTTCTTTGGTTCGATGCGGCCTCGATTATATATAGCTCATACGAAACAAGAACAAAAGTAAAACAGGCACTCACACGGAATAGGTGAAAATTAAAGTTCGCTAGCTGCCCGGGCTTCGAGACATCATAGTGATAACGAAAAGGAAAATTAGAAGTAGCTCAAAGTGCCAATATCTTGTTAGCAATGGCTTAAGTTACAACCAAAATGGGTCCCGACCACTTGGAGATAGTCTATATTCTAAACAATGCACCCCAATCTCGGTTCATTTACAATATAAAACATAACTACGCAAATAAGTCGATATCTTGTTCAACCACCCTAACCTAGCAGCTAATACTCAAATAACCATTCCAATCGGTTACCCAAATCACGGAATGAGACTTTTTTTAAAAAAAGGAAACTACAAGCAAAGGCAACAGTAGGCTACGAGAGGATTTAGAACACTTCATATGCAAAATTCTTCTAGTTGCCGGTTAAGCTTTTCCGCCAACAATCTCTATTATTCGCCTATAAATACCTCTATCCTCTCGATACAATATACCATGGCACGAATCCTCACATTAATCCACTTATCACTCCACTTATCCTCTCGATAACAATACACTCTGGAACGTAATGACATATGAGCACGCGAAGTGTAATTGTGAAAACTCAATTATCCAACACCACATTAGGAATTATGTGGTGTTACACTCCCTCCCTCACCCCCTCACAATTCATGAATGGCCAATAACACCATCTATGTTTAATAACATTATAAGGTTAACTCATTAAGTATATAATATCGAAAACGAAGCATTCCTCACTTACCCTTTATATATCACTAATCACAAACGTGATACAAAACCTAAATAAGAAAAACGAACTCGAGTCCCACACAAATTCAAACTCAAACCGGACATAATACTTCAAAAACACCACAATTTATAGCACATTCAACACTCAACGAACAAATCGGAATCGATTCAATTCAAAAACACCAAATCCATAGAAATTATACATCGGAAAATAAAACCGGAATCAATTCAAAAATCCAATACTGAATTCGATTTCTCCTTCCCAAATCAGAATTAATTGAAAAATTAAGATAGATAAAAAAATCAGAATTTTCCAAATTTTATCTACTCAATCCATAGAAAACCGAGGGTCCTAAGTACGGGTTCATAGGCAAACATCATTCGGTGAATACTTGCTCCGAGTATACGTAAGAGAAATAATCCTAAATCTGATTTTTGAGGAGTGGGATTAAGGAGAGAACGAACTCGACCAATCAAGGGGAACGAACTTCCAATAGTGGAGATGGACTCGGGCGGTGGGGTGGCTGGGTGAGGCAGGAAGGGAGAGCTGGATTGACGAGAGAGAGAGCAGCAGCAGGTGTGAAGAGGCCGGACGAGACGCCAGCGGTGGGGAGAGGCTGCAGGTGGACGGTGGCGGTGGCGGTGGGAAACAGGACGCGAGATGAGAGAGAGAGCAAGAGCTAGAGAGAGAGAGCTTGGGAGGGCTGGAAAAAGGATGGAAAATGACGATGATTTTCCAGTCCTCCCCTCTCCCACGAAAAAAAAATACAATTTTTTTTAAATCAAAATTTTCTCTTTTAATCTCAACCATTGAATCAAAATTAAATGACCGAGATTAGAAATGCTCACCTAAAAGGGAGGACTAACTTGAACCCTTCCATATATATATATATATATATATATATATATAGATAACATGGGATTTTTCAAGATTTTGCTTTGATGAAATTTCTTATTTCACCTCTCAAAATACCCCGGGAAGGAAGTGGACATTACTGCTCACTTACTCGTTCATGGCGGATATTCATAAATATGTCACTATTCATCCCACTACTCATCCGTGAAGAAATGTGCAAGTTCAAAGCCGATATGCAAATGTGATAAGGTCGCTACTTTCCACGGCCAAATAATTCAAGAAGTGGCAATCAAGAACTTGAAAAGACATCACTCAAATTACCACGTGATGGATTTCAAAAGCTATGTCGGCAAACTATTTCAAGATTACTTGTTCAAGATAAGATGATTCATCAACCACTATTCATACTTTCAGATCCAATCAACACTTGTTTCAATAATTCAACATTGTCGGAAGATATTATCAAGATGATTCTTTTCCAACCAACAATCCTCATCGTCCAAGTGTTACTTTATTATTCAACATTGTACTCTATATATAGTTACTCCTTAGCTTAATAGAAGGCATCGCTTAGCATCGCCAATTCTCGGCTTGCCTTTCACAAACACTTGTAATCACTACTCACTTCAATCCCCACTACTTTTGTCCAATCTCTCTCCCGAAAGCTTTTATCCAATCCTTGTACAAGTTTTATTTCATTAATCAAAGTAAGTTTTGATTCATCGTCTTCTTCATTTCAATTACGCTTTATTTGATTATTTTCCATTGCTCGTTTTAATCTTTTGTTTTGCTAAATCAATTTGTTAAATTAATTTGTCACCCTGCTTCCCCGCTATTCAACCACACCTAGTACCCGAGCTTCATCCCCGAGCTCTAGATCGATCATGCTCCCCATTGGTATCGAGCCAAGTCCGTCTATTTAGTTGGTTGTTACAACCATAGCTAGCGTTGGTCAGCCGTTGGTCGCCCCATGCTATCCGTTGGTCGGCCGTGTGAGGTGGTCCCGGTGGTCCCGGTAGTATGTGCGTAGTTCCTAGCTAAATATTCAAACGTAACTCCGATGGCCTCTTGGCTTCGAGATCATCTAAATTTAGGTAGTGGTAAGAGTACTAATGTGGTCAATAGCAGAGAAGTTAGTCGCCAAGTTGATTTCTCAAATTGGTCTATTCCAAAACAAAAGATAGAAACTATCTATCAAATAGGTAAGTTTGATTTCAACTTTTTCAATCAAAGATCATGAAGAAACCTTCAGTTTAGATGAAGAGTTTCAAACTATCAAGTTATTATCAAACATTTCTATTAAAAATATAAAGAAAAATACGGATACATTCATTTTGGTATGATTCAAATAGCACTCAAATCATTAACAAGACTAGGGTTAGATTGTCCTATATTCATGGCCCTTAGAGACAATAGATTAATTCGTTATAAAGATTCATTATTAGCAATGGTTCAAACTAATATATGCAATGGTCCTATTTATTTCAATTGTTGTCCAAATTATTCGAGTAGATCCGAATGATCCCTGGATACTAGACACATTAATTTTAGATATTCATCTTCAAAATGATTCAAAAGTATTATTCGAGAGAATTATCAAGGAATTTTGCTATTACTTATAGAGTTTATTTCAAGCTATTATCTTCTCAATTAAATCCAAAGTGTTTATTAAAGCCATCTTTAGATGAAACAATATTATTAAAAATTGAATCCGAAAATATTTCAACCTTTACTCCTAAATTATTAAAGTGGAATGAAATAACAATTCCTCAAGAATTTATTATTCAAAATATTAAGCCTCCTAGGAATATTGCTCAAAAGAATATTCAACAAGTAATTGAAGAGTCCGATGGCGGAATATTAATAAGATTTAATTCTATTAATGAAAGATCCTTTTCTTCAAGGCTTTCGGAGAAAAGAGATCTTCCCGCATCTTCTTTCTCTATGCCTTCAAGATCTAATAATTATGATTATTTAAAAGACAATCAAGTAGAGAAAGCAGATTCTTCTTCCTCAAAAATTTATTACAAATCACCTATGGCGTGAACCAATTGATGAAGATAGTTCATCAATAGGCTCTCCTACTCATTCAGCCATGCAACCCCCTTCTTACTCCTCGATTAATGTTATTTCAAAATCCTTTGAAATTAATAAAGATTATTTAAGAAGAAATTTCGATTCAATAGAAAATAGAGATAAAAAGAATGGTTTTTATCTCATTTCGATCAAACAGACTCAAAAATTTATAAGGTAAGAATGGTATTCGCTAATGGAAAGACTAGGATGTAATATTCTATTCTTTACATGGTGGACCATGTTTGCTAAAGATAATAATTTACCAGATCCCCATGGTATTAAAGAAATTAATACTAATCAAGATCTTAGTAAAAACGGACGTTATTAAATGAAATAGAATTCTATTCGATAACTCGTCCTTTACAAGAAATATTAATCCCAACAGATCAAGGTCATATTCCTGCCGTTCCATTCAAGATAGGAAGAAATAATCCAAATAATTCTCAAGTAGAATTAGATGATATTAAAAAGGTTTATCATCAAAATAATTACACTAATCAAGTTTTACACACGCTTTTTCAACGAAGTTAATATGGTTTGTACTCAAATAGAGGCAATATCTAAAGAAGAAGATACTGATCTATTATCCAAAAAAGTAGAAAATTTAGATATAAATAGAGATTCAACAAAAGCAGGACATTATTGCAAAGTTAAATAGAAAATAAACAAAATCTGTGAAGATAATCAAGAAAAGATAATTTCTTTATTTGAACTTAAAGATACTCTAGTTAATTCCGATAATTCATCTTCGAAGACAATGTTCTTTATGAATTAGAAAGTAATTCAAGCAAGTATTCATCAGGTAAAGAATCTTCAAGAATTTGTTACAAATGTATTAATATGATTAATACTACTAAAAATGAAAAGGAATTTTTATTAGATTTAATCGAATAAATTCAAGATGCTGAATTAAGGAAAGATTATTTAGAAAAACTCAAAAGAATTTTAATAAAAGAAGATTTATTAAAAACTACTCCTCCTAGCTTCAATATTAATAAAATATTTGAGGAATACGATACTCCAAATATTCTTAAAGTAGTTAATATTCAAGACTTAAAAATGGAAATTAATAGTCTTAAAGAACAAATTAAAGATATTAATCAAAATTTATGTTCTCTTCAAACAAAAGATTTAGAACTAGAAACAAGATTATCATTAATTGAAAATAAATCAAGTACTTCAAGTGTTGATGAAGACACTCCAAGTTCTTCTAATCAACAATTTATTTCAACAATTAACCATATAAATTATCAAAAATGGTATATCTATATTACTTTAAAAATCAATGATGACTTTGAATTCAACACAATTGCTCTACTAGATAGTGGCGCATACCAAAATTGTATTAAAGAAGGATTAATTCCGTCAATATATTATGAAAAAACTAAAAATGATTACATAGTGCTAATGGAACGGCACTACAAATTAAATACAAATTATCAAATGCTTATATTTGTAATCAAGGTTATAGTTTCAAGAATACTTTTCTTCTTGTTAAAGACATAGGTCAAGAAGTTATTCTAGGTACTCCTTTTATTACTCAAATTTATCCTTTCAAAGTTGACCAAATTGGTATACATACGTAAATTTTAGGAAAAACTATTTCTTTCAAATTTATTTCTCCTATTCGTGCAAAAGATCTATCTTTACTCCAAGAATCTACTATAGTCAAACAAATAAATTTTATTGATAGAAAAAACCAGCAAATTAGTTTTTTACAAAAAGAAATTAGTTATAAAAGAATTGAAGAAAAATTACAACAACCTTCTATTCAAAACAAAATAAAAGAATTACAAAATTTATTCCACAATGAAGTTTGTTCCGATCTTCCCAATGCTTTACGGGAAAGAAAAAAACATGTTGTCTCACTCCCTTATGAAAAAGATTTTTCAGAAAGTAAAATCCCTACTAAAGCTCGACCTATTCAAATGAATAAAGAACTTTTAGAATTCTCGCAAAAAGAAATTCAATCACTTTTAGATAAAAAATTAATAAGGCCCTCTAAGTCTCCTTGGAGTCATGCAGCCTTCTATGTTAATAACCAAGCGAGAAAAGGAACGAGGAGTTCCTCACCTGGTTATTAATTATAAACCATTAAATAAAGTTTTACAATGAATTAGATATCTCATTCCTAATAAACGAGATTTACTCAATAGACTATATGAAGCAAAAGTGTTTTCAAAATTTGACATGAAGAGTGGCTTCGGCAAGTCCAAATTGCTGATCAAGATCGTTATAAAACAACTTTTACTCGTCCCCTTGGGTATTATGAATGCAATGTAATGCCTTTTGGACTAAAGAATACTCCTTCGGAATTTCAACATATTATGAATGATATCTTTAATCCTTACACTCAATTTACCATAGTTTATATTGATGATGTTTTGGTCTATTCAAATAGTATTGAGCAACATTTCAAACATTTACAAATCTTCCTGCATATAATCAAGAAAAATGGTTTAGTTGTTTACGTAACTAAAATGAAATTATTCCAAATAAAAATAAGATTTTTAGGTCATGACATTTATCAAGGAACTGTAAAACCAATTACTAGAGCCATTGAATTTGCGAGATACATTTCCGGATAAATTAAAAAATAAAACTCAATTACAGAGGTTTTTAGGATGTCTTAATTATGTGTCCGATTACTTTCCAAAATTAAGACAAATCTGTCAACCTCTTTATAGGAGATTACGTAATAACCCACCTCCGTGGTCGGATGAACATACTCAAGTAGTCCGCCTTTTTAAACACAAGGTCAAATCCTTACCATGTCTAGGCATTCCACACCCAAATGCATTCATGATAGTTGAAACAGACGCATCCGAATTAGGATATGGTGGTATATTAAAGCAAAAGATGTCTACAACTTCCAAACAGACTCAACTAGTTAGGTACCATTCGAGAATCGGAATCAAACCCAAAAAAATTATTCAACTATTAAAAAAGAAGTTTTATCAATCATTTTATGTGTTTCAAAATTTCAAGATGATTTATTTAATAAAAATTCCTTCTTCGCATTGATTGCAAATCGAGCAAAAGAAATTGTTACTAAAGATGTTCAAAATCTTATTACCAAACAAATATTTGCTCGTTGGCAAGCAATTTTATCTTGTTTTGATTTTGATATAGAATTTATTAAAGGACAAAATAATTCTCTACCTGATTTTTTAACAAGAGAATTCCTTCAAAGCTTTTCTAGCTCTCAAGACTAATTTAGCTAGTATCATTTTCAAATCATTCCATAAAAAGGGATGGATTTCCTTGGATCCTATGCTTGGTCCTTCTCCATTACTCAATATTACAAGCTTCCAAGCATCTTACTCATTAGTAAGAGAATTCAAGATCAAATGGTGGGACAAATTTGATGTCAAAGCTGCCTTAGGAATTAAGATAGCTCCACCAACTCAACACGCACTCCCTACTCCACAAAAAAAGAAAAAAGTTCAAAAGAAAAAGAAAAAGTTCAAGATGAAGAAATTGAACTACTCAAGCAGGAAATCAAGCTCCTCAAGAAGCAAAAACAACAATTACTCCTAAAAGCAAACACTAATTCATCCGATTCATCAATTCAATCGATTATGATCCGATGGGCAGTGGGCCCAGGATCCGTATAATATTTAACCCATAATGGGTATTCAAAAAAAAATTATTTTCTAATGTTTTCTATGCAGGTTTTTCAAGATTTTGCTTCGGTGAAATTTCTTATTTCACCTCTCAAAATGCCCCGGAAGGAAATGGACATTACTTGTTCACTTCATTGTTCATGGCGGATATTCATAAATATGTCACTATCAATTTCACCTCTCAAAATGCCCCGGGAAGGAAGTCCATTTTTTATTAAGATTTTCATTAGTATTAATTTCTTTAATAGCATGAGGATCTGGTAAATTATTTTCTTGAGCAAACATGGTCCATCATGTAAAGAATAGAATATTACATCCTAGTCTTTCCATTAGCGAATACCATTCTTGCCTTATAAATTTTTGAGTCTGTTTGATTGAAATGAGATAAAAACCATTCTTTTTTATCTCTATTTTCTATTGAATCGAAATCTCTTCCGAAATAATCTTCATTAATTTCAAAGGATTTTGAAATAACATTAATCGAGGAGTAAGAAGGGGGTTGCATAGTCTGAATGAGTAGGAGAGCCTATTGATGAACTATCTTCATCAATTAGTTATGCTATAGGTGATTTGTAATAAATTTTTGAGGAAGAAGAATCTGCTTCCTTTACTTGATTATCTTTTAAATAATCATAATTATTAGATTTTGAAGGCATAGAGAAAGAAGATGCGGGAAGATCTCTTTTATCCGAAAGCCTTGAAGAAAAGGATCTTTCATTAATAGAATTAAATCTTATTAATATTCTCGCCATCAGGCTCTTCAATTACTTGTTGAATATTCTTTTGAGTAATATTCCTAGGAGGCTTAATATTTTGAATAATAAATTCTTGAGGAATTGTTATTTCATTCCACTTTAATAATTTAGGAGTAAAGGTTGAAATATTTTCGGATTCAATTTTTAATAATATTGTTTCATCTAAAGATGGCTTTAATAAACACTTTGGATTTAATTGAGAAGATAATAGCTTGAAATAAATTCTATAAGTAATAGCAAAATTTCTTGATAATTCTCTCGAATAATACTTTTGAATCATTTTGAAGATGAATATCTAAAATTAATGTATCTAGTATCCGAGGATCATTCGGATCTACTTAATAATTTGGACAACAATTGAAATAAATAGGACCATTGCATATATTAGTTTGAACCATTGCTACTAATGAATCTTTATAACGAATTAATCTATTGTCTTTAAGGGCCATGAATATAGGACAATCTAATCCTAGTCTTGTTAATGGTTTGAGTGCTATTTGAATCATACCAAAATGAATGTATCCGTATTTTTCTTTATAGTTTTTAATAGAAATGTTTTATAATAACTTGATAGTTTGAAACTCTTCATCTAAACTGAAGGTTTCTTCATGATCTTTGATTGAAAAAGTTGAAATCAAACTTACCTATTTGATAGATAGTTTCTATCTTTTGTTTTGGAATAGACCAATTTGAGAAATCAACTTGGCGACTAACTTCTCTACTATTGACCACATTAGTACTCTTACCACTACCTAAATTTAGATGATCTCGAAGCCAAGAGGCCATCGGAGTTACGTTTGAAAATTTAGCTAGGAATTACGCACATACTACGGGGACCACCTCGCACTGGCTGACCAACGGATAACATGGGGTCGACCAACGGCTGACCAACGCTAGCTATGGTTGTAACAACCAACTAAATAGACAGATTTGGCTCCGATACCAATGGGGAATAGGATCGATCTAGAGCTCGGGGATGAAGCTCGGGTACTAGGTGTGGTTGAATAGCGAGGGAAGAAGGGTGACAAATTAATTTAACAAATTGATTTAGCAAAACAAAAGATTAAACACGAGCAATTGAATAATCAAATAAAGCATAATTGAAATGAAGAAGACGATGAATCAAAACTTACTTTGATTAATGAAATAAAACTTGTACAAGGATTGGATAAAAGCTCTCGGGAGAAAGATTGGACAAAAGTAGTGGGGATTGAAGTGAGTAGTGATTACAAGTGTTTGTGAAAGGCAAGTCGAGAATTGTCGATGCTAAGCGATGCCTTCTATTAAGCTAAGGAGTAACTATATATAGAGTACAATGTTGAATAACAAAGTAACACTTGGACGATGAGAATTGTTGGTTGGAATAGAATTATCTTGATAATATCTTCCTACAATGTTGAATTATTGAAACAATGATTGATTGAACCGAAAGTATAAATAGTGGTTGATGAATTATCTTGTCTTGAACAAGTAATCTTAAAATAGTTTGCCGACATAGCTTTTGAAATCCATCACGTGGTAATTTGAGTGATGTCTTTTCAAGTTCTTGATTGCTACTTCTTGAATTATTTGGCTGTAGAAAGTAGCAAGCCTTATCACATTTGCATATCGCTTTGAACTTGCACATTTCGTCACGGATGAGTAGTAGGATGAATGGTAACATATTTATGAATATCCGCCATGAACAAGTAAGTGAACAGTACTAACTTGAACCCTTTCCTATATATATGTATATATATATATATATATATATATATATATATATATATATATATATATATATATATATATATATATATATATATATATATATATATTCATATTCACCGTCGAAAAGCGAAGGCTGTGAATTTTTGAGAGAGAGTGAGAGATACAGAGGAATCAGAATGATTCTCCATGTCTTCCCTTTCAAGCTTGGTTTGTTTTTGGAATTGTTCCTGTGATTGATCCCCATTATCGACTTCTACTCGCCTTTTTCGTCCCCTCCTCAATAATCTGTAAGGTTTTCCCCTTCTCGGCTCCTAGATTCTCATTTCTTTCTCTCTCCAACTTCCTTTATGTCAATGGGGAAAAGCAATTATCTGTATTTGCTGTATTTCCTGTTCTGGGTTTACCTCCTTACTTTAGGCTGCGGAGCTGTGATGATTAAACACATATTGATGGAGTCGGATTCAGTAGCACCTGCTTCATCCCCTCCCTTGAAGATTGGGCTGAAGAGGGCTTCCCTCAGCATATTATTCGGCCTCATCAGTGGCCTTACTTCTGCTCTATTCGTTGCATTTATAATCAGGTGTTTTGTCCAATACATAAACACAACTCCAATCCTTAAAGGTCCTGTCATCTTTTCGCCGATAATTGATCCTAGAACGCTCAGATTTGCCTTGGACAATGAGAATCAGCTGTTGGGTTCGAGCCTGAATGGGGCATACTATAGAACTGCTCTGGATAATGGTTTCGCCATTGCTGTCAAGAGGCTAGAGCCTTTTGAAATCGGGTCCCCTGAAACTCACAATAAGGCCTTCAAGAGGAAATTACAGCAAGAGCTTGAAGTGCTTGCTGGGTTGAGGCACAGGCATTTGATGAGTTTAAGGGCGTACATTCGTGAATCTGACAGGTTCAGTTTGGTTTATGATTACATCCCGTCTGGAAGCCTCGAAGATGCGATGAATAGAGTTCGCGAAAATCAACTGCAAATGGGTTGGGATGTTAGGCTTCGAATCGCAGTGGGGATCATCAAGGCCTTAAAGTTTCTTCACTTTGAATGCAACCCGAGCATACTGCATTATAACTTGAAGCCCAGTAACGTGATGCTCGATGCTGAGTTTGAACCAAAGCTCACAGATTGTGGGGTTGCCATGCTTATGCCCAAGTTGTACAGGTCGCCTAATGGCTACAGAGCTCCGGAGTCCTCCCACAACCGCAGGTAAAGTTAATATTCCTTTGCAAGTATGACGCATGCTCTGTGTTTATTTTGAATTAGCTTTAATAAAATGAATTGCAAATTAGTATGGGTTTATGGTTTATCATGGCAACTCCAAGTTATGTTATTTGGTTTGTTCGACAAGTGAAACGTGGATCAATCTCAGTCATACATGTTTCTTCTGTGGTGACAGATATACAGATAAGAGTGATGTCTTCAGCTTTGGGGTAATACTGGGGGTACTGCTTACTGGTAGAGATCCTTTTGATACATTTTTCGGGAAGCAGCCAGCGGTGGCAGTCTGGGTAGGTGGCTGCGGCATCTGCAGCAAGCTGGAGAATCTCAGCAGGCCTTGGATAAAAGCGTATTTGGACAAGAAGTTGAGGTTGATGAGATGCTCATGGCAGTGAGGATTGCAGTTGTCTGCATGTCGGATCTCCCTGAAGATCGTCCTTCCAGTGATGAGCTTGTCCCAATGCTATCTCGCCTGCACAGTTTCTGAAGGATATGTAAGGAGCCTATTGCAACCTGTATGTATATTGCCCTTGCTGTCAAATAGGTTTGACATTTGGAAGGAGAGTTCCATGTTCATGCAGTCTTCTACTTTCATGGGTGTTCTATGTACATTGCTTAGTCTGTTGGGGCTTATGAATACATTTGCAACGAGTCCAGTTTTGAATGATTAGTTATGGGCATTGTTTTCCTATCCATCATACCTTCCCAGATAAAATGTAGGGTAATTTGTCCCCTGGTTAAGGAACTGCTAGTAGTGATGAGGTACAATGTAAATCGTTTAAGCTACAAATGTATCATTAAGTGATTTGCAATTCCTTTATGACATTTTATAGGCCATTGGTCGAATTGTTTTGGGTAGCAGTGATGGTTCTGTTATGGTGATGAATCTAGTTAAAATATTTCACTCATATAATTGAGAGTTTGAGATGCCTACTTTGTGCCTCTAAAGATTTCATAACTTGTGAGCCAAGAAGGTCTTGTTCAATGTTTCTTTCCCTATAAAATTGGAATACATTTAAATCTCGATATGTCTTGTTGCCCTTTAGCTTGAGAGACCAAGAATTGTCCGATCCTCAGCTTAGATACGTTGATTGCTCTTGAGCATTGAGATTTGATGCCCAACGCTGTCAAAAATTCGGGTTCGGGTCAATTCGAACTTTCAAACAAAAACACCGTACCTCGACCTGTTCTAATTGTAGATTTGGATGCCCTGACCAAACCCGAACCCGAACCCGAATGCGAATGTCCGATGTCCGAACCCGAATGTCCGAATTTGTGATATGAACTTTTGGAAATTGGACTGAAATTATGTATGTAACTGAACCCGGACCCGGACCCGGACCCGAATTTTTGATGTTCGAACTCGAATGTTCGAATTTTTATAGATTTTAGACTCGTATTTTACCTAAATCGAAATGACCGAATTTTTGAACCTAGTTGTCCAATTGTCCATTTTGTTTGAACCCAAAGTAGTCTCAAAACAACCGGCACCTACCCGAATTGCCGAACTCGAACCCGACCTGAAATTCGGACAAAAATTTTGTGACCGGACCCGGTTTTTTCCTGGTTGGGCAAATTCAGACAACTGAATCGGATGGATTTTTGTTAGTACCTCCATTTCCGGTTGGCGTCTGCACTACACTAGACCCTGTTCTGCCCCTCTCTGTTGTTTTAAAAGCAGTATGGCTACAGCCTACAGGAATAGATTTTCTTCAACCAAAATTTCGGGGTTATTCCCATTTACATTACATTTTAAATAAGGAGCATGTGAAGTTGTAAACTTCTATCGACCACCTTCTAAGAAGAAGCTAGCTGCTGTTATGTTATATGATAATTTTAATACAACCTCTTTGAATCAATTGTTGGAGCTTGAGTCCCAGATCAATTGTCATCATAAAGTAGGCTAAGTTGAAGTACACCAACTTTCTCACATTAGTGAAGAAAACAATCCCAATTATATGGTATTTTTGATATAGCCCTTTCCAAAGTTTTGATATGTTCATCATCTTTGAATATTACAATAATAATTTGAACCAATGTATCATTTAATAAGGGTACAAAGGACTGTATAAATGTAAAGAAAAAAATATGTATAGTTTTGTTTTTCCGTACTATTTCCAGTATTTGCATGTTTATTGCAGGTGTTTGCTGGCCAGTTCTTGTTAATCACTTTTATCTTGCGAAGAATTTGTATGTTTCTATGATTATAATTATCTTGTGCCTGAGGCCCCATTTCTGACAAAAAGAAAATGATTATAATTAGCTGCCCATACGGATTATAATTAGGTTTCTGTATATTTTGTTAGTTCATCATCGTTATTGTAGTAAATCCAAATTTGTGGGATTACTGTGGTTTAATTGTAATAGTGAAGAGATATGTGTAACTAATGGTGGGTTTGGTGCATTACAAGATCTGAAGTAATGTATTATCATGAGTTATACACCCTTTCCTGACTGATTGCACGTCATTAATTTGCTTTATCTATTTTTACTTCATTTGGCTGATTTCAATAAGTCTTGAAAGATATTTTATGTCTTGCCTTGGCCTCATGCTGATTTATACATCCCATTATGCATCTTTTAATTGACAAGTGGGATGGAGCATGCCCTCTGCTTTCTTATTTGTTTTTGTGGTTCCTACTTCATAGCTAAGATCACTTCCTCTTGAAATGAAATTTTGGGAGCCCTTAGTTATATCATGATTTCAGTCTTCGGGAACTTTGCAAATTCTGTATGTGAAGAGTTGCTGAAGTCAAAAGGTGCTTTTCATGTTGATCTTCCTGCTTAAGGTAAATGAATCCTTGGATTATGCAAATTGTATGCACTTCTCATACGTTTATCCTAATATAATTGGTCCTGAAGCTCATTGGAGGCTGAGAAAGCTTTTAATAAGCAAACTTAATGCTGCTGATTCAATAGGAACGAAGGAGAAGTTCTTTCATGATAAGGTGTGTTATCTCTCTTTCCTCCTAAATTTGATTCCTTTGTCATGTGAGCTTCTGTAAATTTCACTGTATTCTGTGCGATCGGCATTTGGAAGAATTACCTTCTTATTGTGCATGATTTCTCATACAATGCTGCAGTGAAATATCAAGAGTCTCTATTAAGATTATGTGTATACGCATAGCAGTGCTGCATCTTATTTTTGGATTCAGTGATGATCAAATTAAGAAGAAAACTGAATATATTATAGTTTCACATGGGAATTTGTGATATCTTTGTGGAGTTGTGGGAGACCTCCTAAGATTTGTTGGTTGTAAGCCCAAAGAGGGGAAGCTTTGGAAGGTATGTAGTGCTAGATAGCAGCGAAGTAGAAGTATTAATAAAATAACAATGTTTTTCTTGTTTTTTTTTTTTTGGGGGGAGGGGAGGAGACAAGGAGGTTGAATTGAATTGTGGATGTGGGTTGCATGACTAGTACTGAGTTGTATAACTCAGGGAGAGGATAAATCTTTCTTCACAAAATACTCTTATCTCCAGGTGTTGAATTTCACTGGATTAAAGAATTCCCTCCACGTTCACACCGCCCCCTCGTTTCAATATTTTGTACTTCTAAATTTGGAGTCGGTTTAGCTTGCTGGTTGCCCATGGATGTACGCCTTTTGGGTTGAACCACATCTATCTTGGCAGTTGATTGTGTGTTTGTTTACAACTTTTGTTCTTGTTATTCTCTTGATTTTTATTGTGCAAGCTATCTGTCAGCATTCTGGTGTATGCTACTGATAGAGCATGTATCTGTTTGTTGATTAAACAGTATGCAGAACAGCTTTTTGTTCAGAAGCTGAAGAATCCCAGCGTCTTTGGTTGTTGACGCAACAGGTCTGGGACGGCGTCCATAACAATGACAAGAGAACAGTATATCGATACAATATGGTGCTAGTTTAAATGCTTCTGTCTCTAGAGGTCAGATGCCACTTCATCGACGTATTCTCAAAGGCAAAGCATCAGCAGCAAGATTGCTTCTCACAAGGTGACTTCTGAATTTATTGCTATCTTAGCTGTTGGTTGCCATTGCTATTAACTTGCTCTATGAAACTAGCAATTGGATATATACCTGTTGTCCTTGAATTTTGATCTGCAAATATATTTCATAAATTTGTAATCGTGGATGGTCCCTCCTTGTAAAGCTGCTTGCTTTCAACTTATAGGAAATTCAGCAAATGCTGGATTTCAGTTTGTACAAATCATTGTTGTAGATTAAAAGTTTTAGATGTAATCCAACTGTTGTAATACTGCCATTCAACTGCCAGCCTTCCTCACATATCCTAGACGTTTTCAAGTTTGCTATTCTTGTTCAAAAGCAAAATTGTTGCAGAAAAAGAAATTTGTTTGTATTTGCCTATTGTGTTGCACTTTCTTTGCATTTTTATGTGGGAGTAACTTCCCTTATCCTCTGCCCAAATCACAACTCCTCGAGATCTCCTTGCCAATTTTAAGCTGTTGGAATTAAAACAAAAAATCGCATCTCATCGGTCACCAATAAATTCAGTGACAATTTCCATTCTCTTTCCTCTTCCCCATCCTTAAATTCTTCTTCCTCCTTGCTCACCTTTGCCTCCCTCCATCTTTCATTCCCTCCCTTCCCTCCTCTCTCTCGTCTCTAGCTTCGCTGATAGAATTAACATTTCCGTTAGGGTTTTATTGGTGGGTTTGGTTTGAAATGGACGATGGTACATCTAATTGTGATAAATTTATCATTTAGATGAAAAGAATATCCATTAGTGCTTAATCTGATGGCAATGGTATAGTAGGTCCCAAAGGGGAACTTAAATCACCCTTAGGGGAGTAAATAGGGTGATGACATTTTCTTGATTTTTCTGGGATAGGAAAAATTCGAGTGTCCTAGATTACGACACTAAAAATAATTTAGGGTCAAGAAACAAAAAATAGAATGAAATCATAAATTTAAAGGGAGGCAACGCATGAATTGTTTACGATCTTGGCTCAAATCAAATTCTGAGTAAGTGATCACATAAGGGTCATTGGCTACTTCTTTTACTCTACCGAGTACACGCCACAAGAACTCTTCACTTAGTTCTTTGGAAACCACGCAAATACACTAGCTTTTGTGGCTCTCCTCACACCTCACCTGATGTGGTCACACTTACAAGTAAGTTCACTCAACTCACTTGCTACAAGGTAATAAGAAAGATTGATAATTAAACACAAGAGTACACTAAGATAGTAATTCAAATAAAGCTCGTAGGTGCATATCTTGTCCAAGGCTTTTGATCTCTTAAATAATCTTGAGTGGAATACTGAGGAAGGTCTTTTCTTCTAGCCGTTTGAGAGCATCTGATTTTCCAAAATGAATATTCTGATAATTGATGCTTGAATGCTTGCTAGGTTGGTCACCCCTTTAATCCGGTCAAATGTTGCCATATTTGCTGCATGCCAAATCTCTTCTAACAGTTCTTCCTTTTTAAGCACAATTTTCAACCGTTACTCCCTTCAATATAATTTCCTTATCTCCTTTTCTGGGAGCAACTCCTTGCTAAATCAAGGCTTGATATACTTACCATAAATATAAGATCTCTATCCGAGATTTTGTGCACTTACATTCTGATTGTGTTGTGGCAAAGATAGCTCGAGGATATTGTGGAACAATTGAGGGAAATAATATTTCACAAAGTAATAAATATTCAGGCCAAAATATATGAAGATTTAAACAAGGCAAGAATAATATGTAGTGCAGCAATGCTATATTAGGATGTATACTAAGTGTCTCTGAATATACTCAACTCAAATTTTCAGCTCAGATATGAAATCAATGACATCCAAGATAACAAACTAATTCATTGAAACATGTAAGACCTAAGATATAAACATGCAACAAGTATAAGTAATACGCAAACTCTTAATTGATCGGTTATAATCAAAATCAATTGTACAACTTATTCAAGCAAATAACCATCATATAATCTGTATTCAACATAAAGCAATAACAGTTAAAAGGTCAAATTAATCTAATTCATTAATTCATCCACAACTTAAAAAACATAATCATCAGTATTGAATGCAATTTCTCAAATATCTCAAATTTGCCAAGAACAGATACTAATTTTAATGATTGTAGTTTCAATTGTTCCTTAACTTCATCCTCTTCCGCTCCTCCACCTCTTTGCCCCTCTCCCCGGGTACATTCCAGCTGATCTCTAATCAAGATGACCTAACCTGAATGGGAAGAATTTGAGCAGTTCCAAAACCTGATTAGCTCAATTGAGGCCTCTGGAAGAACAAATTTGGAGTATTTGTCACCCTCTTGGCCAGCCAGCCTTCGGGGACTTGGTGGCAGCATGGATGGCTATGGGAGGGAATAGGGGTTGATCGGAATGGTGGTAGAGGCTCAGAAGTGGCTTTTGGTACAAGCTGGGGACTTATTGTCCTCTGATGATTGCAGCAGAGGGCTCGACCACCAACGTAGTGGTATGTTGCTGTGTTGGGGGATGGGGGATGGGGAGAGAGAGAAAGTTGAGGGTGGAAAAAGAATGGGTGCTGTGTGGAGGAGGGAGATGGGTGGATTTGGAGCTCTTTCTTAAAAAAAAAGGTGAAAAATAAAATGCTGAGTTGCTGACATATAGCAGGAAAAAATTCAGTATTGCTGACAATTCAAAACTCTGCCGCCACATCGTTCCACCACCAAGTCAAAGTGCCCAAAACTTGATGGTGGGATGCTAATAATAATTTGTTTAAAAGTTGGGGACACTATGGAGTCGTTCGTAAGTTCGGGATATTATGAGCTGGGTGGCCCAAAGTTTGGGATTTTAAATCCAGTTTCCCTTTTATTTAAGGATATATGTTTTTTCATGACTTTTTGTACACTACTGTATGTTGTAACATGTTGTATGATTCTTTCTTTATACCAGTATAATTGATAGTAATGCATCTAGGTTATCAATTCTTGATATGTGCAGTGTTTGGAGAAGCGGATGAGGGAAGAACTATGATTCCTATATATGGAAACACACTCACCGTCACCGGGTTGAGTTCTTCTCAATCCACTTTCAATACTAAGGAAAAATGTCAACTGGTTGTGATACAATTGCGGATGTAATAGTGCTTAACTATTTAAAATGATGAAGAAAGCCATGAGGGTTATACTGTCTTTGCCAAAGTTATCATCGAGCTCCTTGTGTGCTTAACTATTGAAATTGATGAAGAAACCAATGAGAGTTGAGCTTTCCTAGCCAAAGCTCTTGTGGTGATTGAGTTGGAGCCTTCCTCGTACTGATTTTACGAAACATATCTACTGGTTTTTTGAGTCTTCTTGAGAAGATGAACCTACATCTACTGCATCCTGTTCTTTCAAACATAGAATGTCATCCTGTAATAACTTAGGAGCACCTCTTTCAATTGATTTTTATCCAAGACGCATTGATTTATTTGGACTCGTTTACATTTATCTTCTGCAATTTCATCCCTTTTCTTTCCCAAAATCAAAAACCTGTCTTCGTCTGTCTAATTTTTTTGGTCGGCATCTTAGTCTGTCTTTGGTTTCCAATTGATAATAACTGGCATGTAAGTGCTGCCGTGTGGACCCTAGTTAAACAAGTTACATCTAAGCAGATAAAAATTGTAGTTAACTCTAATTATTCTCCATGAAAGTTTTTTATTAATTTTGATCTTTAATAAATCATAAGTTGTATCACCTATGTTTATAGATGGTTGAAAATTGTTTATGCTAGAATAAAGTTGTCATGTGCACTAGTCTTTTCAATGCATTTGAAAGGCCAAATCAATTTCCTATCTGTAGTCTGTACCTTTCAGATGGTAGGCCTCCATCTGGTCATCTCACTCACGCAAGTAGACTGGCTGTCATTTTACAATTTCCATTTGACTTTCAGTTGTGATAATCTCTGCTTTTCTAAAGTTAAATCCCATCTCTCCATATATTTTCTATACATCCCACTACAACTCGTCAACACAATAGCCCTTTTATCAAGGTTAACACTCCATAGGGAGGTCCTAGAGTCTTGTAATTTAACGCATTACCCTTCTTGGCAGTAGGTATGTATATAGAAAACCGAAATACTTCCAGGCTAAACAAATAGCACAAGTGAAATGAATAGAGATGGTTGTATTTTGGAGTGTATAACATGAGATTTCCTGCTTATGATGTGCGGCCCCTCCCTTTCTTTCGCATATGTATTCTATGCTATTTATTTAAGCGCTAAGGTGCTTGGGCTATGGTGTTTGGCAAAGAGTTTTTGGCCTTAAAAAGTTTTTTCTGGGCCAATTAGTCATTTGATTTAGTTAAAAAGCTAATTGAGCTATTTGGTGAACTTTTTGGAAGAGTTTTTATACCCAAAAACTCTTTTGTAAAAGGTTATTTGAAATAACTTTTTGATAGAGCGTTTTATGATTGATATCTAAAATTACTATATTAACCTTATGATTTCAACAAAATTACAGGAAATGTCATTTAAAAAACCCTATTTAAGTAAAGTTTTTAAATTTTTATTTTTTAAAAATATAAATAATTTTTATTAATTAATCTATCATGATTTTTGGGAGAGCAATTGTACCTGAACCCATAGTACCCACCTCGGCCCACCCCTAATGATTGTATGAGTTTGGAAGTCATTGTTACTAATTAGGTTCAGATGGGATTAAAAGAGGCATATCCCACTGCCATAGTTAATCATACAAAATAAATAGTTTTGTCTTTTAAGTTTTAAATACATTATTAAAAATAAAATCAAGCTAATAGTAAACAAAAATATTTTGTCACTAAAGTTCGGTAGAGGTATATAAATGTACTGTTGTATATCACATAAGACTAAGAAAAAAATTAATATGTAATATTAAAATTGTAATGTTTAAATAGATCATGAAATTGAGATACGAGCATAAATGAAATTTTGCCACCCAACTTTATTAAAAACAACTAAATTTACCAAATATTTTTTCGCAAACAACTAATACAAACAACTAATATTAACTAATATAAACAACTAACAGCTCATTGCTAAACAAGGCCCATCCTCATTTGGCTCGAAAGCACACTGCTGGTCTGTAAAACATTGGATTGGAGGATAAAGTGCGTAAAAGAGAGAAAACATTATTGATGTGTATAACCCTGCCATAAATTTAAAAGAAAAAAGGAACTAGACAAGATGAAGCAAGGCCTGTTGGATACATTATGGCTGTTAATGGTATGGTAAAAGTTTATAACTTTGGTTGACAGTTGCAACTGCCAATAGCTTTAAACTGTGGCGACTCAATCATTCCGTAACCAGATGATACCACTTTCAAGAACAGTTGTGAATCTCTTATAAAGATTTCTTTCGTTTATTCTGAGTTGAGCCAGAGACAACAGGTAGTACCATCACTGAAACTTTTCTTAGCATCTTTCCCCACAAATGCTGCATCCTGACAAGTGTTGTTATTGGTTTCTGTAAAAGATTTAACTCATTTCTTCATTGAGAAAAAATTCTGTTCGTATTCATTTGTCATCTGAACTGTAGGTCTCTATGCACCAGTGTCTTATTGACACATAAGATGCCCTGCACGTTCGTTCGGACCTTTCCATCCATGTGAACAAATTTCCTGTCTTTTGGCATGTTGCATTGCTCAACTAAATTTATTCTATAATTAAGGTCCTGTTCGAATTAGCCTTTATAACCGCTAATAACCGCTCATAAAGGCTCATAACCACTCATAAATATTCATAACCGCTCATAACCGTTTTAACAGCTAATAATAGCTCATAACGAGCAAGTTATAACCGATATAACAACTACCTATTATAACAGACTAATCATAAACTACCACTACTACTACTACTACTACTATTATTACTATGATTATTGTTATAATTATTATTATTATTATTATTATTATTATTATTGATATTACTATTATTATTATTATTATTATTATTATTATTATTATTACTCCATGATATATTAATACTAATAATAATACTAATAATAAAAATAATAATGTATTATAATTATTATTATTATTATTATCATTTTATTATTATTATTTTCATTATTGCTCTCAATACTTCATAATAATAATAATAATAATAATAATAATAATAATAATATTATTATTATTATTATTATTATTATTATTTATTATTAGCATTATTATTAAAAAGTTAATTATTAATATTATTATTAACATTATAACGACTTATAACCGCTCATAACCGCTAAAGCGACTTATAACCTCTCATAACCGTTATAGCGACTTATAACCGCTACTGACAGACTTATAACCGCTATAAAATTCATAACGAGTTATACCGCTAATTATAACAGCTCGTAACAGCTCATAACAGCTCATAAACGCTATGAACGTTATAACCGCTAGTTTTAACAGCTCAAACGAACAGGCTCAAATTTGACCTATTCATGCAGTTTTTTGTTCCCCTAGGTTATCAGAGTTCAGTGGTACACTTCATGCAAGGGAGGAGATCATATTTTAGCTACTTGAGCATCTGTGTGGCAATGCTGCTAGAAGCTTACCGGAGAGCATTAAAAAGAGTACAAGGGCAATGATTGATGAACAAGAGGCAGTTCGCAGTCACTTGTTTACAATTCAGGATGTGACATAGAGTAATATCCGTGCCTGGCTGCAGGTTTGTGTAATTCCTATGTAATTCTGTGGGTGGTTGTTGCTACACCACCTGTTTTCCTGTTTTTCTGAAAATCTTTTTATTTTTTCTTTTTCATCGTTCGGATGTCATCTTTCTTTAAGTTCTTGACCACTTGGACAACTTATTTTTGGGCTGGCTTGGCTTTTGGGGGGGGTTACTACTAGTTGGGAATATGAATCATATGACAGCCTTACTGTTCACTTGCTGACTATAACACTCCCTGCTTATCCCAGGGTCTTTGCTTGTGTGATGGCTTATTGTGCTTGAGCCTTGAGTTACCCCAAGTAACCAAGTTGGACACACAAGCAACAGTACTATTCAATATGGTATGAGCATTCAGTGCTCAATCACAGACCATGAGGACATACAAAATTATCAGAGAACATGAGTCTCAACACTTGACTGTGTGTCATTTTTTAGTTTGACACCCATAAAAATCGCCATTTCATATTCATCTCATTACTATTTGCATTTTCATCCTATCTTATCTTAATGGCTTTTATTAAAACTCATGCCCTTCAGAATGGTGATGGTTACTTGCCATTGGAGGGTGTTATATTGCAACTCCTACTTAGTTTCGAACTTCACTTGCCTGAGCAGTAACACCTAAAATACATGTTGGGATATCAGATGATAGTTTGGAATGAGGGAGGTGTATCATCAAATTGTAATTTTCACTTTTGATTATCTCCTTGTTGATGCAGGATTGAAGCCTTTGAGTAACCCACAATCTAGCTATCTTTGGTGGTTGTGGGCTTGTTTTATCTATCATAACTGGGTTGTTTGTAAATGTTGACGGGATTCCCGGGAATCAGAAGACACCTGCATTTGGCCTATCTCGGCATTCATACTCTTGCTGGGGTTTATCCTAATTAGGGTCGGGTAATTACCTGTGATTAAAGCAGCCAGTCTCTCAAGAACAAATGGAGGTGAGGAAATTGGAGCTTGAAGAGTTGCTGAGAATGTTCCAACATGAGGCAGAAACACATTCGCAAGTACGGCAAAATGATCTAAGGCAAAGGCCACTGCTGGAAATCAGTTCCCCCGTGATGCTGATTATGTGAAAATCCAATAGCATTCCAGTTTTCACCTGCGGCTGTTAAAGTGGCCAACTTCTTTGCCTAGGTTTCTGCTAGTTCTGACAAAGTAAGAAGAAAGGCAGATAATTTTTAACTGGATTTACTTTAGAAAGTTTTTGACGTAACTGGTACAGTTCCAGACAACGAAGATGTTAAGAGGCACTTGAGTTAATCCCGTGTTGTAATTTGTATACCACTGTGTTTTCATTTTTATATATTTTTTTCCATTTTTTTCCATTGTGTTAAGACAAGTTCGTTCTTGGATCATAATATCACTTTGTTTTCACTTTTTTTCCATTCTTCCATTCTAGCATTATGTTGTTTTTCTTCCCCTTAATACCACTATGTTTATTATTTTAGACCCAAACTACCACTTGACATCCCAATAACACACTATAGCAGAGTTAAATTTACTTTGATTTTTTTGGGGGTACTTGTCTTTGAAAACTTTGATTTTTTGAGGGTACTTTTCTTTGAAAACCGATCAACCTAGTCTCTTTATCTTCCCGTGGTTCATCCACCATCACCTCCATGCCATTACCAATTGCTACCCCCATTTCGGCTCTCTCTCCTCCATCACCTCTCATTCTCTCTATCCTCAATTGCGTAACTAGTGCTAAAGCTCCCTCAAGTTCCTTCCTATCTCTCTCTATCTGACAACCAAATTTTAGAGAGTAGATAGAAAAACCAAACCTTATAAAATTACAAATTAACAATGACTAGTTTCTAGTGGTTGCACAAAATGGAAGTTGAAGCAATCCTTTGCGCAAAAAGTGAAGACCAATTATACAATAATTATATAATCGTTTGTTTAGAGATACTTTTAACAGTCATAACATTACTATTTTTGTGTCCGTTTAATTTAGTAGAACTTTTTTTGGATTTCAATAGGTTTATTGAATTGGTGGATTTGGAAACTCAGTGCCAAGAGTAGTAGCATATGGAAAAAGCGAGTGGGTGGCTCGGGATTGTCAACCTCGCTACTCGTCTCTAATGGCAGCCAACAATGGGTTAAACGCAAATGGGTTAGCACTGTAGCGAGTGAGTGTGGGATGAACTGTGGGGACGAGGAAGAGAGGAAGGTTTATCATAAAAATACTAGTGGAAATGGCCACAGGAGTTATATATATATATATATATATATATATATATATATAGGAAGTGGAAGTTACTTTTCACTTACTATTTATAAAGGACACTTACTAATTCAATCATTGGGGACAATCAACTATTTGAGATGACATTACTCAATATCACCATGTGATGAAATGAATGATCATTGAGTACATGGCTACTACTTTCCACTCATTGTCGGCAAAATAATTCAAGTCACTGTTCAAGATATGGTGATTCATCAACTACTAGTCATACTTTCAGTCCAATCAATACTTGTTCCAATAATTCAACATTGTCGAAAGATATCTTCAAGATTATGATTCCAATCCAATCAAGCATCTTCAACCGTTCAAGTGTTTGACATTTATTCATCATTGTATTCTATAAATATGTATTCATAACTTCAATTGGAGGCGGAACTCATTACCGAGAACCAACTTGCCTCTCATAAATCATCACTTGTAATCACTACTTACTACATCTCCACTACTTTTCTCCAATCTCTCTCTCGAGAGCCTTTTATCCAATCTTCTGTACAAGTTTCATTTTATTAATCAAAGTAAGTTTGATTCAACGTCCTTGCTATTTCATTGCTTTTAATAAAGCTTTATTTAATTTAATTCATTGTTTTCATCTTTTGTTTTGCAAAATCAATTTGTTAAATTAATTTGTCACCCTGCTTCCCTTGCTACTCAACTATACTTAGTCCCCGAGCTGCATCCCTAAGCTCTAGATCGGTCCTGTCTCCCATTGGTATCGAGCCAAGTTCGTCTATTTAGTCGGTTGTTACGCCATAGCTAGCGTTGGTCAGCCGTTGGTCAGCCCCATGTTATCCGTTGGTCAGCCGTGTGAGGTGGTCCCGGTGAGGGTGGTACCGGTGGTCCCAATAGTGTGTGCATAATTCCCAACTAGATATTCAAGCGTAACTCAAATGGCCTCTTGGCTTCGAGATCATCTAAGTTTAGGTAGTAGTAAGAGTACTAATGTGGTCAATAGCAAAGAAGTTAGTTGCCAAGTTGATTTTTCAAATTGGTCTATTCCAAAACAAAAGATAGAAATAATCTATCAAATAGGCAAGTTTGATTTCAATATCGCTTTCTCAATAAAATATCATGAAGAAACTTTTAGTTTAGATGAAGAATTCCAAACTATTAAGTTACTACAAAATATCTCTATTAAAAAATATAAAGAAAAATACAGATATATATTCATTTTGGTATGATTCAAATAGCACTTAAACCATTAACAAGATTAGGATTAGATTGTCCTATATTCATGGCTCTTAGAGATAATAGATTAATTAGATACAAGGATTCATTGTTAGCTATGATTCAAACTAATATATGTAATAGTCCTATTTATTTCAATTGTTGTCCAAATTATTCAGTAGATTTAAATGATCCCTGGATTATGGATACATTAATTCTAGATATTCATTTACAAAATGATTCAAAAGTATAATTTAGAGAACTTTCAAGAAATTTCGCTATTACTTATAGAATTTATTTCAAGCTATTATCTTCTCAACTTAATCCAAAGTGTTTATTAAAGCCGTCTCTAGATGAAACAATTTTATTAAAAATTGAGTCTGAAAATATTTCAACTTTTTACTCCTAAATTACTAAAATGGAATGAAATAACTATTCCTCAAGAATTTATTATTCAAAATATTAAGCCTCCTAGGAATATTGCTCAAAAGAATATTCAACAAGTAATTAAAGAGCCCGATGGCAGAATATTAATAAGATTTAATTCTATTAATGAAAGAACTCCTTCTTCAAAGACTTTCAGAAAAAGAGATCTTCCTCGATCTTCTTTTTCTATGCCTTCAAGGTCTATTAATTATGATTATTTAAAAGATAATCAGGAAGAAGATTCTTCTTCCTAAAAATCTATTACAAATCACCAATAGCAGAACCAATTGACGGAGATAATTCATCAAATGGTTCACCTACTCATTCAGCTATGCAACCTCCTTCATATTCTTCTATTAATGTTATTTCAAAACCCTTTGAAATTAATAAAGAATATTTAAGAAAAAATTTCGATTCAATTGAGAATAGAGATCAAAAGGAATGGTTTTTATCTCATTTTGATTTAGCAGTTCAAGCATTCATAAGACAAGAATGATATTCATTAATGGAAAGAATTGAATGCAATATTCTATTCTTTACATGGTAGACCATGTTTGCTAAAGAGAATAATCTATTAGCTCCTCATGGTATTAAAAAATTAATACTAATCAAAATCTTAGCAAAAGATGGACTTTATTAAATAGAAATATATTTCATTCAATAACTCCTCCTTTACAAGAGATTTTGATCCTTACGAATCAAGGTCATATTCCCGCTGCTCCATTCAAAGTAGGAAGAAAAGATCCAGATGATTCTTAAATAGCCTTAGAAGATATTAAAAAGGTTTATCATCAAAATAATTATACTAATCAAGTCTTACATACAGTTTCTCAACAAGTTAATATGGTTTCTACTCAAATAGAAGTAATATCTAAAAAAGAAGATATTGATCTATTATCCAAAAAATTAGAAAGTCTAGATTTAAATAGAGATTCAACAAAACCAGGATTCCTAAATGATATTTCATCCACTATCATTAAATTCAATAAGAACAAAAATTTAGAAATTCCAGATAACCCATTAATTAAAAAGATAGATGAAAAACTTAAACAAGCAGCCAGTTCAAGTAATACTCTTAATGTCTTAGACATCTCTCAAGAAGATCAAGAAGTAACTAATATTAATAAAATCTTTAATAAAAAGAAATTCCTTATTATTCTAGAAGTACTCCTCCGGATCTTCAACTTGAATCAATAAAATTAGTAGTTACGAAGCTTTTGACGGTGGATCCATCTATGAATGGAATTTAGATGGAAAATCCGAACATGAAGCATTAATTATTCTTCATAGGATGATGATGGCATATGTTGCCTACACATCCAAAGGTGCTCCAGAAACTCAAGCTTTTGATTTACTAATCTCAGGTTTCACCGGATCTTTAAAATCTTGGTGGGAAAATTACATGACAGACGAAGAACGTCCGAGTATTAAAAATCATAAAGAAGTCTGTTTACACTTTAGTCCATACAATAGTCGTCAATCTTCTAGGCACTCCAAAAGATATGTTAAGTAGGCTATTTGATTTGGATTTTTACGTTCTTCGTCTCGTGACAAATTAATTTAACAAAGTGATTTTGCAAAACAAAAGATGAAAACAGTGAATTAAATTAAATAAAGCTTTATTAAAAGCAATGAAATAGCAAGGATGTTGAATCAAACTTACTTTGATTAATAAAATGAAACTTGTACGTAAGATTGGATAAAAGGCTCTCGGGAGAGAGATTGGAGAAAAGTAGTGGAGATGTAGTGAGGAGTGATTACAAGTGATGATTTATGAGAGGCAAGTTGGTTCTCGTAATGAGTTCCGCCTCCAATTGAAGTTATGAATACATATTTATAGAATACAATGATGAATAAATGCAGAACACTTGGACGGTTGAAGATGCTTGATTGGATTGGAATCATAATCTTGAAGATATCTTTCGACAATGTTGAATTATTGGAACAAGTATTGATTGGACTCGAAAGTATGAATAGTAGTTGATGAATCACCATATCTTGAACAATAACTTGAATTATTTTGCCGACAATGAGTGGAAAGTAGTAGCCATGTACTCAATGATCATTCATTTCATCACATGGTGATATTGAGTAATGTCATCTCAAATAGTTGATTGTCCCCCATGATTGAATTAGTAAGTGTCCTTTATGAATAGTAAGTAAACAAGTAACGTCCACTTCCTTCCCGGGGATTTTGAGAAGTGAAATATGAAATTTAACTAAAACAAAAACCTGCACAAAAATCGTTAGAAATAATTATATAAATATTTTTTTTAATATCCTATTAAGGGTTAAATACTATATGGATCCCGGGCGCAAGGCCCATGAAAAGGATCATAATTTGATTGAATTGATGAATCGGATGAATTTGTACCTGTCTTCCGGAGTAACCGTTGTTGCTGCTTCTTAAGTAGCTTAATCTTCTGCTTGAGTAATTGAATCTCTTCATCTTGAACTTTCTCTTTCCCGTTTGAATTCTTTTCTTGCTTTCGTGGGGTAGGAGGCGTTTGTTGAGTGGATGGAGCCGACTTAATTCCTAAGGCAGCTTGGATATTGAACTTATCCCACCATTTAATTTTGAATTCTCTAACTAATGAATACGATGCAGGGAGCTTATAATATTGAGTAATGGAAAATGACGGGCATAGAATCCAAGGAAATCCATACTTCTTATGGAATGATATTTCCTTGAGATCCGGACTGATAATTGAAGTGTTTGAATAGTCTGCTGTAATGTTTTTTGACCTCTTCTAGCCATATGTCTTGAGTAGAGCCCATGGTTAACCACCATTCGTAGAGCCAAATGGGAAATTGAAATTCTGTTCTTGTATCAAAACTAATAAACCATGAATGATTGAATGGTTTGTAAAGAAATGTATAATACCAAGCCTTTTCGTAGTTTATGTAATTATAACCTCGTAAATTGAATGGTTCGGAAAACGGTTTGATTAAATATTTACTGGGAAATCTTTCCCAGTAAGTACCTTGAAGATTCCGAGTTTTGAGTAGGCTATTTGATTTGGATTTGTACGATCTGGAATATGTTGGATTTCTACGGATTTTGAGTCAACTAAAATAAATTCATAAAAAGTTCTGTCCTTGAGTGGATTGTCAATAATGAAATAGCATTCTGGTAGAAAAATAGTTTTGACAAATTCGTTGAGTTGAGATAGGGATTGAGGCTGCCTGAATTTTGTATAAATAATATGTTCTTTAGTGGGTTTTGTAAAATATTTAGAATCAAAAGAAGAATTTAGTTGAGTGGGTTTTTGAAACTTTGTTGAAGCTTGAACATAGGATAAAGCAGGAAATTCTTGATTGGATAAAACTTGGTATAAATTTGATATAGGAATTGAACGTTGAGAATGGGTTGGAGTAATCGTCTTAACGGCGTAATGCCGAAGAGTTTGAATAGTTCTTTCTTTCTTTTCTTCTTGATTCATATTGAGAGGTGAAAAGAAAGAATTGTTGTTAAAAATAACATTGATAAAAGGATGCTTTTTAAAAGAGAAATCTTTTGAAAGCATTGAAAATATAAATTTGAAGGAAATTCCTTTTTCATAAATTTGTGTATGAACACCAAATTGATCAACTCTAAAAGGGTAAATTTGAGTGATAAAAGGGGTACCTAAAATAACTTCTTGACCTATGTCTCTAACAAGGACAAAGGTGTTCTTGAAACAATAACCTTGATTACAAATATAATCATTTGATAATTTATATTTAATCTGTAGTGCCATTCTATTAGCATTATGAAGATGTTCTTTAGTTTTTTCATAAAACTTGGATGGAATTAATCCTTCTTTAATACAATTTTGATTTGCACCACTATCGAGTAGAGCAATAGTATTGATTTCAAAATCATCATTAATCATTAAAATAATATAAATATACCATTTTTGATAATTAATATGATTAATTGTGGAAATAAACTGTTCATTATTAGAAGAACTTGGAATGTCTTCATCAACATTTGAAGAAATTGATTTATTTTCAATTAATGATATTCTTGTTTCCAATTCTAAATCTTTAGTTTGAAGAAAACATAAATTTTTGTTAATCTCTTTAATTTGTTCTTTAAGATTATTGACTTCCATTTTTGGTCCTGAATATTGACTACTTTTAAAATATTTGGAGTATCATACTTTTCAAATATTTTATTAATATTAAAATTAGGAGGAGTAACTTTTAATAAATCTTTTTTATTAAAATACTTTTGACTTTTTCTAAATATTCCTTTCTTAATTCAGGATCTTGAATTTGCTCAATTAAATCTAATAATTTTTTTCATTTTTCGTAGTGTTAATCATATTAATACATTTGTAACAAATTCTGGATGATTCATTCCCGATGAATAATCACTTGAATTACTTTCTAATTCATAAAGACCATTGTCTTCAGAATCAGAGGATGAGCTTTCTGAATTAACTGCAAGTATCTTTGAGTTCAAATAAAGAAATAATCTTTTCTTGAATTTCTTGATTATCGCCACAAATTTCATTTAATTTTTCTTTAATTTTGCAATTCTTTGCATAATGACCTGGTTTTCCACATTTGAAACAAGTAGTTTTATTAGTAGTTTTCTTTTTGGAATTCTTTTCTTAGGAGTTGTATTAGGAGTTGTATTTGCTTTATTATTATTAGTGCAATTAAATTGTTTCTTTTTATTAATTTGATTTGTTCTTCTTTTTTAAACAGAAGGAGCTTCAACTTCGGAAGACAAAAGGATTCACAAAAAGAACCTAATTCTTTTCGTGTAGTAGCCTTATCTCGTTGAATATCTAGTTGGGAATTATGCACACACTATCGGGACCACCTAGGCACCACCTCACACGGCAGACCAACGGATAACATGGGGCTGACCAACGGCTGACCAACGCTAGCTATGGCGTAACAACCGACTAAATAGACAAACTTGGCTCTGATACCAATGGGAAACAGGACCGATCTAGAGCTAGGGATGTAGCTCGGGGACTAAGTATGGTTGAGTAGCAGGGGAAGCGAGGTGACAAATTAATTTAACAAATTGATTTTGTAAAACAAAAGATGAAAACAAGTGAATTAAATTAAATGAAGCTTTATTAAAAGCAATGAAATAGCAAGGACGTTGAATCAAACTTAATTTGATTAATAAAATGAAACTTGTACAGAAGATTGGATAAAAAGCTCTCGGGAGAGAGATTGGAGAAAAGTAGTGGAGATGTAGTGAGTAGTGATTACAAGTGATGATTTGTGAGAGGCAAGTTGGTTCTCGGTAATGAGTTCTCGCCTCCAATTGAAGTTATGAATACATATTTATAGAATACAATGATGAATAAATGCCGAACACTTGGACGGTTGAAGATGCTTGATTGGATTGGAATCATAATCTTGAAGATATCTTCCGACAATGTTGAATTATTGGAACAAGTATTGATTGGATCTGAAAGTATGAATAGTAGTTGATGAATCACCATATCTTGAACAAGTAACTTGACTTATTTTGCCGACAATGAGTGGAAAGTAGTAGCCATGTACTCAATGATCATTCATTTCATCACATGGTGATATTGAGTAATGTCATCTCAAATAGTTGATTGTCCCCCATGATTGAATTAGTAAGTGTCCTTTATGAATAGTAAGTGAATAGTAACGTCTACTTCTTTGTAATAGATTTTTGAGGAAGAAGAATCCTCTTCATGATTATCTTTTAAATAATCATAATTAGTAGACCTTGAAGGCATAGAAAAAGAAGATCGAGGAAGATCTCTTTTTCCGAAAGTCTTGAAGAAGGAGTTTTTTCATTAATAGAATTAAATCTTATTAATATTCTCGCCATCAGGCTCTTCAATTACTTGTTGAATATTCTTTTGAGCAATATTCCTAGGAGGCTTAATATTTTGAATAATAAATTCTTGAGGAATAGTTATTTCATTCTATTTTAGTAATTTAGGAGTAAAAGTTGAAATATTTTCAGACTTAATTTTTAATAAAATTATTTCATCTAGAGACAGACTTTAATAAACACTTTGGATTAAGTTGAGAAGATAATAGCTTGAAATAAATTCTATAAGTAATAGCAAAATTTCTGGAAAGTTCTCTAAATTGTACTTTTGAATCATTTTGTAAATGAATATCTAGAATTAATGTATCCATAATCCAGGGATCATTTAAATCTACTCGAATAATTTGGACAACAATTGAAATAAATAGGACCATTACATATATTAGTTTGAATTGTAGCTAACAATGAATCTTTGTATCTAATTAATCTATTATCTCTAAGAGCCATGAATATAGGACAATCTAATCCTAATCTTGTTAATGGTTTGAGTGCTATTTGAATCATACCAAAATGAATATATCTCGTATTTTTCTTTATATTTTTTAATAGAGATGTTTGATAATAACTTAATAGTTTGGAATTTTTCATCTAAACTAAAAGTTTCTTCATGATATTTTATTGAGAAAGCGATATTGAAATCAAACTTGCCTATTTGATAGATTGTTTCTATCTTTTGTTTTGGAATAGACCAATTTGAAAAATCAACTTGATAGCTAACTTCTCTGCTATTGACCACATTAGTACTCTTAGTACTACCAAAACTTAGATGATCTCGAAGCCAAGAGGCCATCCGAGTTACGCTTGAATATCTAATTGGGAATTATGCACACACTATCGGGACCACCGGTACCACCCTCACCGGGACCACCTCACACAGCTGACCAACGGATAACATAGGGCTGACCAACGCTAGCTATGGCGTAACAACCGACTAAATAGACAAACTTGGCTCTAATACCAATGGGAGATAGGACCGATCTAGAGCTAGGGATGCAGCTCGGGGACTAAGTATGGTTGAGTGGCAGGGGAGCAGGTGACAAATTAATTTAACAAATTGTTTTACAAAAGCAATTTGTTAAATTAATTTGTCACCCTACTTCCCTACTACTCAACCATACTTAGTCCCCGAGCTGCATCCCTAGCTCTAGATCGGTCCTGTCTCCTATATATATATATATATATATATATATATATATATATATATATAAGAGAGAGAGAGCACCTATAATTGGAATAGGAATTAAAAACTATTAATGTAAGCCATCGAAATGAAATCCAAGTGCCCAAATTGTGTCACATCATAATTCAATCAAACCACCTACACTCACCCTCCCACAATCCACCTCACCTACTGGCACCTTCATTTCACTATGACCACGCCCAATGTCATGGGTCGCTTCGAATATACCGGAATTTTCTAGATTTCTCTCTACTATTCCATAATGTTCCACAATTTTCTCCAATGTTGTACAATTGTTTGGAAAATTTAAATATTAGTGTAGAAGGTTGTAGAGGATAGATTTAGGCCATAGGATTAGATAGATCTCCACTCGTCAATTGAGGATGTGGGTAAGTATAAATACCCCTAGGGGGTTCATTTGTACTCATCCAATCATCCATTCCAAGAGTTCAATACACAAAGCATTCTCCCAAACTCTCTCTCTCTAAAGTGTCCTTTGCATACTTAGCTTTCTCGAGCCTAAGTCAAGCACTCTCGAGGCTTATTAGCAAGCTTTAGAAGGTTCTCGGGTCTAGTTTGCTAGCGCCGCACGGGAATCCAGTTCTAATAAATTATCATCCCGTGACAGCTTGGTATCGAGCCAAAGTTTAGGTAAGAACGTTGAGTGTTACCGAGGGAAGTCAACAACCACAAGGTGGTAAGAAGGCTCGAGATAAGTCAAGGGATGTGATCGCCGTACTCGAGGAAAGGGTTGCCCAGCTACATAATGCCGTCGTTAACTTAAAGGATCTAGTCGACACCTTGGCCAGGCGTGTCGAGGAGCTAGAGCCAAATGAGGAGGACTTGGAGCTCAAGGTGGTGATGCATGGGGCCTTGAATGTGGCGGCCACGGACTTCGCTAGGGAGGTGGTAGCCCTCAAAACCATGGTTGTGGCTACGAGATGGGGAACTCAAGGCCGCTCTCAAGGACCAACAAGAGCAAATGGGCGAACTCAAGGTTGCTCTCAATGACCAACAAGAACAAATGGGTGAACTCAAGGCCACTCTTGGTGAACAAATGGAGGAGTTCAAAACACAACTTAAGTTTTACACGGCCGCGGTGGCCAACGGTGGGTCAGTCCAGGTAGCGACTACCCCAAAGGCGAATGTGTCCAAGCCTCCAAGCTTCGAAGGAGCCAGAAGTGCAAGGGAAATTGATAACTTCTTGTGGGGACTTGAGGCTTACTTCACAGCCTCGGGTGTTAAGGAAGACGATCTCAAGGTGAGTACCGCTTCCCTTTTCCTTAAAGACACCGCTCTTGTATGGTGGTGACGTCATTGTAACAATATCAACAGAGGGTCCGAACCCATCACCACCTGGGAGGCATTTATTTAAGGGAGAGCTAAAGAGGTAGTTCTACCCTACGGACGCCCAACGAGAAGCTAAAATCAAGCTTCGACACCTCAAACACAAGGAGGGTCATATTCGGGAATACGTGAAGGAATTCCAAGTGCTACTCTTGGAAATTCCTAGCATAGGGAGCAAGATGCCTTATTTTGGTTCCTCGATGGTCTATGCAGGTGGGTTAGGATGGAGCTGGAAAGACGGGGGGGTGCAAGACCTCGCCTACGCTATCGCCGTTGCGAGAATCCTTATATGAGTTCAAGCCCTCCAAAGGACGAGACAAAGAGTCGGATGGCAATGACAGAGGTGGGGGAGGACGGGATCGAGTCCCCAAAAAGACAAGCCATACACCCACAAGGAAAGGAGAAGTCTCGGGAGGAGGCACCATCTAAGAAGAAGATATCTTGCTTTTTCGTGACGGTCCCCATCGAGCATTCGAGTGTCCGAAGCGCAGCAAGCTATCGGCTCTTGTCATGAAGTACTAGAAGCAAGAGATGGAGAAGAAGCTCGGTTCCTTAAGTCTCCTCAACAACAATCACACATTTGAGGATGAGAGGGTGACGAGGGCGTCGCCCGATTAGGTGGGGGAGAATGTCATTGGTTGCTCCGGAATATACCGAAATTTTCTAGATTTCTCTCTACTATTCCATAATGTTCAATAATTCCCCAATGTTCTACAATTGTATGGAAACTTATATATTAGTGTAGAAGGTTCTAGAGGATAGATCTAGGCCATAGGATTAGATAGATCTCCACCATTCATTGAGGAGGTGGGTAAGTATAAATACCCCTAAGGGGCCTCATTTGTACTCATCCAATCATCCATTCCAAGAGTTCAATACACAAAGCATTCTCCCAAACTCTCTCTCTCTCTCTCTCTCTAAAGTGTCTTTTGCTTACTTAGCTTTCTCGAGCCTAAGTCAAGCATTCTCGAGGCTTACTAGAAAGCTTTAGAAGGCTCTCGGGTCTAGTTTGCTAGTAGCGCACGGGAATCCGGTTCGAGTAAATTATCATCCCGTGACACCAAGCGCCGCTGTCACATGTCTCACTGGCGAACTACAAACCTGGATTGAGTATCGTTTGCCTTTGGCGAAGTTTGTAGAGGCCACCATTGGTCAATTCCTGAAGTTGTTGTCTCGTTGTTCTTTCTCTCTCTCTCGTCGACCCCTTTTCTCGCCTCGAATTGTTGCCTCAATTCACCTTGCCCATGGGTTTATATGTTTTTTTCTAGGGTTTTCGTTAATTGGTCGCTGGAAAAATAGCTTGAGTGAAAAGTGGGGGCTGCGCGACAATGGCAAGATGCCCAAACTGGATGACAGAGAGAGAATGTCACCGGGTTGGGGAAGGCTTTCGGGCCTAAAGGGGGCCACCATGCAGCTCACCGATAGACAATGAACAACGGTTAGCTTCCGCTATCCATCACCAAGTCCCGTGGTGGTGGTCGTTCACGATAGTCGAAGCTAATGTTGTGAACCACAAGGCGATCGTTGGTGATGTCGTAACCGGAAGATGGGGAATGAGGCGAAAAGGGAGTGGGTAACTTAACACATCCGTGACCTTTAGATGAGAAATAAAGGGATCATATTTAAAGTTCTTAGTTCTCACCCTAAAACCTAATTCTCACACAAAAAATCTATTTATACAGACATTTTAACCAATAAATATGCACAAATTTACCAACGTAGAAAATCTTTATTTTATTTTTATTTTTTTAATGAATTCCTCTACCCCTTTTTCTTTTCGCTTTCCCATCTCTTTTAGTCAACAAAGTTTTTAACTTTTTTATATGGTCACTTTAGCATATGAATTAATTTTTAAGGTAACATAATGAGTTTATTTTTTTTAATCCTTTAGAATATCAAGTACGTCGTGTTACCAAAATTGGACTAGATCGACTGGTTAAACCGGTCAAATCAGAATTCGGTCAACCTAACGAGTGGTTAAATACATAAACTCATTTGAGCTTTCAAACCGGAGAGACTAGGTTAAATCGGTCAACTTGGGAAAATTTCGATCAGGATTTTTGCCATTAATGTATAAAGAATCCTCAATTCTTCCGGTGCTAACTCCCAAACGGCGAGCTCTTACAAGTGTTCAACCTTAGTGAAGTCAATTCATGACCAACAAAACCATGAAACAAATGGCCATTGCCAACAATAATAGAGAGAGAGAGAGAGAGATTGGAGGGAAGAAGAAGAACCGAGTTAGATAAATTAGGTAGAAAGAGAAACAAAAGGCCATTTAGAGAGAGAGAGAGAGAGAGAGTTAGGGGAGGGAAAAAGAAGAGAACAAGTGAGATATGTTAGGAGAGAAAAATAGATAGGGGTGGCGGCAGTAGACAAATCAACCCGAAGAAGCTAGTTAAACACTTAAGAAGATAGGTACGGGCATGAGTCCAAAACATTATTTGATTCAAATGGACCTCTTTAAGCTACACATATATACTTTTCTCCTTTTGCATAATATTTTAAGGATAATATTCAAATGAAGGATTGGTGATGGGAAGAAGGTTTGAGTTTAGGAGGATAATTAGGTTCAGGTGGATATTGTTTTGGCCAGCCCTTGTTCGGATGTCGTATTCAATCTCGATCTTTTGGTTTCTAAACTCATTGATGATGAAAGAAAAGTATGGAGGGTCTCACTAGTTCAGAGAATATTTTCATCATAATAGTCCACCAAAATTCTTAGCATGCCACTTAGCTTTATAGATGAAAATGACACGAGATTTTGGTGGGCAAAGAAGAGAGGTTTGTTTATGGTTAAATTCACCTACTCGTTGGGATGACTTTGAGTAGCCTCATTACAACAATATGTGGCAAGGATGGAAGATTTTTGATTGGTGGCGGAAGATTTTGGGTTTACAAGTTTGCCTAAAATTAAAACATATGGTTTGGAGAGCTTTTAACGGTTGTATCGTCTGTCAAGTGGAGCTTCACAAGAGACATATAGTGGTGGATAACACGTGCTCTGTATGTAACATAACCTTTAAATGTCTTCTCCATGTAATTTTTTATTGCCTCCATATTACACATTCCTAGATAAGAAGTGCTTTTAATAAGGTTTGACAAGAGGCCCCATTCTCATCCTTCAAAGATAAAGTGCTTTGGGTTGATGATAAGGTAGATAAGGAGAAATTTGAGGTATTTTTGTGTATGATTTAGGTTTTTGCAAAACTAGGAATAACATGGTGATGCATAACGAGACTGCTAATTTGGAAATCAAAATGGATGGTTTCCTAAAGATGCTTGGAAAACTACAAGAAATATGCAACCCATGTTAACACCAATAGGGAGGTTCGACATACTCCTTTGATGCCTAGGAACCTCCTCCTAGCAGGTGGCTCAAAATAAACACAATGGTGACAGTCTTGAATTAATGGAAATATTCCATCATCTCAAACTTCCAGCCTATATTCCACAAAGAATTACTTTTCTAAGTCATCGAACCGAACAAAGGAGACCATTCCGAATTACTATCCGAGAGTTTGGCTATGCTCGATCAAGGAGGTGAAGAAGAGCTTTGTTCTAGAACTTGTGGGACTGGAGCAATGCAAAGGAAGAATCAATTACCCAAGCCTCATCAACTACATCAACACTTAGAATCCTGCACATTTAGTTTCCGAGTGACCTCTATTTTAGCTATTCGAAACATTAAGTTTTGTTTATGAACATTTAGAGTCCGTAATAATTTGAGACAATTTGTATGTTATTTATTAGTTTCTAGAAGGGTATCACCCTTCTTTGTAAGTGCCTATAGGTTTGAAGAAGTTCGCCCAAGGTCAACCGACCCGGTCGATTCATGAAGCAAAACCTTTGTACTTAATGAGTAGTGGGATAAATTTCAGTAAAGGGAAGTCCAAGCAAAGACTAGGAAAGCTGGAGACATCACTCGGAAGAAGAAAAGCTCATCCTTGAAGCAATTCTCGGCCATTCGCATTTACGAGTCCTCGGAACGTGTTAACTTTCAAGCTAGCTCCTAGGCTACGGGCTACTTTTGGAACGGTCCGAGTAGGATATATTCTAGTGGCAGTGTCAATTATCACCAATCTTTTAAATAGCCACATCACAGAAGGAGCAAAAGAAGAGTTCTCATTGGTTAATGTCAGCAGACCTAGTTAGACGCTTTTGCGGTTTTTGTTTTGTGTTACTCATCTAACTAACCACTCGTAATTAGTGCTAATTAATTATGATTAGTCTTAATTTTTCCTTAATGATTAGGAAATGTATTTTGTGTGGTAAAAGGCCTCTATATAAAGCCTTCCTGCTTCATTGTAATAGACCTATCTTTCATGAATTAAACCATTATTATTTTTGGTAATTGATGCCAATTTACAACTCGGACAGGTTTGTGTGATTCAAACTTTCCGCCCTTTCAAATTTCCGAATCCCTATAACTTGGTTTGTAAACCAAGTGGTGATCTCTCAAGTCATAGAACTCCCTCTTGGATTCTCTCCTAGGCTTTCTTCTTTGCTATCCCTGTTTGGTTTTAATGTGTGACTCATTGTCCCTTACGAGTCGACCAGGAACTATCTTTCTGTTATGTCTGTTTAACCCTCTTAATTTACAACCTCATATACATGCTTTCCTCTAAAATTTGGTGTGTAATTGTTTGTTAGCTCCTTAGGAGTTTGAGTGTACTAAGGCTTGGATACATCATGGATGGGGTGGTTGGGCTGGATTGGGTGGTAAGAGATTCTAGTGGGACGCTCCCGGAAGCGAGGCTCAAGAAGATTGACAGTCAAATTGGACCTTAAGCATGACGGAATGTGACTGTAGACACCTAAAACATGTCATCCTTATCTTTTATTTGAGTTATTTATTTCTGTTGGCCCGGTGATGAAATCCCGGTCCCATTTGCGAACTCGGATCACTCGACTTCAAGCCTGTAAACCATAAAAAAACCGTTAGCACTACAAAATTAGCCTTTTTTCGCTTGGGCCGATCCATAACCTATTTCCTTCGGTCAAACCAAGCTAGGTTAGGACTCTTAACCAAGATCCAAACCAGCGTCGATTTGGAAACGACTGCACTAAACACAATGGTTTATCCTACTTCAACGGCCAAACGCGACACGCATTCCAAACGTTCGTATGACGTCGTACAACCGGCGCCGGTTTTCAGGACTCTGCAAATGGTGTCATTTTGGCTAAATGAATATCCGATTTTCTGCATTATTTAAATCCGATATTATCGGGCCCGATTCAACCTAAACCTGGTAGCTAAGTGGCTTTTAAGGTTTCTTTTTGACCTAATTTATTTTCATAAATAGGAGCTCCCCCTTTGTTTTGGGTGCACCATTTTCAGCTAGAAAAATCCCTATATGCTGACAATCTCTCCCTCTCATTCTCTCCCACACTTTGTAATCTCCATCTCTCAATAACATCATTAATTTCTCCATTTCTCAACCCTTACAAGAGGCCTTCTTTACACTTCATTTGAGCTCGTTGCCCTACCGATTACTGCTGCTGAAATTCGTTTGATTCAAGATCAGCAAGTGGGACAACCTAAGGGCACCATATTAATTTTTCAAGTTCATCTTTACAATTTTTATTTTAATTTCAGTTATTTAATCACTTTCCGTATTGTGGTTTAAAGATGTATCGCATTTAATTCCTCCGTGCCCGATGTAACTTTTGTTTCTTTTCCGCTTACCTTTTTGTTTTCTTTATCGCTTTCTTTACCTCTTTCTGTATTGCTTTATTGATTGCTTGTTTATCGCTTTCTAAGCATCTTGGGTGTTTTAATTTTTCTTATCGCATGATGGTTTCCTGATTCATTAAACACAATTTTAATTCACCATTTTGATTAGTAAAGGTCGTCCGTTGACGGGCGGAATGAAGCGCATCCTTGTTGTTCCGTGCCTTCGCCACCGAACATCGGATTCTTAATTTAAGATTGATGGAGTCTTTTTCAAAACCTTTTCTAAGCTTAGTTTTCCCATACCGAGATTAGAAAAGTATTTTCTATATTTTTATTTGTTTTTATTTCCAAAAACTAATCGTAGACTCCTTATTTTTAGCTGCTATTTCTTCATACTAGTTCTCGGCATTTCGGGTTAAAAAATAGGAAAATATGGGTTCAGTTTGACAGCTGAGGCTATATGGCCAAGACTAATTCCTCAACCCTATAAGCGACGCCGGTTACCGGTCAGCACGAAGCTTACATCGGCGCTGCTAGTAATCGGGCTCGGCTACCACCCCAAGCGGTTTTCCACCGCTTGGTCCGGAAGCTTTGCGACAAAGTGTAACCTTTATTTTTTTATTTCTTTACCCTTTGAAATAACATCTCGATACTTCCATAAAATTAATTTCATAAATAAAATGATTAATAAAAATCACTAATTACACATTCACCCAAATCCTTTCATAAATCTTGTCCTAAAAAGTTATTTTAATAAGAAGCGCACCCGACTCTCAAAATAAAATCAATCTTCAAAACTAAAAACTAATCTTCACAAAAAGAAGAGAGTCGACGCTTTGTGGGGAAATGCGGTCCACTGCCCCTATGGAGGGACGAGGTCGTTGGTTCCTACAATGACGCAATGCGATATAGTTTGAAGAGGGTTGTGGACGTGGGATGGAAACAAGTCATTATCGAATCCGACTCCCTAAGCACAATGAAGAGATTGTAAAGTCCCTCAAAAGGACGATCCCAAACTGATATACTCTTTGATGATATTAGAGGTGTTGTTCGATCTTTTGATTTATTGTTATCGAGTCATGTCAAAAGTGAGGGGAAGACAATGACACATTTGTTGGCTAGGTTAGTCTCGGTGGACGGCGAGGTAACTATCTATTGTAATAGTTAAGGTGAAGTATCACTACACTAGCGGAACTTGGCTTACTATAATATAAGATCCCTACGTTTTACCTCAAAAATGTGACTTTAATTCAAAAAACATATTGCTGGAGACTTTCTTGCAAAAAATATAGTATATAATAGGTAATGCAATGAATATGATAAATACTACACTTTGGACAACAATTTCATTGGATTTCTTAACATAAGAGTATAAAGAGACAGAACTAATGACATGTTATACTAGGTCACATCGGTTTAATCCGGTTCGATTAGACAACGGGCCAACTAGTCTAATTCATTCCAACCAGTCCGATCGTAAGAACCATTAAACCACTTCTGGTTGGGTTAATGATCGGGTTGGTTCTCTTAACATATCAAATAGGCAATTAAATTGAAATGACATTTTTGCCCTTAATTTTTTTTTACAAAATAAGAGAAAATTAAAAAATGAGACTTTTTTAAAAAATATTTACTTATTCTTTCTTTCTAGTCTCCTCCTATAGGAGTTGCGGCCTGCGTTTGAAGGGGCCGATCAAGTTTTCTTAAGAATTTCGACTCCACGCAAGGTGTACTTATCAAGATGATTTAATAAGGCTTTTGATTTTGAAGAGATTAATTGGCGATTTTAAATCATTTTATTTTCGAAAGAGGTTTTTGAATTCTTGGGATACATTTTTAAATAAAAAGAATAAAATAAGAAATAGACTCGCCATAAAGCTTACTAAACTAGGCAGCCTTAATCGCATGGGCTAGGAGCTAAGCCCAAATAGTAGCCTAGGGTTTAAGGTTGGTCCACCAAGGCTCTTGTCCGATGTTGGCCATCCGGCCCGGATCACCAAGACAGTCCCGAGTCGGATGTCTTAAGTCAGTCAGCCGGTTTTCACATTTTTAATCAATTTTGTAAAAAAATAAACCGAGATGCAATTCAAAAATTAAAAAGGTTAAAAATGAGTGGTTAGTCGGTTGTGAAAGAAAAACTAACAAAAATAAAATACTTTCCTAGTCTTTTGAGTTTACCAAAGCGACATTCTAAAGGGACAAAAACTCAAAAGATTAGAAAATGTTTTAAAAAGGACTATGTTGGTCAAAACTAGTGTTTTGGGGTCCGGAGGCGAATGTACGAAATGAAAAAGGATATTCCTCATTCCGCTTGTCAAAAGACGACCTTTATTAATTGAAAAAGTGAGTTTCTATTTTGTAGACATCGAAAACTGTGTTGTTCTTATCTTTTTATTAATTTTATTTATTTTTGTTAGCCCCATGATGAAAACTCAATCTCGTTTGCAAGCTCGGGTCATTATAGGACTAAACTCGCATAACGGAAGTTGGTTTAGCCTATAAAAAGCCAACCAACACCACAAAACAACCCAAATCAATTTTTCCGGGATTGGGCCGCCTCGCAAACAATGCTTCGATCAACCTAAGCCTGGTTTGGACTCCCAAGCTTGGAGCTCAACTGGTGCTAAACCGCCCAACTCGCTTAAAACACGAGTGTTTTGCCTTTTCCTAAATTTCAAAACTACGTCGTTTTAGATCTAGTGCTGGACCCCAAAATCCTCTAAGTCGTGTCGTTTTGACTGGTTTAGCTCTCCGATTTTTCTTTATCCAATTTCAAAAATTTTAGTCCCAGTTCTATCCTATAGCAGGCGGTTGGAGGTAGACGTGAGCACTAGTCGGTTTGGTTCGATCAATTGGATTTTTCAGTTTGGAAAAATGTGAACGAGAACCGTAGTTGGATAAACCCGTTAACCGGATTTTTCGGTTCGGTTCATCGGTTAACCGGAATCGTTAGATAAAAGTTCTTAATCTTATTTTTTATAAAATTTTTTAAGCTGCAAGTTTTTAAAATTTTTAGAACTGTAAGGGAGGAAAGTAGCTAGGTGTGAATATAGGTTTTCAATGAAAATTGCAACTTATTTAACTCATTAGATATTAAACAAGAGAGCGAAGAGTAGAGGCGGTAAGTGTGTGTGAGGCTTCGGTTCTTTTTATGCATTCGTCTATTAAATTTTGCATCTTCCTAAAGGTTTTAACGTCTAAAGAGAGCAAGAGAGGAAGGGGAAAAAGAATCATTTGCTTTATTCGGCCTCTGCTCGTGCGATGGACTAAATGTGTGCCTAATGTCATGGGACAATAATTTACTCAGACTGGATTCCCGTGCTACGATAGCAAACTAGACCCGAGACCCTTTTCGTAAGCTTGCTAGTAAGCCTTAACGATGCTTAACTTAAGCTAGAGAGAGCTAAGTAAGCAAGAACATTTAGAGAGAGAGAGAGAGAGTTTGGGAGAATGCTTTTGTATTGAACTCTTGGAATTGATGATTACAAATGAGGACCCCATAGGGGTATATATACATCGCCACCTCCTTAATGGACATTGGAGATCTAATTGATCTAACGGCTAAGATTGCGTATCTAGAATTTTCTATACAAATATCTATATATCTACATAAGTGTAGAACATTCCGAAACTTGGGAGGCCATGGTGGAACCAAGGAGAGAATTTTAGAAGATTCCGAGGCTCTTCCGGAGCGTTCGTGACATCCTCCCCCACCTAATTCGGCGACGTCCTCGTAGCCTTCGTGTCTTCAAACGCTTGTATCTCGCTCCTTAAACTGCCACAAGTTTTGGATAGGCTCCCAACTTGCCTCGCTTTCGGGTAGCCCATTCCACTTGACGAGTAACTCATGTGTTGGAGGTTTGTTTTGGTGACGAACAACTCGTCGGCGAATATTTCCTCCACTTGCTTGTCATGTTGCACCGTTATACCCATCGGGTGCTCGTTGAGAGATGCCTCTACTTGGATCCACTTGGTCTCCATGGTAAGGCTTGGGTAGACTTACATGGAAGACAGGATGATACTTGATTTTCGGAGGCAACTCCACCTTGTATGCTTGAGCCCCAACCTTTTTAAGGATCGGGAAAGGTCCTTTGTACCTCCGGATAAGTCCCCGATGTCGACCACTCAACCTCACGTGGTTGTACATATTAACGAGGACAAGGTCCCCAATTTGGAACTCTCGTGGGCGACGCTTCTTGTCAGCCCATTTCTTCATCTTCTTGGAGGCTTTCTCCAAGTAAGCCCGCGCCATGTCGGCTCGGTCATTCCAATTCTTAGCGAACTTGAAAGCTGGCGGGCTTGGACCCTTGTAACCTATAGCGATAGTACTCGGAGTCGGAGGTTGTTGCCCTGTAAGAATCTCGAATGGACTCCGGCCTGTGGACTCGCTCCTCTACAAGTTGTACGAGAACCGGGCTACGTCGAGTAGCTTCGCCCAATCTCGCTGGTTGGCACTCACGTAGTGCCTCAAGTAGAGCTCCAAAAGTGCATTCACCTGCTCTGTTTGTCCATCACTCGAGGGTGAAAGCTGGTAGAGAAGTTGAGTTCGGACCCTATGAGCTAGAATAGCTCCATCTAGAAACAGACTCAGTAAGCGAGTGTCCCGATCACTCACTATCGAACGTGGCGAGCCCCAATACTTCATAATGTGCTTAAAGAATAGTTGGGCGGCTTACTCGGCTGAACACTCCTTGGGTGCTTGGGATGAAGGTTGCGTACTTAGGGTACCCCACAATGACCCGATTGCACCCCTCACTTGTGGGCAAGCCCACAATGAAGTCTATGGAGACACTTTCCCATGGTCTCTCGAGAATGGGAAGTGGCTCTAAGAGTCCCACTGGAGCTCTTTGCTCAATCTTGTCTTGTTGGCACACAAGACAAGTCCGTACATAGGCCTCGACATCGTCCTTCAAGTGAGGCCAGTAGTAAGAGTCGCTCACAAGTGCGAGCGTTCGGTGTAACCCCGGATGTCCTGCCCATTTGCTATCATGACACTCTTTTACGACTTCCCTTCATAGGTTGTTATAGGCAGGCACGTAAAGACGTTTTCCTTATATGAGTACGAGGCCATCATCAACCCGGAATCTCCTGATTTTGCCTTCTTGTATGAGGTTGACGATAGTTTGGGCCAAGCGATCTTGCTTAAGCCCCTCACGAGTTCGGTCCTTCAAGGTGCTTTGAGGTCGGCTTATGTCGGGAAGCTCCCTTTTCGGCTCAAGGCATCGGCCACTAGATTAGCCTTGCCCGACTTGTACTCCGACTCGTAGTCAAATTCCGTCGGAAATCTTGCCACATTGCTTGCTTGGGAGTGAGCTTCTTACGTGTTTGAAAGTAGCTCGTGGCAACGTTGTTCGTCTTAATGACGAACTTACTCCCTAGCAAGTAATGCCTCTAAGTCCGAGAGATAATGCACCACCGCGGGCATCTCTTTCTCTTGCACTCGTGTATCGCCTCTCGTATCATTGAGCTTCAGACTCTTAAAGGTGATAGGATGACCTTCCTTAAGACTCCTCCGATGGCGAATTCGGAAGCATCGGTGTGTAGCTTGAACGGCTTGTGAAGGTCGAGAAGGGCTAGCATTGGTTCCTCCGTGATAGCCTTTTTCAAGAAAAATCCCCTACATATACGACCTCACATAAATAGCAGGTATTGAGGGGTTTTCCCTCTACATAGGATACAATCAAATGGGGTCCTTAATTTACCTTAGCATGAATTAAATATGTATTATATCTAGAACTAATTAAGGACCCCCATTTGATTGTATCCTATGTAGAGGGAAAACCCCTCAATACCTGCTATTTATGTGGAATATATTTAGGTCGTATATGGCTTCGAATGCTTGGTTGGCACTCGGCCTCCAAGCCCATCCTCTTCCCTTCTTCAACAAGTCGGTGAGAGGAGCGGCGATTGTGGAATAACTTTGAATGAACCGCCGGTAGTAGTGCACTAAGCCAAGGAAAGATCTTAGCTCGGTGACCTTAGTGGGTGGCTCCCACTCTTGTATAGCCTTCACCTTGGAAGTATCCATCCGAATCTTTCCCTTGCCGACAATATGACCTAAGAAGGGCACCTCTTCTTGGGCGAAGGAGCACTTCTCGTTCTTGACGTAGAGCTGGTTGTCCCTCAAGGTCAAGAACACTTTCCGCAAGTGTCTCACATGCTCCTCCAAATTTTTACTATAGATGACAATATCATTTAAGTAGACAACTACGAAGCGATCGAGGTAAGGAGCAAGTACCTTGTTCATAAGCGTACGGAATGTGGCCGGTGCATTTGTGAGGCCAAATGGTATGACCAAAAATTCGTACGATTCATAGCGGGTGACACATGTTGCCTTGGCCTCATCCCCTTCGGCTATGCGGACTTGATAGTACCTCGCTCCTCAAGTCCAACTTGGTGAAGTACCTTGCATCCCCAGCTTGATCGAATAGATCATTGATGCGTGGAATCGGGTACTTGTTCTTGATAGTAATCTTGTTAAGTGCCCGGTAGTCGATGCACGGACGAAGGGACCCATCATGCTTCTTTTGGAAAAGAACCGGCGCACCGTAGGGTGATTTCGAGGACGGATGTACCCGAGCATCCAGCAATTCCTTCAATTGTCTTCGCAGCTCCTCGAGCTCCGGAGGTGCCATGCGGTAGGGCGCAAATGCTGGTGGTTTTGCCCCCTGCTCTAACTTGATGGCATGATCTACTTCCTTCTTAGGAGGAAGTTTCTTTGGCAACTCGGCGGGCATCACATCTTGAAACTCGTCCAGACACCTCTTAGACGGCTTTGGGTGCTTGGATATCATTGGCCCACTCCTCTTCTTTCGGGGTGGCGATGAAGGTTGGTTCCCTCTTCTTGATGCCCTTAGAGAATTGAAGAGTGGAGAGCATCTTTCCCTCATTAATCTCCCTCTTCATAGGAACAACACAAGGTTGCCCCTTCTCCATGATACACATGGTGTTGGTGTAGGGCACCAAGAATGCCTTCACCGTATCGAGAAAATCTATGCCAAGATAGAATTTTCTATCATCTAGGGAGCAACCGTAATGTAGGCCTTACCTTTCCACTAGCCGATCTAGATTTCGGTGTCCCGCGCAACGCCTTCGATTGGGAGACTCTTAGCTTTGACCCCTTGACAAAGCCCCTTTTCCTCCATGACTAGAGCGGTAAGCTTGCCCCTTTTCGAGCACTCAAAGACTCGGTAAGGCCCGTTACGAGAGGAAGCAAGAGATCTTCTTCTTGGTGTGTCCCTCCTTGGACTTACCCTTGTCCTTGTAGGAGGACGGCTTCCCCTTCTTGGGGGACTTGTCACTTGTCTCCCCCACTTTTGTTGTGTTCCGCCTTCTTGCCCTGTCCCTTTGAGAACTTAAATTCGTAGAGTGACTCGGCGGCGATGATTGCGGAGGCGAGGTCTTGTACTCCTCGCCTCTCTAATTCCATCCTGGCCCATCCACATAGGCCATCAAGGAAGAAACATAAAGCGTCTTGGTCTCCCATGGAGGGAATTTCCAAGCGTAGTTCTTGGAATTCTTTCACATATTCCCGAATATGACCCTCCTTATGTTGGAGGTGTCGAAGCTTGACCCGAGCTTCCCGTTGGGCATCCGTGGGATAGAATCGCTTCTTGAGTTCTTCCTTGAATGCCTCCCATGTGGTAGCGGGGTCGGACCCTCTATTAACGTCGTCACACCGACGTCGCCACCGCACAAGAGCCGTATCTTTAAGGAAGAGGGAAGCGTTACTCACCTTGAGGTCGTCTTCCTCAATGCATGAAGCTTTGAAGTAAGCCTCAAGTCCCCATAGGAAGTTATCGATTTCCTTCGCCCTCCTAGCTCCCTTGTATTCCGGAGGCTTGGATACACTCATCCTAAGGGCGGTCGCTACCTGGACCGATCCACTGTTGGCCACCGCGGCCATGCAAAACTTTCAATTCCTCCAATTGCTCCCGTTGATCATTGAGAGCGGCCTTGAGTTCACCATCTTTAGCCTCCACTTGTGGCTTTAAGGGCGGCCACCTCCTTGGTGAAGTCCAAGACTACCGCATTCAAGGCCAATCGCATCTCTTCCTTGAGCTCCGAGTCATCCTCCTTGGACTCGAGCTCCACGACACTGCTGAGTCGTGGTGTTGACTTCTTCCCTTAAGCCATCAAGGATGCTATGCAGTTGAGTAACCCTTTCCTCGAGAGCGGCAACCGCCTCCGGGACTTCTCCAGGCCCTTCTTGCCCCCTTGAGTGATGCTCGACATCCTTGCCCAAACTTTGGCTTTGATACCAACCGTCACGTGACGATAATTTACTCAGGCGGGATTCCCGTATGGCGCTAGCAAACTAGACCCGAGACCCTTTTCGTAAGCTTGCTAGTAAGCCTTAATGATACTTAACTTAAGCTAGAGAGAGCTAAGTAAGCAAGAACACTTAGAGAGAGAGAGAGAGAGTTTGGGAGAATGCTTTTGCATTGAACTCTTGGAATTGATGATTACAAATGAGGACCCCATGGGGGTATATATACATGGCCACCTCCTCAATGGTCGGTGAAGGTTTGCTCTTGGAGAGAGTTAGTCACCCTAGAGGGGAGTGAATAGGGTGATGAGGAAATTTAAACAATAAAAGGAAGAATTAAGTCAAAAACCGACTTTGAAGCAATCCGAGTCTAGATTGGACTCGGAAAAGTGATAGCTCGAAATTACGTGGAAACCCTCCCGGGGCGAAACCACGGCCAGTGCTAATCCAAGCACGAAGTCAAATCCACTATTTTGAATCCACAAAATATAGTAGATAGACTTAACCAAAATTGCTCCCTCGGACAATTCCTTACAAGGTTTTCCTAGACTTAGAAATTCCCTTATCCGATTTAGTACTTCCTAACCGAGGTAACCTTTATAGTTAGGCACAACCGAGCTGAATTAACCCTTACAACTTAGTCAAGGGACCTTACTCGAAACTAAGAAGAGAAGTTGTGATCGATTATAAGACCTTACAACTCGGAAAGATGTTAAGTACAGAGTTGAAGTTATAAGTAGAAGATTGAATATGAATGCCAAGACTTTTGCTTAACTATGTGTATTGACAATGATTCCAAGCAATCTTCAAGTCTTGAGAGTTGGCTTCTATTTATAGATGACCACGCAGATTAACCGTTGTGACTAGCTTCTCATTAGAAGTCCTCTCGTGACCGTTGTAACGGTTCTTCCGAGTCACTCGGAAAATATCCGTTGAGGTTTGAGCGTTGGGCAACGGCTCTTGACTCCTTTGGAAGTCCCAATCCACTGGTGGTGTCTAAAAAGTAGGGTGGAAACCATTGTTGAGCTTAGCGTTGTAGATTTCCAGCTTTGGAAATAGACAACCCTAACATAGTGCCCGGGCCTAGGTCGAAGTAGGAAAAGCCTTGTCTGCTTGGTGATTTGACATCTTAAAGCCGGTTACTTTTGTAATTCAAAAATAGGATAACCTCGTTTGAATAACCTACGAAAGTAAATCAATTTGGTTCTCAAAGTATAAAATACTTTGGTCCAAGATTAGACACGAGATAATAATTTAATTAAGATAATTAAGTGTATAATTATCTCGAGTCTTGGGAAAGTGGAATTTTCCGAATCTAATATTTATTATACTCAAATTCCAACCGAGTCGGTCTAGACATAAATCAAGTCAAATAAAGAATATCGAGTAGTACTACTTGATCTAGACTAACAAAGTTCAAACGAAACAAGCTAACTTGGAAAGATGAATTACCACTGTAATTCACTTAGAAATTAAATATGAAGTCGGACCTGAGTATAAGAGCGTTAGAGTGATTGTTTGAACATGCGATAAGTCCGAGTGTTGTCCGAGTGACTCGGAACTACAAATGTAGAAAGATGATCAATGAGTATGCTTTACGAGTCGATCAGAATCAAATGAAAACAAATGCAATAGTTTACGTAACACTCGAAAAGATTCTATACCACTCGAAAAAGTTTCTATATCACTTAGAATGACTTGTAATCAAAACTTATAAGAGATGGAGTTTATACCGATTCCTTGACAGTCACTCGGAATGTTACTCATGCAAAGTCCGAGTCTTCAAACGGTGGAGATCTAATTGATTCAACGGCTAAAATTGCGTATCTAGAATTCTCTACACAAATATCTATATATCTACATTATTGTAGAACATTTCAAAACTTGGGAGGCATTGGTGGAACCAAGGAAAGAATTCTAGAAGATTTCGGGCTCTTCCGGAGTGTTCTCGTGATACTAAGTAGTGGTCAACCTCTCCTTCCCTAACTACCAGCAGCCAGAGACCTTCCTAAGTTGCTAGCTTACTCACAACGCCCAAAATAAAGACATATTTAAGGTAAAATTTCATAAAAGAAAATTTTGAAAAATAATCGAGTCGATTCGGTTAACCTTCGATTTCAAAATCATGAATCGTAATCGGAACCGGATAAACTAGTTAACCGAAAAATTGATTCACTTTTACCGGTTTTTAGTTCAGTTTATCGGTTCCAGCTTGTTTTGGTCACCCCTAGTTGGAGGCCATTTTAGAGTTTTTAAACCCTAGAAATTTACGTAAATAGAGGGTCCCCCCACTCTTATTTGCACACCATTTCAGCCCCATTTTTATCCCCTAGGCTATTGAAACTCTCTCCCACACTCTATTCTCTCCACTCTCAATCACTCCCACTCAAAAACTCCTTTTTAAACCCTCACAAAAGGCCTTTTTGCCACTTTTTGCACCATTGTCCTACCGTTACTGCTGTCAAAATCTGTTTATGATTCAAGTTTAACATGTGGGTTAACCCGAGGGCGTGCTTTATCATTTTGGAGTTTTTTGTTTATAATTTTATTTAATTTTTGTATTTATTGCTTTTCATATTGTGGATTAAATTTATATAACTTTATTTTTCCAGCCACCCAATGTAATTTTTATTTCTCACTTTCCTTTTTCACTTTCTTTTATTACTTTATTTGATTGCTTTTTCATTGCTTTCATTTACTTGCTTTAAGCATGTTTTGATTGTTTAATTTCCTCACTTAACATGCTAGTTACCTTTTTCATTTAATACGATTGAGATTAATAAGTTTAATTAGTAGAGGTCGTCTGTTGACGGTATAAGGAGGAGTGACCCTCCTCATTTCTTACCATCACCCTCAAACATCGGATCATTGGTTAAAAGCCGATAGAGTCCTATTTTAAAAACCTTTTATAGTTTTGAGTCTTTGTATCAAATTTAGAAAAGCGATTTTTTTTATTTTATTAGTTTTTGTTCTTAAAGCTAATTGGTGACTCCTCCATTTAACTTTGTATTCTAAAAATGACTCTTAGATTTTTTTTTTTTTTTACAAAAATCAGAAAAATTGACGACCTTAAGCCATCGACTAAGACCGCCTCGGCGAGTCCTCCAACCAGATGGTCGGCATTGGCCCCATCTGCCATTTGGGCTTAGCTTCGGCCCAAGTAGTTTCACTGCCTACCCTAGTAGCTTTGCAATTTTTTCTTCCTCTTTATTTTTGATGTTTCTTCTAAAAGAAATGATATCCCGAGACTTCTAAAAATTCAATTTTGAAAATAAAATAATTAATAAAATTCCAACCAACCTTTCCTTTAAACTTATTTCAAAACTCAATTTAAAAATCAACTTAATAAAAGACCCACCTCACCCAAAGCCGACACTCGTGGGGAGGCTCCGCCCTTTTTCGGTCCGTCCCTTGTCTCTCAAAAATGGAGAGAGGGAAAGGTCCTGGCCTCGGCTCCTACAGGTGACAACTCCACTGGGAGACACTTAGTAAGAGGGTGACACTTGAAAATTGAAATTATGAGTTTTATATTGCATTTGCATTAGGCATTTAATGCATTTAGGCGACCTTTAACATAGTTACTTTTTGGACCGACAAGCTTCAACCCTTAAGAATCCTTTTTGAGGAGGTCGAATCATTATCTTGGTGGGTTTACTCGACTTAAAACAAAAGTAAGATTATTCTCCACTCATAGCATGCTTTCTTAATCCCCAATCAAGAGGCATTTATTATTCTAGTCTCGATAAGCATCCCATAAGGGACGAAATTTTCATACTATGAGCCACCATGTGGACATAGAACCTTGACAGTCTAGGTTGTACCCTTTTTTATTTGCATGCTTGGACGAGTGTGGTTGTTTTTATTATTTGACTATTTTCGTGAACATTTAGCTTAATAGATCGAGGCAGGTTTGGTTCAATAAATAATCCTTACATGAGTGCAAAAATAAAATATAATAGTAAACCTTCTTCGATCGATCTATTTTGTGCACCATAGCCAAAGTCAAATTTTTCCTTTCCCTCTTAGGTTGATCCATATTTGCATTTTTTCGAGTCAAAATGTTTTCTTTAGAAGTCAGTTTATTCCTTAATTTCCCAATCTTGGTCAAAATAATAAAAGCGGATAAAATTCGGTGGGCTCTACGTCCGACTCCAACCTGCCATGGCTTCCTTAGGTTGGGTCTTTCTAGTAGACCCATTTCTTGTTCCAGGACATTGTGGGTCCAGATTTTGTTTTTGCATTTGCCACACATAATTGCATTTTTTCATTCATTTTTGCATTTTATCCAAATAAAATTCACCTAAGGTGAGTCCATTTTTGCATTTTAGCTAAATAAAATTCATCTTAATTAAGGTGAGTCAATTTTTACGTTAGCCAAATAAAAATCATCTCAATTAAGGTGTGTCCATTTTTTTCATTAACCAAATATAAACCATCTCAATTAGGGTGAATCCATATTTTTGAACATTTAGCCAAATAAAATCCATTAAGTCCATTTTTGCATTCTTAGGTTGGTCCATTTTTGCATTCTTAGCCAAAAAAAAAAAAAATGCATTCTTCTTTAAGGATTATCTTTTTACATTTTTTTCAGTTTGCATTTTTATGTGTACCACAAAAATAAGATCTATCATTTTTTTTTCACTTTCATTTCTTTAGGATTGGTCTTTCCTCGGGCCTAGCACTTGAGTCGCTTCTCCCTCAAGTTTGTTTCCTCAAGCCGATCCTGAGCGAAGTCTTTCGTAACTGTGTATCGTCGGAATCCAAGTACTAAATGGTTAGAACAGTTGTGTAAAGAGTCCACTTCAACACCACTACATTCAACGCTATCACGATCAACTCCAATGTGACCAACGTTAGTGCATTTAACACTCGGTACGTTTTACACCAATTTGATCAACACCTATTCGTTATCAACAAACAAGTGCCAGTAAAACAACTCCCATCCAATGGCCAATGAAGCACAACCATGTCCTATTATGTGTTTGATTAACAAATCTTTTGCAAAGATGGAAGCTAGAATTGAGGCTCAGGAGAAAAAGATTGAGTCGATGTCTCGAAACCCTTACTTTTATAGTACAAACCTTTAAAAAGAATGAGGAAAGAAAAGATAGAGAGGAAGAAGACCCTCAACCTCAACCTCAATCTCCGCCGGAACCTCATCCCGAACCTCTACCCGATTCACGTCTAGATCGGATAGATAAATATTGCAAGAGTCCTCCATGTTTAAAAGCCATTATTATGACCTCGTGGGATTTGCTTCAATCTCGAAAGGAAAATTACCTCTTAAGTTCACTTGTAAATTTCAAGGTTTTGAAGATCCTCACCATCATATACAAAATTTTATAGGAGCAATGACTTTGAAAAATGTACTTGGAAGAAACATATCATGTCATCTTTCCATGGAAGTTTGATAAGCACATCATGAAATGATAGAACGTTATTGGCCCAAGTAAGGTCACAAACTGGACGAATCTTTGTAAGGAGTTTCTGCGTCAATACTACTACATCACTAACTTAAATGTTACTCTTCGAGACTTGGAACTAATCAAACAGGAAGACAAGGAAAACTTCATTGATTTCCTCACTCGCTAGAGGGCAAAGGCTATCCACATAGTAGACAGACCCTCCGAAAACAATAAAGTAAGAATCATTGTTAAGAATCTGCGACCAACTTACAACCAACACCTAAAATTCTTGCCTTTCATGTATGCTAATTGAGTAAGAATCATCCACCACGACCACGAAAGCCGTGGCAAATTGTAGAAGTAGTTACCAAAACAAGAACAATAAAAGTTCTAATATTGGTACTACTAGTAGGAGTGCAAATGTCCATGCCTTAAATACGTATACCGACTACACTCCAATGGACACTTCTTATGCGCAAGCATTGGATCAACTTTTCTCAAAAGGCAACGTTGAAATTCCACCTGTTAGAACATAATCATATACTTCAAACAGTCCAAAAATTGGGATGTGGAAAACCATCGTGCACGAGGACATGATATCGAAACAGTCTTGGAGCTTTAAAAATAAGCTAGAAAGTATGTTTTTCAATGAACAACTTCCCTTACCTAAAGATTCTAAAAATCAAACAACAAAAAAAATGCATTTAGGAAAACTCTAGCTATTTTCTCTAAGCCCATCCTAAGCTAGTGGAATCCTTCTGTCTTCATTAAAGACATACAAGAACCTAAACTCCAAGTTAGCCTACCTCCAATAGATCGCAAAATATGACAACTATAGGCTAGCAATGATGAGGATGTGTATGAGACCTAATGACTCGGTTATAACCCTCTATCATTCTATGGTTTTGATTCTAAGCTTTTATGAAACTCCTATCTAAGTTTCCATTATTTTTTGACCCACTCGAAACCATTCAGCAAGCATAACATTCTTAATGATGTTTCGACCCACTCGTACACCACTCGGAACAATGGCAAGAGTAAATTACTTCTCAAACACTTTTATTTTGAGCACGGACTTCATGTTTCGAGTGAAAATGAATTACTGCGTCAATTCCACTTTCTAAGTCAGTTTATTTATTGAGAATTATTAACTTGATCAAGTTTATGTATTCTGATATTTTATTCTATCTAACTTGATCATTTTAAGGGTTGACTTAGGATGGAATTTGAACCTAATGAATATTAGACTCGTAAAATTCCACTCTTTTAGGTCGAAGATAATTAAGTGCTTACTTACTTTGAGTTACTTATTATCTTTGCCTAATTCTGGACCAAAGTATTTTTATACTTTGAGTACCACCTTGATTTGCTTTCGTAGGTTGATTAAACAAGCCTAATCTACTTTTGAAATACAAAAGCAGCCGGTTTCTAGCCGTTAAACACCAGCAGACAGAAAAACACCATTTTTGGACATGGCTCGGACACCGTGTCGGGGTTGTTTGTTTCCAAATCCAATAAACAACAACTTTGGGTCTAACTGTTGTTTCCACTCCATATTTCAATCACAACCAGAAGGATGGACTATTTTTGGAGCCGGGGACCACCACCCAACGTTCATATCTCAACGGATCCTTTTCTAAGTGACTCAAACTAGCCGATTACAATGGCTATTGAAGCTCACTAGTTTGGAACAAGTCTCAACGGTCATTCTACTTTGTTGTGTATAAATAGAAGCCACTCCACAAAACTTGAAGATTGCTAAATACATTGCCTAACACTTAGTGTATCCTTATTCAATCTTTAACTTACAACTCCTAATCTGTATTTTCTTACTTTCTAAGTTGTAAAGAAAGTCTTGTAAACACTTTTACTTTTTCTACTTTCTAAGTCCCTTGACTGAGCTGTAAGGGATAACTCAGCTTAGTTGTGCCTAATTGTAAAGGGTATCTCGGTTAGGAAGTACTAGATCGGATAAGAGAACTTCTTTGTCTAGGAAAACTTGTAAAGGAATTTTCTAAGGGAATGATTTTATATAGAGTCAATTCTTGTAATTGTGGATTCAATTAATGGATTTGACTTGGTGTAGGATTAGCACTTGTTCGTGCTTTTTGCCCCAGGAGGGTTTTCACGTACTTCTTTATGTCTTTAACTTTCCGAGTCCAATCTAGACTCGGAATGCGTCTCTAAGTTAGTTATGTTCAAAACAATTTGTATTTTCAGGAAAATCCTCAATCACCCTATTCACCCCCGGGGTGACTTAATCTCTCCAAGAGCAAACCTTCAATTGGTATAAGAGCTTAGCCTTTCAAGAGGATCTCACAATCCAAAGGTTTAAAGATCGGATGGCTTAGAATAATGGATAGTTCGATGAAGGAAGATCATCCACCAGACCAACCAAGTTCAAGGGGTCAAACTTTGCACACCGGAAGAAGATGATGGAATGCTTCGTCTTGTATAATGATGAGGAAGTATGGAACATTATCAAGAATGGAAACTACAATCCTACGAAGATAGAAGGACCAAGAGTTGTGCCCAAGGAAAAGTCGAGTTCACTACTCGAAGAGAATGAGAAGTTCAGGAAGAACTTCAAACCATGAACACTACGATATGTGCTATCAGCTCGGAAGAATACAACAAAGTATCATCTTGTGACACAACCAAAGAGGTGTGGGATACATTGGTCAACACCTACGAAGGAACTAGCCAAGTGAAGTAGGCTAAGATAAGCCAATACCTTTACAAGTATAAGTCTGTTTAGAATGGAGCTCGAGGATAACATCACTCGGATGTAAGTCAGAATGGAGCTCCGGATAGAAGGATCTCTCATGAAGAAATGGTCAGAAAAATTCGAGAAGTCTACCAAAGAGGAGATAGGGTTCTAAGGGGACAACGATCGAAGAAGCTCAGAATCTCTCTCGGTTGAACCCGGATAAGCTCATTGGGAAGCTACTTATTCATGAGCTGCACCTAGAAGAAGAGGATGCCGAGGTCAGCACCAAAAAGAACATTGCACTCGAAGGCCTCGGAAAGTAGACGTGAAAGTTTGAGCTCCTAATACTCGGAAGAGGATCCCATAACACTCATCGCCCGAGGCTTCAAAAAGATGATGAAATACAAAAAGTGGTAAAAGAGGCCAAAAGAGGAGTTCTACAAGAAAGATAAGAAAGGTAAATACCATCCCCTTCTAAGTTGTCTTTAACTAAGAACTCTGGATGTTTTGAGTGTGGAAGCAAGGAGCACATACTCAAAGACTGTCCAAAGAGAAAGAAAGACAAAAAGAATAAAAAGGCTATGGTGGCTACCTGGAGCGATAATGATATAAGGAATTAGAAGGAACATAAGCTATCTACTCCAAGATATAAGGAAAGAGGTCTACTTCGTAGCCCTCAAGAATGTCATAGAGAACCTTTAAAACTTTGGAGTTGGGGTTCTCTTTAGACGGGTAATATCGGAAGAATGTCCTCATTAGAATGAAACACGAAGCGTAGCTTCGAGGTCATTTAAGTCACAAAAAGTTCTTTATGGATTGGGGAGGTTCTTTGGCATATTTTGCAAAGAAATCATCAGCGATTTCGAGTTAAAGGAATTGGATTGGAGTTGAGAAAGAGAGACTTCACATTGAAAAGTTTATGAAGTAAAGAAAGATTGATGCAAACTGTTTTACCTTGAACAACGAAGAAATTATATTGTCGCCGACAATCATGTTAGTATAGAACTCGGACACTAGGTCCGAATAAATATACTAATAGAAGCAAAGATAGGTGTACACACCAGTTTTGAAGATGTGCTTCAACTAGGAGAACGATGTTTTAGGAAAGAACTTGTCGTCCGGAATGAAGTGTTGGGCGACGTTGTGCTTTGGGTCTTCTAAGCCAGGCTCTTTGCCTTTGTCTTGGGTAGCCTCGGTATGAGTGGACTTAGTTATGGCCTTCTTGGTGGCCGAACCTCCTTCCAAAGCATCTCCTCTCTTAGGCATGGTTATAGAGTAGAGATTGTTTGAGAGAAACGAGAGAAAGAGTCTAACATAGAAGGTTAAGAATCGAAAGAGAGAGAGAGAAAGAGAGAGAGAGCGAGTAATTAAACTTTGAGAGCAAAGAGAGGGAGAGAGTAAGAAATAGGTGGGTAAAGTAAAACAAAGAAAATGAAGCGGTGCTATTTATAGCGAGAAAAGGCTTTCAACCGACTTTGTGACTCAATTACCAAGCAACGGTTAGTAGACCGTTGATTCTCTCAGCGTAGTAATGACTAGTTTCTCCAATAACTTTCTTCTAACCGCTAGTTCTCGCTGATTGTTTGCGTGACAGAGAGAGAGAGAGAAGAAAGAGTTTTTGAAAACATTTCTAAGATTCTCTATTTATCTAGAGATGACCCCAGAATTTTGATGTCCATTTTGCTCACAATCTAAGTCGACTTAGTAAGGTGTTTGAGTGACTCGGAACACTCGGAAAATTAATAACTCATAGCTCAATCTCATTCTAAGTCAACTGATCCATTTCTTATCTACTCAAAGCATATAACAATCAATCATAAAAGAATAATTCATGTAATAACTCGGATAATCATGCATTTAACATGACAAGCTCATCCCTAATAAAGCAAAACTAATCTTCACTCGGAGGCTTAGTGAAAATATCAGCTAATTGAAATTTTGTAGGAATAAACTCAAGTTCTATATCACCTTTCTCAGAATGGTCTCTTAGAAAATAATACTTGACCTCAATATGCTTTGCCTTTGAGTGTTAATCTGGATTCTTAGTGATGTTGATTGTACTCGATTGTCACACGTGATTGGGATAGATGTGATTGATAATCCAATATCCTTCAAGTGTTGTTTGATCCAGAGAATCTCAGCACACCAAGCTCCCACTGCAATGTACTCAGCCTCAGTAGTTGCTAGAGCAACCGAGTTTTGTTTCTTTGAATGCCGGGAAATGAGTGATTGACCCAGAAATTGGCATGCTCCTGCTGTGCTCTTTCTATCAACTTTATCTCCAGGTATGGTCGGCATCTCGAGTATTTAGTGAGAGTCAATTCCGAGTTCTTTGAAAACCATAGTGAAGACTCGGACTCGAATTTATATCATTCCGAGTACTATCAAGGACTCAGGTACAAACCTCATCTCTCCTAGGTTTTTATTACAAGTCATTCCGAGTGATATAGAAACTATCGCACATGTTTTCATTCGATTCTTACCGACTCGAAATCACATTCTTGTTCATTAATTCACACGGATGCTTCGAGTCACTCGGACACTATTCGGACTTATCGCATGTTCAAACATTCTCTCTAACACCTTTAATCTGTGTTCGACTTCATATTCTAAGTTAAAGTGAATTACAGCGATAATTCAACTTTCTAAGTCGGCATGTTTGTTTGAAACATATTTGTCTAGATTAAGTACCCATACTCGATATTCTCTTTATAACTTGATCTTCTCTAAGACTCGACTTAGATGGAATGTGAGTATAATGAATATTAGACTCAGAAAATTCCACTCTTCTAGGTCTCGAGATAATTATGCACTTAATTATCTTGATTAAATCATTATTTGTGCCTAATCTTGGACCAAAATATTTTATACTTTGAGAACCAAAATTTGTTTACTTTTGTAGGTTATCTAAACAAGGTTATCTTATTTTTGAATTACAAAAGTAACCAGACTTCAAGCTATCAATCACCAGTAGATAAGGCTTTTCTACTTCGAACCGAGCCCGGACAATCGTGTCGGGGTTGTCTGTTTGCAAAGCCGGAAATTTTCAACGCTAAACTCAACGGTGGTTTCCACCCTACTTTTTAGACACCACCAGTGGATTGGGACATCCTAAGGAGTCAAGAGCCGTTGCACAACGTACACATTTCAACGGATCTTTTTGAGTGACTTAGAATAACCGATTACAACGGTCACAAAGCACTTCTAATCATAAGATAGTCACAACGGCTAATCTCCTTGGTCATCTATAAATAGAAGCCAACTTTCAAGACTAGAAGATTGCTTGAACACATCGCTGAAATTATATCTCTCTGTATAATACTCGTTCAATCTTCTTCTTACAACTCCTAGTACTGTACTTAACACTTTTCCGAGTTGTAAAGTCTTGTAATCGAGTCACATACTCTTTCTTACTATCTAAGTAAGGTCCCTTGACTGAGCTATAAGGGTTAACTCACCTCAATTGTCCCTAACTGTAAAGGTTACCTCGGTTAGGAAGTACTATATCGAGACAAGGGAACTTCGGAGTCTAGGAAAACTCTGTTAGGAATTGTTTAAGGGAGAAATTCTGGTTGAGTCGGTCTACTGTATTTTGTAGATTCAAAATAGTGGATTTGACTTGGTGCTTGGATTAGCATTGGCTGTGGTTTTCCGCCCAGGAGGGTTTCCATGTAAATGCGAGTTCATACTTTTACGAGTCTAATCTAGACTCGGACTGTCTTGATTATTCAATTTAAACTTTAACCCTTCCATTCTTTTAAAATTTCCTCATCACCCTATTCACCCTCCTCTAGGGTGACCAAGACTCTCCAAGTAGAAAACCTTCACATAGACCAAGATTCCGAGTCCCTGTAAGATATCTAAAAATTCTCTTCACCGCAATGAGATGTGATTCCTTAGGATTAGCTTGAAATCTTGCACAAAAGCAAACACTAAATGAAGACTCGGACACTTCTCAACGCATTTACGAGTTGCATTAAATGAATCGGGTATAACCATCTCATACTTATAGAGTTTTGATTCTAAGGCATTCTCCGTATCTCGAAACTTCTTTGAGTAAAATGGTATCTTCTCTAAGTGGTACAACTTTTATTTCTTATATTTCCTGCTTATCTTTAAGTGACTCGAAAAGCGGTTCTCCGTTGCGAGTCCCTCATCACTCGATTTATCGCAGATTGAATAAACTAGTATTTCGTCTTTTCTCACTCGAATCTGACTTCGGTTATAAGTTCTATTTTATTATAGTCGGTATTTCTAGTCTGTTTCATGCTTAGTCTATATCAAGTTACTTCACTCGATATTCTTTCTCGAACTTGATTCTTCGCTTAGAATAAGTCGGATGGAATTCCGAGTATCATGGATATTGGACTCGGAAAATTCCATTTCGTTTCGACTCGGATAATCGGTTGTTTAATTATTTTAATAATTTTATTATCTCGTGTCTAATCTTAGACCAAAGTATTTTATACTTTGAGAACCAAAATTGATTTACTTTTGTAGGTTATTCAAACGAGGATACACCTTTTTCAACCCACAAAAGTAGCTAGGCTTTAGAACATCAAATCACCAGCGAGACATGTAGGGATGGCAATGGGGCGGGTACGGGGCGGGTTTCCCTATACCCACACCCATACCCATTTTCAAAATACGTACCCATACCCATACCCATACCCACTGGGTGTTAAAAATCCATACCCATACCCATACCCAACGGGTTTTGCGGGTATGCGGGTTTTATTTGGGTATAAATAGACTAAAAATAATAATACTCATATTAAACCCATATTTAATAGTTCTCATAATTCAACCAAAAAAAAAACAGCAATTCACAAACTTGCGGGTTGTAGATGTGCAGACACCTTACTAACAAACATTTCACAATCAGAAATAATCCAAAATTTGGTCCTTATGTCTCTCATAAACCACTTTTCTCAACTTTTTTTTAACCATTTAGCAAAACGGGTTATGGGTATTTAAGTGGGGCGGGTTTGGGGCGGGTACGGGGCGGGTATTGCGGGTATGGGTTATGGGTGTTATATGGGGCGGGTATGGGGCGGGTGAAGCCTAAACCCATACCCATACCCGCGCCATACCCATTTTAACCATACCCGCCCCATACCCATTTTTGAAAATTTTTAACACCCATTCGGGTTTTAAATGGGGCGGGTTTTGCGGGTTTTAAACGGGTTTGGGTTTTTCTGCCATCCCTACAGACATGGCTTTTCACCTTCTCTGCTCCAGTCCCAGAAGATTGTGTCGGAGCATGTCTGTTTCCAAATCCGGAAAAGCTGGAACGCCAAGCTTAACGAGTGGTTTCCACCTTACCTTTCAAGACACCGCCAGTGGTTTTGGGACTTCAAGAGAGTTAAACCGTTGTCCAACGTTCATATCACAACGGATTTTTCTCGAGTGACTCGAAAGCTTTTGTCAACGGTCACAAAGAACTCTCGGTCAGCGAGATGAAGATAACGGCTACTCTGCCTGGTCATCTATAAATAGAAGCCACTTCACAAGACTTGAAGATTGACGAGCAAAAATTATTGTTAATACACGTACTTAAGCAAAGTCATTGTATTTACATTCTCAATCTTCTACTTACAACTCCTACTCTGTAATTTATTACTTTCGAGTTGTAAGGTCTTGTACTTGAGTTACAAACTCTTTCTTACATTCTTTGTAAGGTCCCTTGACTAAGCTGTAAGGGTTAACTTAGCTTAGTTGTCCGTAGCTGTAAGGGTTATCTCAGCTAGGAAGTACTAGATCGAGATAAGGGAATTTACGAGTCTAAGAAAACTTGTATAGAGTTGTCTAAGGGAGCAACTCGGGTTTAGTCGAGTTCACGGTATTTTGTGGACTCAAAATAGTGGATTTGACTTCGTGCTTGGACTAGCACAGTCCGTGGTTTTCTGCCCCAGGAGGGTTTCCATGTAATCTCTAAGTGTTATCTTTCCGAGTTCATTCTAGACTCGGAACTCGTCTCTGTCTTGTTTTTGACGGAAGAGCTAAAAGTTTTCACGAAAAACTTCCCTCACCCTATTCACCCCCTCTAGGGTGACTCGAGACTCTCCCAGAGCAAACCTTCAATTGGTATCGAGCCTAGCCTTTCAAAAAGGATCTAACAATCCAAAGGTCTAAAGATCAAATGGCTTAGAACACCGGAGAGTTTGACGAAGGAAGATCTTCCAACAGGCCACCAATATTCAAAGGATCAAACTTTGGGCACTTGGAAGAAGCTTATGGAATGTTTCTTTATGGATCATGATGAAGAGGTATGGGAAATCATACAACAAGGAAACTACATTCCAATGAAGACAGATGAATTCAGAATCACTCCCAAGACAAAAGCCGAATTCACTCCAGGAGAAGTAGAGACGTTCGGGAAGAACATCAAGGCAATGAACATTCCGATGTGCGCCATTAGCTCGGAAGAATACAACCGAGTGTCTGCACTGTGATTCAGCAAAAGAAGTGTGGGACACTCTTGTCAACACTTACGAAGGCACAAGTCGGGTAAGACAAGCGAAGATCAGTCGAGTATCTTCATAAATATGAGCTTTTCAAAATGGAGCCAGAGGAGAACATTACTTAGATGTTCATTCGCTTCACTGAGATTACCAATAATCGCAAATCTTTGGGAAAGAAAATTTCCCATGAAGAAATATGCTTGGAAAATTCTCGAAGCCTACCCAAGAGATGATGGGGTCCAAAAGTAACTACCATAGAGGAGGCTCGGAATCTTGCACAGCTGAAACCGGACGAGCTGATAGGAAAACTTCTCACTCACGAAATCCACCTAGAAGAGGAGGATGCTGAGGCCAGCACAAAAAGGAATATTGCACTGAAGGCCTCGAAACCCAAGAAGAAAATCTGAGTTCCTCCGACTTAGAAGAAGATCCCATGGCGCTGATTGCAAGAGGCTTCAAGAGAATAATGAAGCACAAAAGATGGGATAAGAAGTCTAAGGAAGACTACTACAAACGAGACAAGAAGGACCGGAAAGGTAAGTATTCTTCCTCTTCTAAGCTATCTTTGACTAAGAATTCTGGTTGTTTCGAATGTGGCAGTAAAGACCACATAGTCAAAGACTGTCCAAAGAGAAAAGGGACAGAAAGAAGAAGAAAGCCACGATTGCAATGTCCGACTCGGAAGCTGAAAGAGAGTCGGACTCGGACTCGAACAATGAGGAAACTAATCCTTAAGAGGTCACTCGGAAAAGATCAAAAGGACATTGGTACTGGACGGCGGATGTTCATGACATATGTCAGGTGACCAAGGACTCTTTTACGAGCTAGAATCATACAAAGGAGGAAAAGTGACTTTTGGAGATGACAGCAAAGGCAAGATAGTGGGTATTGGCAAGATTGGAAATGGAAGCAATCTAGTGAGCCCAGTCTACCTTGTCAAAGGGCTAAAATACAATCCGCTTGGCATCTCCCAGCTATGCGACAAAGGTCGGGAGGTAAGATTTACTCAATCTAAGTGCTACATCTCGGATGAGACCACCAAAGAGGTAAAGCTCTCGGGCAAGAGATCCGGTAACACTTATATCATTCCTCTTTCGACCCAAGCCAGAACTTGTCATGCCTGAAAGCATCTCTCATTGATGAGTCTTGGCAATGGCATCGTAGATTAGGTCATATAAGCATGCATACTATTAAAAAGTTATCGGATCATGGCCTAGTCGGGGATTGCCAAGCTGTGCTTTCACTAAAGACAAAGTTTGTGAAGCATGTACAAGGGGAAACAGGTCGAGATCCTCATTCAAGTCTCTCAAGACTGTTTCGACATCAAAGGTGCTTGAGCTGCTAAATATGGATCTATGTGGTGAAATTCCAGTTAAGAGCCTCGAGAGGTAAATCCTACATTCTTGTCATTATTGATGACTTTTTGAGATTTACCTGAGTGTGTTTTCTCAAGCATAAAAATGAAGCATTCAAGGGGTTCGAGCAAACTTTGTAGAAAGATTAAAGTTGAGTCTCGGACTCAGATTCAAAGGATTCGAACCGACCATGGAAGGGAGTTCGACTACTCGAAATTCTCGAGTTACGCAATCAGAATGGAATCTCTCACAACTTCTCAGCACTAAGAACTCCTCAACGAGAATGGAGTTGTAGAGAAAGAACAGAACCCTTGAAGAGATAACTAGGACTATGATGATCGAACATGATCTTCCCTACTATTTACAGGCTGAGGCAATCAACACCGCAAACTATACGCTGAATAGATGCCTCATCGGACCAATTTTGAAGAAAACACCCTACGAGCTCTACAAAGGGAAGAAGCCAAACATCTCATACTTTAAGCCCTTTGGATGCAAGTGTTTTGTTCACAATAATGGTAAGGATCACTGACCAAGTTTGATGCTAGGTCGGATGAAGGTATTTTTACGGGTTACTCCTTACATAGTAAAGCTTATCGTGTCTTTAACAAAAAAACTAACAAAGTGGAAGAAAGCATCCACGTAGTGTTTGATGAGCTTGAACAGGAGAAGCCAAGTGAGTCGTCATACTCGGAAGCGAAGCTCGGTAGAGATGATGACGAGCCGAGCCTACAAAGACTCGGACTCAACCTGCTCAAAATGAGGTCACTCGAACGAAGTGACTCGAGAATGAGGCAACTCAAGAGCTCACTCAAAACGAACAAGCCAATGAAGAAGATCACTCGGAACAAGCTACGAAGATCAAGCGGCTCAGCCCACAAATCTCGTGAATCGGAGAAGCTGGTAAAACATTCAAATTTACTTCAAGTCATCCCCAAGAAAACATAATTTCGGATATCAATAGTGGGGTAAGAACTCGTTCCTCTCTACATAATCTATGTGCATTCACTACATTCATTTCATTAAACGAACCCAAAATGCACTAGAGGCCCTTAATGAACCTAAATGGGTAGAGGCCATGCAAGAGGAACTCAATCAATTCGAAAGAAACTAAGTCCGGACTCGACCAACCGACCTTCGACCACCCGAGTTATAGGAACCAAATGGGTTTTCGAGGAACAAAGCTGGATGAGGGTGGAGTGGTAGTCGAAACAAGGCTAGACTTGTGGCTCGAGGTTACAATCAAGAAGAAGGAATTGATTGTGGGAAAACCTTTGCACTCGTTGCCCGAATTGAAGCCATTAGAATTCTGTTAGCATTTGCATCTAGCATGCATATTAAATTATATCAAATGGATGTTAAGTGTGCATTTCTCAATGGTTTTATTGAAGAAGAAGTCTATGTCGAGCAGACCTCCTGGTTTTGAAAACTTAGAATTTCCAAATCATGTTTTCAAACTCCAAAAGGCTCTCTTGGTCTTAAACAAACACCTCGAGCTTGGTATGAAAGACTGAGTAGCTTCTTGGTTCAAAATGATTTTAAAAGAGGTCGGATCGACAAGACTCTCTTCATAAAGACCAAGGGAAAGATTTCCTTATTGTTCAAATCTATGTTGATGATATTATTTTCGGTGCTACTAATGAGTTTACGTGCCGAGAATTTTCCGAGTTGATGAGTCAAGAATTCCAAATGAGTATGATGGGAGAACTCGGCTTCTTCCTTGGGCTACAAATCAAACAAGACAAGGATGGGATCTTTGTCCATCAATCAAAGTACACCAAGGAACTACTGAAGAAATACAAACTCCAAGATGCAAAACATGCATCTACTCCCATGAGCATACTGTATAAAACTTGACTCGGACGAGAAAGGTAAAGCAATAGATCGAAACTTTATCGAGGTATGATTGGATCTTTGCTATATCTTACTTCCAGCGAGCCGGATATAATGTTCGAGTGTTTGCCTATGCGCAAGATTTCAAGCTAACCCAAAAGAATCACATCTCATCTGCGGTGAAAAAAATATTCGAGATATCTTGCGAGGCACTCGGAATTTAGGTCTATGGTATTCCGGAGACTCGGAAGCGACTCTTACTTGGATACTCGGACGCGGACTACGCGGGATACAAAGTTGATCGAAAGAGCACATTTGGAGCTTGCCAATTTTGGGTCAATCCCTAATATCTTGGCACTCAAAGAAGCAAAACTCGGTAGCTCTATCAACTGCTGAAGTTGAATATATTGCAGTTTGGAGCTTGTTGCGCTCAGATTCTATGGATAAAGCAACACTTGAAGAATCTTGGACTATCATTCAAAACAGTACCAATCAAGTGTGACAACCAAAGCGCAATTAGCATCACCAAGAACCCTGTCCAGCGCTCGAAAACAAAGCATATCGATGTCGAGATATCACTTCCTACGCGATCACTCGGAAAAAGGTGATATTAAACTTGAGTTCATTCCTACTAATCTTCAATTAGTCGATATCTTTACTAAGCCTCTTGGTGAAGATCGGTTTTGTTTTATTCGGAATGAGCTTGGTATGTTAAACGCTTAATTATACTCTATCCATTGCATAATTCCGTGTTATGTGTTTTTCACTTTTAATAACCATTAGCTCGGTTGATTCGGTGATACGGGGCTGGTAGTTATTTCATGTTTCGAGTCACTCGAAACCAATCTAAGTCAAATTCGGACGTAGAGAAACTTGGACTTTAAATTTTCGAAACTATCTCTAGAACAGTGGAGAGTTTCGGATCATATTTTCAAAATCTTTCTCTCTCTCTCTCTGCGTTGTGATCGGATATTAGTCGTGGATTTCTAACCGCTGAAATCTTAACCGTTGAAGAAAACCGTCACACCGATCTTCGGTGGCTGATAGACAAGCCGAGTCGGAACGGAGTTATACTTAAGGGATAGTTGACGGGGTTCTATTTTTTTATAAATAGCGCCTATTCATCTTTGTCTCGGTATTCTTCATTCCATCTCTCTCAAACAAAACTTTTCGCGGAAGATTTCTACGTGAGCAGTCATCCTTGAACTTCGCAAGCGTCGAAGAAGCCATCTCTTGTAAGTTTCGATTTGCTCTCATCTTTTTCTTCTACACCTTTTTCGTTTCTTCTCTTCTACCTCTCCTTCTCTTTCCTACTCGAAAGTTTCATCTTTCCTTCCTTCTCTCAAAATGCCTAAAAGAAGTAACCATCCCGACTTCCAGGTCTCCTCCTCTTCTAAAAGCCTCGCACCAAAACGTCGAAAGCTCAACCCCTTCCAAACCCATTGTCACCCAGGCACCTTGGGCTGGACGACAAGTTCTTTCCTACAACCAAATTTTCTTGGTTGGCTCACATTCAAACCACCGAAGCATATAACTTCATGTGCTTTAGCGAGTTCATCTATCCCGAACTCGTTTACGAGTTCTACACTCACCTTACCCACTCAGAAAATGTTCTAACCTCCGGGGTTCAAAACATAAGCTGTTCGAATCAACACCTCTCTCCTCCATCGCTTGTTCAAGGTCTCCTCTCTCTTCTTGAACAGCAACCCCATTCCTTTCACTTGAAGTCGCCGACGACTTCTTTGAAAAATACGCCAAAGAGTTCCCTGAGTCCCGGAAAAACTTTTCAGTGACTCGGTTGAAGTCGAAGCTCGCCTTACAGTGCTTTCTGCTGATGAGAACCTTTTTCTCACAGCATTCCAGACAAGGAGAACCCTAACTCCAAGCATCTCAAAGCTCTCTTTGACATTCTTGAGCGCTACGAAGTAGACCTCTTCCCCTCCATCATTGAAGCAAATGGCCGCTATGCCGGCTCGACTTCGATCTAAAAGAACACCTCCCTTCCTTTCGATGCTCTTCTCACCCTTGTCTCAAACAATTCCAAGTTCCTCTCCCCTTAGACCCAAACGTCGTATGCGAGGCTGCCGTTGTTGTCGGCAAAAAGGAACTGCGAGGGTACGGATACCGGAAGCCGACCACGGTGTGCGGTTCATAACTCGAAGCGAGGCCTCCCTCTTCGCCTCGGACTCGGAAATCAACCCCTCTCTCTCTTCCCTCTCCACCCGGTAGTGCTTCCACCTCCGGTGCCTCCAAAACTCTCTCTGCTCTCTTGTCCTCCATTTTTATGGACAAGATCGGCTCCGTGTCCTCCGATTTCGAGAGACATGCTCCGGTCTTTCAAACTTGTTCTCTAAAATCGACCATCAACCAAAAGGCCGGTCAATCCCAAATCCGAGAGCAGCGAGTCTCTAGTTCTTGAGATGAGGAAGCTGGTAAAGGAGCAGAAGGAGCTGGTCGAGCTCCTCGGAGAGAGAAGGTCCAAGGCGGCTCAAGACCATGGAGACTCGAGACACATCGAAGCGTCTTCGAGCCCGGGTCCGACCTCCTCGGACAGCGGGGATGAAGAAGAAGAAGGCTGCAGATGCGAAGCGGCAGACGCCGAGGAGCCTCCCGGTGAGGCGAGTCCATCCGGGCAAGGGGAGGAACACCACGAAGAAGCGGTGGGAGCTGCCGAGGGTCGGCCTGCTCCTCAAGCTCAAATTGCTTGTACTCGGCTCGGACGGCGATGCAGGTGGGCCGGACGACCTAGCTACTCTAGCGGGTCGAGACAGAGCAGCCCCCTCCGGCTGCGAGGTTCCAAGGGAAGAACCCCTCGATCCACTCACTCCGGGTCGGCCACTCGGAGCCGAGCCCCGACGATCATACCGGTTTTCCCTCCGCCGCGTTAAAGCACATCGTCGAGATCATATCGGCGCCGGCGAACCTCCACTCCCTCCGCCTCCACTCGAAATCCTTTTCTCCCTCGTAGGTGCCATGCACCGAGTCACAATTCCTCGGTCTGCCGGATTCTTCTTTACGAGAGATTTCTATTTCTTTTGTCCGGACATCTAAGTTGCACTATTTGTTCTTTTCTTCCCTTCTTTTTGTTGTTTTTCTTTGAAAGGCAAGGGGGAGAAATAGAGTTAGAAAACTTGTTGTCTTATTTAGGGGAGTTTTCCCTTTTAATCCTTGTAATTTCGATTGAGTTCAATGAATTAATGCTTTCTCTTACATGATTTTTGTGTGTATAATCTTTACGAGTCTACATTATTTCATTGCTAAGCATTTTTACTTTATGCTCGACTATATACCTCTTGCTCCGATACATCGAGAATTCTTTACTCAACTTTCCTCATGAGCAACTACTCGGAGTCGATTTTTTTCACTAACAAAGTTTACGTCTAAGAATGGAATGCCTTTCATCAAAAGGGGAGATTGAAGACTCGGACACTTCTTAACGCATTTCGAGTTGCATTAAATGAATCGGGTATAACCATCTCATACTTATAGAGTTTTGATTCCAAGGCATTCTCCGTATCTCGAAACTTCTTTGAGTAAAATGGTATCTTCTCTAAGTGATACAGCTTTTATTTCTTATATTTCTTGCTTATCCGTAAGTGACTTAGAAAACTGGTTCTCCGTTCGAGTTCCTCATCACTCGGATTTATCGCAGATTGAATAGACTAGTATTTCGCCTTTTCTCACTCGGAATCCGACTTACGGTTATAAGTTCTATTTTATTATAGTCGGTATTTCTAGTCTGTTTCATGCTTAGTCTATATCAAGTTACTTCACTCGATATTCTTTACTTGAACTTGATTCTTCGCTTAGACTAAGTTAGATGGAGTTCGAGTATCATGGATATTGGACTCGGAAAATTCCATTTCGTTTCGACTCGGATAATCGGTTGTTTAATTATCTTAATAATTTTATTATTTGTGTCTAATCTTAGACCAAAGTATTTTATACTTTGAGAACCAAAATTGATTTACTTTTGTAGGTTATTCAAACGAGGATACACCTTTTTAAACCACAAAAGTAACCGGCTTTAGAATGTCAAATCACCAGCGAGACATGGCTTTTCACCTTCTCTGCTCCGAGTCCCGGAAGATTGTGTCGAGCATGTCTGTTTCCAAATCTGGAAAAGCTGGAACGCCAAGCTTAACGGTGGTTTCCACCTTACCTTTCAAGACACCGCCGGTGGTTTTGGGACTTCCAAGAGAGTTAAACCGTTGTCCAACGTTCATATCACAACGGATTTTTTCGAGTGACTCGGAAAGCTTTTGTCAACGGTCACAAAGAACTCTCGGTCAGCGAGATGAAGATAACGGCTACTCTGCCTGGTTATCTATAAATAGAAGCCACTTCACAAGACTTGAAGATTGACGAGCCAAAATTATTGTTAATACACGTACTTGAGCAAAGTCATTGTATTTACATTCTCAATCTTCTACTTACAACTCCTACTCTGTAATTTATTACTTTCGAGTTGTAAGGTCTTGTACTTGAGTTACAAACTCTTTCTTACATTCTTTGTAAGGTCCCTTGACTAAGTCGTAAGGGTTAACTTAGCTTAGTTGTCCCTAGCTGTAAGGGTTATCTCAGCTAGGAAGTACTAGATCAAATAAGGGAATTTACGAGTTTAGGAAAACTTGTATAGAGTTGTCTAAGGGAGCAACTCGGGTTTAGTCAGTTCACGGTATTTTGTGGACTCAAAATAGTGGATTTGACTTCGTGCTTGGACTAGCACAGTCCAGTGGTTTTCTGCCCTGGAGGGTTTCCAAGTAACCTCTAAGTGTTATCTTTCCGAGTTCATTCTAGACTCGGAACCTCGTCTCTGTCTTGTTTTTGACGAGAAGAGCTAAAAGTTTTCACGAAAAACTTCCCTCACCCTATTCACCCCCTCTAGGGTGACTTAGACTCTCCCAGAGCAAACCTTCACTAAACATGATATCTAGTCTATTAGATGTGAGATAAAGTAGAGATCCAATCATAGCTCCGTAGAGTTTCGATCTACGACTTTCCCTTTCTCATCTAAGTCCTGTTTCACACTAATACTCATAGGTGTTGATGCATGCTTCACATCTTGTAACTTGTATTTGTTCAATAACTCCTTGGTGTTTTTAGATTGATGGACATAGATTTCATCCTTTTCTTGTTTTATTTACGAGACCAAGAAAGAAATTAAGTTCTCCCATCATACTCATTTGGAGCTAGCTGTCTCATCAACTCGGAAAACTCTTGACATAGAGTTTCATTAGTAGCTCTAAAAATAATATCAACATAGATCCGAATGATAAGAAAATCATTCCTCTTGGTTTTGTGAAAAGAGTTTTGTTAATCTGGCCTCTTTTGAAATCATTTTCAACCAAGAAACTGTTTAGTCTTTCATACCAAGCTCCGGAAGCTTGTTTAGGACCATATAAAGCCTTTTGTAATTTGAAAACACGATTTGCAAATTATGAGTTTTCAAATCCAGGGGGTTGCTTAACATAGACTTCTTCTTGAATGAAACCATTAAGAAATGTACATTTGACATCCATTTGGTAAAGCTTAATGTTCATGCTAACTACAAATGCTAAGAGAATTCCGATTGCCCTAATCCTAGCAACAGGTGCAAAGGTTTCCTACAATCAATTTCCTCTTCTTGGTTATACCCCTGAGCAACTAATCTGGCCTTATTTCTAACTACCAACCCTTCCTCATCCAGTTTGTTCTTGAAAACCCATTTGGTTCCTATTATTGGGTGGTTAGAAGGTTGTTTGGTTAGAGTCCAGACTTGGTTTCTATCAAATTGATTTAGCTCTTTTTGCATGGCCTATACCCATTCGAGGTTCGATTAAGGCTTTTAGTGCCTTTTTGGTTTTGTTAATGATATGAATATAAAAAATGCCCCTAGTGAAGGTTTGCTCTTGGAGAGACTAAGTGACCCCGAGGGGGTGAATAGGGTGATGGAAGATTTTAAGAAAAATCAAACTCTTTTTCACAAAACGAACGTAAATAGATTCTAAGTCTAGATTGGACTCGGAACGTTAGACACTTAGAGATACGTGGAAATAGATTCCAAGCACCAAGTCAAATCCATTAATTGAATCCTCAATTACAAAGGATCGACTCTAACCAGAATTTGTCCCTTAGACAATTCCTTTACAAGTTTTTCCTAGACTCGAAGTTCCCTTATCCGATCTAGTACTTCCGACTTAGTTAACCCTTACGATCAGGTACAACCGAGTTGTTAGCCCTTACAGCTCGGTCAAGGGACTTAAAGAAAGTAAGAAAAGAATGTAAGTGACTACAAGACTTTCTTTACAACTCGGAGAGTAAGAAATACAAAGTTGGAGTTGTAAAAATTAGAAGATTGAGGAAGAGTTGAATATGGTTTGTTCCAACAATGTGTTCAGCAATCTTCAAGTCTTGTGAAGTGGCTTCTATTTATAAGCACCCAAGCAGAATGACCATTGTGACTCGTTACGGACTGCTAGGCTTCATTAGCCATTGTAATGGCTAGTCCGAGTCGCTCGAAAAGATCCGTTGAAATGTGAACGTTGGGCAACGGTTCTTGGCTCTAAAAGTAGTCCAACCCTGTAGTGGTGAGTGAAATCTAAGGTGGAAACACCGTTAGACTCAAAGTTGTAGTTTTCTAGTTTTGGAAACAAACAACCTTGACATGGTGTTTGAACCATGTCCGAAATGGTTAATCTCTGTCTGCTGGTGTTTAATGGCTAGAAACCGGTTGCTTTTGTATTTCAAAAATATATTAGGCCTGTTTACACAGCCTACAAAAGTATATCAAAGTGGTACTCAAAGTATAAAAATACTTTGGTCCAAGATTAGGCATAGATAATAATTAAATAAAAGCAATTAAACACTTAATTATCTTCTGCCGAAAAGAGTGGAATTTTCCGAGTCTAATATCCATTAGGTTCGGATTCTATCTTGAGTCAATCCTTAAAGATGATCAAGTTAGAGAGAATAAAATATGAGGATACATAAACTTGATCAAGCAACCCTGTTTTGGAACGGTTCTTGGCTCTAAAAGTAGTCCAACCCTGTAGTGGTGAGTGAAATCTAAGGTGGAAACACCGTTAGACTCAAAGTTGTAGTTTTCCAGTTTTGGAAACAAACAACCTTGACATGGTGTTTGAACCATGTCCGGAAATGGTTAATCTCTGTCTCGTTGGTGTTTAATGGCTAGAAACCGGTTGCTTTTGTATTTCAAAAATATATTAGGCCTGTTTACACAGCCTACAAAAGTATATCAAAGTGGTACTCAAAGTATAAAAATACTTTGGTCCAAGATTAGGCATAGATAATAATTAAATAAAAGCAATTAAACACTTAATTATCTTCTGCAGAAAAGAGTGGAATTTTCTGAGTCTAATATACATTAGGTTCAGATTCTATCTTGAGTCAATCCTTAAAGATGATCAAGTTAGAGAGAATAAAATATGAGGATACATAAACTTGATCAAGCAAATAATTCTCCATAAACAAACTGACTTAGAACATAGAAATTAACGTTGTAATTCATTTCTACTTGAAACATGAAGTCGGTGCTCGGAATAAAAGTGTTAGAGAAATTATTTACTCATGCGATAGTTCCGAGTGATGTCCGAGTAGGTCGAAACATAGTTCGGAGAGATATGCAAGTAACGTGGTTTCTAACTGGGTCGAACGGAATGAAAACTTAGATAATTGTTTCTATGAAGCTTAAAATGGCTTAGAATCAAAACCCAAGAAGATAGAAAGTTATACTTGAGTCTTCAATCTCCCCCTTTTGATGAAATGCATTCCATACTTAAGTTAGAAACTTGTCAGTTCAAAGAGTTAAGTTTTCATAATGGATTGATCAAAGTAAAAGAGAATCTCAATCATAATAAGAGATATTTAAAAATTCAGCTTAGATCAAAACATAACTCAGAAACCAATGTGCTTAGAAATAGATATTTCATTAATTGGAAGAAACATATGTACAAACGTAAGATAAACATAAGGAAAAGTAAACTCAAAAAATATCAAAGGGAAACTCCCAGTAAACCAAACATCTAATTTTTCTATCTTTTCTCTCCCCTATGCATTTTAGCAAAAATAACAAAAGGAGGAAGGAAAGAGCAAGTACAAAAGATGTTGGACAAAAAATAAAATATGAGTTTGAAAGATCAAGATGGAGGAGCATTATGTCTTGAAGAACGTGTTGTGTGCCGACACCTATAAGCTTGTGTTGAAATAGCTGGGCAAGGAGGCTGTAGAATTAGTACATTAGGAAGTGGAGAAATCCTGGTTGTATGAACCAAAGGCATATCTTCCTCTTCATCTTCCTCTTTTCAAAGACGAAGCTGATTGGGGTTCTTAGGCAAGGGCTTTAGATTGACCAGCTTCACCGGCCTCTTCGAGGCACTCGAGTGTGATCTAAGGAGATCACCTCATGTTCTCTGTTTCCTTGGTCCTCAGGCTGACCAACTTCTTCCTCTTGTGCTGCTTCTTTTTCTCTAGCAATTCCTTATTCTACTTCTTCGCTTCTACTTCGCTTCCTCTTTAGCTTCGCTGATTTGGACTTAGAAGGGCTGGAAGACTCCTCAGAAGTTTTAGAGGATTCCGAGTCCTCAGCTGCCTTAGACCTGTGTTCTTGGAGGCGTATGATCTATTCTCATTATTCCTTATGACCTCCTTGAGCTCGGAAATCAGCTCTTAGTTCTCTCCGAGCCGAGACCGTGTTTGTTTCTACATCAAAAGTAGGGTTGTGATGAAGCCCTTGAAAGACTGCAGAGTTGATTGCAACTCTTTAGCTAGAGAGGAAAACTTGTTGGCTATTTGTGCAAGTAGCTCAACGAAGGAATAGGCTGAGAAGTAGAGGGTCCAGCAGGTAGTAGTGGTACCTCCGGAGTTGTCTAAGTCCGAGGTGGTGGAGGACGCGGTGGTAACTTAGACGCATGAATCCAAACACCATGGTTAACTTCCTAGTATCCTAGACCCACAATCTCGGTTCCGCCAAGACAAACGGCGAGCTCCAACCACTCGTTTGGGTTAGAGGGAAGAGGGACCTAAAGCTGTTTGAAAATGGCGGTCGAAGTGCCCCAAAAGGATATGGACATGACTTCTTAGATCTAGCAGGTGTGATGGCTATCCGCTCAAGAATAAAAGGAAAGAGGTCTACTTCGTAGGCCTCAAGAATATCATAGAGAACTTTGGAGTTGGGGTTCTCTTTGCAAGAGTGATGAGAGAAGAAAGTTCTCATCGGAATAAAACAAGGAAGCCTAGCTTCGACTTCATTTGAGTCACGAGAAAATTCTTTCCGGACTCGGGAACCTCTTTAGCATATTTTTCACGGAATTCGTCAATGACTTCATTGAATGGAACGGGATTAGAGTTGAGAAAGAGGGCCTTCACGTTAAAAGTGTGTGAAGTAAGCAAATATTGATGCAAACAGTCCTACCTTGGACCGGAGAGGTAATGACGCCTTACGAGGCGGTTATGTGAGCATAGAACTCGGACACTAGGTCCGGGTAAATGTACTCACGAAGCAAAGGTATGAATACACTCCTATTTTGAGGATGTGCTTCAACTAAGAAAAAGAAGTTTTAAGGAAAAACTTGTCATCCAGGATAAAGTGTTGGGCGACAAAGTTCTTTGGTGGATTTGAGGCGGGCTCTTTGCCTTTTCCTTGTGAAACCTCAAGCCGAGTAAACTTTGTTTTGGCCTTCTTAGTGGCCGAACCTCCTTCTTGAGCAATTCGTCTCTTATCCGTGTTTGTAGAGAGATTAGAGAGTGATTGAGAGAAGAGAGAGAGAGTAGAGAACAGAGAGACTTGAGAATCAAAGAGAGAACACGAGTGAGCAAGAGAGAGTTTGAGAGCGAAGAGAGAAAGAGTGCGAGCAATAAGTTGGTAAAATGAAGAAAAGAACATGAAGTAGTGTTATTTATAGCACGAAAAGGCTTCCAACCGACTTTCGACTCGAATACCAAGCAACAGTTCTCATACTATTGAGTCGCTCCGCACGATAACGGTTAGTTTCTCCAACAACCTTCTTCCAACGGCTAGTTATACTGACTGTTCATGTGACAAAGAGAGAAAGAGAGAGAGAGAGAGAGAGAGAGAGAGAGAGAGAGAGAGAGAGAGAGAGAGAGAGAGAGAGAGAGAGAAAGAGAGAGAGTTTTCGAAAACATTTCTAGGATTCTTTATTTATCTAGAGATGACCTTAGAATTTTTGTGTCCATTTTGCTCATAATCCGAGTCCGACTCGAGTAAAGTGTCCGAGTGACTTAGAACACTCGGAAAATCTATAACGCATAGCTCGGTCTCATTCCGAGTCAACCGATCCATTTGTTATCTACTCAAAGCATATAACATCAATCAAAAGAATAATTCATGTAATAACTTAGATAATCATGCATTTAGCATGCCAAGCTCATTTCTAATAAAGAAAAATTGATCTTCACTTAAAGGCTTAGTGAAAATATCAGCTAATTGAAATTTTGTATGAATAAACTCAAGTTCAATATCACCTTTCTTATAATGGTCTCTCGGAAAATGATACCGACCTTAATATACTTTGTCTTTAAGTGTTGAACTGGATTCTTAGTGATGCTGATTGTACTCGATTATCACACTTGATTGGGATAGATGTGATTGATAATCCAATATCCTTCAAGTGTTACTTGATCTAGAGAATCTCAGCACAACAAGCTCCGAGTAGCAATGTACTCAGCCTCGGCAGTTGATAAAGCAATTGAGCTCGCTTCTTTGAGTGCCAGGAGATAAGGGATTGACCCAGAAATTGGCATGCTCTTGATGTGCTCTTTCTATCAATCTTGTATCTAGCATAGTCAACATCCGAGTATCTAGTGAGAGTCATTTCGAGTCCTTTGAAAACCATAGACCAAGATTCCGAGTCCTTACAAGATACCCGAAAATTCTCTTCACCATAGTGAGATGTGATTCCTTAGGCTTAGCTTAAAATCTTGCACAAAGGTAGACAGTAGACATGATATCTAGCCTACTAGATGTGAGATAGAGTAGAGATCCAATCATACCTCCATAGAGTTTCGATCTACGACTTTACCTTTCTCATTTGAGTCCAGTTTCAGATCGCTACTCATAGGTGTTGCTTGCATGCTTCGCATCTTGTAGCTCTGTATTTCTTCAATAACTCCTTGGTGTACTTAGATTGACGAACATAGATGTCATCCTAATCTTACTTGATTTGCAGTCCAAGGAAGAAATTGAGTTCTCCTTTCATACTCATTTGGAATTCCTGTCTCATTAACTCAAAAACTCTTAGCATAGGGTTTCATTAGTTGCTCCAAAGATAATATCATCAACATATATCTTAACGATAAGAAAATCATTCCCCTTGGTTTTTGTGAAAAGAGTTTATTCAATTTGACCTCTTTGAAATCATTTTCAACCATGAAATTGCTTAATCTTTCATACCAAGATTTGCGAGCTTGTTTAAGACCATATAAAGCCTTCGCAACTTGAAAATATGATTTGGAAATTATGAGTTTTCAAATCCAGGGGTTGCTCAACATAAACTTCTTCTTGGATAAAACCATTGAGAAAAGCATATTTGACATCCATTTGATAAAAGCTTGATGTTCATGATAGATGCAAATGCTAAGAGAATTCTAATTGCCTCAATTTTAGCAACAGGTACAAAGGTTTCCCCACAATCAATTCCCTCTTCTTGGTTGTATCCTCGAGCAACTAGTCTAACCTTATTTCTAACTACCAACCCTTCCTCATCCATTTTGTTCTTGATGACCTATTTGGTTCCTATTGCTTGGGTAGTCAAAAGGTCATTTGGTCAAAGTCCGGACTTGGTTCCTTTCAAATTAATTTAGCTCTTCTTGCATGGCTTTTACCCATTCAAGCTCATTTAAGGCTTCTAATGCATTTTTGGGTTCCGTTAATGATATGAATGTAGAAAATACACATAGATTTTGCAAAGAAGAATGAGTTTTGACCCCACTATTGATATCGGAAAGTATGTTCTCAGGTGGGTAACTAAATACATATTTGAAAGCTCCACATGCCCTTGATTTACCAAGTTTGTTGATTGAACATGCTTATCTTCAGTTGGTTGCTCTTGCTGAGTTTCCGTATTAGCTTGTTCTTCAACATTCCGAGCTAGCTCTTGAACTTGTTCATTTTGAGTCACGATGAGTCCGAGTTGGCTCATTATGAGTTTCCTCATTCTAAGTTGCCTTAGTTCTTCTATTTTAACTCTTTCCGAGCTCAACTTCGATAATGTCATCTTCATCTTTATTAAGCTTGAGATCCGAGAAGGTGGATTCACTTATCCTACCAAGATCAATCTCATAAGAGATAACATGGATACTCTCTTCCATTTTGTTAGTTCTTTTGTTAAACACTCGATAAGCTTTACTATGAGATGAGTAACCCGGAAATATACCTTCATCCGATCTAGCAGCAAAATTAGTCGGATGATCTTCACCATTGTTGTGCACAAAGCACTTATATCCGAATAGTTTGAAGTAGGAGATGTTTGGCTTCTTTCCCTTGTACAGCTCATAGGGTGTCTTCTTTACGATGGGTCCGACGAGGCATGACAACTCAGGTATGACTGACTAACCCCTTGAATGTGTTTTGATTTCATGCATTTATCTAAATTTAGGATAAAGCAAGAAGCATCCTAAAAGAAATTCATTCATCATTTCAATATGACTTATTCTTGATCGAACTCGGACTTAAGCATATGAAGATTATCCGACTAAGTCCGACCCACTAAGTCGGACTCAAACTCAAAAAGTAGAATCTAAGTTAGTTATCACAGACTGAGTAAGTCCGACCCACTCGGATCCGACCCACTCAAAACTCGATTCTAACCCACTAAGTCGGACTCGGACATTGACATTTAGTTTGCCTACGCAATTATTTGTTTAATCATACGTAATTGTAAAATGTCTATATAACTCATGTGCCCATTAAGATTGAATGATTTATTTATGAATTTTGGCATATCCGGAATCCGAGTATATTGAATATTAGACTTGAAATATTCCAAATTAATAGATTAAGGTTATTAGTCATTGAATGCTTTATTTAGACTAATCCTTATCTAATTATGAACCAAAGTATATTTATACTTTGAGAACCACTCGTGCTTAATGTTTTTGCAGGTTTTTCTAATGTCAATTATCTGAAGAAAAAGCAAAAACAAAAGGCTTCTAACCGTTAAAGCACTGCCGAGAGAAAAGTTGGAATTTCTAGAAAAGCTCGGAACTTACTCGTCAGCTCTGTCTATTACTATTTTGGGTAATATTTTATTTCGAGTCTAACGGTCTTTTCGTTCGCTTTTTCGGTTTACAAAAGTTGGAAAAAGAGTTGTTGGAATCTAGGACCAAGGCACAATGGCTATTTCTAGGTGGTCCTTCCGAGTGACTCGGATCATCCGTTAAAATGGCTAGTTGACTCGGACGGCTTCAACAGAAAGATGTTGGACGCTCAACGGCTATCTGTTCAAGGCGGATTATTTATAGAAGCCTTAGCACAAGATTTCAACCGACGAATGGAAGAAAAAGAGAGACCATAGTGAACATCTTCTCTAGCATACAACTCCCAAATTGTAATTTTAATATTCCGAGTTGTATTCTTCCGAGTCGATTGTATTTAGCGGTGGCAAAAATTCGGGTTTGGGTCTTATCGGGTTCGGTCAATTCGGACGCACTTTCCTAACCCGGACCCTAACCTGGATGTCCGAACCCGATTGTCCATTTGACCAAATTTGTTATCCGAGTAATTTAGCAGATTTTAAGTGTGTTTCATATTTTTGTGCCGCAAACTAGTTGATAGAGAAGCTATATCGTACAAATACACAACCAAACACGATTATTGTGGTAGAAAAATATTGTAGACAAAAACCAACAACCACAAGGTGATTTACAACACTACAAATTGTAAAATCGAAAAAATTACGAATTCATAAAGCTTTAAAATTACGGATCTAAACTCGAACGATGTCTCTTGCCTAAATTGCCTCCATGAGTCCACCGTTGAGGATGGATTTCTCGGTTCTCACTACCTGAATTGCCTCCACAAGTCCACCATTGTCACCTTTCTTGGTTCACACCGCCATGAATTTGGATGAATTACAACGAATCCACCATTAGAGAAGAGAGAGAGGGAGAGAGAGAGAGAAACAGGCACGCCATTGAGGAGAGAGAGGAAGGGAAGCGGAGGAAGAATGAAGGGAGAGTACGCGAAGGAGACCGTATGGGCGCCGTCGAGGAGAGAGAAAGGCAAGGGGAGGAAGAGAGAGAGAAAGCGAGGAGAGTCAATGAAAGAAGTTAGGGTTTTTGCTTTTATAGTTCCAAAACCCTATCATCTAACCATTCGGCCGAGAACCCGAAGCCCAAACCCCTCATTGACTTATCAAATCAGCCCGAAGCGTAGAAGCCCGGAGCCGAGAAAGTAGGAAGAGTAAACGAAAATTCGGGTTCGGACATGTCCGAATTTGTCCGGACCGAATTTTTAATAAAATTCGGACAACCCGAATTTTTGACGATAAACCCGAACCCGAACCCGATTTCACATTCGGACACGTCCGGATGTCCGAATTTTAAATTCGGACAAAAATTGTTGACCGGACTTCGGTTTTATTCGGGTCGGACAAATTCGGATATTCGGGTCGGACACATTTTTGCCAGCGCTAGTTGTATTGCAATTCTTACTACTCTTCTATTCTTTCTTTCCGACAAAGTTGTAAAGGTTACCTCAACTCAGCTTGTCCCAAATTGTAAAGGTTACCTCAGTTTGGAAGTACCAGGTTAGATAAGGGAACTTCTAACCTTGGGAAAAATTGGAGGATCCCGAGTTGATAAGGTAATTTCAACTTGGAAGTACTAGGTCGAGTTAGATAAGGTAAATTCTAAGCCCGGGAAAATTGTAATAGATTTGTTTGGGAACAAATCTGGGTAGTCATGTTCTTTGTAATTGAGGATTCAATTAGTGGATTTGACTTGGTGTCCGGATTGACATTGTCCATGGTTTTCTCGCCCTAGGAGGGTTTCCACATATATATGAGTTTACACTTTTCCGAGTCCAATCTAGACTTAGAATTTGCTTCTTAATCAGCTTACGTGCAAAAAGAGTTTGATTTTCTCAAAAATCTTCCATCACCCTATTCACCCCCTCGAGGGTGACTTAACTTCTCTAAGAACAAGCCTTCAAGTCATCTCGTTGAGTGTATCGTTTGTCTGTGTTGACTACCTAAACTAAAGAATAGTAAGGTAAATCATTTTCAATCATCATGGTCCTTCCTATTTCATCAAGAGTCATGTTCTTTCTGTCCACTACTCCATTCTATTGAGGAGTTCTCGGTGCGAGAGAAGTTGTAGGAGATGTCATTCTTGTCACATAAATCAGTAAATTCCGAGTAATCGAACTCCCTTCTATGGTCGGTTCGAATCCTTCGGTTTGAGTTTGAGACTCCACTTGAATTTTCTTGCAAATCTTAGTGAACTCTTTGAAGGTTTCATTCTTGTTCTTCATAGAACACACCTAGGTAAATCGTGAATAATCATCAACAATGACAAGCACATAAGATTTACCTCCTAAGCTTTTAACAGGAATTTCACCACACAAATCCATATGAACTAATTCAAGCACTTTGGATGTAGACACAATTTTGAGTGGTTTAAAAGATGACCTGTCTTGCTTCCCTTTTGTGCATGCTTCAAAGATTTTATCTTTCTTAAATGCACGGTTAAGTAAACACCTAACCAATCCATGAGATGCAAGTTTCTTGATAGTATGCATACTAATATGACCTAGTCTATGATGCCATGTCCATGAATCATCATTCAAAGATGCTTTTAAGCAAGACAATTTCGACTAGAATCTGAATGAGGGATAGTCTAAGTGTTATCTCGACCTCGGATCCGAGAGCTTTGTCTCTTTATTGACTACATCGAAACGTAACAGTTGGTCCGAGTGAACCTTACCTCTTGGCCTTTGTTACAGAGCTGAGAAATGCTAAGGAGATTGTACTTAAACCCTTTGACAAGGTAGACTAGGCTGACTAAGTTGTTTCCTTGACCAATTTTGTCAATCCTAACTATATTGCCCTTGCTATTATCTCCAAATATGACTTTGCCTCCCTTCGGATCTTTTAACTCGAGAAGAGTCTTGAATCTCCAAACATATGGCGTGAGCAGCTGACTGTCTAAATACTAGTGACCCTTCCATTTCTGAATCACTTATAAGACAGAAACAAACTAACCCTTCTCACTTCCTCTTACAAACCCAATAACTCGCCTTTACTGTGGTTTTCTCCGAGGGAGAGCACATTTGGGAACCCGGATTTGAATAATTTTGGGTTTGGTCCGATTCTTAGTCTACTTTCTAGAAATCTTAGTTTGTATCTCTTTTCTTTGAAAACCCTTTCTTTTGTGAACAGATGGAGAAGGCTTTTTCATGTAAACTAGTATGGGCTCAGTCCTCTTTTCATTTATATGAATGGGATCATGCTCAGCCTTCCCGAACTTCACAATTCTGGAATCATTTTTGAAAAGACTTGAATAGGAAGTAGATTCCTCTTCAGACATTATAACCAAGACCTTCTTTTCGAATGAGACATACTGAGAGCCAAGTAAAAGATCAAGGTTTTTCTGACCTTGAGTGAGTTTCAAAACACACTCTTGAGACTCATTGAGCTTTTTTTCAGTTGCTCATTCTTCGTTCTTAGTGACTTAGACTCGGTCTCATTGTCTTAAGCACTGGTCTCGAGTACCTTCGATTTTGTCCGAAGTTTTCTAATTCATTTTTCAAAACATTACTCTCAGTAGTAAAAGACTGAAGTTGTTCTTTAAAATCGGAAGAATCAAAATTGGACTTTTCTTCCAAAGTAAAGATATCTAGCTAAATCAGCTTTGGAGAACTTAAGGAAGTATTCAATTACCTCATGAGGACTCGTCTCCTCAACATCTAAGTTTTCACTGCTCGACTCGGATCCAGCTTCGAGTCCGTCGGTGCCATAAGACACTTCGAGTCATCGGAATCTTCTTCGGATGAGTCATCATCACTCCAGGTAGCCATCATAGTCTTTTTCTTATTTCTGTCCTTCTTTCTCTCGTGGGTAGTCTTTGACTCGTGTGTTCCTTGCTGCTACATTCAAAGCAACCAGAGTTCTTAGTTAAAGATAACTTTGAAAGGGTTGAATATTTACCTTTCTTGTCCTTCTTATCTTTCTTGTAGAACTCTTCCTTTAGCCTCTTTTGCCACTTTTTGTACTTCATCATCTTCTAGAAGCCTCGGGCAATGAGTGCCATGGGATCCTCTTCGAATCCGAGGAGCTCGGACTTTGTCGTTGCTTTCGAGGACTTCAGCACAATGTTGTTTTTGGTGCTGACCTCTGCATCCTCTTCTTCCAGGTGAATCTCATAAGTGAGTAGTTTCCCAATGAGCTCATCCGACTTTATTGAAGTAAGGTTTTGAGCCTCTTTAATGGCTGACCCCATCTTCTCTTAGGTAGACTTCTCGGAATGTTTCGACCATTTCCTCATGAGAGGTCTTTCTACCTAAAGACTTGAGATTGTTGGTAATCTCAGTGAACCGAGCATACATTTGAGAGATGTTCTCTTCTGGTTCCATTCTGAACAACTCATACTTGTGAAGATACCGACTTATCTTCACTTGCTTCACTTGACTGGTTCCTTCATAGGTGTTGACAAGTGTGTCCCACACCTTTTTGTTGTGTCACGAGCAGAGACTATTGTACTCTTTTGAGCTGATAGCACACATAAGTGTGTTCATGGCCTTGAAGTTCTTTTTGAACTTCTCATTCTCTTCGATGGTGTACTCGATTTCTCCTTAGGCGCATATCTTACACCTTCCATCTTCTTTGGGATGAAGTTCCCATTCATGATAATGTTTCAAACTTCTTCATCATTATCTAGTAGAAAGCATTCCATCATCTTCTTCCAATGTGCAAAGTTCGATCCCTTGAACTTAAGTGGTCCGGTATATGATCTTTCTTCATCGAACTCTCCATTGTTCCGAGTCATTTGATCTTTATACCTTTGGATTGTGATATCCTTTTGAAAGGTTAGGCTCTTATGCCAATTGAAGTTTTGCTCTTAGAGAGACTAAGTCAACCTAGATGGGGTGAATAGGGTGATGGAAGATTTTAAGAAAAATCAAACTCTTTTTGCACTGCAACGTAACAAAAATAGATTCCGAGTTTAGATTGGACTTAGAAAGTTAGACACTCGGAGACACGGGGAAACCCTCGTGGGGCAGAAAACCACGGACAGTGCTAATCCAAGCACTAAGTCAAATCCACTAATTGAATCCTCAATTTCAAAGGACTTACTCTAACTAGAATTGCTCCCTTAGACAATTCTTTTACAAGTTTTTCCTAGACTTAGAAGTTCCCTTATCCGATCTCGTACTTCCCGACCGAGTTAACCCTTACAGTTAGGTACAATTGAGCTGAGTTAGCCCTTACAGCTTAGTCAAAAGACTTAAAGAAAGTAAGAAAAGAATGTAAGTGACTACAAGACTTTCTTTACAACTTAGAGAGTAAGAAATACAAAGTTAGAGTTGTAAAAGCTAAAAGTTTGAGTAAGAGTAGAATATGGTTTGTTCCAAGCAACATGTTCAAGCAATATTCAAGTCTTGTGAAGTGACTTTTATTTATAAGCACCCAAGTAGAATGACCGTTGTGACTCGTTCTAGACTGGTAAGCTTCATTAGTCGTTGTAACGAGGTGTCCGAGCCATGTCCATAAGTGGTTAAACTCTGTCTGTTGGTGTTTAATGGCTAGAAATCGGTTGTTTTTATACTTTAAAAATAGATTAGGCTTGTTTACGCAACCTAGAAAAGCAAATCAAAATGGTAATCAAAGTATAAAAATACTTTGGTCCAAGATTAGGTAAAGATAATAATTAAATCGGAGTAATTAAGCGCTTAATTATCTTTGGCTTAAAAGATTGTGAAGGTTTGCTCTTGGAGAGTCTTGTTCACCCTAGAGGAGGGGTGAATAGGTTGATGAGGAAATTTGAACAAATTTAGAATCTTTTTGCTTGAAAAGAATAAACAAGATAATCCGAGTCTAGATTGGACTCGTAAAAGTGTGAACTCAAAAGTACGTGGAAACCCTTCCAGGGCGGAAAACCACGGCCTGTGCTAATTCAAGCACCAAGTCAAATCCACTATTTTGAATCCACAAAATACAGTAGACCGACTCAATCGAATTGCTCCCTAAACTATTCCTAACAGTATTTTCCTAGACTCATAAGTTCCCTTATCTCGATCTAGTACTTCCTAACCGAGGTAACCTTTACAGACTAGGGACAACCGAGTTGAGTTAACCTTTACATCTCAGTCAAGGGACCTTACTTAGAAAGTAAGAAAGAGTTTGTGACTGATTACGAGACTTTACAACTCGTAAAAGTGTTAAGTACAAATCATGCTTTGGATTTCAAGTCATTCATCCAAAATTTTGGAATATCGGATCATGCTTTGGATTCTTCATATTAGTGACTCGACCTAAGGACTTTGGATTTCAATGAATATCTATTAAAGTCTAAAGACTCAGTTCAACTTATCATAGTAGAAACTAGCTCAATATAAGAAACCGAGCACTAAATGAAAACTCAATTCTAGAAACTAACCCACTAAGTAGGGTTTAGACTAAAAGTTTGCCTAAATATTTTCACACTCCTAACTCATCTTTACCATTGAAAGTTGATTTCCTTATAAGATCTTCTGGTGGATCAGTTGAGCCTGGTGTTGGCAAAAATCGGGGCTATATGACATCCGGTGGAAATCAAATGGGTGACGGTGACGGTCAAGTGCTTGGAGAGGCATGACGTCCATATAGTCCTCGGAGAAGCTAGGACCAGCCTCGGAAGAACTAGGCCCAGTGCAGAAGTGCTAGGCCCCACTTCGGAAGTACTACGATCATGTGAGCACCGTGAATAACATCGGGAAGTACCCACTCCAGTCGTACCACCAAATGGTGTTTGTTGACTAGATGGGCTTGTTTGAGTTCCTGGACCACCAAGGAAACTTCCCGATGAAGAGGATCTATACCGACGACTCTACAAAAATAATGGAGCAATTAGCACATTTATTAAAAGCTCAAGAAGTTAGTAGTTACACTAACTAAGACTCACTCGAAAAGTTCGGAAGGTCTTCCTTGTAAACAAATCCCTAAAACCACTAAGGGCAGACTGGAGGTTGATGGACATAAGTCTAGATTGCTCCCGATCATACTACAAAATTCATTATGTTAGCAAGACACTTTTAGCATGCAACTTAAAGTAATCTAGCATAATACTCTTACCCATTTTCAATTCTTTGGAAAAGGGTGCCTCACACACTCATTTTCGAGTATTTCGGAAATTCTAACGTAGCGTAGGGATTCTCCAGGTCGGGACACATCGACATCAAAGCTCGGGATGTAGATGTCCTCCAAGTAAAGCTACAAATGATGAAGTTAATTTCCACACAAGAAATTCAACTACGTAAAACAAACGGAGAAGAAGACTCACCAAACAGGTCATAATCTACCCTAAGTGTTGAACATAAGGTAAATGGGTGTTTAAAAACTGGGTATAATGATACCCGATAGTTATTTCTTCATGCTCCTCTTGAGTAATAGAGCGGAAGTAAAACAATGTTTGTGGTGGATCATGGGGAATGATTGGTGGCGATGTGTTGTATCGAATTTGAGGTGTGACTCGTTCACCAAGGTACCAACAAAATCCAAAAGGACCTTCAAACAAGATATTCTTCCCACTCAATTCCAGCGCCATACCTAAGCTTGGAGGGAGCTGAATTTGAGTCCAAGGGTGGAAGTTGTCCTGCACCCACAGGACCCATGAAGAGACAAGCAAAAACCAACAAAATTGGGCAAGCAACGCTCGACTTTATGGCCGGCGAGTGTCCGCGAGCCCACCACAGGCTGTGGGGTATGGTAGTAGATTAGATAGAGAATTTTGTAAAAATTCCTTGGTTTTTAAGCTAAAAATTTAAAGACTAGAAGTGATATACAAAAGTTACACGGTTGAGGGCGGACCTCAAGAAGCCAAGATCATGTGCCTTGAGTCGACGAAGGTAAACTTTGGCCCATGATACCGAGGCCAAGAATGAAGGATGATTCCTTAAATTGGGTGAAAGGTGAGGAAAATACTCGTGTAACCACGATCGTAGTTTTGAAAGACAAGTGAGACCTTTATCCATGCAAGATAAAGTGTTTTAGTATTAAAAGGAGAAATGGAGCATACCTCAATGATCTTCCACAAGTCACATAAAGGAAAATAGTTTCGTCAAGTCTCTCTAGGCTTTTATGTGTCCGACCCCGAAGCATAAACCCGTTATGAGGCAAGTGTAAGCGGGCACACCCCAGCTTAAGGTCTTTAACCTTGTCTAGGTCCACTCAGCTCACCAAATAGTGAATATGTACTTTGGAAGCTTTGTCTCGAGAAGATGGATATGCTTAGCATGAGAGCTAGCACGACCCGGACTTGTTGTTGTGGGTATGTTGTGTCCAAAACTCAACATTCTCAAAGGCCTAAAAAGGAGAGTACACTTAAAGAAATTTTCCCGAGGAAACCTACTAGCCATGGGACCAAAGAGATGACACAAATAGTCATGTTTTTTGTACGAATCTCGATCATAAACTAGAGGTTCCCCGAGAAGACCAAAGCCGAGAGAACAAGCAAAGTCAAAAGGAGTAACGGTCATCTCCCAAAAGAAGATGAAATGTGTTGGTAGTATCCCAAAAGCCCGACTAGGGTCACACTCTTTGTAATTGCTCAAGTGGTTTAATGCAATGTAAAAGGAACCAACGACACTTGTTCATGATGTTTTCCAAGGGGTAGTTCCTTTCCTTAAACATCTCCATGAGTTTTTGGATAGACCCATTGCTCCGAATGGCACCCTTCTACAAAATGAAATCCAACAACATTTTAGTAGAAGTATTACTCCAAATGAACAAAGAAAGAAATTCAAGCCAAGAAGCTTACGAAGGATAAATGACAAGCGAAGAAACATGGCTCTCGGCTTCCAAGCAAGAGGTTGCTCGGGCTCCATTTGCCGTGAGGGCGCTATTCTCCTTTTAAGAAGTTATCGTGGACTAATCTCTCAGCTCTTGTCCTCATAACGAGATGAGCTTCTCCTAGACATATTTCGAGTTGTGTTTGTGAAACCCAACTAGTTTTCACAAGACAAGAAGGAGCAAAACTAGAGCAAAGCTAGAGCAAGTAAGAAGAAGTAAAGAGAGGTGTAAGTGAAGTGTGCAAAATGAACACACTAACCCCTCCTTTCATAGGCAAATGCGGCTATATCATGAGAAGTACACAAGACAAAATTCAAAAAGCAAGAGGAGACCAAGAAGGGAATCCAATAACACGCCGGGATAAGACTTGCCCAAAGGCTGGTCGACGCGGCCACGAGGCCTTACAAGCATCCCATCGGCGGCAGCTTTGCAGGCATAGCTGGTCGCTAGGCTTGTAAAGTCCAATCACACATGGCAAGTAGGTTCGTGGGACCATGTGCATGCAAGTGGATCTTTAGACCCACTATGTTAGCTTTATCAAATCAAATTTTCGATCTGTTTTTGACTCGAATTATTCGAGTAAAACACTAAAATTTCATAAATATAATTACCCACTAACAAGCATGTTAATACAATAAATTATTAGGCCAAGCTTAAGATCAAGAAAGGATCGAATTTTTAGTAGAAAAATTTATCGAGCTTTAAGGCTTTAATCAAGTCAAGCTCCGGACTCTCCTACCGGACTTCAAAATGCACGCATTGCGATCAAGTGTAGGCCTTGTGTCGGAGTTTAGGTTCGACAAAGCAACAATTCAAGACACTACAAAGCAATCGGCGTTCGAAACAATGCCCAAAAGCAAGATACCCTTTAGTGTCTACTTTGACCATTTGTCTTTCGGACTCAATCAAGGTGGGGGCTAACTGTAGACACCTAAAACATGTCATCCTTATCTCTTTTATTTATGTATTTTATTGTGTCGGTCCAGGTGATGAAATCCAGTCTTGTTTGTGGATTTGGATCACGGTCGGTGTCCGATTGGCGTGGCGAAAGCCGATAAACCACAAAATATCCTTCAACACCAAAAAATAAATCTTTTGCCTTGGGTCGGTCCAAAAATCCATTTCTTTGGACAGTCCAAGCCCATGTCAACACTCCGCAGTAAACTCTTGACCGACGCCATGCACAAGTGCAAGACTACACTCAAAACACCGCGTTTCATCATTAGCGACTATAGGAACCATGGTCCTCCCATGGAGGCCCCGAGTTTCCCTCGAATTGGCGAGTTTTGAATTTTTACTTTTGATTTTTGAAGATGAAAATGATCTTAGGGTTTTGAAGATGCAATTTAGAAAGTGGGAATGAATCTCTTATTTAGATTTTCGAATTTCATTAAATTAAGTTAAAAAGGATTGAATTAGATTCGAGTGGCGGTTTTATTAATTATTTTATTTTAGAAATGATTTTTAGAAGTCCTGGGATATTATTTCTTAACCAAAAAATAAAGAAAATTACTATTTTTATTTCTGCCATGAGGCTTTAGGGCCAAACCAGGTGCGAAAACACCGAATTGGACCCGAGCCACACCTACCGACCACTCGGTGCAATAGCAACTCGCACTTGGTGGTCAGCGGCATTGACCGGGGCCCATGGTCGACGAAGCTAGCCTCGGCCTCTAGCCTAGCAAGCAGATCACAAATTCCCCATTTTTTTATTGTTCAGTCGGAAAAAACAAGTCGAAAAGCAATATAGAACAAATAAATCGAAAAGGAGTTACCAGTCGGTTTTAGGAATGAAAAACTAACAAAAACATAAATAAATACTCTTCGAATCTTAGCATGCGAAAACTAAGTTGAAAGAGGCTAAAAAGTTACTTCATCGGTCTAGAACCGAGAATCGAATTTGGGGGCAAGGGTACGAAACGTAGGGATAAGCCTTTCTGTTCCTTCATCAAACGACGACCATTACTAGTTTGAGTAGTGAATTTATATAAAGTACTAAACACAAGTACACAACCGCAATACTGAATTTAAAGCAACCAAAACGTAATAATAAACGTGGTAAAAAAAATATAAAAAACGATAAAAGAAAGCAATAATGAAAAGAAAAGAAAAGCAAAAAGAAAAGAAGGCGAGAAATTAAAATATTACATTGAGCGAGGAGGAATTTAATGTGATACAATTCTTCTTCCACAATACGTAAAGCAATAAAAACATGAAATAAATAAATAACTCTTGTGAAGGCTGAATTGGTGCCCTCGAGTTGTCCCACTCGCTAATCTGGATCTCGGATCCGGATCCGATAATCGAGCGAGGAGGAATTCAAGAAGGCTTTTTGTGAGTTTTTGTGAAAATGGATGAGAAGATGTATGGAGAGTTGGGAATAACTTGAAAAGAGACCAATATATTAGAATACAAAAGGAATTATTCAAGTAGCTCTTAGTCGGCTTTTAGCAGAGATAACATTAAGGAATAAGCCATTTTGAAAATAAAAGCCTAAGCTCTCTATTTATAGGGATAAGGCTGGTCACAAATGACCTAGAGTTAGGTCTCATCTAGCTGTCCAAAGCAACATAGAATCAGCTGCAGAACCGAGCTAGAAAAATAAGAGGATAAAATCGGATAAAACCGGATAGAATCGGGGTAGGGCGCCGACCACCCGGTGTTGTTCTACGGTTTCGAGCTCCTTCCGTGCTGCAACATGAATCTTGAAGGCAAAATAATCCAGTAGGGGGCGCCAGCCACACGATTTCGTTCTAGGGATTTGAGCCTCGTCTCTTAGGCGGACTGTTTTGGAGCTAAATGCAACACTTTAATACTTGTGATCATGAAATGCGAGTGCTCGGCATTGCTTTGAGTTCTTCAACTCCATGTTTGGTTGGACAAAAGTGAAATGCGGAATTTTGAACTTGAAACTTCTCGTATGCGACAACGATCTTCCGTTGACTCGAAGGTTTGACCCGGGCTTGGACCATTCGAAAGAAATGGGATTTTTGGACCAACCCAAGGCAAAAGGCTATTTATTTGGTTATAAGGGGTTCTTTGTGGTTTATCGGCTTTCGTCGCACTAATAAAATATCGGTCGAGATCCAAATCCACAAACAGGACTCGGGATTTCATAATCGGGCCAACAATATAAATTACATAAATAAAAGTGATAAGGGATGACGCGTTTTAGGTGTCCAAAGTTAGCCCCCACTTTGACCGAATCCGAAAGACGAAGGTTCAAAGTAGACGATAAAGGATACTTATCTTGATTTTGTGCATTGCTTCGAGCGTCGATTGTTATGTAGCGTTTGTAATTTGTTGTTGTCGAACTCGAACTCCGAGACAGGGCCTGGACTTGATCGCGATACATGCGTTCGAAGTCCGGTAAGAGGATCCTAAGCTTAGCTTTATCGAGCCTAAAGCTTGTTAAATTTTGATGCTAAAACTTCGATTGTCTTTGATCCGAAGCTTAGTCCGACAATCTGTTGTACTAACTTGCTTGTTAGTAGGTAATTATATTGACGAAAGTTCAGTGTTTTACCTGAGTAATTTAGTCAAAAACGACTGAAAATTTGATTTGGAAAATCTAATTTGGTGGGTCCAAAGGCTTCCACTTGCGTGCATATGATGCCAAACATCCACTTGCCATGCTTCATTGGACTACACATCTTAGCCACAAGCTAGGGCTATAAGGTCGTTGTTGATGGGACACCACCTCACCTCATGGCCGGTGCTCGGCTAGCCTTTGGCGAGCTTGGCCCCGGCGTGCTCTGCTAGATTCCCTTAGTCTCTTCTTGCTTTTTGACTGTTGTCTTGTATGCTTGGCTTGCCTTAGCCAAATGGGTCTATAAAAGGGGAGCTTAGTGTGTTCATTTTGCACACTTCATTTACTCCTCTCTTGCGTGCTTAGCTTTGCTCTTGTTGTGCTCTTACTTTGTTCTTGGAGAAAACTAGTTGGTCTTCAAGACATCTTTCTAAATATATCTAGAAGAAAAGCTCATCCTCTTGGAAGAACCCGAGTTGAAAAGTTGGTCAATGAAAACTTCTTAGAGCGAGCATGGCACCCTCATAATGAATGGAACCCTAATGACCTCTTGGTGGAGGGCGAGAACCAAGTGTCATCACTAGCCATTACTCCTTCGGTAAGCTTGTTGGCTTAAATTTATTGGTTTTCTCACTTAGAGTAGTACTCTTACTAAAAATCTTGTTGGATTTTCATCTTGTAGAAAGGCTCAATTTGAAGTAGCGGTGCTATACCCAAGTTCATGGAAATATGTAGAGAGAGGAACTACCCTCTAGAGGATGTCATGAATAACACCGTGTTTGGTTCCTCTTTATCGCCTTAAATCATTTATGTGACAAAAGGAAAAGGGATCCCATTAGGGCTATTAGTGAGCGCTTTTGGGATACCACTAGCACTTTCCATCTTCTTTTTGGGGATATGATCGTTACACCTTTCGATTTTGTCTGTTCTATCGGGTTTGGGCTTGTCAGGAGAGCCTTTAGTTTGTGACTGAAACTTGTATAAAGATCATGATTATCTACACCACCTCTTTGGTCATGTGGCTAGTAGGTTTCCTCGAGAGAATTTCTTCAAATACTCCATTCTTTTTGAGGCTTTTGAGGATGTTAGGTTTTGGGCTCGACACACTCCTCAACAACAAGTCCATGTTGTGCTTGCGCTATTGCTAAGCACAATACTTTTTTAACTAAGCGTTGAAGGTTCATGTTCACTATTTAGTGAACTTAGTGGACCTTGATAAAATAAATGAGATGAACTAGGTTGCACCCGCATATACTTGCCTATAAGGGGTCTTCGTGCTGGTGTGCGACACTCCAAGCCCAAAAAGGACTTGACAAACTATCTTTCACATGGAGTGGATAATAGAAGTTTACCTCAAATGTCGCAAGGCACTGAAGGTTTGAAAGCTAGATCCCTAAGAAGTTGTTCCTGCTGCTGCACCATGCCAAATTCGTAAAGTAAACCCTTGGATGCATGAACAAGCTCGGAGAAAGGAATATGAAGCTAAAGAAGCGTACCCATGTGATGGAGTCGAGTCTAGTGATCCAAAAGGGAAGAAAGTAAGGGTTCACAAAATTTTTAGAGATAATTGTTATAAAAAAAAAATCTAGGAAGTTTAGTTTTGCCTCTTTAGAACAATTTTATTTTTTCACAAGTAGTGTGCTTGTTTTTCCCTTTTATTAACTATGTACTCGGGTAAGTAGTAGGCTTACCTTTTATTAAATAAATGTAAAAAGTAAGTTTTATGCTCACTTTTCTGCTTTATCTATTTTTTATTGCTTACCTAGAGGTATAAATAAATTGTACCGCCTAATTGGACGAGACACTAAAAACTAATTATAATATTGAAGAATTAATTCAACCAACGCACCGTCTAATTGGACCGGTAAAAAAATAAAATAACAATTAATTTGATAAGAGGACAATCTGATTGGACTATCGAAATAAATAATTACATAAATAAAACCAGGGGAATAGTTAGGCCCGGCCAACCCACCGTTGTTTGGATGGTGGCCGGCGCACCGCCATAGAGCTGGTCTCGGTTGGGCTAGGCTTGGCCCGCTGTTTAGGGTCGTGCTAAACATAATATTTCATTAGTTGATCCAAGTTTGTGTACTAAAAGATCTCTTCAACATCTAAATCGGGTAATTTTATTGCCCCTCTTGGCAGATATTTGACTAAGCATAAATGGCCCTTGCCGTTAGGCCTAAACTTTCCTTGAGGATCTTGGTTCGGTGCTCCAATCTCCTTAAGGACCAAATCCCCAACTTGCAAATTTCGAAGCTTCAAATTCTTATTAAATACCCGTGAGATAGGTGCTTCATATGTTTGAACATTATGTAAGGCGTTGAGGCGCTTTTCATCCAGAGCATTACTAACTCTTCATAGTGTTCCTTGGCTCACTCGGCTTCCGGCATCTAACTCTCGGCAATGATTCGTAACGAGGGGATGACAATTTCTATTGGAAGGACTACTTCCATGCCATATACTAGGGAGTAAAGTGTTGGTCCCGTAGAGGTCATGATAGAGGTTCGATGGCCTCATAAAGCGAAAGGCAACTTGTCATGCCAGTCCTTATAACTTACTCGCCATCTTCTTCACTATTGGTCTAAGGGCGATAGGGAGAAGACTTATGATTCTTGATCTTGTACTTCTTGAAGGTTTGCTATTGGAGAGTCTAAGTCACCCTAGAGGAGGGGGTGAATAGGGTGATGAATAAAATTAAACAATTTTTGCACCAACACGGACCAAAGCGATTCCGAGTCTAGATTGGACTCGGAAAGACTATAACACGGATATATGTGGAAACCATCCTGGGGTAGAAAATCACGAGATAGTGCTAATCCAAGCACCAAGTCAAATCCATTATTTTGAATTCACAAAATGTAAAGGACTCGCCTCAACCAGAATTGCTCCCTTAAATAATTCCTTACAATGTTTTCCTAAAGTCGAAGTTCCCTTATCCGATCTAGTACTTCCCGACTGAGGTAACCTTTATAATCGGGGACAACCGAGCTGAGTTAACCCTTATAGCTCAGTCAAGGGACTTACTAAGAAAATAGAAGAAGTATGTAATTAATTACAAGACTTTCTTTACAACTCGAGAGAATATTAAATACGGATTTGGAGTTGTAAGAAGAAGATTGATCGAGTACGCACTAAGCAAGTGTTGGATAATATGTTCAACAATAGGTACAAGCAATGTGTTCAACAATCTTCTAGTCTTGTGAAGTGGCTTCTATTTATAACCAACCAGGCAGAGTGATCGTTAAGTCTTGGTTCTGGATCGAAATCTTCACTAGCCGTTATAACAACTATTCTCGATCACTTAGAAAAGATCCGTTGGGATGTGAATGCGTGCAACGACTCTTGGCTCCAAAAGGTGGTCCAATCACTTGTTGGCAACTGAAAACTGAGGTGGAAACAACCGTTAGGCCTAGAGTTGGAGTTTTTAGTTTTGGAAATAAATAACCCTAACACGGTGTTTGAGCCAAGTCCGAAGTAGCTAAAACTTGTCTACTGGTGTTTAAAGGCTAGAAGCTAGTTGCTTTTGAAATTCAAAAATAGATTAGTCTCGTTTGAATAACCTACAAAAGTAAACCACATTGGTTCTCAAAGTATAAAATACTTTGGTCCAAGATTAGGCACGAGATAATAATTAAAACAGAATAATTAAATGCTTAATTATATTTGGCCTAAAAGAATGGAATTTTCTTAGTCTAATATTCAATATATTCAAATTCCATCTTGAGTCAATCCTAAAATAATCAAGTTAGAAAGAATAAAATATCGAGTATAAGAACTTGATCCGGTCAAATAATTCTCAAGGAAATAAACTGACTTAGAATAGAGAATTGACGTTGTAATTCATTTTGCATTGAAATACAAAGTCACCGCTCGGAATAAAAGTGTTAGAGAAATTATTTGAGCATGCGATGGTTCTGAATAATGTCCGAGTGAGTCGAAATACCATTGTAGGAGATATGCAATAAAGCGCTTTCGAGTTAGTCGAATAGAATGAAAACTTAGATAATACGCAGAATGACTTAGAATCAAAACCAAACAAAGATGGAGATTTATACCTCGGTCTTCACTTCTTTAGTAGATTTGCTACTTACTTTTGAAGTGACTACCATGGTCACTAACCAATTCGTGGGGTACCCCATATCAAAAAATGATGTTCCGGGTAATGAATTTGGGCACCTATTTGGACATCAAAGTTACATAAGAGGCTGTTTTACCCACCTAGTGAAGTAGTCGATTGCTACTAACACAAATTCGTGACCGCCTATTTTTTAGGGGTCACTTTGTCAATAATATTGATTCCCTAGATCGAGAATGGCTAGGGTGATGTAAGTGTCGTGAGAAACGATGGTGGCTGGTGTTGTAAATTTGCTTATACACCTTACACATGTGGCGTTTCGAACAAACTCATGGAAATTTGCTACCATGGTTGACCGAGTAGTATCCAAGCCTCCGAATTTTTGAACCAAGCATCATTCCGCTCATATAGGGTCCACATTCCCCACCATGAATCTCATCCACGATGCGCTTTACTTTATGTTAGTTGACACAAAGTAAGCTAATGCCTGTGTTAGTTTTCTTATACATTTGTCCTTGGTTGACGAAGAACCGAGCTGCTAGCATCTTGATGGGTCATTGAGCTCTTGGCGTGGAGTCCAACCGATATTCTTTGTTTATCCAAATATTGATAAATTTCATGGTACCAACTGGTTTGGTCGAGTACTTAGACACTTCTAGTGCGTCTACATGCGTAGGGTGACTTTATTGCTCTATGTGGATAAGCATTAAATGAATGCCACTAAGGATATTGATCATGGATGTTAACATAGCTAAAGCATCCGCAAACCGGTTGTCATCCCTAGGAAGGTAGGTGTATGAAGTACTCTCAAAATGTTTGGATAACTCAATTAGACGTGCATGGTAGGGTGCCAAGGCTTCACTATGTACCTTCCATTTTTGCGAAACTCGATTAATAATCGATCGGAGTCACCGAAAACCCTAATGCTCTTAGCTCCGATCTCTATAGCAGCCTTCAAGCCCCGTAATGCATGCTTCATACTCTGCGACATTGTTGGTGACCTCGAAGTTGAATTTGAATGAAATAGGAGTATGTGCTCCTATGGGCGAGACTAGAAAAATCCCTACTCCAAAGCCCTTCCGATTGGAAGCGTCGTCGATGTACATTTTCCATACGTCTACCTCTACTTGTAAAATGGTTTCATTTAGAAAGTCGAGGTGTTCGGGTTGTGATTAAATTATAGGTAGATCAACTATGAATTCTAACACTACCCTTCTTTTGATCGCTTTTGAGGGACATACTTGAGTTCAAATTCTAACAGACATGACAATCCATCTTGTTATCTTACTCGTTGATGGTTGGTTGTTTAAGGATGTACTTGATTGGATCCATTGGTGCTACCACATGTACTCGTGTGGGCTATCATGTATTGCATAAGATTCTTGGTAGATGAGACTAACGCCAATGATGTCTTCTCTAATGGTGTGAATCTAGTCTCGTAATCTAAAAATTTCTTTCTTAGATAATATACCGTGTACTCTTCCTTTCCGTCTCATTGAGCTAGCATGGCTTCTATAGTCTGTCTTTGTCGTGGCAAGGTACAAAAGTCAAGGTTTCCCTAGTTGGGGCGGAACTAGCACTAGAGGTTTGGGTAAATATTCCTTAACCTTTTCGAATGCTTTTTGGCACTCATCATCCCGGATGGGCTTAGACCTCTTCTTGAGCTTCTTGAAAATGGGTTCACATACCATAGTCAATTTTGATATGAAACGACTAATGTATTGTAAGCGTCTTGGGAAAGCTTGTATCTCCTTCTCTATTTTCAGCGACGGAATCTCCTGAATAGCTTTGATCTTTGATGGATTAACTTTGATTATTCTAAGACCGACAACATAGCCTAACAGTTTGCATGAGGTTGGCCTGAAGGCACACTTTTGAGTATTAAGGCGCATGTTGTACTTTCTCAATCTTTCGAAGAATTTTCTAAGGTCGGGTAGGAGCCCTGTCCTATCTTTGGACTTGATGATCATGTCATCCATGTAATCTTCAGCTTCTTTGTGGATTATGTCGTGAAATAACATTGTAGTCTGTCCTCCGATATGTTGCACTAACATTCTTGAGCCCAAATGGCATCACCACATAATAGTATGTCCCCATTGAATGATGAAGGTCGTCTTCTCCATGTCTTTTTCACCCATCTTCACCTTATTGTACCCAAGCATAACCATCCTTAAACGAAAGCAGAATGTGTCTTACTCGTGTTATTTACAAGGATTTTGATATGGGGCGGCGGGAAATCGTCTTTGGGACTTGCCTTATTTAGATCCTCGAAGTCAATGCATATCCGAACCCCACCGTCCTTCTTCGGAATCGGTATGATGTTTGCTACCCACTGAGATAGTGAACTACTTTAATGAACCCGACCTCTAACTCGTTTCGAACCTTTTCCTTGATTGTTAATGCCTATTCACGTTTTATCCCTCTTAGCTTCCGCTAACTAGTCGTGCGTCCTCGTAAAGTGGAATTTTACCATGCAAAGACATCTATGAACTATGTAAGGAGCGAAGTAAGTTGCTCATGCTTTCTCGATCTAGTGTTTTCCCAATTTTAACCTCTTGGGGTTGATCAACTAATCATAGATTAATTGTTATTGTTTCCTCTATTATTGGTAAGCGATTTTCATGATGTTTCATAGCTTTTATTAATTCTTTAGGGATTTCTTGTTCATCATTAGAGGCAAAATAATTGAAAACAGGAGGAGGCAAGGAGTAAGTAGAAAAGTTCATCTTATTAAATGCGTAAATGAGTACATCGGACTTAGAAACGAGAAGATGTCGAATTGCAAACAACATATTTAGAAAATGAACTAGAAGCAATAGGAACAAGTAAAAGCTCTAGTGCTAGACTCGGGAAAGGGATATGCTCCTCGCCTAACAATAAATTCTTGGCCTTCCGAGCATCGATCCAAGTAATGTGCTTGGACCATTCATCGTCAACGTCGGTGATGAATCTAGATAGATTGAACTGCGGGTGCGACATGGTACGAGATAGTATCAAGACCGAATTCCCCTCTAGATTCTTCCCCTGTCCGAATAGTAGACCGAAGATGTTATTCGCAGCCAAGGTGGTCCAGCCTGGTGTGGATTGTCCCTCTTCAAGGAGGTAGGGTGGCTCCTTTTCTAATATACAACGAGTCACTAAAGATCTCCAAGCTAAGCACGTGAATACCCTTCTCTTTAAGGTAATAAAGCTTAGGGAAACCGTAGTAAGGAAAATCATCCCCTTCTTTCAAGAATAGACTGTGTGAGGTACAATCCTCCTAGTCCGAACTTCCTACTTAGCTTGGGCTATTTCCTTAGTGGTAGGTGAATAGCCTAGCCCGAATCTATAATTGTTAGTGCGTTTAAGGGAATAAATGATAGGGTGGTACGCCCTTCTACCTACGATAAGGTCGGGATAATACCCCTTTTTCCTAAGCATCGAGTGGATGCTAGGGTTACCATAAATATTAAATTTAAGAGCTACTTCATCCTTATCTAAGGCAACGATAGTCTCAAATCCGTAAAGTTCTTCGTCATCGGCATTGTGCTCAATTTTGACGACCGATTCTTTGGAGGTGATGGTTGCATAGAGATTGTCCTAATTGATGGGTACGACATGACCTTTGATGAACATCTTAACTTTCTGGTGTTATATAGGGGACACTTCTTGATGACCATGCAACCAAGGCCGTCCTAGGAGCAGATTGAATGTAGCTAGGATATTTAGGACTTGGATGTCTATGTTCTTCACCATGGGCCCTACATTGATTGGTAAAGTCACTATTCCCAAGACTGTTCTCTTAGAATTATCATAGGCTTGGAGATGGATAGTCTGTTTATAGAGTTGTTGGTCTCCGATTCCTAGCCTTTTGGCGGTATTCCAAGGACAAGCGTTCACTACGGACCCATTGCCTATCAAGGTTAAGGGAATGAACTTGTTAGTGAAAGTTACGAGTTAAATAAAGGGCATCGTTGTGTACAATGCCTTCTTCAAAGAGATCCTTCTAATCGAAAGTAATGGTTCCGTCCCCACTGTTGACAAATCCTACTACTTCCTCAGGCGTGGTTTCGGGAGAGACCTCGATCTAGCTAAGAGCATCACTTAAGGCTTACCTATGTTTCTAGGAAGCATATATAAGTTGCCAGATTGAAATGTCGGCTTTTCATTTTTGAAGTCTGTTTCAAGATCGGGTCTTCTTCTTTAGCAGACTTCGGGTTCTTTTGGGGCTTCGTAGTCTATTGTGGACCCACGGGTGCATTATGTCATCCAAATCTAGTAAGGAATTGGATTTTTGGACCTTTAGGTTCTCCCCAAAAGTCTTCTTCTTCTAAGGGTGGTGTACCCTAGAAGTCACCATCGTTGTCGCTATTGTCTCTAGTTTCTAGATGTCCTCCTCATCACTTACCAACAGCTCGTGAACTTACGGATCTAAACAAGGTAAGTTAAGAAGTGGATTGGACTCATCAATGTCTTGAATAAAGATAAATAGGTCCCACGACACTGGAATGGGTTCGAGAGAAATAACTAAGGTACTACCGAAAGGATTCTTATTATTGCTTGGTTTTTGAGCGGCCTTAGGAAAAGGGAGTTGACCATTGTAGAACATACTCTTTAGTTTGTTTTTGAATGTCCAACATTGCTCGGTGTCATGTCCTCGTACACGATGGTATTTTTAATATTTTCCGCGTCCCCATTTTTAAAGCTGTTTCGCAGTTTCTAATTCCGCTCGAATAGGTCGGATTCTATCTTCCCTTTAACCAATGGGCGGTCAAGGGCTTGAGCGTATGTGGTATCAATAGGAGTGTAGTCATTACATATGTTGAGGGCATTGACATCCGCACCCCTGCTAGTATTGCCTTGTTTGGAGCTTATCTTTGGATTGATAGTTACCTCTATATCCAGATCACGACTTTTGTGGTCATGGTAGAAAACTCTTCTTCTATCAGCATGCAAGCACCTCTAAGGGTTGAGAAGTTCATCATTGGTAGGAATTTGAGATACCGATTGTAGGCGAGCTGAAGGTTCTTTACAATGATCCGTACCCGGTCCTTTTGGGAAGGTCGATCTACCATGTGGGCAGCCTTTGCCCTCCATCCGGTTAGAAATTCCGTAAAGCTTTCTTGCTCACCTTGCTTGATCAACTCAAAATATCTAAGAGTAACTGGTAAATCAATGTTGTAGGAGTATTGATGTAGGAACTCGTTACACGGATCAGTCCAGTTGGTGACCTTGCGTGGGTCAACCACATTGTACCACTTCACTACGTCGGTATCAAAAGTCCACGGGAAGATAATGTGGTAAGTGTATATTGGTTTGTTCTTACGAGTCATTGCTCCTAAGAAGTTGCGAACATGGTGATAGGAATTCTCGGAACCTCGGAATTTGATATCGGGCATGGTGAACTTAGGGGTAATTTCCCTCGGGGATTGAAGTGAATCCCTTGTGGTCAAAGCAATGGTTACTGAACATGGACGATTCCTTTAACATTTGGTCTATCCGATCGATGCGTGGATCATGCTCGAGGTTTGGTTTCATGCTTGGGACTGCCTAAAGGAGATGGACTCGGCAGAGGTGGAGGAACTCCTCCTCTTGATCGTTTTTCTTCTTCGGCTCTCTTACTATCCTCAATAGCTTTTAAGATAACTTCAAGATCGCTCGCTATGGACTCTATTTTCTTATCCCGAGCCTCAATCTTGGCTTCCATTTTGGCTGAGTTTTCATTGAGCAAAGCAAGGATAGGAGATTGTTATGGTGTTCCTTCCATTGGAGGGAATTCTTTTTAAGTACTCGTCCTACGACGGAAAATAGACTAAACCGGTATGGTATGCACCGAAATATATCGCATCGGTGTAGACTACGAAGTAAAATGTGGTGTAGAGCTGGGAAAAGATGTGCCAGACTCCTTGTTGAGGCGTTCTAACCTTTTCGAGCTCGGATTCCGACAATACTCAATTGTAGTAGACTTGCCTATTCTACAACCCAAAGGATGAGGTTTAGGACCATGTGAAAGAATACCACTTTTGGGAGGAAGGGGCTTAAGCGTGAAACACGAAGAGACTAGGAATGCTTTTTTATTTGGATGCATATAAGGAATGCAAAACAAATGTAATGTAAGCAATGATGCTTATGAATTAATTTGGGATGATTTTATGACTTGGCTAATGCCTAACTAGAATACATTAATGATTGATCCCGATGGAAGATGTAAATGGACCGTCTTAAATTGAGATGAATTTTATTTTGTCTAATGAGACCATGAAAATGCAAGATGGACTTACCTATCCGAAGATGAACTTTCTTTTGGCTAACTGAAAAATGAAAATTCAAAATGGAGGAACTAAAAGGTCAAGCTATGAAGACTCACGGATCGAAAAGATAGAAGGGACCATGGTTAGACCCTTTTGGACTAACTAGTGGTTACTATCTGGATGCCTAAAGAAAACACTTTAGAATGACTCGAAAATGCAATTAATGGACTGACTCTAGGAAATTTTATCGTATTTTATTTACACCCATGTAAGGGCTAATCAACACCCTTCACCTATCCCTAAAGGCTCGAAGTAGAAGATGAAATCTAAAAACAATCATACTCATCCAAGCATGCAAATGAAGAGACAAGGTGCCACCTAATAGTCACACATATATGGTAAAAAAGGGTTAAGACTAGGTAAGATAAATGGTGACTCATAGTTCGAGAATATAGTCCTCCATGGGGTGCACGGCAGGAAAAAATTCATTTCATCCTCGATGCCTCTCGGTAAGCCAAGAGCGCATGCTATGAGGGAAGATGTACCGCCTCTGTTGGCAATCAAGCTTAGTTGGGCCCACTTGGGACGTAGTGGGAGCCTCTTTCCAAAAGTGTTTTCAAAGGGGTAAAACCTAATGGTCCACCAACAAAAATAAACTATGGTCAAGGTTGCTTAAAATGCGGGATGCCTAATGCAAATACATTGTTAAAACTCATTACTCAAATTTTTAAGTTTCATCCTCTTAATAAGTAATTTATCCTAGTGGAGTCGCCACTCGTAGGAACCACAGTCCTCCCATGGAGACCCCAAGCTTCTCCATGAATTAGCGGTTTTGAATTTTTACTTTTGATTTTTAAAGATGAAAATGATTTTAGGGTTTTCAAGATGGAATTTAGAAAGTGGGGATGAATCTCTTATTTAGATTTCCAAATTTTATTAAATTAAGTTAAAAAGGATTGAATAAGGTTGAGTGATAGTTTTATTAATTATTTTATTTTAGAAATAATTTTCAAAAGTCTCTGGATATTATTTCATAACCGAAAAATAAAGAAAATTAGGGTTTCTATTTCGAAGTGAGGCTTTAGAGTCAAACCGGTGTGAAAACACCGGTTTGGACCCGAGCCACACTTGCTAACCACTCGGTGCAGGCAGTAGCGTGCACCTAGTGGTCGACAAGCAGCATGCACCGGTGGTCGGCAGCGCCGGCTAGTGACCACGACCGAGGAAGTCAGCCTCAGCCTTTAGCCCGGCAAGTAGATCCAAAATTCCCCATTTTTTTTATTGTTCGATCGAAAAAAAGGCGAGAAGCAATAGCGAGATATCATTAAGAAAAGGAGTCGCTAGTCAAATTTTAGGAATGAAAAACTAACAAAATAATAAATAAATGCGCTTCCAATCCTAGTATGGGAAAACTAAGTTGAAAGAGACTAAAAAGTAACTCCGTCGATCTAGAACCGAGAATTGGATTGGGGGCGAGGGTACAAAATGTAGGGATAAGCCCTTCCGTTTCGCCCGTCAAATGACGACCATTACTAGTTCGAGTAGTGAATTTATATAAAGTACTAAACACAAGCACACAATATGTGGTACTGAATTTAAATCAACCAAATTGTAATAATAAAAGTTATAAAAACAAATATAAAAAGCGATAAAAGAAAGCAATAACGAAAAAAGAAAAGAAAAAAGAAAAGAAAGCGAGAAATTAAAAGATTACATCAGGAGGGGAGGATTTTAATATGATACAATTCTTTTTCCACAATACGTAAAGCAATAAAAACATGAAATAAGTAAATAACCATCGTGAAGGTTGAATTGGTGCCCTCGGGTTATCCCACTTGCTAATCGAGATCTCGGATCTAGATATGCTAGCGACGGTGGTGATTGAAGACGGCTTTTGTGAGTTTTTATGAAGATGAATGAGAAGATGTGTGGAAAGTTGGGAATAAGCTAAAAAGAGACCAAGAGATAAGAATAAAAAAGAAGTATTCAGTAGCTCTTAGTCGGTTTCTGCAAAGCATAACATTAAGGAATAAGCCGTTTTAAAAATGAGAGCCTAAGCTCTCTATTTGTAGGGAGAAAGCTAGGTCACAAATAACCTAGGGTTAGGTCTTGGCCAGCCGTCCAAAGAAAAATAGAATAAGCTACGTGAACCACGCCTGAAAAATGAGAGGATAAAATCGGATATAACCATGTAGGGGCGCCACCCGATAATATTCTAGGGTTTCGAGCTCCTTCCATGCCGCAACAGGAATCTTGGGTAAAACATGGTGTTTCGAGGTTAAATAATCTAGTAGCAGGTGCCGGCATGACGTTGTTATAAGGATTTGAGCTCCGTGTCTTGGGCTGACTGTTTTGGAGCTAAACGTAGCACTTTGATACTTGTGATCATGAAATGCGAGTGCTCGACGTGGTTTTGAGGTCTTCAGCTCCACGTCTGGTTGGAAAAGTGAAACGCAAAATTTTGAACCTAAAATTTCCCGTATGTGGCACTCGCACTTCCATTGACTCTAGAGGTTTGACTCGAGCTTGGACGAGTCTGAAAGAAATAGGATTTTGGGACCGACCTAAGGCAAAAGGCTATTTATTTGGTGCTAAGGGTTCTTTGTGGTTTATCGGCTTCCGTCGCACCAATCAAGTATTGATTGAGATCCAAATCCACAAACAGGATTCGGGGTTTCATCATCGAGCTAACAATATAAATTATAGAAATAAAAGAGATAAAGGAGGACATGTTTTAGGTGTCTATAGCGTCAACCGAGACACGAAGCTCACTTTCACAAAACAATGTTGTTCAAGGCTAGGCGTCGCATTTTAGGGGATTTTACCCCCAAACAATGCGGTTTACTTCATAGTTTAGATGCAACATAGAAAGGATCGAGTCCATACAACATCGATTATGGTCGGGCTGCGCATCACGACATTGTTCTCGAGATCCGGTCCAAGCTTGATTTGGTTCGTTTTTGTGATTCTCGCTGGCCGGTTTTCCGCCTATTTTGGACGGCAGCTTCAGCAGAAACTCTAGGTCATTTGTGACCTAATCATCTCTCGGTATAGAGAGCTTAGTCTCTTATTTTGCATACGACTTCTTCCTATGCGTTGTCTGTCTGAAACTTAAGTAAGAGCTACCGAATGCATGTATTCTAATCTCTTGGTTTCCTTTCAACCTATATTCATTTATACTACCCCACACTCAATCCCTAAACCTTCATCATTCATCAATATCAACCTACCCTCACAAAAGTTCACACAAAGCCTTCTCCATACACCACCTGTCGCACTTCTAGATCCGATTCGAGACCTAGATCAGCACTTGGGACAAGTGTGAGGGTGCCAAATTTGTCTTCAACTCGTGGTTTATTTAATTTTGTTAATTATTTCTTTCATTGTTGTGGAGAAGAATGTAATCGCTTTTCAATTCCTCCCCGCTCGATGTAATCTTTTCGCTTTCTTTTTCTTTTCTTTTCTTTTTCTTGACCGCTATCATTTATTTCTTTCATATCTCCCTTTATCGCTTTCTTTGGCATCCCTTGGTTGTTTCAAATTTCGCAGTTAATGTTGTATGCTCGTTTTTAATGCATCACCTAAACTCACTTCTCAAATCAGTAAAGGTCGTCTATGGGCGGGCGGAACGGAAGGGCTTATCCTTATGTTTCGTACCTTTGCCCCCAAATCTGGATTCTCGGTTCTAGATCGATGGAGTCATCACTTCAAACCTCTTTCAAGCTTAGTTTTCCCACACTAAGATTGGAAAGAGTATTTTTATTTATTTATTTTTGTTAGTTTTTATTCCTAAAATTGATTGGCGACTCTATTTTCTTATTTTATTTCTTTTAATTCGCTTCTCGACATTTCTAATCGAAAAATAGCAAAAAGGAATTTTTTAACTTTCCGACGGTTAGGCCGTGGACCGAGATTTACCACCTCGTAACGGCCCATGGCCGGCTTCCCGAACCGTACGACATCGGCTCTCGCCGACGCTAAACGAGTCACCGGGTAGGACTTTGGTTCAAGTTGGTGTTTTTACATCGGTTTGGCCCAAAATCCGTAGGTTAGAATTGAATTAATTCTGATTTGTTTTATTTTTAGTTGTGAAATAATATCTCGAGGTTTCTAAAAATAATTCCTAAAATAAAATGATTAATAAAATTACCAATCACTTTTGCTTAATTTATTTTAAATCGGATTATCAAAATCGAAATTCTAATAAGAGATGCATCCCCATTTCAAAAATTATCAAGTTAAAAAATCATCTTCATTTTAAAAAGAGAAATCATGCCAATTCGTGGGGAAGCTCAATCCTCAAGGGGGACACGGACGGGTCGTGGTTCCTACATAGTGCAATTTCTTTGAATTTTTCTTTTTACATCATATAAATAAAGAAAGCATTTTCAGAATCGAGTCTTTACATTTATCTCATTACATAGAGTCCGTAGGAACCACGGCCGGCGGGACCCAAACCGAGCTTCCCCACGAATGGTTTAGCGATAGGTTTCTTGAAATTTTATCTTTTTGAAAATGAGAACGATTTTAGGGTTTTGAAGATGAAATAAAGAAAGTGGTGATGAACCTTTCATATAGATTTTCGAATTTTATTAAAATAACTTGAAATGAATTAAATCCGTTTGAATGGCGGTTTTATTAATCATTTTATTCCGAAATTATTTTTAGAAGTCCTGGCATATTATTTCTTAATTGAACAAAATAAATAAAGATACTCGTTCGAATCTTCCGTGAGGCTTTAGGACCAAACTAGTGTGAAAACATCGATTTGGACCCAAGCCACCACTCGCCGACCATTCGGTGTCGACCGAAGCTAGCACCGAGTGGTCGGCGGCACTGGATAGGGGCCACGATTGAGGAAGTTAGCCTCGGCCTGGCCTGGTTGCTGGGTTCGAGTAGCTCTAAATTTTTTTATCCCACAATCGAAAAAGCCGAGAAGGAATTGATTGAAATAAATCGAAAACGAGAGTCACCAGTTAGCCTTTAGGAATGAAAAACTAACAAAATAAAAGTAAATGCTCTTGCAATCTCAGTATGGGAAAACTAAGTTGAAAGAGGCTAAAAAATTACTCCATCACTCTAGAACCAAGAATCGGATTCAAGGGCGAGGGTACGAAACGTAGGGATAAGTCCTTCCATTCCGCCCATCAAACGATGGTCATTACTAGTTTGAGTAGTGAATTGAAATAATATGCCAAACGAAGCAAACGACATGTGATACGGAATTGAAAGCAGCCGTAACATACTAAAACCGATAAAAGCGAGATCAATAAAAAGGGTAAAGAAAGTGATAAAGAAAAAGGAAAAAAAAGAATAAAAGCAAAAATTAAAAAGACTACACCGGGCGCAGAGGAATTTAAAGCGATACAATTCTTTTTCCACAATACAAAAAGCAATAAAAACATGAAATAAATAGATAACAGCTTTGAAGGCTGAATTTATGCCCTCGCATTATCGCACATGCTAATCTGGATCTCGACACTCGGATATGGTGATGAGATGGTGGCGATACGAGAAGGGGTTTTTTAGGTAATTGAGTGTACATAGGTAGACCGAAGTATGACTGGTAAGGTTTAAGGATCGAGATAGTTGGAATGAGGATTAGAATAGGGATAGGCTAAAAAGAAACAAAGAGATCGAATACGAACCGGAGTATTCAATCACTTTTAGTCGGTCTCAACGAAGATAACATTAAAGAAATAAGCCGTTGTAAAATGAGAACCTAAGTTCTCTATTTATAGGGAGAAAGATAGGTCACAAATGACCTAGGGTTAGGCCTCGACTAGCCGTCGAAAGCTAAACAGAATCGGCTACAAAACCGGGCTAGAAAAATGAGAGGATAAAACCACAAAGAACCGGATAGAACCAGGGCGGAGGGTGTCGGCCACCCAGTGCTTTTCAAGGGTTTCGAGCTCTTTCCGTGCCACAACAGGAATCTTGGGAAAACGCGGCGTTTCAAGGCGAAATAATCCAGTAAGGGGCGCCGGCCATGGCATCATTTTGAGGGAGGAAGCTCCTTGTCTCGGGCGTACTGTCTTGGAGCTAAACGTAGCACTTTGATATTTGTGATCATGAAATGCAACGCATAACGTTGTTTTGAGGTCTTCAGCTCCGTGTCCGGTTGGACAAAAATGAATCGCAAAATTTTGAGCTTGAAATTTCGCTGTAAGTGGCACCGGCTTACGTTGATTCTCGGAGGTTTGATCCAAGCTTGAACCGTCCGAAAAAAGGGATTTTGGACTGACCCAAGGCAAAAGGATATTTAGTTGGTGCTAAGGGGTGCTTAGTGGTATATCGGCTTCCATCGCACCAATCAAATACCTGTCGAGATCCAAATCCATAAACCGGACTTGAGATTTCATCATCGGGCTAGTAATATAAATTACGTAAATAAAAGAGATAAGGGACGACACATTTTAGGTGTCTATAGTTAGCCCCCACTTTGATCGAGTCCGAAAGACGAAGGGTCAAACCAGACACTAAAGGATACTTATCTCGATTTTGTGTATTACTTTGAGCGTTTGATTATCGTGTAGTGTTTGGAATTGGTTGCTATCGAACCCGAACTCTAAGATGAGGGCCTAGACTTGATCGTGATGTATGCGTTTTGAAGTCCCGTGATAGGATCCTAAGCTTGGCTTGATCGAGCCTAAAGCTTTGTGAATTTCAATGGTGAAACCTCGATCGTCTTTGATCCGAAGCTTTGCCTCGATATTTTGTTGTACTAACATCCTTATGAGTGGATAATCATATTGACGAAATTTTAGTGTTTTGCTAAGTAATTCAATCAAAACAGATCGAATATTTGATTTGAAAAAGATGATATAGTGGGTAAAAAAAATCCACTTGCATGCATATGGTGTGAAACGTCCACTTGCCATGCCTAATGGGACTACACAGCCTAGCCACTAGCTAGCGTTGCAAGGCTGCCATTGATGGGATGTTATCGTGCCTCATGGCTTACGTTGGCCAGCCTTTGGCAGTGCCTAGCCTCCGCACGCCGTGCCGGATTCCCTTGGTCTCCTCTTGCTTTTTGACTCTTGTGTTACATGCTTGGCTTGCCTTGGCCAAGTGGATCTATAAAAGCGGAGCTTAGTAATTTTATTTTTCACACTTCTCTTACTCCTCTCTTGCTTGCTTAGCTTTGCTCTTGTTGTGCTCTTGCTTTGTTATTTGAGAAAATTAGTTAGTTTTCAAGACATCTTTCCAAGCGTGTCCAAAAGAAAAGCTCATCTTGTTGGATGAACTCGGGATGAAAAATTGGTCCATGACAACTTCTTGGAGCGAGAATGGCATCCTCACGAAGAAAAGAGCCGAAATAACCACCTTGTGGAGGCCAAAAATCACGTTTCTTCTTTCGCTATTACTCCTTCCGTAAGCTTGTTAGCTTAAACCTCTGTATTTGCTCACTTAGAGTACTACTTGTACTAAAAATCTTGTTGGATTTTTAACTTGTAGAAAAGATCAATCCAGAGTAGTGGTGTTATTCCAAAGTTTATGGATACTTGTAGAGGGAGAAACTACCCCTTAGAAGACATCATAAATAATGTCGGGTTTTTATCCTTTTTACCTCTTTGAGTCATTTCGTGACAAAAGCGAAAGGGATCCCATTAGGGCTATTAGTGAGCGTTTTCGGATACCACTCACACTTTTCATCTTCCTTTCTGGGAGATGACCATTACACCTTTTGATTTTGTTGTTCGGTTTATGCTTCTTGAGGCGACCTCTAGTTTATAACTCGAAACTTATACAAGGATTGTCACTATCTTCATCACCTCTTCCGTCCCATGTCTAGTAGATTTCCTCGGGAAAATTTCATCAAATACACCATATTTTTTGAGGCTTTTGAGGATGTTGGGTTTTGGGCTCGACATTTACCTCAACAACAAGTCCATGTTATTCTTGCTCTCCTTCTAAGCATGGTACTTTTTCCGAACAAGCTTCGAAGGTTCATGTTCACTATTTGGTGAACTTAGCGGACTTGGATAGAATTAAAGAGCTTAACCGGGTGCACCCACATATACTTGCCTCATAAGGGGTCTTCGTGCTGGTGTGTGACATACTAAACCCGAGAAGTACTCGGACAAACTATCTTCCATTATGTGGCTTATGAAAAATAGTCGAAGTATGCTCTATTCCTTCACTTTTTTCTCACATATTTTTATCTTGTGTGGATAAAAATCTCATTGTTTTGCAAAATTTATAGCCATGGTTGTACGAATATTTCCCGCATCTTTTGCTCGGCTCAACAAACCATCCTTCCTTTTCGGCCTCCGTATCATAGGTGAAAATCTGTCTTCGGCAAACCAGTAATTCATGACGTAGGATTCTTACAATCCACTCTTAACCGTGTGGCTTCACTATGTCACTTTTAAGCTCTTAAATTTGCCCAAAATATGCCCAAAAAATCTTCTTCAATGCCATCTTGCTGCCCTTGCCAACAGCTCGTGGTGGGCCTCGTGGGCTTAGCTGTGGCTGGCGGGCGTGTTATGTGCTCGTTTTCTTGCTGCTTTCGGTTTTGCTTGCTTGTCCCCTTATAAGCACTATGTATGCAGGCCAATTTCCATCCTTTGGCCCAACTCTAACTCCCTCCAAGTGTAATCATTGCATGGGAGTTGAGCGAAAGGAGGATCTTATTTGAGGGTCATTTTGGGTTTCGCTGGTACTTGGGCGAGAGAGTTACGCCTCAAATCGGTGACAATACATGGCCTCCGATCGTTCCTTACGATCCTCCTCGGATCATGTTCTACTTCCGCTCTCTTTCTCCACAAGAGCAAGAGGAAGCAACCACTAGGTACCCATATACCTAGTTTCTAAACTTGTACACATCTTATGCATACCATTTGGGGAGGATTATGATCCAACTAGTGAGTTTCCATCTCTTTCTTCCTTAGTGTAGTTGAATTTCTTATATAGAAATTAACTTCGACTCTTGTAGCTTTTTCCGAGAGGATATTCACATTCCAAGTCTCAATGTAAATGTTTCTTGACTCGGGGAATCTCCACTCTATGTAGGGATTCCCGAAATTCCTGAAGAGGAATGTGTAGAGCATCCCTTCCCTAAAAACTAGCAAGGGGTAAGAGTTTTATGCTCTTTACTTTTAGTCACATTCTAAAAGTCTTTTGTTAATACCATTAAATAAATCTAGCAAGATAACCGAGAGCAATCTCGCATCATATCCATCGATTCCAATCGCCCTTAGGGGTATCCGAGACTTCTTCTCGGGGACGACCTTCCCGACCTTTCGGGTGAGTCTTAGTGAAATGCTAACTTTATTGAGCTTTTTAGAAGATGTACTAATTGCTCCATTATTTTTGCAGAGACATTGGTCTAAAATGCATCTGTCCGGCCGCAAGCACCTTCCGGTGGTACATATAGAGCAAGTACCTCTCGGTGTTCTTCACGGCGTGCGCATCATTAGAGCGGTTTTGAAGCAGGACCTAGTTCTTTCGGTGTTGGGCCTAGTTTTTCTCGAAGAGTGCATGGGTATCCCGCCTCTCCAAGCACTTGATCAGCATGGGAACCTAATTGATTTCCACCGGACATCTTATAGTGGGCCTTGTCATGGAGCTTCTCATCTTGGGACCACCGGGCTAGCTCTTCGCATGGTGGTGGAGATGGCCGATTTTCAAAGTATATCTTGGAGGACTTCGGGAATTATATCTTCGATGATGCTTCCCGAAGACTCGGACTTTATACTTACACTTTTTTGAGTTCCATTCGAGAATTAGGTATAAGATCTCTTCTCTCATAGGGTTTTGATTACAAGTCATTCTATGTACCTTAGAAAGTTTTCCGAGTGATATAGCATTTATTCCGAGTGTCCTAGAAATTATTTCATATGTCTTTGTGTGACTCGACTAACTTAGAAAGCATACTTCTACTAACTCGCCTCGAGTTAACGCTTAGAATTATTGCATGTTCAAACTCTCGTATTCACACACATAAACTTAGGTCCGACTTCATGTTCCAGAAATTACAATGTTACTTGTTCTATTCCAAGTTAGCTTGTGTTGTTTGAACTTTGTTTTAGTCTAGATAAAGTTCGTTCACTCCGATATTCTTTTATCTAACTTGATTCACTTTAAGACTAACTCGGATGGAATTTTGAGTATCATGGATATTAGACTCTGAAAATTCCATTCCTTTTCTAACTCGGATAATTAGTCATTTAATTATCTTAATCATATCATTATCTCGTGTCTAACCTTGGACCAAGGTATTTTATACTTTGAGAACCAAATTGATTTTCTTTTGTAGGTTATTCAAACGAGGCTATCCTATTTTTGAACCGCAAAAGTAACCGGCTTCAAAAAGTCAAATCACCAAGCAGACAAGGCTTTTTCCACCTTCGACCTAGCCCCGCATCAATCGTGTCGTGGTTGTCCGTTTCCAAAATTGGAAATCTACAGACACCAAGCTCAATTGTGGTTTTCACCTTATTTTGAAAGACACTACCAAGTGGTTTTGGGACTTCCAAAGGAGTCAAGAACCGTTGCTCAACGTTCATATTTCAACGGATATTTTCCGAGTGACTCGTAAAATCCCTTACAACGGTCACAAAGGACCTCCAATCAGAAGATGGACACAATGGCTAAGCAGCTTGTTGATCTATATATAGAAGCAAACTTTCAAGACTTGAAGATTGCCGAATCTATTGTTAATATAGATACTTGAGCAAAAAGTCATTGTAATCATTCTCAATCTTCTACTTACAACTCCAATTCTATATTTGATAACTTTCCGAGTTGTAAGGTCTTGTATTCAGCTACAAACACTTTCTTTCTTACTCTCTAAGTAAGGTCCCTTGACTTAGGTGTAAGGGTTAACTCAGCTTAGTTGTCCCTAACTCGTAAGGGTGATCTCAGCTAGGAAGTATTAGATCGAGATAAGGAAATTTCTGAGTCTAGGAAAACTTGTAAGGAGTTGTCTAAGGGAGCAACTCAGGTCAAGTCGACCTACCGTATTTTGTGGACTCAAAATAGTGGATTCGACTTTGTGCTTGGATTAGCACGGTCCATGGTTTTCTACCCCAGGAGGGTTTCCACGTACTTTCCGAGTTATTAGTTTTCTTAGTACATTCTAGACTCGCACAGCTTTGAATTCGATCAATCGGTTTCTTCACTACTTAATGTATTTTGAGTTTATGCTTTTCTAAGTACATCCTTGCCTCTCACTCACATCAGATCCTTATTCGCTTTATTTTTCAAGCAAGTTTCCTCATCCCCCTATTCAGCCCCCTCTAAGGTGATTTATACTCTCCAAGAGCAAACCTTCAATTGGTATCAAAGCGTAGCCTTTCGGAAAGGATCTAACCATCCAAAGGTTTAAAGATCAAATGGCTCGTAACAATGGAGAGTTCGATGAAGGAAGATCTTCCAGCAGACCACCAAAGTTCAAAGGATCTAATTTCGTGCACTGGAAGAACCTTATGGAATGTTTCCTACTCGGATCATGATGAGGATGTCCGGAACATCATACAAGGAGGCAACTACACTCCCATGAAGACAGAAGAAACAAGACCCGTGCCCAAGACAAAGGCCGAGTTCACAGCTGATGAAGCGAAAAGTTCGAAAGAACTTCAAGGCGATGAACATTCTAATGTGCGCCATCAGCTCGTAAGAATACAATCGAGTGTCAGCCTGTGACACAGCCAAAGAAGTGGGGACACACTTGTGAACACTTATGAAGGAACAAGCCAGGTCGACAAGCAAAGATAAGCCAATATCTTCATAAATATGAGCTATTCAAGATGGAGCCAAAAGAAAACATCACTCGGATGTTCATTCGATTTACTAAGATAACCAATAATCTCAAATCTCTCGAGTAAAAAGATCTCCCACGAGGAAATGTGCAAAAAGATACTCGAAGCCTACCCAAGAAAAGATGGGGTCCCAAGGTGACAGTTATCAAAGAGGCTCGGAATTTGTCTCTACTAAAGCTAGACGAACTCATTGGGAAGCTTCTTGCCCATGAGATCTACTCGGAAGAGGAGGACGCAGAGGTCGGCACTAAAAAGAACATTGCTCGAAAGCCTCAAAAACAAGAGAAGCGGATCCGAGTTCTTCTAACCCGTAAGAGGATCCCATGGTACTTATCATTAGAGGCTTCAAGAGAATGATGAAGCACAAGAGATGGGATAAGAAGCCAAAAGAAGAGTTTCACAAGAAAGACAAAAAGGATAGAAAAGGTAAATACACTTCCCGTTCAAAGTTATCTTTAACTAAGAACTCGGATGTTTTGAATGTGGCAGCAAGGAACATATAGTCAAAGACTGTCCAAAGAGAAAAAGGGACAGAAAGAAGAAAAAGGCTATGATGGCCATATGGAGTGACGAGGACTCATCGAAGATGACGAGGACTCGGATGACTCAAAGTGTTCGATGGCATTGTTCGACTCGGAATCGGAAATAGAGTCGACTCAAATCAATCGGACAATGAGGAAGCAAATCCTCAAGAGGTAATTGAATACTTCCTCAAATTCTCCAAAGTTGATTTAGCTAAGTATAGTTTCACTTTGGAAGAGAAGTCCAATCTCGATTCTTCTCATTGTAGAGAACAACTTGAGTCAATTTCTTCGAGAGCATTTCTTTAAAAATGAGTTGGAAAACCGAGACTTACACTCGAGAGAACTCAAGACTAGTGCTCAATCTAATGAGGCCGAGTCCGAGTCACTCGAAAAGAAAATGAGCAACTAAAATAAAAGCTCAATGAGTCTCAAGATATTGTTTTAAAGTTTACTCGAGGTTAGAAAAACCTTGATATGCTCTTAGGATCTCAATGTGTCTCCTTTAGAAAAGAAGGTCTTGGTTTTAACAAAGAGGTGGAATCAAATTCCTACTCGGAACTTTTCAAAAAGGATTCCGTAACCGTAAAGTTCAGGATGGTCGAGCACGGTTCCATTCATAAAGATGAAAGGAGGACTGAGCTTAGACCATCTTACAAGAGAAAACCATTTCCTCCGGTTTATAAAAGAAAATTTTTTCAAGAAAAAGAGACACGGACTCAGCTTTCTAAACGAAAGACTCAAAATCGAGCAAAACCCAAAGTCATTCAAATCTTGGTTCCGAAAAACCTTCTTCCTCGAAAAGGACCACAATAAAGGGTGTTACTAGGTTCTTTAGAGGAAGTGAGAAGGGTTAGTTTGTTTTCTTTTTGCAGGCCACTTAGAAAAGATCAAAAGGACATTGGTACCTGGACGGTGGATGCTCATGGCACATGTCGGGAGACTCGGGACTCTTTTCCGAGTTAGAAGAGTACAAAGGAGGAAAAGTCACATTTGGAGATGACAGCAAAGCCAAGATAGTTGGGATAGGCAAGATTGGAAAGGAAGGCAATCTGGTCAGCCCAAGTATACCTTGTCAAAGGATTAAAGTACAACCTCGCTTAGCATCTCTCAATTATGTGATAAAGGTCAAAAGGTAAGATTTACACAGACCAACTACGTTATATCCGATGTTGCTACCAAAGAAACCAAGCTCGTCAGGTAAGAGATCAGGTAATATGTACATTATTGCTCTTTCGACCCGAGTCAGAATTTATCTTGTTTAGAAGCATCACTTCTTGATGATTCATGGACATGACATCATAGATTAGGTCATGTTAGCATGCATACGATCAAGAAACCGGCATCTCATGGTTTATGTGGTGAACGACAAAGTTTGATTCTTGCATACATTATGCCTAATTGTGCTTTCAAGAAAGACAAAGTTTGTGAAGCTTGCACAAAAGGGAAACAAGTCAGTTCATCATTCAAATCTCTGAAGACAGTTTCCACATCCAAGGTGCTTCAAATGATACATATGCACTTATGTGGTGAAATCCCTCTTAAGAGTCTTGGAGGTAAATCATATGTACTTGTTATTGTTGATGATTACTCACAATTTACCTGGGTGTGTTTTCCTAAGCATAAAAATGAAGCATTCAAAGAGTTCAGCAAGCTCTGCAGAAAATCCAAGTTGAGTCTCGGACTCAAATTCAAAGAATTCGAACCGACCACGGAAGGGAGTTTGACTACTCGGAATTTACAGAGTTTTGTGACAAAAATGGCATCTCCCACAACTTCTCAGCACTAAGAACTCCTCAACAGAATGGAGTAGTAGAGAGAAAGAACAGAACTCTTGAAGAAATAGTTAGGACAATGATGATTGAACACAATCTACCCTACTATTTCGGGCCGAGGCGATTAACACCGCAAATTACACCTTGAACAGATGCCTCATCGGACCTATTCTCGAGGAAAACACCTTACAAGCTCTATAAAGGGAAGAAACCCAATATCTCATATTTCAAACAGTTTGGATGTAAATGTTTTGTTCAAAACAATGGTAAGGATCACCCGACCAAGTTTGATGCTCGGTCAGATGAAGGTATTTTTCTCGGGTTATTCTTCTCATAGTAAAGCTTATCGCATTTTCAATAAAAGAACTAACAAAGTGGAAGAAAGCATCCACGTTGTGTTTGATGAGCTTGAACAAGAAAAACCAAATGAGTCAACATTCTTAGACCTAAAGCTCAGCATATGTGATGATCATGATGAAAACAAGCCTATCAAGAATCAAACCGAACCAGCTCGGAATGAAGTCGCTCGAGTGAAGTGACTCAAAATGAGACAATTCAAGAATTCGCTCGAATGATGAAGGACAATCTGATGGACAAGTTTACTCGGAATAAGTTTCAGAGGATCAAGCAATCAAGCCAACATATTTGGTGAATCGGAGAACAGTAGAGCATTCAAGTATGCTTCTAGTCACCCACTAGAAAACATATTATCCGATATCAACAAGTGGGGTAAGAACTCGTTCCTCTCTTCAGAATCTATGTTCATTCACTGCATTTATATCATTAATCGAACATAAAAATGCACTAGAGGCCCTAAATGAACCTGAATGGGTAGAGGCCATGCAAGAGGAACTCAATCAATTCGAAAGAAACCAAGTCCGGACTCGACCAAACGACCTTCCGATCACCCAGTCATAGGAACCAAGTGGGTTTTCAAGAACAAACTGGATGAAGGTGGATTGGTAGTCGAAACAAGGCTAGACTTATGGCTCAAGGTTACAATCAAGAAGAAGGGATTGATTGTGGGGAAACCTTTACACTGTTGCTAGAATTGAAGCCATTGGAATTCTGTTAGCATTTGCATCTAGCATGAATATCAAGTTATATCAAATGGATGTTAAGTGTGCTTTTCTCAATGGTTTTATCAAAGAGGAAGTCTATGTTAAGAAGCCCCCTGGATTTGAAAACTCGGAATTTCCAAATCATGTTTTCAAACTTAAAAAGCTCTTTATGGTCTTAAACAAGCTCCCGGAGCTTGGTATGAAAGACTCGAGCAATTTCTTGGTTCAAAATGATTTTAGAAGAGGTCAGATTGACAAGACTCTCTTTATAAAAACCAAGGGGAAAGATTTCCTTATCGCTCGGATATACGTTGATGATATAATTTTTGGAGCTACTAATGAAATTCCGTGTCGAGATTTTTCCGAGTTAATGAGACAGAAGTTTTAAATGAGCATGATGGAAGAACTCAATTTCTTCCTTGGTCTACAAATCAAGCAAGAAAAAAATGGAATCTATGTCCATCAATCAAAGTATACTAAGGAGCTCCTAAAGAAGTATAAACTTCAAGATGTAAAGCATGCAAGCAACACCTATGAGCAAGTAGCTTGAAACTAGACTCGGACGATCAAGGTAAAGCAATAGATGAGAAACTCTATCGAGGTATGATTGGATCTTTGCTATATCTTACATCCAAGTAGACCGGATATAATGTTTAGTGTTTGTCTATGCACAAGATTCCAAGCTAATCCAAAAGAATCATATCTCACTGCGGTGAAGAGAATATTCAGATATCTTGCAGGGACTCGTAATTTAGGTCTATGGTACTCCGAGAGTCGAACCGACTCTCACCGGATACTCGGATGCTGATTACACTGGATACAAAGTTGATAGAAAGAGCACTTCAGGGCGTGCCAATTTCGGGTCAATCCTTAATATCTTGGCACTCAAAGAAGCAAAACTCAGTAGCTCTATCAACCGCCGAAGCTGAGTATATTGCCGTTGGAGCATGCTCGTGCTCATATTTTGTTGATAAAGCAACACTTGAGAGATCTTGGACTTTCTTTCAAATCAGTGCCAATCAAGTGTGATAATCGAGTGCAATCAGCATCACCAAAAATCCAGTTCAAGTACTCAAAAAGAAAGACATTGAGGTCGGTATCATTTCTTAAGAGATCATTCTGAGAAAGGTGATATTCAACTCGAATTCATTCCTACAAATCTTCAATTAGCTGATATCTTTACTAAGCCTCTTAGTGAAGATCAGCTTTGTTTTATTAGGAATGAGCTTGGTATGTTAAATGCATAATTGTTTTCTTTCTATGCGAAAATTTTTATTGCATGATTATGTGTTATGTGATTGCATTTCTTAAATAACCATTAGTTCAGCTTGATTTAGTGATACTAAGCCGATAGTTATCATTTATTTCCAGCTTCGAGTCACTCGAAACCGACCTGAGTTAGACTCGGACTTTGAGAAAAATGTACGTCAAACTTCCGAAATCATCTCTAGACAAGTGGAGAATTTTGGAATTTATTTTCAAAAGCTTGCTTTTTTCTCTCTCTCTCTCTCTCGCATTGATCGGACAACTAGCCATTGGGAAATAAACCACTGGAATTCTAACCATTGAAGAAGAGAACAATCACACCGGTCCGAGGTGACTCGTTGAAAGAGATGAGTCGGAATGAATATTGAAGGACGTTTATTTTTCTTATAAATAGCACTTATTCTCCTTCATTTCTTTACTTTACTCTACGCTTACTCTCTCTCTCGAAATCAAATCCTCGTGACCACGCTCTCAATGACTAAAAGCGACACACAGCGTTCTCAAGCTTCGTGAAGAACATCTCAAGTAAGCTCTATTGCTCTCAATCTCATTCTTCTTCTACTTTTTCTTTCTTATCTTTCACTCTCTTCGAGTCTTCTTCTCTTCTACTCTCTCTTTTCACATCAAATGCCAAAAAGAGGTTCTCATCCTGATTTTCTTGGTTCTACCACCAAGAAACCCCGCACCAAAAGCCAAGAAGGCCCCTCAAATTCTAAACCTCTTGTCACCCAAAGATCTTGCGCTGGATGATAAATTCTTCCCAACCACAAAATTTTCGTGGTTGCCTCACATACTGATTGACCGGGGTCTACAATTTTCTTGGATTCAGCGAGTTCATATATCCCGAACTCGTTTATGAGTTCTACACACATCTTTCCAGCTCCGAAGGTATTCTCACCTCTAGAGTTTAGAACATAACTGTTCGAATCAATACTTCCCTCCTCCATTGTCCTGCTCAAAGTATCCTCTCTCTTCTTAAACAAGCAATTCGATACCTTTCAATGAAGTCGCCGACGACTTCTTTGAAAAGTATGCAAAAGAGTTTTCTGGGTCATGCAAAAATTTTCTCGTGACTCGACTAAAATCGAAGCTCGTCTTTTGTGTTTCTTGCCGATGAGAACTTTCTTCTCACAAAGCACTCTAGCAAGGAGAACCCTAACTCCAAGCACCTCAAAGCACTCTTTGATATTCTTGAGGGCTACGAAGTTGACCTCTTTCCTGCTATTATTGAGCAAATGGCAGCTGTGCTAGCTCAAACTCGTAACAAGAAGAACACCCTCTCTCTTTCAGTGCTCTTCTCACTCTCATCTTTAAACAATTCAAAGTTCCTCTTCCCTCATATCTAACCGTAGCTTCGAGGCTGCCATTGTAGTTGGCAAAAAGGAACTTCGGGGTATGGATACCAGGAAACCGAACCCGGTGTCTAGGTTCACGACTCGTAGCCGAGGCCACCTTCTTCGCCTCGTACTCGTAAAGACACCCCTCTTTCTCTTCCTCGCTCCACCTGGTGGTGCCTCCACCTCAGGTGCTTCTAAAACTCTCTCTTCCATTTTGTCCTCTGCTTTCATGGACAAAATCTCCTCTCGTGGCCTTGGAACTCAAGGACCTCCTCCTGCTATTCAAGACTCGTCTTCCAGCCTATGACCATCAACCAGAAAACCGCTCAATCTCAACTCCGAGAGCAACAGGATATGCTCCTCGAGATGAAGGCTCGGTGAAGGAGCAGAGGGAGCCGATCGAGCTTCTTCAGGAGAGACGATCCAAGGCAGCTCAAGATCAAGGAGACTCGTACACTTCGAGGAATCCTCGAGCCCTGCCAAGTCCTCCTCCGATGGAGGAGAGGGTGAAGAAGAAGATCAAGAAGAAGCGTAAGAGCTCGCGACTAATGCAGCTCTTTCTCGAGCATGGTGAGCTAGAAGGCTAAGGAGACCAAGAAGGACAAGGAGCAACAACCGAGGGTCCGAGTGCTCCTAAAGCGCAACCTCGAAGTGATCAACTCGGACGTAAGTCCGAGTGGGTCGAAGAACCTCGCTGATCCAAGACAGTCAGCAACGAGTTAACCCGAGCACACCCCTCCAGGCCGTTCGGTTCCAAGAGGACGAGCCTCCGGACGACCTAGTTGTGGGTCAGCCACTCGGAACCGAACCAATGCCGGAGACCCTGTACTCCTCTCGCCGTGCTCAAGCACATCGTCAAGATCTTATCGGCGTCGGCGCACCACTCGTCCTTCCTCCTCAACTCGGACTAACCCATCCCCTCCTTAATTTCTTAGTCTTTTATTTACGAGTGTTTCATTTTTTTTGTCCGGACATCAAATATGTACTTCTTGTTGTATTCTTCTCATGTTTTTTTTTGTTGCTGAAAGGCAAGGGGGAGAATAGATAGAAAAAAATTTGTTGTCTTGTTTAGGGGAGTCTCTCTCACCTTGTGTGAATATTTCTTTCCGTTAAATTAATGAAGTACTGCATTTCATTAATAATCTCAAGTTTCTTGCTCCGATATGTTATTTACAACAATGCATCTATCTCGCTTTTGCTTTGTTTCTTACTCGATATGATAGCTCTTACTATGAAATCTTAAGTTTTTTCTCGAGTAAATTTGCAATATCACTTACAAAATTTTTGTCTAAGTATGGAATGCCTTTCATCAAAAAGGGGAGATTGAAGACTCGGACTTTATACTTACACTTTTCTAAGTTCCATCCATGAATCAGGTATAAGATCTCTTCTCTCATAGGGTTTTGATTACAAGTCATTCTATGAACCTTAGAAAGTTTTCTCGAGTGATATAGCATTTATTCCGAGTGTTTTAGAAATTATTTCATATGTCTTTGTGTGACTCGACTAACTCAAAAAGCATACTTGTACTAACTCGGCTCCGAGTTACTCAACGCTCGTAATTATTGCATGTTCAAACTCTCGTATTCACACACATAAACTCAAGTCCGACTTCATGTTCCAGGAATTACAATGTTATTTTTCTATTCCAAGTCGATTGTGTTGTTTGAACTTTGTTTTAGTCTAGATCAAGTTCGTTCACTATGATATTCTTTATCTAACTTGATTCTCTTTTAGACTAACTCAGATGGAATTTTGAGTATCATGGATATTAGACTCGTAAAATTCCATTCCTTTTCTCGACTTAGATAATTAGTCATTTAATTATCTTAATCATATCATTATCTCGTGTCTAACCTTGGACCAAAGTATTTTATACTTTGAGAACCAAATTGATTTTCTTTTATAGGTTATTCAAACGAGGCTATCCTATTTTTGAACTGCAAAAGTAACCGGCTTCAAAACATCAAATCACCAAGCAAACAAGGCTTTTTCCACCTCCGACCTAGCCCTGCAGACATCGTGTCGTGGTTGTCCGTTTCCAAAATTGGAAATCTACAACACCAAGCTCAACGGTGGTTTTCACCTTATTTTGAAAGACACTACCAAGTGGTTTTGGGACTTCCAAAGGAGTCAAGAACCGTTGCTCAACGTTCATATTTCAACGGATATTTTCCGAATGACTCGTAAAATCCCTTACAACGGTCACAAAGGACCTCCAATCAGAAGATGGACACAACGGCTAAGCCGCTTGTTCATCTATATATAGAAGCCAACTTTCTAGACTTAAAGATTGCCGAATCTATTGTTAGTAGACATACTTGAGCAAAAAGTCATTGTAATCATTCTCAATCTTCTACTTACAACTCCAATTCGTATTTGATAACTTTCCGAGTTGTAAGGTCTTGTATTCAGTTACAAACACTTTCTTTCTTACTCTCTAAGTAAGGTCCCTTGACTAAGCCGTAAGGGTTAACTCAGCTCGCTTGTCCCTAACTATAAGGGTGATCTCAGCTAGGAAGTACTAGATCAAATAAGGAAATTTCTGAGTCTAGGAAAACTTGTAAGGAGTTGTCTAAGGGAGCAACTCAGGTCAAGTCAGCCTACTCGTATTTTGTGGACTCAAAATAGTGGATTCGACTTTGTGCTTGGATTAGCACGGTTCGTGGTTTTCTGTCCCCAGGAGAGTTTCCATGTACTTTCCGAGTTATTACTTTTCTAAGTGCATTCTAGACTCGGATAGTTTCGAATCTCGATCAACTGCTTCTTCAAGCACTTACCGTATTTTGAGTTCATGCTTTTCCGAGTACATCCTTACCTCTCACTCACATCGGATCCTTATTCGCTTTATTTTTCAAGCAAGTTTCCTCATCACCCTATTCACCCCCTCTAGGGTGATTTATACTCTCAAGAGCAAACCTTCACTTCCGATGGTGAAGATTAGTTGATCCCTTATAGGGTGCTTTGTGTTGTTTAATGTTTAGTATTTTGTAAAATTCTTAGACTCGTGCAATGAGATGAAATGCAAAGACTCGATTCTAAAAATGCATTCTTTTATTAATATGATGCAAACTCGCTACGAGAAAATTACAAAGACAAATTGAAAAAAAAATGCACAAACCCCCATTCCCCTAAAAGAAAATAATAAAAATGAAAATAGGAATTTGAAAGTGCACTATCCGAAATAATATAGATTGACAAAAATGGGTCGAAGCGTAAACAAATAATGTCCCAAGGAGTGCTCGAGGCTCAAAGAAGAAGGTGAACCGACCGGTCCGGGAGGCCTGGTCGGTGCCTCGCCATGCGAAAACCCAGGCGCTAGCCGACTCGCAGTGGTTTTGATGCAGTAGGACTCGATCTTAAAACTACTATAAATTAGACCCTCGCTTAATACCCCGAAAATTATGCCTCCCGAACCTTCTTTTGCAAATCCTCAAAAAGTTCCTATGAAAATTTATGAGTGCTTCAAAGATAAACTTCATGACCGACTTATCTTATTGGATGAACGAGATGACAAACACAGAGAAGGTACGTCTGTCACATTACGGGCTAAATACTTTATTCAAGATTTGCCAAGTGAAAGTCTATTGGACTATGCTGATGTGGCCGACTAGGATTCACACTAACACATTTTTCGGTTTGGGGAAAAGGAACCGTGCCGCCTACCCGAAGAGTTTGTTGCTATTATGGGCATCCAACAGCGTACAAAACCTCGTCGTGCCTAAATCCTCTAAAAATGTGGACGAAACCCGCAAAACCTTCGAAGCCGATCAATAGGAATCTATGGTGGATTCTTATTAGAAATCGAGTAAACCTAATGAATCGATGAAGCATTATTTCCTGATGTATGCATCATTATAATCATTTAAAGCGTCAAGCTAACATCACCTGTCTAATAGGTGGTTTCCTACTGGTTGGAGGCCGCGGGAGATGGCGCATGCAGCACTGCTAAGCTTTGTTAAGCAGCTGGAGGATTACCGTTCCATAACACCACTCATAGTTGCTGAAACTATTATAGGGTTACACTAGGTTGTGGCCGATTCGGAGGAGGACTTCGCCGGAGTCCTCTATTGTTGCAGTAAGCAAGTAACCACAACCGAGACCAAACAGGTGGGAACAGTTCGGTGACACCGACCAAGGGACGGTTGTCCCGCGTTGCCGAGGTTTTCAAAATTCTTTAGTTTTACGCTAAAAGTCTCTATTTTTCGCCCTTTCGTCCTCTTTTTTTATTTTTTGTTTTTGCTCTTGTTGGGCCATATATAAGGTTGAATTTGTTGTTATTATTATTATTATTATTATTATTATTATTATTATTATTATTATTATTATTATTATTATTATTATTATTATTTATTTTATCCGTGGTGTGTAGATTTGGTTAATGGAGCATCTACAACTTATTTAGGCTCTTGCAAGAGTAGGTACATATCTAGCGATACAGTTCAGTCAACGAAAGCGGTTAGATGCGATGAATCGATCACCCTACTTCCTGGTGGGAGGAATTTCTCCTTCTTGAGCAGTTCCTTTCTTAGGCATGGTTAGAGAGAAAAAATTGGAAGAGAGAAACGAGAGAAAGAATGGAGAACAGAGAAGATTAAGAATCGAGAGAAAGAAAGAGAGCGAGTGAGTGAACTTTGAGAGCAAAGAGAGCGAGAGAGCAAGCAATAAGTAGGTAAAGTAGAGAAGAAAAAGTGAAGTGGTGCTAATTATAGCGAGAAAAGTCTTCCAACCGACGTTCTAACTTAGTTACCAAGCAACGGTTATCAAACCGTTCGGTCTCTCTCGCGCAGAATCGACTAGTTTTTTATCTACTTTCTTCTAACGGCTAGTTTCTGCCGATCGTTTGCGTGACAGAGAATCGAGAGGGAGAAAAAGGATCTTTGAAAACAATTATGAGATTCTCCATTTGTCTAAAGAAGACCTTAGAATTTTGATGTCCATTTTGCTCATAATCCGAGTTTGACTCGAGTAAGGTGTTTGAGTAACTCGGAACATACAGAAAATCCATAGCTTATAGCTTAGTGTCATTCTCGAGTCAACCGATCCATGTGTTATCTACTCAAAATGTATAACAACCAATCATAAAAGAATAGCTCATGCATTAATCATGCCGAGCTCATTCCTAATAAAGCAAAACTTATCTTCACTCAAAAGCTTAGTGAATTTATTCAGCTAATTGAAATTTCATATGAATAAACTCAAGTTCAATATCACCTATCTCGGAATGGTCTATCGGAAAATGATACCTAACTTTAATATGCTTTGTCTTTGAGTGCTGAACTGGATTCTTAGTAATGCTGATAGCACTCCGATTGTTACACTTGATTAGGATAGATGTGAATGATAATCCAAGATCCTTCAAGTGTTTCTTGATTTAGAGAATCTGAGCACATCAAGCTCTAGCCGCAATGTACTCAGCCTCGTAGTTGATAGAGCAATTATGTTTTACTTCTTTGAGTGCCAAGATATAAGTGATTGACCCAGAAATTGGCATGCTCCTTATGTACTCTTTCTATCGACCTTGTATCCAGCATAGTTAGCATCCGAGTATCTAGTGAAAGTCAGTTCTAAGTTCTTTGAAAACCATAGACCAAGATTCCGAGTCCCTACAAGATATCTCGAAAATTCTCTTCACTACAATGAGATGTGATTCCTTAGGATTGGCATGAAATATTGCACATAACCAAACATTAAACATGATATCTAGTCTACTAGATGTGAGATAGAGTGGAGATCCAATCATACCTCTATAGAGTTTCGATTTACAACTTTACCTTTCTCATCCGAGTCTAGTTACAAACCGCTAGTCATAGGTGTTCGCTGCATGCTTCACATCTTGTAGCTTATATTTCTTCAATAACTCCTTGATGTTCTTAGATTGATGGACATAGATGTCATCCTTGTCTTGTTTGATTTATAGACCAAGAAAGAAATTGAGTTCTCCCATCATGTTCATTTGGAACTCTTGTCTTATTAACTCGTAAAACTCTTGACATAGAGTTTCATTAGTAGCTCCGAAAATGATATCATCAACATACATCCGAATGATAAGAAAATCATTCCCCTTGGTTTATGTGAAAAGAGATTTTTCAATATGACCTTTTTGAAATCATTTCCAACCAAGAAACCGCTTAGTCTTTCATACCAAGCTCCGGGAGCTTGTTTAAGACCATATAAAGCCTTTTGCAATTTGAAACATGATTTGAAAACTCGAGTTTTCAAATCCAGGGGTTGCTTAACAAAAACTTCTTCTTGAATATAATCATTGAGAAATGCACATTTGACATCCATTTGACAAAGCTTTATGTTCATGCTAGATACAAATGCTAAGAGAATTCAAATTGCCTCTATCCAAACAACAAGTGAAAAGGTTTCTCCACAATCAATTCCCTCTTCTTGGTTATACCCTTGAGCAACTAATATGGCCTTGTTTCGACTTCCAACCCTTCCTCATCTAGTTTGTTCTTGAAAATCCATTTGGGTCCTATAACTCGGGTGGTCGAGGGTCATTTGGTCAAAGTCTAGACTTGGTTTCATTCAAATTGATTTAACTCTTCTTCCATAGCCTCTACCCATTCAGGCTCATTTAAGGCTTCTAGTGCAAATTTAGGTTCTGTTAGTGATATGAATGCGAAAAATGCAGATACATTTTTAGGTGGGTGACTGGATGCATATTTGAAAGCTCTACCGCTCCCCTAGTTTACCAAGTTTATTGGTTGAACATGTTGATCTTGCTGAGCTTCTGCATTGGCTTGTTCTTGAGCATTCCGAGCTGCCTCTTGAACTTGTTCAGCCTAAGTCATAGTATTCTGAATTGGCTTGTTCTAAGTTGCCTTATTCTAAGTTGTCTCAGCTTCTTCTGTTTTGACTCTTTTTAGTTCAGCTTCAGGAATGTCATCATCATCTCTGTTTAGCTTGAGATCTAAGAAGGTGGATTCACTTATCCTGCCAAGATCAATCTCATTAAAGACAATGTGGATGCTTTCTTCCACTTTGTTAGTCCTTTTGTTAAACACACGATAAGCTTTACTATGAGATGAGTAACCCGTAAACTAACTAACCCTTCTCACTTCCTCTTACAAACATAGTAACTCGCCTTTACTCGTGGTCTTTCTCTAAGAAATAGCACTTTTGGGAACCCAGATTTGGAGAATCTTAGGTCCGGTCCGATTCTCGAGTCTTCCTTTGAAAAACCGAGTTTGTGTCTCTTTTCTTTGAAAATATTTTCTTTTATAAATAGGTGGAGAAGGAGTTTTTCTCGTAAATTGGTATGGGCTTAGTCCTTTTTTCATTTAATTGAATGGGACCATGCTCAACCTTCTTGAACTTTACAGCTTTGGAATCGGTTTGAAGAGACTTGAATAGGAATTAGATTCCTCTTCAAGCATTCTAACCAATACCTTCTTTTTCGAATGAGACACACTAAGTGCCTAGTAAAAGATCAAGGTTTTTCTGACCTTGAGTGAGTTTTAGAACCAGCTCTTCGACACATTAAGCATCCTTTTCAATTGGTTATTCTCTGCTTCGAGTGACTTAGACTCAGCCTCATTGTTTTGAGCACTCGGTCACAAGTACTTTCAGATTTTGTGTCAAGTTTTCTAACTCATTTTTCAAAACAATACTCTCAAGCAGTAAGAGACTCAAGTGGTTCTTTAAAATCGAAGAGTCGAATTTGACTTTTCTTCCAAAGTAAAGATATATCTATCAAGATCAACTTTGGATAACTTAAGGAAGTATTCAATTACCTCCCGAGGACTTGTTTCCTCAATATCCGAGTTGTCACCATCCGACTCGGATCCAGCTTCTAGGTCTGTCAGCACCATAAGACACTTTGAGTCATCGAATCATCTTCTTCGGATGAGTCATTATCGCTCCAGGTAGCCATCATAGCCTTTTTCTTCTTTTTGTCCTTCTTTCTTTTTGGACACTCTTTGACTATGTGCTCCTTGCTGCCACACTCAAAGCTACCACAGTTCTTAGTTAAAGATAACTTTGAAGGGGATGAGTATTTACCTTTCTCATCTTCTTATCTTTCTTGTAGAACTCTTTCTTTGGCCTCTTTTGCCACTTTTTGTACTTTATCATCTTCTTGAAACCTCGGGCAATAAGTGCCATGGGATCCTTTTCTCGAATCTAAGGGGCTCGGACTTTGTCATCTACTTTCCGAGGCCTTCAGTGCAATGTTCTTTTTGTGCCGACCTCGGTATCCTCTTCTTCCGAGTCATGACTCATGAGTAAGTAGCTTCCCAATGAGCTCATCGAGCTTCAGTTGAGAGAGATTATGAGCCTCTTCAATTGTTGTCATTTTAGGAACCTATCTTCTCTTTGGTAGACTTCTCGAATATTTTTTACCATTACCTCGTGAGAGATCTTTCTACCCGGAGATTTGAGATTGTTGGTAATCTCGGTGAATCGAGCATACATCCGAGAGATGTTTTCTTCGGTTCCATTCTCGAACAGCTCGTACTTGTGAAGATATTGACATATCTTCGCTTGCTTCACTTGGCTAGTATGAGCTGATAGCACCATTAGACTGTTCATGGTTGTGAATTTCTTTCCGAACTAAAGACTCGGATTCTACATGTATATCATTCTGAGTACTATCAAGGAATCAGGTACCAACTTCATCCCTTCTATGTTTTGATTTACAAGTCATTCCGAGTATTATAGAAACTATTCCGAGTGTTATATAAACTTTTTTGAGTATTACGTGAATGTTTTCATCCGATTCTTACTAACTCGTAAAGCACACTCGTGTTCATTAATTCACTCGACAGCTCCGAGTCACTCGGACATCACTCGATTTGTCGCATGATCAAACGTTCACTCTAACTCTTTCAAACTAAGTTCTAACTTCATATTCTAAGTTAAAGTGAATTACAACGTTAATTCATCTTTCTAAGTCAACATGTTTTGTTTGAAGTATATTTGTCTAGATCAAGTACTCTTACTTTGATATTCTCTGTCTAACTTGATCTTTCTCTAGACTCGACTTAGATGAAATTTGAGTATAATGAATATTAGACTCGTAAAATTCCACTCTTTTAGGACTCGGATAATTATGCTCTTAATTATCTTAATTAAATTATTATCTCGTGTCTAATCTTGGACCAAAGTATTTTATACTTTGAGAACCAAAATTGGTTTACTTTTGTAGGTTATCTAAATGAGGTTATCCTACCTTTGAATTACAAAAGTAACCAGCTTCAAGATGTCAAATCGCCAGCGAGACAAGGCTTTTTCTACTTCGACGAAGATCTAGACACTCGTGTCGTGGTTGTCTGTTTCCATAACTGGAAATTTTCAACGCTAAGCTCAACGGTGGTTTCCACCCTACTTTTCGGACACCACCAGTGGATTGGGACATCCTAAGGAGTCAAGAGCCGTTGCACAACGTTCACATTTCAACGGGGCTTTTCCGAGCGACTCGAAGAATCGTTACAACGGTCACGAGAGGACTTCTAAACAGAAGATAGTCACAACGTCTAATCTGCTTGGTCATCTATAAATCGAAGGCACTTCATAAGACTTGAAGATTGCTCGAACCCATTGCTGAAATTATATTTCTCCGTATAATACTCATTCAATCTTCTACTTACAACTCCAAGTCTCGTACTTAACATCTTTATGAGTTATAAAGTCTTGTAATTAGTTACAAACTTTCTTTCTTACACTCTAAATAAGGTGGCTTGACCGAGGTGTAAGGGTTAACTCAGCTCGCTTGTCCCTAGCTATAAAGGTTACCTCGCTTAGGAAGTACTAGATAAGATAAGGGAACTTATGAGGCTAGGAAAACTTTGTAAGGAATTGTCTAAGGGAGCAATTATGGTTGAGTCAATCTACTGTATTTTATGGATTCAAAATAGTGGATTTGACTTGGTGCTTGGACTAGCACCGGCCGTGGTTTTCTGGCCCAGGAGGGTTTCCACATAATTCTAAGTTGATACTTTTCCGAGTCCAATCTAAACTCGTAACTGCTTTCTGTCTCTATTCTATGCAAAAGAGTTTAATTCTCTAAAAATCTTCCAACACCCTATTCACCCCCTCTAGGGTGACTTAGACTCTCCAGAGCAAATCTTCAATTGGTATCGGAGCCTAGCCTTTCGTAAAGGATCTAACCATCCAAAGGTGTAAAGATCAAATGGCTCGTAACAATGGAGAGTTCGATGAAGGAAGATCTACAAGTAGACCACCAATGTTTAAGGGATCAAATTTCTTACACCTGGAAGAAGCTCGTGGAATTCTTTCTCATCGGATCACAATGAAGATGTATGGAACATCATAAAAGAAGGCAACTATATTCCAATGAAGATGGAGGAAACAAGACTCGTGCCCAAAGCAAAGATCGAGTACACTATCGAAGAGGCGTAAAACTTCGTAAAGAACTTTAAAGCAATGAACATTCTGATGTGCGCCATCAGCTCGTAAGAATACAATAGAGTGTCAACTTGTGACATAGCAAAAGAAGTGTGGGATACTCTAGTCAACACATATGAAGGCACCAGATCAAGTCGACAAGCGAAGATAAGCCAATATCTTCACAAATACGAGCTGTTCAAGATGGAGCCGTAAGAAAACATCAATCGACGTTCATCCGCTTCACCGAGAATACTAACAATCTCAAATCTTTAGGTAGAAAGATTTCCCATGAAGAAATGTGCGTAATGATTCTGAGAAATCTACCCAAGAGAAGATGGGGTCCCAAGGTGACAGACCATCGAGGAAGCTCGAAACTCTCCTTATTAAACCCATACGAACTTATAGGGAACCTACTCACCCATGAGATTCACCTGGAAGAAGAGGACGCCGAGGTCAAGCACTAAAAGAATATTACGCCGAAGGCCTCGTAAAGTAGAGAAGAATATCCGAGTTCGTCGGACTCGGAAGAAGATCCCATGGCACTTATCGCTCGTGGCTTCAAAAGAATGATGAAGCATAAGAGATGGGAGAAAAGGCCAAGACATGAGTTCTACAAGAAAGATAAGAAGGATAGAAGATGTAAACACTCGTCCCCTTCAAAGTTATCTTTAACTAAGAACTCGACTATTTTGAATGTGGCAAGAAATATCACATAGTCAAAGACTGTCCAAGAAGAAAGAGGGACAAAAAGAAGAAGAAGGCTATGATGGCCACAAGGAGTGAAGAAGATTCATCTCGAAGAACATGAAGACTTAGACGATTCAAAGTGTCGATGGCTCTATCGGACTCGAAGCCGAATCTGAGTCGACTCGACCACTCGCACCATGAGGAAACGAATCCTCGGGAGGTAATTGAATATTTCCTCAAGTTTTCCAAAGTTGATTTAGCTAAATATATTTATACTTTGGAAGAAAAGTCCAATTCGACTCCTCTCGATTTAAATAACAACTTGAGTCTATCACTTCGAGAGCATCTCTTTGAAAAATGAATTAGAAAACCCGAGACTTACTCTAAGAGAGCTCAAGACTAGTACTCAAGTTAATGAGACTGAGTATGAGTCACTCGAAGAGAAAATGAGCAAGTGGAAGCAAAAGCTCAACGAGTCTCAAGAACTTGTTTTAAAGTTTACTCAAGGTCGAAAAACCTTGACATGCTCCGAGGCTCTCAATGCGTCTCCTCTAGAAAAGAAGGTCTTGATTTTAACAAAGAGGAGGAATCTAATTCCTACTCGGATCTTTTCAAAAGGGTTCCGAACTATGAAGTTCAGGAAGGCTGAGCACTGGTCCCATTCATAAGAATGAAAGGAGGACCGAGCCCGGATCAGCTTTATAGGAGAAAGCCTTCTCCACCAGCTTTATAAAAGGAAAGACTTTCAAAAGAAAGAGACACAGACTCGGTTTTCAAAAGGAGGACTCGGAATAAGACCAAACCCAAAGTTATTCAAATCGGGTTCCCAAGAGTCTTCTTCCTCGAAAAGGACCACAGTAAAGGGAGTTACTCGGGTTCGTTAGATGAAGTGAGAAGGGTTAGTTTATTTCTAACTTGCAGGTAGCTCGAAAAAGACAAAAGGTCATTGGCACCTAGACAGTGGATGCTCACGCCACATGTCGGGAGATTCAAGACTCTTTTATGAGTTAGAAGAATACAAGGGAGGCAAAGTCACTTTTGCAGATGATAGTAAGGGCAAGATAGTTGGGATAGGCAAGATTGGAAAAGGAGACAATCTGGTCAGCCCGATCTACCTTGTTAAGGGATTAAAGTACAATTTGCTCAAGATCTCTCAATTGTGTGACAAAGGTTAAGAGGTAAGGTTCACTCGGACCAATTGCTATATTTCCGATGAAACTACCAAGGAGACTAAACTCTCAGGTGAGAGATCGGGTAATACCTACACTATTCCTCTCTGACCCTAGTTAGAATTTATCTTATTTGAAAGCATCTCTACATGATGGTTCCTAGTCATGGCATCGTAGATTAGGTCATGTTAGCATGCACACCATTAAAAAACTTGCATCTCATGGTTTAGTCGGAGGTTTGCCTAACTCGTGCATTTAAGAAAGATAAAATATATGAAGCATGCACAAAAGGGAAACAGGTCGGATCATCTTTCAAACCTCTCAAAACTGTTTCCACATCCAAAGTACTTGAATTGTTGCATATGGACTTATGTGGTGAAATTCCTGTAAAGAGTCTCGGAGGTAAATCATATGTACTTGTCATTGTTGATTACTACTCACAATTTACCCGGGTTTGTTTTCTTAAGCATAAAAATGAAGTGTTCAAAGAGTTCAGCAAGCTCGTAGGACAATCCAAGTTGAGTCTCGTGCTCGGATCAAAAGACTTCGAACCGACCATGGAAGGGAGTTCGATTACTCGGAATTTGCAGAGTTCCGTGATAAGAATGGTATTTCCCACAACTTCTTAGCACCAAGAACTCCTCAATAGAATGAAGTAGTGGAGAGAAAGAACCGAATTCTTAAAGAAATAGGAAGGACAATGATGATTGAACATGATCTACCTTACTCTTTTCGGGCTGAGGCAATCAACACAGAGAAACTACATACCGAATAGATGCCTCATTAGACCCATCCTGAAGAAAACTCCATACAAGCTTTACAAAGGGAAGAAACCCAACATTTCATACTTCAAACCCTTTGGATGTAAGTGTTATGTTCACAACAATGGTAAGGATCACCCGACCAAGTTTGATGCTCGGTCGGATGAAGGTATCTTTCTTGGTTATTTATCTCATAGTAAAGCATATCGCATTTTCAATAAAAGAACTAACAAAGTGGAAGAAAGCATCCACATTGTTTTTGATGAGATTGATAAGGGAAAACTAAGTGAGTCAACATTCTCAAATCTAAAGCTCAGTCGAGATGATGATCCTATCGAAGATGAACTCGACACGAGTCAAGGGAAAGCAACTTAGAATGAAGCAACTCGGAACAATCGACTCAAAATGAATCGACTCAAGAGCCAGCTCGAATGCTGAAAGTCAACCAGATGAGCAAGCTCAATCAGATCGGACCACTAAAGATCAACCAATTCTACCTACAAATCTGGTGAACCAGAGAACAGGTAGAGCTTTCAAATATGCATCGAGCCCACTCGAAAATATCCTGTCCGACATTAACAAGTGGGGTAAGAACTCGTTCCTCTCTACAAAATCTATATGCATTCACTGCATTCATATCATTAACTGAACCCATAAATGCCCTAGAAGCCCTTAATGAACCTGAATGGGTAGAGGCCATGCAAGAGGAACTTAATCAATTCGAAAGAAACCAAGTCCGGACTCTAACAAAACGACCTTCTAACCACCCAGTCATAGAAACCAAATGTGTTCTCAAGAACAAGTTGGATGAAAGTGGCTTTGTAGTCAGAAACAAGGCTAGACTTGTGGCTCAAGGTTACAATCAAGAAGAAGGAATTGATTGTGGGGAAACCTTTGCACCGGTGGCTAGGATTGAAGGTATTATAATCCTATTGGCATTTGCATCAAGCATGAATATCAAATTGTATCAAATGGATGTTAAATGTGCTTTCCTTATGGTTTCATTCAAGATGAAGTCTATGTTGAGCAACCCCTGGATTTGAAAAATCAGAATTTCCAAATCATGTTTTCAAGTTACAAAAAGCTCTTTATGGTCTCAAACAAGCTCCCAAAGCTTGGTATGAAAGACTATGTAATTTCTTTGTTGAAAATGATTTTAGAAGAGGTCATATTGACAAGACTCTTTTTATAAAAACCAAGGGGAAAGACTTTCTTATTGCTCAGATCTGTGTTGATGATATAATGTTTGGAGCAACTAATGAAAATTTATGTCGAGATTTTCCCGAGTTAATGAGACAGGAATTCCAAATGAGCATGATCGGAGAACTTAATTTCTTCCTTGGTTTACAAATCAAGCAAGACAAAGATGGCATCTATTTCCATTAATCAAAGTATACCAAGGAGTTGTCGACGAAATACAAACATCAAGATGCAAAACATGCAACAATACCAATGAGCAGACAGTATAAAACTGGACTCGGACAAAAAAGGTAAAGCAAGTAGATAAGAAACTCTATCAAGGTATGATCGGATCTCTGCTGTATCTTACTTCCAGTAGGCCAGACATAATGTTTAATATATGTACTGTGTGCAAGATTTCAAGCTAATCCAAAGAAATCACATCTCACTGCGGTGAAGAGAATTCTCGGATATCTTGCAGGGACTCGTAATCTAGGTCTATGGTACTCAAGAGACTCGGAATCGACTATCACTGAATACTCGGATGCCGACTATGCTGGATACAAGGTTGATAGAAAAAGCACCTCAGGAGCATGTCAATTTTTGGGTCAATCCCTTATATCTTGGCACTCAAAGAAGCATAACTCAGTAGCTCTATTAACTACTGAAGCTAAGTACATTGCAGCTGGAGCATGCTCGTGCTCGAGTTTTATGGATCAAGTAACACTTAAGAGATCTTGGACTGTCATTCAAATCAATTCCAATCAAGTGTGACAATCAAAGTGCGATCAGCATCACTAAGAATCCAGTTCAGTACTCAAAGACAAAGCATATTGAGGTCGGGTATCATTTTCTAAGAGACCATTCTGAGAAAGGTGATATCGAACTTGAATTCATTCCTACTAAACTTCAACTAGCTGATATCTTTACTAAGCCACTTAGTGAGGATTAAATTTGCTTTATTAGGAATGAACTTAGCATGATTAATGCATGATTATGTGCTTTTCTAAGTGAAACTACTTTGCATGATTATGTGTTAAATGTTTCTTTTCTCTCGCTTTAATAACTATTAGTTCAGTTGACCCAGTGATATTGAGATGTGAGTTATTACTTGCTTGTAGTTTCCGAGTCACTCGTAAACTTTACTAAGTCGACTTAGTTCTTGAGAAAGATGGACATAAAACTTCGAAATCATCTCTAGATTAGTGGAGAACTTCGAAATTTCTTTTAAAATTTCTCTTTTCTCTCTCTCTCACGTGTATTAATCGGAGAACTAGCTGTTGGCAGACAAACACTAGAATTCTAACCGTTGGAGAGCGGAACAGTCACACCGGTCCGAGGCGACCATTGGAAAGTTAGGTCGGAATGAATATCGAAGGATAATTCTTTCATTATAAATAGCATCCATTCTCTTTCATTTCACTACTTTACTCTTTAGTCACTCACTCTCTCGTATACAACCTCACAAGCAAGTTTAGTGTTTTCGAAGAGAAAACCTTCTCTATCTCAAGAATAGCAAGAAATCATCTCAAGTAAGCACCGAAAGCTCTCAGCTCTCAGCTCTCTCTCTCTACTCTCTTATTTTCTTTTTACACACACACTCTCTCTCTCTCTCTGCGAGCCGTCTTCTCTCCCTCTCTCTCTCAAAGCCGATCTCCTCTCTTCTAAAAAAGCTTCATAACCTTGCCTAAAAGAGGTTCTCACCCGGACTTTCTTAGTTCCGCAACCAAGAAACCCGTAACTAAAAGCCAACAGGGTCCTTCCAACCCCTCTAAAATCCTTGTCACCTAACACCCGACGTTGGATGACAAATTCTTCCCAACCATAAAATTTTCGTGGTTGAACCATGTCAAAACCATAGGGGTTTACAAGTTCCTCTGTTTCAGCGAGTTTATTTACCCGTAACTCATTTCTGAGTTCTATTCAAATCTTTCTAGCTTTGAGGGGATCCTCACCTCCGGAGTTCAAGATATCGTTGTTCGAATCAACGTCTCTCTCCTCCATCGCTTATTCAAAGTATCTTCTCTTTTCCTCAACAACAACCCTATTCCTTTCAACGAGGTTGCTGATGAATTCTTCGAGAAGTACGCAAAAGAAATCCTTGAGTCATGCAAAAACTTTTCAGTGACTTAGATGAAGTCCGAAGCTCGTCTTCTTAGTTTCCTGCCGATGAGAACCTTCTTCTCTCAGCATTCGAGCAAAGAGAATCGAACTCTAAGATTCTCAAAGCTCTCTTTGACATTCTAAAGGGCTACGAAGTAGACCTCTTCCTAGCTATTATTGAGCAGATGGCCTCTGTGCCAGCTCGGACAAAGAAATCCAACCCTCTTCCTTTTGGGGCTCTTCTTAACTTCATTTTCAAACAGTTCAAGGTCCCGCTCCCTCGGATCCTAACGCGGTTTCGAGGCTGCCATAGTAGTTGGCAGAAAAGAGCTTCTTGGCTATGAATACCAGGAGACACAACCGGGTGTCCGGGTCCACAACTCGGAATTGAGGTAAGCTTCTCCTCCGCCTCGCACTCGGACTCGGACTCCACTCTCTCTCCCTCCTCTACCTAGCGGTGCCTCCACCTCAGGCCCTCCACTTCAAGCCACTCTCACTTTGTCTACCATCGTGATAGACAAGCTCTCCTCGTGTCCTCGAAATCAAGGACACTCTCCTGGTCATTCAAGACCGTCCTTCGACCTATGACCATAAACCAAAAGTCTCGCCCAATCTCAAATCCGAGAGCAGCAGGACGTGCTCCTTAAGATGAAGGCACTCATAAAGGAGCAGCATGAGTTGATTGAGCTTCTCCAAGAAAGGTGCTGCAAACCAGCTCGAGACCCGATCGACTCGTGACACATCCAAAGAATCCTCGAGCCTCGCCAAATCTCCTTCCGGAGAGGCGGAACAAGAAGAAGAGGAGGCCGCCGCTGAGGCAGCTCCTTCCGAGTAGAAGGAAGAAGGGGAGAAGAAAGAAGAATAGATAGAGGAAGAAGGAGCAGAATAGGAAGAAGCCGAGGGACAAGGTGCTCCCGCCCTTTAACCGGAACCGATTAGGTCGGACAGTGAGTCCGAGTGAGTCGAAGATGTAACGCCCGATATAATCACTATATAAACACACTTATTGGATGAATATAATATAACAAGGCAGCGAAAACAATGTCATAATAAGGCCCTACTGTCGTCCCTCCTCGAGAGACTAGGCCGACATTACAACAAGACACACGAGATAATCTCTTCAATTTACCCAAACACTTACAATTATAGTCTCGGAACATCAAACCCAATATGGACATAATTCAAACCACCAACCATGAGTTTGTTCTTCCCAAAATACATGATGGCATTTAACGGTTTTACCATCAACAGGAATAACTCCGTAAGCAAATTAAATCCACAGGGATTTCTTAACCAAAAAAACAAAACAACACTATCAAAAGCCAACCATAATACACTTCAAGAATAAACCAAGGCCCGATCACCGATGTGACTCAACGCTTCCTGATTCCTTCGCCCTTGTCACTTCTTGCCCAATGTTAATAATCTTTTCTTTCCCTAAAAGCATTTAAGAAAACATAAAAACAAGAATGAGCCATAGGCCTAGTACGCTACCCTTGTACTCGTAAAATACATATTATAAAAGTCGATGAGAGCGCGAAGATAATTAAAATCAGCTTCAAAAGCTATTTACGTGGGTAACTAAAGTAATTTCACTATGCGTTAATAATTGGAATAGTTTAGGACCCATTTCGTACATATGGATGCCATGGAGATTCTTTGAGATCATCATATATGTAATCGTGACTCGTAAAAACAATTCATTCATTTATCCCGATCGATTAGAGAGGGCCCCTATGAACCGTATCGTGTCTATAAATTGTAATCGTGAACCGTAATCGTGTTCGTAAACCGTAATCGTGAATCTGTAACTATGTCTCGTGAACTCGTAGTTGTGTTCGTAAACTGTAATCGTGAATCGTAATCGTGTTCGTGAATCTGTAACTATGTCTCGTAAATTGTAATCGTGTTCGTGAACCGTAGCCGTGTCTATAAACTGTAATCGTGTCTCGTAAACCGTAATCGTGAATCGTAATCGTGAATCGTAACTATGTCTGTAAACTGTAAATGTGAATTTTAACTATGTCTCGTAAACTGTAATCGTGAATTATAATTGTGATAAATCTATCGTAAATCGTGAACTCGTGGATCGTGAAATGGGTCCAAATTATTTGTATTATTAAAATAGGAAACTCAATAATAAAGATGAACACTTTGGAAAAGGTACAAGCAATAACGTACCTTAGATATCATTTATTTTCCCTTTTACACTCCCATATGTAACTCATTCTTCTTGTATTATTTCAGTTTGGTATGTGTGCTCATAAGGGTTCAATTCGTAAGTTTCTAGCTATGTACATTAATAAATTAATAAATTAAACCTCCGATTATCTTGAATCCTTAATAACTTGTTATTAATAAGCTCCTTTGCGAGCTTCAAACCATTATAAGTAATTTTTCTGAGCAACCACTACATTAAGACCGTATCTTAAATTTGATAAAATTAGTTAACCACTTTATCCAATATCATAGTTAAACTCTGCAACTTTGGTTCAATTCTCAAAATCGTTTCAAACTTATATAAGAGCATTCGGAATAAACTTTGCATAAACTTGCATTCATAAACCACTATTCAATCACAATTTCACACATCATAATTCCCAACTCACAACTCACAGACTCGTCCATTCAATTCGATTCATGGGCAACTCAAACATGCAAATTCAGTGGAACATGAAGTTACCTCATAAAAATAAGCAATAAAACCCATAAGTTTTCGTAATTCACACTCATTTCTTCCCAATCCATTGACATGTGAGATACCCTAATTTATCTCCATAACTCAACCAAATTACAATATCATAAATTCAACTCACTTGGGCTTCGAAATTATTATAAGTTTGAAAGTTTGCAATACCCACATAGTAATCTTCCTTTCAAATCCAAACATGAGTTGCCCAATTCACATCCACATACTCCTCAAATCAATTTTAGCAAACCACACAATTACCTAATTAAATTTCACCAAAAACCACCTCAAATCCAATTAAACTTTCAAATATACTTCCATCTATTCCTTGTTTATTTTGCCAAGGGTTAAGATCACCTAATTTTGATTAATTCACTTCCGTAGCATGCCTTTACAACTCAAACAATCTATGCACAATCAAGCAAACCCATTCTCATATAAAATTCGATAAGCATATGCACAATTTGAATAAACCCAAATAAATTTTCAATACCTTATGAACATATATTCAACCCTAATTTCACATATAATTATATTTCAATCATTCCCCAAAGTTCTTTCAATTCCACCGCAACCGATTCAAACTCAATCAACCATCACATAACAAGGTAATTCAATCATGCTCGGTAGAATATCAAAGAAGTATATTCACAATATGAGCATACCCATCTTAATTTCCAATTCCATATCAACGTACAATAGCCCTAAATCCAATTTGAATTGCTCCTAATGTTCTTTCAATTCCACCAAAATCAATTCAAAACTCAAGTACAACTTGAATTAAAACAACTACTTGTCTAATTATTCAATTACAACATAAATTTGTGATATAATTTGCTTAGAAATTGGGGATTAGAGAAATACCTTAAAAGTGGTTTAGAGGTGGAATTAGATGGTGGAAGGTCTGGTGGTGGAGTTCAGTGTCGAGGCAGCAACAAGCGGACGTTGGTGGGCAGCGTTAGGCACCGGACGATGGCCGGGGATGGCGACTGTCGGTGGCGAAGCAACAGCAGGGCTGTTCCGCCTCGCCGACGCGAGACAGGGGAAAGAAGAGGGAGGAAAGCGCGGCAGTGAGGTGGTGGTGGTGGCCGGGGCACCGGTGGCGACTTCATCGGCGGCAACAGGGGCCAACGACGGCTGGCTGGCGGTGGCAAGTAGCGGAAGCATTGAGGGGAAGTGAAGAAGGACAGGTGAGGGAGAGCTTGAAGATGAATTGTTTGGCTTGCATTTTAAGCCCCCTTCTACTAACTCCCGATACTTCTAGCAACCTCTCCCTTTTTCTTTTTTTAAAATTTATTTATTTATTTATTTATTTTCTTATCATTTTAAATTATTCGGATTCATAATGAAATTATTCGAACATATATATATTTCATGGTACAAACGTAAATTTGTACGAATTACCCATTATTATTTGCAATTATTAAATTGTTCACACCTTTTATTCTGGTTTCAAATTTTTGCGTGACTCACTCGCTTCTTAAACAATATTAAGATGATAAAATACAACTCAAAGTAGTTAAATACGATTAAGGTTCGGGTGTTACGTAAGACCCTCCTAACAAAGGTCGACCAGCGACTGCCGAGTTTGAATAAGCACCTCCCTCCGTCGAGTTCAAAGAGGATGAACCTCCGGATGACCTGGTTCCGGGTCAGCCCACTTAGAGCTGAGCCCATCCCGGAGTTGCCGTGTTGCCCCCGCCAAGATCTTCAACGTCTTCACGCTCATACCAGCGCAAGTGCACGGCAAGTTCATCCGCTTCACACAGCTCCCACTCCACCCTCTTAGTTTTCTTTTTCTGTTTTTATTTTTTCTTTTGTCCGGACACACAAATTGTATCTACTTGATACATTCTTCCTCTTTTTGGTTTAGCTAAAAGGTAAGGGGAAGAATATTTAGAAAATTTCTTGTCTTGTTTCTGGGGAATTCTCTCACCCTTTTTATATATATTTTCTAAGTTTATATGAATGAAGTTTTCGATTTCGTGCTTGTTTACTCGCTAAGTTTAACTTCTTTCTAAGTTTCAATTTCTTAGTGTATCTTGATCCGATATATCCACTCATTTATTTATCTCTACTCTAATATAAGAAACATTCTCGATCCGCAACACCTCATTGATTTCTATGCGATATTTCATTCTTTGCTCCGATGAAACATAAGTATAATAGCGCTGAAATAATATAAGTTTGCGATTCTATCTCTAAACTCCGATACACTCTTTTAGAAAGAATGAAAAATCAAGATTGTTTCACTAACAAAGTTTCTAATCTGGGTATGGAATGCCTTTCATCAAAAAGGGGAGATTGAAGACTCGGATTCTACATGTATATCATTCTTAGTACTATCAAGGAATCGGTACCAACTTCATCCCTTCTAAGTTTTGATTACAAGTCATTCTGAGTATTATAGAAACTATTATGAGTGTTATAGAAACTTTTATGAATGTTACAGAATGTTTTCATCTAATTCCGATCGACTCGTAAAGCACACCCGTGTTCATCAATTCACTATGACGGCTCCGAGTCACTCGGACATCACTTAGATTTATCGCATGATCAAACATTCACTCTAACTCTTTCAAACTAAGTTCTGAGTTCATATTCTAAGTTAAAGTGAATTACAGACATTAATTCATCTTTCTAAGTCAGCATGTTTTGTTTGAAGTATATTTATTTAGATCAAGTACTCTTACTTTGATATTCTCTGTCTAACTTGATGTTTCTCTAGACCGACTTAGATGGAGTTTGAGTATAATGAATATTAGACTCAGAAAATTCCACTCTTTTAAAACTCGGATAATTATGCTCTTAATTATCTTAATTAAATTATTATCTCGTGCCTAATCTTGGACAAAAGTATTTTATACTTTAAGAACCAAAATTGGTTTACTTTTGTAGATTATCTAAACAAGGTTATCCTACTTTTGAATTACAAAAGTAATCGGCTTCAAGATGTCAAATCGCCAAGCAAACAAGGCTTTTTCTACTTCGACGAAGATCTAGACACTCGTGTCGTGGTTGTCTGTTTCCAAAACTGGAAATCTTCAACGCTAAGCTCAACGGTGGTTTCCACCCTACTTTTCGGACACCACCAGTGGATTGGAACATCCTAAGGAGTCAAGAGCCATTGCACAACGTTCACAACGGGTCTTTTCCGAGCTACTCGAAGAACCGTTACAACGGTCACGAGAGGACTTCTAATCGGAAGATAGTCACAACGACTAATCTGCTTGGTCATCTATAAATAGAAGCCACTTCACAAGACCTTAAGATTGCTGAACCCATTGCTGAAATTATATTTCTCTGTATAATACTCATTCAATCTTCTACTTACAACTCCAAGTCTCGTACTTAACATCTTTATGAGTTGTAAAGTCTTGTAATTAGTTACAAACTTTCTTTCTTACTCTCTAAGTAAGGTCCCTTGACCGAGCTATAAGAGTTAACTCAGCTCGCTTGTCCCTAGTTGTAAAGGTTACCTCGGTTAGGAAGTATTAGATCGGATAAGGGAACTTATGAGGCTAGGAAAACTTTGTAAGGAATTGTCTAAGGGAGCAATTCGGTAGAGTCATTCTACCGTATTTTGTGGATTCAAAATAGTGGATTTGACTTAGTGCTTAGACTAGCACCGACCGTGGTTTTCTACCCCATGAGGGTTTCCACGTAGTTTTGAGTTGATACTTTGTGAGTCCAATCTAGACTCAGAATATGTTTTTGTCTCTATTCTCGTGCAAAAGAGTTTAATTCTCTAAAAATCTTCCAACACCCTATTCACCCCCTTCTCTAGGGTGACTTAGACTCTCCAGGAACAAACCTTCATGAACTTCTCGTTCTCTTCAACAAGTGTACTTTATCTTTTTTTTAGGCAAAGATCTTGTACCTTCCATCTTTATTGGAACGAAGTTTCCATTCTTGATGACGTTCCGGACTTCTTTATCATTATTCAATAAAAAGCATTCCATCATCTTCTTCGAATGTGTAAAGTTCGACCCCTTGAACTTAGGTGGTCCGGTAGATGACTTTTCTTCATCGAACTCTCCATTATTCCGAGCCATCCGATCTTTATACCTTTGGATTATGAGATTGTCTTGAAAGGCTAGGCTCGATATCAATTAAAGGTTTGCTCTTGGAGAGGTTAAGTCACGCTAAAGGAGGGGTGAATAGGGTGATGGCAGATTTTTTACAAAGGACTCGACTCTAACCGAATTGCTCCCTTAGACAATTCCTTTACAAGTTTTTCCTAGACTAAGAAGTTCCCTTATTTGATCTAGTACTTCCTGACTGAGTTAACCCTTATAGTTAGGGAAACCGAGCTGAGTTAGCCCTTACAGCTTAGTCAAGGGACTTAGAAAGAAAGTAAAAGGTAGAAGTGATTTCAAGACTTTCTTTACACATCGAAAGTAAGACATTACAGATTAGGAGTTGTAAACCCGAGATTCAACTTCTATCCACTTTGGTCTGAATAGGAATGGATGCTTATCTTTATGTAGAAATTCTTACCTAAACTTGGTCTTTGGATGACTCGAAGTCCGCTTGCTTGAAAATATGATGTTCCATGAGGTGATGTGCCTCATTTAAAATTTGAGCTTTTAGTTTGCGTGCCAAGAGCTCCTTTATAAGGTAGACGATTTGTATCTCCTCCCGAGTATTCTTGGAGTTGTTGTGGTTGTATAGCCCTTTCGAACTTGAGCCCCCACGTTCTTCCTGTGCTTTTGTTTAGCTCTTTTGGAACATTGGAGTATTAGTGAGCTTTGATTAGCTAATAGAAGATCCTCTTTAAAGGTGATGGTGCTGGTGACCTCCTTGATGTTGATATGATATTTGATGATGCTTGATGCTCGATTTTGCTTGATTGAATAATTCCTTAGAGGGTGCTTTGTTATTTAATTTTGTGTTTTTAGGAGTTTGAGTCATGCAAAGGAGATTTATGCAAGACTCTATTCTAAGAGCAAATGCATTCTTTTATTAAGATGATGAAAAAAGCTCTGAAAGACAAATAGAAAATTACACTTTAGCCCCCACCCCTAAAGCGAGCCTAAATAAGGGTAGGTCGCACGAACTGCAATGTATTGCTTGTTGATGGTGAACCGTGCTCCTAACAGCTTTAATGCTGAATTAGACTGGCAGGCTTCTTGATAATCCGATGCATTTTTTCAATGGGTTTATGCTCCTTTGGATAGGGCAAAGAGGTTTTTTTTTTTTTGGATTTGGGAAATTATAAGTGGAAATTGGGATTAAAATAAGGCTTAGGGTCGGATCTCGTGGGCTTCCTACGTATCCGTAATAAAGGAAATCGGGCCTTCGTAATTCAAAAGGAATAGCTGATTTGGGTTTGTTTTTTAATTTTTACTTTTGGAAGGCAAGAAAAGGAAATTAAAATGGATAAGGAAAAGGGACAAAGCAAATAGACATAGAATAGATGAGAAAAAGGAAATGCAGGCTTTATTCACAACCTTTAGTAGTGGGCTCATTGAATGGTCTTCTAGTCGGATGTCCGCTCTTCTTCTATGAGTATGCCAGTGTCTCTGAGTGCTTTGAAGTTCATGATAAGCAAGAACTTCAGGTGCTAATGATAGGCAAGTTGGAGTTTCTTGATGATGAGCCTAACTTGATCCTTCTCGGATGGTCGATTACTCATGTGGGCAGCTGTGCCCTCCAATGAGTAAGGGAGTCGAGTGAGGCCTTCATCGTCTCCTTGCTTGATCAATTCTAGATCCCGAAGTGTGACTGGTAGATCGAGTATTATAGGAGTATTGATGTAGGAACTCCTGGCAAAGATCCCGCCGGCTTGTGACCTTGCGTGGGTCGACAACATTGTACTATTTCATGACATCCGTGTCAATTGTCTAGGGGAAGATGATGTGATAAGTTTCCTCCGATACATTTTTCAAATTCATTGCCCCCATAAAGTTTCTCACGTGATGGTGAGAGTTCTCTGTTCCATGAAACTTGATGTTAGGCATGGTAAACTTAGGGGTAGCTTGCCTTTAGGGATTAAAGTGAATCCTCGGGCTAGATTGTGGTGGTTGAACATTGATGACTCTCACAACATCTTCTCTATCTCGATTTATTTTGGGACCAGATTGAGGCCTGGGTTGAGGTTCAAGGCGGGATCCTTCTCCTTCTTTTCCTTTCCCTTTGAACTTTGATTTCCTCTCCAGTTCTTTGCGTATGAGACTAAGGGATTCAAATATAGACTCGGTCTGTTTATCTTGGGCATCAAGCTTAGCCTATAGTTTTGTAACGGACTCTCCTTGAACAATGTCATGAGTGGAGTTTGCTCTAGCTGGTTGGCCATTTTTGGAGGAGGATTGAGTTTAGAGCTTGGACGATGCACCGGTGTCACAAGTAAAGATGGCGAACGTCATCGGTGGGGTACGTGTGGGACGTATCGGTGTTGACCATGTCGGTGTTGAAGTAGATCTCTCACTTCCCAAATGCTTCATACTAGGATTCCCGACTTGTATAGGATTTCGTATCTTGTATCCCAAAAGAGCACGCTCGGGATTTACTCGTGGAACGATTCTAGGGAGATGGGGCTTAAGCGCTAGACCCGAGGAAGACTCGACCCTAGGAGAAAAGAAAATGATATGCTCTTTTATTTGGATGCACATAAAGGAATGAAAAACGAATGGAATAGAATGTATGTAATTATGCTCATTACTTAATGCAGGATGATTCTATGAATTGGCTAGTGCGGAACCGAAATGCATAGATGATTATTCCTAAGGGAAGATGAATTTGTTTTGGCTAAATGAGAGATGAAAATGCAAAGCAAACTCACTTAATTTGAGATGCTTTTTTGTTTGGCTAATGCAAATGAAAGACTCTCCTAATTAGAGATGAATTTAATTTTGGCTAATGCGAAAATGAAATGAACAACTCATCTACTTTGAGATGGATTTTGACTTTGGCTAATGTAAAATGAAATGCAAGATTGGATTCACCTATTTGAGATGAAGTTTATTTGGGCTAATGCAAAAAAAAAAAAAAAAAAATTGAAATGCAAAACTTAGACTCACCTATTTTGAGATGAAATTTGTTTTGGCTAATGCAAAAATAAAATGGATAGACTCACCTTAATTGAGATTATTTTGCTTTGGCTAAATGCAAAAAGGAAATGCAAACTCACCTATTTTGAGCTGAAATTTAAATTTGGATAATGCAAAATTAAATGCAAGATTGGACTCACCTATTCCGAGATGAAATTTGAATTGGGCTAATGCAAAAATGAAATGCGGACTCACCTTAATTGAGATGAAATTTCTTTTGGCTAATGCAAAAATGAAATGTAGACTCACCTTAAAAGGGATGATTTTTAAATTTGGATAATGGAATGAATGAACCAACCTGAAAGGGGAATGTAATTTTGGACTTTTGGCTAAAATGTACATAATTGGACCGACTCAAAATTTTATTGTTTTTATTTTATTTTTGCACCCATGCAAGGTTTATTCAGCGCTCCTCACCTATCCCTAAAAGCTTATAAGTAGAAGATTAAATTTAAAACACACACACTCATCCAAGCATTCAAATGAAGGCAAGGTAACCTAATAGTCAAAAGTTCTATGGTTAAAGAGTTCAAGGGTTTGGATACATGGTGACAAGTAGTCCAAAATTTAGTCCCCATGGGTTGCATGGATAAGGATACCAACCGAGTCTGGTGCCTCTCGGTGAACCAAAAGGTTTAGCCCAAGATGGCGTGCTACGAGAGAGGAGGTATCGTTTCCTTGGAAAATCAAGCTTAGTTGGGCCCACCGAGGAACCAATGAGAGCCTCTCTCCAAAAAGGTACACAATGGGTACAATAAAGTTTTCCTAAGGTCCAAAACAAGTATTTAAACTAGTTCAAAGATTGCTAAATGCAGGATGTCTAATGCAAGCACATCATTCACTACTCAAATTTTCAAGTTTCTCCCTCTTAATAAAAAGTTTATCCCCAATGGAGTCGCCACTATAGGAACAATGGCCGGCCGGGGCCCGCCGAGCTTCCCAACTTGTGTCGGGTCTCCTTTTTAAAGATTAATTTTGAAGATGGTTTTAGAAAGTCAATTTTGGAATGTGGGGATGAATCTTTTGTTAAGATTTCTGAATTTTATTAAATCGATTTAAAGCAAATCAAGCAAAAGTTGAATGGCGGTTTTATTAACCTTTTATTTTAGAAATTACTTTAAGAAGTCCAGGGATATTATCTCCTAATTGAAAGATAAATTAAATTAGGGTTCTAGATCATCTGTGAGTCTTTAGGGCTAGATTGGTGTGAAACCGAACCCACCACGGCTGATCCCACGGTGCAGGCAAGTGACCTAAAATTTTTATCCTGTAGTGAGAAAGAAGGCCGAGATGCAATTAAATGGAAGTAGAGTAAAAGACGAGTCGCCGCCGGCTTTAGGAAAGAAAACCAACAAAAACAGAATAAAAATTTACTCTTCCAATCTTAGTATGGGAGAACTAAGACAATAAGAGGCTAAAAATGACTCCATTGGTCTATGAACCGAGAATCGAATTGGGGGTGAGGGTACGAAACATGAAGACAAACCCTTTCGTTCCGCCCGTCGGAAGACGCCATTACTAGTTCGAGTAATGAATTAAAATGATGTAAAACAAGCAAGAAAGCGATAACATGCGATGAGAATTAAAAGTAACCAAACATAATGAAAGAAAGCGATAAAGGCAAAAGTAAAGAATGCGGTATAGAAAGTAAAAGCGAAAAAGAAATAAAGGGCCAAGCGAAGAAAAGCGGAAAATCAAGAGATTACATCGGGCGAGGAGGAATTAAAAGCGATACATCATTTGTCCACAATACGTAAAGCAATAAAAGTAAATAATAAACCATTGAAGATCAAATTTGTGCCCTCGGGTTATCCCATCTCCCGATATGGATCTTGGATCCGGATCTCTTGATGTGATGGTGGTGAATTGAAGAGGCTTTTGGGAGTTTTTGTGAAGATAGGTAGGCGGATGTGTGACTGATGGAGTTCTTGGGTTTAGATGTAGTTTACGTGAGGAGTAGAATGGAAAGAGGCTGAAAAGAGACCAAGAGATCGGAATACCAAAGAGAGTATTCAATAGCTCTTAGGCAGATTTCAACAACAGTAACATTGAGGGTTAAGCCATTTTTAGGATGAGAGCCAAGGCTCTCTATTTATAACGAGATGTTAGGTCAAGCAATGACCTAGGTTATGTCTCGGCCAGCCGTCCAAAGCTAGCAGCAAGAACTCGGCAAAGATCAAAGTGATAAGACCGAATAAAGCAAAGTATAGAACTGTCCGTAACCTGGATAAATGAGGGGAGGCGGGCATTGGCCAACCGGTGTTGCCTAGGGGTTTGTGCCCTAGCGTGTCTCTAAGGGAGTCTCCGGGGCAAAACGCAGCATTCCATTTATGATTTCTAGAAGGTAGGCACTGGCCATGTGAGCTTTCAAAAATGGAAAGTTTCCATTTTTGGCAGTGTTTCCGGTTTTGGCGAGTTCTAATTTTGATGCGAGATACTTGCTCCTAGTCTCGGGTGGACTGTTTTGGAGCCGTAACGTAGCACCTTGATGTTGTGATCAATGCAGCGTCTAATGTCGTCTCGAGGTCTTCAACTCCTTGTCCGATTGAACCGATGTGAAATGCAGGATTCTAAGGCTGGAATTTCCGGTACATGGCATTAGACTCTGTTGTCTCCGAAGGCTTGGCCTGGTTTTGGATCGTCTAAAAGAAAAGGGGATTTTCGGATCGATCAAGAGAGAAGGCTATTTATGTGGTGTTAGGGGTTCTTTGTAGTTTCATCGGCTTCCGTCGCACCAATCAAATCCGACTGTAATCCAAATCCACAAACAAGACTCGAGATCTCATCATCGAGCCAACAAATAAAAAACAAAGAAAAGGACGACACTTTTTAGGTGTCTACAGTCGCTTTTCCACCTCTGCAAAGGGATATCCTTCGGAGTTCAACGATTGCCGATAGACGTCTAACAACAACTTAGCTTACAGGAGCTCAAAAGTCATGTTACCTGTGTAAAGGGACATCCTTCGAGTTCAACATCCGGCGATGTCTAATGACTTAGCCTCCGGGAGCTAAAAAGTCTCGTTTCCACCACTCGTAAAAGGACATCCTTCAAAGTTAAACGTCCGCCGACGTCCAACAACGACTTAGTCTATCTGGAGCTAAGATGTCCCGTTTTTACTTTCGTAAAGGGACATATTTTGAAGTTCAACATGTACCGATGGCTTATGACGAATTAGCTTACGGGAGCTAAAAAGCCGTGTTTCTCCTCCACAAAGGAACGCTCCTCGGAAATTAACGTCGAATGAAAAATTAGCAATGGGAGCTAAAAGTCACGATGTTACCTCCACAAAAAGACGTTCCCTTGAAGATTAATTCAAACAAGAAATTCGCCTATAGGAGCTAAAAAGTCGCTATTTGCCTCCATAAAGGATGGTCTCCAAGAAACTGTCGTCCATTGGTAAAATTTGCATTTTCAAGCCTACAAAAGCTAAAAGGTCGCATAAAGACCCACAATGGCATCACTATGGGCAACGTGCACTCCTAACTCGGAGGTTAGAAGGTCACACACTCGTGGGATGTTCCTAACTAGAGTCATGCACTTTCAAGCCTACAGGAGTTGAAAGGTTGCGTAAAGACCCATAATAGAACCACCATGGGCACTCTTATGTGGAGGTTAAGAGGTCATGCTTTCCATGGGATGTTCCCTAGCAAGAGTCATGCACTTTCAAGCCTATGGGAGCTGAATGATCATGTAAAGACCCACAATGGCGTGTTATAGACAAACTCATACTTTTAGCCTACAGGAGCTAAAAGGCCACGAGCTTTACGGGATGTTTCCCAACAAGCTAAGCACTACACTTTTAGCCCCAAGGGCTAGGATGTCTCCATCCTTACATACTTTTGTCCTGTCAAGGACTAAGTGTCGCACTTTCAATCTCATAAAAGGGAAGTTCTCTTAGAGAACACACCCTTCTAAGACACTTTTAGCCCTAAGGGGCTAAAGGGTCGTGCATTTCATACTCATTGGCCTATGAAGCCCAAAAGGTCGTACTCTTGTTTTATTAGAAGAATATTACGGCAAAAAGCTAAAAAGTTGATACAAAAATATCGACTCCCTTTTCTTCTAAGAAAACATACAACAAAAACTACTCACACACAACGTTACAACTAGAAGCAAACACTTCACTCCAACTCTCACCTCCTTTTATGATTACTCCGAGCCTCAAAAAACACAAGCGACATTATTCAACATCCCACCTACCCACCTTAATATGCATGTACGTGAAATGTGAGGGGATAGATGATGCGGTAATTTCTCGAATAATTCGGCTCATCTACCATGTCTTGGTTCGACCACTCCTAATCGGTCGGATCATTATAGCATCGACCCAAGCTCTCCATCACATGAGGCTAGGTAAGACCCAAAGCCCACTATTCACACCTAATAACTATTAATGACTATTTTACCCCTCATTTATTTCTTCTATGAATATCCCCCAATCTTGGCACAAACCTCATTATATCACAATTCTCAAGAAACATACCACTCTTGGCTAATCCACCTATTCTCTAGTACTTAGAGATAAAATCCTTACCTTTTTAGTAAAGCTATCCAAATCTAAATAAAAATCCCCTTCACGTACTTCGAGGAAGATTTTTCTTGACTTTCTAATTTTTCGTCAAACTAACTTGAGCATAGGAGGGCGTTCCCGAGATCCAATCTCGGGGTGTGGTTTTCTACAAGAATGAGCAATCATTGCGAAGAGTTCACCACTTGAGTCCAACAGCCACGACCGGCAAGATAAATCCTCTCTCTCCGACTCATCATCCACGTCACACTCGACCGGTTTCTTTGCCGAACGGATGGGGGTTTCTATTAGTTAGTATTATATTAATATAGCGTTAGATTTTTTTGGTTTGGCTTGAATCCATTGTTAGTAGAAATCTTATTTCATATATGTAACACCCCAAAACCCACCCTAGGAGTATTACATGCTAGGGTCCCCGAAAGCAACCCCTAAGGCTACTTATGATCTCAACTTGGGGTTAATAGTTTTCTCTTAGATTGGAGGAAGCGCGTTCTAGGCTTTCAAAGGTTTTCCTAAAAATTTCGACAGCTAACCCCATAGGCCTAAAGCCTTAACCTCGTACAAAGCACATTCATAAACTCAACGAGCCACACGCTCGGAGTATACATATCACAAATTCAACGTGCCACACACTCGGAGTATTCACATAGGGCTTTTATATTCATAGTCAAACTTTCACATACAATCGATCTTTACAAACATCTTTACAAACAAGAAGACAAAAAACATAAAGTATGTCCGATATCTCCTATCCGTCTCGCTATTTCGAAAGCCAAAAGCCACTCCCGAGAATCTTACTTCGTACCGAAATGTTGGTGAGGTCATGAGCTCCACAAGCCTAGTGAATAACCCAAACCCAACCCCTGGTTTCACTTTTCACATTAATTTATTAACAAACACATGTAAGTATACCATTCATTCATAACATGGGATTCGGATCATACATGCTTAAGACACGCAAGACACTAACTTACCAAATTACCGAGAAGTACAATGACATCAATTACTCAAGAATTCAATCAGAACACACTTCATTCTTCTTTCTACGCAAGTACGTCATATAATCATTCATCATGTAAATTGTTCATTACATAAATCATATCCTACTTCTTATCGTATTAATTTCTTATGAAATCGGGATTCATTCTTGTTTTCATTCTTCTTCTTGAGTTCAATCATGCATTTCATAAATCATTGATTCTTTGTTTCTTGTTCATCATGCATAATCATTAGTTTCTTCATATCATAATTCTTTAAGTCTTCTTAGTTTCGAATGGGAAAGAAGATTTATGTTCTTCTCTAAAGACCCAATTCTTGGAGCCAAAATAATTCATGGTCTTGAGGCTTGCCTTAGACTCGAAGGACTCATACGATCAATAATTCGTGGAAGCAAAATAATTCGTGGCTTCGGTTGACGAGACACTTCTATAGCCATAGCTTCGAGAGGGTTCTTTAACTCGTGGGGTCTTAGATCAATAACACAATCTTTTTCCCTTCTTTAGTTCTTCTTGTTTCTTATTTTCTTACTATTTTCTTATTATGTCGACAAGGTACACGTAATTCATATAATTCATGCTCAACACTTTCATACGTAACATCTTCAAAACAATTCACATAAGAAAGTTCCAACTCAAGTACAATCAATCCAACTCATATAGGCATGCTTATGTCATTTATAATCGATGTGCTTTAATCGAAACACATCATAACTATAAATATATCAATTAGAATTTCTAATTTCGAATTTATTACTTCATGATTGCGTATTGTTATGCATAGGTAGTTTATGATTCTATAACTTTCCTTAATCATTATATATCTCTTAATCTAGCCATATAGCTTCTTAAATTTCAGTTCTTGACTCAATTACCCAATTAGTTCCGATTTTGCCCAAAACAGAACATTTTCACTCAAAACTCCATATCTTCCAATCTACTCATTCAACGCATACCAAAATTTACAAGAAATTTCTATAAATTATCATGAATTTACAGTAAAATTTTTAGAAATTTTGCGCAACTCATAGAAGCGCAATAATTCAGACAACGAGGCTTAATTACTCGAAAAAGCTGCACCTAAATCCTAAATTCAATTTTCTGATTTCTCTCACTAATTCTATTGAAGCTACTTTCATCAAATTCTCAAAATACAGCTCAGTAATCATGCTTAATAATACTCAATCATTATTAAATTCATAAATCGGACACATAATTCGCAACATGCTTTTCAATTCGTGAATTTAGACCTTTAACTTCTTCAATTAACTTAGGGTTTTCAATTTAATAAATCAATTTTATGTTTAATCCACCTAATTCATTTTTATTCTAGAGGATGAATTCAAATTACTCACCTTAGATTCTTAGTGGTTCTAAGAATTTCGGCTTTGGAGGATTCCGAATTAGGTTTCGATTTCGTTTTTGCTTTCCCTTTCTTCCTCTCGGTTTCCCCTTCCTTCTTCTTTCCCGACCCTCTGCTTCTTCATTTTGTTCTGGTTCCTCTCGGGTTTTCGCTCTCTGTTTCTCACTTTCCTCTTTTGCCCGCCGTTCCTTCCACCCGCCGGCGGTGTACTCTTACTCGACGTCGACCGCTCCTTTCGTCGCTGTTGTCCCTATCCTTCTTCCTCTCTATTTCTCGCTCTGGCTTTCATCTACTTCTTGGTCCGTTCGCTTCCCGAACCGTGGCCTTCTTCTTCCTCGGTACGAATCCTCACTACTCTATGTCTCTCATTTTTGCTTTCGGCCTCTCTCAATCTGTCGCTCTCTTTGCTCTCGTCTCTCCTCTCGCTTTCCTCGCTTCGCTTCCCTCATACTCTCTTCCGTTCCCTCCGTTTCTGCATTCTCTTTCTCCTCTCGGTTTCCTCTTTGTTTTCAGTCACACTTTCTCTCTCTTCATTTCCTCTCCACACTTAATGGGTTCCGGTGGTTAGTTCCCATTGGACCCCTTACATCTTTGCTCTAATAATCGCTAACTCCTCCTCAAAAATGTCAGCCATCTCCTTTCCCTTTTTCTTTTTGTTTTAAATTTTCTATTTTGGTCTTTTAGTGTGAATTGGGCTCAAATTTAATTTCAATAAGCCCAATTAAGCTAGCCCATGCTCGGGTTTCAATTTTCGGATTTTAATTTCAATTCGGAAGAATTATAATTCAACTTAATTTAATAATTTCGAATTTTTGACTTAACTTTTAATAACTTAATTCATTAACAAGAAAGCACCTTAAATTTTCGGGTATTACAATATGCTTAATGACTATAATAATTGTTTTGTACTGATCTCTTTGTCTAATTATCTCTCTCTTATATGTGCTGAATTTCTTGTTTGCTTTCATAAGCCTGGGTCTCTGTTCCAACTTTGTTATATGTGTCATTAATGAAGAGGCTTATGATGAATATTTGCATGTTTGAATGGAAGCAGACAAAGTAGTAGAATTGTTTTTTCTAAAAATTTAGATCTGCCACTCTAAAATCAATCTTTATTCGGTCCAGTCTAGTTTTAACCAGTTAGGTTGGTCCCCGAACCGACCTTTCATCGATCCGGTCTTTGATCTGAATTTTTCGCTTGTTCGGTAGCCGGTATAGTTTGATCCTAGACTGATAAACAATCCTAACCACAAAGTACAATACAAAAGGGGAGAGATGAATTAAACATGGGCTTAATATGCCTAAAATCTTAATTTTAACAACTAAATAAAGACCTTATTGGTAGCCTAGATTTCTAATTTCGCATGCCTCTCTCTAATTCTCACCCTGTAAATCAATTCCTCAGGTTTGATGAATATTCAAAACCCACAATTGACTAACGCGGAGTATTTTTAAATTTACGTTCGTCAAACACAAAACTCAGATAAGAATGTCTTCTAATGCAACAATTTCACATATAGGTATTATTCTCACTTCTTATCTATGATATAATAATACTAGCACCGACAAAAATTCGGGTTTTGGTCAAAATTAGATTGAAAAAATCGATTATCGACGAAACTTTTTGTCCAATAACCGATTATTTCTCAAGTCGGACAATTCGGACAAGCGTAAATTCGAGTTAAAATCGGGTTCGAGATAACATAAATAGAAAAATTTTATGTCTGAATTTAAAATTCGGATAAAAAGTCATATCCGGACCCTATTTTTCGAGTCGAACGAATTCGGATAATTGGATCGAATGAAATTTTGTCATTGTTAAATCAACGAGATCTTGTCCCAGTGGTCAAGACCGAAGTATTTTATAACTCCTTTGGACAAAAAAATTGATATAATAATAATAATTTTTATGTGTTGAATAAATTTTTTATATAAGCTATTTATTTATATTAAAATTTTTATTGTATAATGATTTTACATATTAATTTTTTTATTGTTATATATAAAATTAGTGAATCTTATGTGAAACTATCTAACAAACTTCATTGTGAGATGGCATTGCCATGTCACGTACTTCTCATCACGTATTTCTCACGCTCACGCTCTACCAGCTTGCTTAATATCAACACTCCTTCACCTACCAAGCTAACGAACCCTAAATCGCTTCACCTCCTTATTCACGGAAATCGTCCACGGCAAATCAATTATGGTACACTACAAATTAATTCCCTTGCCAGACTGATTTCGCTTTAATAATCGCGAAGCAAAATTGTGTGAGATATCACAAAATGATGCTAGATTTGTAAAATACTTTCTTCGTTCGTCAATCATCTCCGAATGATTATATCAAAAACCAATAAATTCTATTAATGCTTGTTGCTAATTCCATTGGGAGTCACTCAACCTTTTCTTTCCATTATTAGGCTTTTACAATTTTGATACTAAGTCAATTTGGGATTAGGCTTTTACAGTTTTGATACTAAGTCAATTTTCTCAATGCCCTTAATTGATGTAATGAATTTGTTGCATGAATATTAGGCATGTTGGGGAAGGACACAACAAGAGTATCTAACTCTCAAATGAAAACGGAAGCTAATTAGACATTTACCCTTCTTGTGTTGTCAAATAGGCAACCAACCAATTTAAGAAAAATCGAGACAGCAGCAACCACAACTAAATTATTGAACACCAAGACAACAACAAATAAAGGAGACACCAAATTTACGTGGAAAACCCCAATGAGGGGAAAAACCACGGGACCGTTAACAACGGTACCAAATTTCCACTAATCACCAAGAATTAGAGTGGGTACAAGCAATGTTCTTCTCTAGATTAAACTAGAGGCACTACAATCATCTAGGATTAACCTTGGAACAACAAGTCTCCACAATTCATCACTTAAAGTGGCAAAAACACAATTTCGTAAGTTTCTGGTTTGGGAGGATTTACCAGAGTTCGAGAGCTCAACATGAAAATCTGACTGTTGGATTTAAAGAGGAGAGTATCAAGAACAACATACTAAACTTTGGTGACAATCCGAATTCGTTTGGTCGTTGATCAAAGCCGAATAGCAAACTGGCTACACCTTTTCTTCTTACTCTGCACTCTGCTCTCTCTCTCTCCCTCTTGTTTTGGAGTCTCGTCCAGATTTTTCTACCCACTTCAACTGCTCTCCCAGCCAAAGTAAGAGAGTTCTAGACCCCTAAGAGTTAGCTTCCTTAAGAAGTTAAGTGAATGAGACAAAATGGGTCTTTTTCCAAGTCAACCCACTTAGAAATAAATCATCCACATAAAAAATGTGGGTAAATAAAGTTAGGCCCAAGTATGAACTTGGTCCTCTTCCTCCATGTAAGAGGGAATAACCCAACAAATCTCCCCTCACTCCTACATGGGGGTTTAATTAAACCCGCTTTCAAACAACATCCAATAAGCTTGTTTTTGGGTAGAATCTTTGTCAACATATCCGGTCCATTTTTATCGGTATGAACCTTTTCAAGTTGTAACAATTTTTCTTCCACAACTTCTCGAATCCAATGATATCTTCTTCGAATGTGTTTGGTTCGAGAATGGTAGGCGGCATTCTTGGCAAGGTGGATGGCACTTTGACTATCATAATGAAGTACATACCTTTCTTGGTTCAAACCAAGCTCTTCAAGAAAGTTCTTTATCCATAACAACTCTTTGCCGGCTTCAACGGTAGTTGACAACACAACACACTTTTGCAATCTTCATTGCCAAGACACAACTCCCCTACAAATATCATCGGGTATCTAGAAGTATACTTGCTAGAATCAACATCACCTGACATGTCCACATCCGTGTAGCCAACTAACACAGGTTGTCCAGGTCCAAAACATAAACATACTCTAGAAGTACCTCTAAGATACCGAAGAATCCATTTCACGTCTGTCCGGTGTTCTTTTCCAGGATTAGACATGTAACGACTAATAACCCTAACTGCATGTGCAATGTGGCCTTGTACACACCATAGTGTACATCAAACTACCCACAGCAGATGCATAAGGCACTTTCTTCATCTCTTCTTTGTCTTCCTTACTTGTAGGACATTGACTAGAGCTCATTTCATGTGAACTGCAAGTGGAGAACTCATGAGCTTGGCCTTGTCCATGTTGAACTTCTGCAACACTTTCTCTATGTACCTCTCTTGTGATAAGCAAAGCTTCTTGTTCTTTCTATCACGAGAGATACTCATCCCTAATATTTGCTTTGCGGGGCCAAAGTCCTTCATTGCAAAGGACTTGCTCAATGCACTTTTCAAACTACCAATTCTCTTGGTGTTAGAACCAACAATCAACATATCATCTACATATATAAGAGAATCGGAAATCACCTTCGGGGTAGTTCTTTACAAACACACAATGATCAGCATGTGTCCTTGATTGATCATAAAGGACTCAAATTTCTTGTACCATTGCCGGGGTGCTTGCTTCAAGCCATACAAGCTTTTTCTCAATCTGCACACATGTTTCTCCTTGCCCTTAACCTGAAAACCTTTGGGTTGTTCCATGTAGATCTCCTCCTCTAAGTCACCATGGAAAAATGTAGTCTTCACATCGAGTTGCTCAATTTCCAAATCCATGCTAGCAGCCAAACCAAGAACAACTCGATTGAAGACATCTTCACAACTCGGGAAGAAGATCTCATCAAAGTCAATGCCTCTCTTTTGATCGAAGCCTTTTACCACCAATCTTGCCTTGTACCATGGTGGTAAACCATCTACTCCAGGTTTTAATCTAAACACCCACCTGTTCTTGAGTGCTCTTTTTCCTTTAGGTAACTCCACTAGATCAAAGGTTTGATTCTCATGTAAGGAAGTCATCTCATCTTGCATGGCATTGTACCACTCCTTTTGATACGCATCGGACATAGCCTTCTCGTAAGTCTCGAGCTCTCCCCATCGATCGAGCATCACATAATCATGGGGAGGATATCCGGAAGAAGGCTGTCTATTTCTGGTGGATCTTCTCAATTGAGGCTCGATGGTGTAGGTCGTTGTATTGGTGACTCTTCACTTGTCATCATTATGGTCACCATCATCATCGGCATCATCATTATGAAAATCATATTCCTATGTGTCTCCCCATGATTACGAGAGGGTGGATCCGGAAATATTGGATTTGGGTGAATTCCGGTGATTGAAGGAGACTTTGGATGACATGACTTGTCACAATCTGCGAGTAGTACACAACAAGAGTATCTAACTCTCAAACAAAAACGGAAGCTAACTAGATATTTCCCCTTCTTGTGTTGTCAAATAGGCAACCAATCAATTTAAGAAAAATCAAGACAGCGAGCAACCAAAACTAAATTATTGAACACGAAGACGACAACAAATAAAGGAGACACCAAATTTACACTACTACAAAACTTTAAAATAGAGACGGAAATAGCGACGGAAACCAATGCGTCAGCTAGGTAGCGACGGAATCAGCGATGAACCGACAAAAATGCCACCTGGATCATACAACGACGGATTTAGCGACGGAAAGTAACTTCCGTCGCTGTTTTGTACTCCGCGACGGATCGGCGACGGAATGTTCCGTCGCTGAGTTGATTCAGCTGACGGAATATTCCGTCGCTACTCGCGTCGGCGGGAATTCGTATAGTACAAAATCCCCGAAAGGAAAAAAAATTAATCGTACTTATTAGCGACGGAATATTCCGTCGCTATCGACTAATTTTGTAATTAGCGACGGAACAGCGACGGACTGTTCCGTCGCTAATCACGAATAAATCCGAACCGGCACCGGCCGGTTCCGGATTTCGCAAACCAACGAGAGCGAGACCGAGACCGAGACCAAGAGCGAGAGCGAGAGCGAAAGCAATCAGCCGCGACACCACCGCCATCAGCCGCTACCGCCGGCGACGAGGCACGCCGCCGTCGCTGTTGCCACCGCCTCCTGCCGCCGCCGGTTCAGGACCCCGAAGGCCGCAACACCACCGCTCTCGGCTTCATTTCGCCCGACCCCTGCACCGCTGCTCGGGTGGAGGACGTCGCCGACCAACCGCCGCGGCTGCGGCTCACGCCTGAGCTTCGCCGTCGCGGCTCGTGCCGCCGCCGGTGCCGCCCATACATTGGAGGTATTTTTGTGTTGATTTTTGTAGATTTATGGTTTTACAAAATTGATATTGAAATTGATGAATATATGTAATTTGTGGGAAATTAATGGTGGTTGTGAATAGGGATGGCAATGGGGCGGGTACGGGGCGGGTTTCCTATACCCACACCCATACCCATTTTTAAAATACGTACCCATACCCATACCCATACCCACTGGGTGTTAAAAATCCATACACATACCCATACCCATCGGGTTTTGCGGGTATGCGGGTTTTATTTGGGTATAAATAGACTAAAAATAATAATACTCATATTAAACCCATATTTAATAGTTCTCATAATTCAAACAAAAAAAAATCAACAATTCACAAACTTGCAGATTGTAGATGTGCAGCACCTTACTAACAAACATTTCACAATCGAAATAATCCAAAATTTGGTCCTTATGTCTCTCATAAACCACTTTTCTCAACTTTTTTTTTTAACCATTTAACAAAACGGGTTATGGGTATTAAGTGGGGCGGGTTTGGGGCGGATTTTGCCGGTTTTAAATGGGTTTGGGTTTTTCTGCCATCCCTAGTTGTGAATGAATTTGAGAAGAAAATTGTGAAATTGTGTTGTTTAAGGAGTAAATGTTATTGAAGTTTAATTTAGGGTTTTACAAAATATAACTTGGAATTGACGAATATACGTACTTTGGTGGGAATTAATGTTGTTTGTGAATGAATTTGAGAAGAAAAATGTGCAATTGTGTTGTTTGTGGAGTAAATGTTATGGAAGTTAAATTTAGGGTTTTGAACATTGTAACTTGAAAGTAACGTATATATGTAATTTAGTGGAAATTAATGTTGTTTGTAGATGAATTTGAATAGAAAGCTGTGCAATTGGGTTCTTTATGGATTAAATGTTATTGAAGTTAAATTTAGGGTTTAAAAAATGTAAGTTGAAATTGACGAATATATGTAATTTGGTGGAAATTAATGTTGATTGTGGATGAATTTGAATAGACAAATGTGCAATTGTGTAGGATATGTGGGACATTATTGTTGAAGTTGAGGGAAATGGTGTTTTTGATTTATATATGCGTAATTGTTTGTTGTTTATTTGTGTGAGGTTCTTGACGCTAATTAGGTATGCTTATAGGTATGATTGCTTTCTTGTATGATTAGTGTAATTATATGTATATGAGTTCATTTATGCTAAGGTATGATTACTTTAATTATGAAATAAATATTGAAGAGTAAAATATAAAAATTATAGAAATCTATGTATATTAAAAAAATTTATAGATGAATAATGGTTATATATAGATTATGTTCGTTATAGAAAATATGTAATCATATACCATCTCCATGTGTTGGTATTTTTAACTAATAATGTAATAAATTGTTAAATTTCAATCAAAATATATATGGACGGGCCTACACATCGTAGATGTATGTATCGTAGGTTATTACCCGGTAGAGTTGGGTATAGACAAGAGTTTTTAGACGGGGTTGAGGAGTTTGATGCACATGCTAGAAGCCAATCGGAATTTGTGCATAATCAACAATATAGGTGTCCATGTCGCAAATGCGAAATCGGAAGTATAAGGATCCCGATGAAGTTAAGTTGCACCTCTATCAATATGGTTTTCTTCCAAACTATTGGTATTGGACTAGTCATGGAGAAATAGATCCTCATTTACATGAGGAGCAAACAATGGTTTCTAACGTATTCAATGACGACAGTGGCGCCAATCATATGAACTACGGCGATGTCGAAACAAATATCGGCCAGTATGAATGATATGGTCACGAGATGCTATGATCCCAATTCAAAACTCCACAAGTGAGCCTCCAAATACCCATGCCCAAAGTTTCTTTAATATGGTTGAGGCTGCGCAACGACCTTTGTGGGCGGAAATGAAACTCACACTTGAGTTGTTTGCCATTGTTAGAATGTTGAGCATTAAGTCCAGACTACAACATGCCTCAAAATTGCTTTAATGAAATTGCTCAAACTATGAAGGAGGTTTGTCCGCCGATAACCGAGTTCCTTGTGACATTCACCATGCAAAGAAGGTCATCAAAAATCTTGGGATGGATGTTCAAAAATTGATTGTTGTCGACAAGGTTGCATGTTGTTCTATAAAGAGGACGAGTGACCTTGATACATGCAAGTTTTGTGGTCATGCGAGATGGAAGCGTCAAAGGGAAAGACATGGCAAAAGTCAAAGAACTCCATTTGCAAGGATGCATTACTTGCCGTTAATACCAAGACTTCAATGCTTGTTTGCTTCAAAAACCACGGCGAGAACACATGAGATGGCATTATGAGAATGTAAGAGAAGATGGTGTCCTCTGTCATCCTTCGAGATGGTGAAGCATGGAAACATTTTGATAGAGTTCACCCCGAATTTGCTATCGAACCTAGAAACATAAGACTTGGTTTGTACGCGGATGGGTTTAATCCATTCAGCCAACCTACAAGGTCTTATTCAATCTGGCCGATCGTAGTTACGCCATATAATCTACCACCGAGTTATGCATGAAGACGCCTTATATGTTCTTGACATGTATCATACCAGGGTCGAGGAATCCGAAAAATAAAATTTTTGTGTACTTGCAGCCTCTTATTGATGAGTTGAAAACACTATGGGAAGATGGTGTTGAAACATATGATATTTCTAAAGGTGAGAACTTTCTCATGAAGGCTGCGTTGATGTGGACCATTAATGATTTTCCGGCCTATGGTATGTTGTCTAGATGGAGTACGCATGGTGCCATGTCATGCCCGGTATGTATGAATAAAAAAAAGCATTTAAACTTAGAAATGGCCGAAAATTTTCATGGTTTGATTTTCATCGGCGGTTTTGCCCCAAAGTCACGCGTTTCGAAGGAACGGCACATCATTTACAAAAGGAAAAACCGTACATTCAGGTCCTCCTCGTCGTTATACGGGGAAGAAATAAAACAATGGGTTGAAAACTTTCCCAAAGTAACGAAGCGCAGGAATTTAACATTTCGGGGTTTAAGAAGGATCATAATTGGACAAAACAAAGCATATTTTGGGAGCTGCCATATTGGAAAGATCAATTGCTCCGCCATAACTTAGATGTGATGCACATTGAGAAGAGCTTTTTGAGAATATAATTAACACTCGTTATGGATATTCCTGGTAAATCAAAGGATGACATCAAGGCAAGAATGGATTTGGAAGAGTTGTGTGATCGTGTAGAGTTGAATTTAAAGCATGCGATCCATTGGTAAACTTCTCAAACCGAAGGCAAAATATGTGTTAACGTTGGAGCGAGAAGAGGGCAATATGTGAATGGGCAAGGGAGTTGAAAATGCCGGATGATTACTTGCTCTAACATTTCATACCTTGTCGACCCAAACTCCACTAAGTTCCATAGCATGAAAAGTCATGATTGTCATGTTTTCATGGAGAGCCTTTTCCAATAGCATTTAGTGCACTCCCGGACAAGGTTTTAGCGCCTCTCATTGAAATTAGTGAGTTCTTCAAGAACCTTTGCTCATCTGTTTTACGGGATGCGGAGTTAGAGCAAATGCATCGAAATATTTCAATAACCCTTTGTAAATTGGAAACAATATTTCCTCCTGGGTTCTTCAATGTGATGGAACACCTGTCGGTTTATTTAGCGGAGGAAGCAAAATTAGGTGGTCCGGTATAGTATCGGTGGATGTATCCATTTGAGAGGTTCTTTGGCCGATTGAAAAGATCCATAGGAAACAAATCGAAGCTTGAAGGGAGTATCGCTGAAAAGTACGCTCGATTTGAAGAAACACATTTTGCCTCTTACTATTTCGGCTCTAACGTGCCTTGTATGCGCACTAGAAGTCGACGAAATGAGTACTGCCAAGGTCCAAACCACAATCCTACTCTTTCGGTATTCATATCGGAAGGTGCTCCAATTGGGAAGTGCGATCCGCGTTTCCTTGATGATAAGGAAAAGACGGCCGCACATCCGCATGTTTTCTCGAGCTGTGCCGAAGTTAAACCTTACCTTGAGTGAGTTTCTCTTGTCTAATGAACACTCATTTCAATAATTTTATAGTTTAATTCGGAACGATGATGTCATCTTAATAAAATCTTTGAACTCGGCCTATTCGAACACCAAAAGCGAGCTATGTATGGTGATGTTAGTGATGCTTGCAATTGATGCAATGGTGGAAAGTGAGTTCGAAGAGTGGTTCAACGGAGTTGTGAGTATCATATGTTGTTACTTATTACTCGTGCCACAACTTTATTAGTATCGGATGTTCCATTGTAATAAACTAAACAAACACTATGTTATTGACACGGATTCATTGTTATCAAGTATATCATGATGAAAAGCATGTTTATTTGATGCAACTAGCGCAAGGTCCTTTAAGAAGAGTGAAAACATGGACAGCGTACACGGTGAATGGAATGTTATTTCATACTAAGGCTCGAAATGAAGGGAGAATGACCTTCAATTGTGGTGTACGTGTGAAAGGAGCGATGGAGGAAATGTTGAAAATAATTACTACGGCATCTTGCAAGAGGTTGTTGAAGTTGAATATGTTGGTGAACCAATAAAAAGGTGTGTCTTGTTTAAATGCGATTGGTTTGACCTAGTCGTCCTCGGGAACTCGGTGCCATAAATTTAGTTCGTATGTCGAAGTGCATCGTACAAGGCGGTATCGTAAGTACGATCCTTTCATATTTGCTAGCACTGCAACTCGGGTGTATTATATGTCATATCCACAAGGGGTCCCTAGAGAAAAGCTGAATTGGTTCGTCGTTGTGGCATCAAAACCAAGGGCCGAGTTGATGACCAATATACTATTCCCCGTGCATTCCAAGAGGATAGTATGGGTACGAGTTGATCCAATAATAGAAACTTTGCCGAAACTTTGGTTGATAACTCAAGCTCAGCAGAAGAATTAGTTGATGATTTTATTTTAAACCGAGAAGATGAGATTGAGAATGTTGGTGAAGAAGAGGAAGGTGAAGAAGATGAAGAAGGGGAATGGGATGATGACAATATCACCGATGATGAAGAAGAACATACCCTATTCAATGACGCTAGAAGAGGATAGTGAAGAAGATGACGATAAGGCTGATGATGAGGATGATGAGTAGTTGATAATGTGCTTTTGTTGGGTTTGTTTTTTATTGTACAACTTTCATTTATGTTGTCATCGAATGAATTCTTGTTAATGTACTTGAAGGTGAAACCATTGAAGCGTACTTTATTCACATGCTTCGATTTATATCTAACGCTCTTACATGTGCATATGTTTACTATTGTTTGTATGTTGTTCTATATGAAATCACTTGAACCGTTGGATGTTTACTAATAGTGTGAATTACTTGTTTATGTACGAGAAAAATGGAGAGAGGTAGAGGCGGAACCAAAAGATCGGCTACTCGGGAAGGGCTAGAAACACCTCTACCGATGGGGAAGGTAATGATGTCGGCACTTCTACCCCCTTTCAAAACCCTCGGAACCTTCATACTTACTGCTGGTGGAACACTATCTCCACACTCCCCTCACAACCAAACTCCATTGGGGGTCATTTATTCCCAACCCTCCCTTTTTCCAACTCCCAAATGTCCCACACATGCAAAACCCACTTGGGTGGGCCTTTCTTTCTAAACCCTCCATATTCTCAACAACCCCATATGTACTCAAACCCGTTCGGTACATATACATATCAACAATATGGTACAAATAATGTACCACGCATCCACGTTGGTTCCGAACAACGGCCACCACAAATGCCTACAAATGAAGGACCAAGCGATACAGGGAACGAGGATCCTTGTCTTCAATCAAGTAGCGCTAGTAGCCGAGAAAAATCCGAATTGAGCCGGATGGTGAAGGGTGAGTGTGATAATAAATAATAAAATAAAATAAGCATATTAGTTATAGTTGAACTAACTATTTTATATGTTGAATTGATTAGGTTCTACCCCATTGACAAAGTTGTGGGTACGATTTCCCACATCTTCCAAAGCAAATACGATGGAGCTTGGCCTACATGGGGTAAAGTCCCTCGATCACAACGTGATCAATGGTTTTCCGAGTTTAAGGTAATGACACATCATTAGTTTTCTCCGAGTTCGGATAACACAATCACTTATTGTGCATGTTCGAACATTATATTTTAATTTCATAACGTATAAACGACGTTTTTATTTATATAGAAATTTTTCACGTGGTCCCCAACCCATGAAGTCCAAATCAGAAGAAATTTTGAAAAGAAAGGCGGTGATCGCTTGGAGGACTTCATGCTCAAGGCGAGGAAAACTAAGAAGAAGCCGAAATGGTTGGGTGACAACTACTGGCGCGAGTTGCTCGAATATTGGGAAGCTGCTGAGTACAAGAAGTTCCGCGAGCAAGCTCGGAAAAACCGTCATGCTGATCGGGGGACTTGGTTCATCACTCTATACGTGTGGCTCAATCCCTATGACGGAGCGAAGCGGCGATTTGTACGTACCCCTTTCTTATTGATTACGTATGCAACTGTTAACATGTTCATATTGGTGAATTGATTCTCTACTAACTTGTTTTCAATTTTAGATGAAGGAGCTTAAAGGAGTTCAGCCTCTACCGACCCAACTATTTGCACGCACGCACAAAACAAAAAGGACGAATGGGTGGACAAAAAATCCAAGGCCATTTACGTGAGTAACCGTATATATGAATTTCGCATAATTTTCTATCTATTGTTTTCGTTAACAACTCGTTATATTTACATGCCTAAAATATTTATATTATATTCGGGAGAAGTTTCAAAAAGAGTGGGAAGAGTTGCAAAACACTCAACCCACTCAAACTTCCGATGATGACCCCAACTCTTCGAGGATCATGTATCCACCCCTTCACAACAAGAGTTGTGGGTCAAAGCAAATGCGAACAAGAAAGGTCGCATTTATGGATTTGGATCCGAGGTTAGAAACTTGAAACCAACAATGTCCTTCAAATCACCGAAACCTTCTACTACGGATGACTCGGAATGGAGAGCAACGAGTGCATAATTTAAATTCGAGGTACATCACTTGGATTGAGCATTGTCGGCTGCTTGACTTACAAAATCGGCATCCGAAGGCACGAGTCGACGGTTTCGCTGAGCCAATAGCACGTATGAATGAATTTACTGCAGTTTCAGCAAGCATCCGGATCGCACCAGTCGACCACTAGAACCACAACAGGAAGAGGAAGAGGAAGAGGAAGAGGAAGAGGATGAGGAAGAGGATGAGTGAATTCAAATGTGAACTTTTGCATATATTGGTGATCATCACTTTGCGTACTATTTACAAATTTGTTTTAACTATGTTATGGTTGTTGATGATGTTGAATATGTAAGTTGGATTTGTATATCCAACTTTGATGAATTATTTGTGGCCGGCATATGTAAATGCCAAATGTAAGTGTCACATATGTGAATGGTGGATTTGTATATCCATTCACAATGTTACGTACTAGGATAACGAATAATTAGCAAATAATATACAAAATTTTTCACGAGACAGCGACGGATCGGCGACGGTCTGTGCCACTTAGCGACGGAACTTAGCGACGGAAATGGGGAAATTACGTCGCTAGATGCGGCTATCGGCGACGGAAATAACCCCATTTCAGTCGCTGATTTAGCGACGAAATGTGGGATGTCCGTCGCCTATTTCCGTCGCTAAATCGGCGATGGAATACTTTCCGTCGCTGATTTCTATCGGCTACGGAACTAGATTCCATCGCTAATTCGTCGCTATTTAGCGACCCGCTTTCAGCGACGGAACTGTTCCGTCTCTAATTCCGTCGCTAATGGCGAAATTCCGTCGCTAATTACTTATTTTCCGTCGCTATTTCCGTCGCTAATCTGCGGTTTTGTAGTAGTGTTACATGGAAAACCCCAATGAGGGGAAAAACCTCGGGACCGTTAACAACGGTACCAAACTTCCACTAATCACCAAGAATTAGAGTGGGTACAAGCAATGTTCTTCTCTAGATTAAACTAGAGGCACTACAATCATCTAGGATTAATCTTGGAACAACAAGTCTACACAATTCATCACTTAAAGCCGCAAAACACAATTTCGTAAGTTTCTGGTCCGGGAGTAGTTACTGGAGTTTGAGAGCTCAACATGAAAATCTGATAGTTGGATTTAAAGAGGAAGTGTCGGGAACAACATACTAAAATTCGGTGACGATCGGAATTCGTTTGGTCATCGATCGGAGTCTGTATAGCAAGCCAGCTGCACCTTTTCTTCTTCCTTTGCATTCTGCTCTCTCTCTCTCCCTCTGTTTTGGAGTATGTCCAGATTTTTCTACCTACTTCAACTGCTCTCCCAACCAAAGTAAGAGAGTTCTAGACCCCTAAGAGTTAGCTTCCTTGAGAAGTTAAGTGAATGAGACAAAATGGGCCTTTTTCCATGTTAACTCACTTAGAAATAAATCATCCTCATAAAAAATGTGGGTAAATAAAGTTAGGCCCAAGTATGAACTTAGTCCTCTTCCTCCATGTAGGAGGTAATAACCCGACAAGGCAAACACGTAAGGATGGCAACAGGAGAGGAAATCCCGCACTTGGTCGACAACAATTCTCCGCCCGAAATGGGCAAAAATCCTACCCGAATGGGGAAGCGGGCGAGGGCCGGGACAAAACCTCATCCCTAAGCGGGGATGGGATAGGGACAGAGCAAACTTTTGTCCTCGTTTCTCACTCCGCCCCTTTTTTTATTTTACCTATGCATTTTGTGCTTTTATTAAACTGGTGAGGGTAATTTGATATTATTACATTGTTAAACCTTAAATATAAAACCTAACATTAACCCTGTCCACCTCTCTCTCTCTCTCTCTCTCTCTCTCTCTCTCTCCTATTTGTGTGCCTAGAAGAAAGTTTGATCTTCATATACTCCATCTCTATCGAAAAATATCATACTCTCTCTTAGTCTCTCTCATTCTCTCATTCTCTCTCTCATTCTTTCCCTTTCTACCATCTCCATGTGAGATTTTGAGTGAAAAAGTCAAGATTTCCAATATGAAACCATTGCCTCCCTAAAACCGAGTGAACCCGATGACCCGCCCCATTCAATATTTGTCGAAACCTTCTTATGGTCCATCGCCCTTGGCTTGCACCACCACACTACTTAAGATCGAGTACATTACCTCTTCTTCTTTAAGATTAAAACCCGGTTATCTATTTCTATTTTTCTAAATTGTATAGATCGGATCTTATGTTTTTGCGATGTTTTATTGTCAATAGGCTAAATCCATAGAAACTTGTTAGTTTTGTTTAATTTTTTGTATCTAAATTGGATTGAGTTTGAGTTTGGTTTAGCTCTGTTCCATCACTATAATAACAACTTTTCATTACGGGACATTTACAACGGTTACGAACAAAAGGAAATTAAAAAATAAGGTGTTGGCATTTTTGTAATATTTTGTAAACCTTTACTACGATTCTAAGGAAGAAGCTGTGGTAATAGGTTCTTGGCTTGACCTATTACTATGTGATGCATGGTGCCAAGGGCTTACGCCACTCGGATGCAAGGTATCGAGAAAATTAAGTGAGTAAGTTTTAGGTGTCTATCGAGGAAGGTGGAAGACACATAGTGTTGGCGTTGGAAGCGTAAGCGGCATTCTGTTGAGGTTGTCTTAGAAAGCTACGAGAGGATCTAGCGTTAACGAGCGCGAAATTTGGTGGTACCAAGAAGACAAGCAATGCACATTATTTGTGGAAGATGGGCATTGGCGAGCAAGACTGGTATTGGGTAGCGTCGGGAGAGCTAGGGAATAGAGTTGTTGGATACCGCTAGCGACGGCGAGCGTTGGACAATAGCGTGCGTACTAGTGGATAACAAGCATTAGGCACTTGCGGATGGTTGACATAATACGAGTGGTAGATAGTCGTCAAGCTAGTGATCAACGTACGTCAAGCGTCAACTAGCGACAAGGAATGATAAAGTAACCAGTATATGAACGAGCTAAAAGAGGAGGGCACGACTCGAACCGAGACTAAGATAAAGGATAAACCACCACTCAATCTAAGGCTGAGATAAAGGATAAACCATCACTCAACCAAAGGAACATCCTCTCGTGTTTAAAGGCTTATGCCACTCACACTAAATTAAAGTTCCTACTCCAAACTACCTTAGGAGATTAGGGAGAAAGCTCACAGCTTTGTAATTTCATTAATCAACCACTACTGAATACAAGTGAAGGAAGAGGATATTTGTAGCCAAGCCTAATTACATGCTTAAAATATGGTTTAGTAAAGTACGGCACTTAAGGCTAAACTAGGCTAGGTTATAAGCTAATAATATGCAAGGTACATAAAGCTAATACTAACACAACTTGTACAAAGGAATAAGCTAGTAAACGAGCAAAAACGAGCGACAACGTCTAACTCCTCAAGGGTACTTTGCGGTTGACTAATGGGAAGCAAGTAGCCAGCCACCTACCTGTTGGCTCAATTATTTTCCTTTCACAAGGGAAACCCTTTGGAGGAGATAAATTATCTTCCCCTGCAGCAAAATTACTATTTAGTCATTTTACCTCTTGGAGAAGAGAGAAACGAGCCAGACAAATTAGAGCTAGTTCATCCAATCACGACCCGATTTTGAGTAGCTAGTAAACTAGCAAAAACAAGCAGCAACATCCAACTCCTCAAGGGTACTTTGCGATTGACTAATGGGAAGCAAGTAGCCAGCCACCCATATGTGGGCTCAATTATTTTCCTTTCACAAGGGAAACCCTTTAGAGGAAATAAATTATCTTCCCTGCAGACAAAATTACTATTTAATTATTTCAGCTCCTGGAGAAGAGAGAAATAGGCCAGCAAATTAGAGCTAGTTCATCCAATCAAGACCCGATTTTGAGCAGCTAGTAAACCAGCAAAAACAAGCAGCAACGTCCAACTCCTCAAGGGTACTTTGCGGTTGACTAATGGGAAGCAAGTAGCCAGCCACCCACCTGTTGGCTCAATTATTTTCCTTTCACCCCTTTAGAGGAGGTAAATTATCTTCCCCAGTAGCAAAATTACTATTCAGTCATTTTAGCTCCAGGAGAAGGGAGAAACAGGCTAGCAAATTAGAGCTAGTTCATCCAATCATGACACGATTTTGAGCGACTCTTCTATTAAGGTTCAAACTTTCCTTTGGGCATCTTAGGGCATTAGAATTCTTTATTAGGAATTCATCTAGTATTTAAAATAAAGAAAATTGTAAATACAATGAGTTTAGGGCCTTAAACAATCCAATTAAACTAACTAGGACATATTAGAACCAAATTTGCGGTAGGTAAGCTTCGGCATGATCGGTTAAAAACTACAACTCATTATCAAAAAACAATTATGTGTTATCAAACTAGACTCATTAAGATGTCGAGAAATATTAGACACATCCCCAAACTCATCCTAGAATACCTTCAATCGGACGGTTCAAAACAATAAAAAATTTAGGGTTAAATAAGGCAACAAGGCATAATTTGAGGTTGATTTCTGCCACTCTTGATGTCAAGCCCTTCCTTGGTCATTAGAATGACATTAAACACCTTCTTGGTCACTAGAAATGTCTTACTATGCCTCATTACGATTGTCAATCCAACAATAGTAATAGGTCAAGCTATGGACCTAGTACTACGTACGGTTCGCTTGACCAACAGTAGTAATAGGTAAGATCCATTTTTAGTCTTCCTCTTCTTTTTGTATTTCACTTTCCAGGTCACTCTCTTTCTCTTTCCTTTTTCTGTATTTTTGCATTTCGTTTCTCACTCCTCTTCATCTCCATCTCCATCTCCATCTCCATCCTTATATCTCTCAATCTCACTCATTGTATCCATTTTCTTCTTCTCCATCCTCACCAACCCTACTCCCAACATCTTTATCGATACCACAATCTTCTCTACTAAGTCCTTGCTCCTCCTTTTCGATTCCCCATATGAGATGCATTTAGATCTAACTTTAAATACCAACCTCAAGAGAGAGAAAAAGCCATCGGTGTTCTTCATCATTCCTTCTTGCTTCGACAGTGGCGATTTTATGAGGAAATCTCTTCATTTTGTTTACATTTTTCTTCTCAAATTTCTAGTGATTTTGTTTTATAAATTTCTTAACCATTTTCATAATTTGATGGGAGATGTATTTCCTATTTCTTCCTTTAATTGATGTGATTATTATCAAAAGAGGAAAAATTCAAAAAAATGGAGATGAGATATCGTTTAAGTCATTATATTTCCTTGTCGGAGTTGACGATTCGATTGTTGACCCATTTAGATTTGGTTCAATTTCCTTTTTTTAAGGGTTTTGATTATGTGTTTTGTTGCGAGATATTCAAGCTTCTATTTTTCAATCTGTAAAATTCGGCAACTTCATTCGTTTTTATGTTCATGAAATTGTTTCGGTGATTAGTTCTTTTGAGAGCACAAATACTTCTTAATCTCTCTCATCATATACTTGCCCAGTTCATCTTTTCCCTTCAAATCGGCATGTTATTGCAATAATGGACGACCTTGACGCTGAGTCTTCAGCAATGTCAAAGCCTTCTTCAATGTCGTCATCGGTGCTCGGAATCGAGTTTAGGGTTGAAGGAGAAGAGGGATGGGGGGCTTGAGTTGATTGCAAAAAGTTAATTTTAAGGTCTTGGTTTTGTGCTCTTGTGATGAGTTCTCCACAAATGACTTAGCCTCCATTGCTGCCCATTGTAGATTCTTTTTCTTATATTTTTAAATTTTTGAATTTTTTTGTTTCTTGTCTTATTGTCTCGAGATGGGACTGTGAGGTGTTCTATCCAGTTAAGCAACCCATGTACATTTTTTGAGTTTGATTTTCCTCTGTCTTAAGTTGCATGTTTTGGGATTGTGGTGAATTTATCTTAAGTTGAGTTAGAAGGAAAATGTTCGAATATTGAAACATGATTATGTGAAGATTTTTCCCCTTTTTGCTCACTTGTTTAAATTTTTGTGACACCATGTATAGTTCAAAATTCTTGAAATTATTCAAATTTATACGATGTTATAGGGATTTCTTATAAGTTTTGGTGAATTTTGGATAAGCAGATTTTATGTTATGAAATTTTGAAGGGAATTGTTCTGTTTTCGAAATTTGGGAGAAATTTGTGTTGTTTGAGCAGGAACTTCGTTTAGGGGGTGGGTTTACTATGGCTCTTTGGATGAACCGAAATGAAAGGCTTGGTCAAACCTTATAAGAATTTGTTTGACCAAGGCTTTCACTACGATTCGTCCAAAGAACCATATTAATAGGTTTTTTTACTATGATTTTGAACCGCAGTAAAAAATACTTACCTACTATTACGCCTACATAAATTACGGCTTCCAGTCGTAGTAAAATGTCATTTTGAAACGTAGTAAAAGAAGGTTCTTGTAGTAGTGTTATCGGGGATCGAGGACACGCCGGAGGCAAGGGAGAAACTTCTTCCCTTGAAGTGGGGATGGGGACGGGGACAGGGAGAGTACTCCCAACTACGGCCGCCCGTTACCATCTCAACAAACACGAGAGGTTTGAAGCCAAAGGAAACTGCCCAACTTGGTTGTTTCTTACCATTTTATAAAGTGTGTGAGATATAATCACTATAGAGCCCGAGAACAGTAGGAAATAAATAAAATTTGACACATCAACTATCTCATACAAAATTATTATAAGAAAGTCTCGTATAAGAATTTATAATATAAAATTGTGTATTAAACAATTAAATCTTATATATCAACACTTTATATGAATTTGTTATATAAGGGATAGTTTTAGTCCCGTATATCAGCTATTCTTACCTTTTTTGAATTAAAAAGAATGTCGACAACTACTTTAATTGTCAAAATAGTACTTCCATATGTTTTTTCCTAGCCAACCTTTGTATCTACGTTGATTAATTTTTTTAAAAAATATTTCATTTGGGTCACCAAGAAACTACTTCGTGTTTCGCTTATTGATACCCATATATTTTTGGTGATAGAGACGCATTTAGCCAGCTTAATGTATGTGACCAACATTAGCAATGATAGGCAAGGATATTAATTAATTTTATTTTTATAATTAATTTTATTTAATTAATTTATAATAATAAAAATTAATAGTAAGTTAAAAGAATATAAGTGGACATAGTTTTTTTAAATATTTAATATAAAATATTTCTTTTAATTTTTGTAACTTATTCTGATAACTTATTTTTATTATCTATATATTTAACTCATTATTTGTCTTTTCTTCTTTTGCAGTTTTAAACTATAAAATTTTAATTTCTTTTAAAAAATGTCCATAAGGTCAAGACAATATTTTATCTAAATTCACAATATTATACAATATTATTCACAAAATTTAAATAAATTTGTTTCAATAATATACACATTCAACATAATAAACACATGATATGTAATTTTATAAAAAAATATTCAATTTTTAACTTAATTAAATGCATGAACCATTTAAACATCCTAAAAATTGAGTAAAATTAATGTATTATTGACATGTAGAATACTTGTGTGACATTACAATAACTATGTTGCATTATTGCAATGCCACATAAGGATCCTACATTTTAATCATACATTGATTCTACCCAACTTTTAATATATATATATATATATATAAACGTTTTTAAACATTTAACAATATTACTTCACTTTTTTCAATTAAAATGTCACTCAATTTAATAAAAAATAATAAAATAAATCACTTAACTTTTCAAAAACATTCAGAAATGTCATTCCGTTAATAACATAGCATTTTTTAAATATTTTTAAAATTTTAATGGTATTTTTTAGCCTATACTCCTTGGCTCAAATGAATTGGGTTGATATAGGGATATTCCATTATTATATTTGTTTGTGTAAAAAGAAGTGTGAACTTGGAAAAAACTATTAGTGACTCACCTATGGATGACCATGAGTCTTGGATCCGAAATAAACTCGTTAGACATGATCCATTTAATTGGGTTTGGGTCTAATTCAGGAATTTACACCTAATAATCTAGATCAAATTCAAGTTTCCTAGACGGGGTTTGGGTATGGTTTTAGAAATTTGGGACCTAGACTCGACCTAAGACCAAATTAAGACGAGGGATACCGGAGCGGGGACGAAGGATGTCGGAGCAGTAGGGATGGCAACGGGGTGGGTTGGGGCCGGGGGACACCCCTCCGCCCTCTTCCCCTCTCCTCCTCTCGCCCTCCGCCCCTCCCCGTCCCCGCTACGGGGATGGTTTTTTCCCGTCCCTGCCCTTGCCGGGTTCCTAATCTCCACCGGGGCCCGCTTCCCCCGCCTCCACCGAGGAGAGAGGCGAGCACGGCGACGGCGAGAGGGAGGAGAGAGAGCGAGCACGGCGACGGCGACGGCGACGGCGAGAGGGAGACGGACCGACGGCGACGGCGACGGCGAGAGGGAGACGGACCGACGACGAGAGGGAGAGACGGTGAGAGGGAGAGACAGCAAGAGGGAGAGACGGTGAGAGGGAGGAGAGGGAGGAGAGAGAGAGAGCATCCGAGCGAGAGGAGGCTAAGAGGACCGAGGAGAGAGAGAGAGGAGGGAGGAAGGCTAAACTTTTATAGTTAGGGTTTTGGGGAAGGTAAATTACAAATATATCCCTAATTTTAATTTTTTTTTTAAAACGGGGACGGGGCGGGAACGGGGCCAGGATTTTCCCGGCCCGGCCCCGTCCCCGCTCGGGGAAAATTTCCCCGTTCCCCATTCGGAGCGGGGATTTTTCCCGATACGGGTCGGGGCCCGGCGGGGCGGGGAATCCCCACCCCGTTGCCATCCCTACAGAGCAGAGACAAGAGAGAAATTGAAACTGGGATGTCAGAGCAATAGCTGAACAATTTAGCGGGATTTCTAAACAACAAAATTAAGCAATCCCTGAACTGCAAAATCGCTGAACGACTAATCCGAAATTGAGAGATTTCCGAGAAGAGACGAGGGATACTGCCACAGAGACGAGGGATACCACAACAGCTATAAGGGATGTCGGAGCAGCGACAAGAGAGAAACTGAAAGTGGGATGCCAGAGGAGAGATGAAAACACGAGTGCCTATAAACTCAGAAAAATGGAATCGTTTTTTAGGATATGTTTCCTTTTCTTTTTTTTTCATTCATTTGTTTCCTAATTGAATTAATTTTTAAAAAGGTTTTTAATTTTTAATTTTGGAATTGAGTATTAGGAAATAATGTAATTATTTTTAATTGTTAATTTATTTTTCCCGCTATTATATCGCTTAACTAACACCAAAATATATTTTTTATAATATTGTTAGTAATGTGGTTCAATACCAATAGATAATTAAATTGTTGGTAATATAATAACAATACCAACAGATAATTAAATTGTTGGTAATATAATAACAATGCTAACATATTAGTTTCCATCTGTTGGGAATAATAATAACACCGACAGATCCATTATTTATGTTGCAATTATTTTCTTCAATTTAGGCGCCAAGGTCTTCAAACTTTTATGCCAACAGATAGAAACATCTATTGCAAATATGATCTTTTACCAATAGAAAATATAATCTATCATTAGATTTTTGTTGCAACAAGTCACTTTTTTGTAGTGCTGATATGTTTTTTAATGAAAAAATATAGCTAAACCGAAGATCATTTCAATGAATACTTGTGACTTTATGAGTAAACCCTAAATTTTTATTTTTGAACGTATTTTCTACTATTGTTATTCTGCTTCTTTGCGTCTCTCTTGCTATCTTCTCTAACTCTCGTTTTCTATCTCTCGCTCACTAAATGTTGTCGAATTCCTTGCATTTGTAAGATAACAATAAACATGTCAAAAATTAGTATAAAATAACTCTGGATCCATTAAGGACCTTTGGACCCACAGACCTAGCAAATATAGGTCCGGATCTGGGTTCAATCATCACATACCCTCCGGATCCGATCAAATCTAGGTCTAGGTATAGAAAAAAACAAATGGGTCCAAGTTCATGTGAGCCCTATTCATAGTCGACCCATCGCCATCCCTATGCTTTCCTAATTCTAATGTGGCATTTGGATAGGTGTAATGCAATAGGAACGACATGTAATCAACTATGTATTGCAATTAGGGATACAATTTAATGAGATAATAATTAGATTGATATGTTTGGTTATCTAAAAAGAGTTATGTGATCAAAGGTAATGGCTAATTTTAGTAATAAAAACACTAATTAAATTGTTTTAGCGAAGATAAGTATTAACCAAATGAAATTTTGAGCTAAACATTTAAATTTTATTTTTTAACTTTTTATTAGCTAATCAAGTTTCAAAAAATTGAATATAGACTTCAGATTTTTTAATCTTTTCTATTGTACGATCAAATTTCAAACTTTTTAGTGATACAAAGAAATCAACTAAACTGTTTTCGTGGCTATTAATGTTTGTCGTAGTAGAAATAAGTATTATACAAATGATAGAATTGTAAACCTCAAATTCGGGTTTAAGCTTTTTTAAGTATTTTTCGTCATATAAACAAATTTTAGATATTTTTAGCGACAAAAATATTAACAGAATTATTTTAGCGACGATAAATGTTTATTATGGTATAGATAAATATTAATTGAGTTAAAGTTGAATTTTTCTCTTAAATACTGACTCATCACATTGTATTTTAAGATAATAAAAGTAAGAAAATCAGTTTCTTTCTCGAATGAATGAGCTTTTTGCTAGTAAAGGAGGAGAAAAGAAGGTAACAAAGGACATGGAACATGGAGAAGAGAGAGAGAGAGACAACTATTATAAGTGAATTAAAATTTGATTAAAAGGAAGGATTGCATGGTAAATGTAGAAGTTAATATGATTTCAATGCGATTTTAATTACATTACAAAATTATAATATAATATCAATTTGATTACATTACCACTTTGATTACATTAACACTTTGATTATATCCAATCAAACATGTCATAAGAGTTACGAGTTCAATTGTTATTCTTGAATAAGAACCCCTAACCCCCTCCCTTCCGCCCTAAGAAAAAGAATTTGTATGTAAATTATATTGATAGATAGGGACCAAACTAATAGTGTAATCATGTGACCCAACTGATTCAGTCTTCGCAAAGACGTAAAAGAATGTAATAGGTTTCGAAAAGTCAGATGTCCAAAGTAAGCGACATTCAAATCAAGCCATTTATGTTTGACAAGCTAAATCCCAGTTACCCCTAGTGAAAAGACATTGGATAAATAGACGGATTGAGTATTCAAACTCTGAATGACAGAGTGGGCAAAATTGGATCAAAATTGAGTCTTGTTGTGATGAGCGTGCTACGTACTAGCAAGGGATCATGACATTAGGATTTTATGATCCTTGGCTAAGATGGATTCATGAATGTACTTCTATTGTTTCTTATTTTGTTGTGGTCTTCTTCGCCCTAGAAAGAGGGATTCGTCCATGAGACCCACTTTTTTCTTACTTGTTTACTCTTTGCATAGAGATACTTGCTTATAGATATTTACAAGCTTCATCATGCCTAAAGCGGGGATCAGAATTAAAATTTGTCTCTGAGCGGAGAGAATTACATGCTTGTTATTTACTGATGATACTTTATTTTTTGTAAACCTAATTACTGTAGCTACAATTGTTATAAATATGCTCTTAGTGAATTTTGTTATAAATAAGGCCAACTAATTAATTTTCTGAAATATGCTCTTGGTTTTTCTAAGAATGCTACAATTGTATACAAAAGGCATCCATTTATGGAGTATTTAATATACCAAATAAAGATTCTCCGGAGAAATACCTAGGGTGCCTAGTGTTCTAACGAAAAATTTATACAGACACATTCTTTGACATATAACGAAAGGTGGATCCCCAGTGTTCTAACGAAAAATTTGTACAGACACATTCTTTGACATCAATGACTAATTTGCATCATAGAATTAATTTTGTCCTTTTTCTACAAAATTTCAAGTGCTTGTAAAGACTTACCTATGGTAGCTTGGCAGAAGATTTGCATGCAAAATGATCGAGAGCTTTGAGATTAAGGAAATTTGAGATAATAAATCAAGCTTTTTTATATGGGCCTAATGTAGAAACATAAAATGGCCCAAGGAGTGTTCAAGCCAGAAAAAATAAGTCGGACTGGTTGGCGCGAGCCAAGCGGGGTAGTCGAGGCTCTTTTGGTCATAGTAGGACTTTGAACTTAGAGACTGCTATAAATTGGACCCTCTATCGGATACAAAAAATTATGCCTTCTAAACCTTCTTTTGCGGTTCCCTCGAAAAGAAGTTCCTAAGAAATTGCCTCTGTGCCTTGAATTTTCTCTCACTTTGAATATGAATTATATGATCGAGTTGTCCTATTGGATGCACGAGATGACAAATATTGATAGGATAGGATTGTCTCAATATGGACTGAATACCTTATTTAGCATTCGACAAGTGAAAGTCTATTGGACTTTCCTAAGGGCTACTATGGCTTTTTGGATTCACACTACCATGTTTTTAGATTTGGGGATAAAGAATTGTGTCCCTTGCACGAAGAGTTTGATGCCATTATGAGCATTCAACGTCGTACAAAACTCTGTGATGCCGAAGCCTTCTACCAATTTGCATGAAACCTACAAATGCCCAGTGAAGCTAAATAATAGGAATGTGAGTTGGATTCTTATTAGGGATGACGTGGACTTAATGAATCTACTAAAGCACTATCGTCCTATGTACTCCTCAGCCCTTGCCCTAATTCCGAGACCTTGGGTCATAATTACCTGTCTCATAAGTGATTTCCTGTTGGTAGGAGGCCATCGAGACATGGCGCTTGCTGCACTATTGAGTTTCGTGGAGCAGCTGGAGGATCGCTTCTCCCTTACGCCGATGATCATTGCTGAAACCATTATAAGGCTAAATCGAGGTTGAAGCAAATCCGGACGAAGACTTCATCTGGTAGCCCCTATTATTGTAGGTAAGAAGAAAATAATAACTGGGACCAGCCGGTGAGGCTAGGTGGGCGGCGCCTGCGAAGGAGTGGCGGTCCGACGCCGTAGAGGCTAAAAAGCCTCCGATTTTGCCCAAAGTCCTGGTTTTTCGTTTTATCGTCTCCCTTTTTTCTTTTTATTTACCTCCTGTTGGGTTGTAAATAAGGTTCAAATCGATCATGCAGGACTCTTTATGATTTTTTATCTGTTGTATGCAAAAGTGGTTGATGGAGCACCTTCAACTAATTCAGGCTCTTGTAGATGTGGATGTATACTTGGCTACGTAGTTACGTCGGTGGAAGTGAGCTAGTGTGGTGATCGACCATCCTCCTTCCTAGTGGGAGGCTTTGTTAAGCTTGTCGTACAGCAACAAATGAAACCACTACTTAGGCTTATAATAAACAATATAGCAAAGAGCAAGTAGGGATCGAATCCACAAGGAAAGATACTTGTAAAAAAAAAAAATCAAAGTTTCAACCTAATTAAACTAACTATTCTAGTTATTTAACTTGTAAAATTCAGACAAATCAAATTAACTACTAAATTCCTAATTTTAATTCTAAGAAAAACTTCTGAGATTATGCACTATTATTCTGATAATCTAAATTTGACAAAACTATCCTAATTAATTCTGGAAAAATCAAAACAAAAAATCAAATAAAAAATTTAAACAGAAAATTAAAACATAGAATAATTTATAATTAAATAAATAAAAATAACAGAAAATTATCTAATAATATAAATAAATATCCCAGACAGACTATAAATTTTATAATAACCCAGAAATATTTTTTATAATTTTTTTCAGAATAATTAAACAGAAAACTAAAGCAGAAAATAAATAAATTCTAAAACAGAAAATTAAATAAATAGAATTCTACACTAAATTAATTACGAAAATAAATACTAAATTATCCAGAATAATAATACTAATTTTCTAAACCTAACCAGACCCTAAAAATATAAAAGTAAAATTTAAAATCGAATTTACGAATTTATTTTATTAAAAACCTGCAGTAATTAAATTTAAGAATTAAATCTGAAAAAATATCAAATTAATTCCAAAAATTCCAAGCTTTAATCACAGCAAACTAGGACTCTTTCTAAACCCTAAAATAAGATAAAACATGAAAAATAACAAAAAGAACTATTTTTAAACTAATTTCTAACAAACTGACTCAAAATTAATAAAACTAACAGAAAATTAATCTAAAAATTAAAATAAATAAGGACTCAAAATTAAATTCAAATAAAATTACTAAAACTAATCTAAAATACTGATCTTTAATGGGGGTGATGAAATTGATAATAAAAGACTATAAATTTATAAATAAAAATTGACAAACTAAAGAAAATAACTAGAAAGCAAACAAATAATTATCAAAGATAGCAAATTTTTAAAAAAACACTTAGTATAATCTATATCCACCATGCAAATTATTATTTATCATTAACACACAAATTGATCTACCCATGAGCTAAAGCTGTAGAAGACAATCACTAGCGGATCTTCCCCATTTTTCCTTAGTTATTAATTTACTTAGGCCTAGCCCTAATATAAACCCTACTAATATTGATAACCCTAACACTAGCACTAGAATTTAATCAAATTAGAGCATGAAGTATTAGAAAAATATCATCTAGCACCTAATAACCAATCTACCAGCAAATTGATTTAAGAAGGATCTATGATAATTTCCTAATTAAAAGAAATGGGTATGAGCCATCCATGATTAACTAGGGCGATACTTATGTCTAAAAGATCAAGCAATTACGTACTTAAACCCTTTAAACTCTCGTATGAATTAATGAAAAACTAATTAGCGTGCACTCTAATCAATTAGACATAAACTCATAAACATTAAAATCAAATTATCATAGAATCATGGATCGAATCAATAAGACAATAAAAATCGAAACTTTGTTTCAAAAGAACTAATTTAACATGGCTTCAAGTAGATTATATTAAGTATAACAAAACTACTCACACATAATGTAATTTAAAACATATAAACTAAATAAAACTAGCATCTTTAATATTAATCTAACAATAAAAATTCAATCTTTACTAGTAAAAAATTACAAAACTAAATTATACTACTGATATTAGTTTCTTTGGCCCGGGAAGATGAAGAAGATGATGATGAATGGTGGCTGGCTGGGATATGGCAGCGGCAGCAGTGCAAGGAGCAGCAGACTGCAGCAGCCGGATGCAGCGGCAGCGAGTGCGGCGAGCTGGACAGCAAGGTGGTGCGGTGGATGTGAGCAGCGAGCAGGTGGCTGGGATGTGTGTGTGGCTGCGTGGACAGCAAGGGAAGAAAGGGTGATGATGTGGGCTCCTTTTTCTCCTCCATAATAAGTAGTATACATAAGGTGAAGAGTTAGGGTTTATTTCTCTTTCTTCTCTTCTAAGTTTCCTTTTCTATTCCAATTAGGATTTCCTAAAATATAATATCATAAAATAAATATTTTATGACATATTATATTTATGGACCGACTTCATATATTTTCTTGGATGCTTGCCGGTAGCTAAAAACCCGCTTTTAACGTCTTTTCTTTTTCCCCAATTTATTCGATAATTACCTATAAATAGACAAAATAGGATAAATTAAATAAAATAAAATATATAATATAAACTAAGTAACTACTAAAAAATACGTATAAAATACGACTTAACAAATCCCCCACACTTAGACTTTGGACGTCCTCGTGCAAAGAAATCTAAGACTCGATCTAATATTACGCTTTCTTATAAAGATATACAGAAAACATAAAGTATACGCTAAGTTTCCCTTGCTTTCAAAAGTAGTTTGATGAAAATTTGTCTTTCCCAAGCAAGTAAAAAACTAAACAGTTTATTGTCATCGGAGAGTTTATTCATCAGCCTCACAATATCTCTTTCAATTAAGCAACAATCAAAAAATTTATCCATCTTTTTCAAACATGTACATCCGGTCAAGAGGTCTAAAATGTTTTAGGATAGGAAAAATTAAGGTGCAATATGGTTATAAAAACACTCGAATCGAGCGGTTAACTCACTAAAAATCGATAATAAACTTGTTACGCAAACTTCCTTTTTCTCTTTTTTTTATTTTGTTTTTTAAATATATATATAACTCCATTCAAGCACATATTCGAGGCCCATATAGGGTCTTAGAAATATAACACTCCATGTCTCCCACTCCATTCATAAGGCTCAACTTGAGACCTAAACTTAAGGGGAAATGGCACCGAGCCACCAACTCCGACCCATGTTGGTAAACTAACTTTTTTGTTTTTTTTTGTGAAAAGCAAAACAAGAAAAATCAAAATTTCAATGAGTCAATCTGCTAAGTTCAGTAGTCTAGGTAAACGGTTTAAGTCAATTTTTTTTTTTTTGCCTCTATCACGATTATATAACATGATCAAATTGACGGAAAAAAAAATTATGATTGTCACTAATTGGAGAAATATATGAGGATCAACTCAAACAACTCCGAATGACAATTAACATGTTCAAATTTCGCACTTTCAAAGGGAAAGAAAAACTATGAACAGAAAAAGTTTTAAGCAAGTTGACCTAGCATATATTCATGTTCATGCATTTCTTTACAAGAAAGACACTAATATATATATATATATATATATATATATATATTAATAAAAAAATAAGATAAAGATAAATGCATAAAATTAAAATGCAGGATGCACTTCCCCACATTTAATTCATGCATTGTCTATAATGCATGCTAAATAAAAATAAAAGTAAAAATTATAGAAACTTCCCTGAAAATGTTGGGTTGCCTCCCAACCAGTTCCTTTGTTTACCGTCTTTGGCTAGACATCATTGTAGCTCATTGATCTTCTAAATGCATCTCCTCTATAAGCAAATTTGGCTTCCTTCATAAAAATTCTTTAACCTGTGACCATTCACCTTAAAAATTTTGTTAATAGAATAACTTTTAATCTCAACGACCCCATGTGGATAAGTCTTTACTACCTTAAAAGGTCCTAGCCGTCTAGAGTTTAACTTTCCAAGAAAAAGCCTCGATCGTGAATTGAACAATAACACTTTCTCCCCCTTTTGAAATTCCTTCCCGACAAGCTTAGCATCATGAAATGCTTTGGCTTTACCTTTATAAGTTACTTGAATTGTCATAAGCTTCCATACGAATCTCTTCTAATTCTTGCGGTTGCAGCTTACGCTCCTTTCCCGCTAAGTCATAATCTAAATTACACTTCTTTACATCCCAATATGATTTATGCTCTAACTCTACAGGAAGATGACATGCTTTTCCAAAGACTAGTCCGTAAGGTGACATACCTATAGGGGTCTTGTATGTAGTTACGTAAAGCCCAGAGAGCTTCATCTAACCTAAGACTCCAATCCTTCTTATCCGGTCTAACAACTTTTTCCAAAATTCCTTTGATTTCTCTATTAGAGATTTCAGCTTGGCCATTTGTTTGGGGATGATAACTTGTAGACACCTTATGAATTACATGGTATTTAGCTAGCAAGGTACCTAAAGTTTTATTACAAAAATGTGTCCCTCTATCACTAATAATTGCTTTAGGTACTCCACATCTATGTAGAATATGAGATTTAACATGCTTCACCATAGTCTTAGCATCATCGGCTTTAGTAGCTATCGCTTCAACCCATTACACATAATCAACAAACAGGAGTATGTAAGTAAAACCAAAGGAAAGGGAAACAGATCCCATGAAATCCACTCCCCACACATCAAATATTTGACACACATACGCATTATATAGGGGCATTTGATTCCTCCCCGATAAATTTCTGTCTTTTGGCATGCTTCACATTTTTGCAAAAATTATAAGCATTACGAAAAATAGTAGACCAATAAAATCCACATTCTAAGACTTTGTGTGTCTGTTCTTTTTGGGCCAAAATGCCCTCCACTTTCGGATAAGTGACAGAAAATTAAAATCGAATGAAACTCGGTGTCATCTACACAACGCCTTATAATTTGATCTCCACAAAATTTCCACAAGTACGGGTCATCCCAAACATAGTATGTAGCACTGAGATCTTATCTTTTCTTTTTGGGCTCTAGACATGTCTCTTGGAAAAGTTTTGGCAACTATGTAATTTACTATGTTAGCATACTAAGGTAATCTATCAATGACAACATATAGAGTCTCATCAGGAAAACAATCACTGAAAGGGTCACTACTTTCCCCATTTTCTAGCCTACTCGGATGGTCTGCGACTACGTTTTCAGCTCCTCGCTTGTCTTTAAAAACTATTTCAAATTCTTGTAGTAATAAGACCCATCTAATCAACCTAGGTTTAGAGTCGTTCTTTTTCAACGAGATATTTAATAGCGAGCATGATCGGTATAAACAGTAACTTTCACACCTAGCGAGATAAGGACGAAACTTTTCGAGAGCAAAAACAATAGCATACATTTCCTTTTCTGTTGTGGTATAGTTACATTGTGCTTGGTCAAGAGTTCTAGAAGCATAATGAATTACATGTGGTACCCTCCCTACTCTTTGACCTAAGACAGCCCCTACCGCCTTATTACTAGCATCACACATTAACTCAAAAGGTAAGGCCCAGGTTAGGAGATTGTACAATAGGAGTAGTGGTCAATTTTAGCTTCAGTTCATCAAACGCCCTCTCACATTCCTCATGAAAATCGAATTTAGCATCTTTTGCAAGTAAAGCACATAAAGGAGAGGCAATCTTTGAGAAGTCTTTAATAAATCTCCTATAAAATCCAACATGACCTAAAAATGATCTTACATCCTTAACACATTTGGGGTAGGGTAAAGATTGAATGATGTCTACTTTTGCCTTGTCAACCTCTAAACCCTTAGATGACGCAACACGCCCTAATACGACCCCTTGTTCAACCATGAAATGACACTTTTCAAAATTAAGTACCAAATTAGTTTCAATGTAACGCCTGAGTACTAAAGTAAGATGATGTAAACACTCATCAAATGAATCACCATGCACGAGTAAAATCATCCATGAAAACTTCCATAATCTTAGTGATAAACTCGTAAAAGATACTCATCATACATCTTTGAAATGTAGCAGGAGCATTACATAAACCAAAAGGCATTCTCCTAAAAGCATAAGTGCCAAAGGGACATGTAAAAGTGGTCTTTTCCCGATCTTCGGGAGCTATAGGGACTTGAATATACCCCGAATACCCATCTAGGAAACAATAATGTGTCTTTCCAACTAATCTTTCTAACATTTGGTCCATAAAAGGCAAAGGAAAATGATCTTTCTTTGTGGCTTTGTTCGGTTTTCTATAGTCAATGCACACTCTCCAACCACTACGGACTCTGGTAGGGACTAGTTCACCTTCCTTGTTTTGTACTACTTGTTGTACCCCCTTTTTAGGAACTACATGAATTGGACTAACCCATTCAGAATCAGCTATGGGGTAGATCACTCCAACATCGATCTACTTAAGGATTTCTTTTGCACTACCTCCATCATAGGTAGGTTTAATCTCCTTTGAGGGTCTCTCTTAGGCTTAACCTCTAACTCTAAAGTGATTTTATGTGAACACAATGTTGGGCTCAGCCCTTTCAGGTCTGCTAAAGTCCACCCTAATGCTTCACTATGTTCTCTAAGCACCTTAATAAGCTTATCTTCTTGTTCAAGTGTTAGTGCATTAGAAATTATAACAGGTAAGGTCTCATTATCTCCTAAATAAGCATATTTCAAATTTTCAGGCAATGGTTTCAAATCTAATTTAGGGGGTGAAACAAGAGAGGGTAACAACTTTTCATGATTTACAGGCAACTTTATCATACTAGGTTTTTCCATTACTTGCAATTGTAACAAAGACTCTATGCTATCTACTAGTCCTGAGTTAACATGATAGGGTATAGCATGAAATACGGAATGATCCAACCCTTTGGTAATCACAATTAACAATTCATCTTCTTGAGACAAATCATAAACATCTTGGGACATTTCATCAATTGTATCAAGTGCACAAACATAATTCACATCTGCAGGAAATCTCAAGACATCAAAAATATTGAACTTAAGAAATGGTCCTCCATGTACATCTATTTTTGTCCTAGATGTTTTAAGAAATGGTCTACCAAGCAAAATAGGAATGTCATGGCATGCATTACCCATGTCCAATACATAAAAATTAGCAGGAAAAATAAGCTCATTGACTTGGACTAAGACATCCTCTAAGACTCCATCTGGATAAGTACTACTTCTATCAGCCAACTGAATTACTAGCCCAGTTTTCTTCAACTCTCCCAAATTCAATTTATCATAAACAGACCGAGGCATCACATTAATGGAATCAAGCATGGCTCTGTCAAAGTATAGGTTTCCAATCTTACAAGGGACAGAGAACACACACGGGTCCTTACATTTAGGAGGGAGCTTCTTTTGAAAAACAAGCAGATGCATTCTCCCCATACTTATCTTCTCATTTCCTTTTAATTTTCTTTTAGAAGTACAAAGCTACTTAAGAAATTTAGCATAACAAGGAACTTGTTTAATGGCATCTAGGAGAGGAATGTTGATCTCTACCTTTCTAAATGTTTCTAAAGTTTCTTGGTTTGCCTCATCTATTTTAGGAGTTAGGCTTCTCGATCTACTAGGGAAAGGTGGAATAGGTTCGTAACGACTTTTCTTATTGTCACTTATCTCTTTAGCATTAGAGGAGTTATCCTTCTTTAAGTCGAGTTCAGATTCCTTGACCTCTAGTTCAAGTTCTACCTCTCTGTTGTTTTTAGGTTCATTAAGTTCCTTTCCATTCCTTAGTCTTATGGCACTCACATTTTCTTTGGGATTCCGGAAGGGTTGAGATGGTAATCGATTTTGCAATTGGGCTTGCAGGTTACTAAACATGGTATCTATTGCGCTTTGTCTCTCTTGAACCTCGCTTAATACTCATTTCTAAACTTTGGAACCTAAGATCAGATTCCTTCTTTTGGTCATCCATTTTCTTAATCATTTGCTCTAAAAGGAAGTTCGTTTTATCTTGAGCGGATGGTTGTCATTGGGCTTGGTCAAAACCAGGGGGTTGTTTCTAGGTTCATACCTAAGGTTAGGATGATCCCTCCATCCTTCATTGTAGGTGTTTGAAAATGGATCATACTTTCTTTGGCCTTGATTAGGGAAGAAAGCATTTACTTCCCCCTGTAATGTAGGACATGAATCGGTAGTATGCCCTTCTAAAGGGCAAATTCCACACACTATCGCCTTTTGAACTCCTCCGAGTGACGAGTTTGTTCAACATAGCGAGTGATTTGAGTCAATTGGTTTTCTAATGACGTACTTGAATTTAGCTCATTAACCTTCCTAAATTGGACATCCCTAGTTCCAAACTGTTGACTATTTTGGGCCATGTTATTAAATAATTCTCTAGCTTGAGCTGGAGTCTTATTAACCAAAGCCCCCACTAGCACCATCTACCATATTTCTATCAATTGACGAGTAGCCCTTCATAAAAATATTGAATCGGTAATTGTTCGGAAATTTGATGTTGGGGACAACTAGCACATAATTTATTAAAACGTTCCCAATATTCATAAAAAGTTTCTCCAAGTCATTTGTTTAATGCCACAAATTTCTTTTCTAATGGATCCAATCCTAGATGTAGGAAAGAATTTTTCTAAGAATGCTTTATGAACTTGGGTCCATGTAGTAAATGTTGCTAGGGGTATGTAATATAACCAATCTTTAGCCTTATCTTGAAGTGAAAAGGGAAAGGCTCTTAATTTAATTTGGTCTTGTGTGATTCCCTCGGGTTGCATGGTAGAACAAGTAATAATAAATTCATTAATATGATGATATGGGTCCTCACCAGGTAATCCACGAAATTTAGGCGAGTAAGTTCGAAATCCGAATTCAATTTAAGGGGTCGGTCCAAAGTAGGATATGATATAGACAAAGGTTGTGTTTCTAAATTAGGTGCAACAAACTCACGTAAAGTAGCCATTTCAAAGTTTATAGAATCAACCTCGGTTTCGCTTTCGAAGTTTCGGATTGTAGAGATTCAATGTCGTTCTCAACTTTTTCCGTCGAGTGCTCTTCCAACTCTCCGATCATACGATCACTTCGCAATTGCATGAACTAACCGTAATCAATTAAAATGCATAAGTTCAAAAATATATATAAATAGTTGATTAAATTAGATTGAAATAAACTAAGATGTTTTTATTTCTTTCCCAAGCAACGGCGCCAAAATTTGTTAAGCTTGTCGTACAATAACAAATTAAACCATTACTTAGGCTTATAATAAACAATATAGCAAGGGCAAGTAGGGATCGAATCCACAAGGAAAGATATTGTAAAAAAAATCAAAGTTTCAACCTAATTAAACTAACTATTCTAATTATTTACCTCGTAAAATTCGGACAAATGAAATTAACTACTAAATTTCTAATTTTAATTCTAAGAAAAACTTCTGAGATTATGCACTATTATTCTGATAATCTAAATTTGACAAAACTATCCTAATTAATTCTGGAAAAATCAAAACAGAAAATCAAATAAAAAAATTAAACAGAAAATTAAAACATAGAATAATTTATAATTAAATAAATAAAAATAACAGAAAATTATCTAATAATATAAATAAATATCCCAGACAGATTATAAAGTTTATAATAACCCAGAAATATTTTTTATAATTTTTTCAGAATAACTAAAGCAGAAAACTAAAACAGAAAATAAATAAATTCTAAAACAGAAAATTAAATAAATAGAATTCTACACTAAATTAATTACGAAAATAAATACTAAAATTATCCAGAATAATAATACTAATTTTCTAAACCTAACCAGACCCTAAAAATATAAAATTAAAATTTAAAATTGAATTTACGAAATTATTTTATTAAAAACCTGTAGTAATTAAATTTAAGAATTAAATCTGAAAAAATATCAAATTAATTCCAAAAATTCCAAACTTTAATCACAGCAAACTGGGACTCTTTCTAAACCCCAAAATAAGATAAAACAAGAAAAATAACAAAAGGAACTATTTTAAAACTAATTTCTAACAAATTGACTCAAAATTAATAAAAATAACAGAAAATTAATTCTAAAAATTAAAATAAATATGGACTCAAAATTAAATTCAAATAAAATTACTAAAACTAATCTAAAATACTGATCTTTAAGGGGGTAATGAAATTGATAATAAAAGACTATAAATTTATAAATAAAAATTGACAAACTAAAGAAAATAACTAGAAAGCAAACAAATAATTATCAAAGATAGTAAATTTTTAAAAAAACACTTTTAGTATAATCTATATCCACCATGCAAATTATTATTTATCATTAACACATAAATTGATCTACCCATGAGCTAAACCGTAGAAGACAACCACTAGCGGATCTTCCCCGTTTTTCCTTAGTTATTAGTTTACTTAGGCCTAGCCCTAATATAAACCCTACTAATGTTGATAACCCTAGCACTAGCACTAGAATTTAATCAAATTAGAGCATGAAGTATTAGAAAAATATCATCTAGCACCTAATAACCAATCTATTAGCAAATTGATTTAAGAAGGATCTATGATAATTTCCTAATTAAAAGAGATGGGTATGAGCCATCCATGATTAGCTAGGGCGATACTTATGTCTAAAAGATCAAGCAATTACGTACTTAAACCCTTTAAACTATCATATGAATTCATGAAAATCTAATTAGCGTGCACTCTAATCAATTAGACATAAACTCATAAACATTAAAATCAAATTATTATAGAATCATGGATCGAATCTATAAGACAATAAAAATCGAAACTTTGTTTCAAAAATAACTAATTTAACATGGCTTCAAGTAGATTATACTAAGTATAACAAAACTACTCACACATAATGTAATTTAAAACATATAAACTAAATAAAACTAGCATCTTTAATATTAATCTAACAATAAAAATTCAATCTTTACTAGTAAAAAATTACAAAACTAAATTATACTACCGATATTAGTTTCTTTGACCAGGAAGATGAAGAAGATGAAGAAGATGATGATGAATGGTGGCTGGCTGGGATATGGCGAGGCGAGAGTGCAAGGAGCAGCAGCGGCAGCGAGTGCAGGCGAGCTGGACAACAAGGTGGTGCAGTGGACGTGAGCAGCAGCGAGTGGCTGGGATGTGTGTGTGGCTGCGTGGACAGCAAGGGAAGAAAGGGTGATGATGTGGGCTCCTTTTTGTCCTCCATAATAAGTAGTATATATAAGGTGAAGGAGTTAGGGTTTATTTCTCTTTCTTCTCTTCTAAGTTTCTTTTTCTACTCCAGTTAGGATTTCCTAAAATATAATATCATAAAATAAATATTTTATGACATATTATATTTATGGACCGACTTCATATATTTTCTTGGATGCTTGCTGGTAGCTAAAAACCCGCTTTTAACGTCTTTTCTCTCTTCCCCAATTTATTCGATAATTACCTATAAATAGACAAAATAGGATAAATTAAATAAAATAAACTATATAATATAAACTAAATAACTACTAAAAAATACGTATAAAATACGACTTAACGAGCTTGACTTAGAAACCATAGTAATATTAAATGTTACATCATACGGTGGAAAGTGTCCTAATTTAGGACACATATTGACCCACATCGCTTTGTACGTTAGTCGGGTCTCGAAAACCAGTACATACTACTTCCCTTAACATGTTTTGTGGCAAATGGGACGAGAGTAGGCGATCCCTTATTTGGATTGTGTCCGGCCTCGCTACCATTGATTTGTTTGTAGGTCTTGGTAGTTCTAGGTGGGTTTCGTCTTGGCTTGAGTAATGAATGAACCTGCCAAAGTCATTGAAACCTGTAAATAAACTTACCACTACAATTTATGAATATTATATGGAGTGGATAACGAGGTAGACTCCAAGCGTTGCAAGGCATTGAGGGCTCGAGAACGGGATCTCGGATGAGCTCTTCTTGCAATCGCACCGCTTCGCATTTGCGAAATAAATCCTTAAATTGATGGATGAGCACAGGAGGGAGGTCTAAGATAAAGAAGTTGAAGAGCATAGGGCCCGCAGAATTGAAGAGCTAAAAACGCACCCGGGAGGATGTAGCCGAGTCTAGCGATCCGAAAGGGAAGAAAGTGAAAATCGACTAGGGTCGACTTTTTAGAGATAATTTTTAGGAATTTTAGTTTTGCCTCTTTAGAACAGTTTATTTGTCCAAGTAGTATGCTTCTTTATTTCCCTTTTATTAGTTATGTATTCAGGGAAGTAGTAGGTTTACCTTTAATTAAATAAAAGTAAAAAGTAAGTGTTATGCTCACTTTTATGCTTTATTTATTTTTATCGCTCACCTAAAGGTGTAAATAAATTTGGACTCGCCTAATTGGATTGTCCTTAAAATTAATTAAATTAATTAAAGGATTAACTAAACATGTGTACCGTATAATTAGATAGCAAAAATAAATCAATAAATTAGATAAGCGGACCGTGTGATTGGATCTGTCAAAACAAATAATTACAAATAATACGGCTAGGGAGACTACTTGGCTCGATCAGCCCACCGTTGTCCGGGTGGTAGTCGATGCCGCCCATAGTACGACCTGGTTGGGCCGGACATAGCCCATTACAAAGATTATTTAGTGTCGTGCTCGAACGTAGTATTTCTTTACTTCATCCAAGTTTGTATACTCGAAAAATCTCTTCACCATCCAAATCAGACATTTTAATTACTCCTCCTAGCGCTTTTGACTAAGTATAAATGGGCCTTGCTAATTGGGCCTAAACTTTCTTCGGGGATCCTGGATTGATGCTTTAATCTCCTTAAAGACCAAATCTCCAACTTGCAGATTACGAGGCTTCATTTTCTTACTAAATGCCATTGATATACGTGCTTGGTATATTTGGACATTATGTAAGGCATTAAGACGCCTTTCACCTAGCAATACTAACTCTTCGTAGCGTGCCTTAGCCCATTTTGCTTTAAGAATCGACTCTCTGGAATGATTCGTAATGAGGGAATGACAATTTGTATTGGAAGGACTGCGATCATGCCCTATACTAGGGAGTAAGGTGTTGCTCCCGTTGAGGTCCTAATGGAGGTCCGGTAGCCATATAAAGCAAAGGGTAACTTGTTAGGCCAATCCTTATAGCTAACAACCATCTTCTCCACCATTTTGTGAATATTTTTGTTAGCGGCCTTGACTCGCTTCGTTGGTCCGAGGGCGATAGAGAGAAGATTTGTGGTGTTTGATCTTGTATTTTTCCAGTGAGGTCCGCTACTTCGTTCTTGAATTGACTACCATGGTCACTAATCGGTTCATGGGCACACCCTATATCGACAAATAATATTCGGGTAATGAACTTGGCTACATGTTTTGACGTCAAAGTTGTGTAAGAGGCTACTTGTACCCACTTGGTAAAGTAGTCAATTACTACTAACACAAATTCGTGACCATTCGTTCCATTAGGGGTCACTTTGCCAATGAGATCAATTCCCCAAATCGAAAATGGCCAAGGCGATGCAAGTGTCGTGAGAAAAGATGGCGGCTGGTGTTGTAAGTTTGCATACACCTAGCCCTTGTGGCACTTCTTAACAATTCATTGCAGTGTGCTCCGAGGTTGACTAGTAGTATCCTAACCTCCGATTAGCGGTTTCGATTATGCTCTTATAGATGGCAATTTAATCTTCCTTTTAGCTAATAGGCGGTTTAGGGCTTAGGCATATGTGGTACCGATTGGAGTATAATCATTATACCTGTTAAGGGCATTGACATCTGCACCCTTGCTAGTGTTGTCTTGGTTAGAGGTTTTCTTATCCTTGGACTGATAGTTACCTTTGTATCCAGTCACAACTTCGATGGTCATGGTATATAATTCTTCTTTTATCGGTATGCCAACATCCCTAAGGGCTGAGAAATTCATGAACGGTAGGAATTTGATGTTCTAATTGTTGGCAGGTGAAGGTTCTTCACGATTATTCTAACTTGATCCTTTTTGGAAGGTTGGTCTACGATGTGGGCAGCCTTTGCCCTCTTTCGAGCGAGAAAGTCTATAAAGATTTCTAAGTGTAACGGTAGATCAGTGTTATGGGAATATTGATGTAGGAACCGCTTACAAAGATCATTCCAATTGGTGACCCTGCGTGGGTCAATCGCATTATACCACTTCATTACATCATTGTTGAAAGTCAATGGAAAGATGATGTGGTAAGTGTCTTCTGGTACGTTCTTAAGAGCCATTGGTCCTAAGAAGTTGCGAATATGATGATGGGGATTCTCAAAACCTCAAAATTTTATGTTTGACATGGTGAACGTAGGGGTAGCTTCCCTTTGGGGATTGAAGTGAATCCCTTATGATCAAAGCGATGATTGCTTGAACATGGATGACTCCCTTAACATTTGTTCTATCTTATCTATATATGGATCAAATTTGGTTGAGATTGCCTGGCGGAGATACACTAGGTGGAGGACCACCTCCTACTAATTCTTTTTCTCCTTCATTATCTTTCTTGCTATTCTCAATAGTTTTTAGGATAGCGGGGACGCCGACGAGTGTTCACCGGAAAAAATTGTGGTCGACGGGCCGCACGTTTTTCGCCTCTCTTTTTTCTGTTGCTTGACGTACCACCACCCCTCGTCCGGGCGGACGATGGGATGCTACGGAGGTGGGTACTGCACGGGAAACTCGTGTGGTGCCCAAGACCCGGGGCCCTTGGCGCCTGTGGTGCGACGGCGGACCCATCAATCGTGGGATTTAAGCGAGAGACATGTTTCCTACAACATGTGGGATGATTGTTGCAAACGCGGGGACAAGTGAGGCGACGTGGGATGTGCTTGATGCTTGCTAGTAGTTGATGTTGAACGGTACGGGAGGGTATTTGCCCTAGCTGTGATATAAACCCTGAATGTGCGATGGGATGTGAAGATGACCGGGCGGAGGGCTTGTCTTGAATAGCTATCCATGTAAAAAGGCGGGGTGAACGCTCATAGTAGTTGATGCTTGAACGGTATTGGGAGGGTATTCGCCCTAGCTACGATATAAACCTCGAACGTGCGACGGGATACGGAGACAACCGGGGTGGGAGGCTCTTCTCTAGTAGCACTTCCAAGGGCACGACATGAGGCTCGTGCAGCGTGGATGATGCTCTTTGCATCGGGATTTTTCCAGTGGGAATGCCGTGGTGCCGAGGGACGGGGGTCACCCCTTTCTTTCATTTCTAGCCACGTCGAAGGCCAATTTTTGAAGCCCCTTGGAAAATGTTTTTAAAATCACATATCAGATTCCCCTCCACCCAAAAAAAAAACCTCCCTTCATCTGTTGGTCGACGATGGGACAACTGCTGCGCACAGAGAGCGGGCGAACGAGCAGCACATTGGATATTCAGATTTTTGCTGCTTGGGAGCCTTAACCTTGTACATTACCCAACCAAGCTTGACCTACAAAATTCCCTTGTCCTCACAAAAAAGCCCACCACCCCCTTGAAAATTTTTTTTGTCCTATGTCGGTTGGTTTCCATCGCATCCAGGTGGTGCTTGTCAAAATTTGCCTTGTTATTCCTCCGGTCTATGTTACGTAGGCGAGGGATGTGCGGGGTTGCATCTCAACGACGTCATGTGGGGATGCAGGAGATGGTTCTAGTATACCGTCCATTGGAAGGGAATTCTTCTTAGGTACTATCCTACGATGGAAAGTAGAGTGAAATGGTATGGTATGCACTGGAGTAGGTCACACCGGTGTAGGCGTGGGGTAGAGCGAGGTGCGAGTGAGGGGAAGATGTGTCGGACTCCTACTTAAGGCGTTCTAATCTTTTAGAACTCAGATTTCCACGATGCTCAATGGTAGTAAACTTCCCTATTTTGTAGCCTAGAGGATGATGCTTAAGACCATGTAAAGGAATACCACTTTTGGGAGGAAGGGGCTTAAGTGCAAGACCCGAAGGAACCAAGAATTCTTTTCATTTAGATGCTCATAAGGAAGGCAAAACAAATGAAATATATGCAATGATGCTCGTGATTTAATTTGGGATGATTTTGTGATTTGGCTAATGAATAATGCATAAATGATTATTCCTAATTGAAGATGGGCTTATCTCGGCTAAGTAAACAAATGAAAATACAAAATGGATTGACCTAATTTGAGATGAATTTTATTTTGGCTAAATGAAAAATGAAAATGTAAAATGGACTCACCTACTTTGAGATGAATTTTATTTTGGCTAAATGAAAAATGAAAAATGCAAAATGGACTCACCTAATTTGAGATGAAAATGAAAAATGCAAAATGGACTCACCTAATTTGAAATGAATTTTATTTTGGCTAAATGAAAAATAAAAATGCAAAATGGACTCACCTAATTTGAGATAAATTTTATTTTGACTAAATGAAAAATGGACTCACCTACTTTGAGATGAATTTTATTTTGGCTAAATGGAAAATGAAAAATGCAAACGGACTAACCTAATTTGAGATGAATTTTATTTTGGCTAAAAGAAAAATAGAAAATGGAAAATGAAAAATGCGAGAAAATAAGAAGGTCAAAAAATCTTAAAATAGACTGATTGCAGAGATAAAGGAGTCCTTGGTAAGACCCTTCAGAGTCGAATGGTGGTGACTACCGAAACCTAGACCGCCTAAACTAAGACAAATTTTAGGATAACTCGGAAATGTAATTAATGGACCAACCTAAAAAAAGAGAAAGGCAATCTTTGACTTTTGGCTGAATGCACATAATGGACTGACTCAAAGAAATTTATTATGATATGTTATTCACAACCATGCAAGGGCTAATCGAGCACTCCTCAGCTAGCCCTAAAGGCTCACAAATAGAAGGTTAAATCTAAAACAATCACACCCATCCAAACATATAAATAAAGAGACAAGAAATCACCTAAATAACCAAGGGTCTATAGTAAAAAAAGGTTAAATCTAGATAAGATACATGGTGTCTCATAGTCCGAGCAATTAGTCATCCGTGGGGTGCCCAACAAGAAAAGTATGAATCCTCGGTGCCTCTAAAGAGAGCATGCTATGAGGGAAGAGGTACTGCCTCCACGACAATCAAGCCTAGTTGGGCCCATCTAGATTAGCAATTTGAACCTTCTCCAAAAATTGTTCTTAAAAAGGTAAAACCTAATAGTCTAACAACATAAAAAAACTATGTTCGAGGTTGCCTAAATGCGGGATGCCTAATGCAAATACATTATGAAAATACGGTTTTTATTAATTTGAGGAGTGAGTTTAGATAACGTATTAAAAAAAGGCATATAACATAATTAGATATGAAATTAAAAGCACTCAAAGCATGCTAATGAAAGCAATAAAAGCATATACGAAAAGTGATAAATAAAAGTAATAAAGAAAGAAAAGAAAAGCGAAAACAAATGAAAGCGAAAATGAAAGTTACATCGGGCAGGGAGGAATTAAATACGATACATCTTTTCTCCACAATACCAAAATAATAAGTAATAAAATCAATAAACAAACCATCGTGAGGTCGATGTGGCACCCTCGAGGTTGTCCGACATAATTTGGATCTCAAATCCGGATCCGAAAGTTCGACGATGATGAATTGGAATGGGCTTTTTATGAGTTTTTGTGAAGGTAGGTAGAAAGATGTGTGGCCGTGTAGGAACCACGGTTAGGCGGCGCCAAATCGAGCTCCCCACAAAACTTGACGTTTCTTTTGCGTTTTTTAAGGGGTTTAAAAATGATTTAGGATTTTGAAAGATGAATTTTAGAAAGTGGGGATTGATCTCTTATTAATATTTCCGACTTTATTAAGTTGAATTAAAGATGAATTAAATGAAATTGATTGGCGTTTTATTTATTATTTTAGTTTAGGAATTATTTTCAAAATTCTCGGGATGTTATTTCTTAACCGAGCAAGATAGAAAACATTAGGGGTTCACGTCTATCGTGAGGCTTTAGGGTCGATTTGTATAGAAACACCAATGTGGACCTAAGCCACGACCGGTGACCACTCGGTGTTGGCCGAAGCCAACACCTGCCGGTCAAGGGCGCCGAGCACGAGTCACGGCCGAAGGAATCGACCACGACCTTTAGTCCGGTAGGCGAGATCTAGAGGCCCTAAATTCTATACCTATAGTCGAAAAAATTGAGATGCAATTTCATATAGACAGAAAGCAAAAGAAGGAGTCAACGGTTAGTTTTTAAGAAAGAAAAACTAACAAAAACACAAAAGGTAAAATTTTGCTTTTCGATCTTAGTATGAAAAAGCGAATACCGGAAAAGGCTAAAATGACTCCATCGGTCTTAGAACCGAAAATTGGATTCGGGGTAAGGGTACGAAATGTAAGGAAATCTCTTCCATTCTGCCCGTCCAAAGATGGCCATTACTAATTTGAGTAGCGAATTTAAATGACGTACTAAACACAAGCACATAGCATGCTAAGCGAAATTAAACGCAACCAAACATGAACGAAAAGCAATAAAAGCAAATAAAGGAAAGCAGTGAAGGAAAATAAAAGCGAAAGGAAAAGAAAAGTGAGAAAGAAAAGAAAGCGAAAAGTTTAAAGAAAAAGAAAAGTGAGAAAGAAAATGCGATATAACTTTGATCCACAACACGAGAAGCGATAAATAAAACATAAAATAATAAAACCCTTTAAAGGATGAACTAGTGCCCTTAGGTTGTCCAACATACTTATCCGGATCTCCGTCTTGGATCTCTTGATGCGACAACAGCGAATTAAAGAAAATGGCTTGTTTAAATGAGTTTTGTGAGGGTGAATATATGAGGAATAGGAAAGATCAGCTGAATAAATATAAAGAGATTGGAATAACTGAATATTCATTAGCTCTTAATAAGGATTCAATGATTATGTTTAGGAAAAGGAGTATTTGAGGTTACTTTTCAGCAGAGTAACGTTTATGAAGGTTGTTTTTAGCTCGGTTCAACGAGTGTAGCGCTAAGGAAATAAGTCATGCTGAGATGAGAGCCAAAGCTCTCTATTTAGAGAGAGAGACCTAGGTCACAAAGGACCTAAGGTTGCTCTCGACCAGCCATCCAAAGCCGAGGAGAAAAAATCGGGCCACTAAATTAGAAGATTGAATCGGATAGAATAGGATAAAACTGGATAGAATCTAGTTAAAGGCGCCGACCACCCGGGCATGCCTAAGTTTCTTGCCTTAGCGTGTTGAAGATGGAGTCTACAAGCAAAAACGCAGCATTCCACTTAAAATATCCAGGGTAGGGGCGAAGGCCACGATGTCGTTTTAAGGGAGAAGCTCTTAGTCTCAAGTGGGCTGTCTTGGAGCTTAAATGCACCACTTTGATGCTCGTGATCATAAAGTGCAACGTTTTAATGCCGTCTTAAGGTCTTCGACTTCGTGTCCGATTGGACAAAAGTAAAATGCGAATTCGAGCCTAGAATTTCCTAGTATACGATAGTGGACTTTGTTGTCCTAGAGGCTTGGCGAGCTTGGACCATCCGAAAGACAAGCCGATTTTTGGATCAATCCAAGGCAAAAGGATATTATTTGGTCTTTGGGGATTCTATGTGGTTTATGAGCTTCAGTCGCAACAATCAAACTCGAGTCCGTGATCCAAATCCTCAAACAGGACTCGGGATTTCATCATTGGGCCATGAATATAAAACACTAAATTAAAGGAGATAAGGGACGACACCTTTTAGGTGTGTACAATTTGCCCCCACTTTGACCGAGTGTAGAGGACAAAGGTCAAAGTATACACTAAGGGACACTTACCTCGATTCTATGTGGTGATTTTAATACCGATTCTTGTGTAGTATATGGAATTGGTTATTGTCGAACCTGAACTGCTAGATAGGGGGCCTAGACTTGATCACAATGCATGTGTTCGAAGTTTGGTAAAATGGTCCTAAGGTTGGCTTGATCGGAGTCTAAAGCTTGGCAAATGTTTCCACTGAAACATCAATCATTTTTATCCGAAGCTTGGCCTAATGATCTACTATACCAACATGCTTGTTAGTGGATAATAAAATTGACAAATGTTTAGTGGTTTACTCGCATAACTCCGTTAAAGACAGATTGAAAATATGATATAAAAAGTCTGGTTTTCATGTCCGAGTCTCACTTACAAGTACATGATGCCAAGAAGTCACATGCCACGACCGATGGGACTTCACAAGCTAGGCCACAAGCTAGGGTTGTTAAGTCTGTCGTTGAAGGGACACCACCATACATCGTGGTCGGCGCCGGCCAGCCTTTGGCGAGCCTAGCCCCGGCATGCTTTGCGGGGCTCCGTTGGTCTCCTTTGCCTTTTTGACTCTTGTCTTGTATGCTTCACTTGGTTTGGCCGAATGGGTCAATAAAAGGGGTGCTTGGTGTGTTCACTTTACTCACTTGCTCCTATTTTGCACTCTTATCTTGCTCTTTGTGTATTCTTGCTTTGCTCTCCTTGAAAATTAGTTGGTTCCCAAAGTCCTTTCTTCCAAATGTCTAGGAGAAAGGATCATTCTACTTGGGAGGTCAAGAGCTAAAAAACTTGTCCAAGATAACTTCCTTGAGCAGGAATGGCACTCTCATAACGAATGGAATCCAAACGACCTCTTATTGGAGGCTGAAAATCATGTTTCTTCGCTGTCCATTACTTATTCGTAAAGCTAGTTGGCTTAAATTTCCTTCTTTTCTCATTTAGAGTAGTTCTTCTATTAAAAATCTTATTGGATTTTTGTCTTGCAGAAGGGCTCGATTCGGAGTAGAGGAGCCATACCTAAATTTATGGAGAGATGCAGAAAAATGAAATATCCTATTGAAGATGTCATAAACAATGCTTGGGTTTGGCTCGCTCTTCTATGCTTTAATTCATATTTGTGATAAAAGAGAACCGGATCCCATTAGGGCCATTAGTGAGCGCTTTTGGGATACCACTAACGGTTTCCACTGCCCTTCGGGGATGACCATAACTCCTTTTGATTTTGCTATTTTGTCCGGTTTGGGCTTCTCGGGGAGCCTCTAGCTTATGACCGGAATTTGTACAAAGATCACGGTTACCTTCGTCATCTCTTCGGTCCTACGGCTAGTAGGTTCCCTTATGAAATTTTTTTCAAGCATACCATTCTTTTCGAGGCTTTTGAGGATGTTAGGTTTTAGCCTCGACATTCTCTACAACAACAGTCCGAATCGTGCTTGCTCTTTTTTTAGCACAGTTCTTTTTTCGACCAAGCCTCTAAGGTTCATGTTCACTATGTGGTGAACATAGCGGACCTTGACAAAATAAAGGATCTTAAGCTGGGATGCTCCGAGTGTGTGACACATAAAAGCCGAAAAGATTTGACCAACTATCTTCCCTTGTATGGCTTATAGAAAATCAATTAGGTATGCTCTAATTCTTCATGTATTCGCTCTTGTGTGGATAAGAAATCTTACTTGATTTGCAAAATGTAGCTATGGTTGTATAAATATTTTCTACATCTTTCTCCGGCTTAAAGAATCATCGAACATTTTTAGCCTCCATATCATGGGCTATCTCCGAAGGTGCAAGATCCATGATATAGGCTTTTGAGATCTGCCCTCAAGCGTGTGACTTTGGTATGTTGATATTGGACTCAAAATTAACCTCAAAAATGTGCCCGGAAAAATTTTACTTCACTATCTTGTTGGCTGCCCCTGCCCACTACCTATGGTGGACCTTGTGGGCCTGGCTGTGGCTGGCTCCAGCCTTCGTTATGCACGGTTTATGCCCATTTTCTAGTTATTCTCCACTTTTGTTTGCATGTCTCTTTATGAATCTTGTATGTGCAGGCCAATTTCCATCCTTGGTCCTAATCGTAACTCCCTCTAAATGTAACCATAGCACGAGAGTTAAGTGAAAGGAGGATCTTGTTTGAGTGTCCTTATGGGTTTTGTTGGCACCTTGGTGAAAGATTTACACTATAAATCCGGGTTAACACATGGCCTCCATTTGTTTCATTTGGATCCACCACCAACTATGTTCTGCTCTCGCTCGCTTTCCTAACAACAACAAGTTGAGGCTGCCACCGGGTATCCCTATACTTCGTTCTTGAATTTATACACATCCTATGCTCATCATACGGGCGAATCATGACTTAACCGGTGAGCTCCTGCTTCTTTCACTCCTTTGCATAGTTGAATTTCTTGTATTGAAATTAACATTATCTTTGGTAGCTTACTGCGGGGACATTCAAATTCCAAGCCTTAATGTGGACGTTACTCAACCAGGGGATCTCCTCGTTTTGTGAGGATTCCTGAAATCCCCGAGGAAGAATGTGTTGGCATCCTTTCCCGGAAATTAGTGAGGGGTACGAGTTTCATGCTCTTTACTTTTAGTTGTATGCTAAAAGCATTTTTGCTAATGCCATTAAATAAATTTTATAGTACTATAAGGAGCAATCTCGGACTTGTCCATTAACCTTCAATCTGCGCTTAGGGAATCTATATTGCCTCACCGTGAGAACTTTCCCAACCTTCCACGTGAGTCCTTAGTTAGTGGAGTGCTAACTTTATCGAGATTTTATTAGATGTGCTAATTTCTCTTTCACCGATGTGTTTTTATGAATTGTAGGGGGCTTTTTGTGAGTGTTTTTATGAAGGTATTTAGAAAGATGTGTGACAGCTGGAGTATTAGGGTTCGCATGTGTTGAAGTAGGGAGTAGAATAGAATAGGTTGAAAACAAACCAGGAGATCCGAATACTAGAGAGTGCATTCAATAGCTCTTAGTTTAGCTTCAAGACGATAACATATAGGGATGAGCCGTTTACAAAATGAGAGCCTAAGCTCTCTATTTATAGGGAAAGGTTAGGTCATAAATGACCTAGGTTAAACAGATTAAGTAACCGTCCGGGAATGAGCGTGAACCAACCGAAAAATCACAAAAATCCGGACCAAAAACAAGAGATAGAATTGGATCCGGGATGCGTGGCGCCGGACCTAAATGACGTTGTTTGGTCCTCCAGCTTCTTCCGTGTTGCAGCAAGACTACGAGCAAAATGCAACGTTTCAAGTGTATTTGGACCCAATGTGCAGCGTCGGACAAAAGCGACGTCATTTTGAGAAAATAAGCTCCGTGTCTCGGTTGGAACTTTCGGAGCAAAACACGAGTGTTTTGCTAATTCTAACCATGAAATGTGGCGTCGGCCATACGACATTGTTTTGATGTCTTCGGCACCGTGTATGGCTTGGATATTGGTGGTGAAATGTGGCATTTTGAGCAACGAATGTCCCTGTGCGCGGCGTCGACATTCCGTGGACTTTGGAGGTTTAACCCGAGCTTGGACCATCCGAAAGAAAAGAATTTTGGGACTAACCCAAGGTAAAATGTTATTTGATTTGGTGCTAGAGGGTCTTTTGTGGTTTATCGACTCCGTCACACCAATCAAATACCGTCCGTGATCCAAATCCACAAACAGGATCGGGATTTCATCACAGGGCCAACGAAATAAATATAGAAATAAAAGAGATAAGGATGAGATGTTTTATGTGTCTACAATTAGCCCTCACTTTGATCAAGTCCGAAAGACGAAGGGTCAAAGTAGATATTAAAGGATACTTATCTAATTTTCGTGCGTTGTTTTGAACGCCGATTGTTGTGTAGTGTCCGGAATTGGTTGCTGTCGAACCTAAACTCCGAGTCGAGGCCTAAACTTCATCCTAACATGTGTGTTCTGAAATCCGGTAGAGGATCCCGAGCTTGGCTTGATAAGAGCCTAAAGCTCGGTGAACATTTATGTTGAAACTTCAATCGTTCTTTGATCCGAAGCTTGGCCCGATAATCTGTTGTACTAAACATGCTTGTTAGTAGATAATCATATTTATGAAAGTTCGATATTTTACTCGAATAATTCGATCGAAAATAGATCGAAAAATTAATCTGTAAAGCCGATATGGTGGGTGCAAAAGCACCACCTGCATGCACACAACACCAAGAATCCACTTTGCCATGCTTGATGGGACTCCTCAAGCTAGACCACCATATAGGGTTATAACGCTATCTGTCGATGGGACGCCGTCGAGCTCGTGGCCGGTGCCGGCCAACCCTTGGCGAGCCTGGCCTCGGCGTGCTTCGCCGAATTCCCTCTTGGTCTCCTCTTGCTTTTTTGAATTTTATCTTCCGTGTTTGGCATGCCTTGGCCAAATTTGTCTATAAAAGGGGAGTTAATGCGTTCATTTTACACACTCCACTTACTCCTCTCTAGCTTACTCTAGCTTTGCTCTTGTTGTGGTTTTCTTTTGCACTTGTTTTGCTTCTTGGAAAACTAGTTGCTTTTCAAAACACAACTCTCTAAATATATCTAGGAGAAAGGCTCACGTAACTTGAAGGACAAGGGTCGAGAAGTTAGTTCATGACAACTTCCTAAAATGAGAGTGGCGTCCTCATGATGAATGGAACCCAAATGATCTCTTTGTGGAAGCCGAGAACTACATGACTTCACTTGCTATTTCTCCATCGGTAAGCTTATTGGCTTGAGCTTCTATCTTAGGTCACTTAAAGTAGTATTTCTACTAAAAATCTTTGTTGGATTTTGCAATAAGGGTTCTATTTAGAGTAGCGGAGCTATCCCGAAGTTCATAGAGACATGTGGAGAAAGGAACTACCCATTGGAGGACATCATGAATAATGTCGGGTTTGGTTCCCTTGATATCGCTTCCGGGAGATGACCATCACTCCTTTTAATTTCGCCTTTTGTCGGTCTTGGCTTCTCGGGAGATTCTAGTCTATGACCAAAACTTGTACAAAAACCATGAATACTTGCATCACCTCTTTGGTCCCATGGCTAGTAGGTTTCCCGGGAGAATTTCTTTAAATACACTCTTCTTTTTATGCTTTTGAAAATGTTGAGTTTTGGGCTCAACACACCCCTTAAAAGCAAGTTCGACTAAGCTTCAAAGGTGCATGTTCACTATTTGGTGAACTTAGTAGACCTAGATATGATTAAAGAGCTTAAGCTGGGGTGCACCCGATTACACTTGCCTCCTAAGGGGTTTATGCTTCGTGTGAGGCATGCCGAGGCCGAGAAGGATTTAACGAACTATTTTCCCTTGTGCGGCTTGTGGAAGACCATTGAGGTATACTACATTTTTTTATTGCCAAAATATTTGTATCTTGTACGGATAAAAGTCTCACTTGTCTTGCTAAACTGTAGGTGTGGCTATATGAGTATTTTCCTCATGGCCGGCGCCGACCAGCCTTTGGCGAGCCTGGCCCCCGACGTGCTCTGTCTCGATTCCCTTGGTCTCTAACCACTTTTTGACTCTTGTCTTTTATGCTTGGCTTAACTTAACCGATCGATCTATAAAAGGGGTGCTTGATGAATTCATTTCTCACACTAACTCCTTCTATTGCATTCATGCCTTGCTCTTGTACTTTCTTGTTTTTTGTTCTATTTGAAAACTTGTTGGTTTCCAAAATCTTCTCTTCATAATGTCTAGGAGAAAAGCTCATCCTGTCGGAAGGTCAAGAGTCGAAAAGCTTGTCTAAGATAACTTAGTAAAGCGGCAATGGCATAACGAGTGGAACCCAAATGACCTCTTGGTGGAGAGCTCGAGACTCACGTTTCTTCTCTTACGATTAGCCCTTCGGTAAGGTAGTTGGCTTAAATCTCTACTTTTGCTCATTTAGGGTAATTCTTTTGTTAAAAATCATGTTGGATTGTTCTATTCGCAAAAGGCTCGATTCGGAGTCGTGGAACTATTCCAAAATTTGTGGAGACATGATGAAGGATTAACTACCCTCTTAAAGACGTCATGCAAAATGTCGGGTTTGGTTCTCTTTTCCTTACTTTGAACCACCTTTGTGATAAGAGAGAGCGAGGATCTTGTTAGGGCCATACTGAAGGCTTTTAGGACACCACCAATGCCTTCCACCTTCCTTTCGGGGAAATGACCGAACTCCTTTTGATTTTGCTTTGTCCTATCCGGTTTGGCCTTCTCGGGGGCCCTTGGGCTTATGAGTAGAATTTATATAAGGACCATAGCTATCTTCACCATCTTTTGGGTCCCGTAGTTGATAGGTTTCCTCAAGAAAATTTCTTTAAATACTCTATTCCTTTGGGCGCTTTTGAGGATGCTCGGTTTTGGGCCGACCATTTCCATAATAATAGGTTCCAATCCTGCTGGCTCTTTTATTGAGTTTGGTGCTCTTTTTTGACCAAGCCTCTAAGGTTCACGTTCACTTTTTAGTGAACTTAGTGGACCTTGATAAACTAAAGGAGCTTAATTGGGGCGCTCCTGCATACACTTGCCTCATCGGAGGTCTTCGTGCCGAGTGTGCGGCGCACAAAACCCGAGATAAACTTGACAAAATATCTTCCATTATGCGGTTTGTGGAAGATCATTGAGGTATGCTAAAATTATCCACTTGTTTCCACAGTATTTTTCATCTTGTGTGGATAAAAATCTTACTTTATATGAAAAATATAGACATGGTTGTACGATTACTTCCCGCACCTTTCTCCCGATTCAATGAATCGTCCCATGTTTCCGCCTCTATGTCTTGGGCTAAGATCTACCTTCAACGGTCCATAATCCATGGTATAGACTTCTTGAGATCAGCCCTTAACCGTGTGACCTCGTTATGTTGACTTTAAGCGCAAAATTCACCTAGAAATTGTGGCCGGAAAATTTTTAATTCACCGATTAGTCGGCTACCATCGCCCACTACCTGCGGTAAACCTTGTGGGCTCTGCTGTGGTGGGCACCAACCTTTGTTATGCATGGTTTATGCCTATTTTCCTATTGCCCTTCATTCTTGTTTGCTTGTTTCTTGATAAATCCTATATGTACGAGGCTAATTTCCATCCTTGATCCCAACTCTAACTCCCTCCAAGTGTGATCATAACACGGGAGTTAAGTGAAAGAAAGATCTTGTTTGAAGGTCCTTTTGGGTTTTGTTGGTATCTCGGTGAGAGAGTTATACCACAAATCCGGGTTAATACATGGCCTCCGTTCGTTCCGATTGATCCACCACCAACCATGTTCTATCTTTGCTCTTTTCCTCAACAAGAGCAAGTCTGTTGCAGATCATTTGAATCACATGTCTCCTCTCCGGAATACATGGTAATTCATCATCCTCATTTGTTATGTTTTTTCTCCATTTAAGTCTTATGCACCGATATTTTCGTTGTCTTAATTACTTGTGCAGGCAATAAGTGAAGCTAACTTGAAGAGGATTAAGAGCAATGTGTACCTTCATGTGATGTCCCGTGGGGATACGCGAATTTGGTGAGGTTGTACAAGCAAAAGTTTGAACTTCAAACCACATCCGGTGAAGGTTCACCATAGATACTCGGTACCTCGTTATCGATAAGGATGGACTATGGGTCGAAGGAAGAAATAAGAAAGATGGAACCTTCGCTATGGCCGATGTAGAATCTATTGCGCAATGACTTGTGAGTTTTTTTTTATTATTTGCTTTATTTATTTTGAGAACTTATCGGTTTTAATATTAATGAATTGTCAAATGATATATTTTTTTCTTCTTACAGGAGTCTTTGTCATAGACATTGACTTAAGAAGTCGCCGACACCACCATGAGGAGAGACAAGCTAGCCTTGACTCTACGAAGGGATGAGCATCCCGGTTATGCTCGAGCCGTCGTTGGGAGGGTGGTGATAATTGAGCACTTTGGAGCTATTAAAAGCGCCCCATCTCTTCCATTTAAGTACATATCGAGGCCCAAATGGCCGAAATGAAGGGTCAAATGCGATCGAAATGCAATCCTAAGTGTCCCAAATGTTGGTCTGTACAAATAGAAGTGATGAGGGTGCGGATGTGGGTAGAGATGTAGGCCTAGATAAGGGCATACTTCAACAATATAGGTATGTCGGTACCTAGCAACTTGGATGATTTACGTCCATCCTCACTCGACACACCGGCGAGCGTGAACGCGAGATCACCCATTGACCAATTTAAAGTTCCGGTAGAGGTAATTCAGATTTTGCACCATGCATGTTTATATTTTGACTAATTGGTGTATAATCTTGTTGAATAATTACTTATAGTATGTTTTGCTTGTTTCGGATGAGTGCCGTTATGTACATGCATGTTTATATTTTGACTACCTTGTGTATAATCTTGTTGAATTAATGGTGTATATTGTGTGGTTGTTGCATAACGCCGGTGTGTGGTTGTTGACTTATTTAGTATGTTTTTGTTGTTTCGGTTGAGGATCGTTATCCCGGGAAAATATTTATTTTTAAGGGGAAACTCTATCCATTTATTTTAAAGATTTTTAGGTTATTTAACTTCTATGTCAAAGGTTATCCCATGATTGTTATTGTTATACTTATTCTTATGCGATCGGTGAAATGTAAGCCGACTTCTCATCACCCTCCCTAGAGCATGTTGTGCCATTGGGTGTTGTTTTCCGTGGAGGTCATATATTATCGTTCACAAGACACCCCTTGTAGGTGATGAGGTGAGGATGAGTGTGAAAGAGGTCATTCACGGGAAGGGCGTGTGTGACTTGCGGATCCGAGGACCGAGACCTCCACATTGTTGACGACGCAGATCAACACTTTTCTTCGTTGGCCCAAGAGTTTGGTCATCCTCTCTACGATAAATTCATTTTTTAAAATATTAGATTTAGTCGTTGTTAATATCATGTATATATATTTCTCATTTTTGTATTGATTATTCACTAAGATATCGGGGACGAGATCCGAGAGTGGGATGAAGGGTGCCAATGGCATGAGAAAACGTTCAATAGCGCCCATTTGTTGTCCGAAGAAGTCTCCTCTCGTATCCATTGAGGAGTCTCGCACGGATTGGTTTTCTATTACGGAAAGCTATATGAAGACTCTGTCAACACAGAGCCGATGATCCGTAGCACGCTAGGTCACTTGTTTGGGCAACATGAAGGGGAGAATAAGGACATGACCTTATATGTCTTTCCAAATGACATACTGCAATTTTTTAAGATGCGGGAGATTAGCGCAACCTCTATTATGCTTGGCATTATGTGAGTTAATATATTCATAATAAGTTCTTTTTCTTTTTCTATTAATTTCATCAATTTCTAACTTTACATATATAATTAATATGTAAGGTGGCTGCACGAGATAGGAAAGCCGGACTTTGTATAGTTTCTCAACCCTAATTTCATTCAATGATTAGGGCGGACAAGCCGATGAACGAGCCGACTATATCTTCAAAGTCATGAAACGTAATGCGCAGGATAAAACATTGTACTTGGTGCCATTCAATGAGAGGTAAGTGTAACAAATAAACTAATTAACTGAAGTTTTTATAGTGTTATACATACTTATATAAATGTGTTATTTGTGGTTGTGTGGCCACCATCGGCCATATATAAAAAATATAAAATCGCGTGATCGGCTTGATCCTCTAGGTCATACCGGTGCGGAAGAAATCAAGAACATAGTCAAGTCGTGAGTTCATACTTTTAATCATTTTATGCTATTTTGTTAATTAGTATTCATTCAATGGTATGGTATGTCTAATTTGAATTTTATTTTTCCGATTGAAAATAGTGCTAACATATTATTATTATGTCGGAGGCTCGAAAGACCAACGAGCGAAATTAAAGCCACTAATTATCCCCGTCAAGGTGAGGTTCTCCTCTCTTGGTTATTAGAGTCTAATTTAATTGTTTTTCATTTCATATTACTTGCTAGCTACATAAAGTACTAATTAATTCTCTATATGTTGGGAATCTATTTTATTATTGTAGGGCCATATACAACCGGGGAACATGAAAGAGATTGTGGTCGAACTCGATTTAAATTCTAGTCCCAAAGAGGTATACTTGCACTTGCACTTGTAATTAATTATATATTATCTTTTCAGCTTGATTAACACTTGCACTTGTCTTAATTAATATGTCTTTTATAGCATAGTTACGATATTTCCAGGAAAGAACACACCCACTCCCTATACGGATGAAGTGCTCAACAAGTTAAAACAAGGTTGAGCAGAGTTTGTATATAATCGTATAAAGAAATAGGTATATATTTACAGTTATTCTTCATTATTTGATTGGTCAAGTTTGTGATTTTAATAGGCATACGAGTTATAGGTATATATGTATAGAGGTATATATATTTCTACACTTGTCTTGTACCATATACAAAATGTGATTAATATGTTGTTTTGTATATATTTTGGTGAAGAATGTATTTGGATTATGGTTTGTATATTCCGAATGTGGAAGGATGTATATGATTTGTACTTTATAGAGGGCAAGCAAACACGAGAAAAATAATTAAAAAAATCAAACCTATTACTACGGTTCTTAAAGAAGAACCGTAGTAAAGAGCTGGTTAAAGGCCTATGACTACGGTTCTTCATATGAACCGTAGTCATAAGCTTATCTATGATGACGGTTCTTCATATGAACCGTCATTATAGGTGCTCTGTAATAATTTTTTGAACTACAAAAGAAGGCATATGATTATTGTTCATATGAAGAAATCGTCATTATAGAGTGACCTATGACTACGGTTTTCCATCCGAACTGTCGCTATATAGTGACCTATTGCTAGGGTTTTAAACCATAGTAAAAGATGTTACATACAACGACAACCACATAGACGACGCCGAGTTAACCGTAGTTAAATGTCCTTTTTACAATGATTAAAAGTGGCTCTGTATTATCGATAATATGGTAAGTGTCTTCAGGAATCTTCTTAAGAGTCATTGCTCCTAAGATGTTGCGAACATGATGGTGGGAATTCTCGGAACCTTTAAACTTGATATCGGGTATGGTAAACTTTGGACATAGCTTACCCTTATGGATTGAAGTGAATCCCTTATGATCAAAATAATGATTACTGAACATGGATGATTCCCTTAACATCTCTTCTATCCGATCTACACGTGGATCAAGTTGAGGTTTAGATTCATGCTTAGGGGATTTGTGTTTGGGATCTGTTTGGAGGAGACAAGATAGGTGGAGGTGGAGGACCTAATCTTTCTCCTCTTCTCAAACGTTACACTTCTTCATCCCTCTTACTTGTCCTTAATAGCTTTTATAATAGTCTTAAGATCCCTCGATATAGATACTATCTTCTCATCTTGATCATTCATCCTAGTTTCCACCCTAGCTAAATTCACATTAAGCAAGCCGAGATTAGGTGAGTGCTCTAGTGGAGTTAAATCCATTGGAAGGGAACTCTCTCTAGGTACTTGTCTTACAATGGAGAATAGATTGGCTATATGAAAGAGCAAAATGGGGATGTCAAATAAAACAAAGTTAGTTAAAGGATAGACTAACTAACCAAAAGATGTAGAGGGCCTTGGTAGGACCCTTACGGGTCGACTAGCGGTAACTACTTAAACCGCTTAAAGAAAGAATTTTTGTTATTTCTCGGACATGTAAATAGTGGACTACCTTAATAGGAAAAAAGGTATTTTGACTTTTAACTAATATGCACATAATGGACCGACTCTTAGGAAAATTTTGAAGTATTTTATTTACACCCATGCAAGGGCTAATTAGCACTCGTCACCTTTCTAAAGGCTTAGAAGCGGAAGATTAAATCTAAAATAAATACACTCATCAAGCATGCAAATGAAGTCAAGGGACCACCTAATAGTCAAAGGGTGTATGGTCAAAAGAGGTTTAGACACGGTAGGATACATGATGTCTCATAATCCGAGGATTTGGTCTTCCGTGTGGGGCACGAGCAAGAGTATAGTCCAGAATCCTCGGTGCCTCTCGGTGAACCGAACGGTTCAAACCCGGAGCGCATGCTATGAGGGAAGAGGTACCATTTCTATTGGCAATCAAGCCTAGTTAGGCTCCCCGGGATTTAGTAGGCGCCTCTTTCCGGAAATGTCAACAGGGGTCAAATAAATTTGTCTTAGGCTCTAAAAACTATAATAAACTATGTTCACAGAGTTACTAAATGCAGGATGCCTAATGCAAGCACATTTTAAAAACATACTACTTACATTTTCATGTTTCGCCCTGTTATTAAAAACTCAATCCCTAGTGAAGTCGCCACGTTAGGAACCACAAGCCTCCCGAGGCGGACCCGAGGGACGCACGCTTCCCTACGGTACCTTGGCGTAAGGGTTTTGGAAATGGGCGGTTTTGAAAGAGAGATTAGGAAGATAATTGGAAAATTATTTTTAAATGTGAGGATTGATCTCTTATTTAGAGTTCTGAATTTAATTAAACCAAGTTAAAAGGTTAAATTAGATTTGATTGGCAATTTGATTAATTTTTTTATTTTATAAATTATTTTTAGAATTCCAGGATATTATTTTCTTAATTGGAGAATAGAACAAGGTCATAAACTAGGGTGCCGTGAGGCTTTACGGCCAAGCCGGTTTAGAGACTCGGTATTGACCTAAGTCTCGACCTCCGACCACTAAGTGGTCACGGGCGCCGACTAGGGGCCATGGCTTAAATAGTCGGCCTCCGGCCTGGTTGGCAGATCCAAATCTCTTTTCTTCTTACCTTACAATCGAGAAAATAATCAAGATGCATTTTTAACGGATATAAAGTGAAAAGAGGAGTCGCCTAGTTATTTTTAGGAGAGAAAAACTAACAAAAACAAAAATAAAAATTTACTTTTCCAATCTTAGTATGGGAAAACTAAGACCGAAAAAGGCTAAAAGTGACTCCATCGGTCTTAGAATCGAGAACCGGATGCGGGGCGAGGGCAAGGGCATGAAACATAGGGAAAACCCTTCCGTTCCGCATGTGCGGAGGCGACCATTACAAATCTGAGTAGTATACTAAAAGAACGTGCTAAAGTTAAGCACTCAACATGCTAAGCGAAAAATAAAAGCACCCAAAACTTAATTAAAGAAAAGCGGTAAAGAAAGCGATGTTGTTGCACTCGGAGCCCCCTGTTGTTGCGAGTAAGCAAATAATAGCCGACGAGACCAAACGTCGTAAGTCGGTCGGCGGCGCCGGTCATAGGGCGGTACTCCGGTGCCGCCGAGGCTAATTTGCGTCCAACATACGTCGAAAGTCTTTTTTTCGCTCCTTTTAGTTTTTTTCACCTGTTTTTTTAAATTTATTTTTCTCCTGTTGGTCCTAAAAAGATTGAATTTTGACTGTGTAGGACATTTATTATTATTTTGATTTTGCGTCTCGTGATGTGTAGATCCGGTTAACGGAGCACCTTAAGCTAATTCGAGCTCCTATGAAAGCCGAAGTGAACTAAAGTGTACTTAGCGGTACACTTCTAGCAGTGAACATGAGAACATGTTGTAATTGATCACTCCGTTTCTTGGTGGGAGGAGTACCTTAGGAATCATAGTAATGATATAGCATGGTACATTGTGCACTACAAGGTGTCACATTTCGGGACGCATACCTTGCGAGCATCCCTTGGTACGCTTGCTTGGGCCTAGAAAGTAGTACCTACTATTTCCCTGACCGTGCGTTGTGATAGATGGGAAAAGAGTAAATAATTCCTTTGTTAGACTGTATCCGGCCTGCTATCTTTGAATTATTGAAGGGGTTTGGTAACTCTAACCGACCAAAATCGTGGCCCGAATATCTGGACGAACTTGCCAAAGTTGTTGACACCTCCAGGCAAACACAATACTTCTATCTCTTCCTATTATCTAGAGTGGATAATAGAAGTGGATCCCCAACAACGCAAGGTACCGAGAGCCAGAGAGATGGATCTCGAAGAAGTTTCCCATGCTCCTTCCCCTCTCTAAATTTACGAAATAAACCCTCGGGTGGCGGAACGAGTCCGCCGAAGAGAAACCGAAGCCAAAGGAGCTAAAGAGAGAAGGGCCAGTAGAATCGAGGAATTGAAGAAACCCACCCAGGATGATGAGGCTGAGTCTAGTGACCCTAAAGGAAAAAAAGTAAAGATAGACTAGGGCTTTGAATTTTTAGGATAGAATTTAGGATAGAATAAAAGAAGTGGTTTAGTTTTGCCTCTTTAGAACAAATTTATTGTTTTTTACAAGTATTATGCTTGCATTGATTTCCCTTTTATTAGCTATGTACTCGAGATAAGTACTTTACCTTTTATTAAATAAAAGTAAGTATTATGCTACACTTCTACATTTTATCGCTCACCTTGAAGGAAAATAAATTGGACCGCCTAACTAGACAACCACTGAAATAAGGAAACCATCTAATTGGACGGTTAATAGATTATAGAGTCAAAAGGAAGAAAAGAAAAACTCAGCCAAGTCATTCCACCGTTGTTTAGGGTGGTGGCCGGTGCTCGCCATAGCCTGGCCTGGTTTGGTCGGGTGCGACTCACTGTCTAAAGTCGTACTAGATGTAATACTTCTTCAATCGATCCAAATTTGTGTATTGAAAAATTTTCTCTCTATCCAAATCATTCAATTTCATCGCCTGCTAGGTAAGATCCGACTAAGTATAAATGGACCTTACCAATTAGGTTTAAATTTCCCTCATGGGTCATGAATCGACACTCTTATCTCCTTAAGGACTAAATCTCCAATTTCGAGGCTTGACTTTCTTATTAAATGCCCTGGATGTACGCGCTTTGTATATTTGGACATTGTGCAAGGCGTTGAGGCGCCTCTCATCCAATAGTACTCGACTCTTCATAGCATGCTCTAGCCCATTATGCTTCTAGAATCGGCTTTCAGCAATGATTCTTAATGAGGGAATGGCAATTTCTATTGGCGGGATTGCTTCCATTTGATAAAATAGAGAGTAAGATGTTTGATCTTGTAGAGGCTTTAATAGATGTTCGATAACCCCACAAAGCAAAAGGTAGCTTGTCGGGCCAATCGTTATAATTAACCGCCATCTTCTCCACTATTTTATGAATGTTCTTATTAGTGGCTTCGACTACTCCATTGGTCCGAGGATAGTAGAGGGAAGATTTATGGTGTTGGGTCTTGTACTTGTCGAACAAGTCTCGCTACCTCCTTCTTAAAATGACTACCATGGTCACTAATTATCTCGTAGGGCACCCCATAACGACATATGATATTCCGAGTAATGAACTTGGCTACTGTTTCGATGCCAAAGTTGCATAAGTAGCCGCCTCTACCCATTTTGTGAAGTAGTCAATTGCTACTAACACTAATTCAGGATCACTTGTTCCTTTCGGGGTCACCTTGCCAATAATGACTATTTCCCAAACCGAGAATGGCAAGGGTGAAACTAATGTTGTGAGGAATGATGGTGGTTGGTGTTGTAAATTTGCATACACATGACATTTATTGAACTTTCTAACAAACTCATGATAGTACTGTCGCCATGGCTGACCAGTAATATCCGAGTCTCTAAATCTTCCATACCAACATCTTACCATTCATGTGAGGTTTACACTCCCTACCATGAATCTCGTCCATGATGCGTTTTGCTTTGTGTTGGTTGACACAAAGTAAGTTAATCCCATAGTTGGTTTTCTTTTAAAGTTGTCTTTGATTGATGAAGAATTGGGCAGCCAACATCTTGATGGCTCGTTGGGCTCTAGGTGTGGAGTCCAAGGGATACTCTTATTTATCTAGATATAGATAAATGTCATGATACCAATTGATGTGGTCAATATTAGACACCTCTAATGTGCGGACATATGCAAGGTGACTCCATCGCTCTTTTTGGACGGGCATTAAGTGAATGCCATTAGGGATGTTGATTAAGGATGCTAATTTAAGCTAATCCATCCATGAATTGGTTATCATCCATAGGAAGGTAGGTGAAAGAGATGTTCTCAAAATGTTTGATAATTATATTAGACATGCTTGGTAGGGTGCCAAGGCTTCACTACGTCCCTTTTATTTTTGCGAAATATGATTAATGATCCGACTGGAGTCAACGAAAACCCCGATATTCTTGACCCCGATCTCCGTAGCGGCTTCAAGTGCTTTGTGATGCAAGCTTCATACTCGGTAGCATTGTTGGTGACTTCAAAGTCTAGTTTGACTGAAATGATAGTATGTGCTCTCTTCGGTGAGACTAGAAGAATCCCTACTACAAAGCCCTTCTAGTTGGAAGCGCCATCGAAGTACACCTGTCCGAACGTCCACTTCTACTTGTAAGATATCTTCATCTACAAAGTTAAGGTGTTCGGGTTACAATTCAGTATGGGTAGATCAACTAACAATTCTGACACTATACTTCCTTTGATCGCTTTTGAGGGACATACTTGAGTTCAAATTCTAACGAGCATGATAATTTACCTCGCTATCTTTCTACTAATAGTTGGTCGCTCAAGTATGTACTTAATAGGGTCTATAGGTGCTACCACATGTGCCGTATGGGCAAACATGTAATGCATGAGCTTCTTAATAGCCCATACTAGTGCCAATGATGTCTTCTTTAACGGCGTGTATCTAGTCTCACAATTTAGGAACTTCTTACTTAGTTAGTAAATCGTGCGCTCTTCTTTCCCGTCTCGTTAAGCTAGCATCACTCCTATAGTCGTTTCCATCGTGGTGAGATACAAAAGTAAAGGTTTCCCTGGTTGGGGTGGAATTATCACTAAATGGTTATTTTAGGCAAAACGTATTGTTTCACTCTTTCACTCAGCGACCAAGAGAGGCACAGAGCACGAGATATGCATACAACACCGTTTGTGGATCGGTGCTGCGTTTCAAGACTCAACTTGCCAAAACGCTGTGTTTTATTCCCGGAGGTCATCTGAAGCACGAAAACCCAAGAACTTCCACGGGTGCATTATGTCGTCCCATGGGTGCATGATGTTGCGGACCCACCAAAAATTATCGAAAAAACTTCCATGTTGTGGACCCACTGGTGCATTATGTCTCTAGATTTAGTAAGCAATTTGATTTCTGGACTCTTTGGTTCTCCCCAAAAGTCTTCTTCTTCCAAGGGTGGTATGCCCTAGAAATTGTCATCACTTGTTATCTTTGGTTTCGTACATGTCTTCTTCATCAACTACCCACAATCCATGGACTTCTATGTCTAAGGGAGGCAAGCTAGGAACTGGTTTGGACTCACCGATGTCATGAATGAAGACAGATGGGTCTCACTAACTTGGAATGGGTTAAGAGAATATGGCTAAGGTGCCGCTGATAGGATTTTTGTTGTTGCTTGGCTTCAGGCGGCCTTAGGGAGAGGGAGTTGACCATTACGGAACATGTTATCCAACTTGTTCTTGAACGTCCAACATTGCTCGGTCTCGTGTCCTCGTGCACGACGGTATTTACTCGAATTTTCCTACATCCAAGTTTTTGATTGTTTCGTAATTTCGATTCTACTCTTATAGGTTGCAATTCTATTTTCCCTTTAGCCACCAGGCGGTCAAGGAGTTGAGCATTCGTGGTATCGATTAAAGTGTACCGATTATACCTATTAAGGGCGTTGACATCCGCACCCTCGCTAGTATTGCCTTGGTTGGAGGTTTTCTTGTCCTTAGACCGATAGTTACCTTTGTATCCAGATCACGACTTTTGTGGTCGTGGTAGACACTTCTTCTTCTATTAGCATGTTGACATCTCTAACAGTGAGAAACTCGTAAACGATAAGAATTTGACGTGCTGATTATAGGCGAGCTGAAGGTTTTTCACAATGTTTCGTACTTGGTCCTTCTCGGAAGGTCGGTCTACCATGTGTGCCCTCGATTTGGTGAGAGAGTCTATAAAGCTTTCTTTCTCACCTTTCTTGATCAACTCTAAGTCTCGAAGTGTTACAGGTAGATCGGTGTTATAGGAGTATTGGTGTAGGAAATCCTTCCATAGATCATTCCAATAGGTCAACTTGCGTGGGTTAAAGGTTTGCTCTTGGAGAGGCTAAGTCACCCTAGAGGGGGTGATAGGGTGATGGGGAAATTTAAACAAGTAATGGCGAGAATAAAACTAGAAATGACTCGAGGAGAGTTTGAATTTAGATTGAACATAGAAAAGTACTAACTTAGAAAGTTACGTGGAAACCTTCCTGGGGCGTGAAAACCACGGTCAGTGCTAATCCAACCACCAAGTTAAATCCACTATTTTGAATCCACAAAATACAGTAGAAAGACTCAACCAGAATTGCTCCCTTAGACAATTCCTTACAAGATTTTCCTAGACTCGAAATTCCCTTATCTAATCTAGTACTTCCTAATTGACATAACCTTTACAGGTAGGGACAAGCGAGCTGAGTTAACCCTTACAGCTCGGTCAAGGGACCTTACTCAGAAATTAAGAATGAGTGTTTGTAATCGATTACAAGACCTTACCACTTAGAAAGATGCTAAGTACAAAGTTTGAGTTGTAAGTAGAAGATTGATTATGAATACAATGACTTTTGCTTAAGTACGTGTATTGACGAGTTGGTTCAACAATCTTCAAATCTTGAGAGTTGGCTTCTATTTATAGATAACCAAGCGGACTAGCCGTTGTGACTATCTTCCGGCTGGAAGTCCTTTGTGACCGTTGCGATGGTCTTTCTAAGTCACTCGGAAAATATCTATTGAGGTGTGATCATTGGGCAACGGCTCTTGACTCCATTGGAAGTCCCAATCCACTGGTGGCGTCCGAAAAGTAGGGTGGAAACCACCGTTGAGCTTAGCGTTGTAGATTTTCAGCTTTGGAAACAAACAACCCTAACATAGTGTCCGGGCCTAGGTCGAAGTAGGAAAAGCCCTGTCTGCTGGTGATTTGACATCTTGAAGCCTGTTGCTTTTGTAATTCAAAAGTAGGATAACCTCGTTTAAATAACCTACAAAAGTAGAACAATTTGGTTCTCAAAGTATAAAATACTTTGGTCCAAGATTAGACACGAGATAATTAAGTGCGTAATTATCTCGAGTCCTAAAAGAGTGGAATTTTCCGAGTCTAATATCCATTATACTCAAATTCCATCCGAGTTAGTCTAGAAGTAAAGCAAGTCGGATAAAGAACATCGAGTAGAAAGATTTGATCTAGACTACCAATGTTCGGAACAAGCATGTCGACTTAGAAAGAGGAATTAACACTCGTAATTCAATCGAGGCTTAGAACATGAAGTCGAACTAAGTTTATGTACATTAAAGCAAATGTTTAAACATGCAATAAGTTTGATTGTTGTCTAAGTGACTCGGAACTGTATGTGAACCGATAAGAAAGAGTGTGCTTTCCGAGTCGGTCGAATCAGGTGAGAACATATGCAATGGTTTCGTAACACTCGTAAAAGATTCTATATCACTCGAAAAGTATCTAAGACACTTAGAATGACTTGTAATCAAAACCTTATAAGAGATGAAGTCTTATACCCGATTCGTTGATGGAATTCAGAATGATGTATATGTAAAGTCCGAGTCTTCATGGGTCAACTATATTATACCACTTCATTACGTCACTCGTCGAAAGTACATGGGAAGATGATGTGGTAAATGTCTTCTGGTATTTTCTTAAGAGTCATTACTCCCAAGAAGTTGCGAACATGGTGGTGAGGACTCTCGAACCTCGAAACTTGATGTCGGGCATGGTGAACTTAGGGGTAGCTTCCCTTTAGGGATTGAAGTGAATCCCTTATGATCAAAGTAGTGATTGTTGAACATGGATCACTCCCTTAAACATTTGTTCTATCTTATCTATACGTGGATCGGACATAAGCTCATGTTTGGGACTACCTGGAGGAGATGGATTAGGTGGAGGACCTCCTCATACTAATTCTTCTTCTTGTCCTTCACCATTTTTCTTACTATGCTCGGTAGCTTTTAGGATAGCTTTAAAGTGTCCGATATGGACTCTATTTTCTTATTCCGAGCCTCAATCCGGACTTCCATCTTGGCTGAGGTTTCATTGAGCAATGTGATGATGGGAGATGGTTCTGGTGTTCCGTCCATTGGAGGAGAACTCTTCGAAGTACTCGTCCTACGATGGAAAATAGACCGAACCGGTGTGGTATGCACCGAGGTAGGTCGCACCTGTGTAGACCGTGGGGTAGAGTGTGGTGCAGAGTGAGGAGAAAATGTGTCGGACTCCTTGTTGAGGCATTCCGACCTTTTGGAGCTCAAATTCCGACAAAAACCAATGGTAGTAGACTTCCTTATTCTACAAAGAAAAAGGATAATGTTTAAGACCATGTGAATGAACACCACTTTTGGGACGAAGGGGCTCAAGCGCGAGACCCAAAGGGACTAAGAATGCTTTTTATTTAGATGCACATAAAGAATGAAAAACAAATTAAATGTGAAGACTCATATTCTAACTCTAAGTCATTATGAGTAATACATGAAGATTCGAGTATAAATCTCATCTCTCCTAAGTTTTAATTTCAAGACATTCCGAGTGTTATAAAAACTCTCGTATAAGTTTTCATTTGTTTTTGTCCGACTCATAATCACATTATTGTATATCTTCTACACGGATGTTTCGACTCACTCGGACATCACTCGGAACTATCGAATGCTCAAACATTTTCTCAAACAGTTTTATTCCGAGTACTCGATCGCATATCTCAACGCAAAGTTAGTTACGAGTGTTAATTCCTTTTTCTAAATCAGTTTGTTTGTTTGAAAATTATTTCTCCAGATCAAGTTGTTATACTCGATGTTTTAGTCTTTTAACTTGATCATCCTTAGAATTGACTCGATGGAATTTTAGTGTATTGAATATTAGACTCGTAAAATTCCACTCCTCTAGGCCAAAGATAATTATGCATACAATTGTCTTAATTTAATTATTATCATTGCTTAATTTTGGACCAAAGTATTTTATACTTTGAGAACCAAAGTGGTTTACTTTTGTAGTTTATTCAAACAAGGTTATCTTATTTTTGAAATACAAAAGTAGCCAGCTTTACTCGTCAATCACCAGCAGACAAGCTTTATCTACTTCGAATAGGGCTCGGACACCATGTCGGGGTTGTCTGTTTCCAAAACGAGAAAACTCCAACTCTAGGCTCAACGGTGATTTCCACCTTACTTTTAAGACATAACCAATTGACTGGAACACCTTTTGGAGCGAAGAGTCGTTACACAACGTTCACATCCCAACAGATCTTTTTGAGAGACTCGAAAACCCGTTATAACGGCCAAGTAAAGATTTCTATTCAGAACCAAGACACAACGGTCACTCTACTTGGTCATCTATAAATAGAAACCACTTCACAAGACTTGAAGATTGCTAGATTTATTTTGCTTGAACATCATTGCAAAACACATTACTTAAGCAAAAGTTATTGTTTCATACTTAATCTTCTATTTACAACTCCTAACTTGTAATTAATATTTTTGAGTTGTAAAGTCTTGTAATCAGTTACATACTTCTCTTAGTTTCGAGTAAGGTCCCTTGACCGAGCTATAAGGGTTAATTCAGCTCAGTTGTCTCCGATTGTAAAGGTTATCTAAGTTAGGAAGTACTAGATCGGATAAGTGAACTTCTAAGTCTAGGAAAACATTATAAGAAATTTTCTAAGGGAGCAATTCGGTTGAGTCGGTTCTTTGTATTTCGAGGATTCAAAATAGTGGATTTGACTTGGTGCTTGGATTAGCACTTACCATGGTTTTCTACCCCATGAGGGTTTCCACGTGTCTCCGAGTATTTGCATTTCGAGTCCAATCTAGACTCAAACTCATCTGTTTATCTTTTTCAAGCAAAAAGTTTCTAAATGATTATTCCTAATTGAAGATGGATTTGTTTTGGCTAAATAAGAAATGAAAAATGCAAAATCGGACCCACCTAATTTGGGATGAATTTATTTTGGCTAAATGAGAATGACAAAAAATGCAAATGGACTCACCTAATTTGAGATTAATTTATTTTGTCTCAATGAAATTGAAAATTGCAAAATAAAACCGTAAAAAATAAAAAGGTCAAAATCTTAAAACAAACCGATCGAAGACATAGGGGTCCCTGGTAGGACCCTTCGGATCTGGCTGGAGGCAACTGCCTGAAACGTAAACCGCCTAACTAATACGAATTTACTGGATGACTCGAAAATGCAATTAATGGAGTAACCTAAAAGAAAGAAAGGCAATTTTTGACTTTTAGCTAGATACACATAATGGACCGACTCTAGGAAATTTATTATGGTATTTTATTTGCACCCATGCAAGGGCTGATCAAGCACTCCTCATGTAACTCTAAAGGCATATTCATCCAAGCATGCAAATGAAGAGACATGGTACCACCAAAACAACGAAGGGTCTATAGTCAAAAGAGGTTTAAATGTAGGTAGGATACATGGTGTCCCATAATCCGAGCATTTAGTCCTCCATGGGGTGCATGATAGGAAAATCATAAATCCTCGGGGCCTCCGAAGAGAGCATGCTATGAGGGAAGAGGTATCGCCTCCCGACAATCAAGCCTAGTTGAGCCCTGTCTGGGTTAGCAGTTGGAACCTCTTGCAGAAATTGTTCTTAAAAAGGTAAAGCCTATTGGTGCAATCAACATTTAAAAAAAAAAAAAAACTATGTTCAAGGATTCCTAAATGCAGGATGCCTAATGCAAATACATTATGAAAACTCACAACTCAAATTTTCAAGTTTCACAAACTAAATAAGTGATTATCGTAATGGAGTCACCACTACAGGAATCATAGTTTGCATACCCTATGGGGCTCGAGCTTGCCCATAAACCGGCATGTTTATTTCTTTTTGAGATGAAAATGATTTGAGTTTTAAAGATTAACTTTTGAAAGTGGGAATGAACATCTTGTTAAGATTTTTGTTTTTTACAAGCTAATTTAAAATAGATTAAATAAGATTGAATGGTTGTTTTATTAATCATTTTATTTTAGAAATTATTTTTAGAAATCCCGAGATATTATTTCTCAACCAAAAAAATAAAATAAATTAGAGATTATTGATTCTTCCATAGGGCTTTTAGGCCAAAGCAAGTGTGAAAACATCGGCTTGGACAAAAGCCCTACCCGCCGACCATCCGACGCCGGCGAAAGACAACGCCGTCTCGGTAGGCGGTGCTAGCCGAGGCCGTGACCGAGGTGATCGGTCTCGGTCCGTAGCCTGGCTAGCGGATCCAAAACCATTTTTTAATTTTTTACCTAGAAAAGCCGAGAAGTAAATTAAGAGAAATAAATCGAAAATAGGGAGTCGTTAGTTATTTTAGGAATAAAAACTAACAATAATAAAGAAATACTCTTCCAATCTTAGTATGGGAAAACTAAGCTCGAAAGAGGTTTAAAATTTTTCCATCGATCTAGAATCGAGAACCCACATTCGGATGCAAGGGTACGAAACGTACGGATAAGCCCTTCCGTTCGGCCCGTCAAAAGACGGCCTTTACTAGTTTGAGAAGTGAGTTTAAATAACGCATTAAAAAAAGCACAAAACATAACGAGATATGAAATTAAAAGCAATAAAAGCATGCTAACAAAAGCAGTACAAGCATATATGAAAAGTGATAAACGAAAGCAATAAAGAAACAAAAAGAAAAGTGAAAAGGAACCAAACCGAAAATAAAATTTACATTGGACGAGGAGGAAATAAATGCGATACATCTTTTCTCCACAATACCAAAAACAATAAATGATAAAATCAATAAATAAACCTTCATGAGGTCGAAGTAGCACCCTCGAGGTTGTCCCACCTGCTGATCCGGATCTTGAACTAGATCCGAAAGTATAACGGTGGTGAATTTAGAAGGGCTTCTTGTGAGTATTTGTGCACGTAGGTAGAAAGATATGTGACTAATGGAGTATTAGGGTTCAAATATGTTGGAGTAGGGAGTAGATTGGTAACAACCCGAAAAGAAACCAAGAGATCGGAATACTAGAGAGTGCATTCGAGTAGCTCTTAGTTTAGCTTCATTAGCATAATGCATAGGGATGAGCTATATGCAAAATGAGAGCCTAACCTCTCTATTTATAGAAAAGTTTAAGTCACAAATGACCTAGGGTTAAGGTTTAAGTAGTCGTCCAAAATGAGTGTTAGGCTGGCTAAAGAAATGACAAAAAATCGAACCAAAAACATGATTAAACTGGATCCCGGGATTTGGGCTGCAGATACGTGGCGCCAGCCCTAAATGACGTCGTTTGGTCCTTTAGCTTCTTTCGTGTTGCAGCAAGACCCCGAGCAAAATACGAGTATTTCAAGTGAAGTTGAGTCTTGTGCGCAACGTCGGACTCAAGGACATCGTTTTGTGAGGATAAGCTCCATGTCTCGGTTGGACTTCTTAGCGAAAAAGCAGCGTTTTTATGCTATTGATAATGAAACGCGGCATCAGCCTTGATGACGTCGTACGGATTATTTCAGTTATGTGTCTTTGTTGGATGCTGATGACAAAACGCAACGTTTTGAGCGTAATAAAGCCTTATCCGGGCGCCAGCCACCATTGACTCTAAAGGGTTTGACCCGGCTTGGACCGTCCGAAAGAAAAAGGATTTTTGAATCGACCCAAGGCAAAAGTTTATTTATTTGGTGCTTATGGGCTTTTTGTGGTTCACCGGCTTCCGTCACACCAATCAAATATCGTATGTGATCCAAATCCACAAACAGGATCGAGATTTCATCATCGGGCCAACAAAATAAATAACGAAGTAAAAGAGATAAGGATGACACATTTTAGGTCTCTACATTAGCCAAAAATAAATATCATCCCAAATTAGGTGAGTCAATTTTTGCATTTAGCCAAAAATAAATTTCATCTCAAGTTAGGTGAGTCCATTTTTGCATTTAACCAAAAACAAATTTCATCTCAAATTACGTAAGTCCATTTTGCATTTAGCCAAAAATAAATTTCATATCAAATTAGGTGGGTTCATTTTGCATTAGCTAAATTTCAAATTCATCTCAAAATTGGTGAGTCCATTTTTTGCATTAGCCTAATTTAAAATTCATCTAAAATAGGTGAGTTCTTTTTTACATTAACAAAATTTTAAATTCATCTCAAAATAGGTGAGTCTTTTATTTGCATTAGCCAAATTTTAAAATTCATCTCAAAATCGGTGAGTCTTTTATTTGCATTAGGCCTATTTTAAATTCATTTCAAAATAAGTGAGTCTTTTATGTGCATTAGCCGAATTCTAAATTCATCTCAAATAGGTGAATCCATTTTTACATTAGCCAAATTTTAAACTCATCTCTAATTAGGAGAGTCTTTTATTTGCATTTAGCCAAAATAAAATCCATCTCAAATTAGGCTAGTCTTTATTTGAATTTAGCCAATTTAAAATTCATCTCAAATAGGTGAGTTCTTTTTTTCATTAACCAAATTTCAAATTCATCTCAAAATAGGCGAGTCTTTTATTTGCATTAGCCAAATTTTAAAATCCATCTCAAAATCGGTGAGTCTTTTATTTGCATTAGGCTAATTTTAAATTCATCTCAAAATAGGTGAGTCTTTTATGTGCATTAGCCAAATTCTAAATTCATCTCAAATAGTTGAGTCCATTTTTACATTAGCCAAATTTCAAATTTATCTCTAATTAGGAGAGTCTTTTGTTTGCATTTAGCCAAAGTAAAATTCATCTCAAATTAGGCGAGTCTTTATTTGAATTTAACCAAATTAAAATTCATCTCTAATGAGGAGAGTCTTTGTTTTACATTGGCAAAATCAAATTCATCTCAAATAGGTGAGTTTGCATTCTTTATGTGCATCCAAGTAAAAGAGCATATCATTTTCATTTGTCTTAGGATCAGCCGTTCCTTGAGTCAAGCACTCGAAGCCCCATATCCCATAAATTTTTCCATTAGCCAATCCTAAGCACGTACTCTTTCATGATACAGAATATGGACTCCTAATCAAATCGAAAATCCTAGCATGAAACGGCTAGGAAATAAGAAGTCCATTTCAACACCGGTATGGTCGACGCCCATACGCCCTACATGAGTACGTACCACACTAGTACGTCCAACACCTTTACTCGGTAACACTAGTACGTCGCCCACCGACAAAGCACAACCCTACTCCAAAAATGGCCAACAAGCCAGAGCAAACTCCCATCATGACCTTGATTAAGAAGTCTACTGCAAAAATAGAAGATAAGATTAAGGCCCAAGATAAGAAGATTGAGTCGATATTTGAAACCCTTAATCTTATACTCCAAACCCTCAACAAGAATGCTAATGAAGCAAGAAAGGATGGGGAGGAAACAAACCCTCAACCTATGCCTAAGCCTCAGCCCCAACCCAAGCCTTTATCTAATCCGCGAACGGATCAAGTAGAGAAGCTTCTACATGAGTCTTCCATGTTCAATGACTACTATCCGGCTTAGGGATTCATTTCAATCCCAAAAGGCAAATTGCCCCCAAAAATCACTATGCTTGACATCAAGTTCCACATAACTGAAAACCCTTACCACCACGGGAGGAACTTTATAAGGGCAATGACTTTAAACAATGCACCGGAGGACACATACCATGTCATCTTCCCATGGACGTTTAAAAAGACGTTATGTAGTGGTACTATGTTGTCGACCCACATAAGGTCACAAGCTGGCAAGATCTTTGTACAGAGTTCTTACACCAATAATCCTATAATATTGATCTACCAGTTACTCTTTGAGACTTTGATCTAATTAAGCAAGGAGACAATGAGAGCTTCACCGACTTCCTCACTCGTTGGAGGGCAAAGGTTGCCCATATAGCCGATCGACTCTCCGAAAAGATCGAGTTAGACTCATCATCAAAAACCCGAAGCATGCATATCATTAACACTTTAAGTTCTTCCCTTTTATGGACTTCAAAACACTCGGAGATGCTAACATGCTTATAAAAGAGGAGTAGGCATCCATAAAAGCTTCAATTAACTAGAAAACCATCCAATGAGCCCATCACTCATCAAGGATGCTAATAAACCGTGTATTTTCCTTTTTCACATCCGTTCTATATCTATTCCCCTTTCATGCTTTCCAAAAACAACCAAATGAGTATTCCTTTTTGAACTATGAAGGTCTGATTTCAACTATAGCAAATACGTAGGAAGCCCATGAGGTTCGACCCCAAACCTAATCCTTCTCCCATACCAAAGGCGTCGAATCATCGAGAAGCATGCCATGTTGATTCGACACCTAACCGTCAAGTCTACGGTTTATAATTGACTATTTAGCAGTAGTACATGAAGGTTTGCTCGGGGAGAGTCTCGAGTCACCCTAGAGGGGGTGAATAGGGTGATGGAAAAGTCTTTGCGAAAACACACACTTTTTGACAGAGAAGAAATAAAGACAGATTCCGAGTCTAAGCACGGGGTCGAAAGTATTGGACTCGGAATGCAATGAATCGGAGTAAACAAGTATAGCGAGGTCATGTCCGAGTCTAGAATGAACTCGGAAAGAGAATACGAGAGATTTTACGTGGAAACCCTCCTGGGGCGGAAAACCACGGCCCGTGTCAATCCAGACACGAAGTCAAATCCACTATTTTGAGTCCACAAAATACCGTGAACTTGACAGAACCCGAGTTGCTCCCTTAGACAACTCTATACAAATTTTCCTAGACTCGAAGTTACCTTATCCGATCTAGTACTTCCTAGCTGAGATAACCCTTACAGCTAGGGACAACTAAGCCGAGTTAACCTTTACAGACTTAGTCAAGGGACCTTACAAAGAATGTAAGAAGAGTCTCGTAACTAAGTACAAGACCTTACAACTCGAAAGTAATGAATTACGAGAGATGGAGTTGTAAGTTGAAAATTGAAAGTAAATACAATAACTTTGATCAAGTAAATGTATAAACAATACGTTCGGCAACCTTCAAGTCTTGTGAAGTGGCTTCTTTTATAGAAGACCGGGCAGAGTAGCCGTTATCTTCATCTCGCTGACCGAGAGTCCTCTCGTGACCATTGTGAAAAGCTTTCCGAGTCACTCGAAAGTATCCGTTGAAATATGGACGTTGGACAACGGTTTAACTCTCTTGGAAGTCCCAAAACCATCGGTTGTGTCTTGATAAATGTGGTAAAACCCACCGTTAAGCTTGGCGTTCCAGTTTTCCGAGATATGGAAGCGGACGACTTCGACACAATCTTCCGGGACTAAAGCAGGGAAGGTGAAAAGCCATATCTCGCTGGTGATTTGACGTTCGAAGCCGGCTACTTTTGTAGTTTGAAAAGATATCCTCGATTGAATAACCTACAAAAGTAAAACACCTTTCGGTTCTCAAAGTATAAAATACTTTGGTCCAAGGTTAGACACGAGATAATAAAATAATCATGATAATTAACCAACAAATTATCCGAGTCGGAAAAGAAATGGAATTTTCCGAGTCTAATATCCATGATACTTAGAATTCCATAAGACTTAGTCTTAAGCAAAGAATCAAGTTACGTAACAAATATCGAGAGGGAAAAACTTGATATAGACTAAGTACGAAAAGAACTACGAATGTTGACTATGCAATCAATAGAGTAAATAACCACAAGTCGATTCCGAGTGAGAAACAAGTGGAATACTCGGTATATTCGAACGACGATTAATCTGAGTGAGAGTGGGCTCGGAATAAAGAACCAGTTTTCGAATCGCTAACCGAAAAGCGATAAAAGAGATATGTGAAGGCCGAATCGCATAGAGAAGATACTATTTAACTCAAGTAAGTTTCTAAGAGACAGAGAGAATGCCTTGGAATCAAAACTCTATATGAATGACATCGTTATACCCGATTCCTTTTGCATGACTCGGAAAGATATAGAGCGATGTCCGAGTCTTCAGTACATTGCGGTTTAAGTGACACATTCTTTAGGCTCTACTTTGAGGAGTGGGGCTAAAGTGCAATTTTGTCTTTGTCTTTTTGAAACTTTTTGCATCATCTCAATAAAAGAATGCATTTGTTCTTAAAATAGAGTCTTGCATTCATCTCATTTGTATGAGTCAAACTCTTCAAAATACAAAATTAATAACAAATCAACCTACAAGGAGTTATTCAATTAAGCATCACCCATCCAAGTCAGCATCAAGGAGGTCACCGACATCACCACCTTCAAAGGGAATCTCCCATGCCATCAACCCATCAAAGCTGGGCAACTCTCCAACATTCGAGAAGAGTTAGACACAAGCACCCAAGAAGAACGTGGGGGCTCATGATCGAAAAGGTCATACAACAACTCCAAGAATACTCGGGGAAGACACAAATCGTCTACCTTACAAAAGAACTATTAGCACACAAACTAAAAAGCTCAAAATTTGAAAGGGGTGCATAACCCCACTCGAACATTAGATTTTCAAGCAAGCCATTTCGTATATTTCAGGTCATCCAACGACCAAGTCTAGGCAACAATTCCTACATGAAGATAAATATATGTCCCTATTCCGATGAAAATGGATGGAAGTCGAGCTTCAAACCGAACAACGGTCAAGGTTCGGACACCCGTCGAGCTTCGGACCTAACAGTGGTCAAGGTTCGGACACACTACGAGATGAGTCTCGGACCCAGCAACGAGTCAAGGTTTAGACACCTTCGTCAAGCTTCGGCCCTAACAACGGTCAAGATTAAGATACCCTCGTCGAGCTTCGGGCCTAACAGTGGTTAAGGTTCAAACACCTTTGTCCAAGCATCGGGTCCTATAGTGGTCCAAATTCGGACTTCCTTCATTGAGCTTCAAGGCCAACAACTATCAAAGTTCATACATTCCTACTTGAGCTTCAAGCCCAACAATGGCCAAAGTCTACACACCCCGTTGAGCTTTAGGCCCAAGAATGATCAAGGTTCGGACATCCCTAGTCGAGTCTCAAACCTAACGAGTGGTCAAGGTTCGGACAACCCCCGTCGAGCTTTAGGCCCAATAGTGGTCAAGGTTCAAACATGCTAGTCTAGCTTCAAACCCAACAAGTGGTGAAGGTTCAAACATCAATCGAAGACTTCAGGACCACTCTACGGGCAAGTCAAAGTAACACATTTGAAATATGATCCGGTTACAAATCATCTTTAGGTAACACTTGAAACTATTTACATTTGATTATCATCTAATAAAACTATTAGTGCATAAAGTTTTATCCAAGCTTCAAACTAAGAACGGTCAAGTTTAGACCCCTCATCCAAGCTTTAGGACATTGATCGAGCCAAACTCATGATACTTAGCCAAACTTTAGATCCAAGAAGTGGTCAAGTTCGGGCACTCTCGCTGGACTTTAGACATTACTACCTGGATCAAGTTCAAGCCTCCCCTAAGCTTTGGACTAAGTACGTGGTTAAGTTTAGGCACACCGATCCGAGCTTCAAGTCTTTAAGTAGCCAAGTTCGGGAATCATCAACTCGGACTTCGGACTCCATTTGTTAAGTCCAGGCTCCCCTCTTAAAGTTCAAGTCAAAAGCTAATTAATTTCGGACACATTGATTCAATGGTCATCCGAACCAACAAGTAAGTACCCTTTAGTGTCTACTTTGACTTTCGTCTTTTAGACTTGGTCATAGTGGCGGTTAATTATAAACACCTAAAAAGTGTCATCCCTTCTCTTATTATTTATTTTGTTAGCCTCGGTGATGAAATCCCGAGTCTTGTTTGTGGATTCGGATCACGATCGGACCCTCATTGGCGTGACGAAAATCTTTGGGCCATCATACAAACCTATTTTATTTCGGCTCGACCAAGCCTAGGTTTGGCTGCCAACCAGAAACCTAAACCCACACCAAAAATAAAACTTGCCAAAAATAGAAACTTTGTAAAAATAGAAACTTTTTAAAAATGAAAAGCTTCTTGACTAGTGTCGATCTTCTCCATTTTGGGCAAAAATGCATCGTTTCACTCTTTCACTCAGTGACCAAGCGAGGCACGGAAAACCGGACATCCGTACAACATCGTTTGTGACCGGCGGTGCATTTGTAGGCTCAACTTGCCAAAACACTACATTTTGTTTATAGAGGTCATCTAAAGCACGGAACTCCGGGAACTTCCACGTGACATTATTGCTTGTTCGGCACCGACCTTCTTGGCGCCCCCATTGGATTCTCGGTTGAAGAGAATATTATCTAGTTTTTCCCCTTATCCTATTTGGGAAATCCAGCCTAGTTCGATCAATTTTCTACTGCTGATTGCATTGCTTTTATGTCATTTTGTGACCTAGCTTTCCTAAATAGAGGACCTAACCCCTCACTTTGGTAGAGGTCATTAACTTAGCTACGTGTTCCTGAAATTAAGCTAAGAGCTATTGAATGTTATATCGGTATTCGATATCTTGGCTCATTTTCAGCTAATCATTACTCCACCAAGCATCTCATCATTCTCCTACACTACTCTGCTGCCACAAATTCCACAAAAAGCATTCTTTAGTTTTGTTCATCCACCTTCATGCTTCCAAATCCGTTCGTGATTCAAGATCAGCGAGTGGAACAAACCGAGGGCGTCAGATCCACTTTGAATCCTTTATGGTTTATTTTTATTCATGTTGTTTTATCGCTCTTTGTATTCTAGAGAAAGATGTAATTGCTTTTAATTCCTCCCCGCCCACTGTAACTTTTAATTTCTCACTTTCTGTTTCGCTTTCTTTACTACTTTCTTTATCGCTCTTGGAGACACTAAGTCACCATAGAGGGGGATGAATAGGGTGATGAGGAAATTTGAACAAAGAGCGAGAGATTAAAATTCTAACACTGACTTTGAAACGATCCGAGTCTAGATTGGACTTAGAAAAGTGTTCACTAAGAAAATATCCGTTGAGGTTTGAATGTTGGGCAACGGCTCTTGACTCCTTTGGATGTCCCAATCCACTAGTGGTGCATAAAAAATAGGGTGGAAACCACCGTTGAGCTAGGAGTTGCGGATTTCCGGTTTGGAAACGGACAACCCCGACACGATGTCCGGGCCTTGGTCGAAGTAGAAAAGCCTTGTCTGCTGGTGATTGACAGCTTGAAGCCGATTACTTTTATATTTCAAAAGTAGGATAACCTCGTTTAGATAACTCTGCAAAAGCAAATCAATTTGGTTCTCAAAGTATAAAATACTTTGGTCCAAGATTAGACACGGATAATAATTTAATTAAGATAATTAAGTGCCCGATTATTCGAGTCCTGAAAGAGTGGAATTTTCCGAGTCTAATATCCATCATACTCAAATTCCATCTACGTCGTCTAGAAGTAAAACAAGTCGGATAAAGAATATCGGAGTAATGAAACTTAATCTAGACAAGCGCAGTTCAAACGAAACATGCTAACTTAGAAAGATGAATTAACATTGTAATTCAATCAAACTTAGAATTCATAGTTAGACCTGAGTTTATGCAAATATTTGAACATGAGATAAGTTTGATTGTTTTCTAAATGACTTAGAACTATGTGTGAAAGGATAAGCAAAAGTAAGCTTTCTCGATCGATCCGAATCAAGTGATAGCATATGCAATAGTTTTTGTAACACTCATAAAAGATTCTATATTACTCGTAAAAGTTTCTAAAGCACTTAGAATGACTTGTAATCAAAACTTACAAGAGATGAAGTTTGTACCTGATTCCTTTATGGTACTCGGAATGATATGCCCGCAAAGTCCGAGTGTTCAATCTCCCCTTTTTGATGAAAGACATTCCATACTTAGATAGAAACTTTGTTAGTGATATAGATCTATTCTTTCTCAAGAGATAAGTTAGAGAAATGAGTGCAAATAAGTTTAGTGATATAAGTGATTGAAGCTTAGATTCTATCGGAGCAAGTAAGCTGAAATTGGATTAGTGCTAAAAGTCGAAGTAACAGAGCAATGATAGATCGAGTTGTTGAATCGGAGCAAAGAAAATTACTAAGCAAGAAATTGAAACTCGAAATAATTGAAACTCGAAACTAATAAGCATCAAACTGAAACTTCATTAATATTCAAAACAAATATATACACAAAAGAGGATGAGAGAAACTCCTCCTATACAAGACAACAAATTTCTAAATATTCTCCCCTTGCCTTTCAGAGAAACAAACAAAAAGAGGAAGAATGTATCAAGAGGATACAAATTTATATGTCCGGACAAAAATTTAAAAACAGAAAAAGAGAATTTCTAAGATGGAGGGGAGGGAGCAATCGAGTCGAAGATGGTGGACGTTCGGTGCACCTTCGCCGATAAGATCGTGAAGATGTAGACGAACGAGGTGGGGGCAGCACTAGTATCTCCGGAATGGGCTCAGCTCCGAGTGGCCGACTCGTAACTAAGTCGTCCGGAGGCTCATCCTCCTAGAACTCGACCGAGGGAGGTGCTGGCTCGCCGCCGACCGACCGTGGTCGGTAAAGTCTTCCGACCCACTCGGACTACTATCCGAGCCGATCACTTCGAGGTTGGAGTGTTGGAGCACCTTGGCCCTCGGCTGCTTCGGCTCATGTTTCTTGTTCCTTCTCCCCTTCTTCTTTCTCCCCTTCCTCCTTCTCCTCGGATGGAGCTGCCTCGACCACGAGGCTCTACTTCTTCTCCTTGTTCTTCTTCTTATTCTTCCCCTGCAGAGGGGATTTGGCTGGACTCGAGGATTCTTTTGATGTGTCCGAGTCTACTAGATCTTGAGCCGCCTTGGAGCGCCTTTCTTGAAGGAGCTCGACCATCTCCTTCTGCTCCTTGACCAGTGCTTTCATCTCGAGAAGCACGTCTTGCTGCTCTCTAATTTGGGATTGAGCAGTTTTCGATTAATGGTCATAGACTAAAGAACAATCTTGAATGACCGGAAGGTGTCCTTGAATTCGGTGGACACCGAGGATAGCTTGTCCATCACTACGGTGGACAAAGCGAAGAAAAGATTTAAGAGTGGAGGCGCCACCAGGTGGAGGAGGTTGAGTCCGAGTGCGAAGCGGAGAAGGGGGCCTCGGTTCTTAGCTATGGACCCGGACACCCGGTTGGGTCTCTTGGTATCCATACCCAAGAAGTTCCTTTTTGTCGACAATAATAGCAGACCTTAGAAACCGCGTTAGGATCCGAGGGAAGAGGAACTTTGAATTGTTTGAAGATTAGGGTGAGAAGAGCCCCGAAAGGAAGTGGGGTTGATTTCTTCGTCCGAGTTTGAGCGAGCACGGTTACCATTTGCTCGACTATAGCAGGAAAGAGGTCTACTTCATAGCCCTCAAGAATGTCCTAAAGAGCTTTGAGATGCTTGGAGTTAGGGTTCTCCTTGCTTGAATGCTCGAGAGAAAAAGTTTTCATCAGCAGGAAACACGGAAGACGAGCTTCTTATTTAAGTTGTCACGGAGAAGTTTTTACATGGCTCAAGAAACTCTTTAGCATACTTCTCGAAGAATTCATCGACAACCTCGTTGAAAGGTATGGGGTTGCTGTTGAGGAAAAGAGAGGATACTTTGAAGAGACGGTGAAGAAGAGAAGTGTTGATGCGAACCGTGACATTTTGAACTCTAGAGGTGAGGATACCCTCGGAGCTAGAGATATTAGAATAAAACTCGAAACGAGTTCGGGTAGATGAACTCACTGAAACAGAGGAAATTGTGAACCCCTTTTGATTTGATATGAGTCAACCACGAAAACTTTGTGGTCGGGAAGAATTTTTCATCCAACGTTAGATGTTGGGTGACAATGATTTTTGAGGGATTGGAAGAGCCTTCCCGGCTTTTAGTTTGAGGTTTCTTGGTTGCGGAACCAAGAAAATCAGGGTGGGAACCTCTTTTCGGCATGTTTGTATGAAAAGAGAGATGAACTTTTGAGAGGGGGAAAGAGAGAGAGATGGCTCGACGAAAGTGAGCGAAAAAAAATGAAAGAGTAGAAAGAGAGAGCCGAGAATGACGAGTGCTTACTTAAGACTTCTTTCACTTATCTTGACAGACGATGAGATCTTCTTCTAATGTAGATAGCTTGCTCGAGTTGAAGTAAGTGAGAGAGAAAGAGTGGGTAGAGAATAAAGTAGTGAAATAAAGGAAAACACATGCTATTTATCGAGAAAGAATCATCCAACGGTTAGAATTCCAAGCAAATGTCTCCCAACGGCTAGTTGTCCGATCGATGCCCGCGAGAGAAAGGAGAGAAAAAGAGAAATTTTAAAAGATATTTCTGAAATTCTCCACTCATCTAGGGATGATTTCAAAAGTTTGATGTCCATTTTTCTCAAAATCTGAGTCGACTCGGTGAAGTTTCGAGTGACTCGAAACAAGCAAGCAAACAATAACTCATAGCTCGAGTATCACTGGTTCAACTGAACTAATGGCTATTAATGACAGAAAGCATAGAACATATAATCATGCAAAGTAATCTCACTCGAAAAACACATAATTATGCATTGATCATGCCAAGCTCATTCCTAATAAAGCAAAATTGATCCTCACTAAGTGGTTTACTAAAGATATCGGCTAATTGAAGTTTGGTAGGAATGAATTCAAGTTCAATATCACCTTCTCGGAATGGTCTCTTAGAAAATGATACCTGACCTTAATGTGTTTTGTCTTTAAGTGCTAAACTGGATTCTTGGTAATGCTGATTGCACTTTGATTATCACACTTGATTGGAATTGATTTGAATAAAAGTCCAAGATCTCTCAAGTGTTGCTTGATCTATAAAATCGAGCACGAGCATGCTCCAACTACAATATACTCAGCTTTAGTAAGTGATAGAGCTATTGAGTTTTGCTTCTTTGAGTGCCAAGATATCCAGGATTGACCTAGAAACTGGCAGGCTCCTGAGGTGCTCTTTCTATCAACTTTGTATCGAGCATAGTCAGCGTCCGAGTATCCGAGTGAGAGTTAGTTATGAGTCTTTAGAGTTCCATAGACCTAGATTCCGAGTCCCTGCAAGATATCCGAATATTCTCTTCACCGTAGTGAGATGTGATTCTTTGCGATTAGCTTGAAATCTTACGAGATAGACATACACTAAGCATTATGTTTGGCCTACTGGAAGTAAGATATAGCAAAGATCCAATCATACCTCGATAGAGTTTCGATCTACTACTTTACCTTTCTCATCCGAGTCCAGTTTTATGCTACTACTCATAGGTGTTGCTGCATGTTTCACATCTTGAAGCTTGTACTTCTTCATCAGCTCCTTGGTATACTTTGATTGATGGACATAAATGCCATCTTTGTCTTACTTGATTTGTAGACCAAGGAAGAAATTGAGTTCTCCCCTCATGCTTATTTGAAATTCCTGTCTCATTAACTCGGAAAAATCTCGACACAGGATTTCATTAGTAGCTCCAAAAATTATGTCATCAACATAGATCCGAGCAATAAGAAAGTCTTTCCCCTTGGTTTTTATAAAAAGAGTCTTGTCAATCTGACCTCTTCTAAAATCATTTTCAACTAAGAAATTGCTCATTCTTTCATACCAAGCTCCGGGAGCTTGTTTAAGACCATAGAGAGCTTTTTGCAATTTGAAAACATGATTTGGAAATTCTGAGTTTTCAAATCTAGGGGTTGCTCAACATAGACTTCCTCTTCAATGAAACCATTGAGAAAAGCACATTTAACATCCATTTGATACAATTTGATATTCATGCTAGAGGCAAATGCCAATAGGATTCTAATAGCTTCAATTCTGCAACAGTGCAAAGGTTTCCCCACAATCAATCCCTTCTTCTTGATTGTAACCTTGAGCCACAAGTCTAGCCTTATTTCTGACTACAAACCCACCTTCATCCAGTTTGTTCTTGAAAACCCATTTGGTTCCTATGACTGGGTGGTCGAAGGTCGTTTGGTCGAGTCAAGACTTGGTTTCTTTCAAATTAATTAAGTTCCTCTTGCATGGCCTTTACCCATTCAGGTTTATTTAGGGCCTCTAGTGCATTTCGGGTTCGAGTTAATGAAATGAATGTAGCGAATGCACATAGATCTTGTAGAGAGGAACGAGTTCTTATCCCACTCGTTGATATCGGACAAGATGTTTTCGAGTGGGTGGCTCGAAACATATTTGAATGCTCTACCTATTCTCTGGTTTACCGGATATGTAGGTTGAATTGGTTGATCTTTAAAATTCCGTTCGATTGAGCTTGTTCATCCGATTGACCTTCAACATTCTAAGTTGTCTCATTCTCGAGACGAGTTCTTCTTAGTCACTTCATTCCGAGTGACTTTGATTTGATTCTTGATGAGGTCATTTTCATCAAGATCATCATCTTTGCTGAGCTTCATGTCCGAGAATGTTGACTCACTTGGTTTTTCCTGTTCAATCTCATCAAAAACAACGTGGATGCTTTCTTCCACTTTGTTAGTTCTTTTATTAAAAATGTGGTAAGCTTTACTATGAGATGAATAATTGAGAAAAATACCTTCATCTAACCCAAGCATCAAACTTGGTTAGGTGATCCTTACCATTGTTGTGAACAAAACACTTACATCTAAAGGGTTTGAAGTATGAAATGTTGCGTTTCTTCCCTTTGTAGAGCTCGTATGGAGTTTTCTTTAGGATGGGTATGATGAGATATCTCGTTTAATGTGTAGTTTGCTATGTTGATCGCCTCAGCGCAGAAATAGTAAGGTAGATCATGTTCAATCATCATTGTCCTTCCTATTTCTTCAAGAGTCTGGTTCTTTCTCTCCACTACTCCATTTTGTTGAGGAGTTCTTGGTGCTGAGAAGTTGTGGGAGATGCCATTCTTATCATAAAACTTTGCAAATTCGAGTAGTCGAACTCCCTTCCGTGGTTAGTTCGAATTCTCTGGATTTGAGTTTGAGACTCAACTTGGATTTTCCTGCAAAGCTTGTTGAACTCTTTAAATGCTTCATTTTTGTGCTTAAGAAAACAAACCCGGGTAAATCGTGAGTAGTCATCAATAATCACAAGTACATATGATTTACCTCCGAGACTCTTGACAGGATTTCACCACATAAGTCCATATACAACATTTCAAGCACGTTGGATGTGGAAACAGTTTTGAGAGATTTGAAAGATGATTTAACCTGTTTCCCTTTTGTGCATGCTTCACAAAATTTATCTTTTTAAATGCACAGTTAGGCAATCCTCTGACTAAACCATGAGAAGCAAGCTTCTTAATAGTATGCATGCTAATATGACCTAGTCTATGATGCCATGTCCATAAATCATCATGTAGAGATGCTTTTAAGCAAGATAAATTCTAACTTGGGTCGAAAGAGGAATAATGTAGGTGTTACCTAATCTCTTACCCGAGAGCTTGGTCTCCTTGGTAGTATCATCGGAAATATAGCGGTTGGTCCGAGTGAATCTTACCTCTTGACCTTTGTCATACAATTGAGAGATGTTGAGTAGATTGTACTTCAATCCTTTAACAAGGTAGTCCGGACTGACCAGATTGTCTCATTTTCCAATCTTGCCTATCCCAATTATCTTGCCCTTGCTGTCATCTCCAAATGTTACTTTGCCTCCCTTATAATCTTCTAACTCATAAAAGATTCCTGGATCTCTTGACATGTGACATGAGCATCCACTTGTCCAAGTACCAGTGTCCTTTTGTTCTTTCTCGAGCCGCCTGCAAGCCATAAACAAACTAACCTTTCTCACTTCCTCTAACGAACCCAGTAACTCCCTTTACTATGATCCTTTTCGAGGAAGAAGACTCTTGGGAACCCAAACTTGAATAACTTTAGGTTTGGTCCGATTCCGAGCCTATCTTTTAGAAACCGAGTCTATGTCTCTTTCTTTTGAAACTCTTTTCTTTTATAAACGAGGAGGAGAAGGTTTTATCCTGTAAGCTAGTCCGGGCTCAGTCCTCCTTTCATTCTTATAAATGGGACCGTGCTCAGCCTTCCCGAACTTCACAGCTTCGGAATCCTTTTAAAAAGCTCCGAGTAGGAATTAGATTCCGCCTCTTTGTTAAACCAAGTCCTTCTTTTCTAAAGGAGACACATTAAGATCCTAAGAGCATGTTACGGTTTTTCTAACCTTGAGTAAATTTTAAAACAAGCTCTTGAGACTCATTGAGCTCTTGCTTCAGATCCTCTTTTTCTCTTCTAAGTGACTCGGACTCGGTCTCATTGGATTAAGCACTAGTCTTGAGTTCTCTTAGAGTAAGTCTCAATTTTTCTAATTTATTTTTCAAAGAGATTCTCTCGAAGTAACGGACTCGAGTTGTTCTTTAAACCGAAAGGAATCATAATTGGACTTTTCTTCCAAAGTATAAATATATTTGGCTAAATCAACTTTGGAAAACTTTAGGAAGTATTCAATTAACTCCCGAGGATTTGTTTCCTCATTGTCCGAGTGAGCTGAGTATGACTCCGAGTCCGAGAGTGCCATCAAACACTTTGAATCATTTGAGTCCTCATCGTCTTCGATAAGTCTTCATCACTCCAAGTGGCCATCATAGTCTTTTTCTTCTTTCCGACCCTCTTTCTCCTGGGACAGTCTTTGACTATATGTTTCTTGCTGCCACATTCAAAATAGCTGGAGTTCTTAGTTAAAGATAACTTTGAAGGGGAAGAATGTTTACCTTTTCTATCCTTCTTGTCTTTCTTATAGAACTCTTCTCTTGGCTTCTTATCCCATCTCTTGTGCTTCATCATTCTTTTGAAGCCTTTGGCGATAAGTGCCATGGAATCCTCTTCGAGTCGGAGGAACTCGGATTAGCTTCTCTGTTTTCACGAGGCCTTCGATGCGATGTTCTTTTTAGTGCCGACCTCTGCATCCTCCTCTTTCGGGTGGATCTCATGGGTGTGTAGCTTCCCAATGAGTTCGTCCGGCTTCAATGGGGATAGGTTCTGAGCCTCCTTGATGGTTGTCACCTTGGGACCCCATCTTCTCTTGGGTAGACTTCGAGTATCTTTTTGCACATTTCCTCGTGGGAAATCTTTTTACCGGAGATTTGAGATTGTTAGTAATCTCGGTGAAGTGGATGAACATCCGAGTGATGTTCTCTTCTGGCTCCATCTTGAATAGCTCGTACTTGTGAAGATATTGGCTTATCTTCGCTTGTTTGACTTGGCTTGTGCCTTCATAAGTGTTGACAAACGTGTCCCACACTTCTTTGGCCGTGTCACGAGCTAACACTCGCTTGTATTCTTCTAAGCCGATGGTGCACATCAAAATGTTCATCGCCTTGAAGTTCTTTCCGAAGTACTCGCTTCCTCAGTAGTGTACTCGGCCTTTACTTTAGGCACGAGTCTTGTTTCTTCCATCTTCATTGGAATGTAGTTGCCTTCTTATATGATGATCCATACATCTTCATCATGATCAAGTAGAAACCATTCCATGAGTTTCTTCCAAGTGCACAAAATTTGATCCTTTGAACTTTGGTGGTCCGTTGGAAAATCTTCCTTAATGGAACTCTCCATTGTTCCGAGCCGTTTGATCTTTAGACCTTTGGATGGTTAAATCCTTTCGAATGGCTAGGCTCGATACCAATTGAAGGTTTGCTCTTGGAGAGACTAAGTCACCCTAGACGGGGGTGAATAGGGTGATGAGGAAATTTGAACAAAGACCGAGGGATTAAAATTCTAACACCGACTTTGAAACAGATCTAAGTCTAGATTGGACTCAAAAAGTGTTCACTCAAAAATATCCGTTGATTTGTGAACATTGGGCAACGGCTCTTGACTCCTTTGGATGTCCCAATCCACTGGTGGTGCCTAAAAATAGGTTGGAAACCACCGTTGAGCTAGGAGTTGCAGATTTCTAGTTTTGAAAACAGACAACCCTCACACGAGTGTCTTGTCCTTGGTCGAAGTAGAAAAGCCTTGTCTGCTGGTGATTGATAGCTTGAAGTCGGTTACTTTTGTATTTCAACAAGTAGGATAACCTCGTTTAGATAACCTACAAAAGTAAATCAATTTGGTTCTCAAAGTATAAAATACTTTGGTCCAAGATTGGACACATATTATTTAATTAAGATAATTAAGTGCCTAATTATCCGAGTCCCGAAAGAGTGGAATTTTTGAGCCTAATATCCATTATACTCAAATATCGGAGTAATGAAACTTGATCTAGACAAGCGCAGTTCAAACACAACATGCTGACTTAGAAAGATGAATTAACACTATAATTCAATCAAACTTAGAATACATAGTTAGACTCGAGTTTATGCAAATATTTGAACATGCGATAAGTTCGAGTGTTATCCGAGTGACTCGGAACTATGTGTGAAAGGATAAGCAAAAGTAAGCTTTACGAGTCGATCAGAATCAAGTGAAAGCATATGCAATAGTTTACGTAACACTCGAAAAGATTCTATATTACTCGTAAAAGTTTCGAAAGCACTTAGAATGACTTGTAATCGAAACTTACAAGAGATGAAGTCTCGTACTGATTCCTTGATGGTACTCGGAATGATACGCCTGCAAAGTCCGAGTCTTCAATCGCTTTCGTAATATGCCATGGTTGATTTAATTTATGCACTTTTCATGTTGTATGCTTGGTCGTGTTAATACATTTCTTTAACTCACAATTCGAATTAGTAAAGGTTGTTTCTTGACGGATGGAATGCAACAGACTTATCCCTACATTTTATACCTTCACCCCTAAACACTTGATTCTCGGTTCTAGACCGATGGAGTCATTTTTTGTAAACCTCTTTCAAACTTAGTCTTTCCATACTAAGATTGGAAGAGTATTCTTTTATTTTAGTTTTTATTCCTAAACCGACTAGCGACTCCCTTTTTCCTATTTTATTTCTCCTAATCGCATCTCGATATTTCTAATTTAAAAGATGGAAAATTTTCATTTATTTTCCGACAGCCGAGGCTATAGGACCAAGACCGATTTATTCAATCTTGGCCTATGGCGGTACTGCACCAATCAGCCGCGGCTCTCATCGGCGCCGACTAGTGGTCGAGCTTGGCTCTTGGTCTAAACCGGTGTTATTTACTTTTTTGGCCCAAAACCTTGCGACGTAAAGTAGATCTTAATTTTTTTGTTTTGTAAATTATGAAACAATATCCCGAGACCTTATAAAATAAATCTAAAATAAAATGATTAATAAAAATCATCAATCATCACTTTACTTAAACTATTCCAAATTAAATTACAAAAATTGGAAATCTCAATAAGAGACACACCCTTAGTTTCTAAATCCACTTTCAAAAAGAATCTTTAAAAAGCAAAGAGACCCGACATTCGTGTGGAAGCTCGGTCCCAATTTGGTTCCCTCTACATGTGGATGGGTCGTGGTTCCTACAATACCCGTTCCGAGAACTTATTCGATTCATCCTTGGTCATGAAGTTGTAAACCTCCCGTGGTCCGCCTTCTAAGTTGGTCTCCTTTGTTTTGTAGATATATATAATGCGTAGTTTACATTTAAACCCTCTCTATCACTCTGCAACTATTTAAAGGGTCTTCGATTTCACCAAGGGTGGTCTTTTTCATTTACTAATAAATAAAATGGTTTTTGAAACACAAGAACAACATGAATTAGTATTAATATACATGTATGCTATAGGCTATGAACACTAATCAAAGAGGCATTACACTAATAAACCGATATGAAGATATCGGTTCAAACGTTTTCTTTCACCTAGTCCAAGTACTACATCCAAACAATTCAAGGTTATTGACACATGGGTGCAGGTCGTCGCTCCAACAAAGCTACTGAAATGAGCTTCTTAATGGGGTTATCGTGCTGATCGAATCGAACCTTAGCATCAATGGATTTTCTTAGTCGTGTGCCAACTTCTCCTTGTTCATTGTTGTCCGAACTCTCGTCTTCTTGACGAGTACTAGATAAATTCTTATGGTGAGTACCCTGTTGCTCTATTGTAACTTGTAAGAAGGATTTCCAAATCATTAAATTAATTTCATCGTTGCTCTCCCATAAATTGTTCATCGTTAGCCCTAAACACCTAATTCATAATTCTTTCCTTCATCGTGTCTCATCATTTCCCAAGCTTATTTCTCAAAATCTCAAATATTTTAAGATTTCAAAGCAAAAAAATCAAAAGGTGAGAGAAGTTTCGTCATTGCTCAAGCTAAACCCTAAACTCTAAATCATAATTCTTTCCTTCACCATTTCTCATCATTTCCCAAACCTATTTCTCAAAATCTCAAACATTTTAAAAATTTAATGTAGAAAAACAAAATGAGAAAGAAGTTTCATCGTTGCTCAAATTAAACCCTAAACCATAAACCATAATTTTTTCCTTCATCTGTTTCTCCTCATTTTCCAAACTCATTTCTTAAAATCTCAAACATTTCAAGAATTCAAAGAGAAAAAAAAAAAAAAAAAAAGAGAGGCAATTTTGATACTTAGAAGAAACGGTAGAGAGAGAGTGAGAGGAAACTAAAGACGACAAGTGGAAGGGGAGCACGACAAGCATGCTAAGAACGACGGCGACGACGGTAGAAGCGACCTCATTGGCAGCGCTAGTTGAGAGAGTTGATAGCATTTGTGAGAGGAGAGCAGAGAACAAGCTTAATAGATGTTGCTCAAATAGTGGGCAAAGAGCAACACGAGAGACTTTTAGATCATTTGGAGCGGACCTATTACAATGGCTCCTAGAGAAAATCACTATAATAGGTTCCCTTTTACTACGGTTTTACAAAATAACCCTACCGATAGGTGGCCTTCACAAATTTGGAATTTTTTGAAAAAGCCTTCCTGCAGAACCATGCACCTCATGCACGGGTTTACATGTAAAATTGCTAAAGTGTCTATCCGATATTCACGATAATGTGACCTATTACCATTGTTCTTATGAGAACCGTAGTAATAAGTTACCTATTACAATGGTTCTTCATACGAAAAAAAAAAGAATTCAAAGTTCAATCGGAGATGTTAATCAACCTAGAGGGGATGAATAGGGTATTGAAGGATTTTTGTAAAAAATTTGAAGTTTAAAAGAACCGACTATTCGGAAAGATAAACTAAGTTAGGAATGACTCGGAAAGGAGATGAAAAGAAGACATCTAATTTTAAAAGGGAAACCCTCCGAGGGAAGAAAACCTTGGATAATAGTACACCATGTCAAAATTCACTATTTGAATCCTCAAATACAAAGAATGTGACTACCCATATTGGTTTTCTTAGACAAATCTCTTACAAATTTTTCCAAGTCTACAAATTTCCTTATCTAGCCTAGTACTTCCAAGTTGAACTTTCCTTATCAACTTGGGACAACTAAGGCCCCGTTTGGTTGGGCAAAGCTGGAATGGAACTTGATTCCTCTAGTTTCAAGTTCCTTTTCGGTTGTTTGGTTGGTTATTTTAAAGGTGGAACTTGAAATTTACAGGTTTTAAGTTCCCCTCAAAACAAAGGAATTTGAATCCCTCCAAACAGGAGGGGAATCAATTCTCAATCCCTCGGGGATCGGTTTATAATTATTAAAAAAAGAAAAATTAGCCTATTTGCTAAATTATTATTATTATTATTATTATTATTATTATTATTATTATTATTATTATTATTATTATTATTATTATTATTATTATTATTATTATTGTTATTGTTGTTGTTGTTGTTGTTGTTATTATTATTATTATTATTATTTTGGTTATTGTTATTATTTTTGTTATTAGATTGGGGTCTTTTTTTGTTATTATTCATTTATTTATTTATTATATATAATTTTTTTCATATTGTTTGATAGAACATTACAGTTTGAAAATAGGTTTACTAAAAATTATAAATAAAATTTGTTAATTATTGAAAAAATTACAAGATAGTTAATTAAAAAATAAAATAAATATAAGACTCAATATAAGCAAATATGCTAACAAGCTTCAACTTTTATTGAATCAAATGATAATAATAATAATAATAATAATAATAATAATAATAATAATAATAATAATATTTAAATAATAATAATATTTAATAATAATAATAATAATTTACAATCATATAAAATAATTTAAAAAATAAAACAATTTTAATTTTATCCCATGATTAACAACCAAATAACAAGAACTGGAACTTGATTCCATTCCTATTCTTTACCAAACACTTGAAGAGAATATTCAAGTTCCATAATTAACCCCTCAGGTATCATTCCTTGATTTCATTCCATTCCAATTTTGCATACCAAACAGAGCCTAAGTTGAAGTTACAATATCACCTCGGTCAAGAGAAGATTAGAAAAGTGTTTGAAGAATAGAAAATGATTATAAGCTTTTACTCACTAAGTGTTACAACTCGGAAAGAGTAAGATTGCAAAGTAGGAGTTGTAAGTAAGATGTATATAAACAATTATGCTATTTTTTGTCGGTTAGAATCTTGGACCAAGGCTTCTATATATACTCTAGTTTGAAATAAATTCTTGGAGTCTTCAGCTTGGAAGAAGTAGGTCGACTACTTGTTACAACGAGATAGTCCGAGAATTCAATATCTTGACTATCTTTGAATTAATCATTGAGCCTAGGATCTAGCTTCCAAAGTTGTTATACCAAATCAAGAAAACTAAAAATTTAGGTAGAAGAACTCATTAGACTCAAAAATAATAAATTACCTAAAAAGACAACAAACAAGCCTCTTGGCTTAGTCCGAGTTGTTCGGGTTTTTCAAGTTTTCGGTCCGCAAATCTTCAATAGTGTTAAGCCTTTTTTTGCCTTTATTTTGTGATAAATCATGTTTAGAAAACTTGAAAAAATAAATTATAGAATGGTTTATAAAGTATAAAAATACATTGGTCCATACTTAGATTAGGATTAGTCTAAATAAAGCGTTTAAAGACCAATTGTCCTTAATCTATCAATCTGAAAATTTTTAAGTCTAATATTCAATATGTTTAAGTTCTAGATATGTCCAAACTCATAAATAATAAGTTCATCCTTAATGGGTACATGATTTTTTAGACATTTTAAAGTTTTTTCATGTTAAATAAGTACAGGGTAATGAATCAAGATAAAGTAGAATTAAAACAACTAATTCTAGTTCATTTCATGAAGATTGCCATTTCAAAGTGATGTGATAAATATGAAAATTCTTTGGTAAATTTAATGTCCGAGTCGTACTAAGTAGGCCAGTTTCGAGAACCGAGTAGCTCGGTCGAGGCTTAGTTAATATAACATGGTCGGTTTCTACTTCTAAATTAGAACCGAGTCAAAGACTTTTCTACGTATTTTTTAAGATGTAAGTCTTAGGTCGAGTCATGTAAAATTAATGATTGTTATATCAAATGACTTTGTCTTTTGAGTTTCTTATAAGATCCATCTTTGTGTACTCCTAAATTCGGATAAATGTCTTGAATTTAAAATAAGTAAGGGGTCAACTAATCCTACCTAAGTCTTCAAACTCCCCTTTTCTTATGAAATACATTCAATCTAAATAAATGACTTAAAGAAATTCATTAAACGTCAAGAATTATAGAAATTTTCTAACTAACATAACAAAATCCAAATTTCTAGGAGTATTAGAGCAAAACTGAAAATTATATTCTAAGTTTCAGATTTCGTAAGATATAAATGTGAAGTCTTAGTATCATAAATATTCAAAGTCTAAGTAAAAGAGTTAGATAAGATAATAAATTCTAAATATCAAAGCAATGTCAATAATTCTCAGTATAGGATCAACATCAACAAAAATAATCAAACATGAATAGTTAAAATATTTTAATTCATTAAAAAATATATATATACATCGAAAAAAATAAAGTAAATAAAAAAATTACTCCTCTTAAACATGTGAACTCCCTTAAGTTGACTAAAACCCATGATTCTTCTCCCCTAATGCATTTTAACAAAAAAACAAGTAGAGAAAGAAAACGTTGGACGAAGAAAAAGGAAAAAACATATTTAGGAGGTGGTTGAGAAAAAAGACTCTTTTTGAAAGTTGAGTTTGGCTCCTTTGACATCGAACTATTTAATGTTTCTCTTCTTCTTAATCTTCATTCTATGCAGCTGAGTCCTCAACTTGTCTTACTTTAGCATGCTTTGAAGGCTCTAGTTGAACTTAATTCCACTTTTCCTCTCGAGTTTTAGAGGTGCCAACTTTTTAGAAGATTCATTGCAGGAATCTTATAATAATAATAATAATAATATATAATAATAATAATAATAATAATAATAATAATCATTATTATTATTATTATTATTATTATTATTATTATTATTATTATTATTATTATTTCTGCTGCTTCAAGATTGCTTGAGGGTGATCTAAGCATTGTAGAACATTTCGTCGGCTCCTTAGTAAGAGCCTTGGCATCGAAAGCTCTTTTTGTAGAGTTGTTTGCATTTGAGAAAAAGAGCGATGAAGCTTTTGAATGAATCCAAGTCATCCTTCAATTCCTTGGCAAGCAAGAAGAAGTAAGAAGCCAGTTTTTCAAAATTCTAAGGAGGGGTACTGGGCTTAGAAGGACCAGGAATCGGAAGAAGTGCTTGAAAGGGGTGGCTCGAGCAATCTCAAATAAGTGAGTCTACACCCTAGGTGAAGTTTCCTAGTATCCAAGACTGATTAGTTTATCCTTCCCAATTATACAACATGAGTAGGAAATTGATCCGAGAGTCTGTAGAAACCACGGCCTTGGGACCCCGGGATGGAGCTTCTCTATGAATTGGTGGGTTTCTTTCATTTTTGAAGATTCTTTATGAAGATGATTTTTGAAAGTCTATTTAGAATGTCGGTGTGTGTCTATTATTGAGATTGTTTATACTTAGAATCGAATTTGAAAGGGTGATTAGCGATTTTTATTAATTATTTATTTTAAAAATTAATTTTAGAATTCTTGGGATATTATCTCATAATTTTAGAAAATAAAAAAAATACAATCTATATTCTACCGAAAGGCTTTACGGCCAAAACATTGAATAACACTAGCTTGGACCAAAGGCAAGCCCGACCACTAAGCGCCGCCGGCGAGAGCTAGCGCCGACCGGTGTCCGGCGCCGACCATAAGCCGAGACCGCAAAAATCGGTCTTGAGCCTATAGCCTCGGCTATCGGAAAATAAATTAAATTTTTTCATTTTTAAATCGAAATACCAAGATGCTATTTAAGAGAAGTAAAATAGGAAAAAGGAAGCCGCGAGTCGGTTTTAGAAATAAAAACTAAGAAAAAAAAATAATCTTGTAATCTTAGTATGGGAAAACTAAGCTTGAAAGAAGTTTAAAACTTACTCCATCGAGTATAGAACCGAGAATCGGATTTGGGGGCGATGGTACGAAACGTAGGGATAAGCCCTTCCATTTAGCCCATCAACAAATGAGCTATACTAATTCGAATTGTGAGTCAAAAAATGTGTTAAAAGACTCAAGTATACAATCATATTAGATGCGAAATAAAATCAACCAAAGTAGATAAGAAAGCAATAAAAAATCGATAAAAGAAAGCGAAAGGAAAAGCGAAACAAAGTGAAAAAGAAAAAAAGGATTACATCTCCAATCCACAATATTGAAAATAATAAATAGCATAAATAAATAAACCGTAAGAAAGCTTGAAAGCGGATATGGCGCCCTCACGTTGTCTCACCTACGATCCGGGTCTTGAACCCGATCGGAAAGCATGATGGCGGTGAATTAAAAGGGATTTTTGTGAATTGAAAAGGGATTTTTGTGACATTTTGTGAGGGTAGATGGATATTGATGAATGATGAAGGACTTGGGATCGAGTGTTGGAAGTATAATGAAGATAGGGTGAAAAGAAACCAAGAGATCAAAATATAGGCAGACGAATCTAATAGCTCTTAATTAGGTTTCAACGAGCATTTGGCATAGGAAATGGCCATATGCAAATGAGAGCCTAAGCTCTCTATTTATAGGAGAAGATTAGGTCACAAAATGACCTAGGGTTGAGCAATAAACCGGCTAGCAAAATCACAAAAAACAATACCAAAATTAGGATGGAACTAGATCTCGGGAATCCCTCCATGGTGCGCGACGCTAGACTCGAGACGACATCGTTTAGAAATCTTGGTTTTTGTGCTTGGCTGAACACTGAAGCAAAATGCAACGCTTTGGTAGAGTTGACCTTGAAGAATGGCGCCAGCCTTGTACGGCCTCGTTTGGTGAAGTTTGACTTCCGTGTCCCACTTGGTCGTTAAGTGAAAGAGTGAAACGATGCGTTTTTCCCAAAATAAATGTTACCAGCGTTGGCCTTAGCAGCTCTTCTTATTGTTCAATCAAAAATACCCGGAAGCAGATCTAGAAGAAATAAATCGAAAGGGAGTCGCTAGTCGGTTTTAGGAAAGAAAATCTAACAAGAACAAAAATAAAATTTACTCTTCCAATCTTAGTACGTGAAAAAATAAGACTAAAAAGATTAAAAAAATGACTCCATCGGTCTTAGAACAAAGAATCGGATTTGAGGGCGAGGGTACAAAATGTAAGGATAAACCCTTCCGTTCCGCCCGTCCGAAGACGGCCATTACTAGTTTGAGTAGTGAATTTGAACAACGTATTACACATAGGCAAACAACATGTGATACGAAAGTTAAAGCAACCACAACATAATAATGAAAGCAATAAAGCAAAAACGAAAAGCGACAAATGAAAGTAATAAATAAAGAAAAAGAAAAGCGAAAAACTAAAAGATTACATCGAACAGGGAGGAATTAAAAGCAATACAATTTTATCCACAATACCGAAAACAATAAATAAAATAGATAAGTAAACCATTGCGAAGATCGAATCAATGCCCTCGGGTTGTCCCATCTCGCTGATCTAAATCTCAAATCTGGATCTAGTGATGCGACGGTGGTGAGTTAAAGGGGCTTTTGTGAGTTTTGAGTGTATTTGGCTCATGGAGTTTTCGGGTTCGGATGTTGTTAGAATGGGGTGTAGAATAGGAATAAGCTAAAAAGAGACTAAGAGATCGGAATACAAAGAGGAGTATTTAGTAGCTCTTAATCAAGTTTCGAAGTGCAATGCTTAGGGATGAGCCATTGCTAAAATGAGAGCCCTAACTCTCTATTTAAAGGGGTGTAGAGTAGGTCTCCTATGACCTAGGGTTTATGCTCGACCGATCATGCAAAACAAGGTGCAAAACCGGGTTAGGAAAATGAGGAGATTGAACCGGATAAAAACAGGATAAAAACGGATAAAACCGAGGTAGGGGTGCCGGCTATGTAGTGTCATTCAATGGTTTCGTGCCCTTTTTGTGCTGCAACAGGAATCCCAGTCAAAACATAGCGTTTTGAGTGAAATACACTTGGTAGGGGCGTCGGCCATACGGTGCCGTTTTGACGATTTGAACTTCATGTCTTGGGCGGACTGTTTTGAAGCAAAACGCAGCACTTTGATGCTTCGATCATGAAAGGCAGAATCTAACCTCATCTTGGTGTCGTCATCTCCTTATCTAATTAGACAAAAATAAAATGAGGTATTTTAAACTTAGAAATTCTCGTATACGAGCACCAAACTTCCACTAACTCCGGAGGTTTGACCGGGCTTGGACCATCCGGAAGAAAAGGGATTTTTGGACCGACCCAAGGCAAGAGGCTATTTATTTGGTGTTGAGGGTTCTTCTTAGTTTATCGGCTTCCGTCGCACCAATCGGACACCGACCGTGATCTAAATCCGGAAATAGGATCGGGAATCTCATCATCGGGCTAACAAATAAATAAAAGAGAAAAGGCATGAAACTTTTTAGGTGTCTATAATTAGCCCCCACTTTAACCAAGTTTGAAAAACGATGGTCAAATAGACACTAAAGGGGTACTTACTGTTGCTTGGCATTGCTTCGAATCCGATTGAATAGATGCATCTAAAATTAGGTATCTTTTGACTTCAACTCGATGGGGGCCTGGACTTTGACAAGCGAGTCTAAAGTCCGGGTTGCTTGATTTATGAACTTGGTTGCTAACCCGAAGCTCATATTGGTGTGCCTAAACTTGACTATGTGCTTCGTTTGAGGCTTGGTAGGGAGGTTGAACTTGACTTGGGTAGTAAAGTCTAAAGTCCGAGTAGGGTGCTCGAACTTGACCGCTTCTTGGATCTAATGTTCGGCTCGGTATCCCGAGCTTGGCTCGATCAAAGTCCTGAAGCTCGGTTGAAGGGCCTAAACTTGACCATTGTTGGTCCGAAGCTTGGCTAAAACTTTCTGCAGTAAAAGTTTTGTTAGCTAGTAATCAAATGTAAATAGTTTCAAGTGTTACTCGAAGATGATTTATAACCGGATCACGTTCCAAATGTGCTTCCTTGACTTGGCCATGGAGTGGTCCTCAAGTCTTGGCGTTATGTGTAAACCTTAATAGCTGTTGGGCCCGAAGTTTAATTGAGGGACATCGGAACCTTTACCACGGTTAGGTCCGGAGCTCGACAGGGTTTGTCCGAACCTTGATCGTTGTTGGGCCCGAGACTCGACTAGAGTGTGTCCGAACCTTGACCATTGTTTGGGCACTGAAGCTTGACTAGGATGTATCCGAACCTTGACCTCTACTAGGCCCGAAGCTCGACAGGGGTTCTCCGCCCGTTACTGGTCCTAAAGCTCGAGTAGGATGTGTCCGAACCTTGACCACTCTTAGCTCCGAGACTCGACCGGAGTATGTCTAAACCTTGACCACTATTGGGCCCGAAGCTCGACGTCTACCCACTTTCATCGGAATAGGGATTGATACTTGACTTACTTGAGAATTTGAAGTTTTAATGAGGTTATGTGGCCCATTCTAATTTTGAGCTTTTAGTTTGTGTGCTAATAGCTCCCTTGCTTGTATTCCCGGAGTTGTATGACCCTTTCGATCATGAGCACCCACATTCTTCTTGGTTGCTTATGTCTAGCACTTCTTGAATGTTGGAGAGTCGGTAAGCTTCGACATTCTTAGTTGAATTTCTTTGAAGGTGGTGATGCCGGTGACCTTCCTGGCGCTAATTTGATGCTTGATGCTCGATTGTTTAAATAATTCCTTGTAAGTTGCTTTATTATTAATTTTTGTAATTTTTAGAGTTTGACTCATTCAAAGGAGATGAATGCAAGACTATATTCTAAAAACAAATGCATTCTTTAGGGGTAGCGTCCCTTTAGGAATTGAAGTGATTCCTTGAGCCATATAGTAGTTGTTGAACATTGATGACTCCCATAACATCTTCTCTATCCGATCTATTTATGGATTAGGTCGAGGCCTAGGCTTAGGTTCGGAGCGGGATCCTCTAGCTTTTGATTTATTTTCCAGTTCTTTGAGTATGAGACCGAGGGTTTCTGCTATTGACTCAATCTTCTTACCCCGAGCATCAATCTTAGCTATTTGAGATGTATTCAGTAGCTCTTAATTAAGTTTCAGTAGCAAAATCACAAAAATCGGACCAAAAATAGGTTAGAACCAGATCCCGAGAATCACTTTGTGGTGCGCGGCGTCGGCCTCGGGACCATGCAAAGACATCTATGAACTCTATAAGGAGCGAGGTAAATTGCTTATACTCTTCCGGATCCAGTGTTTTCAAAATTTTAACTTCTTGGGGTTGATCAACCGATCCAAAATTAATCGTTATTGTTTCTTATATTATTGGTGAGCGATTTTCATGATCTTCTATAGCTTTTATTAATTCTTTAGGGGTTTCTCATTCATCATTAGAGGCAAAACAATTGAAAACGAGGAGGAGACAAAGAGTAAGCGAAAGATTCATCTTATTGAATGAGGAAATGACTACATTAGACTTAGAAACAGAAGATGTGAAATTAGAAACAACGAAATTAGAAAATGAACTAAAAGCAACAGAACGGAAATAAAAGCCCTAGTGCTAGACTCAGAAAGGGGATGCGCTCCTAAGCTAACAGCGAATTCGTGGCCCTCCTTAGCATCGATCCAAGTGATATGCTTGGACCCTTCGCGTCAACGTCGAAGATGAATGTGGATGGATCGAACTGCGGGTGTGACACGGCTCGGGGACAGATCGAGATCGAATTCCCCGTTAGATTATTCTCCTGTCTCGAATAGTAGACCGGAGATGTTATTCCTAGCCAAGGTGGTCCAGTCTCGTGTGGATCTGTTCCTCTACAAGGAGGTAGGGTGCCTCCTTTTCCAATATACAATAGTCATTAAAAATTTCTAAGATAGATACCAGAATACCCTTCTCTTTGAGGTAGTAAGGGAAATCATCCCCTTCTTTTAAGAATTGCCCATTTAGAGTTTGAGGAAAAAGCTTGATGGAACGGATCTGTATGAGGTGTAGTCCTCCTAGTCCGAACTTCCTATTTAGCTTAGACTATTTCCTTAGCGGTAGGTTGATAGCCTAGCCCGAATTTATAGTTTTTAATGGGTTCAAGGGGTGGAAAGGTCGGGTGGTATGTCCTTCTAGCTGCAACTAAGCCTCGGAAAATACCCTTTCTTCCTAAGCATCAAGTGGACGGTAAGGTTGTCATAAGGATTGAAGTTAAGAGGTGCTTCATCCGTATCTTAGGCGGCGATAGTCTTAAATCCGTAAACTTCTTCGTCATCGGCATCGTGCTCAATTTCGACGATCGATTCCTTAGAAGTGATAGTTGTATAGAGATTGTCCCCATTGATGGTTACAACCTGACCTTTAATGATCGTCTTAACTTTCTCGGTGCAGGTGTAGAGGGCACTACTTAATGGCCATGTAACTAACGGCATCCTAAGAGAAGATTGAATGTAGTTGGGAAGTCTAGGACTTGGAAGTTAATGTTCTTCACCACGAGCCCTACATTGATTGGTTAACGTTCCTAAGACTTGTTCTTTTAGAATTATCATAGGCTCGGAGATGAACAGTCTATTTAGAGAGTTGTTGCTCTCTAATTCCTAACCTTTTGGCGGTCCTCCAAGAACAAACATTCGGAGCTGATCTATTATCTACCACGGTTAAGGGAATGAACTTGTTGATGTAAGTTACGATTAAATAAAGGGCATTGTTGTGTGCAATACCTTCTTTAGGGAGATCCTTTTGATCGAAACTAATGGTTCCGTCCCCACTATTGACCAATCCTACTACTTACTCCGGCATGGTTTCAGGAGAGACCTCGATCTTGCTAAGAGCGTAAATTAAGGCACGCCTTTGTTTTTGGGAAGCAAATATAAGTTACCGGATTGAAATGTCGAGTTTTAACTTTTGAAGCTATATTAGGATTGGGTCTTCTTCTTTAACAACTTAAGGTTCTTTTAGGGCTTCATGGGTCCATTGTGGACCCACGGGTGCATTATGTCATTCGATCTAGTAAGGAATTAGATTTCTGGACCTTTAAGTTCTCCCAAAAAGTCTTCTTCTAAGGATGGTGTACCCCGAAGTCATCGTCGTTGTCGTCACTATTGTCTCTAGTTTCATAGATGTCTTCCTCATCACTTACCCACAGCCAATGAACTTCGGATCTAGAGGAGGCAAACTAAGAAATGGTTGGGACTCATCGATATCTTGAATGAAGATAGATGGGTCCCACTAACCTGGAATCGGTGCGAGAAAATAACTAAGGTATCACTCGAAGGGATTCTTATTGTTACTTTGTTTTTGAGCGGCCTTATGAAGAGAGAGTTGGCCATTACTGGAACATACTCTCCAGCTTGCTCTTAAATGTCCCTTTAACCAGCAAGCGATCAAGGGCTTGACCATATGTAGAGATGGGGAAAGATGACTCGACATGATTACGAACACAAACCCGACATGAATTTAAGTGGGTTTGGGTGGAGATTTTCAACCCGTTTACATAAATGGGTTGACATGTTCAACCTATTTAATTAATTGGGTTAGGTTTAGGTTGACATTCTCAACTCGACAAGTAACACGTTTAACTTGTTTATTTTTAAAAATCAAAATAAGAAATATTATGTGATTTTTAAAAAATAAGGGAATTTAAAATTAAAGGGAATATGGGTCATTAAGGGAAATAAAAATGTGAAAACCAAGGGCTTCTTACATATTCATGGTAGAGGTATGTATATTTTTAGATTTATGAAGTGTGCATAATGGCCTTGTGATGATGAACGAAATTTAAGGACTATTTCTTATACTAAATAGAGTATAACTTATGATTTTCAACAAGTTTAATAAATGGGTTAGGTTCGGATCGACACTTTTTCAACCCATTTAAGTTTGACACGAACACGAACCCGACTTGGCCTGACCTATTTGCCAACTCTAAGCATATGTGGTATCAATAGAAGTGTAGTTATTATACTTGTTGAGGGTATTGATATCTGCACCCCTGCTAGTATTGCCTTGATTGGAGGGTTTCTCATCGTTAGGACCGATAATTACCTCTATACCCAGATCACGACTTTTGTCGTTGTGGTAGAAAGTTCTTCTTTTATCAGCATGCCAACATCTATAAGGGTTGAGAAACTCATGATTAGTAGGAATTTGAGATGCTGATTGTAGGTAGGCTAAAGGTTCTTCACGATGATTAGCACTTGGTCCTTCTCGGAAGGTCAATCTACCATGTGGGCAGCCTTTGCCCTCCATCTAGCAGGAAAGTTTGTAAAGCTTTCTTTCTCACCTTACTTGATCAACCCAAGTCTCTAAGTGTAACCGGTAGATCAATGTTAACAGAGTATTGGTGTGGGAACTCCTTCTATAGATCAGTCCAATTAGTAACCTTGCGTGGGGCAACCTCGTTATACCACTTCATTACTTCAAGTATCGAAAGTCCACAGGAAGATGATGTGGTAACTGTCTTCCAAGTATGTTCTTAAGAGTCATTACTCCTAAGAAGTTGTGACCATGACGATGGGGATTCTCGGAACCTCGAAACTTGATATCGGGCATGGTGAACTTAGTGAATCCCTTGTGATCAAAGTAGTGGTTACTGAACATGGATGACTCTCTTAACATTTGTTCTATCTGTTCTATGCATGGATCGAGCTGAGGTTTGGATTCATGCTTGGGACTACCTGGAGGAGATGGACTAGGTGGAGGTGGAGGAACTCTTCCTCTTGATCGTTCTTCTTCCTCGGCTCTATTACTATCCTCAATAGCTTTTAAGATGGCCTTAAGAATTATTCCCTTAGACAATTCTATTACAAGTTTTCCTAGACTTAAAAATTTCCTTATCTAATCTAGTATTTCCTAACCGAGGTAACCTTTACGACTAAGGACAATTGAGCTGAGTTAACCCTTACATCAAAAAATACCAATTGAAAGTAGAAGTTATTAGAAGACTTTCTCTTTACAACTCGGAAAGTAGAAACTTAAGAACTAGAGTTGTAAGCTAGAAGCTTGAGTGAGTGTAGAATAATTTCAGTTCTAGCAAATCTTCAAGTCTTATAGAAAGGCTTCTATTTATACACATGCAGAACAAAATATCCGTTGAGGCTTGTTCCGAACTTGTGAGCTTCATTAGCCATTCTAATGGCTAGTCCGAGTCACATAAAAAAGAGTCGTTGCATGATGAACGCTGTGCTTTTGATCCTTGGCTCGAAATGTAGTCCATTCCATCGGTTATGACTGAAATCTAGGGTGGAAACAACCGTAAGACCCAAAGTTGATGTTTACTTGGATTTGGAAACAAACAACCTATACACGGCATCTAAGCCTTGTCCGGAAAAGGCATTTTTCTTTCTGCTGGTGTTTAGCGACTAGAAACCGGTTGCTTTTGCTTTTCAAAATAAGATTAAAATACTTTAATCTACCTACAAAAGCAAATCAATGTGGTACTCAAAGTATAAAAATACTTTGATCTAAGATTATGTAGAGATAATACTTAATTCAAAATAATTAAGTGCTAAATTATCTTCGACTGAAAGAATGGAATTTTGTGAATCTAATATTCATTAGGTTCAAATTCTATCTTGAATCAATTCTTAAAATGATCAAGCTATTAAGATAGAGTAATCATAATACATAAACTTGATCAAGAAAATAATTTCATTTAATAATCTGACTTAGAAAAGAGAATTAATGTTATAATTCATTTTCCGTTTGAGGATTAAGTCGGTACTCGGAATATAAAATGTTTGTGAAATTATTTACTCATGCCATTGTTCCGAGTTATTTCGAGTAAGTCAAAAACCCAGTTAAGAATGTTATACTCAATAGATGGTTTCGAGTGAGTTAGAAAATAATGAAAACTTATAGATAAGCTTCTTAAAGACATAGAATGATTTGAAATCAAAACTAAAGAGAGATAGAGAGATATACTTGAGTCTTAAATCTTCCCTTTTTGATGAAAGGCATTCTATAAAAAGATAGAAGCTAAGAGTGTAAAGAGTTAAGTTTTCTCAGAGTATTCCAATCATAAATAACTCAAACCATACTCAGCAAATTATCGAGCAATAATGAAGTAGTCTTATCATAAAATTATGAGCAATTATCAAAGCAGTGATAAGATGTACCGGAGTAATAACACGAGTATTCTTATCAAAAAGTTATAAACAAGTATCGAGGCAGTGATAAGAAATATTATAGTAAAGATAAAATATGAAAAATGTAACTCATATATGCTCGAAATAAGAACATTTCATTTATGCTCAGAAAGTTACATTCGGAATTAAAAAAAAACTTTAGGAAAACTCCCCTAATCTAAACATCAATCTATTCCCACTCCCCCTCCCCCATACATTTCGTCAAAAACAAACGAAGGAGGGAGGAAAAACATGAAAGTACAAAAGATGTTTGTTTGTTTCTAAAACTGGAAAACTTCAACTTTGCGTCTAACGATTGTTTCCACCTCGGTTTTCAATCACAAACAGATAAATTGACCATCTTTTGAGCCAAGAACCACCACACAATGATCACATCTCTACGGATCTTTTTCGAGTGACTCGGAGTAGCCATTACAAAGATTATTGAGGCTCATCAGTCCGGAACAAGTCTCAACGATCATTATGCCTTGGTGCTTATAAATAGAAGCCACTCCATAAGACTTGAAGATTACTCGAACACATTGCTTAACACTTACTTAGTGCTTATTTACTCAATCATCAGCTCACAACTCCAATTCTGCAATTCTTAATTTTTGAGTTACAAAGAAAGTCTTGTAATCACTCATATTCTTTCTGCTTTCTTTGTAAGTCCATCTACTTAGCTATAAGGGCTAACTCAGCTCAATTGTCCCCGACTCGTAAGGGTTAACTCAATTAAGAAGTACTAGATCGGATAAGGGAACTTCGAGTATAGGAAAAACTTGTAAAGGAATTATCTAAGGGAGCAATTCTGGTTAGAGCCAGTCTTTTATAATTAAGGATTCAATTAGTGGATTTGACTTGGTGCTTGGATTAGCACTATCCGTGGTTTTCTGCGCTAGGACGATTTCCACGTACATCTTTGTGTATTTCACTTTACGAGTCCAATCTCGACTCATAATTAGATTCTTAGTCTAATTTGTGTATAATTTTTGATATTTTTCAAAAATCTTCAAGCACTATATTCACCCCTCCCCCTCTAGGATGACTTAACCTTTCCAAGAGAAAACCTTAAATTGGTATCGAGTCTAACCTTTTAAGAGGATCTAACAATCCAAAGGTCAAAAGAACAAATGGCTCGGAACAATGGAGTGTTCGATGAAGGAAGATCATCCACCGGACCACCCAAGTTCAACGGGTCAAACTTTGCACACTAGAAGAATATGATGGAACGCTTTCTATTGGATAATGGATGAAGAAATATAGAACATTGAATACTAAGACTCTAAAACTAGGTCATTCTAAGTACTACACAAAGACGCAAGTACAAACCTCATCCCTCTTAAGTTTTGATTACAAGTGATTTTGAGTGTTATAGAAACTCCTGCATAAGTTTTCATTCAATTCCGATTGCCTCGGAAAACACATTCTTCTTTATATTTTCACATTGGTGTTTTTGAGTCACTCGGATATCACTCGGACATCACTCAAATTTATCACATGTTCAAATAATCTCTCTAACACTTCTTATCCGAGTTCGATCTGCATATTTCGAAGCAAAGTGAATTACAGTGTTAATTCATCTTTCTAAGTCGATATGTTTATTTGAGAATTATTTGTCCAGATCAAGTCCGTATACTCTAATGTTTTCACTCTTATAACTTGATCTTTCTTAGGATCGACTACGATGGAATTTTAGTATAATGAATATTAGACTCAAAAAATTCTACTCTTCTAGGCCTAAGATAATTATGCACTTAATTGTCTTAATTAAATTATTATATGTGCCTAATCTTGCCCCAAAGTATTTTATACTTTGAGAACCAAGATTATTTACTTTTATAGGTTATCCAAACGAGGTTATCTCATTTTTGAATTAGAAAAGTAAGCGGCTTCAAGTCGTCAATCACCAGCGAAACAAGGCTTTTCTACTTCGAACAAGGCTCAAACACTCGTGTCGGGGTTGTCTGTTTCTAAAGCTGGAACTAAGCTCAACAGTGGTTTCCACCTTACTTTTCGGACATCACCAGCTGACTGGAGCACCTTTAGGAGCCAAGAGCTGTTGCACAACGTTCACATCCGAATGGATCTTTTCGAGCGACTCGGAAGAACCGTTACAACAGATCAAGAAGGACTTATGTTCAGAAATTAGTCACAACGGCTAATCTGCTTGGTCATCTATAAATAGAAAGCACCTCTCAAGACTTGAAGATTACTGGATCTATTGTTAAAACACATTACTTAAACAAAAGTCATTATTTTCATACTCAATCTTCTATTTACAACTCCCAACTTGTAATTCATACTTTCCGAGTTGTAAAGTCTTATAATCGGTTACATACTTAGTTTCGAGTAAGGTCCCTTGACCGAGCTGTAAGGGTTAATTCAGCTCGGTTGTCCCTAGCTGTAAAGGTCACCTCGGTTAAGAAGTACTAGATCGGATAAGGGAATTTTTGAGTCTAAGAAAAGTCTATAAGGAATTGTTTAAGGGAGCAATTCGGTTGAGTCGATCTGTTGTATTTTGTGGATTCAAAATAGTGGATTTGACTTAGTGCTTGTACTAGTACTTGTCCGTGGTTTTCTACCCCGGGAGGGTTTCCACGTATCTCTAAGTTTACACTTTTACGAGTCCAATCTAGACTCGGATTGTCTTGTTCATTCTATTCAAGCTTAAATCTTTCAAGTTTGCTAAAATTTCCTCATCACCCTATTCACCCCCTCTAGGGTGACCAAGACTCTCTAAGAGCTAACGTTCAAACATCATCAAGAATGGAAACTTCATTCCAATGAAGATGGAAGTAGTAAGATATCTTCCTAAAGAGAAAGAGTACACGGTTGAAGAGAATGAGAAGTTCGAAAGAACTTCAAAGCCATGAACACTCGATGTGCGCTATCGGCTCAAAAGAGTACGACAGAGTGTCAAGCTATGACACGAGCCAAAGAGGTGTGGGATACACTTATCAACACCTATGAACGAACTAGCCAAGTGAAGCAGGTGAAGATAAGTCATATCTTCACAAGTATGAGCTATTTAGAATGGAACCTATGGAGAACATCTCTCATATGTATGCTCGATTCACTAAGATTACCAACAATCTCAAATCTCTAGGTAGAAAGATCTCTCATGAAGAAATGGTCGAAAGAAGTCTACCAAAGAGAAAATGGGGTCCCAAGGTGATAACAATTAAAGAGGCTCAGAATCTTTCTCAATCGAATTCGAGATGAGCTCATTGGAAAGCTACTTACTCATGAGTCGCACCTAGAAGAAGAGCATGTCGAGGTCAGCACCAAAAACAACATAGCATCGAAGGCCCTAGAAAGCAGACAATAAAGTCTAAGCTCCTTAGACTCAAAAGAGGATCCCATGGCACTCATTGCCTGAGGCTTCAAAAAGATGATAAAGTACAAAAAGTGGCAAAAGAGGCCAAAGGAGGAGTTCTACAAGAAAGACAAGAAGGATAAGAAAGGTAAATACTCATCTCCTTCTAAGTTGTCTTTAACTATGAACTCTGGCTGCTTTGAGTGTAGCAGCTAGGAGCATATCGTCAAGGATTGTCCAAAGAGAAAGAAGGATAGAAAGAAGAAAAAGGTTATGGTGGCTACCTGGAGCGCTAATGACTCTTTTAAAGAAGGTGATTCCGATGACTCAAAGTGTCCAATGAAGCCGACGGACTCAAAAGTTGAATCCGAGTCGAGACAGTGACAACTTAGATACCGAGGAAACAAGTCCTCGGGAGGTAATTGAATACTTCCTTAAGTTTTCTAAAGCTGATCTTGCTAGATATATTTTTACTTTGAAAGAAAAGTCCAATTCGACTCTTCTAATTTTAAAGAATAACTCAAGTCTCTTATTGCTTGAGAGTACTATTTTGAACAATGAGTTAGAAAACTTGAGATAATATCTAAAAGTATTTAAGACCGAGTGCTCAAGATAATAACATTGAGTATGAGTGCCTCATAACAGATAATGAGCAAGTAAAAAGGAAGCTTAATGAGTCTCAAGAGCTGGTTTTAAAACTCACTCAAGGACAGAAGAACCTTGATCTTTTACTTAGCTCTTAGTGTGTCTCATTTAGAAAAGAAGGTCTTGATTACAATGTCTGAAGAGGAATCTAATTCTTATTCTAGTCTTTTCAAAACTGATTCCAAAACTCTAAAGTTCGGGAAGGTTGAGCATGGTCCCATTTACTCCCATGAAAGGAGGACTGAAGCCGGACCAGTTTAAATGAAAAAGCCTTCTTAACATGTTTACAAAAAGAAAGGTTTTCAAAGAAAAGAGACATCGACTACGTTTTCTAAAAGGAAGACTCATGATCGGACCAAACCCAAAATCATTCAAATATGGGTTCCCAAAAGTGCTCTTCCTCATAAATTTTTTTTTTCATAGAATCTCGTATAATATAAGAATACCACAGTAAAGGAAGTTATTGGGTTTGTAAGAGGAAGTGAGAAGGGTTAGTTTGTTATTGTTTTGCGAAGGGTTTGTTTGTTTTTGTTTTGCGGGTAACTTACAAATGGAAGGGTCACTGGTACTTAGACAGTGGTCGCTCACGTCATATGTCCGGAGACTCGAAATTCTTCTAAGAGTTAGAAGATTTGAAGGGAGGAAAAGTAACATTTGGAGACAATAACAAAGGCAAGATAATTGGGATAGACGAGATTGGTCAAGGAAACATCCAAGTCGATCCAGTCTACCTTGTCAAAGGGCTTAAGTACAATCTCCTTGGCATATCTCAGCTATGTGACAAAGGTCAAAAGGTAAGATTCACTTAGACCAACTACTACATTTAGGTCTGCAGTCACCAAAGAGACAAAGCTCTCTAGCCCGAGGTCGGATAACACTTATACGATTCCTCTCTCGATTCTAGTTAGAATTTATCTTGCTTGAAAGCCTCTTTGAATGATGAGTCATGGACATGGCATCGTAGATTAGGTTATATTAGCATGCACACCATCAAGAAACTTACATTTCATGGATTGGTTAGGGGTTTACCTAACTGTGCATTTAAGAAAGATAAAATCCGTGAAGCATTTAAGAACTTCAAGACACCCTCCGCTCTCTCAAAAATGTCCTTCAAGGCCTGGTTATCAACCGGAATACCAGCCGAGTATCAAATCCAGGAGAATCGGGATCTGCCGATCGAGCTCAAGGGCATTATCAACGAGCAGCAAAAGCGGCTCCAACTTCTTCAAGAATGTAGATCCAAGGCTGCCCAGGACCCGAAACTTCGGATACTTCGAAGAGTCCTCCAGCCAGCCAAGACTACCTCGGCTGAGGTAGAAGAAGAAGCTGAAGTAGCCCGACTGAAGAGGAAAAGGAAGAAACAGAGAAAGAAAAGGAAGAGGCCGCTTAACCCGAGGGCCAAGCTGCAGCGACTCCGGAACCGGAACTAATCTCCTTAGATCTCGATCCGAGTGGGTCGGAAGAAGCTAGGGACGTTGGTCGATCCACAGTTGCTAAGTCGAAGCACCACCCTCTGTTGTCTTCTAGGAGGATGAGCATGAGGAAGATATGCCCCTGGCTCGGACAACCAGGACGGAGCAACTTCCGGACATCCCTGTGCTTGTCGCCACCACGATCATCCACCTCCTCCCAAGCTTATCGAGCACCGACGCACTCCCTGGCCCTCCTCTCGACAGCAAGCCCCCTCCTCTTAAATTTATTTCTCTCTTATTTTTTTTTTTTGTCCAACATTAATTGTATTTTTTTCTTTTTTTCTATTTTCTTCCCTCTTCTTGATGAGATGCTAGGGGAGAGAATATAGAAAACTTGATGTTGTGTTTGGGGAGCTCATCCTCTCTCTTTTTCTCTTTTTCTTTGAGCAATGAATGAATTTTTTTTTTTTTGAACAGACTTATTTCGAGTTACATGTTTACGTGTTAGATATTTCTTCTTATTTTTACGCTCCGATATAATCTGTTTATTTCTTTGCTCGATTAATTATCTCGCATAAGCTGTTATGAGTGATGATATGATCTACAATGCATTTTATAAGTATGAAATGCTTCTCTTCCGTCACTCTTTGCTATGATATGTTCCGATCGGTGACAATGAAAACTCGTGTTTCGAACTAACAAGTTTCTATCTAAGTGTGGAATGCCTTTCATCAAAAAGGGGAGATTGAAGACTTAGTTTTTAGTTCTAAGTCATTTTGAGTATTACATGAAGACTCGGTATAAATCTTATCTTTCTTAAGTTTTGATTTCAAGTCATTCTAAGCACTATAGAAACTCTTGTATAAGTTTTCATTCTGTTTTGACTTACTCGGACAACACCTTATTGCACATCTCTTACACTCGATGTTTCTAAGTCACTTAGACATCACTCGGAACTATCGCATGCTCAAATAATCTCTCTAACACACTTACTCGAGTACTTGACTGTGTATTTCAACACAAAGAGAATTACAACATTAATTCTTTATTCTTAGTCGAGTTTATTTCTTTGAGAATTATTTGACCGGATCAAGTTGTTATACTTTGATATTTTACTCTCTATTTGATCATCCTTAGGATTGACTCGGATGGAATTTGAGTATATTGAATGTTATACTCAGAAAATTCCACTCTTCTAGGCCAAAGATAATTAAGCATTTAATTATTCTAATTGAATAATTATCTATGCCTAATCTTGGACCAAAGTATTTTATACTTTGAGAACCAATGTGGTGTGCTTTTGTAGGTTATTCAAACAAGGTTAACTTACTTTTTGAAATACAAAAGTAACCAGACTTCTAGTTGTCAAACACCAGCAGACAAGTTTTACCCACTTCTAGACATGGCTCGGACACCGTATTAGGGTTATTTGTTTCTAAAGCTGAAAAACTCCAACTCTAGGCTTGACGGTTGTTTCCACCACAACTGTCAATCACCACCAAGTGATTGGACTGCTTTTTGGAGCCAAGACCCATTGCACAATGTTCACATCCTAACGGATCTTTTTGAGTGACTCGGAAGAGTCGTTACAACGACTAGTGAAGACTTTTGTCTAGAACCAAGAATCAACGGTCACTCTGCCTGATTGGATATAAATAGAAGCCACCTTACAAGACTAGAAGATTGCTAAGCGAATTGCTTGAACACATTGCTCGAACTAATTGTTCTCATTCTTGTTCAATCTTTTATTTACAACTCCAAGTGTGTATTTAATATTTTCTAAGTTGTGAAGAAAGTCATGTATTTAGTCATATTCTTTTCTTGCTTTACGAGTAAGGCCCCTTGACTAAGCGGTAATGGTTAACTCAACTCATTTGTCCCCGATTGTAAAGGTTACCTCGGTCAGGAAGTACTATATCGAGATAAGGGAACTTCTTAGTCTAGGAAAACGTTGTAAGGGATTATTTAAGGAAGCAATTACAGTAAAGTCGAGTCCTTGTATTTTGTGGATTCAAAATAGTAGATTTGACTTGGTGCTTGGATTATCACTCGTCAGTGGTTTCTTTCCCCAGGAGGGTTTCTACGTAAATCGTGTTATCACTTTTCTAAGTCCAATCTAGACTTAGAATCTGCTGTTTAGCTTATTTGTTACAAAAATCGTTTAATTTTCTCCATTACCCTATTCACCCCCTCTAGGGTGACTCTACACGAGCAAACCTTCACTCATTTATAGATGGCTATGTTGGGTACAATCAGGTGAAGATGGTCAAAGAAGACATGGAGAAGACTACTTTCATCACTCAATAAGGGATGTCTTGTTATCCGGTAATGCCATCCGGGCTCAAGAACGTTAGTGCAACTTTTCGAAGGACAGCTATAACGCTATTGCACGACATGATCCACAAGGAAGCTGAGGTTTATGTGGATGACATGATAATTAAGTCCAAAGATAGGACAGGGCACTTACCTAGCCTAAGAAAGTTCTTCAAAAGACCGAGAAGGTACAACATGCGCCTTAATCCTTAAAAGTGTGCCTTTGGGGTAACCTTAGGCAAGTCTGTTAGGCTATGTTGTCCGTCTTAGAGGAATCAAAGTCGATCCATCCAAGATCAAAGCTATTCAGGAAATTCCTCCACGGAAAACAGAAAAAGAGATATGAGGATTCCTAGGACGTTTACGAGTACATTAATCGTTTCATATCAAAAGTGACAATGGTCCGTTAACCTATTTTCAAGAAGTTGAAGAAAGGGTCTGAGCCTATTTGGGATGACGAGTGCCAAAAAGCATTCAAGAAGGTTAAGGAACATTTAGCCAACCCTTAGCTCAATGGGACGAGAAAGGAAGAGTACGCGGTATATTATTTAAGCAAGAAGTTCTTAAATTATGAGATTAGATATACACCATTAGAGAAGACATCATTGACATTAGTCTAGGCTACCAAGAAGCTCGGACACTACATGTTGACCTACAAGGTACATGTAGTAGCACCGATGGATCCCATCAAGTACATCATTTAGCAACCAACCATCGGTAGAAAGATAGCTAGATGGACCGTAATACTCGTTTGAATTTGAACTCAAGTATGTCCCTCGGAAGACAATAAAAGGAAGGGTAGTGTTAGAATTCCTAGCCGATCTACCCGTAACTCGAATCGCAACCTGAACAACTTGACTTTCTAGGTCAAAAATTTTACAAGTAGAGGTGGTCGTATGGATAATGTACTTTGATGGCGCTTCCAATCAAAAGGGCTTCGGAGTAGGGATCCTTCTAGTCTCGCCGGAGGAAACGCATACTGCGGAATATAAAGCATGCATCACAGGACTTCATGCAGCTATAGAGATCAGAGCCAAGAGCATTAGGATTTTTGGTGACTCCAGTCGATCATTAATCAAATTTTGCAAAAATCGAAGCTACGCGAGTAAAGCCTTGGCACCCTACCGAGCACATCCGATTGAGCTATCAAAACATTTTAAAAGTATCTCATATACCTATCTTCCTAAGGATGACAACCAATTCGCGGATGCTTTAGCTAAGTTAGCATCCATGATCTATATCCCTAACGACATTCATTTAATGCCCATCCACATAGAGCGACTGAGTCGACTGCGCATGTATTCACATTGGGATTGTCGAGTACTTGTTGAGCTTGTCGTACGAGTAACAAATTAAACCACTACTTAGGCTTATAATAAACAATATAGCAAGGGCAAGTAGGGATCGAATCCACGAGGAAAGATACTGTAAAAAATCAAACTTCCAATCTAATTAAACTAACTATTCCAGTTATTTACCTTGTAAAATTCAAACAAATCAAATTAACTACTAAATTTCTAATTTTAAATCTAAGAAAAACATCTGAGATTATGCACTATTATTCTAATAATCTAAATTTAACAAAACTATCCTAATTAATTCTGGAAAAATCAAAACAGAAAATCAAATAAAAACTTAAACAGAAAATTAAAACGTAGAATAATTAAGAATTAAATAACTAAAAATAACAGAAAATTATCTAATAATATAAATAAATATCCCAGACAGAATATGAAGCTTGTAATAACCCAGGAATATTTTTTATAATTTTTCAGAATAATTAAAACAGAAAACTAAAGCAGAAATTAAATAAATTCTAAAACAGAAAATTAAATAAATAATATTCTGCACTAAATTAATTACGAAAATAAATACTAAAATTATCCAAAATAATAATACTAATTTTCTAAACCTAAGAAAACCCTAAAAATATAAAAATAAAATTTAAAACCTAATTTACGAAATTATTTAACTAAAAACCTGCAGTAATTAAATTCAAGAATTAAATCTGAAAAATTATCAAATTAATTCCAAAAATTCTAAAATTTAATCACAGAAAACTAGGACTCTATCTAAACCCTAAAAGAAAATAAAACACAAAAAATAACAAAAGAAACTATTTTTAAAGTAATTTCTAACAAACTAACTAAAAAATAATAAAAACTAACAGAAAATTAATTCTGAAAATTAAAATATATAAAGACTCAAAATTAAATTAAAATAAAATTACTAAAACTAATCTAAAATAATGATCTTTAGGGGGTTTAATGAAATTGATAATAAAAGACTATAACTTTATAAGTAAAAATTAATAAACTCAAGAAAATAACTAAAAGCAAACAAATAATTATCAAAGATAACAAATTTATAAAAACAATTAGTATAATCTATATCCACCATGAAAATTATTATTTATCATTAACACACAAATTGATCTACCCATGAGCTAAACTGTAGAAGACAACCACTAGCGGATCTTCCCCGTTTTTCCTTAGTTATTAGTTTACTTAGGTCTAGCCCTAATATAAACCCTACTAATATTGATAAACCTAGCACTAGCACTAGAATTTAATCAAATTAGAGCATTAAGTATTAAAAAAACATCATCTAGCACCTAATAACCAATCTACTAGCAAATTGATTTAAGAAGGATCTATGATAATTTCCTAATTAAAAGAGATGGGTATGAGCCATCCATGATTAACTAGGGTGATACTTATCTCTAAAAGATCAAGCAATTACGTACTTAAACCCTTTAAACTATCATATGAATTTATATAAAACTAAATAGCGTGCACTCTAATTAATTAGACATAAATTCATAAACATTAAACACAAATTATCATAGAATCATGGATTGAATCAATAAGACAATAAAAATCGAAACTTTGTTTCAAAATAACTAATTTAACATGGCTTCAAGTAGATTATACTAAGTATAAAAAACTACTCACACATAATGTAATTTAAAACATGTAAACTAAATAAAACTAGCATCTTTAATATTAATCTAACAATAAAAATTCAATCTTTTCTAGTAAAAATTACAAAACTAAATTATACTACCGATATTAGTTTCTTTAACCCGGGAAGATGAAGAAGATGATGATGGATGGTAGCTGGCTGGGCAGCGGACAACGGCAGCCAGCAAGGAGCAGCAGCAGCAGATGCGGTGCAGCCAGGAACAAGCGAGCGGCAGCAAGCGAGTGGTGGGCTGGGAGGCTGCACCGGTGGACGGCGAGCAAGGTGCAGGCGGCAGCAAGCAGTGGTGGCTGCCGTGGACAGCAAAGGCAAGAGGTGGTGATTGTGTGTGGGTACTAGGTCTCTTCTCCGTGATGATAATAAGTAGTATATATAGGGTGAAAGAGTTAGGGTTTATTTCTCTTTCTTCTCTTCTAAGTTTCCTTTTCTATTCCAATTAGGATTTCCTAAAATATAATATCCTAAAATAAATATTTTATTACATATTATATTTATGGACCGACTTCATATATTTTCTTGGATGCTTGTCGGTAGCTAAAAATCCACTTTTAACGACTTTTCTTCTCTTCCCCACTTTATTCGATAATTACCTATAAATAGACAAAATAGGATAATTTAGATAAAATAAACTATATAATATAAACTAAATAGCTACTAAAAATACGTATAAAATGCGACTTAACAAGTACTAACCAAACCGGTTGGTACCATGACATCTATCAGCAATTGGATAAGCAAGAATATTCGTTGGACTCCACACCTAAAGCCCAATGAGCCATCGGGATACTAGTAGCTCGGTTTTTCATCAACCAAGCACGGTTGTACAAAAAAACCAACATAGGGATTAGCTTACTTTGTGTGAACCAAATATGAAGCAAAGCGCATCATGGATGAAATTCATGCTTGGGGATGTGGACTCATATGAATGGAAGGATGTTGGTCCGGAAGATTCAGAGGTTAGTATATTCTTGGTCGACCATGGCAGCGGATTGCCATGAATTCATTAAGAAATGCCACATGTGTCATGTTTATGCAAATTTACAACACTAACCACCATTGTTTCTCACAACACTTGCATCACCCTAGAAATTCTCGGTTTGGGAATTAATATTATTGGCAAAATGACCCCTAAAGGAATAGGCGGTCAGAAATTTGTGTTAGTAGCAATTGACTACTTCACTAAGTTGGTAGAAGAAGCCTCTTATGCCACCTTGACGTCAAAGTAGGTAGCTAAGTTCATTACTCGAACATCATTTGTCGATATGGAGTACCCCACGAATGGATTAGTGACCAAGGTAATCACTTCAAGAAATAAGTAGCATATCTACTGGAGAAGAACAAGATCAAACACCACAAATCTTCTCCCTATCACCCTCGGACCAATGGAGCGAGTCAAGGCCGCCAACAAAAAATTCGCAAAATAGTGGAGAAGATGGTTGTCATCTATAAGGATTTACCTAACAAGTTGTCTTTTTCTTTATGGGGCTATCGAACCTCCATCAAGACCTCTACGGGAGCAACACCTTACTCTGTAGTTTATGGCATGGAAGCATTCATTCCAATAGAAATTACCATCCCCTCGTTCCGGATCATTACTAAGAGACAAATTCCTGAATCGGAATGGGCTAAGGCACGTTACGAAGAGTTAGTGTTGCTTGGATGAAAGGTGCCTCAACGTCTTGCATAATATCCAAATATACCAGGCACGTATATCAAGGGCATTTAAGAAAAAGGTGATGCCTTGTAATCTGCGAGTTAGAGACTTAGTCCTTAAGGAGGTTAGGGCGCCAATCTAGGATCCTCGAGAAAAATTTAGACCTAGCGGCAAGGCCCATTTATGCTTAGTTAGATATTGCCTAAAGGAATAGTAAAATTAAGCTGATTTGGATGGTGAAGAGATTTTTCAATACACAAACTTGGATCGGCTTAAGAAATATTACGTTTAGCATGACCTTAAATAATGGGCCAAGCCTAGCCCAACCAGGCCACGCTATGGCGGCGTCGGTCACCACCCGGCAACGGTGGGCTGGTCAAGCCATGTAATATACCTTGGTTTTATCGTTGTAATTATTTATTCGACGGTCCAATCGGACCATCTGCTTATTTATTTATTTTAGGTGGTCCACTTAGATGGTCTTACAGTACTATAGAAACCACTTTTAACGACGGGTCTTTAACGATGGTTAAAAGGATAAATCGTCATGAAAACTCGACCGGTCGTATTTTTGTAAATAACCGAGTGTTCGAAGCACATATGATGACGGTTCTTACATTAGAACCGACGTCATATGTGTTGGGCATTTGTGGACGATGGTTCTTTTCATAGAACCGTCGTCAAATTTCTTTAAGAACAGATCTAAAAAACCCGAGAACGCACTTGCTATTTCCACGCCCATTTCATCTACTATCTACTCTCGGCCTTATCGTTCTCCACCGTTCACTTTCATTCACAACTCAGATCTAGATCTACTAGGAGTAGCCGGTAAGTAATCGGTGTCGTTGTTCCTCTCGTTGTTCAATTTCCGTTTCGCTCACTCATTGTCTCTCCTCTTTCTTGTGGCTGTCTTAGTATTTGCCGCCGGTGGTTGTGTGTCTCGCCGTTATCGTCGTTGTTTTCCTCTTTCATTGTCGTCGTTGGTTTTGTCATTCATTGTCGTCTTTGTTTTCCTCGTTCTTACGGTATGAATCTTTATCCTTTCTTATTTTTCCATTTTAAGTTATTTACAAGATTTAATATAGTTAAATGGTGAATGTACTTGGGGTGATGATATGTGAATGTTGAGAATGTTAATGTTTGAGATTGTTGAAATGTTGAATCTTTGTTGAAAAATATTGAATATTTAGAAAGTGTGAATGTTAAGAATGTGGGTAATATTTGTTTAGTTTATTAAGTTGGAATTGATGAAATGTTAGAGATTTTGAGAAATGGGTTTAGGATTTTAGGATTTAATTTATAAGGAAATAGAATGATAGTTAATGATGGTAAATCGAAAGAGTGCATCCAAATTTGTTTAGGGTTTTAGAGAAATATAAAGATAATTTGGATATAGGGCTTAATTGTTTTGCATATTATTCGATTAATGGCATGCTTCATTACATTATCGTATGCATTTCATAAGTTTAGAGAACCCGTTCAAACATCTCGTACATAACAAGTTATCCTAGGTCGCGATGACGTGCATAAATGTGTGTATAGCGGTTAGGATATTAGCTTAGTATGTATAGGTTTTTGAATTGTTCATGTTGGACGAGTATGAGAATAATATGATAATAGGTTGTGTGGCTATTATAATCTTATCATAAATTTGACAAGATATCACGATGCTTATTTTCCCTCTCGTTCTTTGGGTACAATTATGATGACGATAGGTTTGATGTGTGTATCTTTACTTCGTTACCATATAATTAAGTAAGGATATACACATTAGCCAATTCTTTTCATATGTTATACTTGAAGAACTAAGGGGAAATGTTGCCGAAATTTTGTCAAATGTATGATAAGATTGTGCTACACTCGTCTAGGGTCATATTATTCTTGAATGGGTTTAGGACCATTTATCCTCGTAGAAGGATCTTAGGCTCATGTCATATTATTTGTGCGTAAGTATGTATTTCTAGAACTATATGTGGTGAATTGCTTCTCATGTTTATGGGTAAGGTATGGATCGAGCGTGGGTTTATAGTGATAGGAGGGGTGTTGAATATCGTGATGGTATTAATAACTTTCTAGAGATTGTCGTAGAACATGCCACCAAATTCGGAGAATAGTCCATATTCTCGTCCGTGTTTAAGGTGTTTCAACTCCTCAAGATTCCCCCTAAGGTTGTCAAAGGTCACCTATATCGGCATGGGTTTGACACAACTTCTAAGGTGTAGGTATGGCATGGGGAAGAGGAGTCCGTGAATATACCCATACGAGAGGAAGATGAAGGGTATGATGAAAATGAAGTCAGCGAGTAGTATGGTATTAGAAGATCGACTCGAAGATCTAGTTCGTGGAGTAGAACGTGATTTAGTCGATCAACCACGCGTATTAGAGCAATTGTTAGCCAATTCGGAGAAGCCTCTTTACCTGGGGTGCATATACCCCTTTATCGGTTGTGTTGAGGTTAATGAACTTGAAAATGGTTAATGGATGGAGTGACAAAAGTTTCACGGGCTTGCTTGGTGTGGTCAAAGATATACTCCCGGACGGCAATGCCCTTCCGAACCGTATATATGAGGTGAAGAGGATGTTGTGTCCTATGGGCATGGGGTATAAAAAGATACATGCCTACCCTAATGATTACATATTGTACTCGAAAAGAACATGCACATAGACACGAATGTCCTAAGTGTGGTATACCTCGATACAAAATGAAAAACATTGATGGAAAGAGTGTTGAGGGATCTCCCGCGAAGGTGTTATTGTACTTGCTAATAATACCGAAGTTTAAGCGCCTTTTTCAAGTGCAATTGATGTGAAGAACTTGACGTGGCATGCCAACGGAAGTGCCTGTGATGACAAGCTACGTCACCCTGCCGATTCTCCTAAATGGAAGAAGATCGATTCACTTTTCCTAGAATTTGGTAGGGCAGCATGGAATCTACGTTTGGGTCTTTGTACATACGGAATAAACCCCCACAAGTGACCTAAGTGGCAAGAATAACTATTGGCCCGTTTTTTGGTTATTTACAACCTACCGTCGTCATTGTGTATGAAGCGCAAGTATATTATGTTGTCAATGCTCATTTATGGACCTAAACAGCCGGGAAATGATATAGATATGTACTTGGCACCTCTGGTCGAAGATTTCAAGCTTTTGTGAGATGGAGGTGTTCGAGTGATGTATACCATCAAGAGAAATTTACATTGTGAGCTATGATCTTCACCACAATCAATGACTTCCCTGCGTCCAAAAACTTGTTTGGATACACCGTCAAAGAACACAAAGTATGCCCCATTTGTGCATAGGGTACTTGATCCTATCAACTCAAGCATAGAAAAATACGGCCTATCTCGGACACCGAAAGTTTCTTCCCTTTTCCCATCAATATCGTAAGAAAAAGAAGGCCTTTAGTGGTAAAATCGAGATGGATTCTGCTCCAACTCCATTAGCGGGACATTAAATATATGAGCAAGTGAAGGATCTTAATGTGGAGTTTGGTAAGCCATACCAACGTTAATCCAAAAACGGTGCGTGGAAAAAGAGATGAATATTTTTTTATCTTTCATATTGGAAAGAGTTGTATGTGAGACATAGCCTTCATGTAATGCATATAGAGAAAAACATATGTGAAAGTCTCATTGGCACTCTTCTAAACATAACGAGGAAGACCAAGGACGAAGAGAAAGCACGACTCGATATGTGTAAAATGGGAATACGGGAGGAACGAGCACCACAACCAAAGGGAAGAGAACATATTTGTCTTCGGCATCTTACACATTGAGTAGAAGGGACAAACAACACTTGTGAGAGACCTTGAAGAAACTCAAAGTGCCAAAAGGATATTCTTCAAACATCGGTAGACTCGTTTCGATATCTTATTATGGACTAATCGGTCTTAAATCTCGCAATTGTCATGCTTTGATGCAACAAATACTATCGGTTGCTATCCGAACCGTGATGTCGAAACATGTGAGACGAGCGATCATAAGACTTTGCTTATTCTTCAATGCCATATGCAAGCAAAGTCGTTGATTTGGAGAAACTGGATGATCTTCGATGCGGCATGATCGTTACATTGTGCCAACTTGAGATGTACTTCCCACTTTCTTTTTTGATATCATGGTGCACCTCGTTGTCCATTTGGTAAGAGAAGCGCAATTCTATGGCCCGGTTTTTTACCGATGGATGTACCCTTTTGAACGTTTCATGAAAATTCTTAAACAATATGTTAGAAATCTGTACCTACCGGAAGCGTGCGTTATTGAGGCATACACAGCTGAGGAGTGTGTTGAGTTCTGCTGTGAATACTACCCCCAAATGGAAGAAGTTGGTATTCTAAAACATTGATTTATGGGGAAGATCGGTGGGCGGGGAAACTAGGGCCGACGGTTATAACTATCGATCGGGATATGAGGGATCAAGCATATCTTTATATTCTACAAAACAACGATGAAGTGCGATCGTTCATTGATGAACACAAATCCCTCATAAGGAGACAGACTGCAGGAAAAATGAGACGTTGAGTACTGACCCATCATGATCACTAGCCAATTGGAAGGATCACGAGAACATAACTCGCAAACATTAGTCAGCTTGGCTAGAGGGCCGCGAGTTGGAAGTCATATCTTACCGTGGGCATGACATCAATGCATACTCTTAAAAGAGCCAGGACAATAGGAGCACCTCGCAAAATAGTAGGGTCACATTGGAGGCTCATGCACTACATGTTTCCAACTCTAAGGAAAAAAATCCCCGTTGTAGCTAAAATGTCATATTATGGTGTCGTTGAGGAGATATGGGAGATAGACTATGTTGACTTTTGTAAGCCCATTTTCCGGTGCAAATGGGCTGATAATAACAACGGTGTCCGAGTTGATGAGATAGGATTCACGATGGTCGATCTCACAAGAGAAAGGCCTAAAGGGGATCAATTTGTTATGGCATCCCAAGCAAAACGACCCAACCCTTCTCCTTGGGAATGCCTGTCGAAAATAAGGATCCCAATTTTGAAGAATTGTATTTAGAGTTGACCATCAAGAGGGCATATATATTGAAGATAAGTCTAAAGGAGGGGGAAAAAGGCATAAACCATATAACTATATCAACTCGGTAAGAGCATTAATTTTATTCCGGATGATATCCAATATTGTTGCTTGTTTTAGAAACTGCAACTTGCTTTTCATTATTTTTGACTTGTAGTATTCATGTAAACAGATGATTTTTTCGATGATGATCAAAATAAGGACTAAGCTATCCAATTTGAAGGGTAGAAGATCATCATTCGATGAGGGCCATCATTCAGGTAATGTTTCTTGAGAATAATTGTTGTTTAACACTTTTCTCTGTTTTGGTTGCTAATCTCAACTCCCACTTAATGTTTTCCACAATTTTTATATGTTGTAGAACCTCTATCCCTGCACGAACTCAAAGAAGAAAAATAAGGACTAAGCTCTCAAATGGAAGGGTAGAAGATCCTCATTCGATGATTATCAAAAGGACCAAGCCTTTCAAGTGAAGTTTCTTGTGCACATTTCTTGTGGATAATTGTTGATTAACGCTTTTCTCGGTTTTGGTTGCTAATCTCTACTCCCGCTTAATGTTTTCCATAGGTATTAAGTTGTTTATTATCTAGTCTACCCCCTGCATAAACTCCAAGCGAGCAGTACATAAGGAGCACCACTTTACGACAATGACTAAGGAAATAGACATTGCTTGGTGAGATGTCCTGTTTATGTATTCCTTTTTCAAGAAGAGAGATGAGGTATTATGTTTTTATGACTATATTACTTGTTTGGAGTTCGTGCAAAGGTAGAGTGGACTGCAAATATGATGTATTATGTTGTCCAGGCTACCTCTGCAGCAACTCCAAATAAGCAATATCGTCATAAAGACAATCACATCAATTGTAATATATTCTTTGCTTGAACTTAAGTGTGAAATATGGAACTTTGTTGCAAACTTGTTCGAGATGGAACTTTGTTGTGGTTGTAATAAGTTGGAAATTCTTATATTTATGTTGGAAAATAAAGACTGTTGGTTTGTTGTTGTGTAAGTTGTGATGTATTTTGAAGTGTATTTTGTTCGGGGGATGGAAAAAACAATAAAAAAACAATTAAAAAATAAAGACCTATTACAACGGTTCTTACACTCGAACTGTCGTCATAAGCTCGAAACAATTTGTATTTACAGGCAGGATCGATGACGACAGTTCGTCAACCGAACCGTCGTCATATGTAAATATATGACGATGGTTCTGCTCGGGAAAACCATCGTCATATAGATACCTATGACGACGGTTTTACATGAAAATCGTCGTCATAGGTGATCTTTTACTACGGTTGTTGAATCGTAGTTAAAAATGTTACACATAACAACGACCACATACACGACGCCTTTGTTAACCATCATTAAATGTCGTTTTTAACCATAGTTAAAAGTGATTCCTGTAGTAGTGCTATTAGTGTAATTAATTCTTTAATTGTTTCAATTAATTTTTAGGACGATCTAAATAGGCAGTCCAATTTATTTACTCCTTTAGGTAAGCGATTAAAAGAAATAAAGTATAAAAATGAGCATAAAACTTACTTTTTACTTTTATTAATAAAAAGGTAAGCCTACTACTTACATCTACTTACCCATCTCGTTTGAGTCCAGTTTTATGTTGCTTACCATTGGTGTAGATGCTTGGTTTATGAAGCTTATCCTTCTTTAAGAACTCCTTCACATAATTGGTCTAATGAACATAAATTGCATCATTTTCTTATTTTATTTTCCATCCAAGGATATTTAACTCTCTCGTCACACTTATTTGGAATTCCTGCCTCATCAACTCGGAAAATTCTTGGCAAAGGGTTTCACTAGTAGCACTACATATAACATCATCAACATAAATATAGATAATAATGAAATCCTTTCCTTTGGTGTTTGTAAATAAGCTTTTGTCAATCAAATCTCTTTTAAAACCCTTTTTCAACCAAGAAACTTCTTAACCTTTCATACCAAACTCTAGAAAGTTATTTCAAACTATTAAGAACTTTTTGTTACTTGAAAAAATGGCTTGGAAAATGAGGATTTTTAAATCCAGAGAGTTGCTCAATATAAACTTCCTCTTGAATAAAACCATTTAGAAAATCACATTTGACATCCATTTGATAAAGTTTGATGTTCATGCTAGATGCAAATACAAGTAGGATTCTTATGGCTCTAATTCTAGTAACTTATGCAAAGGTTTTCCCATAAGCAATACCTTCTTCTTGGTTGTACCCTTGAGCAACTATTCTAGCCTTATTTCTAACTGCCAAACCCTAATGTGGTTTATTTTGGAAAACCCATTTGGTTCCTATAAGTGGGTGGTCGAGTTGGTTGTTTAGTCAAGGTCCAAACTTGGTTTCTCTCAAACTGAGAAAGTTCTTCTTGTATGGCCTTTATCTACTCGGGTTCAAGTAAGGCTTCTACCATATTCTTAGGTTCAATCATAGATATGAATGCAACAAATGCACAAAAATTGTGAAGAGATGAACAAGTTTGCAAACCTAATTTGATATCTAAGATAATTTTCTAAAAGGGGTGATTAGAATTATACCTGGTGTACTCCAGGCCAATTTAACGAACCAAAATTTCGGCCCACTCCTATAATATAACCCAGCCCAAAAAAATTTTGAAAAAAAGTAAAATACAAACTCAATAGTTTCTCTCGTGCTCTTTCATTCTTATTCTCTCTTGTTGCATTTGGTCTCTCTCTCTCTCTCTCTCTCTCTCTCTCTCTCTCTCTCTCTCTCTCTCTCTCTCTCTTCATTACATATTCTATCTCACTTAATTTCTAGTTATTAAATGCAATTTCGCTTATTTTTGACTAGAAATCACAAAATTACACTTGTTTTTGGATTAGAGATCACAAGATTACGCTCGTTCCCCTCGAATTTTTGGATTTTGGTATACACTTTATTGTTCTTTTGTGCATACTTTTGATGATTTTGGTTCAATTTACTTTGTACTAGGTTTTTGTACTTGGAAAATGGATTTTGAGAAGAATGAAGAACGAAGAACGACGACATAGCAATGATGCTTCGAGACAAAAAACAATTCTCCTTCTAATAGGTAGTTTTCTCTACAAACCCTAAAAATATCTTTAAAAATTTTGGTGTAATAAAAATTTGACAAGATTGCTTCATAAGAATGACAAGATTGAAAAGTATTTTTTGATTTAGTGAAAAATACACTAGCATAGGAGATTTTATACTTGGATTGTGCAATTTTAGTGTATAATAATTATGGTTTTGATGTACCATAAGTATCATTTGAGTTTGATATTATAGTGTTATACGGTTTGTGTATAATTTTTGTATTCTTTGTGTATATTAGAATGACTCGAAATGTCGAAGAAAAACTGAGCATGTAATAGAGGTCACTAATAATAAACCAGAAAAAGAAGCCCAACTTGAGATTAAAAAGAACACATATATTAAGATTTTCCCAACGAGAATGTCACCTTCGAGTATTATCTCTATGATAATTAAGTTCAATGATGCTCATAAAGCTGCAATAAAGTCTATGGAGTTTGATCATTTCGTTCATCATGGAATGAAGAGTATAGACAGAAAATTTGAAAAATGGTTGGTGGAGAATTATGATCCTTATAGAGATTGTTTGAGACAAGTGTGATGATGAGAAACTAAAATTCAATAAAATGGATGTGCACTTGACATTAGGCTTAGCTATAAGCAAAAGAAAATTGAAAAGGCCCATAATGAATGCGTAGATGATGAGCTTCCTAGTGAATGGCGAAAAGAGCACAAAATTAAAGTCCTTTCCCCGACATTTATGACATGCCAAAGTTTATATTCTCGTAAAAAGATGGTGGAGAGGTTTTCAAGAGGAATTTTGTGATGTACATCGTCGCAAGCTTCTTTAGTGGTCCTAAAAAACAGTGTTGTCTCAAATCATTTTTGAAGAATGTTGCAAATGTGGATGAGATCTCATTACTTAACTGGTATGGCTTTGTGTTTCAATGACTTCAAATTTCTGTCCGACAGTTTAAAGAGCACAAAGTTAAAAATTTTGCAAGTCCAATTGTCTTTCTCATAGTAAGTATAAAATTTTTAAATTAGTACACTATATACACCCTTATATAACCAGTTGTACATTAGTTAATAGACAATTGTATTTTACTATTGAACATAACATTGTTGTTTATTATGCACCATAAGTGATACTATTATACACAAATAGTTAAATGATTATACATTATGCTTACATTGATGCGATACTATTGTACTCTTTTTTTTCTTTCTCTTATAGTTATTCTACCTTGATAGAGTTGTGTTTTCATCAAGAGATGTTGAAACAACAATTCAACTATGCTTGCTTGGACATCGGATAAAATAGGGAAAAGAGTACGAGAAAAGGCTAAATTAGTTGGATTTGGGATAGGATATGTAGATTCTCCTATTGAATTGTTGAATGAACAAGACAAAGTTCAAACATCTAAAATCGGTGAGATTCAAGTCGATGTTTTACGCACTAATGATAATTCCATAGTACACTATTTATAATATTATAATATTATAATATTGTTTGACCCTTTTTTGTATTAACTTGTAACAAGATATTAAGGAAATGGCATTTATATTAAAGGAATAACAAGCTGCTTTTTGTATTAACTAGTTTTTGTATAATACCATAGATGTTTAAATGGCATTTATATAATACCATAGATGTTTTTGTATTAACTACTTTTTCGTTATTTCTTAATAGTGATAGCCTTATTACAAATGATGGTGGCAATGCTTGTGATGAAAAACAACTAATTGTGATGAAGTTCATGAGATTGGAGACAAACAAGTTAATCAAGTAACAAGTGTAAGCTGAAATAGAGGTTGGACAAGGTCTATCTGCTCCCTCTCGAAGAACCTATTGTACATCAATCTATTCAAAAGAAGAAAACAACTAAAAATAAAATTAGATATAATCCTCCAAGATAAGTTAAACAAATAACAACACTGTTTTGTTCTCCTTATTATGACAAGCTTACTAAAATATTGACGAGATATGACAAAGGAGGAGAAGATTATTTCTTATTATGTTCCGAATCTTTCATCAATGTTCAACGAGACGTAAACATCTGTCATTTTAGACGATATTCTTATTCTATAATATTTAATTTTAGAACATTTTGTGCAACTAATTATTTGTTTTTATATTTTTTATTGTAGTGAGCCAATGTTTTATGCACGGATTTGGTATAATAGAGATGTCCTAAAATCACTATATCCTGGAGTTTTTGATGACATTAATGTTATCAATATACTGGAGTATGATATTAAATGAAACGAGGGAGAAGAAGGGATCGCACCACTCCAAGTCAACTTTTTCCCATGTGATGCTTGTGTAAGTAACACAATAGCATGTCCGCTATTTAAGCATATATAAATCAAATATTTATGTTAATATGTTTTTAAAATACGTCATTTGCTATGTTTTGTAGACTTTTTCTAATGAGATATTCTATGAAAAGAAAACATATGCACAAAGATATGAGGAATTTGAGCAATGCATTTTGCACTAATTGGCTCGATTCAATTTGACGAACCTGAAAAACATTAATATGGCACTTTTTTGGAATTATTACATTTCATTAATTGGCATTTGTACATCAATTCTTAAACTATACACAAATTAATATTATTCATTTGTACATTAATTGAGATACCCTCAAAATACCCGATTTATACTAATCGAGTATACAATTGTACGTTAGTAATTATTCTATTGTACACTAACATTTAATATATTGTATTCTGTTTTACACTTGGAACATATTTTCTTACTTTCTTTTTTGGCATTTTAACATGTTTTCTTTCCTTGTGCACCAAAAAAAAAACATGTTTTCTTTCTTATATTCTATGCAAGACATTTGTTCCTATTTTGTTTTAATTTGAAAGAAGGAAAATTTGATATTATTAATAACATTCACACGACGTTATAATGTTAAGTAAGAGCTACGGAAAAATTCATACAATGATGGTATGTAATTTCTATTTCCGTTTGACAATATGCTCGCTACTTTACAATATATCACTAACTACTATGTATCTTTTTCATACTCGGAGAAATGCATTTAGCCAATACTTGGAGTCCATTGCACATCCAAAGCATAAATCTATCAAACAAGCGGTTCCTACATGCTTAGAGATAAAGTGGAGGACAAAATATCATTGATTGTGCAATTTACTTGTATGAGGTATATGGAGACCTACTTCGGATATCTTCACAAATGTGACCCTAGATTTAATGGCAATGATGTATGTTGTGATTTTTATTTGTTATCTAAATCTTGTATATTTTTTCAACTTTGCTTTTTAGGATACAAAGTTGGTACTTTTGCAAAAACGCTACTGCTTTAATATTGTAACGCCCCCAATCACCATTACTTAATAATCCCTTCATTAGGGACTAATACGTAATGTCGCAGCGGAAGGTAATAATCGAAGGCGTTACCGCCGTCCTAAAAAACATAGGACAAGGCTAAATAATTGAAATAAAATGAAACACGATTTGGGCATCCACGGTTCTTTTTCAAAAATGTCTGTCAGGAGTAACTACTTAATACCCAAGTAGCTATGCCATCACAAAATACAGACTTACGGGTTTAGCAATGCAATATTTATACAACCTAGACTTTTGTCTAATCCACAAGATAATGTACAACGATTCCCAAGGCCATACCTAACCCTGGTTGAAGGTAGAATCACTGTGAGCGTCTATGTACCTTCGGGTTTGTGAATGCCACGAGGTCGGCTAGGGTTTGCCTGCGTCGAGACTTAATAGATGGTTGATTGTTCGCCAATGCTTCTTCCTAAAACAAAAAAACAATAAAATATTTGGAAGAGTGAGTCGAAACTCGGTACGAACATTCCTGCACTCGTAAAATAACTTTGAAGAATATATTGATTGAGCGCGCGCATTTCAATTCATTTTAATTTGAAATCGGGGGAGAGAATTTAAGTAAAGCCGCTTGCTAGGTTATTATCCGGAAGTGGAACCCCTTGGTAATTGATACGATCGTTGAACAGGTGTCACCCCAGGCCGATCGATAACCCGAGTTGACGCCGCGCGGTATAATTGGCGGGCCTAAGCCCTTGGTAATTGATAGTTGGGCGGGGACCACTTAATTAGGTGGCAAAACTTGCCTTGTAAATGATTCATTATTAATTGCATATATGAGAAATGTTGAGATTTGATGAAATATGTGAGTTTTCGAAAGGTACGAGCAATGAACGTACTCGAATTGAGAATATTTGTTTCTCCCCTTTTACGGAAATTTGAGTCACCGGCTATACGGCAACGGAAGTGGCCTCGGTTACGTTTAAAATGGATTTCTAGGGTTAATAATGTTTCCCGAGTTTTAATGCTTGAATTTGTATAAGCTTTAACAACGCATTTCATTTCCTATATTCGTATGAAAATCGATTAAACTAATGTTTGTATTACTTAGCTTTACTGCATTTATTGAATATAATTTATATTAATTAAAGAAGTTGATATGATTAGGCTAACTAAATACCTAATGATGTTGGTGTTATTCGATTTGCTAGTTGACTTGGATTGAAAATGGTGTACATATATATATATATATAACACTTATTTTTTAATTCTTTCCTCATTTCTCCCTTCTCTGCACTCAAAACCCATAGTTAAATAATTAATTAATCTATCAAATGCCCTTCCATCGGAAGGTTTCACAACTTCGCTGAGTCGCCCAAAGTTCATACATATACCACTTTAAGGTGATGAACATTATTCTCTCAACACAATTCACATTCACAACCACAATTAGGTGTTTTTACAGACTCGCATTTCCTCACTCCTATACACTTGTACATTACCGAATTTCAACTTCTACATGTGCATTCCTCTTCATTTGCTCAATATAACCCAAATGTAACAATTCCATCGATTTGCTAAATTCTACACTAGAACATCCCTAAACTCATTCACCGATTCACAATCTCCCAAGAAAATCACATTCGTTCACGTTCATACACAATCAATCCATCAAATAACACAACTCAATAATTCACCAATTCGAACTTGCCCAATTTAATCTTTGAATTCACTCCTCAAATATATTCCTAATCATACTTCAATTTACGATTACGATAGCTCAAATAGATAATGAAATTGATAATTTAGGGTCTAGAGCTTTTACCTTTGAATTCGCAGAGGAGGAGTCGGGAGAGGAGGTTGGGGGTGCTCGGTTGCTCGCGGCGACGCGGGCAGCACCGGCGTCGAGCTCCGACGGCCGTGTTGCGAGTGGTGGTTGGCGGCGAGAATGGGTTGCTTGTGGTGGGGAGGCAGGCCAACCGCCCGTGCGCGAGCGACAGCGGAGAGAGGGAGAGCGGTGGCGAGTGAGGTGTCGGCGTCTCCTCGACGACGCCGGCGTCGGCTTCGGCCGGCGTTGGTGGCGCCCGATGGCCGGAGCGAGGCCGCGAGATAGAGGCAGAGGAAAGAGCGAGGCGCGCGAGGGAGAGCGAGACGAGAGCGATAGCGTGAGGAGGGAGGCCGGTGGCCTTCGGCCGGTGCTAGCGCCGGCTACGCCCGGCGTTGGCGGCGGCCGGTCGCCGGACCAGCCCGACCGAGGGAGAGCGTGGAGAGACAGGGAGAGGCAGAGGCAGGGGGAGGCGGGGAAGTAGAGGGAGCGAGGGAAGCACGACTGCAGTACCAATTCATTTATCCCTCTTTGTTTTTCCGAGAAAATTGCAGTTCTGGATTTTCCTCAATAAAATCTGGTTAATTTCATTGTTATTTCCTTTGCTTTATTTTTATGTTTGTTTTTATGGGTCTATTTATTCATTTGTTATTTTTGTTACTCCTTAATTTTTATTTTATCTTACTGATGATGTTTGTAACTTATAAATGTAATTGTTCGCTTGAAATATAATATTAGCGACCTTGTAATTATACACCAACTCATGTAAAATTTTGAAATTTACATACGCGTAATTTATAACCGTTATTATGAGATTTTTATTAGGGCCACTTCGTCGTCTTAGCTGCGTAACACATATAAAAATAATGTAAACATTAATATAAAATATCGAATTGAAGTGCACGCGCTCAATTATATAAATAGTGTAAATAATGTGATTTAAAATAAATAATGTGATTTAGGGTCGGGTTGTTACAAATATAATAGGAGAATATAATGAGGCACACACTGAAGAAAATGGCTAAGGATTACCACAAGGAAGAACCAGAAAAATAGAAGAAGAAAATGTCATTTTAATACTTTTTTGACAGAGGGAACTATGTCAATATTACCGTAGTTTTTGGGCAAAGGATTATTATGGTTTGTAATATATTAGTGATCATACTCTTCTAACAATTACTATTTTGGAATAAAATTGACTTTAAATTGATTTGGAATTTCAAAAGGAATTATTGTGAAAGTCAATGTGCATATGTGCATCAATTGTTAATAGTTGCACACCAATTAATATGTGTTTGTATATTAATTGAGATACCTTCAAAGTTAGTATACATTTGTACATCAATTCTTAAACTTTTGTATACCAATTAATATCCGTTTGTACATTAATTGATATACACTCAAATCTCGAACTTGAATTGTAAAGTGACAATCTCAATACACATTTAAAAATACACTATTTTCTCCCCATTCTGCACTAATCAGGATACTACTATACACAAACAATAAGATTTCATTAAAAATATCCAAAGATGTATACAATTGAATCTTTGTAAATTTAAACTACTAATTATAAAAAAATCAATTAGAAAAAAACCGATTCAATCTGAACAACTCATTTTGATATAATCAATATATTCCGATAAAATTAATTAAGAAAATGAATTCTCTCGTATCCCACTACTTCTTCCTTCAGTTGCTTCACTTCAAGACCTAATGCACCTAAAATAAAAAAATAACATTCAGTATTGACAAAAAAAAATTAAGAAAACACATATTAATCCCGACTTGAGTGGACTTAGTAGTATACTTTTTCCTTTGTTTTGCAATGCTCCATTACTCTAAAAATGAATAAAAGAATATTAGAACAATTGCTATAGTATTAGAATACAATAAAAATATATCAATGCATATTATCTAACACTAGTTTTATGGATACCATTGCTTCTTCCTTGAACATATAATAATATGTTAAAGGTTCGAAATTAACTGAAGTTCTCTAAGGATAGATTGCTCAATGTTGTTAATGTGGGTTACATAGTCACTGAACATTAAGTATTAATAGAAGAAGAAAAGAGAACATATTGATGTATAATGGTTAGTTATGACAACACTTTACCCGAGATCGTGGTACAAAATATTTTATGGATTTTTGTATCCTTAAATATATATCTCTTGCTTGATTTAGTTTTTTCTCCACTATACTCTTCTTTCTCAATTTTGTTCCTTTATTCCTTCTTGTAGGTAAATTCTTAATAGTTCTTTGAGAACTCTCACCAAGTTCTTTATCCACGAGACAAATATATAGATCCACTTTCTAATTCAAAAGCTTTTTTCACGTCTCCGATAGATTGCTCACAAATGTCTCTTGTTTTTTAATTCATTTCGCTTACGAAAAGAAGAGTATCAATTTTACGAAAAATTTATTCTCTCCAAACAGATGGAGTTACCCACGATAGTCGAGTTATACTTCTAGAACAATCTTCTCCTTTTATTTGAGGTTTACCATTCCTCCTTCATCTCTTGATAAAATATTGTGCATAAGATTCCTACCTCGAAATTCACATTATATACTCTTAAACAATGACAAGCATAAGATTCCTACCTCGGAAATGTTTTTGCAATCACAAGTTATGATCTTATCAACAACATTAAACTTCACACAATAAGCCTACTCTCCTCCTGAACGCTTCTCAAATACAAAGTAACAATTCTCCTTACCATATGGAGTCTCAATAGAGCTGACTAACTCTTGTCGGCATCCTTCTTCGTTCTTATACTCTTATTCAAAGACTTTACAGAAGTTGATAGTATAATGCTTAATAGCTTATTGTAACATCGTTGTATGAGGATTATACAACTCGGAAACCCTTTATTATTTGCAACATTATTATCTCTTTTATTCCTTCTCCATCCTCTCATTACTTCTTGAAACACATCATACATATCACACAAACTTGCATTAGCATGACCATGTCTATATAATCAACCATTCAAAGATTCATTCCTTTAAGATGATAAAACTCTTCTAAAGAGATAATCTTTTGAATATGATGGACACAACTTTTCTTTAATACTATATAACCTTTCATCCAAGCATTATGATCACAACCATATTTGTTTTTACAAAACTAATATGAGAAAATTAAGAATAATAGCAAGAAGGTATTAGTGAACAATAGCATGCAAAATAGTGTACAATGAAATGCTAAATAATGAACAATAATAAAATATTTACCTTTTCTGGATACTATCCGGGATTGTGCTACACCTTCTAAGCAAAAAATCAAACTTGTATGCAAAACCTTAACTAATTGCATTAGTCATTATAGAATCTTGATCCATCATGATTGTAATTGGTACGTGATCGGTCATAAATTTATGGAAAGTCTTAAACAACCAACAAAAACTTTCAATTTTCTCATTAAGAAGAAATCCAACATCAACCAAAAGATTTCTCCTATGATGATTCATACACACAAACGATGCGCAAATCATGTTGTATCAATTTGTCCTATGTGTTGTATCAAATACTATCTATTCTCAAAATAGAAGATAATCTTCTCTCATATGGCCATCCCTCCAAAAAAACCAAACTAATTCAACAACCATCACAATCAAATTCTTCGAGCATGAAAGCGGTTTTCTTCAAAGAGTTTTTTTTTTAATTAAAAATCTCAATTAAAGAATTTGCATCACCACTTTTCATATTTTTTTAACTTCTTTTGCTGATGCATTATATAAATCCTTCACTATGATTTCTATAACTAGAGAACCACATGCCTCATTTCTCATCAATTTATATGCATGGAAAAGTTTCACACCATTTTTTCTCATTTTCCGCACAAGCAAAAGATGTGCTTACTCAACTACACGATGCGATTTCTCCAAGTACACCTCATCTTCCGAGAGAAATTTATGATTGTGCTCCATATCATGGGTTTTAACAACCCAATCTCCACTACTATCAAGCTTAATGATTATCCCTACTTTGCAAGTGCAACTTTTGTTCGTTCTTGTAAATTGTGTGCATTGCTTTGCGGTAGATCTCTTTACTCCTTTCGTGCGGTTAGCTTTCTCCCTATTAACTCATCATTTTTCGTTCTCCAACTTAGCTTCCCATATCATACACCCAAACCTGTCCTATAAGGATACTCATTGTAGACCTCAAATGCTCCACTTTCACACTTAAACCTTCTACCCCATAATTCTTATTCTTCAACCTCTTTCACCATTATTTCATCATCCATTGTAGGTTATCTACTGTAAGTTGTTCCATGAACATTATTGGACGACTTTCCTCTTAATCATCTTCGGTGTTACTGTAATTTATGTATTAGTGTATATTAAGATACGGTTTAATGTATAATAGTGTAATATTTAGTGTACAATAGAAATTTTCCACACATACATAAGATGTGCTTTATCAACTACAAGATGTGATTTCTCCAGGTGTACAATATTTGTTATAAAAAATTAATAGAAAAATTATATATATCACTATAATTGTTGGTGTATATCAATGAAAAATGGTGTATATAGCACATAATTCTTTGGTCAACAAACAAATTTCTTATCCGAACCTAAGTACCTGCATTCATATCTAGCATGATATCCTAATTTGTTGTACTATTGCTGGAATTCTAATCCAATTGTTGAATAGTCACCAATTTTAAATCTAATATCTGCATAATCGGTAGCAATGATTGAGAGAAGTGATCGACAACCATGAGCAAGAGAATGATCGGCAACAATGAGCAAGAGAAGGTCGATCAAGAGAAGTGATTGACAACTATGAGCGAGGTAAACGAGCAAAGGACAGAGCAAGAGAAACGAACAATAATAGAGTAAGGTTTAAATTTTGTTTTTTCTTTTTCATAGTAGAGGGAGCACGTGACTGGGAAGAGGAGCGCACGAGAAATTTCCGAATTTAGTCCCGGGAATCCATGACGGTTTGTAGTCTAGAGAGTACCTTGGAAATTTCGGAGGAACATACGAAAAGTGGTGTTGTGGAAGAGGATAGAGAATGTGTTGGTGATGTTTATGGACTTTCGAGGAATTTGGACTCCCAAAGTTTAACATTTTCCCTTTCTCTAACATCGAAGGAGAAAGAGACAGGATTGCTTGGCAATGAAAAATTAGAATGCATCACTACATCTCATTATTTATTGCTTTACTATTTCTCAATTTGATCGAGTAATCTTATAATCCTCCCCATGGAAAATACATTTTGGGGGAGGGGGTTCAACAAGAAAGAACAAAAGATGACATACCAACGTCTAAAATGAAGTAATGTAGCATTACAACAATCTAACCGAAATCCACATAAGAACTAGTGAATAATAATTCATGCGTTTTTGGATTTCAACAATCAAATTCATATAAGTCTAAAAAAACAACGTAAGAACATTTCAAAGAAAGAGGATAGCGTAAACCACAAAAAAAGTGAACTTGAGTCCATGGTGTTGCTCATCAATCTAGAGGCGAGAGAAAGTGTTAGAAAGAGAGATTAAGGATCCACGATCTGGACACAACCTTGGGAGAGACATAACTGGTTTTCCTCAACAACAAGAATAACATCAACAATAATCAACCTCATTGTGGGTCCTGTTTATGTGGGGTATGAGGTTTAGGGAATCCAAATATAAGTAGCCTTACCTCTCTACATGCATTTACGCCAATTGAGAGGGCGATAACTAGTTCTTCACTCCTAGTGGTTAATATATCTTCCTTTTGTTGTAATTGGGATGGAAAAAATAGAATTTCATAGAGGGAGTGAGAGAGGGAGATAGGGATGTCGGATGAGGATGACATAATAGAGTGTTTTAGGGTTCGACCATTTGGGATTTAAATCGTTTGGTAGTGAAGGAAACCGATTGAAGAAAGGGAAGAAATAAGGGAACACGTACAATTTGATTTGTAAAATTGCGAGTATACCTCTTCAATCGCAAAATTACTTAAACACTCCTATATTTTAAATTTACGAGTAACTTTTGCTATTCGCGATTTAATGATTTAAGGATTAATGATTAAAGATTTAAGAATTAAGAAATTAGGATTTAAGGATAATAATTATTTCAGATTTAATATTCATTTTTACATAAGTTGATATTTATCCCTGGTCAAATTAACATTAATTTTTTCTGCCCATTTTTTTCAAATGTAGCCAAGTAGTGTAATGCCATTTGGCGGTTAGGCTCACTACCCATGTTCATTTTTTAATAAATTTGATTTATTTATTAAAACTTATCAACAAGTTTTTAAGGTTGAGTTCATTTTCTAAGAAATTCATCTTCATCCAGCTTTCAAACAAAATTTTTTTTTAAAAAAAAAAGCCAATCATAATTTGCCATATGGCTTGGGGGCACATAGGCCACAACCATTCATCCTATCTTTCCCTCACGCACTACAACTGCTGCCACCCGAAGAATGACCCGACGTCACCACAAAACCCGCCTTGGAAGCTCAGCTAAGTCCAACAAGAACGTGGCAACACTAATCATGTACAGAGGAGAGAGTGGGGTGGGGATAGGTGTGCTGGGCCTTGGGCAAACATGCGTCTTTTGCGAGTTGGCCGAAAATAGTGCATAGGAATCCATACGCCTAGTTGAACAATAGTAGTAGATTTAATTTGCAAAAATGAGCTCAGGGCTCGCGTACAATGTACTGAAAGAACAAGGTCTGATAATGAGGAGACGACCGAATGGTCTTGTGAATCTTTCATTTGAATAGACTAAAATAGGCCTCATTATAATAATTGTTAGTTATGCATACCTTACATGTATGCATAACGAACTAATAATTATGCATACTGCACACAAATGCATATAATATAAACATATATGCATAATAAAATTGTTAGTTATTCATGCCGTACACATATATGCATAAAGAGATGCATACTCCTCCCTCTCTTTTCAAACACACACATATACACGTACACATACACATGCATATGCATACCATACACATATATATGCTTAACGAACTATTACTTATGCATACCCCTAAACGGACATGCATATCATATACACATACATGCATAACTATGGGGACATTCAAGTTGTTTTAATGCACATCCGAACAACGTAGCAAGTATAATAGGCGTGTAGTTTTTTTAGGACCACAAAGGCAGTCCCGAACTAGCATACACATGCCCTTGAGCACGATTTTCCCATCTCTGTGTGTGTGTGTTTTTCTTTTTTCAAGTTCCATATATCTGTATACAAATTCCAAATATCAACTTTCTAAAGACTAATTTTATGAGCCTCAAATGCAAATGAAAAAGAACGGGTTAAAGGACGAGTGTACATTAATTGGCAGAAGTGTGGCGTTTCACGATAGAACTATTCACCAGTGATCATCTTGGGGAAAACAAAATATGCGGAAGCAGCAGAATGGCCCCTGGATTTGTGAAAACTGTGCACAATTTATGTAGAAACAATTCATCCGCCTAAACCAAGAACCATGACCAACATTATCATCCCCTTCACAGAAACAATTACAAAATCTTTGGGACACTCAAATCCAATTACATTCACATTTACATTCACATTCATATCATCTAGGCCCAGATAACTCCATATCTTCTACTACAAAGGAATACTGGTGTGAATCACTGTAATTCCTAGAGAAACTGGTACAAGCTCGCTCTTCTGAAAGGGAAGTTCCGACCTGTGATTCTTCTCCATATACTTGCTGCCCCGCAATGCCTTCTAGGACCTTCAAAACTTGTGACATTTTTGGTCTTGCACTCGGGTTTGCCTGAGTACACCGAAGAGCCAACTCCACTGTCTTCTCAAGTTCTTCACAGTTGTAGATTCCCTTCAGATTCTGGTCCACAAGCATGTCTAGGTTTTTCCTTCATATAATGACTTGACCTGCAAAGCAATAAGGTATTAAGAAAAGAAATGTTCCCATGAAGACATCAACTAGCAAAATACTGTCTTAAGTTATAATTTAGTCTCCCTTGATTTTTTATCTTTTTTTCCATCTTACCTTAAGTGACCTTTCTGGACACTTGCCACTATGACATGGATATGACTATGTTTGAATAATACTAATTCAAATATGCAGCCAAGGAGCACTCATCCTAGTTGAGAAACCCGCAGAGTAAGGCAAGGGGTCAGAACCGAGTATCCGAAATTAATTAGGATAACAAAACCCCATTTCTATTTTTCTTCGTTCATAGGGCAAGGCAATGGGTGTGAAAACCAAAACAAGGGCCTCTCTAGGCAATTGCAAGGGTGTGCCAGATTACTCATGAAGACATATGCTGTACTTCAATTGTGAAAGTAAAAACAGTCAATGAAATTTAATATAGCCAAATAATAAAATTGCTGCTTCAATATGTTTCACCGGTTCCCTTCTCAACAATAAGAGCGCCCCTTCCCCACTCAAAAGAACATATATGCAAGTTCAAATAAAAGAATACTACCAGATCAAATAGCAAATCCTAAGCAAAACATATACGTACCCAGTCAAGCAACATTCCCTTTTGAACCTGACCATTGCCAGCATCTATCGTCTTTTGCCCTGTGATGAGCTCCAAAATTAGAATTCCAAATCCAAAAACATCAGTTTTCTCAGAAGACTGACCAGTTGAAAGATATTCAGGAGCAATATGACCAATAGTGCCACGAACAGCAGTGGTAACATGCGAATCCCTCCTATCTAAGAGCTTTGCCAGGCCAAAATCTCCAACTACAGCTTTAAAACTTTCATCAAGCAAGATGTTTGCAGCTTTGACATCCCTGTGAATAATTTTCGGGTTGCAGTGCTCATGCAAGTACAATAGTCCACGGGAAGCGCCAAGGGCAATGCGCATACGCATGCCCCAGTTCAAAGTAGGTCTATCCCTACATGGATCTGCAAATAAGAAAAAGCAGGTTAGACTCATAACAGCATGGCAGTACCCATTTCACAATTACCATTTGCAAGTGGTTCTTATAACTGAACTCCCACGCAATGCCACGATGGCAAATTCATGTTAACTGAATACTGTTAGCAAGAACACAAACACATTCGCAAAACTTTCCTCTGATTCTCTTGTTATTATCAGGCACAGAAAACTTTCAAGTCCAAGGTACAATGAAAAACAGCTTTAAATGCAAGTGCCATTGTAATAGTAAGCTTGTGTCAGCTTGAGCACCATCGCCACTTACACACAACCCCCTTCTACCCAAGTCAATAGTCCAGGATATTGGATTGGTTGCACCATTTTTCGGGAATTCTATGTCTTCTGTATATAAGTATCAAGTAAAAAGCAAGTCATCCGGTCAACCCCGCAAAAAGATAAAAAGAAAAGGAAAAATAGGGGCTCCAACCCATCCGATCAATAAACACTTCAAAATTAGAAATCTCCTAACTGTTTACATGGAATCTGTAGATCTTTCAGGCAAATGCAGGGAAACAATATCGTTAGTAGGAATAGAGCAATTCAAAGTAGAAATGAGAATCTGGCTGGGAAATAAGGCTACAATTACTGAAGATGAAGAAAGTGAATAAGCTTATTTATTCAATCGGCCTAGTAAGCAGCTTGAAGTGAGGTACTTCTCTGCAAGGAATGATATTGGAATCTTGGAGCTTTTAGAAACTAAGATCAAAATTGAAGCCTTCTTGAAAGCCTAGAATTTCATGTTTCAGAGGTGGAGCTCCTACAGTAATAGTGATTAGTGACTGCACCCAAAGGGGAAGATTTGGATAGTTTGGTAGCTTTCCTTGTATCAAGTTAGTATTAGGGATGCTCCTGAGCAGTGGGTGCGTTGCGATATTACGGAGTACACATCTGGTGAAAGAGGTTTTATTATACCTTTGTGCATGTTTTCAACAAGCTTGAGTAGAAAAACCCTCTTTGGAACATGCTTGTTTCCTTCGCTGCAACTATTACCGGGGCTTGGTGTGTTATAAGCGATTTCAGTGCTGTCTTGAATGATGGTGAAAGAATTGGTGGGAATAGAATTACTGTCCATGAGATTGAGGACTTAAAGAATAATATTGAAGTTTGTAACCTTACGAATTTATAGTTCCTTGCTGCTTCTTTTTCACTACACAATCGGCTCTTGCTACCAAAGATAATAGGTTTAGATTTCACCCTAGATGTAAAACCATGAAGTTGTGTCATCTTTCCTGCTGATGATTAGGTGTTATTGTAAAGCTGATACCAAGTCTTCTCTCCATCATAAAAAAGCAGCTTTTCAGCAATTACTCTGGCCTCATAGCAGTGACCAAAAGTCCCAATTTTGTGTCCGTGTGTTTGGGGGGTGGGGGTAGCGAGAATACTAGAGAAGAGATAATCAGGTGCTGCCCATCTTCCTCTCAAGTATCTGGGAATCCCTATATCACCTTTAAAGACTCAGTTTCTAACTCTATGAACTCAGATATAAATCTCACTTCTCCTAAGTTTTGACTTGAAGAAGTTTTGATTACAAGTCATTCTGAACATTATAGAAACTCTTGTATAAAGTTTTCAGGACTAACTCAGAAAACACATTATTGTATATCTTTTACACCGATATTTGTGACTCACTTCGACATCACTCAGAATTATCGCATGCTCAAATAACTTCTCTAACACTTTTATTTTGAGTACCGATTGCATATTTCAACGCAAAAAGTATTACAACGTTAATTCCTTATTCTAAGTCGGTTTATCTCCTTGAGAATTATTTTGTCCAAACCAAGTTGTTAAACTCTAATGTTCTATTCTTTTAACTTGATCATCTCTATGATTGTTGACTACGATGGAATTTGAGTATATTGAATATTAGACTTAAAAATTCCACTTCTCTAGGTCTAAGATAATTAAGCACTTAATTATCCTAATTTAATTATTATCTGTGCCTAATCTTGAACTAAAGTATTTTATACTTTGAGAACCAAGGTGGTTTACTTTCTCATTTTTGAAATACAAAAGTAGCCGGCTTATAACTCGTCAATCACCGGCAAACAAGCTTTATCTACTTTTAAGCATGACTCGACACCGTGTCATGGTTGTCTGCATTTCCAAAACTAGAAAACTCCAACTCTAGGCTTGGCAATTGTTTCCACCACAACTTTCAGTCACCACAAAGTGGTTCATTGGACCACCTTTTGGAGTTAAGAGTCGTTGGACAACGTTCACATCTCAACGGATCTTTTACGAGTGACTTAGAAGAACCGTTACAACGGCCAATGAAGACTTTTGTTCGGAACCAAGACTCAACAGATCACTCTGTTTGGTTGGATATAAATAGAAGCTATCTCACAAGACTAGAAGCTTGCTTGAACATTATTGAAAAACACATTACTTGAGCAAAAGTTATTGTTTTCATATTCAATCTTCTATTTACAACTCCCACTCTATATTTAATATTTTTTGAGTTGTAAAGTCTTGTAATCAGTCACATTCTTTTCTTACTTTCTAAGTAAGATCCCTTGACCGAGCTCAAAAGGTTAACTCAGCTCCCTAATTGTAAAGGTTACCTCAATCGGGAAGTACTAGATCGGATAAGAGATAAGGGAACTTCTAAGTCTAAGAAAACATTGTAAGGAATTGTTTAAGGGAGCAATTATGGTAGAGTTAGCCTTTGTATTTTGAGGATTCAAAATAGTGGATTTGACTTGGTGCTTGGATTAACACCGACCGTGGTTTTCTGCCCGGAAGGGTTTCCACGTATTTCTAAGTGTTTGCATTTCTAAGTCCAATCTACACTCGGAATCAGGTGTTTATTACTCTTCAAGAAAAAGTGTAAGTTCTTTTAAATTTCCTCATCACCCTATGCACCCCTCTAGGGTGACTTAGACTCTCCAAGAGCAAACCTTCAACCTTCCGGACTTTCCGCAATTTATCGTCAAAGACCGATAGATAAGATGACTGCTAAAATCAGAGTGTCGCGAGTAGGAACTTATCCTATGCAGCAAGAGTCGTGCTAATTAACTCCGTTTCTTATAGGTATTATTACTTTTTGGGATGGAGTATTTGTCATTCCAAGTGTTGTTAGACGAAAGTTGAGTCAAGTATGAAGGAATTTTTTTCTGTGCAGAGCCTAGAAACAGTCTAAAAGACATCCTCTGGTGCACGGGATCCAGTCTAATCCCCAAAAGCTCAACGTGGATTAGGTTTTTAGAAAAACCCAAAGTTACAGAACAAAGCCCTGATTAAACATATTTGGGCAGTGTCTGCTAAGAAAGATTTTGTGGATCAAAGGGGTACATTTACATCATGTAAAAGGTGCGCAATGGGAGAATTATGCCCCTGTAAAATTACTGTTGATTATGCCCCTGTAAAATCACTGTTGTTAATCTTGGAACATAAGCTCAAAAATGAGCTTTATCATGTCTCTCAGATCTGAGTAATCAGCTCTTACTCATGCAATCCTTCAAAAATTTACAAACTTCTCTGCAATGTCAGTGATAAGGTGATATGGGACAGGCTAGTTTTGAGTGGAGGCAATGTGCCCATTCCGTCGCTTTTTGGTTGCCACTGCTATATTATGCTTCATGTGAAGTGCAGACTAGCCAAATAAATCCTAGAGATATTGATCCCACTTATGTTTTCTGCAACCTTCAAGAGGACACTAATGACCTTCAAGGCCATTAGGGAGAAAGTTTTACATTCGACTGGTATTAGGCAGTATGCCCTCTAGATTGGTCCAATGGCACAGAAAGCTTCTACAAGGCAAATATAATCACTGCTGCTAATCATATCAGGTCTAGAAGAACACAAATGATGGGCCAAAGCTGAAGTAGTTATGCTGGTTTACTGCAAGTTTGTGAAGGATATCGTCGCTGACAGAGTGAGGCAGTGAAGGGAAAAAAAGCCTGGGATTGGGAAAAGTTTTGCATTGTTAAGGCATGACGGTCAAATGAACAGAACCCTTCCTAGAAGGTGGCCCCTACTTCAGCTGTCATTTATTTTTATATACCCTATTTTGGGGATTGTGAGTTATTAATTAAAATTTTTCCAAAAAAAAAAGAAGAAATTAAGGTGAACAAACACGAACCAGATAAAGGAAGGAAATAAGCACGGACCTCTCAGCCGGTCTGCTACACTCCCATTTGGCATGTAAGGATACACAAGTAACCTCTCATCAGACGTCATACAAAAACCATACAGGCGCAGAAGATTTCTGTGCAGAGCCAATCCAATCATCTCAACTTCTGTTTGAAACTGCACCTCACCGGTGAAATTGGGGTCTTTCAGCCTTTTTACTGCAACCATTGTCTTGTTTGGTAAACACCCTTTATAAACAACACCAAAACCTCCTTGCCCAAGTATGTTTTTGGGATTAAAATTGCCAGTAGCTGTTTGAAGTTCGCGAAATGAGAACCTCTTCAGATGGCCAACATTGAACTCATAGTCTTGCTGCACTGCACAAAAATAATCCGGGCCTCTCACTATTCTGCTAAATGTAAATATTTCTAAGATAAAGTCACAGGGTTTTTAGCTTAGGGAATTACCACAGGATGTCATGAGAAGACGGGATCTGTAGAAGAGAACCCATGTAATTCCCAACAGCACAGAAACAAAAAGTACGCAACCAACACCAACAGCCATAGGTATTTTCCAATGACGATGGTCACTTGCCTTTGAAGCAGTTGTGCCTGAAACCAAAAATACGAAACGTGTTCATGGAGAACCCTTTCTAAATATACAAAACGTAATTTATACAAAAACACAATTGATTTGAGTACATCTCTGGGGAAAAAAACAACACATTATGGGGGTATTGATAGCCTAAAATCAGCTCGCTAAGTAAAGAAGACGATTCTATTATCTTGAAATAATTAAAATTTAATTTCCTTGGGATAACTTATATTCTAACCTCTGCTATCCAAAGGTAAATCTCAAAAATAATATAAATTCTTAAATACAATGATTTCCTAAGCTGTTAAATCCTTCTTAAACAATTATTTTCCTACTTCCTCAGAGAGAGAGAGAGAGAGAGCACAAACCATTCACAGGCTCTGCTTCATCTATGCAAACTTGCGGAGATGATGAGTTACAAAGAAAACTATTCCCTGTAACACTATTCACATATGTAATGTGTCATTCATTAGTCGCTAATAACTTGGAAGAGCAGTAAGGCACGTACAACATCAAAGCAGATGGCTCAAAATGCAATTCTATCATAGAAACGTCCACAGTTCCAGACTTTCATTGGCCATTACAACACCGAAAGACATCTAGGAGTGTGAAATGCCTAATTCAATAGATGACACCTGGAAGTACCATTAAAACAGAGAAAATCCAACAGTTTGAGCTAATGATATCTCAAAGCCAATAGCTATTTTTTCCTAACATACCAGGGAACTTCAATAGCTGTACATGAAGGATTACCAAAAACTGATCCCTGGATTATTACCGAGGGAATGGTGTTTACGAATGCATACATAGGCAACGACACAGCAATGCTCCCTTCAATTGATCCTCAAAGACGTTGTCCCCCTACTTCCTAAGGACCTCATGTTGAAAGGCATCAACAATATTCCACTCTGCCTCTACAAGAAAAGTAGTTGAGAACAATTTAGGGTTCATTCTTTTCAACTTATTTTTGTTGAACTTAACTGAAGTTTCTGAACAAATCTAAATAATTTCAGCTGAATGAACACATTTATACTTTTTTTTGCTGAACTGACAAGCTCTACACTCTAAGGCCACATTCAATGGAATTTACTTCAGAATAAGTTCAGATAATTTCACTTAAACTGAAGCTCACATAAGTGTAGATGAAACAAGTTTACAAGAGTTTATTTGACACAGTTAGATTATTTTATACATTTAGAATCGCAAAATAAGTTCAAATGAATTGGTGCTATCTTATGTTAATTTGTTAGTCTAAGTTTCAGTTTATCAAATCATACAGTCATTTAGCCCCAAAAATATGTACTTAACAAACTTTCAACATCAAACAAGGCAATTGTTCCCCTCAGACAAAAAAATTCAGGAAAACAGGGTGAGGATTGACGATGATATGCAAAAACAAAATGAAGTCCAACAATGCAACAACATGCCTGAAAAATAGTATGGATCGGAGGAAATGGAGAAAAACTAACTAGCCAGTGTTGCAAAAAGAAGCATACCTGTATGCCTTTGCTTGTATTCTAGGAGTGGGACCACTAAGATTGTTAAACGCCAAGTCCCTATTGACATGTAGTACATTTCATTTGCAATTTCACAGAAAAGCAGAAGAATAAACAATAAATAGGTGAGGCGAGACATACAAGAACGAAAGGCCTGTAAGATTAGCAATGAGTTCAGGAATATGGCCAGACAACTTATTCTTACTTAGCTTCCTGCACAATATTGATGTACATTACATAAAGTGACAATACAAATGGAGGGGAATGGGAAAGAGTACCAAGCTATACTTACAAGTAACTTAGATGGCTCAGGCAGCCAATTGACTCAGGGATCTCACCACTAAACCGGTTATTGGAAAGATCAAGAGTTTGAAGCTCTAGAAGCTCTCCAATTTCGGTAGGGAGAGGGCCAGATAACCGATTGTTTTGAATCAACCTACATAACAGTAATGGAGTGAGATAACTCTGCATACCAGTTACTGTTCAAGACATTATTTAACCCATGAATCCATCTCAGCTTAACTTGCTAATTGCACAGCTGACACCAACTGATTTGAAATCCCTCCATTTTGTTCCTGCCTAATGCAAGTGAATTATCATACTTTGATTTTGAAATATCAAATCTTCACTTTTTTATAACCCAAGCAATCTAACCTGACCAACTGGGAGGACCCTTTCTAGACACCACAATATTGCGCGCATTGTTTTAAAGAAAAGGTCTACAAACACATAAGAAATTAGAGACGCATAGCATAGCTCAAGCAATATGATCCTTGATAATGATTCAAATCAGCACTACTAAAGGTAAGAAAATATGTAGTTGTGTACACAACAAATCCTGAAAAGCAATTAACTATCATTCTACATTCAAAAATTACCAGTAGCCCAACTCACAGAGGGCATCATCACATTACCTTTCCACTCACATCAAAAGGAAGCTATACCACAACTCAATTTTGAAGTAGTGCAAATATGATTGCCATAAGGATTGAGATTTTCTGAAATAGTTTACATCCTAAACAAGTTAGCTCTCTGCTTGTCAAGCTTACTAAAAACCTAGGACCAGGTGTGTGAGGGTCATAGGTACGCAACCACCTACAATTTAATTGCAGAGAGATATTTTTCAGTATACCCAAGATTTAGAAGGCATAAACTAGTCGCCACTCTATAAAAACAGAAATGGAGGAATATTAAGCAAGTGTTTTAAGTATAGTCCACCATAATCCACAGTCGAAAAAGAATTTTCCAACAGTGCCAGGCTAGATTCCACGCTAACGTTTCCAAACTAGCCGAGAGCAAATACCAAAATATATATTCCTAAAAATGCAACAGAAAGACATTAACAAGGATGACACCATGCTGGGTTTATTGGGAGCAGCCGCTTTGCAGGCTCACGGTAAATCGAGCTGCATATATCAAATTTTTAGCAGTAAGACCACAAAACCCCCAGGCTTGAAAACTGAAAAGCAGTCAGAAGAACTGAGATAATGGTATTAAAGTACCCAAGAAAAAGGAAAATTACATTGAGCGAAGATGAGTCAAGTTTCCAATACTAGGTGACAGAGTTCCTGACAGGCCCATGCTAGCCATATCTCTGCAAGAAATAACACATTCAATTCAACGACCAAGTGGATAGGCATTGCTCTAATAGAAAAACAGGAAAAAGGAAAATAAAAATAGTCCTACTTACAGAGATGTAACAAAACCCTCAACGGAGCAGCCTACCATATTCCAAGTGCAAGGATCAACGGAATTAATATCCCACCCATCAAGCACGTGATAATCGTCTCTCATCTTGCTTTTCATAGACATCAATGCAGCCACTACAGATGTGCCAAAAATGATATAACCAAAAGAGAGAGAGAAATCACAAAATAAATCTTAGAGGATCCAGAAATTTCATGTGGGAGAGGGCACTACTATACTATCAGTCTCCTTTTCTTTTAAAACCTAACCTTCATAATTGACACCCTTAGGAGAGAGAAGACTATCAGCAGCTCCAGCCACGCGAAAGAAGAGAAGAATCGCAACCAGAAGCACAACCATGAAAGCGGTGATTTTTTATTTTATTTTTGTTTTCCTGTTTACTTTGGAAGTAAAGGAATCTCTTCCTCTGAGTGTCACACAAGTGTTTTGGATGTCGCACTGATAGATCTTGTTTGACAGTGACCTAAAAATGGATTTCGGAAGCTAAAAGGCAAAAAGCTACTCCACTTTTAGAAAGAGAGAGAGAGAGTTTTCGTCTGGTAAAGTTGCAGGCGATAGGGAGCAGGATAAACTTCTCCAATTTATTGAAGAAGCAAAGCAAGAAACATACAAGTATTGTCGGATTGGGGATTCAAAAATTTGTGCTCCAGAAACTGGTCTCATGTCTCGAGATTTAGCATAGTGACAGATTGTCCCAAAATCTCCCATGGCTGATCATAGGAATGTGAAAATAAATTTGAAACTGAAAATGGCAAATAAATTTTCAGTTAATCAATTTGGTTTGAAAATTTGGTTGCCTGAATTGGTAAAATAATAGACTTTTTAGTTCAAATACTTTGAAAGTAGTGTTTTTTTTTTATTTTTAAAGGAGCGGTATATATTAGTCGAAACGCTCTCCAAACAAGAGTTAAACAAAGTTAGCTCAGCTATGCTATCAGGAACTTCCTCAACCTAAGATCGAATAGTGAAATCATGAGGTTGAAAGTGAGCTAGAAGCATGAGCTACCCGGTTCCCCAACCTCCTAATATGAGAGAAAGAACAAAAGTCAAAATAATGTGAAAAAGAAATGACACTACTAAGAATAAAACCAACTTCCGATCCGGGACATGATTTACGCTTGAGCTTAGAGATGATGTTGAGAGAATCCACTTCTATGACCACTCGTCCGAACCCATGTTCCCATGCTATTTGGATTGCCCATAGACAGGCTCGAGCTTCCTCCATATCGGGCCCACCAAAACCATTCCCTTGATTTGTAGCGACCAATCTAACACTTCTAGACGAGTCACGTACAACGATACCCCGACCATGGTTGACCATTGAAATTCACCTTAACCCACCCCGAATCCGGAGCCTTCCACTTTATATCTCCGACTCCAGTTTGATTGATATGAACCCTCCGAGTAGCCTCACGATAAGCCTTAGTATATTCTAGAGCTCTACCAACCTCGGACTTAGGAGCACTATTGGAAGAAGAATGGATGAATTTATTTCTAACATTCCAACAAGTCCAAAGAATTACAAGGAAGTCCGCCAAGTGCTCCATATCCATTGCCCTCTGCCGGTGAATTAGTTCCGCGGCCGATTCAAAACGGCCCAACATCTCCTCCACCTTGAACATTGAGGCCCTCCAAATGGATTGTGCTAATGGACATTCCAAGAGCTCATGTATATCATTCTTTTCCAACCCACCACAAACAAGACACCTCCCATCCAGCCACCTCACTCGGTCGCTAGTGCACTTCTTGTAGGTAAAGCCGCACGACATGCCCTCCATACAAACATCTTCACTTGTCGGTGGGATCTTTAAGCCCCAAATAGTTTTCCAAAAGCCTTTAATATGGTTTGAACTACTACAAGGTTCTTGCTCATCCTCGAGTGTCATAATAAAATGATAGGCCGATTTAACCGTTAGTTCAACCGACGTGGAGTAATGCCACATAATTTTGTCTCTAGGCCAAGTAGTGCAAAGAGGCATATTTTTAATCACCTCGGCATCAATGAGTAGAAAAATATTATCGATCAACTCATTCCTATACACGCCCGAACAAAATCAATTAAATCACATACTTGGAAGAGAGAGATTTATGGCTTTATCGAGTGTGATAACTCGGAATGATGGCTGCTCGGGAATCCATTTGTCCACCCATATGTTCGGGTTTTGGCCATCCCCCACAATCCATCTCAACCCTTTTGCAACCACTCCCATAGATCCCCATAAACTATTCCACGTAAAGCCGGGTCGTGACCCAAGTTCCGCTTCTAACATGGCTGAGTACGGAAGTAGCGCGCCTTGAACTTGAAATGCCGGAGAGTTTTCAGCATGCATCAAACGCCGGACTGCCGTGCTAGTAATGCTTGAGTTAAAGGCTTCTAAATCTCTCAAACCCATTCCGACTTGTAGCTTGTTTTTGCACATTTTTCCGGGACAACCGAGTGAAGTTTCCGCCCATCCTCTCGTACCTCCCCACCAATACTTAATCATAAGGGACTGCATGCTTTGGGTTAACTCACTTGGAAGTTTAAAGACACTCATCACTTAAGTTGGGATAGCACTGGGCCACAACCTTCACTAACACATCCCGGCCTACCCACGAAAATGTTTTTCCCATCCAACCACTAAGTTTAGCCGCTACACGGTCCTTGATCGAGCAAAAGCTTTTGTCTTAGACTTGCCAACTCTAGACGAAAGGCCCAAGTATTTATCGTGCGATAGGACTTCTTTAATATCAAGGATAATGAGTACTTCTTCACGTCTTGACACCGACACTCCCTTACTAAAGACCACACTTGATTTGGAGTGATTAACTTGCTGTCTAGAGGCCTTCTCATAGTAGTGTAGTATTTCTTTCACGGTTTGTGCTTCCTCTTTATTTGCTCCACAAAAATTATATAGTCATCTACAAAGAGCAAGTGTGACACCGATGGCGCCAAACCACAAACTTTATGGCTCGAAATACGTCTCTCGGAAGACAACATTCTCAATTAGATAAGATAGACCTTCCGCACGGAAGAGAAATAGGTACGGTGAGATTGGGTCGCCTTGCCGAAGACCTCTACTAGGCGTAATAAAGCCCTTTGGTTCCCCATTAATAATAAATGACAATGTGGCTGTCTCCACACATCTCATCACCAAGTCAATTTAGTTATCAGCAAAGCCTAGCCGGGCCATGATTTTCGGAAGAAAAATCCATTCTACTCTGTCATATGCTTTGGCCATGTCCAGTTTCAAAGCCGGACTCCCATTCGATCCCCCTTGATTTCCCATTGAATGGAAAATTTCAAATGCCACCAGAATATTATCCGTGATCAACCGGCCCGAAGTAAATGCACTTTGGTTTATAGAGATAATATGGGGAGAAACTCTTTAAGACGGTTAGTGATAGCTTTTGTAACGATTTTATACAACACGTTACATAAGCTAATAGGATAGAAGTCACTAACCTCTTTAGCATTACGTTTCTTCGGAATGAGGACCACATGGGTATGATTTCACATGGGTGGAAGGTCCCCTCCGTTTAGAACAGTGAGTGCCGCATCCGTCATCGATCGGCTAACTATGTCCCAATATTTTTGATAAAAGTAAGGATTCATCCCATCCGAGCCAGGAGCCTTATTTGGGTGTATCATAAATAAAGCTTGTTTGATTTCCTCCGAGGAATAGGTCCGGTATAGAAGCTGTGTTAATTTCCTCGGTGATCTTGTGTAGAACATAATTTAGTAAATCATCAAGGTTAGTAGGGCTAGAAGATGTGAAGATTTGATCAAAATAGGAAGTAATGATATCTTCAATTTCCTTAGGTTCCTGATGGATTTCACCATCTCGTGCACACCAACTCAAATAGAATTATTGGAACGTCTAACATTTGCTTTACGGTGAAACCAACCCGAATTGGAATCCCCATGTCTAAGATAATAAGTTCTAGACCGTTGCCACCATAACACTTCTTCTTTACGCCTCCACTCTCGTAACTTAGCAAAAATCTCATCTCGGCCGGAGGCACTAGGCGCTTGTTTTAGTTTTTGGGTGCATATGATATGCTTCGGATATTACCAAAACACTCCTCGCTCCAATCATGCAGCACGTTCTGCAGTTCACAATATTGCTCATACATTTTTCGGTTGGGCCAAAACTCCCTGAACAGTTCCATGCGTCCCGATTACTTCCTCGCAACCATCGTCCAAAGCCCACATATTCTCAAACCGTTTCCTATGATGTCTCCTACGAACCCCGAGGCTCAAAACAACGAAGTAGAATAGGAAGATGGTCTTATAAGTCCTCATTAAGGTTCTCTACCCGTCCTGCTCGGAAACATAGCGCTCTAATCCCCGAGGCACAAAATCTATCTAATCTCTCCTTCACTTGATTGCTCCCTGTCCCGCCTATTCCACCAAGTGAACTCATGTCCATTACAACCCAAATCATACGGACTATATCTCTCTATCACATGCCCGAAAGCCTCCAAAATATTTTGTGATTTAAGAGGACCACCCCTTTTCTCGAAGTTGTAGAACACTTCGTTTAGATCTCCTCCTATGAGCCAAGGTAAAAACGAGTGTGACTTAAGGTCTTCCAACAGAGCACACGTTTTGAGTTTATCCTGTCCCTTTGGGAACCCATAAATTCCGGTAAAACGCCATGCTTCCTGGTCACTCCTCCAACGTAGGCTCACATCAATATGGTTAGTTGCACTAGATAAAAGTTGAACATCAATCTCCTCCTTCCATAACACTCGCCAAACCCACCTACATGCCCTCGACTATCCACAAACACACCTTTAAAGTTTTTAAACTGGGGAAGGATATTCCTCATCTCGGGAAAACTGCGTTTTGTTTTTGATAGAAACACCACACTTGACCTAGTACCAACCATTAGTCGGCATAGGTCCTTAATCGCTCGGGGTTTGCCGAGACCCGGCGATTAACACATAAAATACTCATTGATGCTTGGCGGGGTTGCGATGCAACCTCCGCCTTTAAATGATTTTCGATAACATCTTCGAGCAATTACTCTCACCTTTCGTTCTCCTTCTTTAGATCTCCTTCCGAGGATATTTTTCTGTTTGTTCATCTCTCCCCACTCGTCTAAAGTTACTCGAAGATCAACTTGCATTAATGCCTTAGCCCCCTTCCCTGTTGGTCCACCCTCCAAATATAACTTCTTCCTCACACGGCTTGCCGATTCCCTACCCCTTATCTCCAGCACTTTCTTTCTATTAGCGAGACCACTCTTCATCCTGTCTCACGTCGCTTTTTCTTAATGCGTGATGCCTTAAGCCAGGTTCCGTATTGGAGTTCTTCTTTTGGGACGTTTTCATCATAGAGATCACAGCCCTTGTACACATGCCCTAGACATCCCACAAATATAACGAAGTCGACTAGTTTAACATACTTAATTCGTATCCACTTTGACTTGCCTGCAATCTTTACCGTAATCCCCGCCATAAGGGTTTATTAACATCAACCTCCACTCGAATCCGCATGGATTTAGACAGGGTAATAATATCTTCTTCCTCGACCTCTTTAAAATGTCCAATCTTTGCCCTAATGGCTTCCACAAAGGATTGAGTTTTCATCTTCATGGGTAGGTCATACACCTTTAGAGTGCTTGGATTAAAATGGCACCGAATTATCTCGGAATGTCAAAAATACCACTAATTAATTTGATGATCAACAATTGCCATTGAACTAGTTATTATAGGTAAAAAAATACCACTCGTAACTTATTTTATCCGGTCCAACACCACCGATCTATTGACACGTGTATGAACAAAATTTCATCGGTGGCATTTTTAACGATTAATAACTAGTACAGTGGCCATTGTTGATGATCAAATTAATTAGTGGTATTTTTGACATTTCGAGATAATTCAATGGCATTTTAATCCAAGCACTCTACACCTTTACCCAAAAACTAGTAGTATCAAACTCGATCTCCGACGGTTGCTCCATCCCTGTCATCTCTTCGAGCAAGCAAATATGTCCATCAAAAGTCCACGGGCCTTCATTCAGTACCATGGTTTTATCAACAATTGGATAGAACTGAAAGGCAAAAAGGTTTTTAGCTAGGTGCTGTAATGAAAACTCGTTTTGTAGGTCTCCGGATGTTTTGCAGCGTACTCTTTAGTGCTACCGAGTTAAAGGAGTTTTGGGTATGGAGTTTACCCACAAGACAGAGTGCCACTTGCTCATCAATCCCATTATCGGCCTGCTCCTCCCAATTCAAAGCATCGAGACTCTCCCTCCGCTAGATGCAAATTATCACATGTATTGATTAGTTCGAATCCATGATGAAACCCTAAGACGCCACGCAAGGGTTTACACAAGGACTATCACAAAGAAGAGGTACACCACCACCTACACAGAGGGTAGGAAAACCACCGAACAAGATGCCGGTACAAACCCTACACAAGGAGGGAGACGGCTCCGCATAGGCTAGGGTTAGCTTTGGGGAGGAGTGGGAGTTAAAGCTATATTTATGAGTCGGTGACTTTCTTTCTTTTGAAAGTAGTGTTCATAAAGCGGAATTAACTTTTCAAAATTTATGTAATATATTTTGTGTTAACTCGTTTTTCCGAGTCAAAATTTGATGGATATTAAGGATTAAAACAATTTTTGTTGTTTTTGTGGGACCTTGAATTAATGTCACCTAAGAAATCTACCAAAGGGAAAGACAAAGTAGGAGCTACTAGAGTTGGCAATCGGGTCATTCGATTTGGGTTCGGTTCGGGTTAAGTTTGGGTCAACTTTAGGTCGATCTCGTTCGGGTTCGGTTCGGTTTTGGTTCGGGTCAACTTCGAGTCGATCTCATTCGAGTCCGTTTCGGTTTCGGTTCGAGTTAATTTCAAATCGGATCAACTTCGGGTGAAGTTAATTCGGGTTGATTTCATTTCGTATTGGGTTAATGTCGGTTCGAGTAGGTTTCAAATTAGGTTAACTTTGGATCGGGTAGAACTCAGGTCGGGTCTTTTTTGGGTCGGGTTATTATTCGGTCGTGTTGTGTAAAATTTAGGTCGATTCAAAATCGAATTGGGTCAAATTCCAGTCGGTTACATTTGTGACGATTAGATAATTTAAAATTTTCAATTGACTCAATTCAACATTATCTTATATGGGCTTACAATTTTATAAAATTGAAAGCCCAAAACCTTTTGAGTTGAAGAAAAACCAAACTTTTTAAATTAATTTATTATTAATATTAGTTTTTATATTTTACTCATTTGTTTGAATATATTAAAAAAGGAATTTGTTTATTAAAAAAAGATGCTAATAACTTTTAAGAGATAAGTGTAAACAAGTAAAATTTGAATATTTGACTCTAAATTTGAAATAAGATAAACCAAGTTGATATTTCAATACATCGTATAAATTGTATAATCCAACTCAAACTTATTGATAAGTATCAAAAACGAAATCACAAGAAAGCATCAATTCGATAGATATAAGAGTTAAAATTAAGTGAATTTACTCCGATGAATTATAATTTTCCAACGAATTAATTGAACTAATGTGAACCATAATTTGACGTTGAATTTCATACAAGGCCAAGTCGATTTGGTCAAACTCGAACTAGTACAATCTCAACTGAACTTATCTACACACTACATAGATTAGTCGAATCAAAGTTGCGAGATACCGAGATATAATAACAAGACTACTACAAGTATATTTGATGTTAAATTTATAAAGATAATATTAGAATAACTTGGATAAATTCGAGTTAATACAATCTAAAATGAACTTGCTAAATCAAAATGAAAACTGAATATCCATTGGCCACTAAGTACCACCAACCAACCAAGAAGAATATTTAGCCGATCGATCAATTAGTTATTACGCAACTCAATAGTCTTGAAGTCCTCGACTTATGACTATCATCTTGTATTATAATTTTCCAACCAATCAAATGAACTAATTTGAACATTAATCTAGAGCTAAATTAGTATCAATTTGGTCAAATTCAAACTAGTACAGATTAATATAAACGAAGTTTCGAGATACCAAGACATGGTAATGACTACTAAACCAAGTGTCATCGAGACTAGTTAAGTACTTAACTTATTCATGTAATGACTATATTTAACGTTAAATTTAAAAAGATAAGGTTGGGTCCAACTTAGATAAATTTGAGTCGGTATAATCCCAAATGAACTTGCTAAATCAAAGTGAAAACTAATACAATTCAAATCGAATTTATATATAAAAATTAAATTACATATTTTACACATATTTTATTATTCTTTAAATTACATATATATTTACACATATTTCATTATTCTTTAAAAACATATTTTACATTTATTTTCATGAACAAAATAATAACATATTTTTTAATGTAAATTTGTAATGACTAACAATTGTAATTCATATTTCAAATTAATCAAAAGACAAATCAAATACAATTCTCTAATTTATTCATTAAATTAAATTAAATTCTATTAATAATATTTTAAAATATAAAAATTTAAGCTTTTATTTTTTCCCTTTTCTTTTCTTAATAAAAATCAAAATTTCCATCTCTACTCTACTCTAGTAAAATTCATATTTTTTGTCACAATTAGATTTTGGAGGGAAACTTCCTCTCTTATTTTATTTGACAAACAAAAAAAGGAACAAAAACAAAACAAAATCAAACCCTAAGTCTCTCATCGGCTAGTCGTTGGCTGTCGTCTCGTCGCCTCCACCTCCTCTTACACTCGCTATACTTTTCCTCGACGTCCTCCCTAGCTAGCCAACCCCAAGCTCTCCTCTTCCTCGACCTTGTCTCCTCTCGCTATCCTCTTCCTCGACCTCGACCTTGTCTCCTCTCGCTATCCTCTTCCTCGACCTCGACCTCCGGCTTGCCTCACACAGTCTCTCTCTCTCTCTCTCTCTCTCTCTCTCTCGTGTCGGTCTCACCTCGCCTCGTTCTCTACTCCACTGTTTGCCTCTTGAAGACTCGGGTATAACTCTCCATCTCTCCATCTCTCTATGATTTTGATTTTAGGTCATTATTAATTTTTAAGAAGCTTATCTCTAAGTTTTCAATACTTGTCTAACCTACTCGAAAGCATCTCTTGAGTAGAACACACTTCATTGGGTTTCGCCCCACTCGGATAAAACTCAGGCATATGTCATGAGTAAATAATTTCACGAACATATCTAATTCTACGAACCGACTTCATGAGTTAATTGAAAATGAATTACTCGTGCTAATTTTTATTTCTAAGTCGAGTTTATTCAAAGAAATTATTTACATGATCAATTGGATGCATGATGTTTATATATTCTTAACGATTTCATCATTTAAGTTTAGACGCAAGATGGAATTTGAACCTATTGAATATTAGACTCGTAAAATTCTATTCTTACAGGTTAAGGATAATTAAGTGCTTAATTATTATGAATTAATTATTATCCTTACCTAATCTTGGACCAAAGTATTTTTATACTTTGAGTACCACTTTGATTTGCTTTTGCAGGTTGATTAAAGTATTTTAATCTTATTTTGAAAAGTAAAAGTAACCGATTTCTAACCTTTAAACACCAACAAACGAGAAAAGACTGTTTTAGGACAAGGCTCGGACAATCGTGTTATGGTTGTTTGTTACTAAATCTGGTGAACTTCAACTTTGAGTCTAACGACTGTTTCTACCCTAGATTTTAGTCACAACCAGTGGGTAAGGGTGTGCGAAAAAATCGAAATAAAAAATCGATCCAAAACACCGAAAATCGATCCAAAAAGCGGTTAACCGATTAAATTTTTTATAAAAATCGATTCGGTTAACCGAACTGGATTTTTTTCCTGTTCACGGTTCGGATACGGTTCGACCTCCGAAAATTCTCGGTTAATCGAACCGATTTTAATCATAAGTATAAAAGGCTTGAAACCCTAACTCGTGCGCCCTTCCGGTTCTCTCGCTGGTTCTCTCGCTCTCTCGCTCTCTCGCTCGTGCTCGCTCTCCCCTCCTCTCTCTCTCTCTCTCTCTCTCTCTCTCGCCTCCCCGCTATCCTCGTTTCGCAGCCACCAGCCGACGCTTAGTTCGACTCCGGTTCCCCTCCTTTTTCTCTCTCCCTCTGCCTCCCCCTCTTTCCTCGTTCGCGGCCACCGGCAACCTACTAACAATTACGGCGATGCTCGGTTCGACTCGAATTCCCCTCATCTCTCTCTCCCTCTACCGGTTGCTACCGCTTGCCGCCTATTGTCGCTTGCTGCCTGGTGTTGCCGCCGATGCTCGGTGACTCGCTGCTGCTGCCCGGAATTCCTTATGTGCTTTGCTTTTCTGGACTTGACTTTGTGTATTTTAGTTTGATAATAATTTGTTTTGTCGCCGAGAACTAAATTACCGCTAACCACTCGACTGAATATGGTGTCCACTGGCCGGAACTAAGGTTATGTTACTACTAAGTTCGAATTCTTTTTGTCCTAATGCTGCAACTTGCTAGGCGGAACCAAATTTTTGGATTTATTTTTGCAGAACTTTGAATTTATTTTGTCAAATAACGGTTAATCGCAAACCGATCCGATTTTTCCAGTTAACGGGACTTTTCGGTTCGGCTATGGATCGAGGATTTTGCCGATCCGTAAACTCGGTTAACCGAATTGAAGCACAATTATCGGAGAAATGCAAGAACGTGTTTTTGAGTGGGTCGAAAAGAATGAAAACTTAGATAGATGTTTCTATAAGGCTCAAAATGACGCTGTGTCAAAACCCAAGAGAGATAGAGAGTTATACATGAGTCTTCATTCCTAGTAAATAAATCGTTGAAACCTCTAAGGGCGGTGAAGGTTTGCTCTTAGAGAGTTAGAATCTGAGTCTTTAATCTCCCCTATTTTATGAAAGGCATTCCATATTCGGATAGAAACTTGTTAGTGCAAAACATGAGTTTTCATTCTCACTAAGCGAGAACATATCAAAGCAAAGAGTAATGGTTGAGAAATATTCTATACTTAAGAAGCATTGTCATTAATAGCATTAGTCATCGTAGTTTCCCGATCCGTAAACTCGGTTAACCGAAAAATCGGATCGGTTACGGTTCGAGTTTTTAACTATTCGAAATTTCGGTTAACCGAAACGCGGTTAACCGCTTATGCACACCCTACCGAGTGGGATGGACTACTTTTTGAGTCAAGGACCTAAGTGCAATGTTCACATTTGTAACAACTCCTTTTCGAGTGACTCGGACTATCCGTTACAACGACTAATAAAGCTCTCACATAAGGGTGAGCAAAAACCGAACCGATAAACCGGAATCGAAAATCCGACACAACGGAACCGATTTTTCAGTTAATCGAATAGGTTAAAATATTCGGTTAATCAATATCCGATTAATCGGTTCATCTTGTTCCGGTTACGGTTCACGATTTTGAAACCGCCGGTTAATCGAACCGACCCGACAATTATTTTAAATTTTTTTGTAAAATATTAAGTTGAATATGTGTTTTTTTTTTTTTACATTTTGTGTAGTTTTTGGGAAGGTTATGGCTGGCAGTGGCTGGGGACGAGTGCAGGGGAGGCGAGTGGCAAGGAGGAAGGGGGCAGCGACATGGGAGGAGGGGCAGAGGTCCATATTAAGTTCTATTAATTTTCATTTTCGAAATGATCATATATGTTTATTTTCCAAATTAGATATTCCTACTACACCTTAAAAGTTATGCTCATTTTTCTATTGCATATATATGCTACACCTAAAAAATAAAAAAATGCACATTAAGAAACTTTATCTAATGGTTCCGGTTAATCGGTGAACTGAACCGAAAAATTCAATTAACCGATATCCGGTTATGGTTTCGGTTCACATTTTTCCGAACCGAAAAATTCGGTTAACCGAACCGAAATCCCCAAATCGAACCGACTCATGCTCACCCTTACTCTCAAGTCCAGAATCGGTCAAAACGGCTACTCGCCCTAGTGAGTATAAATAGAAGCCTTCCTACAAGACTTGAAAATTGCGGAATATTGCTAGAACCGAACCGAATCTACTCTCTCTCAATCTTCTATTTTTTACAACTCCATTCTTAAGTTTATACTTTCTGACTTGTAAAGAGAAAAGTCTTGTAATTACTCTTACATTTTTCATTTCTCTGTGAAGTCCCTTGATAACTCAGCTCAATTGTCCCTAACGGTAAGAGTTATCTCGGTTAGGAAGTAATAGAACAAATAAGGGAACTTCGTGTCCAGGAAAAACTTGTATTGAATTGTCTAAGAAAGCAATTCTGTATGAGTCGAGTATGTATTTTGTGGATTCAAAATAGTGGATTTGACTTAGTGCTTGGATTAATACTATCCGTAATTTTCTCGCCCTAGGAGGGTTTCCACGTAATTTCGAGTTATAACTCCGGAACTATTAAGTTTAGGAAGGCTGAGCATGGTCCTAATCATTCAAATAGAAAAGGGGCTGAGCCTAGACCAGCTTTTATGAAAAAGCCTTCTCAACCTGTTCACAAAAGAAAAGTTTTCAAAGAAAAGAGACACAGAGTCATTTCTCAAGAAAGAAGACTCAAAATCGGACCAAACCCAAAATCATTCAAATCGGGTTTCCCAAAAGTGCTTTTCCTCGAGAAAGGACCACAGTAAAAACAATTACTCGGGTTACTAAGAGGAAGTAAGAAGAACTAGTTTGTTTCTATTTTGCAGAGTACTCAGAAACAAAAGGGTCATTGATACTTAGATGGTGGATGCTCATGTCACATGTTTGGAGACTCAAGACTCTTCGTAGAATTAGAAGAAATGAAAGGAGGAAAAGTCACATTTGGAGACAATAGCAAAGGCAAGATATTTGGAATTGGCGGAATTGGTCAAAGAGACAACTTAGTCATTCCAGTTTACTTAGAAGAAGTGTATGTTGAGCAACCCCCGGATTTGAAAACTGGATGTTAAGTGCGCATTTCTCAATGGTTATATTCAAGAAGAAGTGTATGTTAAGCAACCTCCTCGATTTGAAAACTCTCAATTTCCAAATCATGTTTTCAAATTGCAAAAAGTTTTTTATGGTCCGAAACAAGCTCCCGGACCTTGGTATGAAAGACTAAGCGGTTTCTTAGTTGAAAATGATTTCAAAAAAGGTCTTATTGATAAAAATATTTTCACAAAAACCAAGCGGAATGACTTTCTTATTATTCGATTTATGTTTGATGGCACCAGGCCCTTCTTAGAATCCAAACATGGGGTCCGAGTTAAGCTTCGTTGGCATATTGGGGTGGGAAGCTTGGATGTGGTGGATAGTGGGTAGGATAATTAAGTTGGTAGTTGGGTTTGGAACAAGGGATTTTACTCTTTCTCCTCGAGTAAACCAGCTAACAACAAAAGGAAAGGAGGATAGAACTAAACTAACTTAGAAAGCCGATTCACTTAGCACTCTCCGAGCCAATAAGGGGCAGCTTAGAAAACTAACCGTGGAAAGGATCCAACAAGGTTAGTTCATTAAGACCTAGAAGAACACCGCTTGGTAGCCAAACCAAGATACAAGAACAAGGGGATTTGGTAGAAAGCCGATTCACTCGGACTTTCTAGGTTTCAAACACAAATGTATCAAAGGGTTGATTTCATTCAATAGGCAAAAGATCTTTTGTACATACAAGGGAGGCCTTTTATAGAAGGCCTTTTCTCGTAAAAAGTAGCTTTCCTAATCAGTAAGAAAAGGTTAATACTAATCATAATTAATTAGCACTAATTATAGGATTAATCTTAACTAAGACATAAAAGCTAAAAATTGCAAGTGGTTCTACTTCTAATTATGACCTAGGCAGTCTTCTAGACTAATGATAGCGCCGTCCTCCTCTTTGGCAAGTTGAAATTGGTTGAGAAGACTTGAAAAGCCTTGACAACCCACTTGAAGGCTTCTTATTGGACCGTTCAAAAGAGTAGGCCTGCAGCCTAGAAACTAGCTTACCGAGTGGCCGGTTTCGAGACTCGAAATACTGTAAATAAGAGAGAGTCTTGTCTATATATTGCTTCCTTATTCCGAGCATGACTTTGGATTCTTCTTGGATTCGGACGCAATGATCCTGTAAGAAATCTGTATCATTAATACTTCCTGCTATGAGTGATATCCTCGTAGAACACCTTGACTCGGAACCTTATCTCCTCGACTAAGAAACAAATCTGATTTCTTCTTCGTTGGATTAGTGCTTCCGAAATTAGAAAGAATCTTCCTTCCCGAAAGCTTTTCATCAACCATTAGCTAGACAGGAGTATGGTAATGGCTATTCGACTGAGTCGAAATAGCTTCTTCGCAAACCTCGTATAGTGTTCTACCTAATGAAATGTAAAGCATCACATGCAAATTGTTTAGAATTATTACAGATCGATAATTGTTTAAATAAACAAATAAAAATTGTTCAATTTTATTTTGACAAAGCAACAAAAGTCACTTAGAATTGGAATGGGGCTGGATCCGAGGGAAATCATGTGAAGGGAACTAGGATGAGGCTTTCCTTGTTTGCGAGTGATGTAGGCTCGGGTTCCCCGGACTTAAACCTCATGCTTCATCTTTGAACTACGGGGTTGGAGTGCTGGGTCGGCTTTACGGTTGGCTCGGAAGGACTGTTGGGTTGGGACTCGAGTGTAGAGACTTCTCCTTGCCTAGTTTCTTATCCCACCGTTCTGTCTTGAGTAGCCCTTTCTCATCTTGAACCCGTAAGGTTAACCCTTTGGATTTCCTGCCTTTATCAGGCGGCTCGGATCGGGATTCGTTGCTTGATTATAAGCTCTTAATGGAACTCGGAATTGTGGAGTCTAGCCTGGCTGCTTGAAAGGCCGGGAGATCGCTATCAACCACCGTGTGAACTCGGCTCGTCTTCATTCTCCTAGTGTTCAACCGAGGTTGGTTCTCCCTAGGATCAATATGCACACGAGGTTGTTAGAAATCAAGAGTGATGATGGAAGAATATTTCTATCATACTCCCCTTATTCGAAAAAGTTTGTCCTCAAACTTTGGGGTTCCTCCATGGGATCTGCAAGACCCGTAATTTTGGGTTAGGAAGTTATAGGAATTATGTTAGTTATTTAATTTTAATTAAATAAAGTAGGTCGAATGACCAAGTTATATGCGTGGTTAGATACTTGTAAATTTATTGAACAAATTATTATTAGTTTGCGTAACTATTATTAATGAAACGTATTAATTCCTTTCTCCGAATTTTTCGTCCGGACTAGCTAAGTAAAAACTCGAGATTGCTTATAATACATATGTAAGTTTAATTGTTATGAGGGTTAGCAAGAGGAAAAAGGGAAGAGGAGTGTAGCAAGGGGTATTAAGGAAGAGGATAATTAGGTGTTAAGAATGAAAGGGGATTAGTGTAATTAATAGGGCGTGGCATTACCTAAAGGAGCCAACAAAATGGGAAAAGAAGAAAGTAAAAAGTGAAAAGAAGGAAAGAGGGCTCGAGGGAGCCCGAGCAGCGAGAGAAGGAATGAGCGGGAGAAACAGAGAGAGGGAGGGGGAGAGAGAGCGCGGAGCCCGAGCAGAGGCCGGTGGCCCGCCTGAATGGCGACCAGTTGGTGGGCAAAGGGAGAGCGAGGGCTCGGGAAGGCGAAAGGAAAACAAGCAGAGTAAAGGAAAAAGGGAAGAGGGAGGACCGAGCGTGAGAGAGAGAGAGAGAGAAGGCGAATGGTGTGAGGGCCAAAGAGACCGAGTGGGGTCGGCGATTGCCGTAGACCTAAAGAGAACCACCGGCGACGCGAGCAGGCGGCGAGCGAAGGAAGAAGGCGAGAGGCTGGGACAGAGTGAAAGGCGGAAAAGAACCCGAAACAGAGGCGGACGAGCAAGAGATCGGGAGGTCGAGAACCGGGAAAAGGGACGGTGACAAGGGAGGAGGACCGGAGGGTGAGCAAGTGAGGACCAGGACCGGAAATCGAACATCTAACCGAAGCAAGAGGAAGCGAGAGTCTTAGAATCGACCGAAATCGAACGTAGAACGCGAGTAATAGCAAAAGGGCGGACAATAAGTAATTTAATCAATTCCAAACCCTAGAATTCGAGGTGGGTAGTCTCATACTCTAAACTATTAGTAATTTCGGAACCCAAATGGATTTATTGTGAATATTGAATGTTTGTTGTGATATTGAATTTGTTGTGAATTTTGAGCATCCGTATTGCGGAACGGAGTTTAGTAGTTATTTCGGATTGAATTAAGAACTTAGAATGAATTTAGGGAGTTGTTAAGGATGAATTGGGACATGAAAGGATTTACTTAGGTTATATAGTTAAAGTTGAAACGGGAAGAATAAGCTAAATTACGGATGTGTGGGTTTAAGTATTTGATGTCGGATTATTACGTGCTCGATGAATTTGAAGGTTTGGGTGGGTATTAATGGGATTAGAATGTTAAATTGAGGTATGGAGACTCACGGTGATATTGTAATGGGCGGATTGAGATAGAAAGAAATTGTTGCGGGTTACTGTTTGTTGGTAGGAGGAGCTGAGTATAGATTACTAAAAATGAAAGCGAAGATAATTCTCGGTAATTAAATTAAATAGGAAGATTACCTTGATTGTAGAAGAGGAGGTCATGAAGTAGAAATGAGAACTATATGGCTGAATATAATGATGAAACTCTATGAGTTCCAAAAGCTTGGGTTTGTAAATATGATGGCCTAAAGCGCGAAAAAGGGAATGAGAATTTGTAATGGGGACTAATGTTCAATTGAGGTATGGAAAGTGATAAATCGCTATTATAATGCTTGGTCCGTAGTTATTCCTGAATTGGTGAATACTATGACTCGAATGTGGAATATACTGAAGGAACAGGAAATTGGAATATCAAGGGAATATGCATCCATGTAGATCGATTTGTGGCATTAAAAACAAAATATGGCAAGAACTACTTATACGGGAATAGGAGACTCATGCTTGAGTAGAATATGGAGGAATACAAGTAGATGTGAGATACTTGCGCGAATACTCGAATAAATGTGCTAGCTTGGAATGTTAAGTCTCGGTATAGAGATGCTTGACACGTGAAATGATTTGATTCTAAATAATGCTTGAAAGTTAGTTTTGAAAAGAGTTCAAATGTTTACACAAAATGATACTTATGTATGATACTTGTGTATGAATCTTGAGAAATGCTTTCGAACTTGAAATGTGTTCTATAAGAAGTGAAACTGATTGAGAAAGTGAATTTAGAAGGGTGACACGTGTGTCATGCCTTCTACGATGATAAATTGATTTGAGATCTTGGCTAGAAACCAAGTTTGATAAGTGATTGTGATCACTTTAGTTTAAATGAATTTTGGGCTAAGGGTTGTTTAGATTAGAGGAAGGAGGTGGTCGTGCGTATCGGGCCACGGGGTCATTGAGTATCAGGATGCCCATAAACCGGAGAGGTTGATTCTTTCCTGACGAGGAAAGCGGAGCCTTCCAGGTATTTGACTAGAGATAGGTCCCGAGAACCCGAGTCGGAGGTCGCGCCCCGAGAACCACCTGGTTCTAGTTCAATCGTCTAAAGCCCCAAAAGAATTTTCAGTCTATGGCTGAAAGTATTTGAAAGAAAGTGTAGATGGTTCCACCTTGTTTAAAGTGATTCCATTCCTAAAATAATAGCAAATCGTGCCTTCAAATGATTGAAGTGTTATGAGCTTTATGTTGCGAATGATTTCAAGAGATTTTATTGAAAATTATATAGATTTGTGTTAAGTTATTACGCTTTCGCCGATTTCATTATTATAATATGTGTAAAGAATTTCCATTTTAAGAGTGTGAGACTCCGGTGAGCTCGTGGTTTATTGCTCACCCCCACAAATTTTCCCATTTTCCCTCGGTTTTGCAGATACATTTTCGAAAGTATGATCTACACTTGCCATATTTCGGACTCTGCTAATTGCTATTTCGTTGCGTGTTGAGTGATTTGAGTTAAGAATATGCATTTCTTATATTTCTCAACATTGTAGTTTGTAATTTAGTTCATATAGTTGTACCGGATGTATAACGGCCGGTAAAGTCTTCTGTTTAGAACCAAGACACAAGCTGTCATTCCGCTTGGTCATCTATAAATAGAAGCCACTTCACAAGACTTGAAGATTGCTGAAACCATTGATCAATACACTGCCTAATTCTCTTAGTGCATTACTCATTCAATATTCTACTTACAACTCCCAACTTGTAATTATTACTTTATGAGTTCTAAAGTCTTATAATCAGTTACATACTTCTCTTACTTTCCGAGTAAGGTCCCTTGACTGAGCTGTAAGGGTTAACTTAGCTCGGTTGTGCCATGACTCGTAAAGGTTATCTCGGTTAGGAAGTACTAGATCGAGATAAGGGAACTTCGAGTCTAGGAAAACATTGTAATTGTCCGAGGGAGCAATTCTAGTAGAGTCGAGTCCTTTGTATTTTGAGGATTCAAAATAGTGGATTTGACTTGGTGCTTGGGTTAGCACTGTCTATGGTTTTTGCCCCGGGAGGGTTTCCACGTATTTACGTGCATATACATCTCCGAGTCCAATCTAGACTCGGATCGAGCTGCTTATCTTTTTCCAAGCAAAATGTTTCAAAGTTTGTTGAAATTTCTTCATCACTCTATTCACCCCCTCTAGAGTGACTTAGACTCTCCAGGAGCAAACCTTCGGACCTCTTTATACTTAAACACTCTTTTTACGGTTTGAAGCTAATCCAAAAAGATATCAAGATCTAGCTTACCTTCAAACTCAGGGATGCCAACCTTGATATCAAAGTTGCTCTTTTCATGACTCCTCTCATGTCTACTTGTGGGAGTGCGAACAAACTCATCTCCTAAGGACTCGAAAAGCCGAGCAGCTCTCTCCTCATCAGTACTTCTTTCGACTCTCCTCGAAGGCTTGGCTTTCTTAAATCTTTTAGATTCTCAAACTTCTCCTTCATCTGCTTACCCAACTGCTTGGTTAGGTACATGACTTGAGCTTCTAAGTTTTGTTTCTCTCTCAAGGTTTGATCTAACTTTTGCTCAACACTCGGCTTAAAGACATTTTGTAACCGATTTTGTTTCGTAGCTAATATGAAATTTGATGAGCAATAGAAAGGTTTTTGGGACTATTTTTTGTGTTTTGTGTTTTTGGGTGGAATGGAAGGATGGACAGGTAACGAGAGGGGATCCAAGAGCTCGATACCACTTGATAGCACCAAGCCCGACTTAGAAACCAAAGAGGGGGTCCGAGTTAAGCTTCAGTGGCATATGGAATGGGAAGCTTGGATGTGGTGGATAGTGGGTAAGATAATTAAGTTGGTAGTTGGATTTGGAAGGAGGGATTTTACTCTTTTTCCTTTATAAACTAGCTAACAACAAAAGGAAAAGAGGATAGAACCAAACTAACTTAGAAAGCTGATTCACTCGAGCACTCTCTAAGCCAATAAGGTGCAGCTTAAAAACTAGCCGTGGAAAGGATCCAACAAGGTTAGTTCACTAAGACCTAGAAGAACACCACTTTGTAGCCAAACAAAGATATAACTAGGGGATTTGGTAGAAAGCCGATTCACTCGGACTTTCTAGGTTTGAAACACAAATGTATCAAAGGGTTGATTTCATTTAATAGGCTAAAGTAGCTTTTCTAATCAGTAAGAAAAGGTTAAGACTAATCATAATTAATTAGCACAACTTATAAGATTAATCTTAACTAAGACATAAAAGCTGAAAATTGCAAGTGGTTCTACTTCGATTCCGACCGGGTAGTCTTCTAGACCAATGATAGCTCTGTCCTCCTCTTTGGCAAGTTGCAATTGGTTGATAAGACTTGAAAAGCCTTGACAACCCACTTGAAGGCTTCTTATTGGACCGTTCAAAACAAACTTGGAAGATTAAAGCTTGAAAGGAATAATCAAGACAACCCGAGTCTAGATTGGACTCGGAAAAGTGTGAGCTCGGATATACGCGGAAACCCTCCCAGGGGCAGAAAACCATGGCCAGTGCTAATTCAAGCACCAAGTCAAATCCACTATTTTGAATCCACAAAATATAGTAGACTGACTCAACCACAATTGCTCCACTGAAACAATTCCTAATAGAGTTTTCCTTGACTCATAAATTCCCTTATCCGATCTAGTACTTCCTAATTGAGGTAGCCTTTATAGCTAGGGACAACCGAGTTGAGTTAACCCTTACAGCTCAGTCAAGAGACCTTACTTAGAGAGTAAGAAAGAGTATGTAACTGATTACAAGACTTTACAACTCAGAAAGTGTGAATTACAAGCTGGGAGTTGTAAATAGAAGATTGAATGAGTATTATACAAAGAGATATAATTTCAGCAATGTGTTCGAGCAATAATTCCAGCAATCTTCAAGTCTTGAGAAGTGGCTTCTATTTATAGATGACCAAGCGGATTAGCCGCTGTGACTATCTTCCGAATAGATGTCCTTCGTGACCATTGTAACAGTTCTTCTAAGTAGCTCGTAAAAGATCCGTAGAGATGTGAACGTTGTGCAATAGCTGTTGACTCCAAAAGGTGCTCAAATCAGCTGGTGGTGTTTGAAAAGTAAGGTGGAAACCACCGTAGAGCTTGGCATTGAAGATTTCCAGATTTGAAAATAGACAACCTTGACACGACTTCCGAGCCTTCTTCGAAGTAGAAAATCAAATGAAAACATATGCAATAGTTTCTATATTACTCGGAATGACTTGTAATCAAAACTTAGGAGGAATGAGGTTTATACCGAGTCCTTGATAGTACTCGGATGATATAAATTCCGTAATCTCCCCTTTTGATGAAAGACATTCCATACTCAGAGAGAAACTTTGTTAGTGAAATAATCAAGAGTTTTCATTATTACTCATTTGACAAAGAATATATCAAGGCTTAGAATAGAATATTGTAGAAAAAATAGAATAATAAATGAAGTGATTCGGACTTAGAATATTGCTGCAGATAGCTCATTTGATGAAAAATTGCGAGTAGTTATATCGAGCAAAATAGAGAAATGAGCTGATATAACAAAGCAAAACAAAATAAGACATTTAAACTCGGAAAGAAGTTATGAATAGGAAGCAATATGCTCAAAATCAGAAACTTCATTCATATATATAAAAAAAACATACAAAAGAGAGGGTGAGAAAAATCCCCTAAATAAGACAACAAATTTTTCTAAGTATTCTCCCCTTGCCTTTCAGCAAAAAAAAAAAAAAAATAAAAATGGGGAAGAATGTATCAAGTTGATACAATTTGTTTGTCCGGACAAGAAAAAAAGGAACAACAAAAAGAAATCAAGATGGTTGAGTTGGAGCGGTCCGAGTTAAGGCGGATGAGCGTTTGTGTACTGTGCTGATAAGCTTATGAAGACATTGAAGATCTTGGCGGTGGCGACACTGGGATCTCTGGAATGGGATCGGCTCCGAGTGGCCGACCCGGAACAAGGTCGTCCGGAGGCTCATCCTCTTGGAACGTTGCTGAAGGAGGTGCTTCCTCTAGCTTGACTGCTGCTGACTATCTAACATCAGCGAGGTCTTCCGAGTCATTCGAGCTGGCTGTCCGAGCTAATCGGTTTCGGTTGAGGAGCGGGAGCACCTTATCCCTCGGCTTCGTCCCGCTTCTCTCCTTCTTCCTCTTTCTCTTCTTCCTTCTCTTCTTCCTCCTTCTCCTCGAAGGGGCTGCTTCGACCGCAACCTCCTCTTCTTCTTCAGTTGCCTCTCTAGATGGAGACTTGGCGGGGCTCGAGGACTTTTCGAGATATTTACGAGCTGTCCAGGTCCTGAGCTGCTTTGGAGCGCCTTTCTCGAGGAGCTCAATCAACTCCTACTGCTCCTTGACTAAAGCCTTCATTTCGAAGAGCACATCTTGCTGCTTTCGAATTTGAGATTGGGTTGTTTTTGGTTGATGGTCATAGATTGAAGGACAGTCTTGAAGGAGTGGAGAGTGTCCTTGATTTCCGTGGACACAGAGGAGAGCTTGTCAATCATCATGGTAGACAAAGTGGCAATGATAGAGGAAGCGGACTGACATGGAAACACCGCCAGGTGGAGGAGGGAGTGAGAAAGGAGTCCGAGTCCGAGTCCGAGGCGGAGAAGAGGGTTGCCTTAGTTCCGAGCTATGGACCCGGACACCCGGTTGGGTTTCCTGGTATCCATAGCCAAGAAGCTCTTTTTGCCAACTACTATGCCAGCCTTGGACATTTCGTTCGGGTCCGAGGGGAGCAGGACCTTGAATTCTTTAAAAATGAGAGTGAGGAGGGATCCAAAAGGGAGAAGAGTAGATTTCTTGGTCCGAGCTGGCACATAGGCCATCTGCTCTATAATGGCTGGGAAGAGGTCTACATTGTAGCCCTCGAGAATGTCAAACAAAGCCTTAAGAATCTTGGAATTTGGATTCTCTTTGCTTGAATGATGAGAAAAGAAGGTTCACATCAGCAAGAAGCATAGAAGACGAGCCTCAATCTTCATATGAGTCATAGAAAAGTTTTTGGGCATGACTCGGAGACATCCTTAGCATATTTTTCAAAAATTCATCAACAACCTCGTTGAAGGGGATAGGGTTCCTGTTGAGGAAAACATATGAGACTTTGAATAGACGATGGAGAAGAGAGAGGTTAATACGAACTACCGTATTGCGAACTCTAAAGGTGATGATCCCTTCGGAGCTGGAAAGGTTTGAGTAGAACTCAGCTACGAGTTTTGGGTAAATAAATTCGCTAAAATAGAGGAAATTGTATACCCCTGTGGTTTTGATGTGTTTCAACCACGAGAATTTTGTGGTGGGAAGAATTTTTCATCCAACGTAAGGTGTTGGGTGACAAGGATCTTCGAGGGGTTAGAAGGACCCTCATGGCTTTTTGTTCTAGGTTTCTTGGTAGCAAAACCAAGAAAATGCTGGAGCGAAACCTCTTTTAGGCATGGTTATGAGATTTTTGAGAGGAAAGTGAGTTAATTCGAAGAATAAGGAGAGAGAGAAAGACAGAGAGAGTCCTGAGAGCTTGAGAGAACCGAGATTGCTTGAGAGCTGAGATTGTACGAGTAAGTATGCGAGAGTGAATCTTAGTAGAGAGTAAAGTAGCGAAATGCAGGAAAATAGATGCTATTTATAACGAAAGAAATGTCCGTTAGTATCCGTTCGACCAAACTCTCCAACGGTCGCCTCGGACCGGTGTGTCTATTATGCTCTCCAACGGTTAGAATTCTAGTTTTTGTCTCCTAACGGCTAGTTCACCGATCGATACGTATGAGAAAGAGAGAGAAAAGAGAGATTTTAAAAGAAATTTATGAAATTATCCATAATCTAGAGATGATTTTAGAAGTTTGAAGTCCATATTTCTCAAAACCGAGTCCGACTCAATAAAGCTTCGAGTGACTCGAAAGTGCAAACAGATAATAACTCCTAGCTCAGGTATCACTGGGTCAACTGAACTAATTGTTATTAAGACATAGAGAAGAAACATGTAACACATAATCATGTAAGATAATTTCACTTAGAAAAACACATAATCATGCATTTATCACGCAAAGTTCATTCCTAATAAAGAAAAATTGATCCTCACTGAGTGGCTTAGTAAAGATATGAGCTAATTGAAGTTTTGTAGGAATGAATTCAAGTTTAATATCACCTTTCTCAGTATAGAGCAATTGAGTTCCGCTTGTTTGAGTGCCAAGATATAAGCGATTGACCTAGAAACCGGCATGAGCTTGAGGTGCTCTTTCTATCAACCTTGTATCCAACATAGTCAGCATCCGAGTATCCAGTGAGGGTCGAGTTATGAGTCTCTTAAGAACCATAGACCTAGATTCGAGTCTTTGCAAGATATCTAAAGATTCTCTTCATTGTAGTGAGATGTGATTCTTTTGGATTAGCTTAAAATCTTGCACACGAGACATACACTAAACATTATGTCTAGCCTACAGGATGTAAGATATAGTAGAGATCTAATCATACCTCGATAGAGTTTCGATCTACTGCTTTACCTTTTTCGTCTAGGTCAAGTTTTATGCTTCGCTACTCATTGGTGTTGCTTGTATGTTTTGCATCTTAAAGTTTGTACTTCTTCAGCAACTCCTTGGTATACTTGGATTGATGGACATAGATCCCATCTTTGTCTTGTTTGATTTGTAGACCAAGGAAGAAATTGAGTTCTCGCCATCATGCTCATTTGGAATTCCTGTCTCATTAACTCGGAAAATCTCGACAGAGACTTTCATTAGTAGCTCCAAAAATTATATCATCGACATAAATTTGAACAATAAGAAAGTCCTTCCCCTTGGTTTTTATGAAGAGAGTCTTGTCAATCTGAGCTCTTTTAAATCATTTTCAACGAAGAAACTGCTCGGTCTCGGTCTTTCATACCAAGCTCCGGGAGCTTGTTTAAGACCATAGAGAGCTTTTGCAATTTGAAAACATGATTTGGAAATTCTGAGTTTTCAAATCCAGGGGGTTGCTCAACATAGACTTCCTCTTGAATAAAACCATTCGAAAAGCACATTTGACATCCATTTGATATAATTTTAATATTCATGCTTGATGCAAATGCCAATAGGATTCTAATTGCTTCAATCCTAGCAACCGGTGCAAAGGTTTCCCCACAATCAATCCCTTCTTCTTGATTGTAACCTTGAGCCACAAGTCTAGCCTTATTTCGACTACCAACCCATCCTCATCTAGTTTGTTTTTGAAAAGCCATTTGGTTCTTATGACTGGGTAGTCGGAAGGTCGTTTGGTCGAGGTCCGGACTTGGTTTCTTTTAAATTGATTAAGTTCCTCTTGCATGGCCTCTACTCATTCAGGTTCATTTAGGGCCTCTAGTGCGTTTCGGGTTCGAGTTAATGATATGAATGTAGTGAATGCACATAGATTTTTCAAAGAAGAACAAGTTTTTACCCCACTTGTTGATATCGGACATAATGTTTTCGAGTGGGTAACTTGAAGCCTACTTGAAAGCTCTACCTGTTCTTTGGTTCACCAGATTTGTAGGTGGAATTGGTTGATCTTCAATGATCTGATCCGATGGAGCTTGCTCATCCGATTGACTTTCAACATTCCGAGTTGGCTCCGAAGCGCTTCGATCCGAGTCATGATATTCGAGCTATCTCATTCCGAGTTGCTTTTCCTTGACTCTGTTTGATCTTAGCTTCAGTAAGATCATCTTTATCTCAACTGAGTTTTAGTTTTGAGAATGTTGACTCACTTGGTTTTCCCTGGTCAATCTCATCAAAAACAAGGTGGATGTTTTCTTCCACTTTGTTAGTTCTTTTATTGAAAATGCGATATGCTTTACTATGAGAAGAATAACCAAGAAAAATACCTTCATCCGACCGAGCATCAAACTTGGTCAGGTGATTCTTACCATTATTGTGAACATAGCACTTGTATTCGAAGTTGAAGTATGAAATGTTGGGTTTCTTTCCCTTGTAGAGCTCGTATGGATTTTTCTTTAAGATGGGTCCGATGAGACATCTGTTCAGTGTATAGTTTGTTGTGTTGATTGCCTTAGCCCAGAAATAGTAAGGTAGATCATGTTCAATCATCATTGTCCTTCCTATTTCGTCAAGATTTCTATCCTTTCTCTTAACTACTCCATTACGTTGAGGAGTTATGGGTGCTAAGAAGTTGTGGGAGATACTATTCTTATCGCGGAACTCTGCAAATTCCGAGTAGTCGAACTTTCTTCCATGGTCGGTTAGAATCCTTCCGATATGGGTCCGGGACTCAACTTGAATTTGCCCGCAAAGCTTGCCGAACTCTTTAAAAGCTTAATTTTTGTGCTTAAGAAAACACACCTAGGTAAATCATGAGTAGTCATCAACAATCACAAGTACATATGATTTACCTCCGAGACTCTTTACAGGGATTTCGCCATATAAATCCATATGCAACATTTCAAGCACTTTGGATGTGTAAACAGATCTTGAGAGATTTGAAAGAAGATCTAACCTATTTCCCTTTGTGCATGCTTCACAAATTTTATCTTTCTTAAATGCATAGTTAGGCAAGCCTCGACTAAACCATGAGATGCAAGCTTTTTGATAGTATGCATGCTAACATGACCTAGTCTACGATGCCATGTCTAAGAATCATCATGCAGAGATGCTTTTAAACAAGATAAGTTCCGACTAGGGTTAGAGAGAGGAATAGTGTAGGTGTTACATGATCTCTTACCCGAGAGCTTAGTCTCCTTGGTAGTTGCATCGAAATATAGCAATTGGTCCGAGTGAATCTTACATCTTGACCCTTGTCACACAGTGGAGAGATGCCTAGTACATTGTACTTTAATCCCTTGACAAGATAGACTGGGTTGACCAGGTTGTCTCCTTTTTAATCTTGCCTATTCAACCTATCTTGCCGTTATTGTCATCTCCAAAAGTGACTTTGCCTCCTATGTAGTCTTCTAACTCGGAAAAGAGGCATGAATCTCCCGACATGTGGCGTGAGCAACCACCGTCTAGGTACCAATAACCTTTTGTCTTTTCTCGAGTTACCCGCAAGTCGAACACACCTAACCCTTCTCACTTCCTCTAACGAACCCAATAACTCCCTTTATTGTGGTCCTTTTTGAGGAAGAAGACTGAAAGTTAGCTCTTTGAGAGACTAAGTCACCCTATAGGGAGCTGAATAGGGTGATGATGAAATTTGCTTCGATTAAAGAATAAATTCGTCCGAGTAGAGTTGGAGTCACGGATGAACTCGGAAAAGACGTGACTCGAAATTAGTAGAAAATATAGAAGCAGAATAGACTGAACAAATAAACAATTTGAGTCTAGAATGAACTCGAAAACTGGTAACACAAAAAGTACGTGGAAACCTTCCCGAGGCGGAAAACCACGGACCGTGCTAATCCAAGAACGAAGTCAAATCCACTATTTTGAATCCACAAAATACGATAGACTGGCTCAACCCGAGTTGTTCCCTTAGACAACTCCTTACAAGTTTTTCTAGACTCAGAAAATCCCTTATCCGATCTAGTACTTCCTAATTGAGATAACCCTTACAGCTAGGGACAAGCGAGCTGAGTTAACCTTTATAGCTCAGTCAAGGGACCTTACTTAGAGAGTAAGAAGGGGTTTGTAATCGAGTACAAGACCTTACAAATCAGAATATAATGAATTATAGAATTGGAGTTGTAAGTAGAAGATTGAGAATGAATACAATGACTTTTGATCAAGTATGTATTTTTACAATTGGTTCGAGTAATCTTCAAGTCTTGAGAGTTGGCTTCTATTTATAGATGACCAAGCAGCTTAGCCGTTGTGTCCATCTTCCGACTGGAAGTTCCTTTATGACCGTTGTGAAGGATTTTCGAGTCACTCGGAAAATATCCGTTGAAATATGAACGTTAGACAACGGCTCTTGACTCCCTTGGAAGTGCCTAAAACCACTGGCGGTGTCTTCAAAAGTAAGGTGGAAACCACCGTTGAGCTTAGTGTTGCAGATTTCCTTTTTGGAAACGGACAACCCCGACACGATGTGTGCGGGGCTAGGTCGAGGTGGACAAAGCCTTGTCTCGCTGGTGATTTGACGTTTTGATGCCGGTTACTTTTGTAATTCAAATTTAGGATAGCCTCATTTGAATCACCTACAAAAGTAAATCATTTTGGTTCTCAAAGTATAAAATACTTTGGTCCAAGATTAGATACGAGATAATAATATAATTAAGATAATTAAGTGACTAAATATCTCACGTCGGAAAAGGAATGGAATTTTACGAGTCTATTATTTATGATACTCAAAATTCCATCCGAGTCAGTCTAAAAGAGAATTAAGTTAACTAAAGAATATCGGAGGGAATAAACTTGATCTAGACCGAGCATGATTTAAACAAGAAGCACCGACTCTTACAAAATACGAACTGTAATATGAAGTCGATGCTTGAGTACTGATTATACGAATATTGGCGTTTGATCATGCGATAATTCTAAATGATGAGTGACTCGGAACCGAGTTTAACATAGTGAGTGCAGCTATGCTTTCTGAGTCACAAAGAGTCATGCATAAATACATGAAATAATCTCTATAACACTTAGAGAAAATACTATATCACTCGAAAAGTTTCTAAGACACAGGGAATGACTTGGAATCAAAACTTTATAAGTGAGAAAATCTTATACCCGATTCCCTTGATAGAACTCAGAAAAGTGAGGTGTAAAGTCCGAGTCTTCAAAGACTCTTGGGAACCCGATTTAAATGACTTTGGGTTTGGTCCGATTCTAAGTCTTCTTTTAGAAAACCGAGTCTCGTGTCTCTTTCTTTTGAAATCATTTCTTTTATAAACCGGTGGAGAATGTTTTCTTCCGTAAGCTGATCTGGGCTCGGTTCTCCTTTCATTCTCATGAATAGGACCATGCTTAGCCTTCCTGAACTTAACAGTTCGGAGTCCTTTTGAAAAGATCCGAGTAGGAATTTGATTCGTCCTCTTTGTTAAAACCAAGTCCTTCCTTTCCGAAGGAGACACATTGAGATCCTAAGAGCATGTCAATGTTTTTCTAACCTTGAGTAAATTTCAAAACAAGCTCTTGAGACTCATTGAGCTTTTGTTTTAGATGCTTGTTTTCTCTCCTGAGTTTCTTAGACTCGGTCTCATTAGCTTGAGTACTAGTCTTGAGTTCTCTTAGAGTAAGTCTCAGCTTTTCCAATTCATTTTTCAAACCGATGCTCTTAGAAGTAAGAGACTCGTAGTTGTTCTTTGTATTGTGAAGAATTAGAATTGGACTTTTCTTCCAAAGTGTAAATATATTTGGCTAAATCAACTTTTGAAAACTTGAGGAAGTATTCAATTACCTCCTAAGGATTTGTCTACTCATTGTCCGAGTTGTCGAGTCCGACTCCGATTTAACTTTTGAGTCCGATAGAGTCATCGGACATTTTGAATCATCCGAGTCTTCATCTTCTTCAGATGAATTTTCATCACTCCATGTATCTTCATCACTCCATGTATCTTCATCACTCCATGTAGCTATCATAGAGTTCTTCTTCTTTATGTCCCTCTTTCTTCTTGGACGAGTGTTTGACTATGTGATCTTAGCTGCCACATTTAAAACGACCAGAGTTCTTAGTTAAAGATAACTTTGAAGGAGATGAGTGTTTACCTTTTCTATCCTTCTTATCTTTCTTGTAGAACTCTACTCTTGGCCTTTTCTCCCATTTCTTGTGCTTCATTATTCTTTTGAAGCCTAGAGCAATGAGTGTCGTGGGATCTTCTTCGAATATAAGGAACTTAGATTTTCTCCTTTGGTTTCTAAGGCTTTCAGTGCAATATTCTTTTTAGTGTTGACTTCGGCATCCTCTTCTTTCAAATGGATTTCATGGGTAAGTAGCTTCCCAATCAGCTTGTCCGGCTATAGTTGAGAGAGGTTCCGAGCTTCCTTGATGGCTGTCACTTTAGAAGAAAAATCCAATTCTAATTCTTCTCAATTCAAAGAACAACTTCAGTCTCTCACTTCGAGAGCATTGGTTTGAAAAATGAATTGGAAAACCGAGACTTACTCTAAGAGAACTCGGGAGTAGTATTCAAGCTAATGAGACCGAGTCCGAGACACTCGGAAGAGAAAATGAGCATCCGAAACAAAAGCTCAATGAGTCTCAAGAGCTTGTTCTGAAATTTACTCAAGGTCGAAAAACCTTGACATGCTTTTAGGTTCTCAATGTGTCTCCTTCGTAAAGGAAGGATTTGGTTTTAACGAAGAGGAGGAATCTAATTCCTACTCAAATCTTTTCAAAAGGATTCCGTAACCGTGAAGTTCAGGAAGGCTAAGCATGGTCCTATTACTAAAAAAGAAAGGAGGACTGAGCCCGGATCGGTTTATAGGAGAAAAACTTCTCCACCTGTTTATAAAAGAAAATATTTTCAAAAGAAAGAGACACGGACTCGGTTTCCTAAAAGAAGACTCAAAATCGGACCAAACCCAAAGTCATTCAAATCTGGGGTCCTAAGAGTCTTCTTCCTCGAAAAGGACCATAGTAAAGGGAGTTACTGGGTTCACTAGAGGAAGTGAGAAGGGTTAGTGTGTTTCGACTTGCACGTAACTCGAAAAAGACAAAAGGTCATTGGAACCTAGACAGTGGATGCTTAAGCCACATATCGAGAGATTCAAGACTCTTTTTGAGTTAGAAGATTACAAAGGAGGCAAAGTCACTTTTGGAGATGACAGTAAGGGCAAGATAATTGGAATAGGCACAATTGGAAAAGGAGACAACCTGGTCGACCCAGCCTATCTTGTCAAGGGATTAAAGTACAATGTACTAGGCATCTCTCAACTGTGTGACAAAGGTCAAGATGTAAGATTCACTCGGACCAATTGCTATATTTCTGATGCAACTACCAAGGAGACTAAGCTCTCGGGTAAGAGATCATGTAACACCTACACTATTCCTCTCTCTAACCCTAGTCGGAACTTATCTTGTTTAAAAGCATCTCTGCATGATGATTCTTAGACATAGCATCGTAGACTAGGTCATGTTAGCATGCATACTATCAAAAAGCTTGCATCTCATGGTTTAGTCGAGGCTTGCCTAACTATGCATTTAAGAAAGATAAAATTTGTGAAGCATGCACAAAGGGGAAATAGGTTAGATCTTCTTTCAAATCTCTCAAGACTGTTTACACATCCAAAGTGCTTGAAATGTTGCATATGGATTTATATGGCGATATCCCCGTAAAGAGTCTCGGAGGTAAGTCATATGTACTTGTGATTGTTGATGACTACTCATGATTTACCTAGGTGTGTTTTCTTAAGCACAAAAATTAAGCTTTTAAAGAGTTCAGCAAGCTCTGCAGCAAATTCAAGTTGAGTCCCGGACCCGGATCGAAGGATTCTAACCGACCATGGAAGAAAGTTCGACTACTCGGAATTTGCAGAGTTCTGCGATAAGAATGGTATCTCCCACAACTTCTTAGCACCCAGAACTCCTCAACAGAATGGAGTAGTGAAGAGAAAGAATAGAAATCTTAATGAAATAGGAAGGACAATGATGATTGAACATGATCTACAGTACTATTTCTGGGCTAAGGCAATCAGACACAGCAACCTATACACTCGAACAGTATGTCTCATCGGACCCATCTTAAAGAAAAATCCATACGAGCTCTACAAGGGAAAGAAACCCAACATTGCATACTTCAACTTCGAATACAAGTGCTATGTTCACAGTAATGGTAAGGATCACCTGACCAAGTTTGATGCTCGGTCAGATGAAGGTATTTTTCTTGGTTATTCTTCTCATAGTAAAGCATATCGCATTTTCAATAAAAGAACTAACAAAGTGGAAGAAAGCATCCACGTTGTTTTTGATGAGATTGACCAGGGAAAACCAAGTGAGTCAACATTCTCAAAACTAAAACTCAGTTGAGATAAAGATGATCTTATCGAAGCTAAGATTAAACAGAGTCAAGGAAAAGCAACTCAGAATGAGATAGCTCGGAATATCATAACTCGGATCGAGCGGCTCTGAGCCAACTCGGAATGTTAAAAGTCAATCGGATGAGCAAGCTCAATCGGATCAGATTATTGAAGATCAACCAATTCCACCTACAAATCTAGTGAACCGGAGAACAGGTAGAGCTTTCAAATATGCTTCACGTTACCCACTCGAAAACATTTTGTCCGACATCAACAGTGGGGTAAAAACATGTTCTTCTTTGAAAAATCTATGTGCATTCACTACATTCATATCATTAATCGAACCCAGAAACACACTAGAGGCCCTAAATGAACCTGAATAAGTAGAGGCCATGTAAGAGGAACTTAATCAATTTGAAAGAAACCAAGTCCGGACCTTGACCAAATGACCTTCCGACCACCCAGTCCTAGGAACCAAATGGGTTTTCAAAAACAAACTAGATGAGGATGGGTTGGTAGTCGAAATAAGGCTAGACTTGTGGCTCAAGGTTATAATCAAGAAGAAGGGATTGATTGTGGGGAAACCTCAGCATTTCTCAACTATGTGACAAAGGTTAAGAGGTATGGTTCACTCGGACAAATTTTTATATTTCGATGCAGCCACCAAAGAGACTAAGCTCTTAGGTAAGAGATTAGGTAATACCTACACTATTCCTCTTTCGATCCAAGTCAAAACTTATCTTGGACATGGCATTGTAGACTAGGTCATGTTAGCATGCATATAATCAAAAATCTTGCATCTCATGGTTTAGTAAGAGGTTTACCTAATTGTGCTTTTAAGAAAGATAAAATTTATGAAGCATGCATAAAAGGGAAACAAGTCGGATCATCTTTCAAATCTCTTAAAACTATTTCCACATCCAAAGTACTTGAAATGTTGCATATGGATTTATGTGATGAAATCCCTATAAGGAGTCTCGGAGGTAAATCTTATGTACTTGTGATTGTTGATGAGTACTCATGATTTACCTGGGTATGTTTTCTTAAGCACAAAAATGAAGCTTTCAAAGAGTTCGAGCAAGCTCTGCAGAAAATTCAAGTAGAGTCTCGGACTCGGATAAGAAGAATTCGAACCGACCATAGAAGGGAGTTTGATTACCGGAATTTGCTGAGTTCTCGCGATAAGAATGATATCTCCCACAACTTCTCAGCACCCGAACTCCTCAACAGAATGGGGTAGTGGAGAGAAATAATTGAACTCTTGAAGAAATAGGAAGGACAATGATGATTGAACACGATCTGCGTTACTATTTACGGGCCGAGGCAATCAAGATAGCAAACTACACACTAAACGGATGCTTCATCCGACCCATTTTGAAGAAAACTCCGTATGAACTCTACAAGGGATAGAAACCAAACATCTCATACTTCAAACCCTTCGGATGTAAGTGCTATGTTCACAATAATGGTACGGATCACCTAACCAAGTTTGATGCTCGGTCGAGATGAAGGTATCTTTATTGGTTATTCATCTCATAGTAAAGCATATCACATTTTCAATAAAAGAACTAACAAAGTGGAAGAAAGCATCCACGTTGTGTTTGATGAGATTGATAAGGGAAAACCAAGTGAGTCAACGTTCTCGGATCCGAAACTCGGTCGCGATGAAGATGATCTTGCTTGAAGCCGAGCTCGGATAGAGTCAAAGGAAAGCAGCTCGAATTAGGCAGTTCAAAATATCATGACTCGGATCGAACCAGCTCAAGAGCCAGCTCGGAATGTGGAAGGTCAAATAGATGAGCAAGCTCGATCGGAACAGTACCACCGAAGTTCAACTAGTTCAACCCACAAATCTGGTGAATTAGAGAACAAGTAAAGCATTCAAATATGTTTCGAGCCACCCACTCGAGAACATCTTATCCGACATCAGCAGTGGGGCAAGAACTCGTTCTTCTTTGCAAAAACTATGTGCATTCACTGCATTCATATCATTAATTGAACCTAGAAATGCACTAGAGGCCTTAAATGAACTTGAATAGGTAGAGGCCATATAAGAGGAACTTAATCAATTTGAGAGAAACCAAGTTTAGACTCGACCAAGCGACCTTCCGACTACCCAGTCATAGGAACCAAATGGGTTTTCAAGAACAAACTGGATGATGATGGGTTGGTAGTAAAAAATAAGGCTAGACTTGTGGCTGAAGGCTACAATCAAGAAAAAGGAATTGATTGTGGGGAAACCTTTGCACCGAGTTGCTAGGATTGAAGTAATTAGAATCCTATTAGCATTTGCATCAAGCATGAATATTAAATTGTATTAAATGGATGTCAAATGTGCTTTACTGATTGGTTTCATTCAAGAGGAAGTCTATGTTGAGCAACCCCCTAGATTTGAAAACTCAGAATTTCCAAATCATGTTTTCAAGTTGCAAAAGGCTCTTTATGGTCTTAAATAAGCTCCCGGAGCTTGGTACAAAAGACTGAGCAGTTTCTTGGTCGAAAATGATTTTAAAAGAGGTCAAATTGACAAAACTTATTTCATAAAAACCAAGGGAAACACCTTATTGTTCAGATTTATGTTGATGATATAATTTTTGGAGCTACTAACGAAAATCTCTGTCGAGATTTTTCGAGTTAATGAGACAGGAATTCTAAATGAGCATGATGGGAGACCTCAATTTCTTTCTTAGTCTACAAATCAAACAAGAAAAGGATGGTATCTATGTCCATCAATCTACGTATACCAAAGAATTGTTAAAGAAGTACAAGCTTCAAGATGCAAAACATGCAACAACACCAATGAGTGGTAGCATGAAACTGGACCCAAATGAAAAAGGTAAAGCGAGTAGATCGAAACTCTATCGAGGTATGATTGGATCTCTGTTATATCTTACATCCAATAGGCCGGACATTATGTTTAGTGTATGTCCGTGTGCAAGATTTCAAGCTAATCTAAAAGAATCACATCTCACTGCGGTGAAGATAATTTTGGATATCTTGCAGGAACTCGGAGTTTAGGTCTGTGGTTCTCAAGAGACTCGGAACCGACCCTCACTGGATACTCGGATGCTGACTATCTTGGATACAAGGTTGATAGAAAGAGCACCTCAGGAGTGTGCCAGTTTCTTGGTCAATCGCTTATATCTTAGCACTCAACGAAACAGAACTCAATTGCTCTATCAACGATCGAAGCCGAGTACATTGCAGCTGGAGCATGCTATTCTCGGATTTTATGGATTAAGCAACACTTGAAAGACCTTGGACTTTCATTCAAATCAATTCCAATCAAGTGTGATAATCGAGTGCAATCGGCATCACTAAGAATCCGATCCAGCACTCAAAGACAAATCATATTGAGGTCAGGTATTACTTTATAAGAGACCATTATAAGAATGGTGATATTGAACTTGAATTCATTCCTACAAAATTTCAACTAGTTGATATCTTTACTAAGCCACTTAGTGAGGATCGGTTTTGTTTTATTAGGAATGAACTTGGCAAGATAAATGCATGATTATGTGTTCTTCTAAGTGAAATTATCTTGCATGATTATGTGTTACATATTCTTTCTTTTGTCTTAATAACAATTAGTTTAGTTGGCCTAGTGATACTGAGCTAGGAGTCATTATCTCGCTTGTGTTTTCGAGTCACTCGAAACTTTACTGAAGTTAGACTCGGTTGTTGAGAAAATTGGACTTCAAACTTATGAAATCATCTCTAGATTAGTGGAGAATTTCAGAAATTTCTTTTAATATTTCTCTTTTTCTCTCTCTCTACCGCACGCATCAATCGGTGAACTAGCTGTTGGGAGACAGACACTAGAATTCTAACCGTTGGAGAGCAAGATAGACACACCGGTCCGAGGCGACCATTGAAGGTTTGGGTTAGAACGAATATCGAAGGACATTCACTTCGTTATAAGTAGCATCCCTTTTCCTTCACTTCGCTACTTTACTCTCTGCTAACCTAAACTCTCGCGTACTCACTCTTGCAATCTAAGCTATCAAGCATTCTCAACACTCTCAGTACTCTATCTCTCTCGTTTCTTCGAGTTAACTCTCGGTCTTCTTAAACTTCTCAACCATGCCTAAGAGAGGTTCCGCTCCGGACTTTCTAGGATCTGCAACTAAGAATCCTAGAACCAAGAACCAAGAGGGTCCTTCTAACCCCTCCAAAATCCTAGTCACCTAACATCTTACCTTGGATGACAAGTTCTTTCCAATCACAACCTTTTCGTGGTTGAAACATATCAAAACCACCAGCGTATATAACTTTCTATGTTTCGGTGAGTTCATATACTTAGAATTCATTGCTTGAGTTCTATTCAAACTTTTCTTGCTCCGAGGGGATCATCACCTCAAGAGTTCGTAACATTGTGGTTCGTATAAATCTTTCTCTCCTCCATTAACTTTTCAAAGTCTCTTATATCTTTCTCAACAGACAACCCCATCCCCTTCAACGAAGTTGCTTGATGAGTTCTTCAAAAATATGCCAAGGAAGTCCCCGAGTCACGCAAGAACTTTTACGTGACTCGGATGAAGACCGAGGCTAGACTTGTGTTTCTTGCTGATGAGAACTTTCTTTTCTCATCACCCCAGCAAAGAGAATCCCAACTCAAAGATTCTCAAATCTTTGTTCGACATTCTCGAGGGCTACGACGTAGACCTCTTTCTCGCTATAATCGAGCGAGATGGCCACCGTGCCAGCTCGGTCAAAGAAATCCACCCTTTTCCTTTTGAAGCCCTTCTTACCCTTGTTTTTAAACAATTAAAGGTTCCGCTCCCCGAGACCCAAACGAATTGTCTAAGGCTGCCATTGTCGTTGGTAGAAAAGAGCTTCTTGGATACGGATACTAGGAAACCCAACCTGGTGTCCGGGTCCATAGCTCGAAGCCGAGGCAACCTTCCCCTCCGCCTCGGACTCAAAATCATCTCTCACTACCTCCTCCACCTGGCTGTGCTTCCACCTTAGGTCTCCCTCTCTAAGCATACTGCTGCTTTATCTATCGCACCGATAGACAAGCTCACTTCGTGTCTATGAAAATCTAGGACACTCTCCGCTCCTTTAAGTCCATTCTTTAATCCATGACCATCAACCAAAAAGGCCCAATCTCGGATTCGAGAGCAACAATATGTGCTCCTAGAAATGAAGAATCTGGTTAAGGAGCAATAGGAGATGATTTTTAGCTCCTCCGAGAAAGGCGATTGAAAGCCACTCGGGACTCAAATAACTCGGACACGTCGGAAGAGTCCTCAAGCCCTGCTAAGTCTCCTTCCAGAGAGGCAGCGGAAGAAGAAGAAGAGGAAGTTGTGGTTGAAGCAGCTCCTCCTCGGAAGAAGGAGGAAAAAGAGAAGGAAGAGGAGAAGAAGGAAGAAGCCGAGGGACAAGGTGTCTGTAGTTCCTCAACCGGAACCGATAAACTCGGATAGTAGTCCGAGTGAGTCGAAGACCATGCGGATGTTGGACAGTCTGCAGCAGTCAAGCCGGAAGAAGCACCTCCCTCCGCAACGTTCCAAGAAGATGAGCCTCTAGACAACCTAATTCCGGGTCAGCCACTCGGAGCCGAGACACTTCCGAGAGATACCAGTCTTGCCGCCGCTCGGATCTTCAACTTCATCACAAGCATACTAGCGCAGGCGCACCGCACGTTCATCCGCCTCAACTCGACCACCCTAAATCCACCGTATTAATTTATTTTTCTCTTGTTTTATTTTTTTGTCCAAACATCAATTGTATCGGCTTGATACATTCTTTACTATTTTTGTTTTTGCTCAAAGGCAAGGGGAGAATATTAGAAAAATTGTTGTCTTGTTTAGGGGAGTTTTCTCACCCTCTTTGAAGTGTATTTTAGTTGTTTTCACGTATATATGAATGAAGTGTTATTTTTGAGCATACTGATTTCGAGTTTGAATTTCTTATTACTTATTTTTACTCCGATATATCAGCTCGCATTTCTTTTTCCTTTATTTTGCTCGATATAATTACTCATGATTATTTTCCATATGAGTTATCTGCAAAAATATTCTAAGTACGAATCACTTCACTCATTACTCTATATTCCGAGATATTCCACCGAGTAAGAATAAAAACTCATGGTTATTTTACTAACAAAGTTTCTATCTAAGTATGGAATGCCTTTCATCAAAAAGGGGAGATTGAAGACTCGGACTACGAAAATAGATCATTTTGCGTACTACCAAAGACTCGGGCACAAACCTCATCCCTCCTAAAGTTTGATTACAAGTCATTCTAAGTGTTATAGAAACTACTGCATATATTTTCATTCGATTCGACTGACTCGAACACATATTCTTGTTTATCTTCTCACTTGATGTTTCGAGTCATCCAGACACTACTTAGATTTATCGTTGTTCAAATAATCTCTCTAACACTTCATATCTAAGTTCGATCGAATATCTTGAAGTAAAGTGAATTACGGCGTTAATTCATATTTCTAAGTTAGCATGTTTATTTGAGAATTATTTGTCCGGATCAAGTATGTAGACTCGATGTTTTCACTCTTATAACTTGATCTTTCTTAGGACCGACTCGATGGAATTTGAGTAATGAATATTAGACTTAGAAAATTCCACTTTTCTAGGCCTGAAATAATTATACACTTAATTATCTTAATCAAATTATTATCTCGTGCCTAATCTTGGACTAAAGTATTTTATGCATTGAAAACCAAAATGATTTACTTTTGTAGGTAATCCAAACAAGGTTATCTTATTTTTGAATTACAAAAGTAACCGACTTCAAGCTGTCAATCACCAACGAGACAAGACTTTCTTACTTCGAACAAGGCTGAGATGCTTGTGTCGGGGTTGTCTGTTTCCAAAACTGGAAAACTTCAATGCTAAGCTCAACGGTGGTTTCCACCTTACTTTTCGGACATCACCAGCTGATCGAGCACCTTGAGGAGCCAAGAGCCATTGTTTACATTCACATCTCAACGGATCTTTTTAGCGTCTCGGAAGAACCGTTACAATGGTTGCAAAGGACTTCGTTCGGAAGTTAGTCACAACGGCTAATCTGCTTGGTCATCTATAAATAGAAGCCACCTCTCAGGACTAGAAGATTGTTGTAACTATTGTTGAATCACATTCCTTAAGCAAAAGTCATTGTATTCATACTCAATCTTCTATTCACAACTCCCGACTTGCAATTCATTCTTTCGATTTGTAAAGTCTTGTAATCAGTCACATAGTCTTCTTACTTTCTGAGTAAGGTCCCTTGACTGAGCTGTAAGGGTTAACTCAGCTCAATTGTCCCTAGCTGTAAAGGTTACCTCATTTAGGAAGTACTAGATCGGATAAGGGAATTTCGAGTTTAGGAAAACTCGTAAGGGAGCAATTCGGTTGAGTCTGTCCTCTCGTATTTTGTGGATTCAAAATAGTGGATTTGACTTTGTGCTTGGACTAGCACTGTCAATGGTTTTCTACCCTAGGAGGGTTTCCACGTATATCCGAGTTTACACTTTTCGAGTCCAATCTATACTCAGATTGTCTTGAGTACTCTTTTCAAGCTTAAATCTTCCAAATTTGTTAAAATTTCCTCATCACCCTATTCACCCCCTATAGGGTGACTAAGACTCTCCAAAAGCAAACCTTCATCTTATTTTGTTGGATTGGTGCTTCCAAACTCAGAAAGACTCTTCCTTCCTGAAATCTTTTCACCAACAATTAGCTAGACGGGAGTATGGTAATGGTTATTCGACTAAGTCGAAACAACTTCTTCGCGAACCTATATAATGTTCTACCTAATGAAATGTAAAGTATCACATGCAAACTGTTCAGGTTTGCTTTTGGAGAGTATGGTAATGGTTATTACAGACCGATAATTGTTCAAATAAACAAATAAAAATTGTTCAAGTTGCTTTTGACAACAACAAAAGTCACTTAGAATTGGAATGGGAGCTGGATCCGAGGGAAATCGTGTGGAGGGAACTAGGATGTGGCTTTCCTTCTTTGCAGTGATCCAGGCTCAGGTTCCCTGGACTGAAACCTCGTGCTTCATCTTTGAAATGCAAGGCTAGAGTCTAGGTCTCCTTCGTAGTTGGCTCGGAAGGATCTGTTGGGTTGGGAATCGAGTGTAGAGACTTCTCCGTGCCTCGGCTTCTTGTCCCACCGTTCGTCTTGAGTAGCCCTTTCTCATCCTGAACCTATAAGGTTAACCTTTTGGATTTCCTGCCTTCATCAGGTGACTTAGACTGGGATACATTGCTTGACTCCGAGCTCTTAACAAAACTCGAATTATGGAGTCCGGCCGAGGTTGCTTCAAAGGCTGGGAGATCGTTATCAACCACCGTTTGAACTTGGCTTGTCTTCATTCTCCTAGTGTTCAATTGAGCTTGGTTCTCCCTAGGATCAATCTGCACACAGGTGTTAGAAATCAAAAATGATGATGGAAGAATATTTCCATCAATGATGATGACATTATCTTTGGAGCTGCTAATGAAACTCTATGCCAAGAGTTTTCCGAGTTGACGAGACGCGGGTTCCAAATGAGCATGATCGAAGAACTCAATTTCTTCTTTAGGTTGCAAATCAAGTAAGAAAAGGATGACATTTATGTTCATCAATCAAAATACACCAAGGAGTTATTGAAGAAGTACAAGATACAAGATGTAAAACATGCAACAACACCAATGAGTAGTAGTACAAAACCGAACTCGGATGAGAAAGGTAAAGCTGTAGATTAGAAACTCTACAGAGGTATGATTGGATCTCTACTTCATCTTACATCTAGTAGGCCAGATATCATGTTTAGTATCTATCTGTGTGCAAGATTTCAAGTTAACCCAAAGGAATCACATCTCACTGCGGTGAAGAGAATTTTTAGATATTTTATAGGGACTCAAGACACTCGGTCTCCGGTATTCAAAAGACTCGAGATCCGATTCTCACTCTGGATACTTATATGCTGATTATATTGGATACAAAGTTGATAGAAAAAGCACCTGAGGAGCATGTTAGTTTCTGGGTTAATCACTCATCTCTTGACATTCAAAGAAGTAAAATTCAACCGCTCTATCAATAGCCGAGGCAGAGTACATAGCAGCTGGAGTCTGGTTATGCTGAAATTCTATGGATCAAGCAACACTTGAAGGATTTTGGATTGATATTCATATCTATCCCAATCAAGTGTGATAATAAAGTGCCATCAAGATCACCAAGAATCCAGTTCAGCATTTCAAAACAAAGCACATCGAGGTTAGGTATCATTTTCTAAGAGACCATTATGAGAAAGGTGAATCCTCATAAATAATATAGAGGGGTTAAGATTCTTCCCTTCCTTAATCTAATAACACAAAATATACAATAAATTTACACGAACCATATCACGTATATAAAATGAAAGCAAACTAAAATACTAGAGTTCATACTAATTGGACTGCGAGATCTACAATTGATATTGACCCTTGGCTATATAAGGTTCCTACTTTTGGCCCTTCCGTCCTGTTCTTCAAGCATTGGGCAATTTTTTTTGAAATTCGGAGGTACTTCTTAGGCTCTTCTACCTCTCTCGCCCCTCATTTGATAACCAAGATATTGGTTTATCATTGGGCTTTTTCCAACATAAGTTCCTCATATTTTTACCAACTTTCTTCATCCATTCTTTATAGAATTCTTGAGTAAGTCCTGGAGCCCAAGTATACATACCTTGTTTCACGAAAAGTTACCAAACATAAATTGATAATATTAAAAAGTAATCATATATATCCCAATGTTTTGAGGCTTCTTGCATCAAAACTCCTCCACAAAAGTTGTTGCTTTTCTTTAAAAAGATTTGACAAACATGTGCACTGGTCGTTATAGAAGCTCTTGATATCATCCGATATAGCTCATGACAACTTGGACTTACTAAACCTGTTACAAAATTAGTAAGATAAAAGTACCTAAGGAATATAGAAAATAAGCATAATTACTAACACATACCACCAGTTATCATCATCCTTTGATAAAACTCTCTTCCTAAAATCTACCCCCTATTGTGAGCCATCTCCCTATGATGATGATGATAGAGTTGGGACAATAGCTTAATCGGTCCCAAAATTAGAATCCATACAGAAGTAGGGGCACCATGATTTAATCATAGAAAATTAAGACTCTATATAAACCCTAAAAACAGATAAAACATGAAAAATAATAAAATAAACTATTTTTAACCTAATTTCTAACAGACTGGCTCAAAAATAACAAAAATTAACAGAAAAATAATCTTGAAATTAAAATATATAAAGAATTAAATTAAACTAAAATTACTAAAATTAACCTAAAAGACTGAGGGGGATAAATGAAATTAATAATAAAAGATTATAAATTTGCAAATAAAAATCTATAAACTGAAGAAAATAAATAAAAAGAAAATAAATAATATCAAAGATATCAAATTTATATAAAAAAACTTAACATAATCTATATCCACCATGTAAATTACTATTTATCGTTAACGCACAAATTGATCTACCCATGTGCTAAACTGTAGAAGACAACCACTAGCTTCCCCATTTTTCCTTAGTTATTAGTTTACTTAGGCCTAACCCTAAGATAAACTCTACTAATATTGATAAGTCTATCACTAACACCAGAATTTAATCAAATTAGAGTATTAAATATTAAAAAATATCATTTAGTACCTAGTAATCAATCTACTAGTAAATTAATTTAAAAAGGATCTATGATAATTTCCTAATTAAAAGAGATGGGTATGAGCCATCCATGATAAACTAGGGTGATACTCATGTCTAAAAGACCAAGCGATTATGTACTTATGCCCCTTAAACTATCATATAAATTTATATAAAACTAATTATCGTGTACTCTAATTAATTAGACATAAAATTATAAACGTTAAACACAAATTATCATAGAATCATGGATAAAATCAATAAGACAATTAAGATTGAATCTTTGTTTCAAAATAAATAATTTAACATGGTTTCAAGTAGATTATTCTAAGTATAAAAACTACTCAAACATAACATACTTTATGATAAGTAAACTAAATAAAAATAGCATCTTTAATATTAAACTAACAATAAAAATAAGGTCTTGAAGTAAAAATTATAATAATTATAATAATTCAGTAATAATCCTTCCCATTATGGTGATGATCAAGATGGTGGTGATGATCAAAGTAGGTGGAGGGGGCTGGTGATGATGGTTAAGAATATGATGATGATGATTAGATGAAGGTGATGATGGGCTTTGAGGTGATAAGGTGATGGCAAGAGAAGAAGGGTGGCGGATGGTGATGATTATGATGATCAAGATGATTGTGATGATTGTGATGGTGATTATGATGGTCAAGATGATTGTAATGATGATTATGATGATGAAGTAGGAGCTGGAAAGGAGAAATGGCGAGAGATGAGATAGAAGGAACAAGGAAAAGGTGAAAGAGAGAAGGGCCTGGCGTGAAGGGCCCGAAGGCCGAAAAGGGAGAATGATAGCGAGAGATGTGGGTGATTATGATGATCCTGGTTACGTGAGAGGGATTGTGATACAAGGACACTGTCGTAAGATGTTTGTTGATGATGATATTCCTCTTTCTTTTCCTTCAAGTCTCTTTCTTTTCATGTAACTCCGAGGAGGAGTACTAATGGGTTTATTAGTAAGATTATTTCTCTTCACTCTCGTCATTAAAATAGGACTTTCAGGTGATAAATCCTCATAAAATAAATATTTTATGAGTCATTATTTTGGACCCACTTCAAATATTATCTTGAACGCTTGTCGGTAGTTAAAAATCACACTCTTTACGTCCTTTCTTATCTTTTCCACTTTATTTGACAATTACATAAAAATAGACAAAATAGAATAATTTAGATAAACTAAACTATATAATATAAACTATATAATAACTAAAAATATGCACAATTTACAACTTCACATAAGTTAATTTTAGAGGCAAAACAATTAAGAATAGGATAAGGCAAAGAGTAAGCGGAAAAATTCATCTTATTGAATGAAGAAATGAGTACATCGGATGTGGAAACCGAAGTTGCGGAATTAGAAGATGAACCGACGGAACCGGAAACAGAAACAACAACCCTAGTGCTAGACTCAATAATAGATTCCTCTCCTAGAATGACAACAAATTCTTGGCCTTCTTCAACATCAATCCAAGTAATATGCTTGGACCCTTCGAGTGTCGACTTAGGTGATGAACTTGGATGGATTAAACTGCAGGTGCGACATGGCTTGGGACAAGTACCGAAACCGAATTCCCTCTAGATTTTTCTCCCATCCGAATAACGGACCAAAAATGTTGCTTTCAACCAAATGGGTTCAGTCTTGTGTGGACTGTCCCTTCTTGAGGAGGTAGGGTGCATCCTTTTCTAGCACATGGCAGTCATTAAAGACCTCTAAACCAGGTACCGCGATACCCTTCTCTTATATGTAATAAGGCTCAGGAAAACCATAGTAGGGGAAGTCATCCCCTTCTCTCAAGAATTGTCCATTTATGAAGACTCGGGTTTTGACTCTAAGTCATTCTGAATATTACATGAAGACTCGAGTATAAATCCTATCTCTCTTAAGTTTTGATTCCAAGTCATTCCGAGCACCATAGAAACTCTTATCTAAGTTTTCATTCATTTATGACTGACTCGAAAGCGCCTTATTGCATATCTCCTACACTAGTGTTTCTAACTCACTCAGGTATCACTCATAACAATCGCATGCTCAAATAATTTCTCTAACATTCTTATTTTGAGTACCGACTATGTATCTCAACGCAAAAAGAATTATAGCGTTACTTCTTTATTCTATGTCAGTTTATTTCCATGAGAATTATTTGACTAGATTATGTTGTTATACTCGATATTTTTAGTCTCTCTACCTAATAAGCTTAGGGTTGACTCAAGATGGAATTTGAGTATATTGAATATTAGACTCGAAAATTTCATTCCTTTAGGCCAAAGATAATTATGCATTTAATTACTTAGATTTAATTATTATGTGTGCCTAATCTTAGACCAAAGTATTGTTATACTTTGAGAACCAATGTGGTTTGCTTTTGTAAGTTATTCAAACAAGACTAACTTATTTTTAAAATACAAAAGCAACCGACTTTTGGATGTTAAACACCAGTAGACAAGTTTTAGCTACTTCGGACATGGCTCGGACACCGTGTCGGGGTTGTTTATTTCCAAAATTGGAAAACTCCAACTCTAGGCCTAACGGTTGTTTCCACCTCGGTTTTCAGTCACCAACAAGTGATTGGACCATCTTTTAGAGCCAAGAGCCATTGCATAACATTCACATCCCAGTGGATCTTTTCGAGCGACTCGGAATAGGCGTTACAATGGCCAGTGAAGACTTCGTCCGGAACCAAGACTCAACGGTCACTCTGCCTGGTTGGCTATAAATAGAAGCCACTTCACAAGACTAGGAGATTGCTAAACAGATTGTTGGAACTGTATTTTTGTTGAACTAATTACTCGTTCTCAGCTTTACTCAATCTTCTATTTTACAACTCCAAGTCTCGTATTTAATATTTTATGAGTTGTAAAGAAAGTCTTGTAATCAGTTACATTCTTTTCTTACTTTCTAAGTAAGGTCCCTTGACTGAGCTGTAAGGGTTAACTCAGCTCGGTTATCCCTAATTATAAAGGTTACCTCAGTCAGGAACTACTAGATTAGATACGGGAACTTTTGAGTCTAGGAAAACATTGTAAGGAATTGTTTAAGGGAGCAATTCGGTTGAGTCGATCCTCTCGTATTTTGTGGATTAAAAATAGTGGATTTCACTTGGTGCTTGGATTAGCACTAACCATGCCCCAAGAGGGTTTCCATGTATCTCTATGTTATTACTTTTTTAGTCCAATCTAGACTCATAATATGGTGTTAAGTCTGTATTGCTTGCAAAAATTGTTTAATTTTCTTCATCACCCTATTCACCCCCTTTAGACCAACTTAGACTCTCCAAGAGCAAACCTTCAATTGGTATCAGAGCCTAGCCTTTCAAGAGGATCTCACCATCCAAAGGTAGAAAGATCGGATGGCTCGAACACCTGGAGAGTTCGATGAAGGAAGATCATCCACTAGACCACCGAAGTTCAAAGGGTTAAACTTTGTCCATTGGAAGAAGATGATGGAATGTTTCTTGATGGACAATGATGAAGATGTTTGGAACATCATCTAAGCTGACAACTACATTCCAATGAAGACGCAGAATACAACTCTTGTACCTAAAGCCAAATCGAGTTCACCACTAAGGAGACCGAGAAATTCGGAAAGAATTTCAAAGCTATAAATACACTAATGCTAAAGAGGTGTTAGACACACTTGTCAAAACCTATGAAGGAACAAGCCAAGTGAAGTAGGCAAAGATAAGTCAGTATCTTCATAAATATGAAGTGTTCAAGATGGAGCTCGAAGAAAACATCACTCGGATGTATGTTCGGTTTACAAAGATTACTAATAATCTCAAATCTCTGGGTAGAAAGATCTCTCACGAAGAAATGTCTAGAAAGATTTTGAGAAGTCTACCAAAGAAGAGATGGGTTCCTAAGGTGACAGCCATTGAAGAAGCTCAGAACCTATCTCAACTAAAGCCGGACGAGCTTATTAGCAAGTTACTCACTCATGAAATTCATCCGGAGGAAAGGATGCCGAGGTCGGCACGGTAAACAATATTGCGCTCGAAGGCCTCGGAAAGCGGATGTGAAAGTCCGAGCTCCTCGGAATCGGAAGAGGATCCTATGGCACTCATAGCCCGGGACTTCAAGAGAATGATGAAATATAAGAAGTGGGAAAAGAGGCCAAAGAATGCGTTCTACAAGAAGGATAAGAAGGGTAGAAAAGGTGAATATTCTTCTCTTTCAAAGTTATCTTTATCTAAGAACTCTGGTTGCTATAAATGTGGCGAGCAAGGAGCACATAGTCGAGCCTGTCCCAAGAGAAAGAAGGACAGAAAGAAAAAGGCTACGATGGCTACCTGGAGTGATGATGACTCATATGAAGAAGATGACTCGGACGACTCAAAGTGTCTTATGGCACTTACGAAATCGGAAGCTGAATCCGAGTCACACAACGAGGACTCAAATATTGATGAGGTAGTTGAATACTTTATCAAATTTTCAAAAGTTGATCTAGCACGATATATTTTCACTTTGGAAGAAAAGTCCAATTTTGACTCATTCCAATTCGAAGAGCAACCTGAGTCTCTTGCTCGATGAGAGCAATGCTTTGAAAAATCAATTGGAAAAATTGAGACAAAATTTGAAAGAACTTAAGACCAGTACTCAAGAAAATGAGATTGTGTCTAAGTCACTTATAATAGAGAATGAGCAACTGAAAAGAAAGTTCAATGAGTCTTAAGAGCTTGTTTTGAAATTCACTCAAGGTCAGAAAAACCTTAATACGATATTAGGCTCTCGGTGTGTCTCCTTTAGGAAAGAAGGACTTGGTTTCAATGAAGAAGAGGAATCAAAATGTAACACCCCTAGACCCACCCTAGGAGTATTACATGCCGGGGTTCCCGAGAGGAACCCCTAAGGCTGCTTAAGATCTCAACTTGGGGTTAATAACCCTTTGTTGGATTGGCGGAAGTGCGGTTCTAGGTTTTCGAAGGGTTTTCCGGCAATTTCAGCAGGGTTTCCTCCGTAATATGGCTAATCCCATAGGCTTAAAGCCTTAACCCTGCACGAAACACAATCTTAAACTCAACGAGCCACACGCTTGAAGAAACACAACACAAACTCGACGAGCCACACGCTTGGAGTATTCACATAGGGCTTTTACCTTCTAAATCAAAACTTAAGTTCACATACACCGATCTTTACAAGCATGAAAATCATAAAGTACATAATAAGTCCGGAGAAGTCCTATCCGATGGTTCGCTTCTTCCGAAAGCCAAAAGCAACTTCGGGAGTCTTAACTTCTACACTGAAATGTTGGCATGTATTTACTCATGAATTTAATCAAACATACTTCATTCATCTTTCTACGCAGGTAAGTCATAGAATCATTCATCATGTATGGCATTTCTCATGTAAATCACATCTTACTTTTTATCGTATTCATTTCTTATGAAATCGGGATTCGTTCTTCTTCTTATTCTTCTTCTTGAGTTCAATCGTGCATTTCATAAATCATTGGTTCTTTCTTTCTTGTTCGTTATGCACGATCATTCGTTTCTTCATATCGTAATTCTTTAAGTCTTCTTAGTTTCGAATGGAAAGAAGATTTATGTTCTCGCTTTAAAGACCCAGTTCTTGGAGCCAAAACAATTTGTGGGCTCAATTCTTGGAGGCAAAATAATTCGTGGCTTCAGGTTGACGAGACACTTCTATGACCATAGCTTCGAAGGTTCTTTAATTCGTGGGGTCTTAGATCAATAACACAATCCTTTCTCCCTTCTTTAGTTGATTATGTTTCTTATCTTCTTATTATCTTCTTATTACTTGTACACAAGGCACACTTAATTCATAGAATTCATGATTACCAGACTTCTTACGTAACTCTTTCGCAAGTAACAATTCACATAAGTAAGTTCTAACTCAAGTACAATCAATTCATTTCACATACGCATGCTTATGCCATTTATAATCTATATAATTCAAGATAAACACATAATCACATAAACATGTAAATTAAGATTTCTACTCGAGTGAACTCATCGTTTTTATGATTGCGCAATATCGCGCATAGGTCGTTTATGCTTCTATAACTTTTCTTAATTGATATATATCTTTTACTCTAGCCATATAGTTTCTTAAATTTCAGTTCTTAATTTAGTTACTCATTTAGTTCCGATTTTGCTCAAAATAGGACATTTTCACTTAAAATTGCATATGTCCTAATCTACTCATCCAATGTATACCAAATTTTACAAGAAACTTCCATAAATTGCCACGAAGCTACAGTAAAATTTTCAGGAAATTTGGGCTACACATGAATTCACAGAAAATTCGGACAAGCATGCATAATTACCGAAAATCCGCACATAAGTGATGAACTTAACTTTCCGATTTTTCCCTCTAATTCTCGCTCAAGCTAATCTCATCCAATTCTCAATAATCATGCTCAACAATGCTCAAATATAATTAAATTCATGAACTAGGCATAAATCGCAACATGCTTTTCAATTCATGAGTTGCTAGTTTCTTCAATTTAGGCCTTTAACTTCTTCAATTAACTTAGGGTTTCCAATTTCATACTTCGATTCAAGTTCAATCCACCTAATTCATTTTAATTCTTGAGGATGAATTTGAATTACTCACCTTTGATTCTTAGAGGTTCCAAGAATTTCAGTTTGGATTAGATTTCAAATTGGGTATTTTTGCTCTTCCTTCTTCTCCCTTTCGAGTTCCCTTTCCTTCTTCTACCTCTTGATTTCTTCCTCTTCTTCCTACCTCTCGGTCTCAATTCCTTGCCTCTTTCTCGCCTCTGTTTCTGGTTCTTTATCTCTCTCGCTCGGTCTCTCTACTCTTTTCTTTCTTCGCTCTCGCTTGGCCTCCCGAGCTCTCGCTCTCCCTTGTCCACCGACAGCGGTGCCTTTGCCGTTCAAGCGGCCACCGGCCCCGGCTCTCGCGCTTTCTCCCTCTCTCGCTTTCCTTTGCTCCCCCTCGCCTTCCTCTATTTCTATTTTCCCATTCCTCCTTTCTTTCCCCGCTTACGCTTCTTTCCTTCTAATGTCTCAGTCCCACTCTCTCTCCTCTTTTCCTAATTACACATAATGGGCTTTCCCGCCTATTTTCCATTGGACCTCTTTCTCTTCCTTGCTTATTTACTGCCAACTCCTCCTCCTCAAATGCCAGTCACCCACATTTCTCATTTTTCTTTCCTTTTCTTTTGATTTTTCTCGCTTTGGACTTTGATAAAATTGGGCCCAAATTCAATTTCAATAGGCCCAATTAAGTCGGCCCATGCTCGGGTTTCAGCTTCTCGGGTTGCAACTTCGATTCGAAAAATTCTAATTCACTTAATTTAATAATTTTGAATCTTTCACTTAACTTTTAGTAGCTTAATTCATTACCAGGCAAGCACCTGAAATTTCGGGGTCTTACGCAAAATCCTATTATAATCTTTTCAAAAAGGATACTAGAACCGTAAAGTTCAGGAAGGCTGAGCATGGTCCCATTCATACAAATGAATAGAGGATTAAACCCGGACTAGTTATAGGAAAAAGCCTTCTCCTCCCGTTTTCAAAAGAAATGATTTTCAAAAGAAAGAGACACAACTTAGTTTTCTAGAAGGAAGACTCGGAATCGGACCGGACCCAAAATTATTCAAATCTGGGTTCTCAAAAGTGATCTTCCTCGAAAAGGACTATAGTAAAGGAATTACTAAGAGGAAGTTAGAACGGTTAGTTTGTCTCTGTCTTATAGATAACTTAGAAGAAGGAGAAAGGTCATTGGTACTTACACGGTGGTTGCTCACGCCACATGTCGGGAGATTCAAGACTCTTCTCCGAGCTAGAAGAACCGAAAGGAGGAAAAATCACTTTTGGAGGTAACAACAAAGGCAAGATAGTAGGGATTAGCAAAATTTGTGAAGGAAACAACACAGTCAGCCCAATCTACCTTGTCAAAAGACTCAAGTACAATCTCCTTAGCATGTCTCAGCTATGTGACAAAGGTCAAGAGGTAATGTTCACTTAGACCAACTGCTACATCTCTCGATGCAGTTACCAAAGAGACTACGCTATCAGGTTTGAGGTCGGGTAACACTTACATCTGTTTCTCTCTCGATTCAAGTTAGAATTTATCTTGTTTGAAAGCATGTGTGTATGATGATTCATGGACCTAGCATCATAGACTACGTTATATCAGCATGCATACAATCAAGAAACTTGCATCTCATGGACTAGTTAGGGTAACTCGTGCCTTTAAGAAAGATAAAATTTGTGAGGCATGCACAAAGGGTAAGCGAGTTAGATCATCTTTCAAGCCACTCAAAACTATATCTACATGCAAAGTGCTTGAATTGCTTCATATGGATTTGTGTGGTGAAATTCATGTGAAAAGTCTTGGAGGTTAATTGTATGTACTTGGTTGTTGTTGATGATTTCTCACGATTTACTTGGGTGTGTTTTCTTAAGAACAAGAATGAAGCCTTCAAAGGTTCACTAAGTTGTGCAGAAAAATTCAAGTGGAGTCCCGGACTCGGATCGAAGGATTTGAACTCGACCATGGAAGGGAGTTCAACTACTTAGAATTTGAAGACTTCTATGACAAGAATGACATCTCTCACAACTTCTCTATACCAAGAACTCCTCAACGGAATGGAGTAGTGGAGAGAAAGAACAGAACTATTAAAGAAATAGAAAGGACTATGATGATTGAAAATGATCTACCTTACTATTTCTAGAGTCGAGGCGATCAACACAATAAATTACACACTCATCAAATGCCTCATTAGACCCATCTTGAAGAAAACACCCTACGAGCTATACAAAGGAAAGAAACCCAACATCTCCTACCATTTGGATGTAAGTGTTTTGTTCACAACAATTTTACTGAGCATCTGACTAAGTTTGATGCTAGGTCAAATGAAGGTATATTTCTAGGTTATTCATCTCATAGCAAAGCTTATCGTGTTTTTAACAAAAGAACTAACAAAGTTAACGAGAGTATCCACGTTGGTTTTAATGAGATTGATCTTGGCAGGATAAGTGAGTCCACATTCTCATATCTCGGACTTGACAGAGATGAAGATGACCTTACTGAAGGTGAGCTTAGAAAAACTCAAAACAGAATTATTGAGGCAACTCATAATGGAGAAACTTATAATGTTATGACTCAAACTGAACAAATTCAAGAGCCAGCTAAGAATGTCTGAAGAACAAGTCAATGAGACTCAGCAAGATCAACCAACTGAAGCCTTAAATAAGCCTGAATGAGTAGAGGCCATGCAAGAGGAGCTCAATCAATTTAAAGAAACTAAGTCTGGACTCTAACCAAACGACTATCTAACCACCTAGTCATAGGAATTAAATGGGTTTTTAAGAACAAATTGGATGAGGAAGGGTTGGTAGTAAGAAATAAGCTAGATTTGTTGCCCAAGGTTACAATCAAGAAGAAGAAATTGATTGTGGGAAACCTTTTGAAGGTTAGCTCTTGGAGAGTCTAAATCACCCTAGAGGGGGTAAATAGGGTGATGAGGAAATTTGAACAAACTTAGAAACTTTAAGCTTGAAAAGGATAAACAATTGATTACTGAGTCTAGATTGGACTTAGAAAAGTATACACTCATAAATACGTGGAAACCTTCCTGGGCGAGAAAACCACGGATAGTGGTAATCCAAGCACCGAGTCAAATCCACTACTTTGAATCCTCAAAATACAAGGGATTAACTCAACCAGAATCGCTCCCTTAGACAACTCCTTACAATGTTTTCCTAGACTCGAAGTTTCCTTATTTGATCTAGTACTTCCTTATTGAGATAACCTTTACAGCTAGGGGCAAGCCGAGCTAAGTTAACCCTTACAGCTCGGTCAAGGGACCTTACTCAGAAAATAGGAGAAATATGTAATTGATTACAAGACTTTACAACTCGGAAAATATTAAGTATAGCCTTGGAGTTGTAAGAAGAAGATTAAGTGAGTAATGTGCTAAGAGAATAGTTTCTGCAAATAGGTTCAGCAATCTTCAAGTCTTGTGAAGTGGCTTCTATTTATCGATGACCAAGCAGATTAGCCGTTGTGTCCGATTTCGGATAGAACTCTTCACTAGCCGTTAGAAGGGCTTTTCCGAGTTACTCAAAAAGATCCGTTGGTGTGCCCACATTGGGCAATAGCTATTTGCTCCAAAAGGTTTTATAATCAACTAGTGTTGTCCGAAAATCAAGGCGGAAACCACCGTTGAGCCTAGCGTTGGATTTTTCGGTTTTGGAAACAAACAGCCACGACACGGTGTCCGAGTCCTGTCCAAAATTGGCTAAAACTGTCTGCTGGTGTTTAACAGCTAGAAGCTGGTTTCTTTTGAAATTCAAAAGATATATTAGCTTTGTTTGAATAACCTACAAAAGCAAACCGCATTGGTTCTCAAAGTATAAAATACTTTGGTCCACGATTAAGCACGAGATAATAATTAAATTAGGATAATTAAATGCTTAATTATCTTAGGCTTAGAAAAGTGGAATATTCGAGTCTAATATCAAATACGTTCGAACTCGGTTTAGACCGATTCCTAGAAAGATCGGGTAAAAGATTCAAACATAGGAAGTGACCTTGATCTATCAAATAATCATTTAAGGAACAAACCGACTTAGACAAACTTAGTAGAGAAAGAGACTCGGTTATGAGTTAGGGAACTCAGTCGATCTGCACTAAGATGAGTTAAAAGAATTATTTGATCATGCGATGATTCAAGTAAGTTCCGAGTAGATCGGAATAATTAAGTAGAGAAGAAATAGGACACGGTGATGTCCGAGTCACTCGGAACAAAGATGAAAGCTTAAATATGAGTTTCTATGAAGCTCGGAATGACTTGCAATCAAAACTCAAGAGAGATAGAAGTTTATACCTGAGTCTTGCATAAAGTATTTAGAGTTAAAATTTAAGTCTTCACCTTTGCACTGTTGCTAGGATTGAGGCAATTAGAATCTTGTTGGCATTTGCATCTAGCATGAATATCAAGCTTTATCAAATGTATGTCAAATGTGCCTTTCGAATGGTTTCATTCAAGAAAAAGTTTATGTTGAGCAACCCCCTGGATTTGAAAACTCTGAATTTTCAAATCATGTTTTCAAACTATAAAAGGCTTTATATGGTCTCAAATAAGCTCCCGGAGCTTGGTATGAAAGACTAAGCAATTTCTTTGTTGAAAACGTTTTTAAAAGAGGTCAAATTTACAAAACTCTTTTCATAAAAACCGATGGGAAAGATTTTTTTAGTACTCGATTTATGTTGATGATATCATTTTGGAGCTACTAATGAAACTCTATGTCAAGAGTTTTCGAGTTAATAAGACAGGAGTTCCAAATGAGTATGATGGGAGAACTCAACATCTTTCTTGGTCTAAAAATTAAACAAGATAAGGATGGCATTTATGTCTATCAATCCAAGTATACCAAGGAACTTTTGAAGAAGTACAAACTATAAGACGTGAAGTAGTCAACAACACCTATGAGTAATAGTTTGAAACCGGATTCGGACGAAAAAGTAAAGTCGTAGATCAAAAACTCTACAGAGGTATGATCGGATCTCTACTCGTATCTCACATGTAGTAGGTCGAGATATCATGTTCGAGTGTCCGGCTTTGTGCAAGATTTCAAGCTAATCCAAAAGAATCACATCTCACTTGCGGTGAAGAGAATTTTCGAGATATCTTGCAGGGACTCGGAATCTTGGTCTATGGTTTTCAAAAGACTCAAAACTAACTCTTAGTAGGTACTTAGATGCTGATTATGATGGATATAATGTTGATAGAAAGAGCACATCAAGAGCATGTCAATTTACGGGTAAATCTTTCATCTCCTGGCACTCAAAGAAACAAAATTCTGTTGCTCTATCAACTACCGAGGTTTAGTACATTGCAGCTGGAGCTGGCTATGCTCGGATTCTGTGGATCAAGCAGCATTTGAAGGATCTAGGGCTATCATTCAAATCTCCCAATCAAGTGTGACAATCATAGTGTAATTAACATTACAAAGAATCCGGTTCAGCACTCAAAACAAAGCATACCGAGGTTAGGTATCATTTTCTAAGAGACTACTCTTAGAAAGGTGATATTGAACTTGAATTCATTCCTACGAAATTTCGATTATCGATATTTTCACTAAGCCACTTAGTGAGGATCAGTTTTTCTTTATTAGGAATGAGCTTGGTGTGATTAATGCATGATTATGTGATTTTTATGTGATTTGTCCTTGCATAATTATATGTTATGCGTTTTTAATAACTAATGGATCAGTTGACGAGTGAGACCGAGCTATGAGTTATTGGTTTTCTAAGTGTTCCGAGTTACTCAAAAACATACCGAGTCGGACTCAATTTTTGAGTAAAATGGACATCTAGGATTATCTTTAAATAAATAGAGAATTTTAGAAATGTTTTCGAATAGTCTTTCTTCTCTCTCTCTCTCTCTCGGCCACGCATTTCGATCGGAGAAAACTAGCCATCGGAAGAAAGCCGCTACCGTTGGAGAGCGAACGTCACACCAGTATGAGAGTACTTGTTTTGTATTCTTGTCGGAACAAAGGCTAAAGGTCATTTCTTTTCATTATAAATAGCATCCCTTTAGCTTTGTTTCTTTACTTTACTCACTCGCCTTCTTGCTCTCTACTCTAAGCATATCTACTCACTCGTATTCTCTCTCTCTCTCTAAATTCTAAGCTCCCACTCTCTTTCTCTCTGTTTCTCGAAATTATCATGCCAAAGTGAGGTTCAGGACCTGAGTTGTTGGGGTTGACTACCAAAAGCCCCGCGTAAAAACGCTCAAGAAGGAACCTCCAATCCTTCTAAAATCTTTGTCATCTAACATTTCACGTTGGATGATAAATTCTTCCCAACCACCTCTTTCTCGTGGTTGCAGCACATCAAAAGCACTGGGGTGTACAATTATCTCGTGCTTCGTGAATTCATTTACCCGGAACTTGTTGCCGAGTTCTATTCAAACATGTCCTATTCCGAGGGAATCATTACCTCAAGGGTTCAAGAGAAGGTTGTTCGTGTCAACCTCTCTCTTCTTCATAGACTTTTCAAAGTCTCTTCCCTTTTTCTCAATTGCAATCCCATACCTTTTATGGAGATTGCTAATGAATTCTTCGAAAAGTATGCTAAGGAAGTTCCTGAGTCACGAAAGAATTTCTCGGTGACTCGGATGAAGACCGAGGTAAGATTGTTCTGTTTCATTTTGATGAGGACCTTTTTGCTCATCATTCCAGCAAAAAGAATCCAAACTTCAAGATTCTCAAAGCTTTGTTCGATATCTTAGAGGGCTACGATGTAGACCTCTTTCCTTCTATCATTGAACGAGATGTCTTATATGCCACCTAAATCAAAGAAATCGCTTTACTCCCATTCGGAGCCCTTTTAACTCGTTATTTTTAAATAGTTCAAAATCCCCCTCCCCTCGGATCCAAATGTTGTTTCGAGGCTACCATTGTGGTTGGTAGAAAAGAGCTTCTCGGGTACGAATACCGGGAAATTGAACCTAGTGTCCGGGTACATGGGTTTGAGTTGAAACCTCCCTCACCCCCTCTCACTCAGGCTCAAACTCTTCTAACACTTCTACCTCCTTTTACTGGTCCCTCTACTTCTTTACCACCTTATCCATCCTCTACTGCTTGTGTTTACCGAGTTAGTAAACAAACTTGCTTCTATGTTTGAAGAATTTTGGACCACTCTTCGCTCTCTCAAAATTGTCCTTCAAGGCCTAGTTATCAACCAAAAGACAAGGCAGTCCCGGATCCGGGAGAACCAGGATCGGATGATCGAGCTCAAGGCTATCATCAAGGAACAGCGCGAGCAACTCCAACTCCTCCAAGAACGAAGATCGAAAGCTGCAGAGGACTCGGATACCACCGATACTTCGAGGAGTCCTCCAGCTCGAGATAAGTCCACCTTAGCCGAGGTAGAAGAGGAAGATGAGGAAGCAGTGAGGAAGAAGTTCAGCCGAGGAAGAAGAAGCTGAGAATAAGAAAGTAAAAAGAAGAGGTTGCTCAACCCGAGGGCCAAGATGCAAAAGAACCGGAACCGGACACTGTAGAACCTAGTGTCCGGGTACATGGGTCCGAGTTGAATCCTCCCTCACCCCCTCCCACTCGGACTCGGACTCCGTAGCACTTCCACCTCCTTTTTCCAGTCCCTCTACTTCTCTACCACCTCCTCCACCCTCAACTACTCGTGTTTACCGAGTTAGTAAACAAACTTGCTTCTATGTCCGAAGAATTTTGGACCACTCTCCACTTTCTCAAAATTGTCCTTCAAGGCCCGGTTATCAACCAAAAGACAAGGCGAGTCCCGGATCCAGGAGAATGAGGATCTAATGATCGAGCTCAAGGTGATCATCAAGGAGCAACGCGAGTAACTCCAACTCCTCCAAGAACGAAAATCGAAAGCTGTAGAGGACTCGGATACCACCGATACTTCGAGGAGTCCTCTAGCCCGGATAAGTCCACCTTAGGCGAGGTAGAAGAGGAAGCCGAGGAAGTGGCCGAGAAGGAAGTTCGAGCTGAGGAAGAAGAAGCCGAGAAGAAGGAAGAGGAGGATAAAGAAAAAGAAGAGGCTGCTTAACCCGAGGGCCAAGGTGCAAAAGAACCAAAACCAGAGCTGATATCCTCAAATCATGCTCTAAGTGGGTCAAAAGAGGCTGGCAAAGTTGGGTAAGTCTAAAGAAGCCGTCCCGTAAGCACGGCCCGTTGGTGTCTTCGAGGAATATGAGCTTGAGGATGATGTGCCCTTGGTTCACGGAACCAAGACAGAGCGCATTCCGGATATCCCAATGTTGTAGCCACCCCGTTCCTCCACTTCTACACAAGTGTACGAGTGCGGGCGCATTGCTCATCCCTCGCTCCTCTAGAGAGCAAGCCCCCTTTTCTTAGCTCATTTTTGCGTGTCCAACATCAATTGTACTCATTTGCTATTTTCTTTCCTCGTTTTTGATGAAATGCTAGAGGGAGAAAATATAAAAACTTGGTGATGTGTTTAGGGGAGTTCACCCTATTTCGAGCAATGAATGAATTTTTTGAACAGACTTATTTCCGAGTTACAGCTTTTGCTTTTCTACTCGATACAATCTGTTCATTTCTTTGCTCTAATATATTATCCGCATAACTGTTCCGAGTTATGATATGATCTAAACTGTATTTTATAAGTATCAATTGTCACTCTCTCCTCTAATACGCTCAAATCATTGAAAATGAAAACTCATGTTTCGCACTAACAAATTTCTATCTTAAGTATGGAATGTCTTTCATCAAAAAGGGAGATTGAAGACTCGGGTTTTTGACTCTAAGTCATTCTAAGTATTACATGAAGACCTAGGTATAAATGCTATCACTCTTAAGTTTTGATTCCAAGTCATTCGAGCACCATAGAAACTCTTACCTAAGTTTTCATTCGTTTTTGGCTGACTTGGACATCACTCATAATTATCGCATGCTCAAATAATTTCTCTAACACTCTTATTCCGAGTATTGACTGTGTATTTCAATGTAAAAAGAATTATAATGTTAATTCTTTATTCTAAGTCGGTTTATTTCCTTGAGAACTATTTGACCGGATCAAGTTGTTATACTCGGATATTTTTACTCTCTCTACTTGATCGGCTTAGGATTGACTCAAGATGGAATTTGAGTATATTGAATATTAGACTAAGAAATTGCCATTCTTTTAGGCCAAAGATAATTAAGCATTTAATTACTTAGATTTAATTATTATCTGTGCCTAATCTTGGACCAAAGTATTGTTATACTTTGAGAACCAATGTGGTTTGCTTTTATAGGTTATTCAAATGAGGTTAACTTATTTTTAAAATACAAAAGCCGACTTTTAAATGTTAAACACCAGTAGACAAGTTTTAGCTACTTCGGACATAGCTCGGACACCGTGTAAGGGTTGTTATTTCCAAAATTGGAAAACTCCAACTCTAGGACTAACGGTTGTTTCCACCTCAATTTTCAGTTACCACCAAGTGATTGGACCATCTTTTGGAGTCAAGAGCCCAACGTTCATATCCCAACGGATATTTTCTTAGCAACACGTGAATAGTCGTTACAATGGCTAGTGAAGACTTCGTCTAGAACCAAGACTCAATGGTCACTTTGCCTAGTTGGCTATAAATAGAAGTCACTCCACAAGACTAGAAGATTGTTGAACAGATTGTTAGAACTATATTTTTGTTGAACTAATTGTTGTTCTCATTTTTGCTCAATCTTCTATTTTATAGCTCTAAGTTTGTATTTAATATTTTCCGAGTGGTAAAGAAAGTCTTGTAATCAATTACATTCTTTTATTACTTTCTAAGTAAGGTCCCTTGACTGAGCTATAAGGGTTAACTCAGCTCAATTGTCCTTGATTGTAAAGGTTACTTTAGTCGGGAAGTACTAGATCAAATAAGGGAACTTTTAAGTCTAGAAAAACATTATAAGAAATTGGTTATGGGAGCAATTCTGGTTGAGTCGAGTCCTATGTATTTTGTGGATTCAAAATAGTGGATTGACTTAGTACTTGGATTAGCACTGTCTCGTGGTTGTTTGCCCTAGGAGGGTTTCCACGTATATGTGTGTTATTATTTTTACGTGTCCAATCTAGACTTAGAATCTAGTGTTGAGTTGTATTGCTACAAAAATTGTTTAATTTTCTTCATCACCCTATTCACCCCCTCTAAGGTGACTTAGACTCTCCAAGAGCAAACCTTCAATTCAGATTGGGAGGAAAGGTTTGATTGAACGGACCACTACTACAAAACCGTAAAATAGCGACGGAAACCAATTTGTCGCCAGGTAGCGACTGAGAATCGGCGACGGACACCGACAAAAAATGACAATCGGATCATACCACGACGGAATTAGCGACGGAAAATAACTTCCGTCGCTAATCCGTCGGCGATAATTCGTACATCAAAAATCCCGGAAAGAAAAAAATTTAATCAGTAGTCGTTAGCGACGGAATATTCCGTCGCCAATCCGTCGCTACTAACAATTTCGTAATTAGCGACGGAACAGCGACGGACTGTTCCGTCGCTAATTACGAATAAATCCAGAATCGGCGTCCGCCGGTTCCGGATTTCGCGAGCAACAGAGAGAGCGAGACCACCGCAGTTGACCACCGCCATCAGCCGCTACCGCCGGCGACTACGCACGCCGCCTTGTTGGCCGTCTCTCGTTGCCGCCGCCTCCCTTCCGCCGCCGGTTCAAGACCCCCAAGGCCGAATAACCACCGGTCTTAGCTTCGTTTCGCCCGACCCCGCACCGCGCGCCGCCGCTCGGGTCAAGGACGCCGCCGACGAACCGCCGCCGCTGCCGCCTCACGCCTGAGCTTCGCCGTCACCGCTCGTGCCGTCGCCGGTGCCGCCCATAAATTTGAGGTATGTTTGTGTTGATTTTTGTAGATTTATGGTTTAACAAAATTGATATTGAAATTGATGAATATATGTAATTTGTGGGAATTTAATGTTGTTTGTGAATGAATTTGAGAAGAAAAATGTGAAATTATGTTGTTTAAGGAGTAAATGTTATTGAAGTTAAATTTAGGGTTTTAGAAAATATAACTTAAAATTGACGAATATATGTACTTTGGTGGGAATTAATATTGTTTGTGAATGAATTTGAGAAGAAAAATGTGCAATTGTGTTGTTTGTGGAGTAAATGTTATGGAAGTTAAATTTAGGGTTTTCAACATTGTAACTTGAAAGTAACGTATATATGTAATTTAGCGGAAATGTGCTTTTGATTGAAGTATATTCAAAATGGTTGTTTAATTGAATAATGAAAGGAGTGGAAAATTTTTAAATTTTGACAATTTATTTAACTAAAATCATTGCTATTTCTCCGCAATTTCCTAATCTGTGTTCATCTAATTAGGGCGGCTGCCTAATCATGTTGGATTTTTTTAATGTTGAGATTTTAATTTAAAAGTCATCTTTAGTCCGAGATGAACTCTCTCTCCCTACTACATATGTTGAATGAATCTGTCTTTGTTTGGGTGGCAAAGGCGCGTTGAATTTTCAATCTCTTTTGTCATCCAAGATCAATTTGGATGACTGTTCAAATCCACATTAACCGAGATCCGAAGCTAGATTTGGACCAAAATCTTAAAGAAATTCATGGGTTTTTTTTCTTTCGTGATATTATTGATCGAGCTGCCGAGGTTCATATGACTCTTGGAGGGTGTCATTTTCGGAGGGAAGGGGTGATGCAATAAATGTGAACCTTTTGATGTTTTTGCTCATCTACCGTGCCCGAGTGGGGCAGAGATAGCTGGTGAGAAATTATAGATTGAATGGAAAATGAAGGTGCTAGAAGATTTTAAGGTTGGATGGTCTATTTTTGATGTAGGAAGGGTTTTCATCACTACCTAATTTGGGGCCATCAACCAACTTTGCAGTGCCTTCCGAGGCAAACATGATTGTACATATGTTTACTATTGTTTATATGTTGTTCTATATGATTGAAGATAAGGATAGTGACGAAGATGATGATAAGACTGATGATGAGGATGATGAGTAGTTGATAATGTGCTTTTGTTGGGTTTGTTTTTTATTGTACAACTTTCATTTATGTTGTCATCGAATGAATTCTTATTAATGTAATGAAGGTGAAACCATTGAAGCGTACTTTATTCACATGCTTCGATTTATATCTAATGCTTACATGTGCATATGTTTACTATTGTTTATATGTTGTTCTATATGAAATCACTTGAACCGTTGGATGTTTACTAATAGTGTGAATTACTTGTTTATGTATAGAAAAATGGAGAGAGGTAGAGGCGGAACCAAAAGATCGGCTACTCGGGAAGGGCTAGAAACACCTCTACCGATGGGGAAGGTAATGATGTCGGCACTTCTACCTCCTCTCAAAACCCTCGGAACCTTCAAACTCCTGCCGGTGGAACACTATCTCCACACTCCCTCACAACCAAACTCCATTGGGGGGTCATTTATTTCCAACCCTCCCTTTTTCCAACTCCCAAATTTCCCACACATGCAAAACCCACTGGGTGGGCCTTTCTTTCTAAACCCTCCATATTCTCGAGCAACCCCATATGTACTCAAACCCGTCGAGTACATATACATATCAACAATATAGTACAAATAATGTACCACGCATCCACGTTGGTTCCGAACAACGGCCACCACAAATGCCTACAAATGAAGGACCAACTGATACGAGGGAACGAGGATCCTTGTCTTCAATCAAGTAGCGCTAGCAGCTGAGAAAAATCTGAATTGAGCCGAGATGGTGAAGGGTGAGTGTGATAATAAATAATAAAATAAAATAAGCATATTAGTTATTAGTTGAACTAACTATTTTATATGTTGAATTGATTAGGTTCTACCCCATTGACAAAGTTGTGGGTATGATTTCCCACATCTTCCTAAGCAAATACGATGGAGCTTGGCCTACATGGGGTAAGGAGACAAATCCTCAAGAGGTAATTGAATACTTTCTTAAGTTCTCCAGAGTTGATTTAGCAAAATACATTTATACTTTGGAAGAAAAGTCCAATTTTGATTCTTCTCTATTCAAAGAACAACTTGAGTCTATCACTTCGAGAGCATTTCTTTGAAAAATGAATTAGAAAAGCTGAGACTTACTCTAAGAGAACTCAAGATTAGTGCTCAAGCTAATGAGACTGAGTCTTAGTCACTTAGAAGAGAAAATGAGCATCCGAAGCAAAAGCTCAATGAGTCTCAAGAACTTGTTTTGAAGTTTACTCAAGGTCAGAAAAACCTTAACATGCTTTTAGGGTCTCAATATGTCTCCTTTAAAAAAGACAGACTTGGTTTTAACAAAGAGGAGGAATCTAATTCCTACTCATATCTTTTCAAAAATGACTCCGAAGCTGTGAAGTTTAGGAAGGTTGAGCACGGTCCCATTCATAAGAATGAAAAGAGGATCGAGCCTGGACCAGCCTACAGGAGAAAGCCTTCTTTACCAGTTTATAAAAGAAAAGATTTTCAAAAGAAAGAGACACATACTCGGTTCTCTAAAAGAAAGAATCGGACCAAACCCAAACTTATTCAAATCGGGTTCCCAAGAGTCTTCCTCGAAAAGGAGCACAGTAAAGGGAGTTACTGGATTCGTTAAAGGAAATGAGAAAGGTTAGTTTGTTTCTAACTTGCGGGTAGCTCGGAAAAGAACAAAAGGGCACTGGTACTGGACGGTGGATGCTCACGCCATATGTCAAGAGATTTAAGACTCTTTTCCGAGTTAGAAGAGTACAAGGGATAGATGAGATTGGAAAAGGAGACAATCTGGTAAGCCCAGTCTAACTTGTCAAGGGATTGAATTACAATCTACTTAGCATCTCTCAATTGTGTGACAAAGGTCAAGAGGTAAGATTCACTCGGACCAAGCTGCTATATTTCTAATGAAACTAACAAGGAGACTAAACTCTCGGGTAAGAGATTGGGTAATACCTACACTATTCGTCTCTCGACCCAAGTCACAATTTATCTTATTTAAAAGCATCTCTACATGATGATTCTTAGACATGGCATCGTAGACTAGGTCATGTTAGCATACACACCATTAAGAAGCTTGGATCTCATGGTTTAGACAGAGGATTGCCTAACTGTGCATTTAAGAAAGATAAAATATGTGAAGCATGCACAAAAGGAAAGCAAGTCAGATCATCTTTCAAATCTCTCAAAACTGTTTCCACATCCAAAGTGCTTGAAATGTTGCAGATGGACTTATGTGGTGAAATCCCTGTCAAGAATCTCGGAGGTAAATCATATGTGCTTGTGATTGTCGATGACTACTCACAATTTACCCGGGTTTGTTTTCTTAAGCACAAAAATGAATCTTTCAAAGAGTTCGAGTAAGCTCTACAAGAAAATTCAAGTTACTCGGATCAAAAGAATTCGAAATGACCATGGAAAGGAGTTCGTTTACTCATAATTTGCAGAGTTACGTGATAAGAATGGCATCTCCTACAACTTCTCAGCACCAAGAACTCCTCAACAAAATGGAGTAGTGGAGAGAAAGAACCGAACTCTTGAAGAAATAGGAAGGACAATGATGATTGAACATGATCTACCTTACTATTTACGGGCTGAGGCAGATCAACACGACAAACTACACACTAAATAGATGCCTCATCGGACCTATCCTGAAGAAAACTCCATACGAGCTCTACAAAGGGAAGAAACCCAAAATTTCCTACTTCAAACCCTTTGGATGTAAGTGTTATGTTCACAACAATGGTAAGGATCACTCGACCAAATTTGATGCTCGATCAAATGAGGGTATTTTTCTAGGTTATTCATCTTATAGTAAAGCATATCGCATTTTCAATAAAAAAACTAACAAAGTGGAAGAGAGCATCCACGTTGTTTTTGATGAGATTGATCGGGGAAAACCAAGTGAGTCAACATTCTCGGATCTTAAGCTCAGCTCGAGATGATGATCTTATCGAAGATGAGCTTAAAAAGAGTCAAGTAAAAGTCACTCGGAATAAGGTCACTCGGAACAACTCGACTCGAGAATGAAACTACTCAAGAACCAGACTCCGAATGTTGAAAGCCAATTAGAGGAGCTAGCTCAATCAGATCGGACCACCGAAGATCAACCAATTCAACCTACAAATCTGGTGAACCGGAGAACAGGTAGAGCTTTCAAATATGCTTCGAGCCACCCACTAGAAAACATCCTATCGGATATCAACAGTGGGGTAAGTGCTCGTTCCTCTCTACAAAATCTATGTGCATTCATTACATTCATATCGTTAACTAAACCCATTAATACACTAGAAGCCCTAAATGAATCTGAATGGGTAGAGGCCATGCAAGAGGAACTTAATCAATTTGAAAGAAACCAAGTTTGGACTCCGACCAAATGACCTTCCGACCACCCAGTCATAGGAACCAAATGGGTTTTCAAGAACAAAGCTGGATGAAGGTGGGTTGGTAGTCAGAAATAAGGCTAGACTTGTGGCTCAAGGTTACAATCAAGAACAAGGGATTGATTGTGGGGAAACCTTTGCACCGAGTGGCTAGGATTAAAGCTATTAGAATCCTATTGGCATTTGCATCAAGCATGAATATCAAACTGCATTAAATGGATGTTAAATGCGCTTTTCTTAATGGCTTTATTCAAGAGGAAGTCTATGTTGAGCAACCCTCCGGATTTGAAAACTCAGAATTTCTTGGTTAAAAATGATTTTAGAAGAGGTCAGATTGACAAGACTCTTTTTATAAAAATCAAGGGGAAAGACTTTCTTATTGCTCGGATCTATGTTGATGATATAATATTTGGAGCTACTAATGAAAATCTCTGTCGAGAATTTTCCGAGTTAATGAGACAGAAGTTCCAAATGAGCATGATGGGAGAACTCAATTTCTTTCTTGGTCTACAAATCAAGCAAGACAAAGATGGAATCTATATCCATCAATTTAAGTATACCAAGGAACTGCTGAAGAAGTACAAACTTCAAGAAGCAAAACATGCAACACCTACACGCAGCATCATAAACTGGACTCGGATGAAAAAGGTAAAGCGAGTAGATCGGACACTCTACCGATGTATGATTGGATCTCTACTGTATCTTACGTCCTATAGGCCGGACATAATGTTTAGTGTATGTTTGTGTACAAGATTCCAAGCTAATCCAAAAGAATCACATCTCACTACGGTGAAGAGAATTTTGAGATATCTTGCAGGGACTCGGAATCTAGGTCTATGGTACTCAAGAGACTCATAATTGACTCTCACTGGATACTCGGATGCTGACTATATTGGATATAAAGTTGATAGAAAGAGCACCTCAGGAGCATGCCAGTTTCTAGGTCAATCCCTTATATCTTGGCACTCAAAGAAGCGAGAACTCAGTAGCTCTATCAACTACTAAAGTCGGGTACATTACAGCTGGAGCATGCTATGCTTAGATTTTATAGATCAAGCAACACTTGAAAGATCTTGGATTGTCATTCAAATCAATTCTAATCAGTATAACAATCAAAGTGCAATCAACATTAACAAGAATCCAGTTCAAGCACCAAAAACAAAGCATATTGAGGTCAGCTATCATTTTCTAAGAGACCATTATGAGAAAGGTGATATTGAACTTGAGTTCATTCCTACCAAACTTCAATTAGCTGATATCTTTACTAAGCCACTTAGTGAGGATCAATTTTACTTCATTAGGAATGAACTTGGCATGATTAATGTATGATAATGTGTTTTTCCTAAGTGAAATTACTTTACATGATTATGTGTTAAATGTTTCTTTTCTATGCTTAAATAACAACTAGTTTAGTTGATCCAGTGATACTCGAGCTATGAGTTATCGATTGCTTGTAGTTTTTGAGTCACTCGAAACATTACTAAGTCGGACTCAATTTTTGAGAAAAATGGATATCAAACTTCGAAATCATCTCTAGATTAGTTGAGAATTTCAGAAATTTCTTTTAAAATCTCTCTTTTTCTCTCTCTCTCTCTCGCACGTATCGATAAGAGAACTAGCCATTGGCAGACCAACACTGGAATTCTAACCATTGGAGAGCATAACGAGTCACACCGGTCTAAGGCGGCCATTGGAGAGTTGGGTCAAAACGAATATCGAAGGATAATTCTTTCCGTATAAGTAGCATCCTTTTCCTTCATTTTACTACTTTACTCTCTACTCACTCACTCTCTCGCATACTACACATCAAGCAAGTTCAATGTTTTCGAAGCGCAAATCGTCTCTCTCGAGCAAAGCAACGGACATCTCAAGTAAACACCGACAGCTCTCAGCTCTCTCTACTTTCTTATTTTCTTTTTACTTCTCTACTCTCTCTTCGAGCTATCTTATCTTCTCTCTATATCTTTCAAAGTTCATCTCCTCTCTTCTCCAAAATCCTCAAACATGCCAAAAAGAGGTTTTCACCCGGACTTTCTTGGTTCCGCAACCACGAAGCCTCGAACAAAAAGCCAAGAAGGCCCTTCCAACCCCTCAAAAATTCTTCCCAACCACAAAATTTTCGTGGTTGAATCATATCAAGACACCAGGGGTTTCTAATTTCCTCTCGTTTCAGCGAGTTCATCTACCCAGAACTCGTTTCGATTCTTATTCAAACCTTTCTAGCTCCGAAGGTATCCTCACCTCCAGAGTTCAAGACATCGTTGTTCGAATCGATGTCTCTCTCCTCCACCGCCTTTTCAAAGTCTCTTGTCTTTTCCTCCACAAGCAACCCTATTCCTTTTAACGAGGTTGTTGATGAATTCTTCGAAAAATACACCAAAGAAATCCCCGAGTCACGCAAAAACTTCTCGGTGACTCAGGTGAAGTCGAAGCCCGTCTTCTTTGTTTTCTGCTGATGAGAACCTTCTTCTCTCAAGCATTCGAGCAAAGAGAATCCAAACTCTAAGATTCTCAAAACTCTCTTTGACATTCTAGAGGGCTACGAAGTAAAACTCTTTCCAGCTATCATTGAACAGATGGCCGCTGTGCCGGCTCGGACAAAGAAATCCACCCCTCTTCCTTTTGAGGCTTTTCTTACTTTTATTTTCGAGCAATTCAAAGTTCCCCTCCCCTCGGATCCTAATGCGGTTTCAGGGCTGCCATAGTAGTTGGCGAGAAAAGAACTTCTTGGGTATGGATACCAGGAGACCTAACCGGGTGTCCGGGTCCATACCTCGGAATAGAGGCAATCTTCTCCTCCACCTTAGACTCGGACTCCTCTCTCTTTACCTCCTCCACCTGGTGGTGCCTTCACCTCAGGCCCTCCTCCTCAAGCAACTCTAGCTTTGTCTACCATAATGATAGACAAGCTTTCCTCCGTGTCCTCGTAAATCAAGGACACTCTCCTGGTCATTCAAGGTTGTCCTTCGATCAATGACCATCAACCAAAAGATCGCCCGATCTCAAATCCGAGAGCGAGCAAGACGTGCTCCTTAAGATGAAGGCACCGATCAAGGAGCAGAAGGAGTTGATTGAGCTTCTCCAAGAAAGGCGCTCCAAAGCGGCTCAGGACCTAGTCGGCTCGGACACATTAGAAGAGTCCTCGAGCCTCGCCGAGTCTCCTTCCGGAGAGGCGAGAAAAGAAGAAGAGGAGACTGCAGCTCAGGCAGCTCCTTCGAGGAGAAGAGGGAAGGGGAGAAGGAAGAAGAAGAGAAGGAGGAAGAAGGAGCAGAAAACGAAACAGACCAAGGGACAAGGTGCTCCCGCCCTCCAACCGAGACCGATAAGCTCGGACAGTGAGTCCGAGTGAGTCGAAGACCTCGCCGACAAAGGTCGGTCGGCAATAGTCGAGCTCGAGCAAGCACCTCCCTCCCTCGAGTTCCAAGAGGACGAACCTCTGGACGACCTCGTTACGGGTCGGCCACGCAGAGCCGAGCCCATCCCCGAGATCTTAGTGTTGCCCCCGCCTAGATCTACCACATCTTCTTACTCATACTAGCGAAGGTGCACTGCCCGTTCATCCACTTCGACTCAAACTGCTCCCACTCCACCATCCTAAATTTTTTTTTCTATTTTAATTTTTAATTTTTTTTATCCAAACATACAAATTTTATCTACTTGATACATTCTTCCTCTTTTTGTTTTTGCTAAAAGGCAAGGGGAGAATATTTAGAAATTTGTTGTCTTGTTTAGGGGAGTTTCCCTTACCCTTTTTTGTATAATTTTATGTGAATATTAATGAAGTTTCTAAGTTCGTACTTACTTTACGAGTTTCAATTTTCCTTAGTGCATCTTGCTCTGCTTTATCGGACGAGTAGTCTAAGTGAGTCGAAGACCCTGCCGACAAAGGTCGGTCCGGCAGCGAGTCGAGCTCGAGTAAGCACCTCACTCCCTCGAGTTCCAAGAGGATGAACCTCGCACGACCTCGTTACGGGTCGACCACTCGAAGCCGGGCCCATCCCGGAGATCTTGGTGCTGCCCCCGCCTAGATCTACCACATCTTCTCACTCATACTAGCGAAGGCCCACTGCCCGTTCATCCACTTCGACTCGGACTACTCCCACTCCACCATCCTAAATTTTTTTTTCTATTTTAATTTTTAATTTTTTTATCCAAACATACAAATTGTATCTAGTTGATACATTCTTCCTCTTTTTGTTTTTGCTAAAAGGCAAGGGGAGAATATTTAGAAATTTGTTGTCTTGTTTAGGGGAGTTTCCCTTACCCTTTCGTGTAAAATTTTATGTGAATATTAATGAAGTTTCTAAGTTCGTACTTACTTTACGAGTTTCAATTTTCCTTAGTGCATCTTGCTCGCTTTATCGAGACAGTAGTATGAGTGAGTTAGAAGATCCTGCCGACAAAGGTTAGTCGCAGCGAGTTGAGCCTCGAGTAAGCACCTCCCTCCTCGAGTTCCAAGAGGATGAACCTCTAGACGACCTCGTTCGGGTCAGCCACTCGGAACCGAGCCTATCCCGGAGATCTTAGTGCTGTCCCCGCTTAGATCTACCACATCTTCTCACTCATACTAGCGAAGGACCACTGCCCCGTTCATCCACTTCGACTCGGACCGGTCCCACTCCACCATCCTAATTTTTTTTCTATTTTAATTTTTAATTTTTTTATCCAAACATACAAATTGTATCTAGTTGATACATTCTTCCTCTTTTTGTTTTTGCTAAAAAGCAAGGGGCGAGAATATTTAGAAATTTGTTGTCTTGTTTAGGGGAGTTTCCCTCACCCTTTTGTGTATAATATTATGTCAATATTAATGAAGTTTCTAAGTTCATACTTACTTTCCGAGTTTTAATTTTCCTTATTGCATCTTGCTCGCTTTATCAACTCGGTTATATATTTTTTGCTTCGATATAAGCAATACTCTAAGCTCGAATCACTTCATTAATTTCTATGCAATATTTCTTTCTCGGCTCCGACGCAATCTTAGCATAATAGCTCGATAAAATCAAAGTTTTGAATTACTCTAGCTGTTTTCTGCGATTCTATCTCTAAACTACGATGTTCTACGTGAGAAGGAATAAAGTTGAGGACAGTTTCACTAACAAAGTTTCTATCTCGAGTATGGAATGCCTTTCATCAAAAAGGGGTGATTAAAGACTCGGACTTTGCATGTATATCATTCCGAGTACTATCAAAGAATCAGGTACAAACTTCATCTATTCTAAGTTTTGGTTACAAGTCATTCCGAGTACTCTAGAAACTACTTTGAGTGGTATAGAAACTTTTACGAGTGTTACGGATACTATTGCATATGTTTTCATTCTTTTACGATCGACTCGGAAAGCATACTCTTGCTCATCATTTCACACCGATGGTTCTACGTCACTCGGACAACACTCGAGACTTATTGCATGTTCAAACAATCTCACTAACACTTTCGAACTTAGGTCTAACTTCATATTTTAAGTTCAAGTGAATTATAGCATTAATTCAACTCTCTAAGTCAGCATGTTTTGTTTGAACTATATTTGTCTACATCAAGTACTCATTATCTAATATTCTCTGTCTAATTTGATCTTTCTCTAGACCGACTCGGATGGAATTTAAGTATAATGAATATTAGACTCAAAAACTTTCAGTCTTCTCTAACTAAGATAATTATGCTCTTAATTATCTTAATTAAATTATTATCTGTGTCTAATCTTGGACCAAAGTATTTTATACTTTGAGAACCAAAATTGGTTTACTTTTGTAGGCTATCTAAACAAGTTTATCCTACTTTTAAATTACAAAAGTAACTAGCTTTAAGATGTCAAGTCGCCAGCGAGACAAGGCTTTTTCGCTTTTGACTAAAGCCCAGATATCGTGTCGGGATTGTCTGTTTCCAAAGCTGGAAATCTTCAACGCCGAGCTCAACGGTGGTTTCCACTTTACTTTTCAAACACCACCAGTAGATTGGGACATTCTAAGGAGCCAAGAGCCGTTGCACAACGTTCACATCTCAACGGATCTTTTTTAGCGACTCAAAAAACCATTACAACGGTCATAGAGGACTTCTATTCAGAAGATAGTCACAACGGTCCGCTTGGTCATCCATAAATAGAAGCCACTTCACAAGACTTGAAGATTGCTGAACCCATTGCTGAAATTATATCTCTTTGTATAATACTCATTCAATCTTCTACTTAAAACTCTAAGTCCGTACTTAACATCTTTTTGAGTTTTAAGGTTTGTAATCAATTACAAATTCTCTTTCTTACTTTCCGAGTAAGGTCCCTTGACTGAGCTGTGAAGGTTAACTCAGCTCGCTTGTCCCTGGCTGTAAAGGTTACCTCAATTAGGAAGTACTAGCTCGGATAAGGGAATTTCGAGTCTAGGAAAATCTTGTAAGAAATTGTCCGAGGGAGCAATTCGGTTAAGTCTATCTACTGTATTTTGTGGATTCTAAATAGTGGATTTGACTTGGTGCTTGGATTAGCACTAACCGTGGTTTTTGCCCCAAGAGGGTTTCCACGTAATTCGAGTTCATACTTTTCTAAGTCCAATCTAGACTCGGAATCAATTGCTTATCCTTTTCAAGCAAAAAGATTCTAAGTTTGTTGAAATTTCCTCATCACCCTATTCACCCCCTCTAGGGTGACTAAGATTCTCCAAGAGCAAACCTTCACTAATAAATAAAAAGTTTTCGAAACACAAGAATGACATGCATTAGTATTGATATACATATACAATATAAGCTATGAACACTAATCAAAGAGGCATTACACTAATAAACTTATACCTAGATGAGCCGAAATGTTTTCTTTTTCTTAGTCCGGTCCTTCTCCCCATGTATTGAAGGTGATCAGCAGGTGGGTACGGGTTGTCGTTCTAACAAAGTTATTGAAACAAGCTTTCCCCTCACCAATGGGATTGTCGTGCTAATCGAACCGAAGATTACTTAGCATCAATGGATTTTCTTGGCTATGTGTCAACTTCTCCTGTTTATCATTTTTTGGTAATACTAGATAAATTCTAGTTGGAAGTACCCTACTTGCTCCATCATAACTTGTAAGAAGGATAAACAAAATCATTACATAATTTCACTTTTACTCATCATTCAACTGGACATTGTAATCCCTAATCCCTAAACCATAATTCTTTACTTCACCGTTTCTCATCATTTTCCAAACCCATATCTCAAACCTCAACATTTCAAGAATTCAAAGAGAAAAACAAAAAGAGAGAGAAGTTTCATTGTTGCTCAAACTAAACTCCAAACTGTAAACCATACTTCTTTCCTTCATAGTTTCTCGTTATTTTCCTAACCCATTTCTCAAAATTTGAAACATTTGAAGAATTCAAAGCGAAGAAACAAAAGAGAAAGAAGTTTCATCATTGCTTAAACTAAACCCTAAACCATAATGATTTCCTTCAATATTTTGTTATTATTTCCCAAACCCATTTCTCAAAATCTCAAACATTTCAAGAATTCAAAGGGAAAAAATAAAAAGAGAGACAATTTGGATACCTAGAATAAATGACAGAGAGAGAGAAAGAGGCAACGGAAGACGACGGGTGGAAGGGAACCACGACAGTAGGGCCGAGGACGGTAGCGACAACGGCAGAAACGACCTCGTCGGCCACGTAGGATGAGAGAGACGACAACATTTCTGAGAGGAGTGTTTGTGAAACGAGAGCAGAGAGCGAGCTCGTGAGATGTTTCTCAAATAACGGGCAAAGAGTTGCATGAGAGACCTTTAAATTTTGGAACAGACCTATTACAAGGGTTCCTAGAGAGAATTGTTGTTGTAATAGGTCTCTTATTACTATGGTTTTACAAAGTAATCGTGGTAATAGGTGACATTTCACAAATTTTAAATTTTTGAACTAGCTTTTTCCGTACGGCCGTGAACCTCATGAACGGGCTCCCGTGCAAAATTACTAAAGTTTTTGTCTAATATGCACGGCAGTGCAGCCTTACACGGCCTCCCGTGCATGACATCTCATATAGTGTAACCTATTACTACGATTTATATGAGGAATCGTAGTAATAGGATAGTGTAATACCCGAATTTTAAAGAAAGGCAGTTGAAAAACATAGAATTATTGAATATTATTCCCCGCAGACTAGGGGGTTGAGTGACTCGATTTTATTTGCTGCTTGGACATATTACGATAGAATTCCTTTGGAGGCTGGTATTGAATAAATTAAATCAAGGAAATTGCTTCCTTTTCGTCTAAGCTAAATTGTTGGGTGATTAGGAATTGTCGTGGCCGGCATATTAAAATGAGTTAGGACGCGATCGCGTAAGAGGACGGAAGGGAGAAGATATAGACACTGTCGTATATGGGCCCGGTGATTATTTTCACTAAATTATGAAGAGATGATTAAGCTTATTTGGGGGTCCAATTAGGAACGGGAACCGCCAAATTAGGCGGTGGAAGGTGAAAGGAGAGGAAAGAAGGCTCGGGGAAGGAGGCCGAGCGAAGAGGAAGCAGAAACAGAGAGCGAGGGAGAGAGAGAACGCGCGAGAGCCGGAGCAGAGGCCGGTGGCCGCCTGAACAGCGAACGGCCGGTGGGCGAAGGGAAGCGGAGGCTCGGGAAGGCGAGAAGGAAAAGAAACCGAGCGAAGGAAGAAGGGAAGAGGGAGGACCGAGCACGTAGAGAGAGAGAAGGCGAGCGGTGTGAGGGTCGAGGAGACCGAGGGTGGCCGACGACCACCATAGGCCGAAGCGGCAGCCGGCGATGCTAGTGAAGGGAGGAAAGCGAGAGACCGATGCCAAACGAGGGTGAAGGAAGGAAGGAACCGAAGCGAGGCGGATGCGGAAGGGTCCGGGAGGCCGGAAACCGGAAGTTAACGGCGACAGAGGGAGAAGGGCCGGCGACAAACGCGCCGGGGCTCGAACCGAGAGTCGGCGAGAGGCCGAAACGGCAAGCCGGAACAGGGAAGCGAAAACCGAGCGGCCGAGCAAGGACTGCGGAAACGGAGACCGAAACCGGAAGCGAGGAGTAAAGGAGTTCAAAATCAATCCCTAAAACCCGAGAATTTCAGGTGGGTAGTCTTATACTCTAAACTATTAGTATATTTGAAATCTAAATGAGTTTATCGTATTGTTGAATGTGATTGTGAAATATTGAATATGTATGCTATTGACTCGAGCTAGTAGTTGCTGGAAGTTGAATTAGGAGGTGTGAAAGGGATGGGAGTTGTTAAGGCCTAAAGATGAAATCGGGAAATTCGAGACGAGTTGAGTTGCTTGGGTAAAATGAGTAGTGTCGGGAGTCGGGTCGGTTGGGGATAAGTACGTATGGTTGGGCATAAGTTATGAATTAATATTCAGATTGAGTCCTAGAGATTTACTTGAATTTGCGGCATTAAGAAACGAGTACTAAAATCGGGAAATAACGAGGGAGGTGTGAAGAAGAATGTGAAATTGTATTGAGTGGTACACATCGAGACATAGGAGTGAGAAGTGGATGAGTATTGGGATAATTGAGTTCAAAAGATAATTAAATCCTTAAGGTTGAACTAAATGCGAAGATGAGCGGAGCTAGCGAAAGTGGAGCGATGAAAAAGGGATTAAGAGGTGTATGATTGAGTTGGTCAAGAAAGAATGACTAATGCAATAGAAACCTAAGATGAGAACAAATTACACTTGGAGAAGAAAGGAATTAGAAGAGTTTAGTAGTAAAGTAAGAACGGGAATTACTTGACTAAGCGTGATTAGAAGAGATTGATGAGTAATGTAGAAGCGTAATTGACAAGTATTGAAACGAAGATGGTAATTGCGAAGAGTTAAGTTATTAAGTCAAGGCGTAAAAGAGGAATTGAGGTGAAGACAATGAAATGTGAAAAGTGAGAACGTTGAATTAGGTAATATCTACTTATGGTTATTATGGCCTAGAAAATGGAAATTAATTGTACTAGAATGGTAAATTGAAAAAGGCATAGTTGGAAAAGAGTTGAGAATGAGTGCTTACATTGAATGGTGATTATTCGTGCTATGTGATTACTTTACGTGATGCTCAAAATAGTTTCGAAAGGAGTTTTGTATGTTACGTGAATGATTCTTGAATGCAATTTCTTGAGAACCGCCTTTCGAACGTGATTATGTTTTAAAGAAGCAAAGCTGATTTGAGAAAGTGAATTTATAAGGGTGACACGTGGTGTCATGCCTTCCTTGATACTAAATTGATTGAGAAAGTCAGTAAAGTGAATGTGACGAATGAGAATGTGCAAATTGTTTTGAATCGACGGCTACGGATCGTTTAGCATACCGAAGGGTTCGAGCTGGGAACGCCCAGCTAGAGACTTCGAGGGAAGGGTTCTAATAGGGGTCCTGGAGAGACAGGATGCCCGCTCCGAGACTTCCTAGAAGAATGGTCCCGGGAGCCTTTTGTCGGGGTCGCGCCCTGAATTAAAGAAGTGCTAGTTCGAGTCCTCGAAGGCTCGGAATGTTGATTCAACCCCAAAAGAAGTGTCCTTGAATGTGAATGTGTGCTTTTAAGTGATTAAAGAGTCTTGATCTTTTTCATTACAAGAGATTTCGAGTGAAAAGTATATAGATTTCTATTACGTTATTATGTTTTCGCAGATTTCATTATTATGAGTATTATGCGTAAAGAATTTCCATTTTAGGGGTTTAAGACTCCGGTGAGCCCGTTGATTATTGCTCACCCCCACAAATTGCCCCGTCCCCATCCAGTGTTGCAGGTACACTTCGAAGCATGATTTACCCTTAGCATATTTCGGACTCCGCTGATTGCTTGTTTGATGTGTGCCGAACGATTCAAGTCAAGATTATGCATTTCTGATATTTCTCAATGTTGTACTTGTAATTTAGTGCATATAGTTGTACCAAATGTATAGAAACCCTTTAGATTATTTTAAGTTTTATAGCATGATTGGTTGAACTCCGGCGTGTGGCCGTTGAGTTGTATACTCCGAGCGTGTGGCTCGTCGAGTTTTATTATGCTTTTTATGCAGAATTTTAAGGCTTTGAGCCTATGGGTTAGTCCATATTACAAACGGAACTCTGCCGAAATTTTCAGAGAATCTCGGATTCTTTTGGGAAAACCATCGGCGTTACTTTTAAGTTGAGTTTAGACAGCCAAATCAACACCGAAAGAGCCTTGGGAGTCCCTTTAAGGAACTCCGGCGATGTAATACTCCCGTGGGGTGTTTTGAGGTGTTACGAGATAGTTTCTTTTCTTTTTGGGAAAACTAATTTCTTTTTTTTATTTTTCATCTACTCCTTGCGTACACATAGTCATTTACAACACATAGAAAGTCTATTTGCATATGTTCTCAAGCAACAACAAATAGAAGTGTTTGCAAGAAACGGAAATCATTACACAATAGTTAGCAACACCACCAATGTCATTATTTTGAATAAATTTTCCCATTGAATATGAAAAAATAGAAAATTTCCACTAAATATGAGAACAAATTTATAAAGTTATTAACAATGCAACAAAGTTATCCTTTAAACAGCATCATCAATCCTTTTTCCCTCCTATAGATTGATCTTTAATATATATTTCTTCCTAATGATCAAATCTTAAATACATTTCTTCAAAATGTACATCCTCATTTTCTACGAAATTCCTAAAGAGAAAGGTGGTGACTTATCAATAAACTCACTCAAATATTCATCATCCCCAAGGATAATCTGCCTCTTTCCTTGAAAAACAATAAACCACCTATCATTGGTCGGGTCCGCAACATAGAACACTTGTCTTACTTGGGATACCATAATGAATGATATCCTTTATGACCTTCTCTTATAAGATCAACCATCGTAAACCTCGACTCATCAACTCAAACACCATTGTTATTCTCAATCCATTTTCATTAAAAAACGGGCTATCGAAAGTCAATATAGTTTAGCTCCTATATATCCTCAATGACTCCATAATATGAAATTTTTGCTGCAAAAGGATTTCTATCCTTAGAGCTCGAAATATGAAATGCATGAGCCTCTAGTGTAGCCCCACTATTTTTCTCAATGCTCCTAATGTCCTACATGTTTATATAAAAAGAGAATCCATTAATGTCATACCCATGGTAAGAAATTACTTCTAACCCAGGCCCTTTAGCCAAACCAGCTAAAGCATGCGAGACATCTTCTCATGATTCTGCCCATTGGATAGTTATTCTCTCTTTGAACCAATTGACAAATAAGCGAATATGTTGAGCTAGTACCTACGTCTCATTTCTTCGTCGGTACTATTTCCTTATAAGAGATTTATGCTCCTCAATGTAAGGTTGCATTTCATCACTATTTTAAAGGGCATAAATGTGCGCTTCATCTCTCATGTCATGACTTATCGTTTACACTTTTACCCCTAGTTTTCCCTTCCCATAGAACTTCCCCATATGTCGATGTTTAGGAATACCAATAACTTTCATTTAGGGGTAGTTTTCAGAGCATAACTCAACCCACTCCTCGGTTATATAAGCCTCAACAATACACCATTCCGGTCGATACCGATTTCTAACACACCCTTTGAGACTTTTCATAAACGTTCCAACGGGTACGTCCATTGATAGAAAAAACCAAACCACGAAGTGCACTTCTCTCACCAAATGAACCACTAGGTGCACCATGATATCAAAAAAACAAGGTGGGAAGTACATCTCAAATTAGCATAATGTAACGATAAAGTTGGTCTTAAGATCATCAAATTTCTCAAAATCAATGACTTTGCTACAAATGGCACTCGAAGAAGAAGCAAAGTCTTGTAATAGAATGTCTCACATGTTTCGACATCACCGATCGGATAACCACTGGTAGCAATTGTTGCATCAAAGCATTACAATCATGAGATTTTAACCCAACCAGTCTATAATCGGACGTCGAAACGAGTTGACTAATGTTTGAAGAATATCATTATGGCACTTTGAGTTTCTTTAAGGTCTCACACAAATTTCTGTTTTTCTCTTCCGCACGAGTGTGTAGGAAGCCAAAGGCAAAAACGTTTTTCCCTTTGGTTGTGGTACCAATTCTTCACGTATTTCCATTTCATGCAAGTTGAGTCTTGTTTTCTCTCCGTCTTGTCTTCTCCGTTATGTTCAAAAGAGTGCTAATGAGACTTTCACAAATGTTTTTTCCGACATGAATCACATCAAGATTGTCTTACATATAGGTGTTTCCAATATGGAAGATTAAAAATATTGATCTCTTTTTCCACATAAGGTATGGCTTGCCGAAAACCATATCAATATCCTTCACTTATTCATAAATTTTTCATCTCGTTAATTGAGTTGGAGCAGATTCCATCTCGACTCAACCATTAAGTGTCTTCTCTTTTATGATAATGATAAGACGACGGAAGAAACTTTTGATGTCCGAGATAGGTTGTCTTCTTCCCATTCTCAAGTTGAAAAAAAAAAAAGTACCTTCTCTACAAATGGGGCACGCTTGATGGCCTTTGATGGTGTAGTCGGACAAATTTACGTATGCAAGGAAGTCATTTATTATTGTGAAGATAATAGCTCACAACCTAAATTGCTCTTAACAGTATGCATCAAAAACCAAAGCACCTTCATCCCACAAGAAACGTAGATCTTTAATAAGAGACGCCAAATACACATTTTATAATTTCCCTGTTGTTTAAGGCCATAAATCAGCATTGACATCATAATGTACTTGCGCATCATACACAACAAGGATAGTAGATTTTAGATAACTAACAGAACTAACCAAGTGTTATGTTTGCTTTTGAGGTCATCATGTGAGTTAATTCTATCTATACAAAGACCAAGATGCATATTCCTTCATAGTTTATACCGCAAATTAAAGTGTAAGAAAAATTAAAGGAAATAAAATTGAAGTGTAAAAAATGGAATTTTGGATCAAAATAAACTGTACTTTAGAGTTGTTAGACATTTATATACCAAAATATAAAATTGACTGATTATGCAACGTACTTTGTGATGTACCAAGTGAAGGTTTGCTCTTGGAGAGGCTAAGTCACCCTAGAGGGGGTGAATAGGATGATGATGAAATTTGCTTGAAATTTAAAATAGATAAGACGATGAGGTGAGTGGGAGTCAAGGATGAACTTAGAAAATCACTAACTTAGAGTTCGAGTTAGGAATGAAGAAATAAATTAAACAGAACTTTAAAGCTGTCTGAGTCTAGAATGCACTCGGAAAAGTAATAACTCAAAAGTACGTGGAAACCCTCCCGGGGCGAGAAAACCATGGACCGTGCTAATCTAAGCACGAAGTCAAATCCACTATTTTGAGTCCACAAAATATAGTAGATCGACTCAACCCGAGTTGCTCCCTTAGACAACTCCTTACAAGTTTTTCCTAGACTCGAAATTACCTTATCCGATCTAGTACTTCTTAACTCGAGATCACCCTTACGAGTTAGGGACAACCGAGCTGAGTTAACCCTTACGGCTCAGTCAAGGGACCTTACTTAGAAGTAAGAAAGAGAGTGTTTGTAACTAAGTACAAGACCTTACAACTCGGAGAAATGTTAAATACGGAATTGGAGTTGTAAGTAGAAGATTGAGAATGAATACAATGACTTTTGCTCAAGTATGTGTATTAATAATTGGTTCAAGCAATCTTCATGTCTTGAAAGTTGGCTTCTATTTATAGATGATCAAGCAGCTTAGCCGTTGTGTCCATCTTCCGACTGGAAGTCCCTTGTGACCGTTGTAATGGATTTTTGAGGCACTCGGAAAATATCCGTTGAGATATGAACGTTGGGCAATGGCTTTTGACTCCTTTGAAAGTCCTAAAACCACTAGTGGTGTCTTAAAAAATAAGGTGGAAACCACCGTTGAGCTTAGTGTTACAGATTTCCGCTTTGGAAACAGACAACCCCGACACGAGTGTCTAGGGCTAGGTCGGAGGTGGAAAAAGCCTTGTCTGGCTGGTGATTTGACGTTTTGAAGCCGGTTACTTTTGCAATTCAAAAATAGGATAGCCTCGTTTGAATAAACTACAAAAGTAAATCAATTTGGTTCTCAAAGTATAAAATACTTTGGTCCAAGATTAGACACGAGATAATAACATAATTAATATAATTAAGTGACTAATTATTTGAGTCGAAAAGGAATGGAATTTTACGAGTCTAATATCCATGATACTCAAATTCCATCTTAGTCGAGTCTAGAAGATAATCGAGTCAAATAAAGAATATCGGAGTAAACAAACTTGATCTAGACTAAACAAAGTTCAAACAAAATATGTTGACTTAGAATAGTGAATTAACAATATAATTCATGGAACACGAAGTCAGACCGGAGTTTATGCGCGTGAAAGAAAGTGTTTGAACATGCGATATACCCGAGTGTTGAGTGACTTAGAACCGAGTGTGAAGTGGCATGTAGAAGTATGCTTTACGAGTCAATCGGAATCAAGTGTAAACATATATATCACTTAGAAAAGTTTCTAGGGCACATGGAATCACTCGAAATCAAAACCCTATGAGAGATGAAGTCTTATACCCGATTCCTTGATGGAACTCGGAAAAGTGTAAGTATAAAGTCCGAATCTTCACCAAGGAAGCCCTAGGGGAGGGCAAAGATTGAGATGAGGAGAAAAGGCTTAAACTGGGTTGCTAGGCTTGCTCTAAATCTGCAGTTATTTGTAGTTTGAGGAAGAGGGGGAAAGATCTAGGTAGCGTAGGGGATAAAATGGGAGGCAAAAGTAGATCAGTGTGGGAGAAAGAGGGGGTTTGAATAGCAACCAAAGCAGGGTTTAAAAAGGGGGAACCCCAAAGTTTAGTTACCTGCACATATCCCTAAAAGTGGACAACCTCTGGTGCTTTTCAATAGGGGAGCTACAATTGGTTTTGGATGGGGCGAATTTCTAGGGAAATGGCAGAAAAATAGCAAAGGAAGAAAGGGGGAAAAGATGGGAATTAGAAGGTTAAAGGACAAAAAGACAGGGTGCTTCAAACACAATGTAATCGGACAGACTAATCCTCCTAGGATAAGAAATCACCACCTAGGAAAAATTAGGGCCACTAACCACACTTAGAAGATAAGAAATTACCACCATTAAGCATAATTATACTCATTAGACACCACTTAATTAGGCCAATAATTAAGATAAGCAAAAGACATTTAGAGGTATGAATAAGCCATGCTTAACTTTCTTAAACATTAAGCCCAAAAGTTCCCTAACATTGCCATACCTTACATACTTATAGTATAGAATGTTCTAGAGTTAAACATACAATCCAACGGTCCAAATAAATACACCACCATCCAATGGATGAGTTTTATAGAAGCAAAAAACCAAAAGGTAAAGTTTTAAAAAGTGAGGAGACAAAAAAGTAACAAAAACAAAAGGAAGATGCGGGTTGATTGCGAAGACCAGGCAGTCGCTTTCAGCGAGCTTTAACACTTTTGGCTCCTCTTCAAACAACTGTAGTTTCTTGGGAAAAACTCCATATGAGGCACAAAAGATATGCCTGGAAATCGAAGGGAGTAATATTTCTAGGAATATGTTGTTGACCCTCGTTGGTCGAAAATTGAGTGAGTTATGAGCAAAACACTCAACCAAGGTCAAAGCTACTAGAACTTTGTGCCGACTTTGTTGGTAGACTTCCCCACTTATTATCTCTGTCTTAATTTAATAAGCCCATACCCAAAAATGACATAGGAACTTAGCGTCCTATTCAAAACCATGGATCTTGGAATTCCATGTAGTCTCACAACATCCTTGAAGTAGAGATCCGTAATATAGGTAGTATCATTAGTCTTTCGAGCATGAAATAAAATGAGCCATTTTGGAGAAATGGTCAACTACCACATGTATTGAATCCTTCCCTCTTCGAGTCCTCGAAGCCCAAGGATGAAGTCAAGACTTATGTCCTCCCATGGCTTATTTGGTGTGGGCAAGGGTGTGTAGAGATCTTACAACAAGGAGTGGCTTTTTGCAAAACGGCAAGTGGCACATCTCTTGATAATGTCTTGAACATCCTTCCATATGCTAGGCCAATAGTAATGTTCCTTAAGCATCATCAACGTCTTTTGCTCCCCAAATGACCAGCTAGGTAGACACCATATACCTCTTCGATGAGTAGTTCTATCGTCCCACAATTAGGAACATAAAGTTATTCACCTTTGAATAGATATCCTCCATGGACCAAAAACTCACCCTTTGGGTGTTTTTCACATTCTTGGTACAGCTTTGCAAAGTCCTTATTATTAGCACACAAACACTTTAAATGCTCAAAACCAAATAGACATGCTTCTAATTAAAAAGAAGAAGATAACTCCTTAATAATGCATTCGCCCCTTGGTTTAGCTTTCCGGATTTGTGTTTGATGGTGAAATGGAAGGCTTGAAGATACTTAACCCACTTGGCATGGCATGGATGAAGCTTATGTTGTCCTTGAATGTATTTGAGTGCTTTATGGTCGGAATATAAGATAAATTCTTGAGCCACTAAATAATGCTCCAACGCTCCAAGGACCGAATGATGTCATAGAACTCATTGTCAATTATGGAGCATCTCCTATTGGATTCACATAATTTCTCACTAAAGAAGGCTAAGGGGTGACCTTCTTGGGTGAGAACACCCCCAACTCCTAGTTCGAATGCATCACATTCAACCTAAATACCTTATCAAAACAAGGCAAAGCTAGCATGGGTGCTTGGGTGAGCTTGGCTTTTATCTACTTAAAAGATTGTTCCGCCTTAGATGTCCGAAGGTTTGCTCTTGGAGAGTCTTAGTCACCCCGGAGGGGGTGTATAGGGTGATGAGGAAATTTGAACAAACTTAGAATCTTTTTGCTTGAAAAGGATAAACAGTGATTCCGAGTCTAAATTTGACTTAGAAAAGTATGAACTCAAAATTACGTGGAAACACTCCTGGCGTAGAAGACCACGGCCAATGCTAATCCAAGCACCAAGTCAATCCACTATTTTGAATCCACAAATACGAGTAGACAGAGTTAACCGGAATTGCTCCCTTAGACAATTCCTTACAAGATTTTCCTAGACTCAAAAATTCCCTCATCTCGATCTAGTACTTCCTAACTTAAGTAACCTTTACAGACTAGGGACAAGCTGAGCTGAGTTAATCTTTATAGCTCAGTCAAAGGACCTTACTCGAAAGTAAGCAAGAGAATTTATAATCGATTACAAGACCTTACAACTCGGAAAGATGTTAAGTACGAGACTTAGAGTTGTAAGTAGAAGATTGAATGAGTATTATATAAAGAGATATAACTTCAGCAATGGGTTCAACAATCTTCAAGTCTTGTGAAGTGGCTTCTATTTATAGATGACCAAGCAAATTACCTGTTGGGACTATCTTCCGAATAGAAGTCCTCTCCGACCGTTGTAACGGTTTTCCGAGTCGCTCGTAAAAGATCCGTTGAGATGTGAACGTTATCCAACGGCTCTTGGCTCTTTAGGATGTCCCAATCTACTAGTGGTCTCCGAAAAGTAAGGTGGAAACCACCGTTAAGCTTAGCGTTGAAGATTTCTAGTTTTGGAAACAGACAACCCCGACACAATGTCCGGGCCTTGGTCGAAGTAGAAAAAGCCTTGTCTGCTGGCGGCTTGACATCTTGGAGCCGGTTACTTTTGTAATTTAAAAGTAGGATAACCTTGTTTAGATAACCTACAAAAGTAAACCAATTTTGGTTCTCAAAGTACAAAATAGTTTGGTCCAAGATTAGACACGAGATAATAATTTAATTAAGATAATTAAGAGCATAATTATCTCGTTAGAGAAGAATGGAATTTTCCGAGTCTAATATTCATTATACTCAATTCCGTCCGAGTCGATCTAGAGAAAAATCAAATTAAACAGAGAATATCGGAGAATGAGTACTTAATCTAGTAAAATATAGTTCAAACAAAACATACTCGACTTAAAGAGTTGAATTAACGCTGTAATTCACTTGAACTTAGATTATAAACTCGGACACTGAGTTTGAAAGCATTAGTGAGATTGTTTGAACATGCGATAAGTCCGAGTGTTGTCCGAGTGACACGGAACCATAAGTGTGAAATGATGAGCAAGAGTATGCTTTCTTAGTCGATCAAAAACGAATGAAAACATATGTAGTAGTATCTATAATACTCGGAAAAGTTTCTATACCACTCGGAGCGGTTTCTAGAGTACTCATAATGACTTGTTATCAAAACTTAGAATAGATGAAGTTTGTACCTGATTCTTTGGTAGTACTCGGAATGATATACATGCAAAGTCCGAGTCTTCAATCTCCCCTTTTTGATGAAAGGCATTCCATACTCGAGATAGAAACTTTGTTAGTGAAACTGTCCTAAGTTTTCATTCCTTCTCGGGTAGAACATCGAGTTTAGAGATAAAATTGCAGAAAATAGCTAAAGTAATTTAAACTTAGATTTTATCGAGCTATTATGCTAAGATTGCGTCAAAGCCGAGAATGAAATATCGCATAGAAATTAATGAAGTGATTCGAGCTTAGAGTATTGCTTATATCGGAGGAAAAATATATAACTAAGTTGATACAACAGAATAAGATGCGTTAAGAAAAATTGAAACTCGGAAAGTAAGTACGAACTCGAAACCTCATTAATATTCACATAAAAATACACAAAAGGGTGAGGGAAACTCCCCTAAACAAGACAACAAATTTCTAAATATTCTCCCCTTGCCTTTCAGAAAAAACAAAAAGAGGAAGAATGTATCAAGTAGATACAATGTGTATGTCCGGACAAACAAAAAATTTAGGATGGTGGAGTAGGAGCGAGTCGAGTCAAAGTTGATGAACGGACAAGTACGCCTTCGCTGGTATGAGCGAGAAGATGTGGTAGATCTAGGCGGGGCAGCACTGGGATATCCGGGATGGGCTCAATTCGAGTGGTCGACCCAAAATGAGGTCTTCTAGAGGTTTATCCTCTTGGAACTCGAGGAGGGAGGTGCTTACTTAGGCTCGACTACTACCGACCGACCTTTGTCACTAGGGTCTTCGACTCACTCGGACTCACTGTCCGAGCTTATCGGTCCCGGTTGGAGGGCGGGAGCTCCTTGTCCCATGGCTGGTTCCTTTTCTGCTCCTTCTTCCTCCTTCTCTTCTTCTTCCTTCTCCCCTTCCCCCTGCTCCTTAGAAGGAGCTGCCTCAGCCATGATCTCCTCTTCTTCTTCTTCTCGCCTCTCCGGAAGGAGACTTGGTAGGGCTCGAGGACTCTTCCGATGCGTCCGAGCCGACTGGGCCCCGAGCCGCTCGGAGCACCTTTCTTGGAGGAGCTCAATTAACTCCTTCTGTTCCTTGACCAGTGCCTTCATCTCAAGGAGTACATCTTGTCTGCTCTCGGATTTGAGACTCAGGCGGTCTTTTGGTTGATGGTCATTGATCGAAGGACGAGTCTTGAATGACCAAAAGTGTCCTTGATTTCCGAGGACAGGAAGGAGAGCTTGTCCATCATTGTGGTAGACAAAGCTAGAGTTGCTTCGAGGAGGAGGGCCTAAGGTGGAGGCAGCACCACTAAGTAGAGGAGGTAAAGAGAGAGGAGTCCGAGTCCGAGTCCGAAGTAGAGAAGAAGGTTGCCTCGGTTCGAGCTATGGACCCGGACACCCGGTTGGGTCTCCCGGTATCCATACCCGAGAAGTTCTTTTACGCCAACTACTATGGCAGCCTCAAAAACCGCGTTAGGATCCGAGGGGAGGGAACTTTGAATTGCTTGAAAATAAAAGTAAGAAGAGCCCCAAAAGAGAGGTGGATTTCTTTGTCCGAGCCGGCACAGCGGCCATCCGCTCAATGATAGCTAGAAAGAGGTTTACTTCGTAGCCCTCTAGAATGTCAAAGAGAGTTTTGAGAATCTTAGAGTTGGGATTCTCTTTGCTCAAATGCTGAGAGAAGAAGGTTCTCATCAGCGAGAAAACAAAGAAGACGGAGCTTCGACTTCACCGAGTCACCGAGAAGTTTTTGTATGACTCGGGGATTTCTTTGGTGTATTTTTGAAGAATTCATCGAGCAACCTCGTTGAAAGGAATAGGGTTGCTGTTGAGGAAAAGAGAAGAGACTTTGAAAAGGCGGTGGAGGAGAGAGACATTGATTCAAACAACGATGTCTTGAACTCTGGAGGTGAGGATACCTTCGAGCTAGAAAGGTTTGAATAAAAATCGAAACGAGTTCTCGGTAGATGAACTCGCTGAAACAGAGGAAATTATAAACCCCGGCGTTTTGATATGATTCAACCACAAAAATTTTGTGGTTCGGAAGAATTTTTGAGGGGTTGGAAGGGCCTTCTTGGCTTTTTGTTCGGGGCTTCGTGGTTGCGGAACCAAGAAAGTTTGGGTGAGAACCTCTTTTCGGCATGTTTGAGGATTTTGGAGAAGAGAGGAGATGAACTTTGAAAGATAGGGAGAGAAAATAGGATAGCTCGAAGAGAGAGAGTAGAGAAGTAAAAGAAAATAAGAAAGTAGAGAGAGCCGAGAGCTGTTGGTGCTTACTTGAGATGTCCGTTGCTTTGCTTGAGAGAGACGATTTGCGCTTCGAAAACACTAAACTTGCTTGATGTGTAGTATGCGAGAGAGTCGATGAGTAGATAGTAAAGTAGCAAAATGAAGGAAAAGGATGCTATTTATATAGAAAGAATTATCCTTCGATATTCGTTCCGACCCAACTCTCCAACAGCCCCCTTAGAGCGGTGTGACTATTCTCCTCTCCAACGGTTAGAATTCCGAGTGTTGGTCTACCAACGGCTAGTTCTCTTATCGATACGCGCGAGAGAGAGAGAAAAAAGAGAGATTTTAAAAGAAATTTCTGAAATTATCCACTAATCTAAAGATGATTTCGAAGTTTGATATCCATTTTTCTCAAAAGCTGAGTCCGACTCAGTAAGGTTTCGTGTGACTCGAAACTATAAGCAATCGATAACTCATAGCTCGGTATCATCTGGATCAATCGAACTAATTGTTATTTAAGCACGTAAAAGAAACATTTAACACATAATCATGCAAAGTAATTTCACTTAGGAAAAACACATAATCATACATTAATCATGCCAAGTTCATTCCCAATGAAGCAAAACCGATCCTCACTAAGTTTGGTAGGAATGAACTCAAGTTCAATATCACATTTCTCGGAATGGTGTTTTAGGAAACGATACCTGGCCTCAATATGCTTTGTTTTTTAGTGCTTGAAGTGGATTCTTGGTGATGTTGATTGCACTTTGATTGTCACACTCGACTAGAATTGATTTGAATAACAATCCAAGATCTCTCAAGTGTTGCTTGATCCATAAAATCTGAGCACAACATGCTCCAACTGCAATGTACTCGGCTTCGGCGGTTGATAGAGCTACTGAGTTTTGCTTCTTTGAGTGCCGAGGATATAAGGGATTGACCCAGAAACCGGCATGCTCCTGAGGTGCTCTTTCTATCAACTTTGTATCCAGCATAGTCAACATCCGAGTATCCGGTGAGAGTCGGTTACGAGTCTCTTGAGTACCATAGACCTAGATTCCGAGTCCCTACAAGATATCTTAAAATTCTCTTCACCGCAGTGAGATGTGATTCTTTTGAATTAGCTTGGAATCTTGCACACGAGACATACACTAAACATTATGTCCGGCCTACTGGAAGTAAGATAGAGCAAAGATCCAATCATCCCTCGATAGAGTTTCGATCTACTACTTTACCTTTCTCGTCCGAGTCCAGTTTTATACTGCTTTGCTCATAAGTGTTGCTTGCATGTTTTGCATCTTAGAGTTTATACTTCTTCAGCAGCTTCTTGGTATACTTTGATTGATGGACATAGATGCCATCTTTGTCTTGCTTGATTTGTAGACCAAGGAAGAAATGAGTTCTCCCATCATACTCATTTGAAATTCCTATCTCATTAACTCGAGAAAAATCTCGACACGGAATTTCATTAGTAGCTCCAAAAATTATGTCATCAACATATATTTGAGCAATAAGAAAGTCTTTCCCCTTGGTTTCTATAAAAAGAGTTTTGTCAATCTGACCTCTTCTAAAATCATTTTCAACCAAGAAATTTCTCGATCTTTCATACCAAGCTCCGGGAGATTGTTTAAGACCATAAAGAGCTTTTGCAACTTAAAAACATGATTTGGAAATTTCGAGTTTTCAAATCCAGGGGTTGCTCAACATAGACTTCCTCTTGAGTAAAGCAATTAAGAAAAGCACATTTAACATCCATTAGATACAGTTTGATATTCATGCTTGATGCAAATGCCAATAGTTTCTAATAGCTTCAATCCTAGCCACTCGGTGCAAAGGTTTCCCCACAATCAATCCCTTCTTCTTGATTGTAACCTTGAGCCATAAATCTAGCCTTATTTCTAACTACCAACCCACCTTCATCCAGTTTGTTCTTGAAAACCCATTTGGTTCCTATGACTGAGTGGTCAAAAGGTCGTTTGGTCGAGTCCGAACTTGGTTTCTTTCAAATTGATTAAGTTCCTCTTGCATGGCTTCTACCCATTCAGGTTCATTTAGGGCTTCTAGTGGATTTCGGGTTCGGTTAACGATATGAATGCGGTGAATGCACATAGATTTTGTAGAGAGGAATGAGTTCTTACCCCACTGTTGATATCGGACGGGATGTTTTCGAGTGGGTGGCTCGAAGCATATTTGAAAACTCTACCTGTTCTCCGGTTCACCAGATTTGTAGGTTGAATTGGTTGATCTTCGGTGGTCCGGTCCGATTGAGCTTGCTCTTCCGATTGGCTTTCAGCATTCCGAGCTGGTTCTTGAGTAGTTTCATTCCGAGTCGAGGTTGTTCCGAGTGACCTCATTCCGAGTGACTTCTCCTTTACTCTTTCTAAGCTCATCTTCGATAAGATCGTCATCTCGGCTGAGCTTTAGATCCGAGAATGTTGACTCACTTGGTTTTCCCTGATCAATCTCATCAAAAACAACGTGGATTCTTTCTTCCACTTTGTTAGTTCTTTTATTGAAAATGCGATATGCTTTACTATGAGATGAATAACCAAGAAAAATACCTTCATCCGACCGAGCATCAAACTTGATCAGGTGATCCTTACCATTGTTGCAAACATAACACTCACATCCAAAGGGTTTGAAGTAAGAAATGTTGGGTTTCTTCCCTTTGTAGAGCTCATATGGAGTTTTCTTCAAGATAGATCCGATGAGGCATCTATTCGGTGTGTAGTTTGTTGTGTTGATCGCCTCAGCCTAAAAATAGTAAGGTAGATCATGTTCAATCAGCATTGTCCTTCCTATTTCTTCCGGAGTTCGGTTCTTTCTCTCCACTACTCCATTTTGTTGAGGAGTTCTTGGTGCTTGAGAAGTTGTGGGAGATTCCATTCTTATCACAAAACTCTGCAAATTCCGAGTAATCAAACTCCCTTCCATGGTTAGTTCGAATTCTTTTGATCCGAGTAACTTGAATTTTCTTGTAAAGCTTACTTGAACTCTTTGAAAGCTTCATTTTTGTGCTTAAGAAAACAAACCCGGGTAAATCGTGAGTAGTCATCGACAATCACAAGCAAATATGATTTACCTCCGAGACTCTTGACGAGGATTTCACCACATAAGTCCATATGCAACATTTCAAGCAATTTGGATGTGGAAATAGTTTTGAGAGATTTGAAAGATGATCCGACTGTTTCCCTTTTGTGCATGCTTCACAGATTTTATCTTTCTTAAATGCACGGTTAGGCAATCCTCTGACTAAACCATGAGATACAAGCTTCTTAATGGTGTGCATGTTAACATGACCTAGTCTACGATGCCATGTCCAAGAATCATCATGTAGAGATGCTTTTAAACAAGATAATTCGACTTGGCTCGGAGAGAAGAATAGTGTAGGTATTACCCGATCTCTTACCCGAGAGCTTAGTCTCCTTGGTAGTTTCATCAAAAATATAGGAGTTAGTCTAAGTGAATCTTACCTCTTGACCTTTGTCACACAATTGAGAGATACTAAGTAGATTGTACTTCAATCCCTTGACAAGGTAGATCGGGCTGACCAGATTGTCTCCTTTTCCAATCTTGCCTACCCCAATTATCTTGCCTACCTCAATTATCTTGCCGTTGCTATCGTCTCCAAATGTGACTTTGCCTCCTTTGTACTCTTCTAACTCGGAAAAGAGTCTTGAATCTCCGACATGTAGCATGAGCATCCACTGTCCGGATACCAATGCCCTTTTGTTCTTTTGTGAGCTACTCGCAAGTCGAAACAAACTAAGCTTTCTCACTCCTCTAATGAACTTAGTAACTCCCTTTACTTGTGGTCCTTTTCGAGGAAGAAGACTCTTAGGAACCCAGATTTGAATAAGTTTGGGTTTGGTCCGATTCCGAGTCTTTCTTTTAGAGAACCGAGTCTACGTCCCTTTCTTTTGAAAATCTTTTCTTTTATAAACTGGTGAAGAAGGCTTTCTCCTTTAAGCTGATCCGGGCTCGAGTCCTCTTTTCATTCTTATGAATGGGACCGTGCTCAACCTTCCTTAACTTCACGGTTCGGAGTCATTTTTGAAAAGATCTTAGTACGAATTAGATTCCTCCTCTTTGTTAAAACCAAGTCCTTCTTTTGTGAAGGAGACACATTGAAACCCTAAGAGCATGTCAATGTTTTTCTAACCTTGAGTAAACTTCAAAACAAGTTCTTGAGACTCATTGAGCTTTTGCTTCGGATGCTCATTTTCTCTTCCGAGTGACTCGGACTCACTCTCATTAGCTTGAGAACTAGTCTTGAGTTCTCTAGAGTAAGTCTCAGTTTTTCTAATTCATTTTTCAAAGAAATGCTCTCGAAGTGATAGACTCAAGTTGTTCTTTAAATTGAGAGGAATTAGAATTGGACTTCTCTTCCAAAATATAAATATATTTAGCTAGATCAACTTTGGAAAACTTGAGGAAATATTGAATTACCTCCCGAGGGTTCGTTTCCTCGATGTACCGAGTGATCCGAGTCTAACTCAGATTCGGCTTTTGAGCCCGATAGTGCCATCGGACACTTTGAGTCATCGAGTCTTCATCTTCTTCAGATGAATCTTTATCACTCCATGTGGCCATCATAGCCTTCTTCTTCTTTTTGTCCCTCTTCCTCCTTAGACAGTCTTTGACTATATGATCTTTGCTTGCCACGTTCAAAACAGACCGAGTTCTTAGTTAAAGATAATTTTGAAGGGAACAGTGTTTACCTTTTCTATCCTTCTTGTCTTTCTTGTAGAACTCTTCTCTTGATTGTTTATCCCATCTCTTGTGCTTCATCATTCTTTTGAAGCCTCTAGCGATAAGTGCCATGGGATCTTCTTCGAGTCCGATGAACTTAGATTTTCTTCTCTCGCTTTCGAGGCCTTCAGCGCAATATTCTTTGAAGTGCTGACCTCGGCGTCCTCTTCTTCCGAGATAGATCTCATGGGTGAATAGCTTCCCAATGAGTTCGTCCGGCTTTAATAGAGAGAGGTTCCGAGCTTCCTCGATGGCGGTTACTTTTGGACCCCATCTTCTCTTGGGTAGGCTTCTTAGTATCTTTCTACACATTTCCTCATGGGAAATCTTTCTACCTAGAGATTTGAGATTGTTAGTAATCTCGGTGAAGCGAATGAACATCCGAGCGACGTTTTCTTCGGCTCCATCTTGAACAGCTCGTATTTATGAAGATATTGGCTTAATCTTCGCTTGTCCGACTTGGCTAGTGCCTTCATATGTGTTGACAAGAGTGTCCCACACCTCTTTTGCTATGTCACAAGCTGACACTCTGTTGTATTCTTCCGAGCCGATGGCGCACATCGGAATGTTCATTACTTTGAAGTTCTTTACGAACTTTTCGCCTCTTCAATGGTGTACTCGATCTTTGCCTTAGGCACGAGTCTTGTTTCTTCCATCCTCATTGGAATGTAATTGCCTTCTCGTATGATGTTCCATACATCTTCATCATGATCCAATTGAAAGCATTCCATGAGCTTCTTCCAGATGTACGAAATTTGATCCTTTAAACTTTGATGGTCTCGTTGGAAGATCTTCCTTCATCGAACTCTCCATTGTTCTAAGCCAATTGATCTTTAGACTTTTGGATTGTTAGATCCTTTACGAAAGGCTAGGCTCTAATACCAATTGAAGGTTAGCTCTTGGAGAGTCTTAGTCACCCTAGAGGGGGTGAATAGGGTGATAAGGAAATTTGAACAAACTTAGAATCTTTTTGCTTGAAAAGGATAAGCTGTCGATTCCGAGTCTAGATTGGACTCACAAAAGTATGAACTCGGAATTACATGGAAATCCTCCCGGGGCAGAAAACCACGGCCGGTGCTAATCTAAGCACCAAGTCAAATCCACTATTTTGAATCCACAAATACAATAGACAGACTTAACCAGAATTGCTCCCTTAGACAATTCCTTACAAGATTTCCCTAGACTTATAAATTCTCTTATCCGATCTAGTACTTCCTAACCGAGGTAACCTTTACGAGTTAGGGACAACCGAGGTGAGTTAAACTTTACAGCTCAGTCAAGGGACCTTACTCAGAAAGTAAGAAAGAGAATTTGTAATTGCTTACAAGACCTTACAACTCGGAAAGATGTTAAGTACGAGACTTGGAGTTGTAAGTAGAAGATTGAATGAGTATTATACAAAGAGATATAATTTCAGCAATGGGTTTAGCAATCTTCAAGTCTTGTGAAGTGGCTTCTATTTATAGATGACCAAGTAGATTAGCCATTGTGACTATCTTCCGAATAAAAGTTCTCTCGTGACCGTTGTAACGGTTTTATGAGTCACTCGAAAAGATCCGTTTAGATGTGAACGTTGTGCAACGACTCTTGGCTCCTTAGGATGTCCCAATCTACTGGTGGTCTCCGAAAAGTAAGGTGGAAACCACCGTTAAGCTTAGCATTGAAGATTTCTAGTTTTGGAAACGGACAACCCCGACACAATTTTTAGGCCTTGGTCGAAGTAGAAAAAGCCTTGTCTGCTGGCGGCTTGACATCTTGAAACCGAGTTACTTTTGTAATTCGGAAGTAGGATAACCTCGTTTAGATAACCTATAAAAGTAAACCAATTTTGGTTCTCAAAGTACAAAATAGTTTGGTCCAAGATTAGACACAGATAATAATTTAATTAAGATAATTAAGAGCATAATTATCTAAGTCAAAAAAGAATGGAATTTTCTGAGTCTAATATTCATTATACTCAATTCCATCTCGAGTCGATCTAGAGGAAGATCAAATTAGACAGAGAATATCGGAGAATGAGTACTTGATCTAATCAAATATAGTTCAAACAAAACATCCTGATTTAGAGAGTTGAATTAACGTTGTAATTCACTTGAACTTAGAATATAAAGTCATACTTGAGTTTGAAAGCGTTAGTGAGATTGTTTGAACATGTGATAAGTTTGAGCACTACTACAAAAATGCTATATAGCGACGGAAGCCGGCGACGAAATCGAGTCCGTCGCTAACTAGTGACGGAAATAGCGACGGAATCTGCCATTTGTCGGATGAAACTTAATTAGCGGCGGAATTAGCGTCGGAATTAAATTCAGTCGCTATTTTAGTCGTTAGCGACGGACATAACGACGGACATCGAAAAATTAGCGACGGATTTAAGAAAAAAAATTAAAAATAATTTTTTTTTTATAATTAGCGACGGAATCGATCTGTCGCTGATTCCGTCTCTACATGTAATTTTTAAAATTTTTTAACCTAGCGACGGAATCGATCCGTCGCTAAATGTAATTTTTAATTTTTTTTTTATTAGCTACGGAATTAGTCCGTCGCTAATTCCGTCGCTAATTCAAAAATTTTACAATCTTAAATTTTGCCGCCTACTTTAATTTAAAAATATCAAAATTTTCAAATTTGAATTAGCGACGGAAAATTCCGTCGCTAATCCAAAATTTTCAAATTTAAATTTGCCGCTTATTTCATTTTTCAAATATATAAAATTTTCGAATTTTTAGTTAGCGACAGACACTTGTCCATCGCTAAATCAAAATTTGAAAAATTTTACATTGACGAGCTATTAAATTTTCTTCGGTTTTGAAAATTTAAAATTTTTAATTAGCGACTGAACTAATTCCGTCGCTAATTAAATTTTTTATTAGCGACGGATGAAGTCCGTCGCTAATCCGTCGCTATTTTCGATATAAAATCCGAAGTTCAACGAGACTCAGCAAACATAAGGAGAGATAGAAGTGAGAGTGTGAGAGAGCGAGAGGCTAATCGATTGTTCGCCGTTCGCCGCCCGCCTCCGCCACGCCCACCGCCGTTCGCCGCCTGCCTCCGCCGCCGCCACCGCCGACGTCACTAACTAACCACCTTTAACCTCTTGTAGGTATGCTTTCTCCATCCTCCCTCATTGTTGGTTATATTTATAATTTACTTTGTTTACTATAAAATTTCAGATTTTAGAGAATTTGATATAACTTATTTTTATAGGCATGGTTGGAATGAGGTAAAAGATGAAGATAATGAGAAAGAGGAAGAAGAAGAGGAAAAGGAAGATGAAGAACATAATTTGTGTTTATATAATTTACTTTGTTTACTCTTGTTTTTATTTTCAATTAGTTTTTATGGATGTTTGAAGTTGGATTATTTATGACTTTTGTGTTTGTATATGATTTTTTTATTTGAATTAAAGTTGAATTTGATGTTGTTATGCTACCGGATTATTTGTATTTGTATTTCATTGTAGATTTTTTGTATTAAGCGCTCAAAACTATACAAAATTGTCGATTTTTTTAAAAATTCGCTAAAAATCAGCGACGGAATTTTACGATTCCGTCGCTACTCCGCTCAGCTGACGTAACAAGAAAATTGTCGCTGATTAGATTAGCGACGGAATCAAATTCCGTCGCTAATCAGCCGACGAATCGTAAAATTCGTCGCTGATTTTTAGCGATGCGAAAATCAGCGACGGAAATTTTCCGTCGCTAATTGTGAAATTATGTCGCTAAATAACGTTTTTCCGTCGCTATTTCCGTCACTTGTATGACGATTTTCTAGTAGTGGAGTGTTGTCCGAGCGACACGTAACCATCAATGTGAAATGATGAGTAAGAGTATGCTTTCTAAGTCGATCAAAAACGAATGAAAACATATGTAGTAGTATCTATAACACTCGGAAAAGTTTTTATACCACTCGGAGCGGTTTCTAGAGTACTCATAATGACTTGTAATCAAAACATTGAATAGATGAAGTTTATACCGATTCTTTGATAGTACTCGTAATGATATACATGCAAAGTTTGAGTCTTCGATGTCCACTTGAAGGAACCGCCCTTGGTCACGGATGTCATTACTGTGCTAAAGTCCCTAATGAATTGCCTATAGAAGAAGGCTAATCTATGGAAATTCCGCACATGATGTATAATAGCTGGGTTTGGCTATTATTGGATTGCTTCTATTTTGCTCTCATCAACCTTGATCCCCTCAGTAGAAACTATACACCTAAGAGAGGTCACCTTATTATTGAAGAAAGAATACTTTTGCATGTTGCCATAGAGCTTCTCCTTCTTAAGAAGATGGATGACTCGCATTAAGTGCTCAAAATGTTCATTCTCATCCTGGCTATAAACCAATATGTCATCAAAATACACCACCACAAAGTGCCTAATATACAGTCTAAAAACTTGGTTCATTAATCTCATGAACATTCTTAGTGCATTTGACAAGCCAAAAGGCATGATTAACCACTCATACAAACCACCCTTGGTCTTAAACGCGGTCTTCCACTAATCACCCTCTCTAATCTAGATTTGATAATAACCACTTCTCAAATCAATTTTTGGAAAAGACCTTAGACCCATACAACTCATCTAACATATCCTTCATCGAGGAATATGATGTCTAAACTTGATAAAGATCTTATTTATGGTATGACTTTCCACACGCATTCTCATTGACCCATCCTTTTTAGGCATAAGTAAAGCGGGTATGGCACAAGGACTCAAGCTCTCTCTCACAAGGCCTTTGGTAACCAATTCCTCAACTTGTCTTTGGATTTCCATGGTGTCCTTGGGGTTCATTCTATATGCTGGTTTGTTTAGGAGGATAAAACCAGGAATGAGATCAATTTGGTATTGAATGTTGCGTTATGGAGGGAGGCAAAGAAGGATTTCTTTGGGAAAGACATGGAGATATTGGTTAAGGAGGGTTTTAGCAAGGAGGTTCATGGGAGGTGAGACTTTAGCAGGTTCATCTTGGCCAAGGAGGATGAGTTCCCTCCATGGCTTGAATTCATGTTGAGTGGATTTAGGGTAGGACTCCCCAAAGGTAAGTAGTATCTCGGTTTGGTCTTATGGTTTTTGGGGTTGGATTTGGCGAGTTGGGAGGGAGAGAGAGGTGTCAAGGCTATCTTATTTCCATCCTTGGTAAAAGAGTATGTGTTTAAAAACCCATCATGCATGAATCTCCTATCAAATAACCAAGGCCTACCCAATAAAAGTTCACAAGCATCCATGGTATTACACCAAAGTTTATCTATATAATGCTTGCTAATGGTAAATGCAATAAGACACCAAGAGTTTCCTTAGAGTCCCTTATCTTGATTAAGCCATTGGATATTGTAGGAGTGAGGGTGTGCCAAGGCTCGGAGTCCTAGTTTCTCCACCATGTTTAATGCTGCAACATTTGCACAACTCCCTCCATCAATTATGATGGAGTACACTTTGCCTTGCACTCGTGCCTCTTGTATGGAAAATGTTCTCACGTTGCTCCTCTTTTAGGTTTTTAAAATAGCTTATCCACCTCTTCAACTACTTCCTCAATGCCCTCCACAGGACACAACTCATTGCTTGACTCTTCTTCTACCCAAGGAAGCTCTTCATATTCGACCAAGGTGACAACCCTCTGGTTTGGGCACTCCGGGACAATATGCCATAGGCCTTAACACTTATTGCACCGCCAGTGGGTGTTGTTTCCAACAGGAGGCTTAGTTTATGGGGTTAGGTTTTTCTTTGTGGAGGAAGGGGGTTTGAGGCCGTGGGTTTTGGAAAAGTGGGTGGAGTATTTCTCTTGTCGAAGGGGAAGGCTTGGGTGGAAGAAATTTTGGTGGGTCTTTCTCGTAAGGCCGTGACTTCTTGTTTTGTTCCACTTTATGAGCCAAGATACAAACCTCATTAGAAGTGGAGTATTATCGGAGCTCCACCACTAGGCTATATTTCGAGTGAAGGCCTCCCAAATACCTTACAATAGTTTGATTCTCATTCTCTTGGAGGTCACATTTGATAAGGAGCATTTCAAACTCCCTTGTGTACTCTTCAACACTCATGCTTCCTTGTTAGAGGTTGTGGAGTTTGGAACAGCTATCTTGAACATAAATACGTGAACGGAACCGAGCTGAGCTTAGATTTCATCTTTTCCCAACTTCTAATCTTTGGTTTGTAAAGTTTGGCTCACTTATGTAATAGGTTCTCTCACCGTGTAGATGCAAACCCATGAAGCTCGATTGTTACTAGCTTCACTTTCTTGTCCTCCATCACTTCCTTGTAGTCAAAGATCATCAAGAACTCATACGGATTTAAACGACCCTTAAATTCGAGTATTTCAACCTTGAAATCTTGGCTTGGAGGTGGCTTGTGGTGTCTCCGCCCTCTCCTAACTCTATTCCTTTCACGCTCATTTGAAGAGGCAAAGGAGTTGCTCTCTTCCTCTTCACTTTGAGATGGTTGGGACGAGTTAGGGGAGAGTCCTGAAGTTGCTTCCGTTTTTGCTTCAATACATCGCCAAGTTGTTTCCTAAGATAAGCATTTTGGTTCCTCAAGTCTTCATAATTCTTCATCAACATCTCAAACATCTCCTCAAGTGGTATGCTACCACTCATCTTGCTTGCGGCTTAAGGGGTTTTTTCTGGAAGGGAACGTGTTTGGGAAGTGAGTGTGGTGGGTGATAGGACAAGGAAGGACCCCAAAGCTCTAATACCAAATATGATGTACCAACGAAGCCTTAGGGGAGGGTAGAGATTGAGATGAGGAGAAAAAGCTAAAACAGGGTTGCTAGGCTTGCTCCAAATTTGCGATTGTTTGTAGTTTGAAGAGGAGGGGAACAAATCGGGTAGCGTATGGGCTAAAAATGGGAGAGGCAAAAGTATATTGATTTGGGAGAAAGAGGGGAAGGCTTGACCAGCAACCTACGGCGGGTTGAAAATAGGGGGACCCAAAAGTTGAGTTACCAGCACGAGATCCCCAAAACTGGGATAGCCTCCGGTGCTTTTGAGGAGGGGCATACAATTAGTTTTGGATGGGGCGAATTTCAGTAGAAATGGCAGAAAAGGGGTAAAGGAAAAAAGGGGAAAAGATGGGAATCAAAAGGTTAAAAGGATAAAAAGAGGAGGTGCTTGGAACACAATGTAACCGGATAGACTAATCCTCATAGGATAAGAAATCACCACTTAGGAAAAATTAGGGCCATTAATCACACTTAGTAGATAAGAAATCACCACTACTAAGAATAATTAGACTCTTTAGACACCACTTAATTATGCTAATAATTAAGATAAGCAAAAGAAATTTAAAGGGATGAAGGAGCCATGCTCAACATGCTTAAACATTCAACCCAAAAGTGCCCTAACATTACCATACCTTACATATTTATAGAATGAAATGTTCTAGGGTTAAACATGCAATCCAACGGTCCAAATAAATACATTACGATCCAATAGATGAGTTTTAAGGTAGCATACAAACCAAAAAGTAAGGTTCCAAAAAGTGAGGAAATAAAAAAGTAACAAAAACAAAAGGAAGATTGAGACGATCGGTTGGTCACTTTCGATAGGCGTCGGCGCTTTTAGCTCTTCTTCAAACGGCCGTAGTTTTTGGGCAAAACTCCAAATGAGGCACAAAGATATTCTTGGAAAGCTAAGTTTCCAAGAATATATGGTTGGCCCTCGTTGATCGAAAATTGAGTGAGTTGTGAGCAAAACACTCAACCAAGTTCAAAGTTGCTACAATTTTGTGTTGACTTTGTTGGTAGACTTTCCCACTTATTATCTTCGTCCTAATTTAAGATGCCCATATCCACCCCCTAAGGACCATTTGAGGCACCAACCCACAATGTTTGGAGGTCTCACTCCTCTTCGTGGCTGAGATATCACACATACAAGTGAACCTAGAAAGCGCCTAAATTGGGCGGGAGCTTCTAGCACAAGAGTCGGCGGGAAAAGGCCATAAGCCCCGCTTGATATTGTCTTGGATGGCTCTCACTCTCCAAGCATGTTGCTCTCCAAGGCTTGCCCTCCATCACTTTGGAGGTGATTTTGTTTTTCTAAACCACCACCAATTTACGAGGTGGCAACTCGGTTGTTTTATAAGATGTCTAGCTAAGAAAAGGAAAATTATTGTGCTACTCCTTACTAAATCAGCTTATTCTTCCTCTTTTCTCAACTTGGCACGTCAAAAACAACAGAGTTGTCACTCCCTAAATCAGCGGCAATTCAAGAAAAAATCATCCCCAAACTACAGTGCATGATCGATCAACTTTATAATTTGGTATATAAACGTCCGACACTTCTACAAGATCTGTTTATTTTAATCCAAAAATCCTAAAAAATGAAGCAAAGATGGGTAAAAGAAAAGAGTATGGGGGCATTAAGGAGGAGATACTCTCACTAACTCCTATTAACTCCTCCCTTTACTCTCCTCGCAATGCTATATTCATCCACCGAAAAGGAAAGAAGAAAATAACAGGAATTAAGAGTTACTGAAAATCTGCTTTATATCTGTTAAACTATTACCTTGAAACAGATCTAAAGTGCTTTAAACAATAGGCTTAAAAAGGGGTGTTTTGGCACAAAACCAGCAGCAAAGCATAGAGCTATATTCAATTCAACAAGTGGAACACATCAGCTACCAACCCCCAAGTTCATCAAACGTTAAAGACTGACGTTCACGAGGAATCACTTTTCCACCACCTGCGACACTGCAATATTACACCCAGAACACCTAATGGTCAATAATATCGAGAGAAGCAAATTCAGAACAAGCAACAATCCCCATTTAAAGTGTACGGGGTTTAGGAGATTCACAACAGTTCAGATGCTTATTACAATTGGACTAGTTATGGTCATATATACATGTAGATTCGAAAAATCATGATGAGAGAAGTCTTAGTGATAAGAGAACACATCAGTTTTGTCTTCGGAGTTCCTCCTTCGAGACATGTTCCCAGTCAGATGAACAGTCATTATCGTACCAGCCCTCAAGGATCTCAGTGTTCAGCTTGTTAACCTTGTATCCTGCAATCAATGGCTCCCCATCAATACTAACACCAAGCTTTTGCACATCTTCATCCTTGGAAAAACCGGGTATGGTCCAAGTATGTTTGTCATGAAGCTGCTTTTCTGCGGCGCCCAACCCTGCTCCTCAGTCCCATCTGCTGCTGGCCCATTTGCTTGGGTTGAGACTGGTTCCTTGTTAACAGAGTTTGAGCCATTGATCCTGTTTTGTATGATGTGGAACCTAGCCATGACAGAAGCATGTGCCTCACCATCATCAGCACAGCTGATAGAGTTGAACAGTTCACGACTCCGGATCTGCTCATCAGGGCTCGAGCAGTCTTTAGCAATCAGGTAATTTTCTCCAGATGATTGTTTGCCCTCGTACATAGAATCGGTGCTGCTCATCCGACACTTGAGGATTTGATATCTGGCCATGACAGAGGTCACAGCATCATTTGCCTGCACATTTGTGCCTTCTTTGCTAGAGATATTCCGGCTTGAGAAGTCATAATTTTCTTCCCTTGAAGATTGTTTACCATCATTGTCCAGAGTATCAGTATTACCAGCACAGGATTTCAGAATTTGATACCTGGCCATCACAGGAGTTTCAACATCATGGGCTTCCTTGGTTGGTCCAGACCCAACTCCAGAAGTATCCTGGCTCAGGACGACTTTGTTTGAAGATTGTTTGCCCTCTTTCTTGAGAGGCTCTGAGTCGCCACCATGAGACTTGAGGATTTGGTACCTGGCCATAACAGAGTTCTCTACATCATGGACACCGCCAGCTTCTCCTACACCATGAGGATCAGTGCCAAAAATAAATGGGCTACCGGCATACAATAATGGAGGGATGACTTCTTGTTGTCCGCCAACTTTCATGGTATTCAGAATCAGGTGCTGTGAATTCGAGACAGGGATTTCCTCAGTGTCCTTGCATTGTCTAGTTGCACTTGATTTTTGAGATTCACAATCACATACTGGTGCTGGAGAATCTTTACCCTCAGGTGCCAGACCGACAGTTTCAAGAACATCAGAGAAAATTTTGGGGCTGGATGGGTTCTGCTTATCTGCACTACCTCCAATTGCATATCATTAAAAGTTTAATAGTTCCACCAAGTACATATTTTGGCTTAAAAGAAAATTTTACCTTTCATCCTATCATGCGAGCCATTCTCCATCTCAATCTTCATGCGATGAAACCGAGCTTTAGCAGTCATGATACAGAGAGCAGCTTCTGCCTCAAGCCATAGATTTCTGTACGAAAGTTCTGGCAGCTCAATTCCCTCATGAAGATTATCATAAAGAATCTTCTTAATAGCCTGCAGCAATTATTTTCATCAATAAATTAGTTTACGTACCAGAATCATTCTCTATGTATTTGATCTTCACAACCACCCTCCCACAAAAAGGAAAAAAAAAAAAAAGCATACGGAAGAAAAAGATTATTGCTTGAAGACTTCATACGTGGGTCATATCATCCTCCAGAAGTGCATGTGCATCCACATCATCATCTGAATAGTCCAGAAAGTCTTCAGCTATCCTGGATTGCCTATCAGCAGCAGCTACTATCTCTGCATTATTGACCTGAGAACAACAAAAGTAGAAACATCAGCTCAATATTTACGCACCATGTCTTTCACAATATGAAGATATTCATTGGAAGCGAATCAAAACTTAGCTTGCGCAACAGAAAGAAAAAAAAACTGCTGTTATATCATGGAAGCCAAAATTAAAAGAGAACAAGAACAAGACACCATTTCAGAAACTTGTAATTCTTTCAACAAATGGCTCTCTTGTGTTGGAAGTATTGTGGCTTGTCTTGTGTGTCGAGCCATTTCTGACATGGAAGCCTTAATATTGTTAATGGTTTGCTCAAGGCTCGTCGAATGTTGCTTTGTCAGTGCAACTGGATTGGCTACGCAATAGCACCGAAGCATTTGTGATAGCTTCATTATAATTTTTAGCAGCACATTGACATCAAATCTTGATTCTGGACTTCTCTTGATTGACTGGCTATAGTTTGAACTGGTTTTGTCTCCAAGAGCAGAACATGAACTATTATTTCCATTACCAAACGATGCATCAGAGGGATTGTGTGCTGTCGCTGGTGCATAATTTCCACTCTTTGCAGCAACAGAGGCTTCTGATACATTCAAGGCAGACAAAACTTCAGCTTCTTTGAGGATTAGTTCTGTGGCCAAAGAAAGTTTCGAGTTTAAACCACTAATTGGGTTGCTTGATATGCTGGAGTCCTTTGTGGATACATGACAGTCATCAAGAAACTCAAGCCCATCCGGAATGTTCAGATCAATGCAATAGGATTTCTGGTTCTCAGGATGAAAACCTTGATGATTTTCCGATGTGCAGTTAGGAACTGTGGGTTTCTCTGATAAAGTGCTCTCACTCACTTTTTCAGATGTATCCATACAATCAGAAGTATCTACAGGCAGGTTTTTCTTCTGAGGCTCTTCAGGCCTAGGGCTTTTGCATCCATCTTCTTGGCTCACAAAAATCACAGCACTGACATCTTCCGAAACACTGAATGGTGAAAAACGGGTCGATGAAGCTCCTTTCCAGCATGGTGAATCCTCAGCAGGGTTATGGAGGTCAGACCCACTGGAATGTTTATCAATAGAACTCGAAGCTTCAGCATCATTAGTTTTTGGGGTAAACCCATTAGAACTAAACTGAGGAGATACTTGAGGTGTGAACTTTGTTATACTAGGAACGAACTTAACATCAAGGCCATCATTCATAGTTTCTCCTTTTTGGCTTGACGATCCCAACTTGGATGAGGATAGAGGCCTTCTCATGACAACTCCTGGCTGAAATCCCACATCTTGCATGCCAAGAGGGCTCTGAGGCTCCTTTTGGTAAAACGCATCTTGCCCAGCAGAAAGGTAAGAACTGCAGACTGTTTTACTGGTCACTGGATTCACTTGAATTCCTGAAAGAATACTTCCCACTGGAGATGTGTACTGTGTGCTGGTCACAGTAACGGGAGAAGTACCAGTTGACGTGCAACCAAACATGTAACAGCCAGTTTGGCTAAGGTGGTCCTCGGATGAAAGGCCACTTGCCTTTTGAGAGCCACTGAAATTTGTGACTGATTCAAAGAGAGGTCTCTGGAGGACAGGGCTCTCTATTGAAGCAGGCACAGAAACAAAACCAGACATTCTTGGACAGTCAGTAGAGGAGCCACCTAAATTCTTGAATGATAAGTTCTGGCCTTGGTGATGCATGCCCAAGCTTCCAAAAGGATATGGTCCACCAAAAATATCAAAGGAGTTGTCCAAATGGGAGGAGCCTTGTCCATGAGAATCTAAGCCTTGACTTACACAAGCCCCTGGATTGACCCAAGAACATGTCAAGTCAACTTCATATAAAAAAACAATTTGCCAAAAGAAATCTATATGATACATATATTGCACCAATACAGGGATATGCCCAGTACCTAAACTACCTGATGTTAAAAAATCAGCCTTGAGTTTTTGGATGGAAATATGTAAAAGAAAAATGGAGAACTAGAGCTGGATATCCAAAAACAGAAATAAAGACAAAATTACAATAACTACACACTCTGTTTTCATTACCAAAGACGCACGAGGCTCAATGTGACCTAATTCAAAGTCAACAACAGCTGAAATACAACCCTTAATGTTTGCTATAAGCACTCCTGTGAATTAATGCTCAAAGAACAAGAGCCACATAAAAAAACAAATTTAACACCAGGATAAATGTAACAGAAGTCAGACACAGTGGCAAATCTGGAAAATTAGCTCACTGGGGGTATAAATAGTCAAATGTTAAATTAAATATAAAGAGAGCTTCAATTTAAAAATTGTTTCTTCAAAGACATATTACTATTTTATCACTTAACTACACAAAATCCATACAGCTGCTCTAACTGCTCATTTTTCCAACCTTACATTCTTGCAATATCTCTTGAATAGAAATGCTTCATATTTGTTTGAACAAAGAATCAATCAAGACCATATATCTAGGTATAGATATAGATATTGGAGAAATACTTAGCTGTAACAAAGATCATTGTCTGTGCATGGTGCACGATCTTGGGCAGTGATAATTTTCTATTTCCAATATAATTTGAACATAGTTCTTATTAATTACAACCACGCAAAAAAATAAATTAAATATACATTAATTTAAGAAACAAAAAAGGACAAAAGAAAAAAAGGCAAATAATGTCTATTCCAAGTACATAAATGCAAATTACAGATACCTACAAAAATAAAACTAGTGAAGATACTAATATTTGCCAACATATTAGAAAATTATCAAAAACTCTAATTTGTCATTTTCCCTGCGAGTTTAATAAAATTAAATACGGAACATGGATAAAGAATGGAAATATGTTGCTCACAGAGAATAACAATCGACTTATGAAAACATGGGGCACCATCTTACATCATGGGGGCACCAAGTGAAAATAGGTTGAATAGAATCTGGCAATATTCAAATGCTGGGTAAAGGCCAAGGCTACCTGATAAAAAAACATTATGAGCTCATAAATGCATGTGTTCTCACATGCCACATATATATTTTTTCCTATATTCTTGTTGATGTGGCTTCTGAGAGCATGTGCTCCCAAAGGAATGACATAGGCTTTGCCTACTACGTCCATGCTTGCACATTCTAATGTAGTCTGTCTAATTGGCTAGTATATCAAGTCCATCCACACCAGCACTTCTCTGATGAATGTCAACACATACGCTTCAATTCTTCATTCATTATATTAGTGAATATACTCCTGTTACCTAATACAAATTTACTAGAACAGAAAATGAATATATGGACACAAAGCTTAACATAAATTCAGAAATCATAAAGAAGCAATATACCTTGCTTTGGATTACTCTTGTTATTCACATCACCAAAAGGATGACACTTGCTGCCAGAATCACTGAAAGCGTGACTATTTTTGATCATGTCACCTAAAGAATGACTCCGGTTGCACCCATCAATTGAAATATGACTCTTGTTGCTCGACAAATCAGAGGACTTGAAGTCCTTCACACCACAGCTCGGAGCGTACTCCGGCCATTTTTCATGCTCACTATTGCTCAACCCTCCCCAAAATCCACTCCACTTAGGCTTATACTCTTCTCCCCCAGAAGATACTCCTTGTGTAGGATCAACTTGAAGGGAACCAAACCCAGTGAAGTGACCAGCACCAGAACTCGACAGCAAGTCAAATCTTGAGCCCATGTACGTATCTTTACACGGGGATAGAGTATCTAAAGATGAAATGAATGGACCATAATATGGCTTCATGACATCATCACGATCAGGCATGCTATTTGGAAATTTATCACATGAAAAAGGATCATATCCAGCACCAGTATTAAGCCCAACATAATAAACATCGGAATTGCTCGATTGAGAACCCGGATATGCATAAACGCCACCAGAAGATAGGCAGGAAGTACTACCCAGAGGCTCAGTTTCCCCAAGTTTGTGCCCAGTAGAAGAAAATGGGCCAGCAGGGTCGAAGACAGTACCATAAACAGGCAATTCAAGGAAATTCATAGATGGGTTTATTGAACTGGATCTTGTAAAGGATTTATCAACCATAAAGGGTGGAGCTAGAGGTGATAAATTTGATGACGATGATAAAGACCCTCCACCTTTATACGACCCAGATGAAGAACCCATCATTCTTACCCAAAATTCACTCTTTTTTCGCCTCCCGTCGTTTAGGGTTCTACCAGATGATGATCCAATTATCTGTTAAACCGAAAAACCCCATAAAAATCAAGACAGACCAACAGGGTAAATTGGTATTCGAAGAAGAAAAGAATTCAAACAAAATCAACTGAACAATCAAGGGAAATTTGAGACTAAGAACATCAGTACAATTGAAAAGGTGATGAGATTGAAGAAATTGGGGGATACCTGATGTTGATCGAGGAGATCATAATCTCCTCTCTCTCTCTCTCTCTCTCTCTCTCTCTCTCTCAACCCGTCACTCACTGTACTTACGCTTCGCAATCTCAATCGTCAAACTTTCTTTACAAATTTTTTATTTACATTACTTTGAGCCCCTTATATAAGGGAGGCCTAAAGATTTACTAGATCGAAAAATACATAATGTCAAAATTTAACTATTTCTCCCACATAATTTCATTAATAAGAAAATTGTTTTCTTCTAGAATCAAACCTGAGGAGGGGAAGGAAAAGCTCATTTCTCTTTTCTTATTAAAAAAAAAATAAGGATATCAAGTCTACGCTTAAAGTCGAAATCTATAGTACATGCCGACTTACTATTTGGGTAATACTAACTTGAAAACTTAGTTCTCTTATTACACACGGTTCTGTTGATATTTATGATTATTGAACAAGGTTGGGCTGAGCTAGCCTAGTACAGCGTGACCCACTTCAAATTTAGACTTTACGAGGTTTGAGATTTGGGTGGTTAAAATTTTTATTAATTAATTAATTTATTCGTTTATTTTTGGTATAGAAACAGTATTGAAATCAACGCCTGGGATAATCAAACACTATAATTTTGATAATATTTTTTTAAGTCAATATGTCAAAGGAGATACAAACAACATAATATAAAGCAAAAAGATAGAGATAAAAACAAATAGGCTTCCTTTTATTTTAATAAAAATAAGTAAAAAGAAAAAAATAATGAAAGTCGTTTTTTTTTCTATGTTTGATTCAAAAAAATTATCAAGAAAGAAAATGATAGAGAAAATATGGTGGAAAATTTTCCAAAACCAAGCAATATTATTTCCCTAACAAAGCTGGATGAAAAGCGCTCGAAAACAGGTAGAATAAGCGCTTGACTCTCTTCCCTCCCATTCTTGACATGTTTAACCCCTCCGCCCTTTATATACCCAACTATAGATTTGACACAACTTTCGGCGACAGGAAATTTGCGGATGAGGCACCGACGAGGGAATAGCTAGAGGCAACAATGTCTAGCGAACTTTAGGGTCGCATTGTTTTGGTTCAAATTTGAGTCCATCATGAGGTCTCTCTTCTCCATCATCTACCATTCTCGGTATCAAGCAAAATCCAACCACTAATGTGGTTGAACTATGATCAAAGAATGCTATTGAGGCTTCTTCGGTCATGTTCTAGCCTCATCATAGTTGATGTGTGAACATGAGAGGAATGGTCGAATTTGCAGAGGAGAGAGAAACATGCACAAGAAGCGGTGTTGTGGCAAGGAGAGGTTTAGTGAAGCTCGTTGTTCACCGAGTGAGTTCAATGGTGGTTTCGCCGGAGCCGATCGAACCTACGTCAAGCCGCCAAAGCCGGGTTGAGTATATGCCTAATTTGGGTCTACTCTATTATATGTGGAGGTGGCAGAGGAGAAAGATTTGGGGGACGGGTCAATGCTTTTTATTTTTGTTTGTTAGGTAAAAAAGTTCTTCATTACATTGGATAAATATTTATTTAATAACATTATTATTTTAGAAATAAATGAATAATAATTGCTAGAACTTTTTTTTCTTAATTAATTTTCTTGTTTTCAAACGAAGGAAAGAAAATTAATGGAAAATCACTTTCTTCTTCTATGTTTTCTTTAATTCAAACAAGAGAAAAAAATAATTTTCTTTCAACTTTTTTCCTTCTCATTTTTTCCCTTTAGATTTTGTTTCCCCTTGTTTTGAGGTAGCACATTTATTGCCCTTGATACCTAAATTGTGTTCCGACTAAAAAAATGACTTAAGCAAGACGACACCATCTATAACATTTGAAGACTCACGACTCGAATCTAGATAATTCCGAGTACTACCCAAAGACTCGGTACAAACCTCATCCCTCTTAAGTTTTGATTACAAATCATTCCGAATGGTATAGAAACTCCTGCATAATATTGATGTTTCGGGTCACTCGGACATCACTCGGATTTATCGCATGTTCAAATAATCTCCGTAACACTTTTTATCGAGACTCCGACTAGATATTTTGAAGTAAAGTGAATTACGGTGTTAATTCATCTTTCAAAGTCGGTTTGTTTGAGAACTATTTGTCCGGATCAAGTTCTTATACTATGATATTTTCACTCTTATAACTAGATCTTTCTTAGGACCGTCTCTTATGGAATTTAAGGATAATGAATATTAGACTCGGAAAATTCCACTCTTCTAGGCTTGAGATAATCATGCACTTAATTATCTTAATTAAATTATTATATGTGCCTAATCTTGAACCAAAGTATTTTATACTTTGAGAACCAAAACTGTTTACTTTTGTAGGTTATCAAAATGAGGTAATCTCATTTTTGAAATAGAAAAGTAACCTAGCTTCAAGTTGTCAATCACCGAGCAGACAAGACTTTTCTACTTCGAACAAGGCTCGGACGCCGTGTCGTGGTTGTTTGTTTCCAAAACTGGAAAAACTTCAACGCTAAGCTCAACGGTGGTTTCCACCTTACTTTTTAGACATCACCAGCTGACTGGAGCACCTCTAGGAACCAAGAACCGTTGCACAACGTTCACATCCCAACGGATCTTTTCCGAGCGACTCGAAGAACTGTTAAAATGGTACAAAAGGACTTCGTTCGTAAATTAGTCACAATGGCTAATCCGCTTGATCATCTATAAATAGAAGCTACCTATCAAGACTTGAAGATTGCTGGAATCATTGTTAAAACACATTACTTAAAAGCAAAAGTCATTGTATTCATATTCAATCTTCTATTTACAACTCCTAACTCGTAATTCATACTTTCTAAGTTGTAAAGTTTTGTAATCAGTTACATACTCTTCTTACTTTACGAGTAAGGTCCCTTGACTTAGTTGTAAGTGTTAACTCAGCTTCGCTTGTCCCTAGTCTGTAAAGGTTACCTTAGTTAGGAAGTACTAGATTAGATAAGGGAATTTCGAGTATAGGAAAACTTTGTGAAGACTCGGACTTTACTCCGCACATTTCGAGTTCTATCAAAGGAATCGAGTATAAGGATTTCTCACTTATAGAGTTTTGATTCCAAGGCATTCTCTCGTACTTTAGAAACTTTTTTGAGTGATATAGTATTTTCTCTAAGTGATATAGCATTTACTTCATGTATTCTTGCTTGTCTCCGAGTGACTCGTGAAAACGAGATATGCACTTACGCTGTCTCACTCGCTTCCGAGTCTCTCATCACTTAGAATTATCACATGTTCAAATGACTAGTATTCGCATAACCGCACTCAGTCCGACTCCATGTTACGAGTCTTATTCTGTTATAGTCGGCGCTTCTAGTCCGAACCATGCTTAGTCTAGATCAAGTTCATTTCACTCGATGTTTCTTATGTAACTTGATTCTCGCATAGACTAACTCGGATGGAATTTTGAGTTTCATGGATATTAGACTCGGAAAATTCCATTCCTTTTTCTCGACTCGTATAATTAATCATTTAATTATCTTAATTATATTATTATCTCGTGTCTAATCTTGGACCAATGTAGTTTATACTTTGAGAACCAATTTGATTTACTTTTGTAGGTTATTCAAACGAGGCTACACTTTTTGAATTACAAAGTAACCGACTTCAAAAACGTCAAATCACCAAGCAGACAAGGCTTTTTCCACCTCCGACCTAGCCCAAGAAGATTGCGTCGGGGTTGTCTGCTTCCAAAACTGGAAAATTGCAACGCTAAGCTGAACGGTGGTTTCCACCTTATCTCTCAAGACACCACCAAGTGGTTTTGGGACTTCCAAATTAGTCAAGAACCATTGCTCAACGTTCAAATCTTAACGGATACTTTTTGGGTGACTTAGAAAGTCCTTAACAACGGTCATAAAGGGACTTCCAGTCGGAAGATGGAGATAACGGCTATGCTGCCTGGTCATCTATAAATAGAAGCCAACTCTTATGACTTGAAGATTGCCGAACCTATTGTTAATACACGTACTTGAGCAAAGTCATTGTATTCATTCTCAATCTTCTACTTACAACGCCCACTCTGTAATTCATTATATTCCGAGTTGTAAGGTCTTGTACTTAGTTACAAACACTCTCTTTCTTACTCTCTAAGTGAGGTCCCTTGACTAAGTCGTAAGGGTTAACTCAGCTCGCTTGTCCCTAGTCTGTAAGGGTTATCTCAGCTAGGAAGTACTAGATTAGATAAGGGAATTTCGAGTCTAGGAAAACTTGTAAGGAGTTGTTTAAGTGAGCAACTCGAGTTCGGTCAGCCTACTCGTATTTTGTGGACTCAAAATAGTGGATTTGACTTTGTGCTTGGATTAGCACGGTCCGTGGTTTTCCGCCCTAGGAGGGTTTCCATGTACTTTCTGCGTTCTCACTTTCTCGAGTACATTCTAGACTCGGAGCAGTTAAAAGCTTCAGCTTTATCTACTTCTTTACTCCTCACCTGCAATTCCGAGTTCATACTTTTCCGACCTCATTTTAGACTCGGAATTTGTTTCGTCTGTCTCCTCGCTTAAAAGAGGTTGATTTTCGAAAAATCTTCCATCAGCCTATTCACCTCCCCTCTAGGATGACTTAGTCTCTCCCTGAGCAAACCTTCAATTGGTATCGAGCCTAGCCTTTCGTAAAGGATCTAACCATCCAAATAAAGATCAAATGGCTCGTAACAACGGAGAGTTCGATGAAGGAAGATCTTCCAACAGACCACCAAAATTCAAAGGATCCAACTTCGTTCACTGGAAGAAACTCATGGAATGTTTCCTCCTGGATCATGATGAAGATGTTTAGGACATCATACAACAAGGGAACTACATTCCCATGAAGACGTAAGAATTTAGACTCGTTCCAAAGACAAAAGCCAAGTTTACTCCAAGTGAAGCAGAGAAGTTCGAAAGAACTTCAAGGCAATGAACATTCTTATGTGCGCCATCGGCTTAGAAGAATACAACCGATTGTCCGCTCGTGACTCGACCAAAGAAGTGTGGGACACACTGGTCAACACTTATGAAGGTACAAGCCGAGTCGACAAGCGAAGATCAGCCAATATCTTCACAAATGTGAGCTATTTAAGATGGGGCCGAAGAGAACATCACTCGGATGTTCATTCGATTTATCGAGATTACCAACAATCTCAAATCTCTGGGTAAGAAGATTTCCCACGAGGAAATGTGCGGAAAGATACTCGAAGTCTACCCAAGAAAAGATGGGGTCCCAAGGTGACTCGCCATAAAGGAGGCTCGTAACCTATCACTTCTAAAGCCGGACGAGCTCATTGGAAAGCTTCTCACTCATGAAATCCACCTGGAAGAGGAGGATGCCGAGGGCAGCACCAAAAAGAACATAGCGCCGAAAGCCTCGTAAATCGAGAAGCGAGATCCGAGTTCCTCCGACTCGAAGAGGATCCCATGACACTTATTGTGAAAGGCTTCAAGAGAATGATGAAGCACAAAAGATGGGATAAGAAGCCAAAGGAAGAGTTTTACAGGAAAGACAAGAAGGATAGGAAAGGTAAATACTCATCTCCTTCAAAGTTTTCGTTGACTAAGAACTATGGTCGTTTTGAATGTGGCAAGCAAGGATCACATAGTCAAAGACTCGTCCAAAGAGAAAACGGGACAGAAAGAAGAAAAAGTCTATGATGGCCACATGGAGTGACGAGGACTCATCGAAGATGACGAGGACTCGGATGACTCAAAGTGTCTAATGGCAATCTCCGACTCGGAAGCTGGAACAGAGTCGGACTCGGAATCGAAAATGAGGAATCTAATCCTCAAGAGGTAATTGAGTACTTTCTCAAATTCTCCAAAGTTGATTTGGCTAAGTATATTTTTACTTTGGAAGAAAAGTCCAATTCGATTCTTCTCGTTTCAAAGAACAACTTGAGTCAATTTCCTCCGAGAGCATTTCTTTGAAAAATGAATTGGAAAACCGAGACTTACACTCGGAGAACTCAAGACTAGTGCTCGATCCAATGAGACCGAGTCCGAGTTATTCGAAGAGAAAATAAGCGACCAAAGCAAAATCTCAATGATCTCAAGATCTTGTTTTAAAATTTATTCAAGGTCGAAAAACCTTGACATGCTCTTAGGATCCCAATGTGTCTCTTTTAGAAAAGAAGGTCTTGGGTTTAACAAAGAGGAGGAATCCAATTCCTACTCGAGCTTTTCAAAAGGATTCCGTAACCGTAAAGTTCGGGAAAGTTGAGAGTGGTCCCATTCATAAAAATGAAAGGAGGACTAAGCCCGGATTAGTTACAAGAAGAAACCATCTCCTTCAGTTCCCAAAAGAAAAGTTTTTCAAAAGAAAGAGATACGGACTCGGTTCTTTACAGGAAGACTCAGAATCGGACTAAGCCCAAAGTCATTTAAATCGGGTTTCGAAAAACCTTCTTCCTCGTAAAAGAACCACAAGAAAGAGTGTTACCGGGTTCGTTAGAGGAAGTGAGAATGGTTAGATTGTCTCTGCTTTGCAGGTCACTCAAAAGAGATCAAAAGGACACCGGTATCTTGACAGTGGATGCTCACGTCACATGTCGGAGACTCGGGACTCTTTTCCGAGTTAGAAGAGCATAAAGGAGGAAAAGTCACTTTTGGAGATGACAAGCAAAGGCAAGATAATTGGGATAGGCAAGATTGGAAAGGGAAGCAATCTGGTCAGCCCTAGTTTACCTTGTCAAAGGATCGAAGTACAATATGCTTAGCATCTCTCAATTATGTGATAAAGGTCAAGAGGTAAGATTCACTCGGACCAAATGTTACATTTCGATGACACTACCAAGGAGATCAAACTCTCGTGTAAGAGATCGGGTAACACTTACATTATTCCTCTTTCGACCCTAGTCGAACTTATCTTGTTTAAAAGCATCACTTCATGATGATTCGTGGAAATGGCATCGTAGATTAGGCCATGCTAGCATGCGTACTATTGAGAAATTAGTATCTCATGGCTTAGTTAGAGGTTTGCCTAACTGTGCTTTCAAGAAAGACAGAGTTTGTGAAGCTTGCACAAGAGGTAAACAAGTCGGATCATCATTCAAATCTCTCGAAGACAGTTTCCACATCCAAAGTGCTTGAGCTGCTGCATATGGATTTATGTGGTGAAATCCTCGTTAAGAGCCTCGGAGGTAAATCATATATACTTGTTATTATTGATGATTATTCACGATTTACCTCGGTGTGTTTTCTTAAGCATAAGAATGAAGCATTCAAAGAGTTCAACAAGCTCTGCAGAAAAATCCAAGTTGAGTGTCGGACTTAGATCCAGAGAATTTGAACCGACCATAGAAGAGAATTCGACTACTCGGAATTCTCGTAGTTTTGTGATAAAAATGGTATCTCTCACAATTTCTCAGCACCAAGAACTCCTCAATAGAATGGAGTAGTTAAGAGAAAGAACAGAACTCTTGAAGAAATAGCAAGGACAATGATGATTGAGCACAATCTACCTTACTATTTCCAGGCCGAGGCAACCAACACAGACCAACTACACTTTGAACAGATGTCTCATCGGACCCATATTGAAGAAAACACCTTACGAGCTCTACAAAGGGAAGAAACCCAACATTTCCTATTTCAAGCCTTTTGGATGCAAATGTTTTGTTCATAACAATGGTAAGGATCACTCGACCAAGTTTGATGCTCGGTCGGATGAAGGTATTTTTCCGGGTTATTCATCTCATAGTAAAGCTTATCGCATTTTTAATAAGAGAACTAACAAAGTGGAAGAAAGCATCCACGTTGTGTTTGATGAGCTTGAACAGGAAAAACCAAGTGAGTCTTCATACTCGGATCCGAAGCTCAGCAGAAAGGATGATAGTGATGAACATGAATCTGCCGAGATTCAAACTCAACTAGCTCGTAATGAAGTCACTCAAAACGAAGTGACTCGGAATGAGACAAATCAAGAGCCTACTTAGAATGAAAAAGATCACTCGGAACAAGCTTCTAAAGATCAAATAGTTCAGCCTACAAATCTTGTGAATCGGAGAACAGTAGAGCTTTCAAGTTCACTTCTAGTCATCCACTAGAAAACATATTATTTGATATCAACAGTGGGATAAGAACTCGTTCCTCTCTTCAAAATCTATGTGCATTCACTGCATTCATTTCATTAACTCGAACCCAAAATGCACAAGAGGCCCTAAATGAACCTGAATGGGTAGAGGCCATGCAAGAGGAACTCAATCAATTCGAAAGAAACCAAGTCTCGAACTCCGACCAAATGACCTTCCGACCACCCAGCCATAGGAACCTAATGGGTTTTCAAGAACAAGCTGGATGAAGGTGGGTTGGTAGTTAGAAACAAGGCTAGACTTGTGGCTCAAGGTTATAATCAAGAAGAAGGGATTGATTGTGGGGAAACCTTTGCACCTGTTGCCGAATTGAGGCCATTAGAATCCTGTTTGCATTTGCATCTAGCATGAATATCAAATTATATCAAATGGATGTTAAGTGTGCTTTTCTCAATGGTTTTATTGAAGAGGAAGTCTATGTCGAGCAGACCTCCTGGTTTTGAAAACTCGGAATTTCCAAATCATGTTTTCAAACTTCAAAAAGCTCTTTATGGTCTTAAACAAGCTCCTAGAGCTTGGTATGAAAGACTGAGCAATTTCTTGGTTCAAAATGATTTTGGAAGAGGTCGGATCGACAAGACTCTCTTTATAAGAACCAAGGGGAAAGATTTTCTTATCATTCAAATCTATGTTGATGATATAATTTTTGGAGCTACTAATGAAATTACGTGCCGAGAATTTTCCGAGTTAATGAGTCGAGAATTTCAAATGAGTATGATGGGAGAACTCAATTTCTTCCTTGGCCTACAAATCAAACAAGACAAAGATGGAATCTATGTCCATCAATCAAAGTACACCAAGGAGCTGCTGAAGAAATACAAACTCCAAGATGCAAAACACGCAGCTACACCCATGAGTAAGCAAGTATAAAACTTGACTCGGACGAGAAAGGTAAAGCAATAGATCGAAACTCTATCGAGGTATGATTAGATCTTTGCTATATCTTACTTCCAGCCGGCCAGATATAATGTTCAAGTGTATGTTTATGTGCAAGATTCCAAGCTAATCCAAAAGAAGCACATCTCACTGTGGTGAAGAGAATATTCGGATATCTTGCAGGGACTCGTAACTTAGGTCTTTGGTACTCAAGAGACTCGGAACCGACTCTCACTGGATACTCGGATGCGGATTACGCTGGATACAAAGTTGATAGAAAGAGCACTTCGAGAGCGTGCCAATTTCGGGTCAATCCTTAATATCCCGGCACTCAAAGAAGCAAAACTCAGTAGCTCTATCAATTGCCGAAGCCGAGTATATTGCAGCCAGAGCATGCTCGTGCTCAAATTTTATGGATAAAGCAACACTTGAGAGATCTTGGACTTTCTTTCAAATCAGTTCCAATCAAGTGTGATAATCAAAGTGCAATCAGCATCACCAAAAATCCGGTTCAACACTCAAAAACAAAACACATTGAGGTCGGGTATCATTTCTTAAGAGACCATTCCGAGAAAGGTGATATCGAACTTGAATTCATTCCTCATAATCTTCAATTAGCTGATATCTTTACTAAGCCTCTTGGTGAGGATCAGTTTTGTTTTATTAGGAATGAGCTTGGAATGCTAAATGCATAATTATGTGCTTTCTTTGTGAGTATCTCATTGCATAATCATGTGTTATGTGCTTTCAAATCGTTAATAACCATTTGTTCAGTTGATTTAGTGATACTGAGTTGATAGTTATTATTTATTTCTAGTTTCTAAGTCACTCAGAAAACTTATCCGAGTCAAACTCGGATGTTGAGAAAAATGGACATCAAAACTCCGGAATCATCTCTAGATAAGTGGAGAATTTCAAAAAATTTTTCAAAATTTTTTTCTCTCTCGCTCACTGTGATAAGACTTCTAGCCATTGGAAGTCAAACCGCTCGAATTTGAACCATTGAGAAGAGAACTATCACACCGGTCCGAGGTGTCCGATGAAATAGTTGAGTCGAACGGATATTTAAATAGCGTTGCGTTGAAGGACGATTATTTTCCTATAAATAGCGCCTATTCTCCTTCGTCTCGCTACTTTACATTTCATTTACTCTCTCTCTCAAAAGCGAAACTTCTCGTGGAAGCTCTCTATGTCTACAAGTGACCTCTGGACATTTTAAAGTGGCGTGAAGCTCATCTCAAGTAAGCTCGATCGCTTTCAACTCTTTCTTCTACTCTTTTTCTTTCACTCTCGTCGACCTATTCTCTTCTACTCTTTCTCAAAGTTTCACTTCTCTCTACTCTTCCTCAAAATGCCTAAGAGAGGTTCTCACCTCGACTTTCTTGGCTCTTCCTCGAAGAAGCCACGTACAAAAAGCCAAGAAGGCTCATCTACTTCTAAACCTGTTGTCACTCAAGGCATCTCGTGCTTGGACGACAAGTTCTTTCCAACCACCAAATTTTCATGGTTGCCCCACATCCAAACAACCGGTGTTTATAACTTTCTTTGTTTCAACGAGTTCATATATCCTTAACTCGTATTTGAGTTTTACGCTCATCCGACAAGCTCGAAGGTGTCCTAACCTCCGGGGTTCGAACGTTACCATTCGTATAAACACCTCTCTCCTCCACCGTCTGTTCAAGGTTTCCTCTCTTTTCTTGAACAAGCAACCCTATTCCTTTCACTGAAGTCGCCGATGACTTCTTTGAAAAATACGCAAAGAGTTCCGTGAGTCACGGAAAAATTTTTCAGTGACTCAGCTCAAGTCGAAGCACGTCTTCCGTGCTTCCTACCGATGAGAACTTTCTTCTCTCGGCATTCCAGCAAGGAGAACCCCAACTCCAAGCATTTAAAAGCTCTTTTTGACATTCTTGAGGGCTACGAAGTAGACCTCTTCCCCTCTATCATTGAGCGGATGGCGGTTGTGCCAGCTCAACTCCAAAATAAGAAGAACACCCCTCTTCCCTTCGGTGCTCTTCTCACCCTTGTATTCAAACAATTCAAAGTTTCTCTCCCTCGGACCCAAACGCTGCTTTCGAGGCCGCCGTTGTTGTCGGCAAAAAGGAACTTCAGGGTACGGGTACCAGGAGACTCAACCTCGGTATCCGGGTACACAACTCGGAGCCGAGGCCTCCTTCTCCGCCTCGGACTCGTAAAGAAGCCCCTCTTTCTCTCCTCGCCCCACCTGGTGGTGCTTCCACCTCAGGTGCTTCCAAGACTCTCTCCTCCATTTTGTCCTCCGCTTTCTGGACAAAATCAACTCTGTGTCCTCGGAATTCAAGGACATGCTCCGGTCATTCAAGACCGTCTATCGGTCTATGACCATCAACCAAAAAACAACCCAATCTCAAATCCGAGAGCAGCAAGAAGTGCTCCTTGAGATGAAGGCCTTGGTGAAGGAGCAAAAGGAGCTAATCGAGCTCCTTTAGGAGAGAAGGTCCAAGGCGGCTCGAGACCATGGCGACTCGGACACATCCGAAGTGTCCTCGAGCCCGGCCAAGACCTCCTTAGGAAGCGGGGAGGAAGAAGCGAGACGCCGAGGAGCTCGCGGGCTGAGGCAGCTCCTTCTAGGCAAGGGGAGGCACAAAAGAGGAAGAAGGAAGGACAGTTGAGGGTAAAATTGCTCCTCAAGCTCAAATGGAAGTACTCGGCTCGGACAGTAGTCCGAGTGGGTCAAAAGACCTAGCTGCACAAGGACAACCTGCAGCGGGTCGAGCTGAGCAGACCCCTCCAGATTACCGAGGTCCACGGGGAGGAACCATTAGATCCTCTTGTTCCGGGTCGGCCACTCGGAGCTGAGCCCTTGACGGCGATCCTCGTCCTCCCTCCGCCGCGCTCAAGCACATCGTTAAGATCATATCAACGCAGGCGCACCTCTCATCCCTCCTCTTCTACTCGAGACAACCCCTCTCCCTCGTAGGCGCCATGCACTCGTGCCACAATTCCAAAGTCCGTCGATTCTTCTTCTTCCTGGAATTCTATTTTCTTTTACTTATCTCTTTTGTCCGGACATCAAATTTGTACTAACTGTTGTATTTCTTCTCAATTTTTTTTTGTTTTTCTTTGAAAGGCAAGAGGGAGAAATATAGATACAAAAACTTGTTGTCTTGTTTAGGGGAGTTTCTCTCTCTCTCTCTCTCTCTCTCTATGTGTATATTCTTTAACTTCAATGAACTAATGCATTCTCTCTCAATTCTCCGAGTTCATTGTTTAATGCAAGCCTTTACGAGTTCAAATACTTTTGATTGATAATTGCTAAGTATCTATTCTGTATGATCTCGAATGCTTTACTTCTCTTATTTTACGTGCAAGTATACAAAAACAGATCTTTATCACTAACAAAAGTTTCTGTCCAAGTATGGAATGCCTTTCATCAAAAGGGGAGATTGAAGACTCGGACTTTACTCCGCACATTTCGAGTTCTATCAAAGGAATCGGGTATAAGGATTTCTCACTTATAGAGTTTTGATTCCAAGGCATTCTCTGTACCTTAGAAACTTTTCTGAATGATATAGTATTTTCTCTAAGTGATATAGCATTTACTTCATGTATTCTTGCTTGTCTCCGAGTGACTCGGAAAACGAGATATGCACTTACGCTTGTCTCACTCGGTTCCGAGTCTCTCATCACTTAGAATTATCACATGTTCAAATGACTAGTATTCGCATAACCGCACTCAGGTCCGACTCCATGTTACAGGTCTTATTCTCGTTATAGACGGCGCTTCTAGTTTGAACCATGCTTAGTCTAGATCAAGTTGATTTCACTCGATGTTTCTTATGTAACTTGATTCTCGCATAGACTAACTCGGATGGAATTTTGAGTTTCATGGAAATTAGACTCGGAAAATTCCGAGTCCTTTTTCGACTCGAGATAATTAATCATTTAATTATCTTAATTATATTATTATCTCGTGTCTAATCTTGGACCAATGTATTTTATACTTTGAGAACCAATTTGATTTACTTTTGTAGGTTATTCAAACGAGGCTACACTCTTTGAATTACAAAAGTAACCGACTTCAAAACGTCAAATCACCAGCAGACAAGGCTTTCTCCACCTCGACCTAGCCCCGGAAGATTGCGTCGGGGTTGTGCTGTTTCCAAAGCTGGAAAACTGCAACGCCAAGCTAAACGATGGTTTCCACCTTATCTCTCAAGACACCACTAGTGGTTTTGGGACTTCCAAAGCGATCAAGAACCGTTGCTCAACGTTCATATCTTAACGGATACTTTCCGGGTGACTTAGAAAGTCCTTAACAACGGTCATAAAGGGACTTCCAGTCGGAAGATGGAGATAACGGCTATGCTGCCTGGTCATCTATAAATAGAAGCCAACTCTCAAGATTTGAAGATTGGTGAACCTATTGTTAATACACGTACTTGAGCAAAGTCATTGTATTCATTCTCAATCTTCTACTTACAACTCCCACTTTGTAATTGATTATATTCGAGTTGTAAGGTCTTGTACTTAGTTACAAACACTCTCTTTCTTACTCTCTAAGTAAGGTCCCTTGACTGAGCTGTAAGGGTTAACTCAGCTCGGTTGTCCCTAGCTGTAAGGGTTATCTCGGCTAGGAAGTACTAGATTAGATAAGGGAATTTCTAAGTCTAGGAAAACTTGTAAGGAGTTGTTTAAGGGAGCAACTCGGGTTCGATCAGTCTATCGTATTTTGTGGACTCAAAATAGTGGATTTGACTTCGTGCTTGGATTAGCACGGTCAGTGGTTTTCCGCCCTAGGAGGGTTTCCACGTACTTTACGTGTTCTCACTTTCGAGTACATTCTAGACTCGGGCATGATTAAAAGCTTTAGCTTTATCCGCTTCTTTACTCCTCACTGCAATTACGAGTTCATACTTTTCTAACCTCATTTTCGACTCGGAATTTGTTTACGTCTGTCTCCTGCTCAAAAGAGGTTGATTTTCGGAAAAATCTTCCATAACCATATTCACCCCTCCTCTAGGGTGACTTAGTCTCTCCCAGAGCAAACCTTCACTCTGTAAGGAAATGTTTAAGGGAGTAATTCTAGTTGAGTCGATCTGCTGTATTTTGTGGATTTAAAATAGTGGATTTGACTTGGTTCTTAGACTAGCACTGTCTCGTGGTTTTCCGCCCCAAGAGGGGTTCCACGTATCTCCGAGTTTACACTTTTACGAGTCCAATATAGACTTAGATTATCTTGCTCATTCCTTTCAAGTTTAAATTCTCTAAGTTTGTTAAAATTTTCTCATCACCCTATTCACCCCTTCTAGGGTGACTAAGACTCTCCAAGAGTAAACCTTCGGTTGGTATTAAAGCCTAGCCTTTAAAAAAGGATCTAACAATCCAAACGTATAAAGATAAGATGGCTCGGAACAACGGAGAGTTCGATGAAGGAAGATCTTCTAGCGGACCACCTAAGTTCAAAGGATAAAATTTCGTACACTTGGAAGAAGCTAATGGAATGCTTTACGTGGGACAACGATGAAGATGTTTGGAACATCGTACAAGAAGGCAATTACATTCCAATGAAGATGGAAGATATAAGACCTGTGCCTAAAATGAAGTTTGAGTACACCAATAAAAAGTCGGAAAAGTTCGAAAAGAACTTCAAAGCGATGAACATTCTAATGTGCGCTATCGGCTCGGAAGAGTACAATAGAGTGTCGGCTTGTGACACGGCTAAAGATGTATGGGACACTCTTGTCAACATATATAAAGGAACAAGCCAAGTGAGATAAGCGAAGATAAGTCAATATCTTCACAAATATGAGCTGTTCAAGATGGAGCCGAAGAAAACATCACTCGGATGTTTATACGCTTCACCGAGATTACAAACAATCTCAAATCTCTCGGGTAAAAAGATTTCCCATGAAGAAATGTGCGAGAAAAATTCTAAGAAGTCTACTAAAGAGAAGATGGGGTCCCAAGGTGACAACCATTGAGGCAGCTGAAGACTCACACTCGAAACTAGACCATTCCGAGTACTACCAAAGACGAGGGACAAACCTCTTCCCTCCTATATTTTGATTACAAGTCATTCTAAGTATTATAGAAACTATTGGATATGTTTTCATTCGATTCGACTGACTCGGAAAACATATTTTCATCTATCATCTCATACTCGATGTGTTTGAGTCACTCGGACACTACTCAGATTATCGCATATTCAAATAATCTCTCTAACACTTCATATCCGAGTTCGACTAGATATCTTGAAGTAAAGTGAATTAAAGTGTTAATTCATTTTTCTATGTCAAGCATGTTTGTTTGAGAATTATTTGTCCGAGATCAAGTATGTATACTCCGATGATTTCACTCTCATACCTTGATCTTTCTTAAGACTCGACTACGAAGGAATTTGAGTATAATGTATATATTAGACTCAGAAAATTTCACTCTTCTAGGCCTAAGATAATTACACACTTAGTTATCTTAATTAAATTATTATCTCGTGCCTAATCATGGACCAAAGTATTTTATACTTCGAGAACCAAAATGATTTACTTTTATAGGTTATCCAAACGAGGTTATCTTATTTTAAATTACAAAAGTAACCGGCTTCAAGTCGTCAATCACCAACGAGACAAGGCTTTTTACTTCTTAACAAGGCTCATACCCCATGTTAGGATTGTCTGTTTCCAAAGCTGGAAAACTTCAACGCTAAGCTCAACGGTGGTTTCCAGCTTCCTTTTCGAGACACCACCGGATGATTGGAGCATCTTTAGGAGCCAAGAGCCGTTGCATAATGTTCACATCTCAACGGATCTTTTACGAGCGACTCGGAAGAACCGTTACAACGGTCACAAAGGACTTCTATTCAGAAATTAGTCACAATGGCTAATCCGCTTAGTCATCTATAAATAGAAATCAACTCTCAAGACTTGAAGATTGCTTGGAAATATTGTTGAAACACATTACTTAAGCTAAATTCATTGTATTCATACTAAATCTTCTATTTACAACTCCCGACTTCTAATTCATAATTTCGAGTTGTAAAGTCTTGTAATCAGTTACATACTCTTTCTTACTTTACGAGTAAGGTCCCTTGACCGAGCTGTAAGGGTTAACTCAGCTCGGTTGTCCCTAGCTGTAAAGGTTACCTCGGTTAGGAAGTACTAGATCACAAAGGGAATTTCGAGTCTAGGAAAACTCGATAAAGGAATTGTTTAAAGGAGCAATTCTGGTTGAGTCGGTTAGTCTGTATTTTGTGGATTCAAAATAATGGATTTGACTTGGTGCTTGGACTAGCACTATCCATGGTTTTCTGCCCTAGGAGGGTTTCCACGTATATCCGAGTTCACATTTTCCGAGTCCAATCTAGGCTCGGACTATCTTGATTATTCTTTTCAAGCGTAAATCTTCCAAGTTTGTTTAAATTACCTCATCACCCTATGCACCCTGCCTCTATGGTGACTAAGACTCTCCAAGAGCAAACCTTCGAAGCTTAGAACCTCTCTCAACTAATGCCGGACGAACCGATTGGGAAGCTTCTTACCCGTGAAAAGGATGCTGATGTCGGCACCAAAAAGAACATTGCGCCGAAAGGCTTAGAAAGCAAAGGAGAAAATATGAGCTCCTCATACTCGGAAGAAGATCCCATGGCAGTAATTGCTCGAGGCTTCAAAAGAATGATCAAGAATAAGAAATGGGAGAAGAGGCCAAGGGAAGAATTCTACAAGAAAGATAAGAGGGACAGAAAAGGTAAACACCCATCCCCTTCAAAGTTATCTTTAACTAAGAACTCTTGCTGTTTTGAATATGGCAGCAAAGATCATATAGTCAAAGACTGTCCAAGGAAAAAGAAGGATAGAAAGAAGAAGAAGGCTATGATGGTCACACAAAGTAATGAAGACTCATCGAAGAAGATGGGGATTCGGATGACTCAAAGTGTCGGATGGCACTAACATACTCGGAAGCTGAATTTGAGTTAGACTCGATAACTCGGACATCGAGGAGACAAATCCTCAAGAGGTAATTGAATACTTTCTTAGGTTCTCCAAAGTTGATTTAGCAAAATACATTTATACTTTTGAAGAAAAGTCCAATTCCGATTATTCTCAATTCAAAGAACAACTTGAGTCTCTTACTTCGAGAGTATTGGTTTGAAAAATTAATTAGAGAAACTTAGATTTACTCTAAGAGAACTCGAGACTAGTACTCAAGCTAATGAGACTCGATCCGAGTCATTTAGATGAAAAAATAAGCATCCGAAACAAAAGCTTAATGAGTCTCAAGAACTTGTTTTGAAATTTACTCAAGGTTAGAAAAACCTTGACATGCTTTTAGGCTCTCAATGTGTCTCCTTCAGGAAAGAAGGTCACAACGTTCACATCCCAACGGATCTTTTCGAGTGAATCAAAAGAACCAATACAACGATACGGAAGGACTTCTGTTCAAAAATTAGTCACAACGGCTAATATGCTTAGTCATGTATAAATAGAAGCAACCTCTCAAGACTTGAAGTTTGCTTGGATTTATTGTTGAAACACATTACTTAAAGCAAAAGACATTGTATTCATATTCAATCTTCTATTTACAACTCCCAACTTGTAATTCATACTTTACGAGTTGTAAATTCTTGTAATAAGTTACATAGTCTTCTTACTTTCTAAGTAAGGTCTCTTAATTGAGCTGTAAGGGTTAACTTAGCTCAGTTGTCCCTAGCTATAAAGGTTACCTCGGTTAGGAAGTACTAGATCGGATAAGGGAATTTCGAGTCTAGGAAAACTCTGTAAGGAATTGTTTAAGGGAGCAATTCGGTTGAGTCGATCGACTATATTTTATGGATTCAAAATAGTGGATTTGGCTTGGTGCTTAGACTAGCAATGTCCATGGTTTTCTCGCCCTAGGAGGTTTTCCACGTATCTCCGAGTTTACACTTTTCTAAGTCCAATCTAGACTCGGATTATCTTGTTCATTCCTTTCAAGCTTAAATTCTCTAAGTTTGTTAAAATTTCCTTATCACCTTATTTACCCCCTTTAGGGTGACTAAGACTCTCCAAGAGCAAACCTTCAATTGGTAGCAGAGCCTAGCCTTTAAGAAAGCATCTAACAATCCAAAGGTCTAAAGAGCGAGATGGCTCGGAATAACGGAGAGTTCGATGAAGGAAGATCTTCCAGCAGACCACCCGAGTTCAAAGGATCAAATTTCGTGCACTCGAAAGAAGCTAATGGAATGCTTTCTGTTGGACAACAATGAAGATGTTTGGAACATCATACAGGAAGGCAATTAGATTCGATGATGATGAAAGATATAAGACTCGTGCCTAAAACGAAGTTCGAGTACACCAATGAAGAGTCGGAAAAGTTCGGAAAGAACTTCAAAGCGAACATTCTAATGTGCGCTATCAGCTCGGAAGAGTACAATAGAGTGTCGACTTGTGACATAGCTAAAGATGTGTGGGACATTCTTGTCAACTCATATGAAAGAACAAGCCAAGTGGGATAAGCGAATACAAGTCAATATCTTCACAAATATGAGTCTGTTCAAGATGGAGCTGGAAGAAAACATCACTCCGATGTTTATACGCTTCACCGAGATTACAAACAATCTCAAATCTCTGGGTAGAAAGATTTCCCATGAAGAAATATGAAGGAAAATTCTAAAAAGTCTACCAAAGAGAAGATGGGGTCCTAAGGTGATAGCTATTAATGAAGCTCGGAACCTCTCTCAACTAAAGCTAGACGAACTAATTGGGAAGCTACTTACCCATGAAATCCATCTAGAAGAAGAGGATGTTGAGGTCGGCACCAAAAAGAACATTGCACTCGAAAGCCTCGGAAAGCGAGAGGAGAAAATCGACCTCCTCGGTCTCGGAAGAAGATCCCATGGCACTCATTGCCCGAGGCTTCAAAAGAATGATGAAGCACAAGAAATGGGAGAGAGGCAATGGGAAGAGTTCTACAAGAAAGATAAGAGGGACAGAAAAGGTAAACACTTCTTCCCTTCAAAGTTATCTTTAACTAAGCACTCTGGCTGTTTTGAATATGGCAGCAAAGATCATATAGTCGAAGACTGTCCAAGGAGAAAGAGGGACAGAAAGAAGAAGAAGGATATGATGGTCACATGGAGTGATGAAGACTCATCGGAAGAAGATGAGGATTTGGATGACTCAAAGTGTTTGATGGCACTAACGGACTCGAAGCTAAATCCGAGTCGGACTCGACACCTCGGACATCGAGGAGACAAATCCTCAAGAGGTAATTGAATACTTTCTTAAGTTCTCCAAAGTTGATTTAGCAAAATACATTTATACTTTGGAAGAAAAGTCCAATTCGATTGTTCTCAATTTAATGAATAACTTGAGTCTCTTACTTATCGAGTATTGGTTTGAAAAATTAATTGGAAAAACTTAGACTTACTCTAAGAGAACTCGAGACTAGTACTCAAGCTAATGAGACTCGATCCGAGTCACTCGGAAGAAAAAAATTATCATCCGAAACAAAAGCTCAATGAGTCTCAAGAACTTGTTTTGAAATTTACTCAAGGTTAGAAAAACGTTGACATGCTTTTAGGCTCTCAATGTGTCTCCTTCAGGAAAGAAGGTCATAACGTTCACATCCCAATGGATCTTTTACGAGTGAATCAAAAAAATCGTTACAATGGTACGGAAGGACTTCGTTCAAAAATTAGTCACAACTAGACTCAGCGATCGGGTCATTCGATTCGGGTTAGTTCGGTTTGGGTAACTTCGGGTCGATCTTATTCGGGTTCGGTTCGGTTTCGGGTTCGGGTCAACTTCGGTTCAGGTCAACTTCGGGTCAATCTCATTCGGGTTGGTTTGGTTTCGGTTCGGGTTAACTTCGGTTCGGTTCAATTTCGGATCAATTTTGTTCGTGTTCATTCGGTTTTGGTTCGGGTTCGGGTTTGGTTTGGGTTAATTTCGGATCGGGTCAACTTTGGATCGGTTTCGGTTTGGATTGGGTCAATGTCAATTTGGGTGTGTTTCGAGTATGATTTTGGGTTAACTTTAGATCGGGTTAAAAATCGAGTCGGGTCACTTTTGGGCCGGGTTGATATTCGATCGTGTCGTATCAAATTTTTTACAAAACCTTTTTGAGTTGAAGAAAAATAAAATTTTATAAAGTTAATATATTATTAATATTAGTTTTTTTATTTTACACGTTTGTTTTTGTACAGATTAAAAAAAATACCAGTAACTTTTAAGAGATATAAGCTGATAAGTGTAAACAACCAAAATTTGAATATTTGACTTTAAATTTAAAACAAGATAAACCAAGTTGATATTTCAATACGTCACATATGTATAATCCAACTCAAACTTATTGATAAGTATAAAAAATGAAATCGCAAGACAACAACAGTTTGATAGATATAAGAGTTAGGATTAACTGAATTTACTACGATGAATTGTAATTTGTAATGAATGAATTGAACTAATGTGAACCATAATTTGACGCTTAATTTTATACGATGCCAAGTCGATTTGGTCAAATTCGAACTAGTACAATTTCAACCGAACTTGTCTACGAGACTATATAAATTAATAAAATCGAAATTGTGAGATACCGACATAATAACAATATTAATAGACTAAATGGCAACGGTTCGAATTTCTAGAATGATTATATTTGATGTTAAATTTATAAAGATAATGTTAGAATGACTTAGATAAGTTCGAGTCGATACAATCTAAAATGATCCTGATAAATCAAAATAAAAACTGAATATTCATCGGCCACTAGTCATAATAACTAACTAAGAAGAATATCTACTCGATCAGTCAATCGGTTATTGCTCAACTCATAAGTACTAGACTTACGATTATCATCTTGTATTATAATTTTTCAACCAATTAATTGAACTAATTTGAACATTAATCTAGAGCTAAATTTAATATCAATTTGGTCAAATTCAAACTAGTACAGATTAATAAAAATAGAGTTGTGAGATACCGAGACATGGTAATGACTACTAATTTACTAAACCAAGTGTCATTAATATTAGTTAAGTACTTAACTTATTCATGTAATGACTATATTTAACGTTAAATGGACCCGACTTAGATAAGTTTGAGTCAATATAATCCCAAATAAACTTGCTAAATCAAAGTGAAAACTAATACAATTCAAATTGAACTTATTTGTACAAATTAAATTACATATTGTACACATATTTCATTATTTTTTAAATTATTTATATATTTACACATATTTCATTATTCTTTAAATTACATATATATTTACACGTTTTATTATTCTTTAAATTATATATTTTACCTTCATTTTCATGAACAAAATAATAACTTATTTTGTAATGTAAATTCTCTAAACTTATTAATTAAATTAAATTAAATTCTATTAATAATATCTTATAAAGTTATAATATAAAAATTTCTAGCTTTTATTTTTTTTCCTTTTATTTGTTTAACAAAAATCAAGATTTTCATCTCTACTTCTACTCTAGTAGAAATCAATTTTGGCAGGAAAGCTCCCTCTCTTATTTTAGTTGTCAAAAAAAGGGACAAAAATAAAATTAAAAAAAAACAAACTAGATTTTGGAGGGAAAGCTCCCTCTCTTATGAGAGACTTGCTAAAAAAATGGGGGTTGGGTCAAATTCAAATTCAGGTCGAGTCGGGTTTGGGTTACTTTTATTCAAATTCGGGTTTAGTTCGGTTCGAGTCCGATTCGGTTCGGTTCGGGTCGTAATCGGGTCAATTATATTTCGGGTCGGTTTCGGTTTCGGGTCGGTTCGGTTTCGGGTCGGGTCCGAATCGGGTTCATTACATTTCAGGTCGGTTCGGTTCGGGTCGGTTCATTTCGATTTTCAGGTCAAAATCTGTTCAACTGTTTCGGATGTCGGTTCGGTTTGGGTTTCGGGTTGTTCGGGTTGATCCATCCGATTCGGGTTAGTTTTGCTAGGTCTAGTCACAACGCCTAATATGCTTGGTCATGTATAAATAGAAGTAACCTCTCAAGACTTGAAGATTGCTTGGATTTATTGTTGAAACACATTACTTAAAGCAAAAGACATTGTGTTCATATTCAATCTTCTATTTACAACTCCCAACTTGTAATTCATACTTTCCGAGTTGTAAAGTCTTGTAATCGGTTACATACTCTTCTTACTTTCGGAGTACGGTCTCTTGACCGAGTTGTAAGGGTTAACTCAGCTCAGTTGTCCCCAACTGTAAAGGTTACCTCGGTTAGGAAGTACTAGACCGGATAAGGGAATTTGTTAGTCTAGGAAAACTCTGTAAGGAATTGTTTAAGGGAGTAATCCTGGTTGAGTCGATCACCTGTATTTTGTGGATTCAAAATAGTGGATTTGACTTGGTGCTTAGACTAGCACTCGTCCATGATTTTCCGCCCCAGGAGGTTTTCCACGTATCTCCGAGTTTACACTTTTCCGAGTCCAATCTAGACTCGGATTATCTTGTTCATTCCTTTCAAGCTTAAATTCTCTAAGTTTGTTATAATTTTCTCATCACCGTATTCACCCCCTCTAGGGTGACTAAGACTCTCCAAGAGCAAACCTTCAACGTCCCATGTATGGCTTAAAGGATTGGAATGACTATTTATATTATTGAAGGTGTGCCTTCTTTTCCGGGAGCCCACTATTGTGAACTATATAATTAAGCGCGTTTGGCTTGGAGTAGTTTTAGGATGAGTGACTTCCACGGATGTTTTTTAGGCATTGTGTAATTGAGGACAAAGAACTCTGGAAAGTTTTGTTGTTATTGTAGGACTAGTCAATAATCATTAAATCGTTCCCAATAATGTCCGTAGCCTGAATATGGGTCGGGATATTACAATACGTGAGAAGATTCGGATGTAAATAACCTTAACCTTACTAGCATTCATGCAGGTAAAGAGACTAATTTCAGAACATCTGCAAAAGATATATTATTGAGTTGAAAATCTTTTGAAGAACAATACCAAGAAATGAGCTAAACCAAAAATAATTAAAACAATTTGAAATACAATGAAAAGAAAGGTAAACATAGTACAAAAGATAACATCATGTTAGATAGTGGTATGACATGACAAGATTAAAATACTATTGACCTAAAAATCCATGAGACAAAGTAAAAATAAATTTAAACTTGTAACAATCTCAAAAATTTTGTTAGCCTTGATATGTAGTGTAGGAACCACGAGTCAACCGCGTAGGGCGGATCGCGTTTCCTCATGAATGTTGCATTCATGTGATCTTGTTTATGTAACACCTACCCTAGCTAGGTTGGCGTATTACATGACAAGATTCCCTAAAAGGAACCATTAAGGCTGCTTAAGACCTCAAATTAGGTATGCTAGCTTTTTCCTTAAAATGGTGGAAGCGTTTTCTATATTTTTGAAGGTTTTCCGAAATATTTGGTAGACTTTCGTCCGTAATTTGGCTAATCCCATAAGCTTAAAACCTTATACCTGCATAAGATACAACACAAACTCGACGAGCCATATGCTCGGAGTATACCATACGCTCGGAGTATACACATTGGTCTTATATATATGTATATATATAAAATTTGAGCTCAACATATAACCAAATATTACAACTTGAGAACATAAAACTAGTAAGCTAGGGAACCTCTTATCTCGTTAGTCCGCTTTTGAAAACCAAAAATCACTCCAAGGAGTCTAACTTCCGTACGTAGAATTGTTAGTGAGGTTGTGAGATTCAATGAGGCAAGTGAATAACCCAAACCCAGTCCCTTTTTTCACCTTACATATTAGTTCATTAACAATCACACATAAGCTCAATATTCACTAATGACATGAAATTTAGGATGTACACGTTCAAGATACGCAAAATACATGAACTTACCGGACTTACTGGGCTGAGATGGATACATAACATCAATCATTCATGAATTCAACCAAAACACACTTCATTTATTCTTTCTATTCATATTCATCATACCATAACATTCATTATCTTTCTTTTATTCTAATTCGTCATATAATCATTCGTTAATCTTTTCATGTAACATTATATCATAATTCTTGATTTAAGTCGTATTACAGAGTGGAAAAAAGATTTATGTCTTCCTCTAGAGGGGACTGGTTGCTCCATATATGCATGCTAATCGGGCAAGTATGTTTCTCATTATGGTTCACCTTCATATTTTTCATGGTCTATATCATGCGAGTTATAACAGTCTTACCCAGTTCTTTGATTCTTGGAGTTAAAATAATTCATGTGCCATGTTCTTGGAGGCAAAATAGTTCGTGCTCGAACTCTAAAAGACACATACTATAATGCCTTGAAATTTCTAATTTACTTATTGTGACGCTTTGAAATTTCTAATTTACTTATTTAATATTTTAAATCATAATTAATATAGTGGAAAAACTAAATGGGCGTTATAGCCGTATTTCCGACAGAAATACAAGGCTAAACTTCAAAGAAATACCATACTCAAACTTCCAGACTTAACAACTTAATGTGATAAAAATTTAAACCTAAGCACGAAAATCTTAACTTAACAAAAGAAATATAAAGTCCGAAATCCAAAGTCTACACACTAAAACAACAATATGAATTGACAACAATGCCCTCACTTTATAGAAGACCCTAATCCCTATGCAATCAATCAACCCCCGAAAACAAAACATTTCATATAATGAGTCAAAACTCAATAATACTTACCCCTAATAGTCAAACACAATTCATTACATTTTAAACATTTGTGGATGAGAGGGAAAGTATTCAAATAGTATAAAAATGTTATTTAGCCACGATTCAAACAATTTATAAACAGATTTATTCAAGATCTTGCTATTTAGCTAGTTTATTAGCTAAGTCTCATTCAATCACTCCATTAGGAATTATAAATCTTTAATTATCTATTGGCGAGCGACCCGACTGGGTATCATGGCTTGCAACCCTAATTTTATGACTTGTAACCGAAACTAACTCATGGCATACCGCTCAACAATACCCAAAAACCTTGGCATACTTTCCTTAATTATGGTCTCGTATCCAAAAACCTTGTCGTACGTCTCTTATGGAGAGTCATAGACAAAACTTTACATGTGCAGCTCGGATATAACTCTGTATATCTCTATGGTTTTGAATTCAAGTCATTCTCACTTTTTCTGAAGCTCATCTTTAAGTTTTCAAAACTGCTCGACCTACTCAAAAACATTTCTTAAGAAAAACACTTATCTTTGGGTTTCGGATCCACTAAGATGTAACTCGGACAGTTGCACAAGTAATAATTTCATATGCATAACTTATTTTGAGTCCTGACTTATTGTATTCACTAAAAAAATTACTCGTGTTAATTCATCTTTCCAAGTCGGAATTATTAAGTGAAATTATTTATGTGACAAATTTAATGCAACATGTCTATATAATTTTAATTTCTTATTCATCTAAAAGATAGACGCTGAATGACATTAAAGACTCGGACTCGAAACTAGACCATTCCGAGTACTACCAAAGACACTTACAAACCTCATCCCTCTTAGGTTTTGATTACAAGTCATTCGAGTACTATAGAAACTATTGCATATGTTTTCATTTGATTTTGACTGACTCATAAAACACATTCTTCTCTATCAACTTGCATTGATGTCTCCGAGTCACTCGGACACCACTCAGATTTATCGTATATTCAAATAATCTCTCGAACACTTCATATCCGAGTTCGATCTGTATATTTCAAAGCAAAGTGAATTATAAGGTTAATTCCTATTTTTAAGTCGAGCATGTTTGTTTGAGAGTTATTTATCTAGATCAAGTACTTATACTTTGATATTTTCTCACTCTTATAACTTGATCTTTCTTAAGACTCGACTACGATGAAATTTGAGTATAATGAATATTAGACTCGGAAAATTCCATTCTTCTAGGCCCTAGATAATTATGCACCTAATTATCTTAATTAAATTATTATCTCGTGCCTAATTATGGACCAAAAAATTATACTTTGAGAAATAAAATTGTTTACTTTTGTAGGTTATCTAAATAAGGTTATCTCATTTTTGAAATACAAAAGAAACAGGCTTCAAGTCGTCAATCACCTGCAGACAAGGGTTTTCTACTTCGAACAAGGCCCGGACACCGTGTCGGGGTTGTCTGTTTCCTAAACTGGAAAACTTCAACACTAAGTTCAACGGTGTTTTCCACCCTACTTTTTAGACAACACCAGTTGATTGGAACACCCTTAGGAGTCAAGAGCCATTGCACAACGTTCACATCTCAACGGATCTTTTTCGAGTCACTCGGAAGAACCATTACAACGGTCACAAAGGACTTATGTTCGAAACTAGTCACAATGGCTAATCTTCTTGGTCATCTATAAATGGAAGCCAACTCTCAAGACTTGAAGATGGCTGAAAACATATTGCTGAAATTATATCTCTTTCTACAATACTCATTAAATCTTCTTACAACTCCAAGTCTCGTATTTAATACTTTTCCGAGTTGTAAAGTCTTGTAATCAGTCACATACTCTTTCTTACTTTCGAGTAAGGTCCCTTGACTAAGCTCTAATGGGTAACTCAACTTAGTTGTCCCTAGTTGTAAAGGTTTTAGTTAGGAAGTACTAGATCGGATAAGGGAATTTATGAGTCTAAGAAAACTATGTAAGGAATTGTTTGAGGGAGTAATTCTGGTTGAGTCGATCTGCTGTATTTTGTGGATTCAAAATAGTGGATTTGACTTGGTGCTTGGACTAACACCGGCCGTGGTTTTCCGCCGCAGGAGAGTTTCCATGTAAATATGAGTTTATACTTTTCCGAGTCCAATGTAGACTCGGATCTGTCTTGATGATTCTTTTCAAGCTTAAATCTTCCAAGTTTTTAAAATTTCCTCATCACCCTATTCATCCCCCGCTCTAGGGTGACCAAGACTCTCTAAGAGCAAACCTTCGGACATTATAAACTATTGAATATTAGACTCAGAAAATTTCATTTATTGAGGTTAAGGATTTTTAAGTGCTTAATTATTTGAATTAATTTTTTATCCTTGCCTAATCTTGGACCAAAATATTTTTATACTTTGAGTACCATCTTGATTTGCTTTTACAAGTTGATTAAAGTATTTTAATCTCATTTTGAAAAGTAAAAGCTATCGACTTCTAACCATTAAACATCAATAGACAGAAAAGTCACTATTTCAGGACAAGCTCGGATATCGTGTCGGGTTTGTTTGTTTCCATTTCCGGTAAACTTCAACTTTGATTCTAACGATTGTTTGCACCCTATATTTTAGTGACAATTAGTGGGTTGGACCATCTTTTGAGCCAAGAACCAAAGCACAACGTTCATATCTGCAACAACTCCTTTTCGAGGGACTCAAACTATCCGTTAGAACGGCTGGTGAAGCTTTTCGATCCGTGAATCGGTCACAACCACTACTTTGCCTTGCTGAGTATAAATAGAAGCCATCGTACAAGACCTGAAAATTGATGAACTGCTAAATATTTATTTAAATCTTACTCTTTTAATCTTTTAGCTTTCAACTCGTACTTAAGTTTTCTTACTTTACGAGTTGAAAAGAAGAAGTCTTGTAATAACTCTTACTTACTTCAATTCTTTGTAACATCCCTTGACTAAGTTGTAAAGGTTAAATCATGTTAGTTGTCCCTAACTATCAAGGTTATCTCAATTAGGAAGTACTAGAACGAGATAAGGAAAATAGTGGATTTGACGTAGTGTTTGGATTAGACTTAGAACCATTTTTTGAGCTCATACTTTGATGAAAAATTTCTTATTCCGCAAAATTTCCTTCTTACCCTATTCACCCCTATGTTACGAGAACCAGATCGGCTGTTCGACTGGTTCAACCGGGAACCGGACACTGGTCCGGTCCGGTTTCACCCATCAACTTGTTTACGAACCGGTCAAAATCGGGTCAAACAACAATTCAACCGGCCAGTCTCCATGAATGAACCGTACCAAATAGCTCCAAAAATAAAAAAGAAAGAAAACCCCAACTTTGGCAGTTGCTCCTCGGAGTTCCTTAGTGTTACTTGGTAGACGGACATTGGCTAGTTACTTCCTTCGGCTCCTTGCCTCGGCGAGTGCTACTTGCTATTCGTAGACTGTCGAAATTGCCACCTTTGATTCCTTGCCACCACCTCCTCTCTCTCTCCCCCTGTCTCTCTCTCTCTCTCTCTTTCTCCAGTGAATTCTCTCTCTAGTGGAATTGAAAGTTTCCATTTTCCTTTGCTCTCTCTCTCTCACCTATTTCCCACTATTAGTAATGAAATTGAATTTAAAGTCAGTAACACGGACAACTTTTGGAAACTTTTAAAGCTTTTGCCTCGCTCCCTCTCTCTCCCTCTCTCTCCCTCTTTCGTCTTATACTATTCTCATATTTTTAATATTTCAATTTTCTTTTCTTGTTTTTATAAGGCCTTGATTATTTCAATCTTTTTATATTTTAATTTCCTTTCTTTATTTTTACAAGGCCACGATCCAAGTTCCAATGGTTAGATTTATTATTGTTTTAATTTTTAGTTTGTTAGAGTTAAATGGGCTCTACACATGTGTTTTTCAAGGTCTAAGTTTCTTATAAGATATTAAAACACATTTAATCTCAACTAGGTCTAGCTGGTTTAATCCGATTCAACCAGTCAACCGGTCAACTGCTTAATTAGATCTAAATGGTTGAACCAGTTGAACTATTGACCTACTTTCCCGACCGGGTCGATCACCGGTTCGATTCTCTTAACATAATTTAGCCCCTCTAGGGTGATTTAGACTCTCAAGAGCAAACCTTCAATTGGCATCATAGCTTAGCGTTCTCGGAGGATCTAACAATCTAAGGTTTAAAGATCGGATAACTCTTAACTATGGAGAGTTTGATGAAGGAATATCTTTCACCATACCACCCAAGTTCAAGGGATTAAACTTCATTCATTGGAAGAAGATCATAGAGTTTAAAGATCATATGACTCTTAACTATGGAGAGGATTATGATGAAGATGTCCGGAACATCATCTACAATGACAACTACATTCCTACCAAGACAGAACACACTCATACAATTCCTCAGGTGAAGTTTGAGTTCATTGCTCGAAGCAAACGAGAAATAAAAAAGAACTTCAAGGCAATAAACACACTAATATGTGCAATTGACTCGAGTAGAATAGAACTGAGTATCTACTTGTGATATCTGCCAAAGAAGTCTAGGACACACTGGTTACTACTTATGAAGGAACTAGTCAAGTGAAGCAAACCAAGATTAGTCGAGTATCTCCATAAATATGAGATGTTCAAGAAGGAGGTTGATGAGAACATAACTCGGATGTACATTTGCTTTACTCGAGATTGTCAAGAATTTCAAGTCCCTCGGAAGGAAGATGTCTCATTAAGAAATTGTCGGAAAGATTATGAGGAGTCTACCAAAGAGAAGATGGGGTCCCAAGGTGACAATCATTGAGGAAGCTCTTGGACTCTCTCGAACCGAACCCAAATGAGCTCATTGGGAAATTACTCACCCATGAGTTGCATCTAAAGGAAAAAGAATTTGAGGTTAGCACCAAAAGAAATATTGCTCTCAAAGCCTTAGAAGAACTAGGTCAAAGTCTAAGCTCCTTAGATTTTGAAGAAGACCCCATGGCACTTCTAGCCCAAGGTTTCAAGAAAATGATGAATACAAAAAGTGGCGGAAGAAGCCTAAGCAAAAGTTCTACAAGAAGGACAGCAAAGGTAAATTCTCATCCTCTTCAAATTTATCTTTAACTAATAACTCTGGCTGTTTTGAGTGTAGCGACGAAAGAGCATATAGTCAATGACTGTCTAAAGAGGAAAAAGGACAAAAAGAAGAAAAAAGCTATGGTAGCCATCTAGGGTGATGATGAATCGGAAGAAGATGATGACACCGATAATGAATCAAAGTGTCTCATGGCTCTATCATACTCGAAGCTGTATTTGAGTAAAAAGCTGAAGCATCGAATCATCGAAGAAATAGACCATTAGGAGGTAATCAACTACTTTCTAAAGTTCTCCAAGCATGATCATGCTAGATATACTTTTACTTTGGAGGAGAAGTCCAATTCGAATCTTTTGAATTTAAAAAGAAATTCAAGTCTCTTAATGCTGAGAACAATTCTTTGCAAATGATTTAGAAAAACTATGGAACCTGAAGGTTCTTGATACTAGTACTTTAGATAATGAGACAGAGTTTGAGTGCCTCGGAACGGAATGAGATTTTGAAACAAAAGCTCACTAAGTCTCGAAGTTAGTTTTAAAGCTTACTCAAGGTCGAAGAACCTTGATTTATTACAATGTCTGAAGAGGAAGATAATTCTTACAAAAGTCTTTTCAAAACTAATTCCAGTAACTATTAAGTTCGGGAAAGCTGAGCATGGCCCTATTCATTCAAAAGGAAAGGGACTGAGCCTAGACCATCTTTTATGAAAAAGTCTTCTCAACCAGTTTATAAAAAGTGAGGATTTCAAAACAAAGAGACACAGAGTTAGTTATCAAGAAAGAAGACTCGGAATTAGACCAAACCCAAAATTATTCAAATCGGGTTCCCAAAAGTGGTCTTCCTCAGAAAAGGACTATAATAAAGACAGTTAATGGGTTTATAAGAGGAAGTATGAAGGGTTAGTTTATTTCTATTTTGTAGGTGACTCAAAAACAAAAGGGTAATTGGTACTTAGACATCGGATGTTCACGCCATATGTCCGGGGATTCGAGACTCTTCTTAGAACATGAAGACATAAAGGGAGGAAAAGTCATATTTGGAGATAACAACAATGGCAAGATAGTTGGCGTTGATAGAATTGGTCAAGGAGACCATTCAGTTAGTCCAATATATCTTGTCAAGGGGCTCAAATACAATCTTTTGAGTATCTCTCAACTGTGTGATAAAGGTCAAGAGAAAAGATTCACTTGGACCAACCGCTTCATTTATGATGCAGCTACCAAGAGACAAAATTCTCGAGTCCGAAGTCCGGTACCTATACTATTCCTCTTTCGATTCTAATCAAGATTTATCATGTTTAAAAGCTTCATTGAATGATAATTTGTATCATAGATTAGGTCATATCAGCATGCATACTATCAAGAAACTTGCATCTCATGGATTAGTTATAGGAATACCTGTAGGAACCACGGGACCCCCACGGCCCGCGCTTCCCATGACTCGGCGTGGTTTTTCCTTTTTGAAGATGGAAATGATTTGATTTTTGAAAGTGGGGATGAATCTCTTATTAAGATTTCCGAGTTTGATAAATTAATTTAAAATAAATTAAGTAAGATTGAATGGCGGTTTTATTAATCATTTTATTTTAGGAATTAGTTTTAGAAATCCCAGGATATTATTTCACAACTGAAAAATAAAACAAGTTAGGGTTTATTTGATTCCCCTGTAGGGCTTTTGGGTTAAACTGGTGTGAAAATACGGGCTTGGATTGAAGCCCTACCCATCGACCGTCTAACACCGGCGAAGCCGGCATCGGCCAGGGGCCATGATTGAGGTGATCAGTTTCGGTCTCTCGCCTGGCTGTCAGATCTAAAAACCTATTTTTTTTTTTCATTTTAAGTCGAAAAGCCGAGAAGCGATTAGGAGAAGTAAATTAGAAAATAGATTCGCCGATCGGCTTTAAGATCAAAAACTAACAAAAATAAAGAAAGAAATACTCTTCCAATCTTAGAAAGGGAAAACTAAGCTTAGAAGAGGTTTAAAATTGACTCCATCGAGTCTAGTACAAAGAATCCAAATTTGGGGGCAAGGGTACGAAACGTAGGGATAAGCCCTTCTGTTCCACTCGTCAAAAGACAATCTTTACTAGTTTGAGACGTGAGTTTAGATAAAGCATTAAAAACAAGCACACAACATGGTAAGATACAAAGTTAAAAACAATCAAAGCATGCTAATCGAAAACAATAGAAGCGAGATATGAAAAGCGATAAAACGAAAGCGATAAAGAAATGAAAAGAAAAGCAAAAAGAAACGAAAACAAAAATAAAAATATTACATCGAGCGGGGAGGAATTTAAATGTGATTACATCTTTCTCCACAAATACTAAAAACGATAAATAACAAAATCAATAAATAAACCATGATTTAAAGGCGGAATTGGTGCTCTCGGGTTGTCCCACTCGCTAATCTGGATCTCGAACTAGATCCGAAAGTGCGGCAATGGTGAATTAAAATAGGCTTTTTATGAAGTTTTTATGAAGTTAAGTAGGAAGATGTGCGTGGTTGATGGAGTATTAGGATTCGAATGTGTATGGAGTAATAGTCGAAGGGAGACCAAGAAATGAGAATAAGCGAATATTCATAGCTCTTAATAAGACTTCAACAACATAACATGTAGGAAAAAGTCTGTATGCAAATGAGAGCCTAAGCTCTCTATTTATAGGAGAAGATTAGGTCACAAACAATCTAGGATTAAAGTTTAAGCAGTCAGTAAAAAATGAGCGGAAACTAGGTGGGAAAATCACAAAAAGCTGGACTAAAAAACAAGATTGAACCGGATCCCGACATTCGAGCCGTGGTGCACAGTGCGGACCTAAACAGCGTCATACGATCCATCGGCTCCTTTCGTGTTGTAGCTGAACTCTAAGAAAAACGAAGCATTTGGGGGCGAGAATCCCCGAAACATGAACTCAGTGATGTCATTTTGTGAAGATAAGCTCCATGTCTCGGTTGGACATTTTTGGAGCAAAATGCAGCGTTTTCATGCTTCGACCATGAAACGCGATGCCGTCCATAGCAGATCGTATGAATGATTTTAGTTCCATGTCTTCGTTGGATGCCGATGACGAACCACGACGTTTTGTGCGTAGCAAAGCCTTGTACATAGTGCCGTCCACCATTGACTGTGGCGGGTTGACCCGAGCTTGGGCCATCCAAAAGAAAAATATTTTTGGACCAACCCAAGGCGTAAGTTTTTTATTTGGTGCTAAAGGGTTTTTGTGGTTTATTGGCTTTCGTCATGCTAATTGGATACCGTCCATGATCCAAATCCATAAACAGAGCCGAGATTTCATCATCGGGCCAACAAAATAAAATACATGAATAAAAGAGACAAGGATGACATGTTTTAGGTGTCTATAGTTGGCCCCCACTTTGACCAAGTCCGAAAGATGAAGAGTCAAAGTAGACACTAAAGGATACTAATCTCGCTTTTGTGCATTGTTTCGAACAATGATTGTTGTGTAGTTTATGGAATTGGTTGTTTGTCAAACTTGAACTTTAAGATGGGGCCTGGACTTGATCACGTCGCGTACGTTCTAAAGTCCGGTAAGAGAATCTTGAGCTTTGCTTGATTGGAGCCTAAAGCTTGGTGAATTTTTATGCTGAAACTTCGATTGTTCTTCTATTTGAAGCTTAACCCGATAATCTGCTGTACTAGCATGCTTGTTAGTGGATAATCATATTATGAAAGTTCAATACTTTACCTGAATAATTCGATCGAAAACATATTAAAAGACTCGATCTACAAAAGATGACTTGGTAGGTACAAGAATCCACTTGCATTCACATGGTTCCAAGAACCCACTTGCCACGCCCGATTGGACTTCACAAGCTAGCCACCAGCTAGGGTTGCAAAGCTGCCACCGATGGGCATTGTCGGACCTCGCGGTTGACACCGGCCAGCCTTTGGCGAGCCTTGTCCTGACGTGCTTGCCGGATTCCTTCTTGGTCTCCTCTTACTTTTTGAATTTCGTCTTGTGTGTTTGGCATGCCTTGGCCGAATTTATATATAAAAGGATAGGTTAGTGTGTTCATTTTTCATAGTTCACTTACTCCTCTGTTGCTTGCTCTAGCTTTACTCTTATTTTGCTCCTTCTTGTCTTGAGAAAACTAGTATGTTTTCACAACTCTTCAAATATGTCTACGAAAAAGGCTTATCTCATTGGAAGTACAAGGGCCGAGAAGTTAGTTCATGACAACTTCTTGGAAAGGGAATGGCGTCCTCATGACAAATGGAGCCTAACGACCTCTTAGTGGAAGTCGAGAACCATGTGTTTTCACTTGCCATTTCTCCATCTGTAAACTTGTTGGCTTAAGCTTCTTTCTTTGCTCACTTGGAATAATACTTCTACTAAATCTTGTTGGATTTTCATTTTTTAGGAGGGTTCCATTCGGAGTAGCACGGCTATCCTAAAATTAATGGAGACATGTAGAGAAAGGAATTATCTTCTAGAGGATATCATGAACAATGTCGGGTTTGGTTCCCTTTATATTGCTTTAAACCATTTATGTGATAAAAAGAGCGTGATCCTATTCGAGCCATTAGTGAGTGCTTTTTGGGATATTACTAACACATTTCATCTTCCTTTTGGGGAGATGACTATTAATCCTATTGACTTTGCCGTCCTTTCAGGCTTGGGCTTCTTGGGGGAGCCTCTAGCCTATGACCCAAAATTTTACAAAACTCGTGACTATTTGTGTCACCTCTTTGGTCCCATGGCTAGTAGGTTTCCTCGGGAAAATTTCCTTAAGTATACTCTTTTTTTGAGGCTTTTGAAAACATTGAGGTTTGGGCTCAACATACCCCTCAACAAGAAGTCCAGGTTGTGCTTGCTCTTTTGCGAAGCACGTCGATCTTCTCCAACCAAGCTTCAAAGGTGCATGTTCACTATTTGGTGAACCCAGTAGACTTAGATAAGGTTAGAGATCTTAATTGGGGTGCGCCCACTTACGCTTGTCTTAGAAAAGGTTTACGCTCCGGTGTGAGGCATATAAAGGCCGAGAAGGATTTTACGAACTACCTTCCCTTGTGTGGCTTGTGGAAGATCATTGAGGTATGCCTCCTCTCTTCTTTTAATACCAAAATATTTTATATTGTATGGATAAAAGTCTCACTTGTCTTGCTAAATTGCGAGTCGTGGCTATATGAGTATTTTCCTTGCCTTTCACTGGTTCAAGGAATCATCCTTCATTCCCAACCTCGGTATTATGGGCCAAGGTCTACCTTCGGCGACCCAAAACTAATGATCTAGGCTTTTGAGGTCTACCCTCAACCGCGTGGCTTCAGTATGTCACTTTCAAGCTTTAAATTTGAGTCAAAATACACCCAAAAATTTTTCTTCCCGATCGCCCGACTTATTGTCCCAGAGCATACTGACCTATGGTGGGCACTGTGGGCACGGCCAGTGGTGGCCGGTGCCGGCCGAAAACCGGGCATTTGCTGCCTAATTTTTGCCCTTTTTCTTGTCTCCTTATGGGTCCTGTGTGTGCAGGCCAACTTCTACCCATGGGTCCAACTTCAACTTTCTCCAAGTGTAGGTGTTGCTTGCGAATTGAGTGAGAGGAGAATCTTGTTTAAAGGTCCTTTTGGGTTTTGTTGGTATCTCGACGAACAGGCCACACCTTAAATTCATTATAACACATGGCCTTCGTTTGTTCCTTGTGATCCACCACCAACCATGTTTTATTTTCGCTCCCTTACTCAATGGGAGCGAGGAAGAAGAGGCCACCGAGCATCCTTATACCCAGCTTTTAAACCTGCATTTCTCCTATGCTTATCACTTAGGGCGGATTATGATCCAATTGGTGATCCTCCATCTCTTTCTCCTTTTTTGCGTAGTTTAATTTCTTGTGTGGAAATTAACTTTATCTTTGTAGCTCATCCCGAGAGGACATCCATATCCTAAGGCTTGATGTTGATGTTTCCTAATCCGAGGAATCCCCACATTACGTGAGAATTCTAAAAATTCTTGAAGAGGAGTATGTGGGGCACCTTCTACGTAAGAATCGGCAAGGGGTAAGAGTTTTGTGCTCTTTATTTTTAATTGCATGCTAAAATAATTTGGCATTGTCGAAATGGGCTTGAAGCGAAACAGAAAGTGGCCCAAGGAGTGCTCGGGCTAAAAGGAATTAAACCGGCCGGTCGGCCGGTGCTAACTAAGCGGGTGGTCGAGGGCTCTGGTGACTTCAATGGCATGGCAGGGACGTTAATCGGGTAACTCCTTATCCCTGAACCTAAAAACATGATAGTGCGGATCCTTGAAGGCCACAACAACCCTTAAAAAGTGCAATAGACTTTCTCCTTCCTAATGCTTGAATAAGGTATTCGAGTCCATATTAGGATAGTCCTACCCTATCCACATCTGTCATCTCGTGCATGTAACGGGACAATTAAGTTATATAGTTCATCTTTGAAGTTAAAATGAAAATTCAAGGCAGTAAGGAAGTTTCTTAGAAACTGTTTTTTCTGAAGGAGTTTACGAGAAAGGTAAATATCCTTCTCCCTCAAAATTATCTTTAACTAAGAACTCGACTATTTTGAATGTGGCAGCAAAGATCACATAGTCAAGGACTGTCCAAAGAGAAAGAAGGATAGAAAGAAGAAGAGGGCTATGATGGCCATATAGAGCAATGACGACTCATCGAAGAAGATGATGATTCCGATAACTCAAAGTGTCTAATGGCACTAATAGACTCGAAGCTAAATCCGAGTCGGATGCTAACAACTCGGACATTGAGGAGACAAGTCCTCGGGAGTAATTGAATACTTTCTCAAGTTCTCCAAAGCAAATTTAGCTAGATATATTTACACTTCGAAGAGAAGTCTAATTCGATTCTTTTCGGTTCAAAGAACAACTTGAGTCTCTTACTTCGAGAGCAATTGTTTGAAAAATGAATTGGAAAAGCCGAGACTAACCCTGAAAGAACTTAAGACTATTACTTAAGCTAATGAGACTAAGTCCGAGTTACTCGGAAGAGAAAATGAGCATCCGAAAAGAAAGCTCAATGAGTCTCAAGAGCTTGTTTTGAAATTTACTCAAGGTTAGAAAAACCTTGACATGTCTGTTAGGCTCTTAGTGTGTCTCCTTCAAGAAAGAAGGACTTGGTTTTAATGAAGAGGAGGAATCTAATTCTTAGTCTAATTTTTTAAAAGGACTCCGAAGCTGTAAAGTTCACGATGGGTGAGCATGGTCCCATTCATAAGAATGAAAGGAGGACTGAGCCCGGACCAGTTTATAGGAGAAAACCTTCTCCACCTGTTTACAAAAGAAAAGATTTTCAAAAGAAAGAGACACAGACTCGGTTCTCTAGAAAGAAGACTCGAGAATCGGATCAAACCTAAAGTCATTCAAATCCAGGTACCCAAGAGTCTTCTTCCTCATAAAAAGACCACGAGTAAAGGGAGTTACTGAGTTCGTTAGAGGAAGTGAGAAAGGTTAGTGTGTTTCGACTTGCTCGGTAACTCGGAAAAGGACGAAAGGTCATTGGTACTTAGACAATGGATGCTCAAGCCACATGTCGGGAGATTCAAGACTCTTTTCCGAGTTAGAAGATTTTAAAGGTGGCAAACTCACTTTCGTAGATGATAGTAAGGGCAAGATAATTGGGATTGGCAAGATCGGTAAAGGAGACAACCTAGTCAGTCAAGTTTATCTTGTTAAAGGATTAAAGTATAATCTGCTCGGCATCGCTTAGTTGTGTGACAAAGGTCAAGAGGCAAGGTTCACTCAAACCAATTGCTACATTTCTAATGCAGCTACCAATGAGACTAAACTCTTAGGTAAGAGGTCGGGTAACACATATACTATTCCTCTTTCGATCCAAGTCAGAATCTCTCTTGTTTAAAAGCATCATTGCATGATGATTCTTGGACATGGCATCGTAGACTAGGTCATATCAACATGCACACTATCAAAAAGCTTACATCTTATGGTTTAGTTAGGGGTTTACCTAACTATGCATTTAAGAAAGATAAAATTTGTAAAGCATGCACAAAAGGGAAACAAGTCAGATCATCCTTCAAACCTCTTAAAACTGTTTCCACATCCAAAGTGCTTGAATTGCTTCATATGGATTTATGTGGTGAAATCTCTGTGAAAAGCCTCGAGAGGTAAATCATATGTACTTGTAATTGTTGATGATTTTTCACGATTTACCTGGGTTTGTTTTCTTAAGAACAAGAATGAAGCTTTCAAAGAGTTCGAGTAAGTTCTGCGAGAAAATTCAAGTGTAGTCTCGGACTCAGATTAGAAGAATTCGAATTGACTATGGAAGGGAGTTCGACTACTCGGAATTTGCAGAGTTATGTGACAAGAACCATATCTCTCGGAACTTCTCAGCACCCGGAACTCCTCAACGTAACGGAATAGTGGAGAGAAAGAATCGAACTCTTGAAGAAATTGGAAGGACAATGATGATTAAAAATGATCTACCTTACTATTTTTGGGCTGAGGCAATCAACACGAGCAAATTACACACTCAACGGATGCCTCATCGAGACCCATCTTGAAGAAAACTCCCTACGAGCTTCACAAGTGAAAGAAGCCTAACATCTTATACTTCAAACCCTTTGGATGTAAGTGCTTTGTTCACAAAAACGGTAAGGAACACCTGACCAAGTTTGATGTTAGGTCGGATGAAGGTATATTTCTCGGGTTACTCATCTCATGGTAATGTTTATCGTGTCTTTAACAAAAGAGCTAACAAAGTGGAAGAAAGTATCCATGTTGTGTTTGATGAGATAGATCAGGGAAGAACAAGTGAGTCAACCTTCTCGGATATGAAACTCGGTTGAGAGGAAGATGATCTTGTTAAAGCCGAGCTCGAAAGAGTCGAAGAAAGCAACGCAGAATGAGACAACACAAAACACTATGACTCGATCGAACAAGCTCTCAAGATAGATCGGAATGTTGAAGGACAAGTAATTGAGGAGACTCAGCAAGCTCAATCAATCGAAGATCAGCCAGTTCAACCAACAAATTTGGCGAACCAAAGAACAGGTAAAGCATTCAAATATGCATCCAGACCACCCACTCGAGAACATTCTATCCGACATTAACAAGTGGGGTAAGAACTCATTCCTATTTGTAAAATCTATGTGCATTCACTGCATTCATATCATTAACAGAATTTGAAAATGCACTAGAGGTCTTAAATGAACCTGAATGGGTAGATGCTATACAAGAAGCTCAATCAATTTGAAAGAAACTAAGTTTGGACTTTGACCAAACGACCTTCCGACCACCCGAGTCATAGGAACCAAATGGCTTTTAAAAAACAAACTGGACGAGGATAGGTTGGTAGTCGAAATAAGGCTAGACTTGTGGCATAAGGTTACAATGAAGAGGAATGAATTGATTGTGGGGAAACCTTTACACCGATTGCTAGGATCGAAGCAACTAGAATCTTATTGGCATTTGCATCTAACATGAATATCAAATTGTATCAAATGGATGTTAAATGTGCTTTTCTGAATGGTTTCATTCACGAGGAAGTCTATGTTGAGCAACCCCTGGATTTGAAATCTCAGAATTTCCAAATCATGTTTTTAAACTGCAGAAGGCTTTATATGGTCTAAAACAAGGTCTTAGAGCTTGATATAAAAGATCGAGTAGTTTCTTGGTTGAAAATGGTTTCAAACGAGGTCAAATTGAGAAAACTCTTTACATAAAAACCAAGGGGAAAGATTTTCTTATTGCTCAAATCTATGTCAATAATATTATTTTTGGAGCTACTAATGAAACTCTAAGTCAAGAGTTTTTGAGTTGATGAGACAGGAGTTCCAAATGAGCATGATGGGAGAGCTCAATTTCTTTCTTGGTCTACAAATCGGACAAGAGCAAACCTTCACAATACTCTCGGTAGTAAGAGACTCAAGTTGTTCTTTGAAATCGGAAGAGTTAGAATTGGACTTTTCTTCTAATGTCAAGATATATCTAGCAAGATCAAGTTCGGAAAGCATAAGAACGTATTCAATTACCTCATGGGGACTTATTTCCTTAGCATTTGAGTTGTCATCTGTCGACTTAGATCAAGCTTTTGAGTTTGTCAGCTGCCGTTAGACACTTTGAGTCATCAAAATCATCATCTTCGGAGGAGTCATCATTGCTCCAGGTAGCCACCATAGCCTTTTTCTTCTTTATGTCCTTCTTTCTCTTTGTACAGTCCTTGACTATTTGCTCCTTACTACCACACTCAAAACATCAAGAGTTCTTAGTTAAAGACAACTTAGAAGGGGATGAATATTTATCTTTCTTGTCTTTCTTGTAGAACTCCTCTTTTGGCCTCTTTTTCACTTTTTGTATTTCATCATCTTTTTGAAGCCTCGGGTGATGAGTGCCATGGGATCCTCTTCCGAGTCCGAGGAGCTAAGACTTTCAGGTCCGCTTTACGAGGCCTTCGGTGCAATGTTCTTTTTGGTGCTGGCCTCGACATCCTTTTCTTTTAGGTGCAACTCATGAGTAAGTAGCTTCCCAATTAGCTCACCTGGCTTCAAATCGAGAGATTCCGAGCTTCTTCGATTGCTATCACCTGTGGACCTCATCTTCTCTTTGGCGGACTTCTAAGAATTTTTCCGACCATTTCTTTATGAGAGATCTTTTAGAGATTTGAGATTGTTGGTAATCTCGGTGAACTTAACGTACATCCGAGTGATGTTCTCCTCGGGCTCCATTCCGAACAGCTCATACTTGTGAAGGTATTGGCTTATTTAGCCTACTTCACTTAGATAGTTCCTTCGTAGGTGTTGACCACTCGTATCCTACACCTCTTTGGCTATTCACAGGCTGACACTATGTTGTATTCTTCCGAGCCGATAGCGCACATCGAGTGTTCATAGCTTTGAAGTTCTTCATGAACTTCTCATTCTCTTTAGTAGTGAACTCAAACGTTTCCTTGGGCACAACCCTTACGTTTTCCATCTTCACAGGAATGTAGTTTCCATTCTTGATAATGTTCTATACTTCCTCATCATTGTCTAAGAGGAAGCATTCCATCATCTTCTTCCATGTGCAAAGTTTGACCCCTTGAACTTGGGTGGTCTCGTGGATGATCTTCCTTCATCAAACTCTCCATTGTTTTGAGCCATGTGATCTTTAGACCTTTGGATTGTGGGATCCTCTTGAAAGGTTAAGCTCTAATACCAATGAAAGGTTTTCTCTTGGAGAGATTAAGTCACCCTAGGGGGTGAATAGGGTGATGGAAGATTTTTCTAAAAATACAAACTGTTTTGCATAGAACTGACTTAAAAACGACTTTTGAGTCTAGATTGGACTCATAAAGTTAACAACACAAAGAAGTACGTGAAAACCCTGGGCAAAAACCACGTAGAGTGCTAATCCAAGCACCAAGTCAAATCCACTAATTGAATCCACAATTACAAGGACTGACTCTATACAAAATTTCTCCCTTAGACAATTCCTGTACAAGTTTTCCTAGACTCAAAAATTCCCTTATCTCGATTAAGTATTTCCTAACCGAGATACCCTTTACGAGTTAGGCACAACCGAGCTGAGTTGACCCTTACAACTCGGTTAAGGAACTTAGAAAGAAAGTAGAAAGAGTAGAAGTGTTAACAACATTTTTATTACAACTCGGAAAGTAAGAAAATACAGATTAGGAGTTGTAAGTCGAAGGTTGAATATGAATGAACTAAGTGTTAAGAAATGTGTTCATCAATCTTCAAGTCTTATGAAGTGGCTTCTACTTATACACAGTAGAGGCGGAATGACCGTTGAGACTTGTTCTGGACTAGAAAGCTTCAATAGCTATTGTAACGGCTAGTCCGAGTCACTCGAAAAGGATCCACCGAGATGTGAAGGTTGAGTGGTGGTCCTTGGCTCCAAAAGTAGTCCATCCTTCTGGTTGTGATTGAAATACGAGGTGGAAACATTCGTTAGACCCAAAGTTGTTGTTTACCGAATTTGGAAACAAAGTCCGACACGGTGTTTGAGCCATGTCTAGAATGGTGCTTTTCTGTCTGCGATGTTTAACGGCTAGAAACCAGCTGCTTTTATATTTCAAATGTAGATTAGGCTTGTTTAATCAACCTACAAAAGCAAATCAAGGTGGTACTCAAAGTATAAAAATACTTTGGTCAAGAATTAGCAAAGATAATAATTAGTTCAAAGTAATTAAGCACTTAATTATCTCTAGCCTAAAAGAATGGAATTTTCTGAGTGTAATATTCATTAGGTTCAAATTCCATCTTGAGTCAATACTTAAAATGATCAAGTTAGAAAGAATAAAATATCGAGTACATAAACTTGATCAAATAAATAATTCTCAATAAATAAACTGACTTAGAAAGTGGAATTAACGCAGACAATTCATTTTCACTCGAAACATGAAGTCAATACTTAGAATAAAAGTGTTTGAGAAATAATTTACTCATGCCATTGTTTTGGGTGGTGTCCGAGTGGGTCGAAACATCGTTAAGAATGTTATGCTCGATGAATGGTTTCGAGTGAGTAAGAACATAATGAAAACATAGATATGAGTTTCTTCAAACCTTAGAATGACTTAGAATCAAAACCATAGAGAGATAGAGAGTTATACCCGAGTCTTCGAGTTTTCTATTACGACCACAAAAGTCGCGACTGGGTATAGAGGTAACTATCAATCCAATGATAAGAAAACCTCCAATACAGGCAATACTAGCAGGGGTGTAGATGTCAATGCCCTCAACAAGTATACTCGACTACACTTCTATTGATACTACCTATACTCAAGCCCTTGACCGCTTATTGGCTAAGGGAAAGATAGAATTACCACCCTTTAGAGCGAGAATCGAAACTGCGAAACGGACCAAAAACTAGGACGTGGGAAAATTTTACAAATACCATCTTGCACGAGGACACGACACCGAATAGTGTCGGACATTTAAGAACAAACTAGAGAGCATGTTTTGAAATGGTCAACTCCTTTTACCTAAAGTCTGCCCAAAACCATGTGACAACAAAAATCCCTTTAGCGACACCTTAGTCTGTTTTCACTGAACCCACTTAAGGTCAATGGAACTTGTCTGTCTTCGTCCAAGATATTGATGATTCCAAACCACTTCTTAGCTTGCCTCCGTTAAATCCAAAAGTTCATGGGCTGTGGGTAAGTGATGAAGAAGATGTCTATGAAAAGAGATAAAGGTTTGCTCTTGGAGAGGTTAAGTCACCCTAGAGGGGGTGAATAGGGTGATGGAAGATTTTTGAGGAAAATCAAACTATTTTGAACAGAACAGATTAAGAAACAAATTATGAATCTAGATTGAACTCGGAAAGTGAAATACACAAAGAAGTGCGTGGAAACCTTCCTGGGGCAAAAAACCACGGACAATGCTAATCTAAGCACCAAGTCAAATCAACTAATTGAATCCACAATTACAAAGGATCGACTCTAACCAGAATTGCTCCCTTAAACAATTCCCTTACGAGTTTTCCTAGGCTCAAAAGTTCCCTTATTTGATTTAGTACTTCTTGACCGAGTTGACCCTTACGAGTTAGGGACAACCGAACCGAGTTAGCTCTAACAGCTCAGTCAAGGGACATACAAAGAAAGTACAAAGAGTATGAGTGATTATAAGACTTTCTTGACAACTTAGAAAGTAAAAATTTACAGATTAGGAGTTGTAAGATGAAGATTAAATAAGAATGCACTAAGTAAGTGTTAAGAAATTTGTTCACCGACAATCTTCAAGTCTTGTGGAGTGCCTTTTATTTATAAGCACCAAGGCGGAATGACCGTTGAGACTTGTTCGGACTGATGAGCCTCAATAGCTATTGTAACGGCTAGTATGAGTCACTCGAAAAAGATCCGTTGAGATGTGATCATTGTGTGGCGGTTCTTGGCTCAAAAGATGGTCTATCACTCTCCTTGTCATTGAAAATTGAGGTGGAAACAACTGTTAGACTCAAAGTTGATGTTTTCCAATTTTGGAAACAAACAACCCCGACACGGTGTCTCGGCCATGTCTAGAAATAGTTGATTTACTGTCTGCTGGTGTTTAACGGCTAGAAATCGGAGGCTTTTGTATTTCAAAAATAGATTAGGCTTATTTAAACAACCTACAAATGAAAATCAAAGTGGTACTCAAAGTATAAAAATACTTCAGTCCAAGATTAGGCAAAGATAATAGTTAAATAAGAGTAACTAAGCATTTAATTATCTTCACTCGTGAAAGAGTGGAATTTTCCGAGTCTAATATTCATTAGGTTCATATTCCATTTTGAGTTAATCCTTAAAATGATCAAGTTAGAAAGAATGAAATATCGGAATACATACAACTTGATCAAGTAAATAATTCTCAATAAATAAACTAACTTAGACATTAGAATTAACATAATAATTCATTTTCACTTGAAACACAAAGGCAATGTTCGGAACAAAAGTGTTAGAGAAATTAATTACTCATACGATTATTCCGAGTTGTGTCCGAGTGGCTCGAAACATAGTTAAGAGTATTAAGCTAAATGAATAGTTTCGAGTGGGTTAGAATAGGATGAAAATTTAGATAAAAGTTTTTATAAAGCCCGGAATGACTTCAAATAAAAACCTAAGAGAGATAGAGAGTTTACATGAGTCATCAATCTCCCCTTTTTGATGAAAGACATTCCATACTTAAGATAAAAACTAAGTTCGGAGAGTTAAGTTTTCATAGAATTGATCGAAACACGAGTATTAATCGAGCAAGACAAATAATGATGAATATTTATCGGTTTATCTTAGATCAAAACATACCTCAGAATATGTTTCTTGAAGTAATCGAGCAAGGTTGTTAAAGAGTAAAGAGATAACATCAAATTAAATATATAAAACATATACTCAGAGACAAATATGCTCATAAATAAGTGAATTTTCATTCATTGCAAGAAATATATATACAAGAAAAAAATAAGATAAACTCATAAAACAACTAAGGCATAAACTCCCCTAAATTAAAAATATATGTTTTTCTATCTTTTCTCTCCCCTATGCATTTCAGCAAAAAAATATCAAAATGAGGGAGGAAAGAATAAGTAAATAAATAAGATGTTGGACAAAAAATAATGAAAACCGAGTTTGAAATCGGGATGGAGGGGAGTTTGGCACGAGGTTGAAGAACGAGCCGTGCACCTGTGTATGCTTGAGTGGAAGTAGCTAGGTGAGGTGGTATTAGAATAGGTACATCTAGTGGTGGAGGTCCGAGTTATGGGAACCAAGGCAAGATCTTCCTCTTCCTCTTCTTCTTCCTTAAAGACTACTGCTGGTTAAGGTTCTAAGGTAGGGGCCTTCGACTAGCCGACTTCACTAGCCTCTTCTAAGGGACTCTCGGTGTGATCGAAGAGATCACCTCGGGTTCTTTGTTCCGCTGGTCCATAGGTTGGATAACTTCATCCTCCTTTTCTCCTTCTTCTCCTCCTCCTTTAGCCTCTCATTGGCCTTCCTCTACTACTGCTTCAGCATCTTCGATTTAGACTTAGAAGAGCTGGAGGACTCCTCGAATTCTTCGGAGGATTTTGAGTCCTGGGCTACCTTTGATCTTGTAGACACCTAAAAAGTGTCGTGTCTTATCTCTTTATTTCTTTATCTTCTTCGTTGGCCCGATGATGAAATCTCGAGTTCTATTTAAGGATTTGGATCTTGGACTGTGATAGAGTGTTGCAACATAAACCAAGTAAACCATAAAGAACCCCAACACCAAATAAACAGACCTTTTGCCTTGAGTCGGTCCACAAATCCCCTTTTCCTACGGGCGATCCAATACCGAGCCAAGCCTTCGAGAGACAACAAAGTCCAAGTCTGTGTATCGGGAAACTTCGAGGCTCGGAATACGGGGTTTTACTTTTGTCCAATTGGACAAGGAGTTGAAGACCTAAAGATGGCTTTAAAGCATTGCATTTCATGATCACGAGCATCAAAGTGCTGCGTTTAAGCTCCACAAGACAGATCCACACGAGACTAGGAGCTTTTCCCCTCAAAACGATGTCGTGGCCGGCGCTTGCCATCCCTAAGATTTATGCAAAAAGATGCATTTTGGCTTGGAGAATCCCTTGGTTACACATTCTGGCACGAAACCCTAGGGACACCTTGGTGGCCGGCCCTCACCAACCGGGTTCTATCTCGATTCTATCACTTACTTATCGTGTTCAATCTCTTAGGATTTGGCCTGGTTTATTTTCTACTGTTTGGACGGTAGATTAGAGGCAAACCCTAAGTCATTTATGACCTAGGTCCTCTCCTATAAATAGAGAGTCTTGGCTCTCATTCCCATACGACTTTCTCCTATGCATAATGCTGCAAAAATCTAACCAGAGCATTCATACCGAAACATTACTTTGCGAAATTAACCTTAAACATTCATCCGATTCTTGGTTTAAAGACCGATAGAGTCTATTTTTAGCCTCTTTTAGTCTTAGTTTTCCCATACTAAGATTGGAAGAACAACTTTTCTTTTTGTTAGTTTTCATCCTAAAAACCGACTAGCTACTCCCTTATTTTATGTTTTATTCTTATTGAATTTGCATCCTCGTATTTTCGATTGTAGGAATAAAAAAATTAATTTTTGATCTGCCAACCAGGGCAGATACCGAGGCTGATTTCATCATCCCAGGCCTCGGCGGCGCCCGCCACCGTCAGTACAGTTGCCGCCTGCATTGGGTGGTCGGTAGGCGAGGCTTCGGTTAAGATTGGTGTTTTTACACCAATCCGGCCCTAAAGCCTCACGGTAGGACCAAAACCCTAATTTTCATTTGTTCTTTAATTAGTAAATAAGATCCCGAGAATTCTGAAAATAAATTCTAAAATTAAAAGATTAATAAAATTGCCATTCAAATTTTACCTAAATCGGATTTAATAAAACTCGAAAATCTTGATAAAAGATTCATCCCCACTTTCTAAAACGCATCTTCAAAACCCTAAATCATTCTTCCACTTTTTAAAACCCTTACACCGAAAAGGCTCATGGGGAAGCTCGACCCGGTCCCTGTGTGGGCCCGAGGTCGTGGCTCCTACGAGTGGCGACTCCACGGGGATTAACTTTTATTAAGAGGGCGAAACTTGAAAATTTGAGTAGTGTGTTTTAATAATGTGCTTGCATTAGGCATCCCACATTTAGCAACCTTTGAGCTAGTTTAAATACTATTTTAGACCACTAGGAAAACTTTATTGTACCCCTGTTTACCCTTTACGGAGAGAGGCTCCCACTGGTTCCTTTAGGAGGGCCCAACTGTGAGACCTCGAAATTTCGGTGTTTGCTTGCTAGTGAATTAGAATTTTTCGAGTCGGAATTAGAAACCCGAGAAACGAAACCGAGCATGGGCTAGCTAAATTGGGCCTTGAGAAGCTAGTTGGGCCCAATTAAAAAAAAAAAAAAAAGAAAAGAAAATGAGAAAGGGAGAGTTGGCGGATTACTAAGCAAGGAAGAGAATGGGGTCCAATTAAACTTGGACAGACAGCCCATTAGGTGTGATTAGGAGAAGAGGAGAGAGAGTGACGCTGGGATTAGGATTGAGAACAAAGAAAAGAACCAGAGGAAGAGGAACAGAGAAAAATAAAAAGAAGCGAAGTAGAGCGAGAGGAGAGCGAGAGGAAGCGGAGGAAAGCGAGAGAGGGAGAAGGCCCGAGAGCCAGCGGCCCGTGGCCGCCTGAACGGCGAGGACGCCGCCGCCGGTGGGCAAAGGGAGAGCGAGGGCTCGGGAGGCCGAGCAGAGCAAAAGAAGAAAGGGGAACGAAAGAACGCAGAATCGGAGGAAAGCGAGAGGAGGACGAGAGCCACCGCAGGGATAGAGAGGCAGAGGAGCATGGCGTGCTCGCACTGCCGGCGAGCGCGAAGAGGGAGCCGGCGAGACCGAACAGAACCGAGGCTAGGGGTTTGAGAACCCAAAAACAACAGAGCAGAGGGAGGCAGCGAGAGTTTAAGCGAGGGTAGAAGCAGTGGGTGCCGGGAAGAAGAAGGAAGGGGGAACCGAGAGGAAGAAAGGGAAACAAAAATTGAAACTAATTCGAAACCCTTCCAAAACTGAATTCTTAGAACCTCTAAGAATCTAAGGTGAGTAATCTGAATTCATCCTCTAAAATAAAATGAATTAGGTGGACTGAACATGAATTCGAGGTATGAAATTAGAAACCCTAAGCTAATTGAAGAAGTTAGAAGCCTAAATTCACGAAACTAAGCAACTCACGAATCAAAGAGCATGTTGTGATTATGTGATAATTAGTTCTGAATTTGTGATGTTTAAGTACTATTGAGCATGATTATTGAGAATTGGATGAGATTAGCTTGAGCAGAATTAGGGAGAAAAATCGGAAAGTTAATTTCATGATTCATGTGCAGATTTCGTGAATTAAGCATGCTGTCCGAATTTCTGTGAATTCATGTGTAGCCCAAATTTCCTGAAATTTTTACTGCAACTTCTTGATAATTTACGAGAATTTCCTGTTAAATTTGGTATGCATTGGATGAGTAGATTGGGAGATATGCAATTTTAAGTGAAAATGTCCTGTTTTGAGCAAAATCGCAACTAAACGAGTAACTGAATTAAGAACTAAAATTTAAGAAGCTTTAGGGCTAGATTAAAAGATATATATCGATTAAGGAAAGTTGTAGAACCATTAACCACTTATACGCGATATTACGCGAGCATGAAAACGATGAGTTCATTGATTAGGAATCCTAATTGACATGTTTAGGTGATTATGCGTTTATTTTGAATTACATCAATGATAATGACCTAAGCATGCGTATGTGAAATGAATTGATTGTGCTTGAGTTGGAACTTGCTTATGTGAATTGCTTGTTTTGAAGAAGTTACGCATGAACGTGCTAAGCATGAATTATATGAATTAAGTATATCTTATGTATAAGTAATAAGAAGATAAGAAACATAAAGAACTAAAGAAGGGAGAAAGGATTGTGTTATTGATCTAAGACCCCACGAATTAAAGAACCCTCTGAAGCTATGGCCATAGAAGTGTGTGTCAACCCGAAGCCACGAATTGAATTGCTTCCAAGAATTATTGACGATATGCGTCCTTCAAGGATGGGAGGCTGCCTCGAGGCCACGAATTGTATGCCTCCGTGAACCGAGCCCACGAATTGTTTTGGCTCCAAGAACTGGGTCTTTAGAGCGAGAACATAAATCTTCTTTTCATTCGAAACTAAGAAGACTTAAAAGAATTATGATATGAAGAAACGAATGATCGTGCATATCGAATAAGAAAGAACGAATCGATGATTTATGAAATGCATGATTGAACTCAAGAAGAAGAATAAGAAAAAGAACGAATCTTGATTTCATAAGAAATGTGTGCGATAAGAACTAAGATATGATTTACGTGATGAATGATTTGCATGATGAATAATTCTATGACTTACTTGCGTAGAAAGATGAATGAAGCATGTTTGATTGAATTCATAAGCAAATGATGTCATTATGTCTCTCGGCAAGTTGGTAAGTTTAGAATCTCGCATGTCTTAAGCTTATTTGATCCGAATCGCATGTTATGAATGAATTGTGAATTACGTGTGTTTGTTAATGAATTAATGTGCAATGTGAAACTCGGGGTTGGGTTTGGGTTATTCACTGGGCTAGTGAGCTCACGACCTCACCAACATTTCGGTATAGAAGTTAAGACAGTAGGAGTTGCCTTTGGCTTTTGGAAATAGCGGACGAGTAGGACATGCTTGGACTTACTCGCTTGTTTTTCCGTCTTTTATTTAGAAAGATGTTGTAAAGACTGGTTGTATGTGAACTTAAGTTTTACCTATGAATGTAAAATCCCTATGTGAATACTCCGAGCGTGTGGTTCGTTGAGTTGTGTTGTGTTTCTCCGAGCGTGTGGCTTGTTGAGTTTAAGATTGTGTTTCGTGCAGGGTTAGGGCTTTAAGCCTATGGGTTTAGCCAGCTTACAGAGAAAACTCTGCCGAAATTTCCGAAAAACCTTCGAAAACCTAGAATTACGCTTCCGCCAATCCAAGAAAGGGTTATTAACCCCAGGTTGAGATCTTTAGCAGCCTTAGGGGTTCCTCTCGGGGAACCCCGGCATGTAATACTCCTAGGGTGGGTCTAGGGGTGTTACAAAAATGGTATCGAGCAAGAATCCTCCGACTCGTAGATTTTCCTAGAATCGAGTCTAGGACTTGCGTGATTGCTTATGTGACTGATTGAAATATGAGTATATGATTTGATTCATGAACCTATGTGCTTATATGTGATTGAGTGAATCTCATATGATATGAATTATGAACTTATGTGCATATATGTGATTCTATGAATTTGTGTGGTACTATGATAGAATATACCGAGGATTCGTATAAGATCATAGGTGAATCAAGTTTCGAGGACGAAACTTTTTGTAAGAAGGGGAGAAATGTGAGACCCCGAAATTTCGTGTGTTTGCTTGCTAGTGAATTAGAATTTTTCGAGTCGGAATTAGAAACCCGAGAACCGAAACCGAGCATGGGCTAGCTAAATTAGGCCTTGAGAAGCTAGTTATGCCCAATTAAAATAAAAAAAAGAAAAGGAAATGAGAAAGGGAGAGTTGGCGGATTACTAAGCAAGGAAGAGAATGGGGTCCAATTAAACTTGGACAAGCAGCCCATTAGGTGTGATTAGGAGAAGAGGAGAGAGAGTGAGGCTGGGATTAGGACTGAGAACAAAGAAAAGAATGAGAGGAAGAGGAGCAGAGAAAAATAAAAAGAAGCGTAAGTAGAGCGAGAGGAGAGCGAGAGGAAGCGGAGGAAAGCGAGAGAGGGAGAAGGCCCGAGAGCCGGCGGCCGTGGCCGCCTGAACGGCAAGGACGCCGCCGCCGGTGGGCAAAGGAGAGCGAGGGCTCGGGAGGCCGAGCAGAGCAAAAGAAGAAAGGGGAACGAAAGAACGCGAAGCGGAGTAAAGCGAGAGGAGGACGAGAGCCACCGCAGGGATAGAGAGGCAGAGGAGCACGGCATGCCCGCACGGCCGGCGAGCGCGAAGAGGGAGCCGGCGAGACCGAACAAAACCGAGGCTAGGGGTTTGAGAACTTGAAAAAATAGAGCGAGAGGGAGGCAGCGAGAGTTTAAGCGAGGGTAGAAGCGGTGGGTGCCGGGAAGAAGAAGGAAGGGGGAACCGAGAGGAAGAAAGGGAAACAGAAATTGAAACTAATTCGAAAACCTTCCAAAACTGAATTCTTAGAACCTCTAAGAATCTAAGGTGAGTAATTTGAATTCATCCTCTAAAATAAAATGAATTGGGTGGATCGAACATGAATTCGAGGTATGAAATTGGAAACCCTAAGCTAATTGAAGAAGTGAGAAGCCTAAATTCACGAAACTAAGCAACTCACGAATCAAAGAGCATGTTGTGATTATGTGATAATTAGTTTTGAATTTGTGATGTTTAAGTACTATTGAGCATGATTATTGAGAATTGGATGAGATTAGCTTGAGCGAGAATTAGGGAGAAAAATCGGAAAGTTAATTTCATGATTCATGTGCAGATTTCTATGAATTAAGCATGCTGTCCGAATTTCTGTGAATTCATGTGTAGCCCGAATTTCCTGAAATTTTTACTGCAACTTCCTGATAATTTACGAGAAATTCTTGTAAAATTTGGTATGCATTGGATGAGTAGATTGGGAGATATGGAATTTTAAGTGAAAATGTCATGTTTTGAGCAAAATCGCAACTAAACGAGTAACTCGAATTAAGAACTAAAATTTAAGAAGCTTTATGGCTAGATTAAAAGATATATATTGATTAAGGAAAGTTGTAGAACCATTAACCACTTATACGCGATATTACGCGAGCATGAAAACGATGAGTTCATTGATTAGGAATCCTAATTGACATGTTTAGGTGATTATGTGTTTATTCTGAATTACATCAATGATAATGACCTAAGCATGCGTATGTGAAATGAATTGATTTTGCTTGAGTTGGAACTTGCTTATGTGAATTGCTTGTTTTGAAGAAGTTACGCATGAACGTGCTAAGCATGAATTATATGAATTAAGTATATCTTATGTATAAGTAATAAGAAGATAAGAAACATAAAGAACTAAAGAAGGGAGAAGGATTGTGTTATTGATCTAAGACCCCACGAATTAAAGAACCCTCTCGAAGCTATGGCCATAGAAGTGTGTGTCAACCCGAAGCCACGAATTGAATTGCTTCCAAGAATTATTAACAGTATGCGTCCTTCGGGGATGGGAGGCCGCCTCGAGGCCACGAGTTGTTTTGCCTCGAGGCCACGAATTGTATGCCTCCGTGAACCGAGCCCACGAATTGTTTTGGCTCCAAGAACTGGGTCTTTAGAGCGGAACATAAATCTTCTTTCCATTCGAAACTAAGAAGACTTAAAAGAATTATGATATGAAAAAACAAATGATCGTGCATATCGAACAAGAAAGAACGAATCGATGATTTATGAAATGCATGATTGAACTCAAGAAGAAGAATAAGAAGAAGAACGAATCTTGATTTCATAAGAAATGTGTGCGATAAGAACTAAGATATGATTTACGTGATGAATGATTCGCATGATGAATGATTCTATGACTTACTTGCGTAGAAAGATGAATGAAGCATGTTTGATAGAATTCATAAGCAAATGATGTCATTATGTCTCTCGGCAAGTTGGTAAGTTTAGAATCTCACATGTCTTAAGCTTATTTGATCCGAATCGCATGTTATGAATGAATTGTGAACTTACGTGTGTTTGTTAATGAATTAATGTGCAAAGTGAAACTCGGGGTTGGGTTTGGGTTATTCACTGGGCTAGTGAGCTCATGACTTCACCAACATTTCAGTACAGAAGTTAAGACCGGCAGGAGTTGCCTTTGACTTTTGGAAATAGTAGACGAATAGGAGATGCCTGGACTTACTACTTGTTTTTCTGTCTTTTGTTTAGAAAGATGTTGTAAAGACTGGTTGTATGTGAACTTAAGTTTTACCTATGAATGTAAAATCCCTATGTGAATACTCCGAGCGTGTGGTTCGTTGAGTTGTGTTGTGTTTCTCCGAGCGTGTGGCTTGTTGAGTTTAAGATTGTGTTTCGTGCGGGGTTAGGGCTTTAAGCCTATGGGTTTAGCCAGCTTACTGAGGAAACTGCCGAAATTTCCAGAAAAACCTTCAAAAACCTAGAATTACGCTTCCGCCAATCCAAGAAAGGGTTATTAACCCCAGTGTTGAGATCTTAAGCAGCCTTAGGGGTTCCTCTCGGGAACCCCGGCATTTAATACTCCTGGGGTGGGTGTAGGGGTGTTACACCAACTAGGCCTCATTGCCGGAGGAAACGGTACCTCTTCCCACGTAGCATGTAGTCTTGGGCTAAACCCTTTGATTCACCGAGAGGCACCTAGAATTCTGGTTGGTATCCTTATCCATGGAACCTTTGGGGACTAAATTCTCGGACTACGTGTCACCACGTATCTAAATTCTTGAAATCTTTCACCATAAAACTTTTTGGACTTTTAGATGATCCCTAGACTTCATTTACATGCTTGAATGAGTGTGTGTTTTAAATTTAATCTTTTGTTTGTGAGCCTTTAGGGATAGGTGAGGAGCGCCGATTAGATCCTTGCATGGGTGAAAATAAAACACTTTTATAAATTTCCTAGAGTGAGTTCGTTATGTGCATTTAGCCAAAATTCAAAAATCTTTCTCCTATTATGGTTAGTCCATTGTTTGCACTTCCGTGTAATTCTAAAAATTTTCTTTTAGTAGTCTAAGTAGTTACTATTAACAAAAGGGTCTTACCGAAGTCCTTCTCTTTTTCAAATTGTTTAGTCCTTTTTTTCTTTAACATTCCCATTTTTCATTTGCGTTAGCCAAATAAAATCATCTCATATTACTAGAGTCTATCTCGCATCAGCCAAATAAAATCATCTCCTATGAGGTGAGTCCATTTACATTAGCCAAAGAAAATCATCTCATATTACGTGAGTCCATTTGCATTAGCCAAGCGCACCTTCAAAACCAATACAATTTAGCGTATTAAAATGGGAATGTTGCTTTCAATGAATCATTTCATGTTAAGATGAGTTTTTTTCATCTAAAATTCATCTTCTAATAGGTGAGTCCGTTCATTTCATCTCGCACTTAGTCTAAAATAATTCATCTTGAATAAGGAAATGCACTATCATATATAAAGCAACTTTTCTTTAAGGATCAACCATTTATTAGATTACCATCTCAACTAAGTCATGCATCATATCATTATCACATTCTTTATATGTATCTAACTAAAAAGCATCCTTAGTTTCTTCGGGTCTTACGCTTAAGTCCCTTCCTCCCAAAAGTGATATTCTCTTACATGTTCCTAAACCTCATCCTTTGGGCATGCAGAATAGGGAAGTCTACGAAAATCGAGTATCGTCGGAATATGATCTCTAAAAGATTAGAGCGCCTCATCAAGGAATCCGACACGTCCTCTTTTCTTTCTACTCCACGGTGTACATCGGCGCGACAAGCTTCGGTGCACACTACACCGTCATAGTCTACACCATGTCCTAAGATAATACTTAGAAAGAGTTCCCTTCCAATGGATCCCAACCCGGAGCGAGTATCTTAACCTTAGTTTACTTAATGAGAATACAACTAGGGTGGAAACCAAATTGAATGATCAAGAGGAACATATGTCATCTATATCGAGGGATCTTAAGACTATCATAAGGGCTATTAAGGTTAGTAAAAGAGATAAGGAAGCTGAATGTTTGAAAAAGGAAGAGGCCGAGGAAGCTGAACGTTTGAGAAGGGAAACGACCATGATTCTGCCAACTCCACCTATCTTGTCTCCTTTAGGTAGTCCCAAACGCGAATCCCCTAAACACGAATCCAAATCTCAGCTTGATCTTCCTATAGGTCGGATAGAACGGATGTTAAGGGAGTCATCCATGTTCAATAATCATTACTTCGATCTTAAGGGATGCATTTTAATCGCTAAAGGTCAACTACCTCTTAAGTTTACCATGCCCGATATCAAATTAAAAGGTTCTAAGAAACCCCATCATCATGTACGTAACTTCTTAGAAGCAATGACTCTTAAGAACATTCCTGAAGACACTTACCACATCATCTTCCCTAGACATTCGACACCGATATAATGAAGTGGTACAATGCGGTTGACCCACGCAACGTTGCCAATTGTACTGATTTGTGCAAGGAGTTCCTCCATCAATACTCTTATAACACCGATCTACCTGTTACCCTTAGAGACTTAGAATCAATCAAGCAAGGCAAAAAGGAGAACTTGACGGATTTCTTTACCGGATGGAGAGCAAAGGCAGCCCATATGGTTGATCGGCCCTCTAAGAAGGATCAAGTCCAAATCATTATAAAAAACCTTCAGCCCAATTACAATCGAGCACCTCAAATTTCTGCCCATGATGAACTTTTTAACCCTTAGAGATGTTGGTTTGCTGATAAAAGAAGAGTTGTCTATCACGACCACAAAAGTCGCAACTCGGGTATAGAGGTAATTATCATTCCAAAGATGAGAAAAACTCCAATACTGGTAATGCTAACAGGGGTGTAGATGTCAATGCCCTCAATAGGTATATTGACTACAGATCCTATTGATACTACCTACACCAAAGCCCTTGATCATCTCTTAGAAAAGGGGAAGATATAGTTGCTACCTATTAGAGCGAGAATCGAAACCGTGAAACAATCCAAAAACTAAGACGTGGGAAAACTTTACAAATATCATCGTGCATGAAGACATGATACCGAACAGTGTTGGACATTCAAGAATAAACTAGAAAGTATGTTTGGAAATGGCCAACTACCCACACCTAAGGCTACCAAGAAACCAAGCAATAATAAAAGCCCTTTTGGTAGCACCTTAGCCATTTTCACTAAACCCATTCCAGTCGAGTGGGATCCGTATATTCTTATCCAAGATGTTAACAAGTTGAAACCAATTCTTAGCTTACCTCCATTAGATTCGAAGTCCAGGGGTTGTTGGTAAGTGATGAAGAATATGTCTACGAAACAAGAAGCAATAGTGACAACAATAGTGACGTCTTCTAGGCACATTGCCCTTAGAAGAAGAAGACTTTTGGGAGACACTAAAACTCCTACAATTCAGTTCCTTACTCGATCTGGACAACACAATGCACATTTGGGTCCACAACAGACCTCAAGAATCCCCAAAAGAGCCTGAGGCTATAAAAGAAGAAAACCCAATTTTAAGCAACTTTAGAAATTAAAGGCTGATATCTTAATTTAGCAATTAATATCTACTGAAACCACACCCGAGGAAGTCTCAATTTAGTAATTAAAGGCTGATAGCTCATGACAATTTGTTGACCCAAGATGCACTCAGCAAGATCGAAGTCTCTCCCGAAACCACACCCCAAGGAAGTGGTAGGATTGGTTAATAGTGGGGATGGAACCATTACCTTTGATTAGAAGAACCTCCTAGAAGAAGGTATTACATACAATAATGCCCTTTACTTAACTATAACTTGGGTTAACAAATTTGTTCCCTAACCATGGTAGATAATGGATCAACGAGTAAAGTATGTCCTCGGAAAACTGCAACAAGGTTAAGAATTAGGGAGCAATAACTCTCTAAACAGATCGTCCATCTTCGAGCTTATGTTTATTCTAAAAGAACAGTGTTGGGGACAGTGACCTTACAAATCAATATAGGGCCAGTGGAGAAGAACATCGAATTCCAAGTCCTAGATATCCCATCTACCTTTAATTTACTTCTAAGATGCCCTTGGTTACATGATCATCGAGCGGTTCCTCTACACTCGCATCGAAGGTCAAGTCATAACTGTCAACAATGATAATCTTTGTGCTAGTATCACTTCTAAAGAATCCGTAGTTGAGATCGAGCATGCTGCTAATGATGAGGAATTTTATGGATTCGAAACCGTTACTCGCCTTAGAAAGGGATGAAGCACCTTTTAACTTTAACCCTTATGGCAACCTCGAGTGTCCATTCAATTCTTAGGAAGAGGGGTATTTTCCGAGTCTTGTTGCAGGCCGATAGGCATACGACCCTATTTTTCCATCCCTTAAGCCCACTAATAACTATAACTTTGGACTAGGCTATCAACCTACTGGTAAGGAAATAGCTCAAGCCAAGTGGGATATTCAAGTAAAGAGGACTACACCACACACAGTCTACTCTATTAAGCCCTTTCCCTATACTCCGAGTGGACAGTTTCTAAGAGAAGGAGACAACTTCCCTTATTATGGTTTTGTGAGCCCTACTACCTCAAGGAAAAAGGCATCCTAATATAAAGACACGGACTACTGAATTTATATCATTCCGAGTACTATCAAGGACTCGGTACAAACCTCATCCTTCCTAAGTTTTGACCACAAGTCATTCTAAGTAATATAGAAACTATTGCAAATGTTTTCATTCGATTCTCACTTACTCGGAAAACACATTCTTGTTCATCAACTCACACTAATGTTTCGAGTCTCTCGGACACTACTTAGTTTTATCGCATGTTCAAACAATCTTTCTAACACTTTTCATCTAAGCTCGACTTCATATTCGAGGTAAAGTGAATTATATCGTTAATTCACCTTTCTAAGTCGGCATGTTTGTTCGAGAATTATTTGTCTAGATCAAGTACTTATCCTCCGATATTTTCTTTATAACTTGATCTTTCCTAAGACTGACTACGATGGATTATGAGTGTAATGAATATTAGACTTAGAAAATTCCACTCCTTTAGGCCTAAGATAATTTGGCACTTAATTATCTTAATTAAATTTTTATCTCGTGCCTAATGTTAGACCAAAGTATTTTATACTTTGAGAACCAAAATTTTTTACTTTTGTAGGTTATCTAAACGAGGTTATCCTATTTTTGAATTACAAAAGTAACCGACTTCAAGTCGTCAATCATGAGCGGACAAGGCTTTTCTACTTCGAACAAGGTTCGGACGCTATGTCGAGGTTGTCTGTTTCCAAACCGGAAATCTTCAACGCTAAGCTCAATGGTGGTTTCCACCTTACTTTTCACACACCATCAACTGATTGGAGCACCTTTAGGAGTCAAGAGTCGTTGCACAACGCTCACATCTCAACGGATCTTTTCGAGCGACTCGGAAGAACCGTTACATTGGTCACAAAGGACTTCTATTCGGAAGATAGTCACAACGACTAATCCGCTTGGTCATCTACAAATAGAAGCCAACTCTCAAGACTTGAAGATTGCTGAGACTTGCTAAAATTAATGTTAATATACATTGCTTAAGCCAAAGTCTTTGTATTTATACTCAATTTTCTATTTACAACTCCCACCTTGTAATTCATACTTTACGAGTTGTAAAGTCTTGTAATCAGTCACATACTCTTTCTTATTTTTTTAGTAAGGTCCCTTGACTGAGCTATAAGGGTTAACTCAGCTCGGTTGTCCCTAGCTGTAAAGGTTACCTCGGTTAGGAAGTATTAGATCAAATAAAGGAACTTTTGAGTCTAGGAAAACTCTGTAAGGAATTGTTTAAGGGAGCAATTCGGTTGAGTCGATCTATCGTATTTTGTGGATTCAAAATAGTTGATTCGACTTAGTTCTTGGATTAGCACTAGCCATGGTTTTCTGCCCCAGGAGGGTTTCCACGTATATCCGAGTTCACCCTTTTCCGAGTACAATCTAGACTCGGATTGTCTTGATTATTCTTTTCAAGCTTTAATCTTCCAAGTTTATTAAAATTTCCTCATCACCCTATTCACCCTCCTCTAGGGTGACTAAGACTCTCCAAGAGCAAACCTTTAATTGGTATCAAAGCCTAGCCTTTCATAAAGGATCTAACAATCCAAAAGTCTAAAGATCAAATGGCTCGGAAGAACGGAGAGTTCGATGAAGAAAGATCTTCTAGCGAGACCACCTAAGTTCAAAGGATCAAATTTTGTGCACTAGAAGAAGCTAATGGAATGATTTCTGCTGGACCACGATGAAGATGTATGGAACATCATACAAGAAGGCAATTACATTCCAATGAAGATGGAAGATACAAGACTTGTGCTTAAAGCAAAGTTCGAGTACACACACGAAGAGGCGGAAAAGCTCAAAAAGAACTTTAAAGCAATGAACATTCTAATGTACGCCATCAGCTCGGAAGAATACAACAGAGTGTCAGCTTGTGACACAACTAAAGATGTGTGGGACACTCTTGTCAACACATATGAAGGAAAAAGCCAAGTAAGACAAGCGAAGATAAGTCAATATCTTCACAAATATGAGCTGTTCAAGATGGAGCCGGAAGAAAACATCACTCGGATGTTTATACGCTTCACCGAGATTATCAACAATCTCAAATCTCTGGGTAGAACGATTTCCCATGAAGAAATGTGCAGAAAAATTCGAAGAAGTCTACCTAAGAGAAGATGGGGTCCCAAGGTGACAACCATCGAGGAAGCTCGGACCCTCTCTCAACCGAAGCCGGACGAACCGATTGGGAAAATACTTGCCCATGAAATCCATGTGGAAGAAAAGGATGTTGAGGTCGGCACCAAAAAGAAGATTGCATCGAAGGCCTCGAAAGCGAGACGAGAAAATCCGAGTTCCTTAGATTCGAAGAAGATCCCATGGCACTCATTGCTTGAGGCTTCAAAAGAATGATGAAGTACAAAAAATGGGAAAAGAGGCCAAGGGAAGAGTTCTACAAGAAAGATAAGAAGGACGAGAAAGGTTAACATTCCTCCCCTTCAAAGTTATCTTTCACGTCTGTTTTGAATGTGAATAGTCAAAGACTGTCCAAGGAGAAAGAGGGACAGAAAGAAGAAGAAGGCTATGATGGCCATATGGAGTGATGAAGACTCAACCGAAGAAGATGAAGACTCGGACGACTCAAAGCGTCCGATGGCACCGTCGGACTCAAAAGCGAACCGAGTCGAGTTCGACAACTCGGATATGGAGGAGATAAATCCTCGGGAGGAAATAGAATACTTTCTAAAGTTCTCCAAAGTTGATTTAGCTAAATATATTTACACTTTGGGAACAAAGTCTAATTCCGATTCTTCTCAATTCAAAAAACAACTTGAGTCTCTCACCTCTAAGAGCATTGGTTTGAAAAATGAATTGGAAAAGCTGAGACTTACTCTAAGAGAACTCAGGACTAGTACTCAAACTAATGAGACTAAGTCTAAGACACTCGGAAGATAAAATGAACATACTGAAACAAAAGCTCAAAGAGTCTCAAGAACTTGTTTTAAAATTTACTCAAGGTTAGAAAAACCTTGACATGCTTTTAGGCTCTCAATTTGTCTCCTTCGAAAGGAAGGACTTCGTTTTAATAAAGAGGAGTCTTCTAATTCTTACTCGGATCTTTTTAGAAAGGATTCCAGAAGCTGTGAAGTCGAGGAAGGCTGAGCACGGTCCCATTCATAAGAATGAAAGTAGGACCGAGGCCGGACCAGTCTACAGGAGAAAGCAATCTCCACTGTTTATAAAAGAAAAGATTTTCAAAAGAAAGAGACATAGACTCGGTTTTCTAAAAGGAAGATTAAGAATCGAGACCAAACCCAAAGTAATTCAAATTTGGGTTCCCAAGAGTCTTCTTCCTCGAAAAGGACCACGAGTAAAGGGAGTTACTAGGTTCGTTAGAGGAAGTGAGAAGGGTTAGTGCATTTCGACTTGCGGGTAACTCGAGAGAAAGACAAAAGGTCACTGGTACCTAGACAGTGGATGCTCACGCTACATGTCGGGAGATTCAAGAATTTTCTCGTGAGTTAGAAGATTACAAGGGAGGAAAAGTCACTTTCGAAGAAGACAGGTAAGGGCAAGATAGTCGAGGGCAAGATTGCAAAAGGAGACAACCTGGTCGGCCTAGTCTATCTTGTCAAGGGATTAAAGTACAATTTACTCAAGCATCTCTCAACTGTGTGACAAAGGTCAAGAGGTAAGATTCACTCGGACTAATTGTTATATTTACGATACAACTACCAAAGAGACTTTACTCTCGGGTAAGAGATCGGGTAACACCTACACTATTCCTCTTTCGACCCTAGTCATAATATATATTGTTTAAAAGTATCTCTACATGATGATTCTTGGACATGGCATCGTAGACTAGGTCATGTTAGCATGCACACTATCAAAAAGCTTGCATCTCATTGTTTAGTCGGAGGATTACCTAATTGTGCATTTAAGAAAGATAAAATTTGTGAAGCTCGCACAAAAGGGAAATAGGTAAGATCATATTTCAAATCTCTCAAAGCTGTTTCCACATCCAAAGTGCTTGAAATGTTGCATATGGATTTATGTTGTGAAATCCCTATAAAGAGTCTTGGAGGTAAATCATATGTACTTGTAATTGTTGATGACTACTCACGATTAACATGGGTGTGTTTTCTTAAGCACAAAAATGAAGCATTCAAAGAGTTCAGCAAGCTCTATAGGAAAATTCAAGTTGAGTCTCGGACCGAGATCGGAAGAATTCGAACCGACCATGGAAGGGAGTTCGATTACTCGGAATTTGCAGAGTTCTGCGATAAGAATGGTATCTCCCATAACTTCTCAATACCTAGAACTCCTCAACAGAATGGAGTAGTGGAGAGAAAGAATAGAACTCTTGAAGAAATAGGAAGGACAATGATGATTAAAAATGATCCGCCTTACTATTTACGGCTCGAGGCGATCAACACGAGCAAACGACACACCTGAACGGATGCCTCATTAGACCCATCATAAAGAAAACTCCATACGAGCTCTACAAGGGAAAGAAACCCAGCATCTCATACTTCAAACCCTTTGGATGCAAGTGCTATGTTCACAATAATGGTAAGGATCACCTGACTAAGTTTGATGCTTGGTCGAGATGAAGGTATTTTGCTTGGTTATTCATCTCATAGTAAAGCATATTGCATTTTCAATAAAATAACTATCAAAGTGGAAGAAAGCATCCACGTTGTTTTTGATATGATTGACCAAGGAAAACCAAGTGAGTTAACATTCTTAGAACTGAAACTCGGTCGAGATGAAGATGATCTTACTGAAGCTGAGCTCATGCGAGTCAAGGAAAAGTAACTCAAAATGAGATAGCTCAAAATACCATGACTCAAACTGAAGCGGTTCGGAGCCAACTCGGAATGCCGAGAGTCAATCGGATGAGCAAGCTCAATCAGATCAGATCATTGAAGATCAACCAATTCAACCTACAAATCTGGTGAAGCGAGAGAACAAGTAGAGTATTCAAATATGCTTCGAGTCACCCACTCAAAAACATCTTGTCCGACATCAATAGTGGGGTAAGAAATCGTTCTTCTTTACAAAATCGTGTGCATTCACTGCATTCATATCATTAACTCGAACCTAGAAATAAACTAGAGGCCCTAAATGAACCTGAATTGGTAGCAAGAGGAACTTAATTAATTTGAAAGAAACCAAGTCCGGACTCGACCAAACGACCTTCGACCACTCGGTTATAGGAACCAAATGGGTTTTCAAAAATAAGTCTGGATGAGGACGGGTTAGTAGTCGAAATAAGGCTAGACTTATGGCTTAAGGTTACAATCAAGAAGAAGGGATTGATTGTGGGAAAACCTTTGCACCGATTGCTAGGATTGAAGCAATTAGAATCCTATTGGCATTTGCATCAAGCATGAATATTAAATTATATCAAATGGATGTTAAATGTGCTTTTCTGAATGGTTTCATTCAAGAGGAAGTCTATGTTGAGCAACCCCTGGATTTGAAAACTCAGAATTTCCAAATCGTGTTTTCAAATTGTGAAAAGCTCTTTATGGTCTTAAACAAGCTCCCAGAGCTTGGTATGAAAGACTAAGCGGTTTCTTGGTTGAAAATGATTTCAAAAGAGGTCAGATTGACAAAACTCTTTTCATAAAAACCAAGGGGAAACACTTTCTTATTGTTCGGATTTATGTTGATGATATAATTTTTGGAGCTACTAATGAAAATCTTTGTTGAGATTTTTGTGAGTTAATGAGACAGGAATTCAAAATGAGCATGATAGGAGAGCTCAATTTCTTCCTTGGTCTACAAATCAAACAAGACAAAGATGGGATCTATGTGCACCAATCTGAGTATACCAAGGAGTTGCTTGAAGAAGTACAAGCTTTAAGATGCAAAACATGCAGCAACACCAATGAGTAGCGACATAAAGCTGGACTCGGACGAAAAAGGTAAAGCGAGTAGATCAAAAACTCTATTGAGGTATGATTGGATCTCTGCTATATCTCACGTCCAGTAGGCCGGACATAATGTTTAGTGCATGTTTATGTGCAAGATTCCAAGCTAATCTAAAAGAATCACATCTCACTGCGGTGAAGAAAATTTTCAGATATTTTACAAGGACTCGGAATCTAGGTCTATGGTTTTCAAGACACTTAGAACCGACCCTCACTTGGATACTCGAGACGCGACTATGCTTGGATACAAGGTTGATAGAAAGAGCACCTCGGGAGCATGCCGGTTTCTAGGTCAATCGCTTATATCTTGGCACTTAAAGAAGCGGAACTCGGTTGCTCTATCAACTGCTGAAGCTCGATACATTGCGGTTGGAGCATGCTTGTGCTAAGATTGTATGGATCAAGCAACACTTTAAAGACCTTGGACTTTCATTCAAATCAATTCCAATCAAGTGTGACAATCGAGTGCAATAAGCATTATTAAGAATCCAGTTCAACACTTGGAAGACAAAGCATATTGAGGTTAGGTATCATTTTCCGAGAGACCATTTTGAGAAAGGTGATATTGAACTTGAATTCATTCCTACAAAACTTCAATTAGTTGATATCTTTACTAAGCCACTTAGTGAGGATCAGTTTTGCTTTATTAGGAATCAACTTGACATAATAAATGCATGATTATGTGTTTTTCTACGTGAAATTATCTAGCATGATTATGTGTTACATGTTTCTTCTTTATGACTTAATAACAGTTAGTTCGGTTGACCCGGTGATACTGAGCTAAGAGTTATTATTTGTTTGTGCTTTTGAGTCACTCGAAACTTTCTTGCGTCGGACTCGGTTTTGAGAAAATTGGACTTCAAACTTCTAAAATCATCTCTAGATGAGTGGAGAATTTCAGAAATTTCTTTTAAAATCTCTCTTTTCTCTCTCTCTTTTGCGCGTATCCATCGGTGAACTAGCCATTGGGAGACGGACAATGGAATTCTAACCGTTGGATAGCGGAACAGGACACATCGGTCCGAGGCGACCGTTGGAGAGTTAGGTCGGACCGGATACTTGAAGGACATTTCTTTCGCTATAAATAGCATCTATTCTCCTTCATTTTGCTACTTTAATCTGTGATAACCTACACTCTCGCAATCTCGGCTCTCAAGCAATCTGAGTTCTCTCAAGCGCTCTCACTACTCTCTCTCTCTCTCTCTCTCTCTCTTTCTCTCTCTCTTTTCTTCGAGCTAACTCACCTTCTTCTCAAAGCTTCTCAAACATGCGTAAACGAGGATCTGCTGCAGACTTTGTAGGTTATGCCACCAAGAAACCTAGAACCAAAAGCCACAAGGGCCCTTCTAACCGCTCGAAAATCCTTGTCACCCAACATCTTATGTTGGATGACAAATTCTTCCCAACCACAACTTTCTTGTGGTTGAAACACATTAAGACCACTGGGGTGTACAACTTCCTCTGTTTGAGCAAATTCATATACCCGAACTCGTTGGTGAGTTATACTCAAACCTTTCCAGCTCCGAGGGGATCATCACCTCTAGAGTTCGCGATACTGATAGTTCGTATTGATCTCTCTCTCCTCCATTATCTATTCAAAGTTTCATCTCTCTTCCTCAACATCATCCCCATCCCCTTAAATGAGGTAGCCGATGAGTTCTTTGAAAAGTATGCCAAAGAAGTCCCCGAGTCATGCAAAAACTTTTTGTGACTCACATGAAGACCGAGGTTCGTCTTCTCTGTTTCTTTCTAATGAGAACCTTCTTTTGTCATCATACCAGCAAAGAGAATCCTAATTTTAAGATTCTCAAGGTTTTGTTTGACATTCTCGAGGGCTACGACGTAGACCTCTTCCTAGCCATTATCGAGCGAGATGGCCTCTCTGCCAGCTCGGACCAAGAAATCCACTTCTCTCCCTTTCGGAGCTCTTCTCACCCTTATCTTTAGACAATTTAAGGTCCCACTCCCCTCGGACCTTAACGAAGTGTCCGAGGCTGCCATAGTAGTTGGCGAAAAGAGCTTCTTGGCTATGGATACTAGGAAACCCAGCTGGGTGTTTGGGTCCACAGCTCGAACCGAGGCAACCCTCTCCTATGCCTTAGACTCGAGACTCCTCTCTCACTCCCTCCTCCACCTGGCGGTGCATCTACCTCAGGTCCCCCTCTTCAAGCCACTATCGCCTTGTCTACATCCCCGATAGACATGCTCTCCTTTGTGTCCGCCGATCTCCGAGACACTCTCCGCTCCTTTAAACTTGTTCTTGAGAACATGTCCATCAACCAAAAACGACCCAATCTCAAATTCGAGAGCAACAAGATGTGCTTCTCAAAATGACAAATTTGGTTAAGGAGCAACAGGAGATGATCGAGCTCCTCCGAGAGATGCGATCCAAAGCCGCTCGGGACCTGGACAACTAAGACATGTCCGAGGAGTCCTCGAGCCTCGGCAAGTCTCCATTAGGAGAGGCAGCTGAAGAAGAAGAGGAGGCTACGATCGAAGCAGCTCCTTCGAGGAGAATGAAGAGAAGGAAGAAGAGAAAGAGGAAGAAGGAGAGAAGCGGGACGAAGCCGAGGGACAAGGTGCTCCGGCTCCTCAATCGAACCGATAAGCTTAGACAGCGAGCTTGAGTGAGTCAAAAGACCCTCGCTGATGTTGGACGGTCAGCAGCGGTGAAGCCGAGGAAGCATCTCCTTCTGCAACGTTACAAGAGGATGAGCCTCTAGATGAACTTGTTCTAGGTCAACCACTCGGAGCTGAGCCCACTCCGGAGATCCCAGTGCTGCCACCGCCAAGATCGACTTGATACATTCTTCCCCATTTTGATTTTTTTTTTCTAAAAAGCAAGGGGAGAGTACTTAGAAAATTTGTTATCTTGTTTAGGGGATTCTTCTCACCCTCTCTTTTGTGTGTATTTTCTATATTTATGTATATATATGAATGAAGTTTCGATTTCAAGCATATTGCTTTATGAGTATAACTTCTTTCGAGTTTAAATTTCTTATTTTGTTTTGCTTTGATATATCAGCTCATTTGTCTATTTTCCTCTAATATAACTACTCATAATTTTTAATTAAATGAGCTATCTGCAGCAATATTCTAAGTCCGAATCACTTTATTTATTATTCTATTTTTCTCGTGATATTTTATTCTAAGCTCGATATATTCATTGTCAAATGAAATAAGAATGAAAACTCTTAATTATTTCACTAACAAAGTTTCAATATGAGTATGGAATGTCATTCATCAAAAAGGGGAGATTAAAGACTCATACTCGTAAATTTATATCATTTTGAGTACTATTAAGGACACAGTACAAACCTCATCCTTTCAAAGTTTTGATTACAAGTTATTCTGAGTAATATAGAAACTATTGCATATGTTTTCATTCGATTCTAACCGACTTAGAAAACACATTCTTGTTCATCAACTCATACTGATATTCCGAGTCACTTAGAAACTACTTAGTTTTATCGCATGTTCAAACAATCTCTCTAACACTTTTAATCTAAGCTCGACTTCATATTCCGAGGTAAAGTGAATTACGACGTTAATTCACCTTTCTAAGTCGGCATGTTTGTTCGAGAATTATTTGTCTAGATTAAGTACTTATCCTCGGATATTTTCTTTATAACTTGATCTTTCCTAAGACTCGACTCGATGGATTCTAAGTGTAATGAATATTAGACTCGGAAAATTCCACTCCTCTAGGCCCGAGATAATTTAGCACTTAATTATCTTAATTAAATTATTATCCGTGCCTAATCTTAGACCAAAGTATTTTATACTTTAAGAACCAAAATTGTCTACTTTTGTAGGTTATCTAAACGAGGTTATCCTATTTTTTAAATTACAAAAGTAACCGACTTCAAACCGTGAATCATGAGCGAGACAAGGATTTCCTACTTCGAACAAGGTTCGGACGTTGTGTCGAGGTTGTCTGTTTCCAAACTGGAAATCTTCAACGCTAAGCTCAATGGTGGTTTCCACCTTACTTTTCGGACACCATCAACTAATTGGAGCACCTTTAGGAGTCAAGAGTCGTTGCACAATGTTCACATCTCAACGGATTTTTTCGAGCGACTCGGAAGAACCGTTACATTGGTCACAAAGGAGTTTTATTTAGAAGATAGTCACAACGACTAATCCGCTTGGTCATCTATAAATAGAAGCCAACTCTCAAGACTTGAAGATTGCTTGAGACTTGCTAAAATTATTGTTAATATACATTGCTTAAGCCAAAGTCTTTGTATTTATACTCAATTTTCTATTTACAACTCCCACTTTGTAATTCACACTTTCCGAGTTGTAAAGTCTTGTAATCAGTCACATACTCTTTCTTATTTTCTGAGTAAGGTCCCTTGACCGAGCTGTAAGGGTTAACTCAGCTCGGTTGTTCCTAGTCTGTAAAGGTTACCTCGGTTATGAAGTACTAGATCGGATAAGGGAACTTCGAGTCTAGGAAAACTCTGTAAGGAATTGTTTGAGGGAGCAATTCGATTGAGTCGATCCACTATATTTTGTGGATTCAAAATAGTGGATTTGTCTTGGTGCTTGGATTAGCACCGGCCGTGGTTTTCCGCCCGGGAGGGTTTCCACGTATATCCGAGTTTACACTTTTCCGAGTCCAATCTAGACTCGGATTATCTTGATTATTCTTTTCAAGCTTTAATCTTCCAAGTTCGTTAAAAGTTCCTCATCACCCTATTCACCCCCTTCTAGGGTGACTAACACTCTCCAAGAGCAAACCTTCATAGTACATGGTCCGGAGATTTTCAATGACTCGCTATATTCTGAAAAAGAGGCACCTTACCTCCTTAAAGAGGGACAGTCCACATAAACCGGACCAATCTTGCCGGAATCAACCTTTTTGGTCCTCTGTTCAAACAAGAGGGTAATCTAGAAGGAAACTCAATCTCGATGCATCGTCACGAGCTATGTTGCACCCACAGTTTGATCCGTCCGGGTTCATCACCAACATTGATATTGAAAGGTCCAAGAATGTTACTTGGATTGACGCTAAGGAGGGCCAGGAATTTGCTATTAGCCTAGGAGCACATCCTCTTTCCGAGTCTAGTGCTAGGGCTTATACTTCTCCTTCTATTGTCTCTAGTTCTTTTCCTAACTGTGTCATTTCTAAGTTTGTTTCGAGTCCGATGTACTCGTTGCTTCATTCAATAAAGCGAACCTTTCCGCTTACTCCTTGCCTCCTCTTACTCTTAATTGTTTTGCCTCTAATGATGAACAAGAAATTCCTAAAGAACTAATAAAAGCTATAAAAGATCATTAAAATCATTCACCGATAATAGAGGAAACAATAACAATTAATCTGGGGTTAGTTGATCAACCCCAAGAAGTTAAGATTGGGAAAACCTTGGATCCAGAAGAGCGAAGTAATTCAGTTCACTCCTTATAGAATTTGTAGATGTCTTTACATGGTCATACAAAGACATGCGGGTATTGATCCGAATATAGCCGAACACAAAATTCCACTTTACGAAGATGCTAAGCCGGTTAAACAGAAATTTAGAAGGATGAAACCAGGATGGACTTTGAAGATTAAGGAAGAGGTTCGAAGCGGTTGGAGCCTGGGTTCATTAAGGTAGTTCACTATCCTCGGTGGGTAGCAAATATAGTTCTTGTCCCGAAGAAAGATGGTAGGGTTCGTATGTGCGTCGAATTCAAGGATTTAAATAAGGCCAGTCCTAAAGACGATTTCTCATTTCCTCATATCGATTTCCTTGTAGATAATACATTGGGTCATGCTTTGCTCTCGTTCATGGACAGTTATGCTGGGTATAATCAAGTGAAAATGGCAATATGATGAAATCTCGAGTTCGTTTGAGGATTTGGATCTCGGATCGTGAATGAGTGGTGCAACATAAACAAGTAAACCACAAAGAACCTCCATCACCAAATAAACCACCTTTTGCCTTGGGTCGGTCTACAAATCCCCTTTTCCTTTGGACGATCCAATACCGGGCCAAACCTTTAGAGACAATAGAGTCCAGAGTCTGTGTATTTAGAAATTCTAGGCTCGGAATACAACATTTTACTTTTGTCCAATCACATAAGGAGTCGAAGACTTGAAGATGATGTTAAAGCATTATATTTTATAATCATGAGCTCTACAAGATAGTTCACACGACACTAAGAGCTTCCCCTCAAAACTACGTTGTGACTAGCGCCGCCACCTCGAAGATTTTAGTGAAACACTACATTTTGGCTTGGAGAATCCCTTGGATAGACGTTAGGGCACGAAACCCTAGGGGCTCCTAGGTGAGTCCGGAAAATAACGTCCTCTAAAGCCTAAAAAGGATGGTATATTTAAAGAAATTACAATGTTGAAATTTATCGGCTATAGGACCAAAGAGATGACAGAGGTAATCACAATTTTTGTACATATTTTGATCATAGACTAGAGGTTCTCCCGAAAAGCCTAAATCGGATAAAATAGTAAATCGAAAAGAGTTATGGTCATCTCACCGAAAGGAAGGTGAAACGTGTTAGTAGTATCCCAAAAGCGCTCACTAATGGCCTTAATGGGATCCTTCTCCCTTTTATCAGCGAAATTGTATAATGTAAGGTAAAGAGGTCCAAAGCCAACATTATGGATGACATCCTGAAGAGAAGAGTTCATCCTCCCACACGTCTCCATGAATTTGGGAATGACTCCACTACTTCAAATCGACCCTTTCGGTAAGACAAAATCCAACAAGATTTTAGTTAAAGAGTTTATCTAAATGAGAAAATGAAGAAGTTTAAGCCAATTAGCTTACTAGAGGAGAAATAGCCAGCGAGGAAACGTGATTCTCGGCCTCAATTAAACGATCACTCGATTCCATTCATTTTGTGGGCGTCATTCTCGCTCGAGGAAAGAGTCTTAAGTAAACTTCTCTACTCTAGTTCTTCCGGCAGGATGAGCTATTCTTCTAGTTATTTTGAAGACAAGAGAGTTTTGAGAACCAACTAGTTTTCCGGAAGAAGCAAAGCAAGAAAACACAAGAGGATAACAAAAGCAAGAAGAAGAGTAAGTGTGCAAAATGAAACACACCATACGTCTCCTTTTATAGGCAAATTTGGTCAAGGAAGCCAAGCATACAAGTTAAGGGTAAAACAAGTAGTGGGGAACCAAGAGAATCCGGTAGGGCACGCCGGGGCCAAGCTTGCCAAAGGCTGGCCGGCGTAAGCCACGAGGAGCCGGGAGGTCCAATCGGCGACAGCCTTTGCATCCTAGCCCACACCCTAGCCTATGCAGCTTTATCTAACCAAGGCATGTGACCTTTGTCCCCTTGTGCATGAGTTTCCGGGCCCACTATTCGGTTTTTCCGAATATTTTTATAAGTCTGTTTTTTACTAAACTACTCGGATAAAATAATGAAATTTTGTCAATTCGACTATGCACTAACAAGTATGTTAGTGTAGTGGATTATTTAGCCAAGCTTCGGATCAAAGAACGATAGAAGTTTCAGCATAAAAATATACCAAGTTTTAGACTACGATCAAGCCAAGCTTAGGATCTTCCTACCAAACTTCAAAACGTAAGCATCGCGATCAAGTTCGAGTCTAATTTTGGAGTTCGGGTTCAATTACAAGCTATTCCAAGCATCATCTAAAACCTTATAAATAAATAGAGGTAAGTATCCTTTCTTGTCTACTTTGACCTTCGTCTTTTAGACTCGGTCAAAGTGGGAGCTAACTATAGAACCTAAAAAGTGTTGTCTCTTATCTCTTTATTTTTGTATCTTATTTTGTTGGCTCGATGATGAAATCCCGAGTTTTGTTTCAGGATTTGGATCTTGGACTATGATCGAGTGGTGCGAGCATAAACTAATAAACCACGAAGAACCCCAAGCACCAAATAAACAGACCTTTTGCCTTGGGTTGGTCCACAAATCCCCTTTTCCTTCGAACGATCAAATACCAAGCCAAACCTTCGAGAGACAAAAAGTCCAGTGCTTGTGTATCGGGAAATTCCGGCTCCAAATACTGCATTTTACTTTTGTCCAATCGGATAAGGAGCTGAAGACTTGAAGACGGCATTAAAACATTGCATTTCATGATCACGAGCATCAAAGTGTTGCGTTTAAGCTCTTTAAGATAGTTCACATAAGACTAGGAGCTTTTCCCCTCAAAACGACGTCATGGCCGGTGCCTGTCATCCTGAAGATTTAAGTGAAACGCTGAGTTTTGGCTTGGAGAATCCCTTGGATACACGTTAGGGCACGAATTTTATCATTCTTAAATACAAAGTTAGGCAAACCTCTAAATAATCCATGAGATGCAAGTTTCTTGATGGTATGCATGCTAATATGACATAGTCTATGATGCCATGTCCATGAATCATTATTCAAAGATGCTTTTAAGCAAGATAAATTCTTTCTAGAATCGAGAGAGGGATTGTATAAGTGTTACCCGACCTCGGACTCGAGAGCTTTGTCTCTTTGGTGACTCCATAAAAAATGTAGCTGTTGGTTTGAGTGAATCCTCTTGACCTTTGTCACATAGCTGAGATATGCTAATGAGATTGTACTTAAGCCCTTTGACAAGGTAAACTGGGCTAACCGAGTTGTTTCCTTGACCAATTTTTCAATCCCAACTATCTTGCATTTGCCACTTGTCTCCAAATGTGACTTTTCCTCCCTTCAAGTTTTCCAACTTTGAGAAGCGTTTTGAGTCTCCGGATATATGGCATGAATAACCACTTGTCTAAGTACAAGTGACCCTTCCGTTCTTGAGTCACCTGCAAAATAGAAACAAGCGAACCCTTCTCACTTCCGAGTCATACTGAAATCCTTTTTAGTAGTCTAAGTAGTCATCGCCGATCGGTCCAAGAGGGTCTTACCAAAGTTCCTCAATCTTTTGATAAGTCAGTTTTACTTTATATTCTCATTTTCATCTCCATTGTCCATTTTGCATTAGCCAAAATTAAATTCATCTCATACTAGGTGAGTCCATTTTTCTTTAGCCAAAATAAATTCATCTCAGATTAGATGGGTCCATTTTACATTTGCATTAGCCAAGTTAAATTCAACTCATCTTAGGTGAATCCATTCTTCATTAGCCAAAATTAAATTCATCTCGTACTAGGTAAGTCCATTTTTCTTTAGTCAAAATAAATTCATCTTAGATTAGGTGAGTCCATTTTGCATTTGCATTAGCCAAATTAAATTAATCTTATATTAGGTGAGTCCATTCTTCATTTGTAACAACCCGACCCTAAACCACATTATTTATTTTACTGATTACAAAATTTACATAATCAAGCGCGCGCACTTCAATTTGATATTTTATATTGAAAATTATTTTTATGTGTGTTATGCAGCTAAGGCGACGAAGTGGCCTCCAATGAAAATGTCACAATAATGATTGTAATTTACACATAGTAAAGTGAATTGAAGATGTTTCGATATAAATTTTGGGTTAATTTGATAGTTTTTATTGTATTTTGGGATTGGCTATATTTGAGCCAAAGAAAGAGAAAGGGAATATGGAGATTGAATTTAAATAATAAGTTTGAAAGTATGTAAAATTGGAGAAATTTAGTATATGTAATTGTATATGTGGAGGTGAATTCTGTTAAGGATGCAAATAATCTTAAAGTGATGTTTTCTGGGATATATGAATTTTGAGCGAATTAATTTATTTATTTATGGAAGGGTGATGAAATGTTGTATTATAAACTTGTGTAAATTTAGTTGTCTCATATTATTCTTGGATGTGAATTTGTTTGAAGGAAATATAAGTTTTGTTGAACGAAGTAAGTTACAAAAAGGTTGAGTTGAAGAGCATTTATATGTTAATTTGGGTTGGTTAATTAAGTTGAGAATTGATGCTAGGTGAAAAAGGAGTTAATGACAAGGATCGAAAACACTCGTTTAAGTTTGATATGATGAAGCGAGTTCCAATAGCGATTGGGAAGTTAGAATCATATTGTTTTTATATGTTGAACAAGTTGCAATTTTCAAAATAAAAATATTTTGATTTAAGTAAATTAACAAATTACGATTTTGTGAAAATCAATGAAACTAGCTTAACCAATTTTTACGAAGAGAATTATAAGCTTGTATGTGAATTTAATTATCAATAGTATTGCAATGAAACTTAATTTAATCATTACTAATAATAAAGACATATTTGGATCAGCAGCGAGGCCACTCTCGTCGTAGGCAATCCGTTAAATTAATATCTCTTAAAGGGGAGGAAAATATTTTAAATTTAGGTACGTTTATTGCCTCGTACCTTTCGAAAATTCACATATTTCAGCAAATCTCAATATTTCTTATATAAATAACTAATAATGAATCATTTGCAAACCAAGTTTTGTCATCTAATTAAGTGATCCCCGATTAATTATCAATTATCAATTATCGGGGCTTACGCCCTTCAATTCCACCGCGCGGCCTCAACTCGGATTCTCGGTCGGCCCGGGAGGTGTGCACCTTATTCATAGATCACATCAATTATACAAGGGGTTCTCTCCTCTCGATTTCAAACTAAAATTAATTGAAATGCGCGCGCTCAATTAAAATGTTTTAGGAAAAGCATTGCTGAACAGTCAATTACCTACCAAGACCGACGACGGAAAAATATAGTTGGACATGTTGAATTTGTGGTTCCGATGGTGTATAGATGCTCACAGTGATTCCATCTCAATCGTGGCTTGAGACTAATTTTGAAGATCATTAGAGGTTGTGTAAGTTCTCATGTTGAAGAAGTATGTGAGATTGTATCGAAATATATGCAAGCAAGCCTCTAAGTCACATCTTGGGTTCCCATTCAAACACTATGTGTGCCTTAACCACTTGGGTTGTAAGTAGTTATCATCATAAGGACCCAACCCACATGTAACACTTAGATATTCAAATTGTATTTCATTTTTATTTCATTTACTTAGCCTGGTCCTATTCTTAGGATGGCGGTAACGTCTCCGATCGTTATATTCCGCTGCGGCCATACATAATATTCTCTAAGTCAGGGATTATTAGATAATGGTGATTGGGGGCGTTACATCATTAGCCAAAATTAAATTCATCTCGTACTAGGCGAGTGTATTTCTTTTACCCAAAATAAATTCATCTCAAATTAGGTGGGTCCATTTTACATTTGGATTAGCCAAATCAAATTCATCTCATATTAGGAAAGTTCATTTTGGCATTTACATTTAGCCAAAGCGAAATCATTCTAAGATTAAAGAAATGCATTGTCATCTAGTCGGGATGGAAGCACCTTTCTATCAAGGATAAAATCATTCATAATGGTTTAGCCAAATCATATAATCATCCCAAACTAAGTCATAAATCATCACATGCACTTCATTTTTTCGTTGCATTCTTTATGTGCATCCAAATAAAAGCATTCCTTAGTCCCTTTGGGTCTTGCTCTTAAGTCCCTTCCTCCAAAAAGTGGTCTTCTCTCACATGGTCCTGAACCTTATCCTTTAGGCTACAGAATAGGGAAGTCTACTACAATTGAGTATCATCAGAATCCGAGCTTCAAAAGATTAGAGCGCCTCACTAAGGAGTCCGGCACAACTTCTCCTTGTTGTGAGCTACGTTCTACACCATGGTCTACACCAGTGTGACAAGTTTCGGTGCAAACTACATCGGTCCAATTTACTATCCCTTGTAAGCTAGTACCGGAAAGAGTTCCCTTCCAATGGACTTAACCCCACCGGAGCAGTCACCTATTCTCACTTTGCTTAATGAGAACTTAGCTAATATGGAAACTACGATGGATGATCAAGATGAGAAGATATCGACTATATTGAGGGATCTTAAAATGATTATAAAGGTTTGCTTCTAGAGAGTCTAAGTCACCCTAGAGGGGGTGAATAGGGTGATGAGGAAATTTAACACAAAAAGGAGGATTAAAGTTTAAAAGAAACTTTGAATCTATCTTAGTCTAGATTGCACTCAAAAAAGTGTGAACTCAAAATTACGTGGAAACCCTCCCGGGGCAGAAAACAACGGCCAGTGCTAATCCAAGCACCAAGTCAAATACACTATTTTGAATCCACAAAATACAGTAGACAGACTCAACCAGAATTGCTCCCTCGGACAACTCTTGACAAAGTTTTCCTAGACTCGAAGTTCCCTTATCCGATCTAGTATTTCAGTAATCGAGGTAACCTTTACAGCTAGGGACAACCGAGCTGAGTTAACCCTTACAGCTCAGTCAAGGGACCTTACTCAAAAAGTAAGAAAGAGAATTGGTAGCTGATTACAAGCCCTTACAACTCAAAAAGATGTTAAGTACGAGTTGGAGTTGTAAGTAGAAGACTCGTATACGAATACAAAGAATTTTACTTAAGCAAGTGTATTGACAATGATTCCAGTAATCTTCATGTCTTAAGAGTTAGCTTTTATTTATAGATCACCAAGCAGATTAGCTGCTGTGACTATCTTCCGACTAGAAGTCCTCGATGACCGTTATAACGGTTCTTCCGAGTCGCCTAGAAAAGATCTCGTTGAGATGTGAACGCCGTGCAACGGCTCTTGATTCCTTAGTATGTCCTAATCCACTGGTGGTGTCCGAAAAGTAGGGTGGAAACCAACGTTGCGCTTAGCATTGAAGATTTTCGGTTTTGGAAATAGACAACCCCGATACGATGTCTCGGGCCTTGGTTAGAAGTAGAAAAGCCCTGTTTGCTTGGTGATTAACAGCTTGAAGCCGATTACTTTTATATTTCAAAAATAGGATAACCTCCTTTAAACAACCTATAAAAGTAAATCAAATTTTGGTTCTCAAAGTATAAAATACTTTGGTCCAAGATTAGACATAGATAATATTTTAATTAAGATAATTGAGTGCATAATTATCTTTGTCCTAGAAGAATTGAATTTTCCGAGTCTAATATACATTATACTCAAATTCCATCTAAGTCGAGTCTAGAAAAAGATCAAGTTAGATAAAGAATATCGAGAGGAAGAGTACTTAATCTAGACATATATAGTTCAAACAAAACAAGTCGACTTAGAGAGTTGAATCAACGTAGTAATTCACTTGAACTTAGAATATGAAGTCGGACTCGAGTTTAAAAGTTTTAGAGCAAATGTTTGAACATGCGATAAGTCCGAGCGATGTCTAAGTGACTCGGAACCATCGGTGTGAGTTGATGAACAATAGTGTGCTTTCTAAGTCGATCGAATCGAGTGAAAACACATGCAATAGTTTATGTAACACTCAAAAAGTTTCTAAACCACTCGGAATAGTTTCTATAGTACTCATAATGACTTGTAATCAAAACTTATAAGAGATGAAGTTTGTACCTGAATTCTTGATAGTACTCGGAATGATACACATGTAAGGCCCGACTCTTTAATCTCCCCTTTTGATGAAAGGCATTCCGTACTCGAGATAGAAACTTTGTTAGTGATAAAGTACTTAGATTTCATTCTATTCTCGAAAGGTATAACAGAGTTTTAAGATAATAGCTAACGTAATTCAAACATAGATTTTATCGAGCTATTATGCGAAGAATGTGTCGGAGAAAAGAATGAGATATCGCATAGAAATGAAGTGTTTCGAGCTTAGAGAATTACTTATATCAAAGCAAAAACAATATGTAACCGAGTTGATATATCGGAGAACAAATATTCAAACAAGATTCACTCGGAAAACTTGAAACTCGAAGACAATTACACTTAGAGATAAATAAGCACGAAATCGGATACTTCATTAATATTCACATAAACATAGAAAAATATATATAAAAAGGTGAGAGAAAACTCCCCTAAACAAGACAACAAATTTTCTAATTATTCTCCCCTTGCCTTTCAAAGCAAAACAAAAGAGAAGAATGTATCAAGAAGATACAATTTGATTGTCCGGAAAAAAAACAAAAATAGAAAGAAAAAATATTTAGGATGGTGGAGAGGGAGCGATCCGAGTCGAGGTGGACGACCATGCGAGTGCGCCTTCGCTGGTAGGAGCGAGAAGATGTGGAAGATCTAGGCGGCGGCAACGGTGAGATCTCCGGGATTGGGTCATTTCGAGTTGTCGACCCGGAACGAGGTCGTCCGGAGGTTCATCCTCTTGGAACTCGACGGATGGAGGTGCTTGCTAGGCTCGACGGCTGCCGACCGACCTTTGTCAACATGTTCTTCTAACTCACTGAGACTACTAGCTGAGCTTATCGGTTTTAGTTGGAGGCGCGAGCACCTTCCTCGGCTACTTCCTTTTCTCGCTCCTTCTTCCTCCTTCTCTTCTTCTTCCTTCTCCCCTTCTTCCTTCTCCTCGAAGGAGCTACCTTAGCCGTAGTCTCCTCTTCTTCTTCTTCTTCGCCTCTCCGGAAGGAGATTTGGCGAGGCTCGAGGACTCCTCGGATGTGTCCGAGTTGCCGGGTCCTAAGCCGCTTTGGAGCACCTTTCTTGAAGGAGCTCAATCAACTCTTTCTCGCTCCTTGACGAGTGCCTTCATCTCAAGAAGCACGTCTTGTTGCTCTCGGATTTGGGACAGAGCAATCTTTTGGTTGATGGTCATTGACTCGAAGGACGAGTCTTGAATGACCGGAGGGTGTCCTTAAACTCAATGGACATAGAGGAGATCTTGTCCATTATTGCGATGGACAAGGCGGAAGAAAGAACATGGGAAACACTGAAGTGGAGGCACCACCAGGTGGAGGAGGTAGAGAAAGAGGAGTTTGAGTTTGAGTTTGAAGCGGAGAAGGTTGCTTCGGTTCGAGCTATGGACCCGGACAACCGGTTGGATCTCCTGGTATCTATACCCAAGAAGTTCTTTTCGCCAACGATTATGGCAGCCTCGAAACTGCGTTAGGATCCGAGGGGAGGGAACTTTGAATTACTTAAAAATAAAGGTAAGAAAAGCCCCAAAAGGAAGATGGGTGGATTTCTTAGTCGCAGGCTGGCATAGCGACCATCCGCTCGATAATAGCTGGAAAGAGGTATACTTCATATCCCTCTAGGATGTCAAAGAGAGTTTTGAGATGCTTAGAGTTTGGGTTCTCTTTGCTCAAATGTTGAGAGAAGAAGGTTCTCAAGAGCAGAAAACATAGAAGACGGGCTTTTGACTTCATCCGAGTCACCGAGAAGTTTTTCGTGACTCGAGGATTTCTTTGTGTACTTCTTAAAGAATTCATCAGCAACCTCATTGAAAGGTATAGAGTTGCTATTGAGGAAAATCGAAGAGACCGTGAATAGACGGTGGAGGAGAGAAACGTTGATGCGAACAACGACATCTTGAACTCTGGAGGTGAGGATACCCTTAGAGCTGGAAAGCTTTGAGTAGAACTCGAAACGAGTTACGGGTAGATGAACTCGCTGAAACAGAGGAAATTGTAAACCCTGTTATTTTGATGTTATTCAACCACGAAAACTTGGTGGTTGGGAAGAATCTGTCATCCAACATTAGGTGTTGGGTGACAATGATTTTAGAGGGGTTGGAAGGGCCCTCTTGGCTTTTAGTATAGGGTTTCTTGGTTGCGGAACCTAGAAAGTCTTGGTTGGAACCTCTTTTAGCATATTTGGATGTGGAAAGGAGAGGAGATGAACTTTGAGAGAGAGAAAGAGAAGATAGCTTCGAAGAGAGGGAAAGGGAGAGGGAGAAAGAGAGAGAGAGTTGAGAAAGTAGAGAATAAAAAGAAAATGAAAGAGTAGAGAGAGAGTTGAGAGCTTTCGGTGCTTAATTAAGATAATTCTTGAGTTGCTTGTGACAGAAAGTTTGCTCTTCGAAAATAGTGAACTCTCTTTGGCATATTAGTGTTAATATTCTAGGTAATTTTAGTATTTATTTTCGTAATTAATTTTCGTGCATAATTTTAGTTATTTAATTTTCTGTTTTAGAATTTGTTTATTTTCTGTTTTAATTATTTAAAAAAACGTACAAAATATTTCTGGTTATTATAGGTTTTTTTATTATGTATAAATTATTTGTTTAGTTGTTAGATAATTTCCTATGATTTTTATTTATTGATTTTTTGTAATTTATATTTTCTATTTTGTTTTTAAGAGTAGTAAATTTAATTAGATTAAAGCTTGCTTGTTATTATATCTTTCCTCGTGGATTCGATTCCTACTTCCCTATGTTATATTCTTACTTATAAGCCTAAGTAGTGGTTTAATTCGTAGCTGTACGAAAAGCTAACAAATTTTGGCGCCGTTGCCTAGGAAAGAAAATAATGGTTGTTATTTTTTATTTAATTTAGATTTACTACTTTTATTACTTTTTGTGACTTCAATAGTTTATTTTCGTAGTTTTTTAGTGTTTTGTTTAATTTTGACAAGGAGCATACATTTGACGAAGTTGAAGCCAAGTAAGTGTTTCGATTCTATTTCGTAAGTTCTAAAATTATTGAGATGATTACTTTACGTGAACTTGGTGCACCTAACTTGGATACACAACTTTGACCTATTATATATGCTACATTGGACCGACCACTAAAACCGAACTCCAGATTTTTAAATATGTTACCTAAATTTCATGGATTGCCCGGTGAGGAACCATATCGTCATATCAATGAGTTTATTATTACATGTTCGACCATGCAACTTGAGGGAATTACCCAACACCAAATTAAGTTAAGAGCCTTTCCCTTTTCACTTTAGGATAAGGCTAAAGATTGGTTCTATTACCTACCCCTGCAACATTCACTACATGGACCCAAATTCATAAAGCATTTTTAGAGAAATTTTTCCTGCATCTAGGATAGGGTCCATTAGAAAGGAAATTTGTGGTATTAAACAGATAATTGGGGAGACTTTTTCTGAATATTAGGAGCGTTTACATAAATTATGTGCTAGTTGTCCCCAACATCAAATTTCTAAGTATTTATTGATTCAATATTTTTATGAAGGTTTATTACCAATAGATGAAAATATGGTAGATGTTGCTAATGGAGGGGCCTTGTTTAATAAGACTCTAGCTCAAGCTAGAGAACTCTTTAATATTATGGCACAAAATACTCAACAATCTGGAATTGAAGATAATCGGTTTAGAGAGTTAATGAGTTCAATTTAGGTCCATCTGTAGAGACCTAGTTGTCCCAAATTACTATTATGTTAAACAAATTGGTCCACAGAGAAGAAGCAATAGCTTGTAAAATTTGTTCTTTAGAGTGGCACCCTACTAATGCATGCCCTAATCAACAAAGAGGGCATGTGAATGTTATTTTTCCAACAAGGTCAAATGAACCATGACCCATTCTTGAACACTTATGAAGAATGAAGTGACTACTCTAACCTTAGGTATGGATTTGAAGAAAACCCCTAGAATTTGATCAATCCATTGCTCAAGACAAAACTAATTATCTTTTAGAGCAAATCACTAAGAAGATGGATGACCGAGAAAAGGAGACTCGACCATAGGTTCTAAAGCTTAGAGATGACCATTATGCAGGTTCAAGAGAGACAGATCGCCAACGATACCATAATTAGTAACCTGTAAGCCCAAATGCAATCTCAACCTTTCCAAGATCCAAAAGAAAATGTGAGTTCATAACACTTAATAATGGGAAAGAGTTAGAGGAACCTAGGAAAAACATAGAGGTAGAGCTGAATTAGAGGTCAAGGAATCCGAACCTGACCAAAACAAAGATAACGCCTCTAATGCTAAGGAAATAGGTGAAAATAAGAAAGATCTTAACAAGCCTATCTCACCTTTTCCTGGTAGAATGATGAAGGTTTGCTCGGGAGAGTCCGAGTCACCCTAGAGGGGGTGAATAGGGTGATGAAAAAATTCTTTCGAAACTTCGTGCTTTTGTGCGAAAAGATGCAAAGACAGATTCCGAGTCTAAGCAAGGGGTCGGAAAATATTGGACTCGGAATGTAATGAATCGGAGTAAACACGTTCAGCGAGGTCATGTCCGAGTCTAGAATGAACTCGAAATAGAACACGGAGATTTTACGTGGAAACCCTCCCGGGGCGGAAAACCACGGCCCGTGTCAATCCAGACACGAAGTCAAATCCACTATTTTGAGTCCACAAAATACCGTGAACTTGACGGAACCCGAGTTGCTCCCTTAGACAACTCTATACAAGTTTTCCTAGACTCGAAGTTCCCTTATCTCGATCTAGTACTTCCTAGCCGAGATAACCCTTACAGCTAGGGACAACTAAGCCGAGATAACCCTTACAGACTTAGTCAAGGGACCTTACAAAGAATGTAAGAAGTGTTTGTGATCGAGTACAAGACCTTACAACTCGAAAGTAAAGAATTACAGAGTGGGAGTTGTAAGTTGAAGATTGAAAGCAAATACAATAACTTTGTTCAAGTTGGAGTATTGACAATATGTTTCGCTATCTTCAAGTCTTGTGAAGTGGCTTCTATTTATAGATAACCCGAGCAGAGTAGCCGTTATCTTCATCTCGCTGACCGAGAGTCCTCTCGTGACCGTTGATAAGGGCTTTCGAGTCACTCGGAAAGTATCCGTTGAAATATGGACGTTGGACAACGGTTCAACTCTCTTGGAAGTCCCAAAACCATCGGTTGTGTCTTGAAAAGTGTGGTGAGAACCATCGTTAAGCTTGACTTTCCAGTTTTCCGGATATGGAAGCGCATAGCTTCGACACAATCTTCCGGGACTAGAGCAGGGAAGGTGAAAAGCTATATCTCGCTGGTGATTTGACGTTCGAAGCCGGCTACTTTTGTAATTTGAAAAGATATCCTCGATTGAATAACCTACAAAAGTAAAATACCTTCGGTTCTCAAAGTATAAAATACTTTGGTCCAAGGTTAGACACAGATAATAATATAATCAAGATAATTAACTAACAGATTATCTCGAGTCGGAAAACAAATGGAATATTCTCGAGTCTAATATCCATGGTACTCGTAATTCCATAAGACTTAGTCCAAGCAAAGAATCAAATTTCATAGCGAATATCGAGTGGGAAATACTTGATGTAGACTAAGCACGAAAAGAACTACGAATGCCGACTTTGCAAACAATAGAGTAGATATACACAAGTCGATTCTCGAGTGAGAGTGAACTCGGAATAAAGAACAACTTTTCCGAGTTGCTAACCGACAGTGCGATTAAATAGGTAAGTGAAGGCCGAATCGCATAGAAAAGATAATATTTCACTCAAGTAAGTTTCTAAGACACGGAGAATGCCTTGGAATCAAAACACTATATGAATGACATCGTTATACCTGATTCCTTTTGCATGACTCGTAAAGATATAGAGCAAGTGTCCGAGTCTTCAATCTCCCCCTTTTGATGAAAGGCATTCCATACTTACACGTAAACTTTGTTAGAGGGAAATAGATCGATTGAGTAAAAGTAAAGCATAATTGAATGAATCGGAGCAATGAATACTATATCAATGCAAAAAGTATGCTTGAACTCATTAACTCGTAAAATAAAGAACTCATAAATTAATAAGGAAATGCATTCAGTTCATTAAAGAAAATATTACAAGGGCGGAAAGAACTCCCTCTAGACACGACAACCAGCTTCGACTACATTTTCTCCCCTTGCCTTTCAGAAAAAAAACAAGAAACAGAAAGAAGGGAGAAAAGTACAAGTAATACTTAAGTTGTCCGGACAAAAGGAAAAAATTTTGAAAAACAGAAATTCTGGAGGCACCGAGGAATCGTGACTCAGTGCATGGCTCCAACTAGGGAGGAGGGGATTTCCGAGTTGAGGCGGAGGTTCGCCGGCGCCGATAAGATCTTGACGATGTGCTTGAGCGCGGCGAAGGGAGAACCGGGACAACTCGCAGGGGCTCGGCTCTAAGTGGCCGACCCGGAGAGAGTGGATCGAGGGGTTCTTCCCTTGGGACCTCAGGGGCCGGAGGGGACTGCTCGGGCCGACTCGCCGGAGGAGCGAGATCTTCCGACCCACTCGGATCGCTGTCCGAGCCGAGTACAGCGATTTGAGCTTGGGGAGCGAGTCGTCCCTCGGCAGCTGCCACGGCCTCTTCTTCCCTTTGCCCGAAGGAGCCGCCTCAGCCGCAGGTTCCTCGGCGTCCTCTCGCTGCATCTTCCGCTTCTTCCTCTCGCTTCTTCGGCTTCCTCGCTCTCCGAGGAGGTCGAGCCTGGGCTCGAAGACGTCTCGATGGGTCTCGAGTCTTCCGGGTCCCGAGCCGCCTTGGACCGTCTCTCTCGAGGAGCTCAGCCAGCTCCTTCGCTCCTTAACCAGCTCTCTCATCTCAAGAACGAGAGACTGCCGCTCCTGGATTTGGGACTCGACCGGTCTTTTGGTTGATGGTCGACCCGAAGGACAGACTTGAAACCTCCGAGCATGTCTCCGAAATCGAAGACACGGAGGTGATCTTGTCCATGAAAACAGGAGACAAGAGGGCAGAGAGAGTTTTGGAAGCACCGAAGGTGGAGGCACTACCAGGGGAAGAGGGAAGAGGAAGAGGGGTTGATTTCTGAGTCCGAGGTGGAGAAGGAGGCCTCGGCTCGAGTTGTGAACCCGCACACCGGGGTTGGTTTCCCGGTATCCGTACCCTCGAAGTTCCTTCTTGCCGACCACAATGGCCGCCTCGTACACCGCGTTAGGGTCGAGGGAAGAGGAACTTGAAATTGTTTGAAGACAAGGGTGAGAAGAGCACCGAAAGGAAGGGAGGTGTTCTTCTTTGTTTGGAGTTGAGCCGGCACAGCCGCCATTTGCTCAATGAGGGAGGGGAAGAGGTCGACTTCGTATCCCTCCAGAATATCAAAGAGGGCTTTGAGGTGCTTGGAGTTGGGGTTCTCCTTGCTAGAATGCTGTGAGAAGAAGGTTCTCATCGCAGAAAACACAGAGGCCCGGCTTCGACTTCAACCGAGTCACGTAAAAGTTCTTTTCGGACCTGTGGAATTCTTTGGCGTACTTTTCAAAGAAGTCGTCGGCGACTTCAATGAAGGGGATAGGGTTGCTGTTCAAGAAGAGAGAAGAGACCTTGAACAGTCTGTGAAGGAGAGAGGTGTTGATACTGAACGGTAATGTTCTCGAACCCTTGAGGTTAGAACATTTTCAGAGTGAGATAGGTGAGTATAGAACTCGTAAACGAGTTCAGGATAGATGAACTCGCTGAAACATAAGAAATGGTAGACTCCGGTGGTTTGAATATGGGACAACTAGGAGAATTTGGTTGTTGGGAAGAACTTGTCGTCCAGACGCAAGATGCTCGGGTGACAATGGGTTTTGAAGGGGTTGAGCTTTCGGCTTGTTGGAGCGAGGTTTCTTTGAGGATGAAGAAACCCGAAAGTCGGGGTGGTTTCCTCTTTTAGGCATTTTGAGAGATGAAAAGATGAAACTTTTCGAAAGAAAGAGAAAGAGATGGAGGTGTAGAAGAGAAGAAAACAAAGAAAATGAGAAGAGAGCAAATCGAAAACTTACGAGAGAGAGAGAAGCTTCTTCAACGCTTGCAGACGATCAAGGGAACACTGTTCACGTAGAAAAGTTCCGCGAGAGGGTTTTCGTATGAGAGGGAAGGAGTTTGAGAATACCGAGAGGAAGATGAATAGACGTTATTTATAAAGAATACGCGCGCCCGTTCACTATCCGTTAAGTAACTCCGTTCCGTCTTACCCGTCCATCGATCATTAATGCCCGTGTGACAGCTTCCGCTTCAACGGTTGAGATAACAACGGTTTGAAATCTTCGGTTAAGATCCGATCGCAGCGCTCGAGAAAGAGAGAGAAAAAGAGTTTGAAAATATAATCCGAAACTCTCCACTATTCTAGAGATAGCTTCAGAAAATTTGATGTCCAAATTTTCTCTACGTCCGAGTTTGACTCGTAAAAATTTCCGAGTGACTCGAAACACGTAAATAACTATCAGCCCAAGTATCACATGATCAATCGAACCAATGGTTATTGACAACTAAAGCACATAGCACAGTAGAAATGCAAGAATCATAACACGAAACTAAGCATTTAGCATACCAAGCTCATTCCGAATAAAATGAATTGATCTTCACCAAGTGGCTTAGTAAAGATATCAGCTAATTGAAGATTAGTCGGAATGAATTCAAGTAAAATATCACCCTTTTCCGAGTGATCGCGTAAGAAATGATACCCGACTTCAATATGCTTTGTTTTTGAGTGCCGGACAGGATTCTTAGTGATACTGATTGCGCTTTGATTGTCACACTTGATTGGGACCGAGTTGAGAAATAATCCGAGATCCTTCAAGTGTTGTTTTATCCAGAGAATCGAGCGCAACAAGCTCCAATGGCAATATATTCAGCTTCTGCAGCTTGATAGAGCTACTGAGTTTTGCTTCTTTGAGTGCCAGGATATTAGGGATTGACCTGAAACCGGCAAGCTCCCGATGTGCTCTTTCGATCAACTTTATATCCTCGCGTAGTCCGCGTCTCGAGTACCCAGCCGACTCGCTCCGAGTCTCCGGAGTACCATAGTCCTAGATTCCGAGTGCCTCGCAAGATATCTCGAATATCCTCTTCACCGCAAGTGAGATGTGATTCTTTTGGATTAGCTTGAAATCGTGCACATAAACAAACACCGAACATTATATCTGGTCCGCTTGAAGTAAGATATAGCAGTTGATCCAATCATACCTCGATAGAGTTTCGATCTATCGCTTTACCTGTTTCATCCGAGTCGAGTTTTATACTCGTCGCTCATAGGAGTAGATGCGTGCTTTGCATCTTGAAGTTTGTATTTCTTTAGCAGTTCCTTGGTGTACTTTGATTGATGGACAAAGATACCATCTTTGTCTTGTTTGATTTGCAACCCAAGGAAGAAGTTGAGTTCTCCCATCATGCTCATTTGGAACTCTTGACTCATCAACTCGAAAATTCTCGCACGTAAATTCATTAGTAGCACCGAAAATAATATCATCAACATATATTTGAACAATGAGAAAATCTTTCCCTTTGGTCTTTATGAATAGAGTCTTGTCGATCCGACCTCTTTTGAAACCATTTTGAACCGTGAAACCGCTCAGTCTTTCATACCAAGCTCTAGGGGCTTGTTTAAGACCATAGAGAGCCTTTTGAAGTTTGAAAACATGATTTGGAAATTCCGAGTTTTCAAAACCAGGAGGTCGCTCGACATAGACCTCTTCTTCAATAAAACCATTGAGAAAGGCACACTTAACATCCATTTGATATAATTTAATATGCATGCAGGATGCAAATGCCAACAGATATTCTAATGGCTTCAATTCTAGCTACTGGTGCAAAGGTTTCCCACAATCAATTCCTTCTTCTTGATTGTAACCCCGAGCTACAAGTCTAGCCTTGTTTCGACAACTATTCCACCCTCATCCAGCTTTGTTTTTGAAAACCCATTTGGTTCCTATAACTGGGTGGTCGAAGGTCGGTTGGTCGAGTCCGTACTTGGTTTCTCTCGAATTGATTCAGCTCTTCTTGCATGGCCTCTACCCATTCGGGTTCATTAAGGGCTTCTAGTGCATTTTTGGGTTCGAGTTAGTGAAATGAATGCAGTGAATGCACATAGATTATGAAGAGAAGAACGAGTTCTTACCCCACTCGTTGATATCGAAATAATGTTTTCTTGGGGATGACTCGGAAGTAAATTTGAATGCTTTACCAGCTTCTTTGATTCACCAGGTTTGTTGGTTGAATTGCATGGTCTTCGAAGTTTGCTCCGAGTGATCTTCTTCATTGACTCCGCTCGTTCGAGCGACCTCTAGAGTTGTCTCATTCTCGAGCTTCCTCGTTCCGAGTGGTCTCCTTCCGAGTCTTTATAGACTCATCTTCGTCATCATCCTTTCGAGCTTCAGCTTCCGAGTATGAAGATTCACTTGGTTTTCCCTGTTCAAGCTCATCAAACACTACGTGGATACTTTCTTCCACTTTGTTAGTTCTCTTGTTGAATATACGATAGGCTTTGCTATGAGAAGAATAACCTAAAAAGATTCCTTCGTCCGACCGAGCATCAAACTTGGTCGATGATCCTTACCATTGTTGTGGACAAAACACTTACATCCGAAGGATCTCGAAATAGGAAATATTTGGCTTCTTTCCTTTGTAGAGCTCATAAGGTGTTTTCTTCGTAATGGGTCCGATGAGGCATCGATTGAGAGTGTAGTTGGTCTGTGTTTACCGCTCTCGCCCGTAAGTAGTAAGGCAAGTTGTGCTCAATCATCATCGTCCTTGCTATTTCTTCAAGGGTTCTGTTCTTTCTCTCAACTACTCCATTCTCGCTGAGGAGTTCTGGTGCTGAGAAGTTGTGAGAAATTCCATTCTTGTCACAAAACTCGAGAATTCCGAGTAGTCGAACTCCCTTCCATGGTCGGTTCGAATCTTTTGAATCCGAGTCCGAGACTCAACTTGAATCTTTCTACGAGCTTGCTGAATTCCTTGAAGGCCTCATTCTTATGCTTCGTAAAACACACCCAGGTAAATCTTGAAAAATCATCAATAATAACAAGTATGTAAGATTTACCTCCGAGACTCTTTACAGGGATTTCACCACATAAGTCCATGTGTAGTAATTCAAGCACGTTGGATGTGGAAACTGTCTTCAGAGATTTGAATGAAGATCCGACTTGTTTCCCTTTGGTGCATGCTCCACATACTTTATCCTTCTCAAAAGCACAGCTTAGGTAATCCTCTAACCGGACCAAGAGATGCAAGCTTTTTGATAGTATGCATGCTAATATGACCTAATCTACGATGCCAAATCCAAGAATCATCTTGAAGATATGCTTTTAAACATGATAAGTTCTGACTTGGGTCGAAAGAGGGATGATGTAGGTATTACCTGATCTCTTACCCGAGAGCTTTACCTCTTTGGTGGTCTCATCTCGTGATGTAGCACTTGGATTGAGTGAACTTTACCTCTTGACCTTTGTCACAAAGTCGGGAGATGCTAAGTAGGTTATACTTAAGTCCTTTAACAAGGTAGACCGGGCTCACCAGATTGTTTCCATTGCCAATCTTCCCAATGCCCACTATCTTGCCCTTGCTGTCATCACCAAAGGTCACCTTTCCTCCTTTATATGATTCCAGCTCGTAAAAGAGTCCTTGGTCACCCGACATATGTCGAGAACATCCGCTGTCCAGGTACCAGTGTCCTTTGGTCTTTTTCGAGTGACTCGCAAAACAGAGAAAATCTAACCCTTCTCACTTCCTCTAACGAACCCAAGTAACATTCCTTATCGTGGTCCTTTCTCGAGGAAGAAGGTGCTTCGGAACCCGCATTTGAATGACTTTGGGTTTAGTCTCGATTCTCGAGTCTTCTTCTTTCGGAGAACCGAGTCCGTGTCTCTTTCCTTTTAAAAACCTTTCCTTTGGAAACAGAGAAAACGGTTTCTTTTTGTAAATAGGTCCGGGTTTAGTCCTCCTTTCATTTTTGTGAATGGGACCATGCTCAGCCTTTTTGAACTTAGCAGCTTCGGAATCCTTTTTGAACGATTCCGAGTAAGAATTAGATTCTTCCTCTTTGTTGAAACCAAGACCTTCTTTTCGAAATGAGACACATTGTGATCCCAAGAGCATATCAAGATTCTTCCGTCCTTGAGAAAACTTCAAAACTAGATCTTGAGACTCAATGAGCTTCTGTTTCGCTTGCTCATTTTCTTTTCTCGAGCAACTCGGACTCGGCCTCATTAGTTTGAGCACTTGTCTTGAGTTCTCTCGAGTGTGAGTCTCAGCTTTTCCAATTCATTTTTTAAAAAGGTGCTCTCAGTAGTGATTGACTCAGCTTGTTCCTTGAAATGAGAAGAATCGAATTGGACTTTTCTTCCAAAGTAAAGATGTATTTAGCTAAATCAACTTTGGAAAATTTGAGGAAGTAACTTATTACCTCTTGAGGATCAGCTTCCTCATTATCCGAGTCCGTGTCCGAGTCCGACTCTTTTCGGCTTCGAGTCGCAATTGCCATTAGACACTTTGAGTCATCCGAATCCTCGTCGTCTTCGGATGAATCCTCGTCACTCCATGTTGCCATCATGGCCTTTTTCTTCTTCCCTGTCCCTTTTTCGTTTTGGACAGTCCTTGACTATGTGGTCTTTGCCGCCACATTCGAAACATCCAGACATTCTTAGACAAAGATAACTTTGAAGGTGAAGAAAACTTACCTTTTCTCGTCTCTCTTGTCCTTTTTGTAGAATTCTTCTTTTGGCCTTTTATCCCATCTTTTGTGCTTCATCATTCTCTTGAAGGCTCTTGCAATGAGTGCCATGGGATCATCTTCCGAGTCGAGGAGCTTGGACCTGCTTCTTTGGATTCTCGAGGCTTTAAGCGCGATGTTCCTCTTGGAAGTACCCTCAGCATCTTCTTCTTCCGGATGTATCTCATGGGTCGAAGCTTTCCAATGAGCTCGTCCGGCTTCAAGAGTGAGAGGTTCCGAGCCTCTTCTATGGCAGTTACCTTAGGACCCCATCGTTTCTTGGGCAGGCTTCGAGAATTTTCCGAGCACATTTCTTCATGGGAGATTTTCTTTCCCAGAGATTTGAGATTGTTGGTGATCTCAGTGAAGCGTATGAACATCCGAGTAATGTTCTCTTCTCGGCTCCATTTTGAAAAGCTCATATTTGTGAAGATACTCGGCTGATCTTCGCTTGTCTCACCTCGGCTTGTACCTTCGTAGGTGTTGACCGGAGTGTCCCATACCTCTTTAGCGAGTCACAGTGCAGAGACTCGATTATATTCTTCCGAGCTTATGGCGCACATGAGAATGTTCATGGCTTTGAAGTTCTTTCGAACTTCTCGCTTCGCTGGCGTAAACTCGGCCTTTGTCTTTGGAAGGATTCTGAATTCATCTCGTCTTCGTTGGGATGTAGTTTCCTTGTTGTATGATTTCCCATACTTCTTCGTCGTGATCCATAAGGAAACATTCCATCGCCTTCTTCCAATGGACCGAAATTTGAACCTTTGAATTTTGGTGGCCTCGTTGGAAGATCTACCTTCGTCGAACTCTCCGGTGTTCCGAGCCATCCGATCTTTAAACCTTTGGACTCGTTAGATCCTTTCTGAAAGGCTAGGCTCGATACCAATTGAAGGTTTGCTCGGGGAGAGTCTCGAGTCACCCTAGAGGGGGTGAATAGGGTGATGAAAAAATTCTTTCGAAACTTCGTGCTTTTGTGCGAAAAGATGCAAAGACAGATTCCGAGTCTAAGCAAGGGGTCAGAAAATATTGGACTCAAAATGTAATGAATCGGAGTAAACACGTTCAACGAGGCCGTCCGAGTCTAGAATGAACTCGAAATAGAACACGGAGATTTTACGTGGAAACCCTCCTCGGGCAGAAAACCACGGCCCGTGTCAATCCGGACACGAAGTCAAATCCACTATTTTGAGTCCACAAAATACCGTGAACTTGACGGAACCCGAGTTGCTCCCTTAGACAACTCTATACAAGTTTTCCTAGACTCGAAGTTCCCTTATCTCGATCTAGTACTTCCTAGCTGAGATAACCCTTACAGCTAGGGACAACTAAGCCGAGATAACCCTTACAGACTTAGTCAAGGGACCTTACAAAGAATGTAAGAAGTGTTTGTGATCGAGTACAAGACCTTACAACTCGAAAGTAAAGAATTACAGAGTGGGAGTTGTAAGTTGAAGATTGAAAGCAAATACAATAACTTTGTTCAAGTTGGAGTATTGACAATATGTTTCGCTATCTTCAAGTCTTGTGAAGTGGCTTCTATTTATAGATAACCCGGCAGAGTAGCCGTTATCTTCATCTCGCTGACCGAGAGTCCTCTCGTGACCGTTGATAAGGGCTTTCCGAGTCACTCGAAAGTATCCGTTGAAATATGGACGTTGGACAACGGTTCAACTCTCTTGGAAGTCCCAAAACCATCGGTTGTGTCTTGAAAAGTGTGGTGAGAACCATCGTTAAGCTTGACTTTCCAGCTTTCCGGATATGGAAGGCATGACGACTTCGACACAATCTTCTCGGGACTAGAGCAGGGAAGGTGAAAAGCTATATCTCGCTGGTGATTTGACGTTCGAGCCGGCTACTTTTGTAATTTGAAAAGATATCCTCGATTGAATAACCTACAAAAGTAAAATACCTTCGGTTCTCAAAGTATAAAATACTTTGGTCCAAGGTTAGACACGGATAATAATATAATCAAGATAATTAACTAACAGATTATCTCGAGTCGGAAAACAAATGGAATATTCTCGAGTCTAATATCCATGGTACTCGTAATTCCATAAGACTTAGTCTGAAGCAAAGAATCAAATTTCATAGCGAATATCGAGTGGGAAATACTTGATGTAGACTAAGCACGAAAAGAACTACGAATGCCGACTTTGCAAACAATAGAGTAGATATACACAAGTCGATTCTCGAGTGAGAGTGAACTCGTAATAAAGAACAACTTTTCCGAGTTGCTAACCGACGAGGCGATTAAATAGGTAAGTGAAGGCTGAATCGCATAGAAAAGATAATATTTCACTCAAGTAAGTTTCTAAGACACGAGAGAATGCCTTGGAATCAAAACACTATATGAATGACATCGTTATACCCGATTCCTTTTGCATGACTCGGAAAGATATAGAGCAGATGTCTCGAGTCTTCAAATGATAACCACAACTCCTAAGATAGACGAGGAAATTGAAAATATCATAAAAATATCTAGGAAGAAAGAAACTAACATTCGTCTTTTAGATACCATGAAACGGGAACTTCATTATGCTAAGTTCGTTAAAGATCTATTCACGAACAAATTAAAATTGAAAAGGAACAAAAAGATAAGTGTGGGGAGAATGCATCTGCTCTTTTCCAAAAGAAATCTCCCACTAATTGCAAGTATGCAAGGGACCAGATCAATTTAGTGTGGGAAATGCAACTGAATGATGCTTCAGCTGCAAAGGTGTCGAGCCAAAGACGATAAACAAAGGCACTAGTTAGGAGGCAACCCAACATTTTCAGGGAAGTTTCTATAATTTTCACTTTAATTTTATTTTTATTTTTATTTTGCATAGATTAGGGACAATGTATGAATTAAGTGTGGGGTTAATTTTATGCATTTATTTTTATCTTATTTTTTGAAAAAAAAAGAAAAAAAATTTCCTTCTTGTAAAGAAATGCATGAACATGAATATATGCTAGGTTAACTTGCTTAAATTTTTTTGTTATAGTTTTTATTTCCCTTTGTAAATGAGAAATTTGAACATGTTAATTATCATTCAGAATTGTTTGAGTTGATCCTCATATATTTTTTCAATTAGTGACAATCATAATTTTTCTGTCGGTTTGATCATGTTATATGATCGTGATAGAGGTAATAAATTGACTTAAACTGTTCACCTAGACTAATGAACTTAGCAGAATGACTCATTGAAAATTTGATTTTTCTTATTTTGCCTTTCAAAAAAATGTTAGTCTACCAACATGGGTCGAGTTGGTGGCTCGGCACCAATTCCCCTTAAGTTTAGGTCTCAAGTTGAGCCTTATAAATGGAGTAACCCATGCTGGCAGAGTTATGCTCCTTTTGGGCCGATCAATGGCTCGAACCATACCGAAAGGGAAAAAAAAAGTGTTAAACTCTAGGACCTCTATTGAGTGAGTGGGAGAAAGGGAGTATTATATTTCTAAGACCCTATATGGGCCTCGAATATGTGCTTCAATGTAGTTAAAAAATTACAAAATAAAAAAATATAAAATATAAAATAATAATAATAAGTTGGAAGAAAAGTTTGCAAAACAAGTTTATTATCGATTTTTAGTGAGTTATCTCGCTGATTCAATGTCTCTATAACCATACCGCACCTTAATTTTTCCCATCCTAAAACTTTTTAGACCTCTTGACCGGAATGTACATCTTTGAAAAAGATGGATAATTTTTGATTGTTGCCTAAATGAAAGAGATATTGTGAGGCTGATGAATAAACTCTCTGATAACAATGAAATGTTTAGTTTTTCACCTACTTGGGAAAGACAAATTTTCATCGAACTGTTTTGCAAGTAAGGCAACCCTAGTATATATTTTATGTTTTATGTATATCTTTATAAGAAAGTGTAATTTTAGGTCGAGTCTTAGATTTCTTTGCACGAGGACATCCAAAGTCTATGTGTGGGGGAGTTTGTTAAGTCGTATTTTATATGTATTTTTAGTAGTTATTTAGTTTATATTATATAGTTTATTTTATCTAATTTATCCTATTTTGTCCATTTATAGGTAATTATCGAATAAAGTGGAGAAGAAAAGAAAAGATGCTAAAAGCGGATTTTTAGCTACCGACAAGTGTTTAAGAAAAGACATGAAGTCGGTCCATAAAAATAATGTGTCATACAATATTTATTTTATGACATTATATTTTATGAAGTATTAATTTGAAAATGAGATTGAAGATAATCATACTTCTAAACATACTAAGACTCCTCCTTAGAGTTACATGAGAAGAAAGAGGAACCAAGCTAACATCCCTCACGAGCTATTTAATCTCAACGCAGCTCCCTTGCTCGGGGAGGGGGAAATCCTTCGCCGGCTGCCTATCACTTACCTCTCGCTGCCTATCCCTTGCTGCTCATCACCATATCTCGCTGGCCATAACAACATCTCACGCAACTCCCTCACATCCCGACCCATCATCATCATAATCCTTTGCCACCTCTTGCTTGCTCTTTTACCCACCATCCGCCAGCCCCTTAATCATCAATCATCATCAACATCCTCCATATAATCCTAATCATCGCTAATCATCATCAACGTCATCGTTCCGAGGCCGAAGAAATTTATATGGGGAGCATTATTTTGTATTGTAATTTTTGCTAGTAAAGATTGAATTTTTATTGTTAGATTAAAATTGAAAATGCTATTTTTATTTAGTTTCCGTGTTTTAAATTGCATTATGTTTGAGTAGTTTTTTATACATAGTATAATCTATTAGAAATCATGTTAAATTATTTATTTTGAAACAAAGTTTCGATCTTTATTGTCTTATTTATTAGATCCATGATTCTATGACAATTTGATTTTAATGTTTATGATTTTATGCCTAATTAATTAGAGTGCACACTAGCACTCTAATTCGTTTTATATAAATTCATATGATAGTTTAAAGGGATTAAGTACGTAATCGCTTGATCTTTTAGACATAAGTATCATCCTAGTTAATCATGAATGGCTCATACCCATCTCTTTTAATTAGAAAATTATCATAGATCCTTTTTAAATTAATTTGCTAGTAGATCAGTTATTAGGTGCTAGATGATGTTTTTCTAATACTTAATGCTCTAATTTGATTAAATTCTAGTGCTAGTACTAGGGTTATTAATATTAGTAGGGTTTATATTAGGGTTAGGCCTAAGTAAACTAATAATTAAGCAAAAACGGGGAAGATCCACTAGTGGTTGTCTTCTACGGTTTAGCTCATGGGTAGATCAATTTATGTTTGATGATAAATAATAATTTGTATAGTGGATATAGATTATACTAAGTGTTTTTATAAATTTGATATCTTTGATAATTATTTATTTGCTTTTTAGTAGTTTTCTTTAGTTGTCAATTTTTATTTACAAAGTTACAATCTTTTATTATTAATTTCTTTATCCCGCCCCCTAAATAACGAGTCTTTTAGATTAGTTTTAGAAATTTTATTTTAATTTAATTTTGAGTCTTTATATATTTTAATTTTTAGATTATTTTTGAAGGTTTGCTTAGGGAGAGACTAAGTCACCCTAGAGGAGGGGTGAATAGGGTGATGATGAAATTTGCTTGAAATTAAAATAGATATGATTCCGAGGTGAGCAAGAGTCAAAGATGAGCTCGGAAGAGTACTAACTTAGAATTCAGTGATGAGTGAAGAAACAGATTAAACAGATCTTTAAAACTGTCCGAGTCTAGAATGCACTCGGAAAAGTAATAACTCATAAAGTACGTGGAAACCCTCCGGGGCGGAAAACCACGGACCTTGCTAATCCAAGCACGAAGTCAAATCCACTATTTTGAGTCCACAAAATATAGTAGACTGACTTGACCCAAGTTGTTCCCTTAAACAACTACTTACAAGTTTTTCCTAGACTTAGAAATTCCCTTATCTGATCTAGTACTTCCTAACCGAGATAACCCTTACAAGTTAAGGACAAGCGAGCTGAGTTAACCGTTACAGCTCAGTCAAGGGACCTTACTTAGAGAGTAAGAAAGAGAGTGTTTATAGCTGAGTACAAGACCTTACCACTCAGAAAGTTATGAAATACAGAATTGGAGTTGTAAGTAGAAGATTGAGAATGAATACAATGACTTTTGCTCAAGTATGTGTATTAACACTAGATTCGGCAAATCTTCATGTCTTGAAAGTTGGCTTCTATATATAGATGACCAAGCAGCTTAGCCGTTGTGTCCATCTTCGACTGGAAGTCCTTCGTGACCGTTGTAGAGGATTTTCTGAGTCACTCGGAAAATATCCATTGAGATATGAACGTTGGGCAACCATTCTTGACTCCTTTGGAAGTCCCAAAACCACTTGGTAGTGTCTTGAAAAATAAGGTGGAAACCATCTGTTGAGCTTGGTGTTGCAGATTTCCGGTTTTGGAAACAGACAACCATGACACAATGTCCGGGGCTAGGTCGAGAGGTGGAAAAAGCCTTGTCTGCTTGGTGATTTGACGTTTTGAAGCCGGTTACTTTTGTAATTAAAATTTAGAATAGCGTCGTTTGAATAACCTACAAAAGTGAATCAATTTTGGTTCTCGAAGTATAAAATACTTTGGTCCAAGATTAGACACAGATAATACTATAATTGAGATAATTAAGTGACTAATTATCCGAGTCGGAAAAGAAGTGGAATTTTACGAGTCTAATATCCATGAAACTTAAATTCCATCTTAGTCGAGTCTAGAGGACAATCAAGTCGAGATAAAGAATATCGGAGTAAATAGACCATATCTAGACTAACCAAAGTTCAAACAAAATATGCTGACTTGGAACAATGTAATTCCTGAATCATGAAGTTAGACTCGAGTTTACGCGTGGAAAAGATAGTGTTTGAACATGCGATAAATCGATTGTTGGGTGACTCGGAGCCGAGTGTGAAGTGGCATGTAGAAGTATGCTTTCGAGTCGGTCGAGTCGAGCAAAAGCAGCATAATAGATTCTATAACACTAAGAGGAAATGTTATATCACTCGGAAAAGTTTCTAAGGTACATAGAATGACTTGAAATCAAAACCCTATGAGAGAAGAGATCTTATATCCGATTCCTGGATGGAACTCGAAACGTGTAACTATAAAGTCCGAGTCTTCAATCTCCCCTTTTTGATGAAAGACATTTCATACTTAGACAAAAACTTTGTTAGTGATATAAGTCTGATTTTGTAAACTTGCTCGAGAGAATAACTTAAGATTTCATAGCTATCGAGCAAGAGAAGACATGAATCCGGATAAACAATAATTATTAATAAAATGTATTTATTTTAATGATGATGCTAAACAAGAAAACATATTTGATGGAAACTCGAAATACTTGCATTAAACATCAAGCTAAGAAAATTGTAACGAAATGCATTAATTCATTGAATTTAAAGACAATATTGTCTTTAAATTTTCTATCTATTATCCCCCTTGCCTTTCAGCAAAAACCAAAAAAAAAAAGTTGGGAAGAATAGAGCAAGAAGTACATATTTGATGTCCGGACAAAAAAAAAATAAAACACTGTAAATAAAAGACTTAAGAAATTAAGGAGGGGATGGATTAGTCCGAGTTAAGGAGGAAGGACGAGTGGTGCGCCTACGCCGATAAGATCTTGACGATGTGCTTGAGCGCGGCGGAGGGAGGATAGGTATCTCTAACAGTGGCTCGGTTCGAGTGGGCGACCCGGAACGAGGTTGTCCGGAGGCTCGTCCTCATGGAACCGAACGGCCGGAGGGTGTGCTCGGAGTTGACCTGCTGCTAAGCTGTCCTTGATCGGCGAGTTCTTCGACCCACTCGAGGCTAGCTGTCGAGCGATCACTTCGGTTGCGCTTTAGGAGCACCCGGACCCTCGATTATTGCTCCTTGTCCTTCTTGGTCTCCTTGGCCTTCGGCTCACCATGCTCGAAAGAGCTACATCGGCCGTAGGCTCTTCTAGTTCTTCTCGATGTTCTTCTTCACCCTCTCCTCTGTCGGAGGAGGACTTGGCGAGGCTCGGATTCCTCGAAATGTCCGAGTCTCCTTGATCCTGAGCTTTCTTGGAGCGTCTCTCTGAAGAAGCTCGATCGGCTCCCTCTGCTCCTTCACCGAGCCTTCATCTCGAGGATCACGTCCTGTTGCTCTCGGAGTTGTGATTGGGCGGTTTTCTAGTTGATGGTCGTAGACTGGAAGACAGATCTTGAATGACCGGAGGAGGTCCTTGAGTTCTAAGGCCACAGAGGAGATTTTGTCCATGAAAGTAGTAGACAAAATGGAAGAGAGAGTTTTAGAAGCACCTGAGGTGGAAGCACCACCAGGTGGAGCAGGAAGCAGAAAGAGGGGTGTCTTTCCGAGTCCGAGGTGGAGAAGGTGGCCTCGGCTCTAAGTTGTGAACCTAGACACCAGGTTCGGTTTCCGGTATCCGTACCCCGAAGTTTCTTTTGCCAACTACAATGGCAGCCTCGAAGCTGCGGTCGGATCCGAGGAAGACGAACTTTGAATTGTTTGAAAACGACGGTGAGAAGAGCACCGAAGGGAAGAGGGATGTTCTTCTTATTCGAGTTTGAGCTGGCACTGCTGCCATTTGCTCAATAATAGTAGGAAAGAGGTCTACTTCGTAGCCCTCTAGAATATCAAAGAGTGCTTTGAGGTGCTTGGAGTTGGGGTTCTCCTTGCTAGAGTGCTTGTGAGAAGAAGATTCTCATCGGCAAAAACACGGAAGACGAGCTTCGACTTTAGTCGAGTTACGAGAAAAATTTTTGCGTGACCTAGGGAGCTCTTTTGCATACTTTTCAAAGAAGTCGTCAGCGACTTCATTGAAAGGAATTGCATTGTTGTTTAGGAAGAGAGAGGAAACTTTAAACTAACGATGTAGGAGGGAAGCATTGATTCGGACAGTTATGTTCCGAACCCTAGAGGTGAGAATACCTTTAGAGCTAGAAAGATGAGTATAAAACTTAGAAACGAGTTCGGGATAGATGAACTCACTGAAGCAAAGAAAGTTATACACCCCGGTCGATTGTATGTGAGGCAACCACGAAAATTTTGTGGTTGGGAAGAATTTATCATCCAGCGCAAGATGATGGGTGACAAGGGGTTTGGAATTTGAGAGGCCTTCTTGGCTTCTGGTCCGAGGTTTCTTGGTGGCGGAACCAAGAAAGTCGGGGTGAGAACCTCTTTTCGGCATTTTGGTGTGAAAAGTGAGAAGGTAAACTTCGAGGAGAGTAGAAGAGAAGAAGACTCGAAGAGAGTGAAAGATAAAAGGAAAAAGTAGAAGAAGAATGAGTTTGAGAGCAACGGAGCTTACTTGAGATGTTCTTCATGAAGCTTGAGAGCTCGTGTGTTGCCTTTAATCACCGAGATCGTGGTCACGAGGATTTGATTTTGAGAGAGAGTAAGTGAAGAGTAAAATAAAGAAATGAAGGAGAACAGGCGCTATGTATAAGAAAAATAAACGTCCTTCGATATCCGTTCTAACTCAGCTCTTTCAGCGAGTCACCTCAAACCGGTGTGACGGTTCTCTCCTCAACGGTTAGAATTCCAGCGGTTTGTCTCTCAACGGCTAGTTGTCCGATCATGGCGCGCGTGAGAGAAAAAGAGAAAAAAAGATTTTGAAAACAAATTCCGAAATTCTCCACTTATCTAGAGATGATTTCGAAGTGTGATGTCCATTTTTCTCAAAGTCCAATATCACCTTTCTCGGAATGGTCTCTTAAGAAATGATACCTAACCTCAATGTGTTTCGTCTTTGAGTGCTGAACTGGATTTTTGGTGATGCTAATTGCACTCTGATTATCACACTTGATTGGTACCGATTTGAAAGAATGTCCAAGATCTTTCAAGTGTTGTTTAATCCATAAAATCTGTGCACAACATGCTCCAGCTGCATTGTACTCAGCCTCGGCGATTGATAGAGCTACTGAGTTTTTCTTCTTTGAGTGCCAAGATATTAATGATTGACCCAGAAATTGGCACGCTCCTGAAGTGCTCTTTCTATCAGCTTTGTATCCAGTGTAATTAGCATCCGAGTATCCAGTGAGAGTCGGCTTACGAGTCTCCGGAGTACCATAGACCTAAATTCCGAGTCCTTGCAAGATATCTTAATATTCTCTTCACCATAGTGAGATGTGATTCTTTTGGATTAGCTTGGAATCTTGCGTATAGACAGACACTAAACATTATATCCGGTCTGCTGGAAGTAAGATATAGCAAAGATCCAATCATACCTCGATAAAGTTTCGATCTATTGCTTTACCTTTTTCGTCGGAGTCCAGTTTCAAGGTACTGGTCATAGGTGTTCGCTGCATGCTTCGCATCTTGAAGTTTATATTTTTCAGTAGCTCCTTGGTGTACTTTAATTGATGGACATAGATTCCATTTTTGTCTTGCTTGATTTATAGACCAAGGAAGAAATTGAGTTCTCCTTCATACTCATTTGATATTCCTGTCTCATTAACTCGGAAAAATCTCAACATAGAATTTCATTAGTACCTCCAAAAATTATGTCATCAACATATATCCGACCGATAAGGAAATCTTTCCCCTTGGTTTTTATGAAGAGAGTCTTGTCAATCTGACCTCTTCTAAAATCATTTTGAACCAAGAAATTGCTCGGTCTTTCATACCAAGCTCCGGGAGCTGTTTAAGACCATAAAGAGCTTTTTGAAGTTTGAAAACATGATTTGGAAAATCTGAGTTTTCAAATCCAGGGGGTTGCTCAACATAGACTTCCTCTTCGATAAAACCATTAAGAAAAGCACACTTAACATCCATTTGATATAACTTGATATTCATGCTAGATGCAAATGCTAACGGAATTCTAATGGCTTCAATTCAGCAACGAGTGCAAAGGTTTCCCCACAATCAATCCTTTCTTCCTGATTGTAACCTTGAGCCACAAGTCTAGCCTTGTTTCGACCACCAACCCACCTTCATCCAGTTTGTTCTTGAAAACCCATTTGGTACCTATGACTGGGTGGTCGGAAGGTCGTTTGGTCAAAGTCCGGACTTGGTTTCTTTCGAATTTATTGAGTTCCTCTTGCATGGCCTCTACCCAATCACGTTCATTTAGGGCTTCTAATGCATTTTTGGGTTCAGTTAATGAAATGAATGCAGTGAATGAACATAAATTCTGAAGAGAGGAACAAGTTCTTACCCCATCTGTTGATATCGGATAATATGTTTTCTAGTGGATGACTAGAAGCATACTTGAATGCTCTATCTCGTTCTCCGATTTACCGGATCCGTAGGCTGAATTGGTTGAACTTCAGAGGTTTGTTCTAAGTGAACTTGTTCATCAATTTGTCCTTCATCATTCCGAGCGAGGTTCTCGAGTAGTCTCATTCCGAGTCACTTCGTTTTGAGCGACTACATTCGAGCTGGTTGGGTTTGATTCCCGATAGGCTCATTTTTGTCGTGGTCATCATCTCTGCTGAGCTTTAGGTCCGAGAATGTTGATTCACTTGGTTTTTCCTGTTTAAGCTCATCAAACACAACGTGGATACTTTCTTCCACTTTGTTAGTTCTTTTATTGAAAATGCGATAAGCTTTACTATGAGATGAATAACCTAGAAAAATACCTTCATCCGACCAGAGCATCAAACTTGGTCGGTGATCCTTACCATTATTGTGAACAAAACACTTACATCCAAAGGGTTTGAAGTATGAGATGTTGGGTTTCTTCCTTTATAGAGCTCGTACGGTGTTTTCTTCAGAATGGGTCCGATAAGGCATCTGTTCAAAGTGTAGTTAGGCTGTGTTGATTGCCTCAGCCCAGAAATAGTAGGGTAGATTGTGCTCAATCATCATTGTCCAAGCTATTTCTTCAAGAGTTCTGTTTTTCTCTCCACTACTCCATTTTGTTGAGGAGTTCTTGGTGCTGAGAAGTTGTGAGAGATACCATTCTTGTCGCAAAAATCCGAAAATTCCGAGTAGTCGAACTCCCTTCCATGGTCGGTTCGAATTCTCTAGATCCGAGTCCGAGACTCGACTTGGATCTTTCTGCAGAGCTTGCTGAACTCTTTGAATGCTTCATTTTGGTGCTTGAGAAAACACACCCAGGTAAATCGTGAGTAATCATCAATAATAACAAGTACATATGGTTTACCTCCGAGGCTCTTAACAGGGATTTCACCACACAAGTCCATATGTAGTAATTCAAGCACCTTGGATGTGGAAACTATCTTCGAGGATTTGAATGATGATCCGACTTGTTTCCCTTTTGTGCAAGCTTCAAAAATCTTATCTTTCTCTAAAGCACAATTAGGCAATCCTCCGACTAAACCATGAGATGCCGGTTTCTTGATTGTATGCATGCTAACATGACCTAATCTACGATGCCATGTCCATGAATCATCAAGAAGTGATGCTTTTAAACAAGATAAATTCGACTCGGGTCGAAAGAGGAATAATGTACGTATTACCCGATCTCTTACCTAACAGCTTGATTTCTTTGGTAGCAGCATCGAGATATAATACAGTTGGTCTCGTATGAATCTTACCTCTTGACCTTTATCACACAATTGAGAGATGCTAAGCGGGTTGTACTTTAATCCTTTGACAAGGTATACTAGGTCGACCAGATTGACTTCTTTTCCAATCTTGCCTATCCCAATTATCATGCCTTTATTGTCATCTCCAAATGTGACTTTACCTCCTTTGTACTCTTCTAACTCGGAAAAGAGTCCTAAGTCTCTCGACATGTGGCGTGAGCATCCACCGTCCAAGTACTAATGCCCCTTTGATCTTTTCCGAGTGGCTTGTAAAACAGAAACAAACTAACCCTTCTCATTTCCTCTAACAAACCCAGTAACACCCTTTACTGTGGTCCTTTTACGAGGAAGAAGGTTTTTCGAACCCAGATTTGAATGACTTTGGGTCTAGTCCGATTCCGAGTCTTCCATTTAGAGAACTGAGTCCGTGTCTCTTTCTTTTGAAAAGCTTTTCTTTTATAAATCGGTGGAGATGGTTTTCTCCTATAAGTTGGTCCAGGCTCAGTCCTTTTATGAATGGGACTGTGCTCGGCTTTCTCGACCTTTACAGTTCTGGAATCATTTTCGAAAAGCTCCGAGTAGGAATTCGATTCCTCCTCTTTGTTAAAACCAAGACCTTCTTTTCGAAGGAGACACATTGAGATCCCAAGAGCATGTCAAGGTTTTTCTAACCTTGAGTAAACTTTAACACAAGATCTTGAGACTCGTTGAGCTTTTGCTTTAGTTGCTCATTCTCTTTTCGAGTAACTCGGACTCGGTCTCATTAGATTGAGCACTAGTCTTGAGCTCTCTGATTGTGAGTCTCATTTTTCCAACTCATTTTTTAAAGAAATGTCTGTCATAGGAAATTGACTCAAGTTGTTCTTTAAAATTAGAAGAATCAAAGTTGGACTTTTCTTCCAAAGTGAAAATATACTTAGCTAAATCAACTTTGGAGAATTTGAGAAAGTACTCAATTACCTCTTGAGGATTTGCTTCCTCATTGTCTCATTGATATGAGTTTGACTCTGTTTCCGCTTCGAGTCAGAAAGTGCCATCGGACACTTTGAGTCATCCGAGTCCAAGTCATCTTCCGATGAGTCCTCGTCACTCCATGTGGCCATCATAGCCTTTTTTCTTCTTTCTGTCCCTTTTTCTCTTTGGACAGTCTTTGACTATGTGATCCTTGCTGCCACATTCAAAACAACCGGAGTTCTTAGACAAAGATAACTTTGAAGGGGAAGAGTACATACCTTTTCTATCCTTCTTGTCTTTCTTGTAGAACTCTTCTTTTGGCTTCTTATCCCATCTCTTGTGCTTCATCATTCTCTTGAAGCCTCTAGTAATAAGTGCCATGGGATCCTCTTCCGAGTCGGAAGAACTCGGATCCGCTTCTTTAGTTTCGAGGCTTTCAGTGCAATGTTCTTTTTGGTGCTGACCTCTGCATCCTCCTCTTCCGGTGGATCTCATGGGTGAGAAGCTTCCCAATGAGTTCGTCTAGCTTCGGTAGAGACAGGTTCCGAGCCTCTTCGATAGCTGTCACCTTGGGACCCAATCTTTTCTTGGGTAGGCTTCGAGTATCTTTCTGCACATTTCCTCATGGGAAATCTTTTTCCCAGAGATTTGAGATTGTTGGTAATCTCCGTAAATCGAATGAACATCCGAGTGATGTTTTCTTCGGCTCCATCTTGAACAGACTCATATTTATGAAGATATTGACTTATCTTCACTTGTCCGACCTAGCTTATGCCTTCATAAGTGTTGACAAGTATGTCCCACACTTCTTTGGCTGTGTCACGGTCGACACTCGGTTCTATTCTTCCGAGCTGATGGCGCACATTAGAATGTTCATCACCTTGAAGTTCTTTCCGAACTTTTTGCTTCATGAGCTGTGAACTCGACCTTTGTCTTGGGCACGATTCTTGTTTCTTCTGTCTTCATGGGAATGTATTTGCCCACTTGTATGATGTTCCGGACATCCTCATCATGATCCCGTAGGAAACATTCCATGAGTTTCTTCCAAGTGCACGAAGTTGGATCCTTTGAACTTTGGTGGTCTGCTGGAAGATCTTCCTTCATCAAACTCTCTGTTGTTCTAAGACATTTGATCTTTAGACCTTTGGATGGTTAGATCCTTTTTTGAAAGGCTAGGCTCGATACCAATTCAAGGTTTGCTCAGGGAGAGACTAAGTCACCCTAGAGGAGGGGTGAATAGGGTGATGATGAAATTTGCTTGAAATTAAAATAGATATGATTTTGAGGTGAGCAAGAGTCAAAGATGAGCTCGGAAAAGTACTAACTCGGAATTCAGTGATGAGTGAAGAAACAGATTAAACATATCTTTATAACCTGTCCGAGTCTAGAATGCCCTCGGAAAAGTAATAACTCATAAAGTACGTGGAAACCCTCATGGGGCAAAAACCACGTACCGTGCTAATCCAAGCACGAAGTCAACTCCACTATTTTGAATCCACAAAATACAGTAGACTGACTTAACCCAAGTTGCTCCCTTAAACAACTCCTTACAAGTTTTTCCTAAACTTATAAATTCCCTTATCTAATCTAGTACTTCCTAACCGAGATAACCCTTACAGTTAGGGACAAGCGAGCTGAGTTAACCCTTACAGCTCGGTCAAGGGACCTTACTTAGAGAGTAAGAAAGAGAGTAAGAAAGAGAGTGTTTGTAGGCGAGTACAAGACGTTACCACTCGTAAAGTTATGAAACACGAATTGGAGTTATAAGTAGAAGATTGAGAATGAATACAATGACTTTTGCTCAAGTATGTGTATTAACACTAGATTCGGCAAATCTTCATGTCTTGAAAGTTGGCTTCTATATATAGATGACCAAGCAGCTTAGCCGTTGTGTCCATCTTCTGACTGGAAGTCCTTCGTGACCGTTGTAGAGGATTTTCCGAGTCACTCCTCGGAAAATATCCGTTGAGATATAAACGTTGGGCAACCGTTCTTGACTCCTTTGGAAGTCCCAAAACCACCTGGTAGTGTCTTGAAAAATAAGGTGGAAACCACCGTTGAGCTTGGTGTTGCAGATTTCCGGTTTGGAAACGGACAACCATGACACAATGTCCGGGGCTAGGTCATAGGTGGAAAAAAGCCTTGTCTCGCTAGTGATTTGACGTTTTGAAGCCGGTTACTTTTGTAATTCAAATTTAGAATAGCGTCGTTTGAATAACCTACAAAAGTAAATCAATTTTGGTTCTCAAAGTATAAAATACTTTGGTCCAAGATTAGACACGAGATAATACTATAATTAAGATAATTAAGTGACTAATTATCCGAGTCGAAAAATAAGTGGAATTTTCTGAGTCTAATATCCATGAAACTCAAATTCCATCTTAGTCGAGTCTAGAGGACAATCAAGTCGGATAAAGAATATCGAGTAAACAGACTTGATCTAGACTAACCAAAGTTCAAACAAAATATGCTGACTTGGAACAATGTAATTCCTGAATCATGAAGTCGGACCTAAGTTTAAGCGCGGAAAAGATAGTGTTTGAACATGCGATAAATCTGAGTGTTGGGTGACTCGGAACCGAGTGTGAAGTGGCATGTAGAAGTATGCTTTCCGAGTCGGTCGAGTCGGGCAAAAGCATCATAATAGATTCTATAACACTCGGAGGAAATGTTATATCACTCGGAAAAGTTTCTAAGGTACAGAGAATGACTTGAAATCAAAACCCTATGAGAGAAGAGATCTTATATCTGATTCCTGGATGGAACTTAGAAACGTGTAAGTATAAAGTTTGAGTCTTCATTTTTACGTCGGTTTTTATAATTTTTGAGTCGGTTTGTTAGAAATTAGTTTAAAAATAGTTTCTTTTATTATTTTTTATGTTTTATCTTCTTTTAGGATTTAGATAGAGTCCTAGTTTGATGTAATTAAATTTTAGAATTTTTGGAATTAATTTGATAATTTTTCAGATTTAATTCTTGAGTTTAATTAGTGCATGTTTTTAGTTAAATAATTTCGTAAATTCGGTTTTAAACTTTATTTTTTTAATTTTTAGGGTCTGGTTAGGTCTAGAAAATTAGTGTTAATATTCTAGGTAATTTTAATATTTATTTTCGTAATTAATTTAGTGCATAATTTTAGTTATTTAATTTTTTGTTTTAGAATTTGTTTATTTTCTGTTTTACTTATTTTAAAAAAAAGATACAAAAATATTTCTGGGTTATTATAGTTTTTTTTATTATGTATAAATTTTTTATTTAGTTCTTAGATAATTTTCTATGATTTTTAGTTATTAATTTTTTTTAATTTATATTTCCTATTTTGTTTTTAAGAATAGTAAATTTAATTAGATTAAAGCTTGCTTGTTATTATATCTGTCCTCATGGATTCGATTCCTACTTCCCTATGTTATATTGTTAATTATAAGCCTAAGTAGTGGTTTAATTTGTACTTGTACAACAAGCTAACAGATGGGGAGTGCAAACCTCACATGAATGGTAAGATGTTGGTTTAGAAGATTCGGAGACTTGGTTATTATACGTCGACCATGGCGGCGGACTACCATGAGTTTGTTAGAAAATGCCATAAATGTTAGGTGTATGCAAATTTATAGCACCAACCACCTTCATTTCTCACAACATTAGCATCCCCTTGGCCGTTCTTGGTTTGGGGAATAGACATTATTGGCAAGGTGACCCCTAAAAGAACTGGCAGTCATGAATTCGTGATAGTAGCAATCGACTACTTCAACAAGTGGGTAGAGGAAGCGTCTTATGCAACCTTGACATCCAAACATGTAGTTAAGTTCCTTGCCCGTAATACAATTTGCCGTTACGGGGTGCCCCATGAGCTAATTAGTGACCATGGTAGTCATTTCAAGAAGGAAGTAGCGAGACTTGTTGGACAAATGCAAGATTAAGCATCACAAGTCTTCTCCTTATCGTCCTCATACAAATGAAGCAAGTCGAGGTAGCCAATAAGAACATTCATGGAATAGTGGAGAAGATGGCTGTCAATTATAAAGATTGGCCCGATAAATTGTCTTTTACTTTATGGGACTATCAAAACCTCTACAGGAGCAACACCGACTCCCTAGTTTATGGCATGGAAGTGGTTCTTCCAATAGATTGCCATTCCTTCGTTAAGGATTCTTGCTAAAAGTACGATTCCGAAGTAGAGTGGGCTAAAGCACGCTATGAAGAGTTAGTGTTGTTGGATGAGAAGCGCCTCAACGCCCTACACAATGTCCAAATATACTACACGTATATCAAGGGCATTCAATAGAAGAGTGGAGCCTCGAAAGCTACAAATTGGAGATTTGGTCTTTAAACAGATTAAGGCACCAATTCGGGATCCATAAGGGAAATTTAAGCCTAATTGGCAAGACCGATTTGTGCTTAGTCAAATATTGCTAGGTGGAGCAATGAAACTAACCGATCTAGAAGGTGAAGAAATATTTCGAGTACACAAACTTGGATCAATTGAAAAAATATTACGTCTAGCACAACCCTAGATGTTGGGCCGGGCCTCGCCCAACTAGGCCATGTTGTGGCTGGCATCGGCCACGACCGGACAACGATGGACTGACCGAGCCGAAATATCCCTCTTTATGTCTAACTTTGTAATTAATCTTTTATTGTCCAATTAGACAGTTACTTGGTTCATTTGTTGGATAGCCCAATAAAGCGATCCATTTGTGTATTTTACTCTATAGTATTTTTAGTAATTTTTTGTAAAGGCAGTCTAATTAGGCGGCCCACTTTCTTTTACCTCTAGGTGAGCAATAAAATGTAAAAAAAAGTATAGCATAATACTTACTTTTATTTAATAAAAGGTAAGCCTACTACTTAGTTGAATACATAACTAATAAAAGGGAAATAAATGCAAGCACACTACTTGTAAAAAAACTAAGAATAAATTTGTTCTAAAGAGGGAAAACTAATCCTCCTTTTATTTCTTTCCTAAATTCTATCTAAAAAGTCTAATCCCTAGTCTATCTTAACTTTCTTTCCTTTGGGATCGCTAGATTTAGCCCTACCATCGTAGGCACGCTTCCTTAGTTCTTCAATTCTTCGAGCCCTTTTTTCTTTAGCTTCTTTGGCTCCAGTCTCTCTTCGGTGAACACGTTCGGCCACTCGAGGGTTTACTTTGCAAATTTGGAGAGGTGTAGTAGTAGGGACAACAGCTTAGGAAGGTTCATCCGAGTATTGTGGCCGCTACCTCGTCCGCCTAAAGTTGCCAAATCCTTCGGACAAGTCGAAGGTAGCAGGCCGGATATACTCTATGAGAGGAATTACTTAGTCCCTTCCCATATGCCGAAACACACGGTCGGGCGTGATAGGTACTGCTTTCTAGGCCCAACAAGCGTACATATGGATTTTATAGGGTATATGTCCTAAATTAGGGCACTTTCCAATGCACGATGTACCACCTGGAATGTATTAATGTGATTACTGAGGTACTCTTCCCACCAGGAAGCGGGGTGATTGGTTACCTCTTCTTCCCGCTTTCACCGACGAAGTGCACAACTAAGTATGCATCAATATTTTCAAGCTCTTAAATTAGTTTTAAATGCTTTATTAACCATATCTCGCATAACACAAATGCAAAAAAATAAATAAGTGTCCTGCACGGTCAAAAGTTCAAGTTTATAGGCCCAACAGGAGCAAAATAAAAAAGAAAAAAAACAACGAAAAGCAAATGGAATGGAAAATTGAGACTTTCGGCGTAAACCGGAGGCGCCTTAGCCTCATACACTGCTTGGTCTTGTCGGTCGTTAGTTGCTTACCCGCAATAATAGGGGCTCCCTGCAAAGACTTCCTCGAATTTTCCTTGACCCGATCTAAACCTATGATCATCTCGGCGACTATTAGTGGTGCCTGAGGAACAATAATTTTCCAACTGCACAACTAAGCTCAACAGTGCTGCTTGGTGCCATATCCCCATGGCCTCCTACCAGCAGGAATTCACCTATTAGACAAGTGATGATCGCTAGTAGCCTCGGGATAATAATCGTTTCAGAATAGGCGTTTATGTGTCAATAGTGTTTCATCGGGTTCATCGGATTTACCTAATCTCCAATAAGAATCCACCCAAGATTCTTATTGCTCGGTTCAATAGATACTTGTAAGTCTCGCGCTGATTTCCACAAGGCTTGGGTAAAACAGGTTTTGACGGCCTTTGGATGCCTAGTATAGCATCAAATTCTTGAGGTAGGGGCATAGTTCCTTATCGCCAAACCTGGAGACATGGTGGTGTGGATTCCATAAGGCCACATTATCTCTCAAGAAAGTCCAATTGACTTTCACATGACGAATACTAAATAGTAGCCCATAATTTGATAAATCAAATCTTTCGGTGTTGCTCATCGCATGCATCCACCTGGATAAGTCATTCATGTTGTTAATCATTTCAGCAGATAATAGAAGGCACTCGATTTTCTATCCGATTCACGTAAGGTTTTGCGTAAGGCATAATTTATGGCACCGACGTGGATCCTTTTTGTAGGAGTTTTTCAAAGTTTTAGAGTCCTACTACACCTCAACTACTACAACTCACCGTAGCCCCGGTGTTCACAGTGTGGCCAGCATCGGCCCCGCCTTGGTCCGACCTATTCGTGTGTTTTTCTTTCCAACCGAAGCACTCCTTGGGCCATATTCTGTCTCTTCGTTGCAGCCGTTGCCTGCATGCCATATTGATATTTGGGACTATGCACTTGAGTTTTCCCATTTTCATTTTTATTATTTTCTTTTAAGGGGAATGGGGGCTAGTGCATTTTTTCCGATTCATCTTTGTAATCTTTCCCTAAGACTTTTTGCATCATATTAAATAAAAGAAAGCATTTCTTTAGAAATCGAGTAATACATCTTGCATTTCATCCCATTGCATAAGAGTCGCACCATTGTAAAATAAATATTAAACAAATAATAGCACCCTATAAGGGAACCAGACAACGATAGCAAGCAACAAAGGATCTATTGTTCATCGCTATCGAAGTATCGTTGATGATATGGTTCCCGAAGTCCTACGAGATGGATGTGGAGAATCGATCACCTTCACCACCTTAAGAAGAGCTACCTACGTAGTCCCAAGATTAAGAAGCTTCATGGGATGGTCCACTATACGACGCCTAATGGAAATAAAGTTGGTTTCCATGCCTATCAAAGGCCCGAAGTCGCAAGATGTTTAGACTCTATTCAGCAAAATTAGGCTCCGTACCGGACAAACTATGTCCAAAAGTGCTAGGCCTAGCTTCAAACGTACTCCGACGATGGGCACACTGTGATGCACATCGGGAAGTGCCTACCTTAGGAGGACCACCAGAAGGCGCTTGTTGGTCGATTGTTAGGTTTGTGCTCCTGATCCACTAAGGAAGCATCCCAATGAAGATGCTCTAGATCGTTGTTTCTACAAGAAAGAAAGAGCTATTAGCACACCTACTAAAAGTTTGATAATCTTAGCACTCCACTAACTAGAGACTTACTCGGATGGTTGGGAAGGATCTCCCGATGAGGAAATTTTGGATGCCCCGAAGAGCATATTGAAGCCTAATGGACTTGGTTTGAGATTGCTCCAGGTCATACTACATAATTCTTTCAATGGCATTAATAAAAATACTTTTAGCATACCACTAAAAGCAAAGAGCATTAAACTCTTACCTTGCACAAGTTTCGAGGGAAAGGATGCGGAACACATTCTTCCTCAGGAATTTTAAGAATCCTCACATAACGTGGAGATTCCCTGGTAGTGTAACATCCACATCAAGACTAGGAATGTGGATATCCTTCGGAGTAAACTATCAAAAGATGAAGTTAATTTCCATAAAAGAAATTCAACTATATGGAGGAAAGGAAAGAAGTTAAAACCCACTAGGTGGGTCATTATCCGACTTGGATGGTGTGCACAAGATATGTACAAGTTCAAAAATTGGGTATAAGGATACCGATGCTCGCAGCAGCTTGCTCTTGTAAAGGAAGAGAGCAAAGGTAAAAAATGGTTTGGGGTGGGTCAACTGGAAGCAATAGAGGGATACCAACAGAAACCCTAAAGGACCTTTAAATAAGATCCTTCTTTTACTTAACTCCCGTGCTCTGGTGACACTTTGAGGGAGTTGGAGTTAGGCCCAAGGATGAAAGTTGCCCTACACATACAGGATTTATCAAGAGACAAGAAAACAAGAATTAAAGACAATAAGAAAATGAGTAAAAAACCGTGCATAACGAAGGTCGGTGTTCACCACAAGCGAGTCCCACGGCCTGTATGCAGGGGCAGCTAGCAAATTAGTGAAGTAAAATGCTTTCTAGGTATAATAGGAGACACACCGAGGTCACATGGTTGAGGGCTGATCTTCGAAGCCAATATCATGGATTGAGGACTATCGAAGGTAGATCCTAGCCCATGACATAGAGGCCAGAAACACAAGACGATTTATTCAACTCGGGAGAAAGGTGTGAGAAATACTCGTACAACCACGGCTGCATTATCACAAATCAAGAAAGATTTTTTATCCATACAAGAAGAAAAATACGTGGGAAAAAATGAAGAGTTTGAGCATACCTCAATAATCTTCCGAAACCGCAAAATGGAAAATAATTCGTTAAATCTATCTTAGGCTTTATGTGCCACACACCGGCACGGAGGCCCCTAATGAGGCAAGCATATGCTCAAGCACCCTAGTTAGGCTCCTTTATTTTATGAAGGCTCGTTAAGTTCACCAAATAGTTAACGTGAACTTTGGAGGCTTGATCGGAAAAGAGCACCATACTTAATAAAAGAGTTAGCACAATCCGAAGTTGTTAAGGAGAATGACGAACACAAAACCGAGCATCCTTAAAAGCGCTTAAAAGAACAATGTATTTAAAGGAATTCTCTTGAGGAAATCTATTAGCTACGGAACCCGAAAAGGTGATGAAGATGGTCATGGTTCTTATACAAATTCTTGTCATAAGCTAAAGGCTCCCCGAGAAGCCCAAACCGGAGGAAAGTTCATTTCTCTCTCTCTTATAAGAATGGTGGTTTAAAGCAAGGAAAAGAGAGCTAAACCCAACATTTTGCATCACGTCTTCAAGAGGAAAGTTCATTTCTCTGCACGTCTCCACAAATTTGGGAATAGCTCCACTTGCTCCGAATTGAGCCCTTACGCAAAACAAAAATCCAACAAGATTTTAATTGAAGAGCTACTCTAAATGAGAAAAGGAACAAACTTAAGCCAACTAGCTTACCAAAGGAGTGATGTAAAGGGAAGAAGTGTGACTCTCAGCCTCCACCAAGTGGTCATTTGGGTTCCACTAATTCGCGGATGCCATTTCCGTTCGAGGTAGTTGTCTTTGACAAGTTTTTTGGTTCTTGACCTTCCGGAATGGTGAGCTCTTTTTCTAGACGTTTTGGAGAAAGGATTTTTTGAAACCGAAAGTTTTCAAAAGAGAACAAAGTAAGAAAGCACAATAGCAAGGCAAGAATGCAAGAGAAGGAGTTAGTTTGCAAAATGAACACACCAAGCATCCCCTGTTATAGGCACATTCGGTCAAGCCAGCCAACAATATAAGACAAGAGTCACGAAAATAGTGAGAGATGAAGGGAATCACGACAGAGCACGTCGGGCCGTCGTATGAAGGAACCCACTAATGCGCGCCCTTAAACCGGGACCACGTCGGGCTTCCCCACGTGCCTTTTAGGCGTAAGGGTTTTTAAAAATGGAAAGAATGTTTTAGGGTTTTGAAGATGGATTTTAGAAAGTGGGGATGAACTTTTTACTAAGAGTCCCGAATTTTATTAAGTTGAATTAATAAGTTAAATTGGATTGAATTAATTGACGTTTTATTAATTATTTAAATTTTTGTAAATTATTTTCAGAATTTCGGGATATTATTTCCTAATTAAAGGACAAATAAAATTAGAAATTAGGGTTTCTGCTGCGAGGATCCAGAGGTAGACCGATGTGAAAGCACCGATCTGGACCCAAGCCTCGCCGTTGACCACCTTCGGCGGTCACAAGGCGTCGGCCATATGCCCGGCGAGCACATCCAGATTCCTTTTTGTTTACCCTACAACTAAAAAATATTCGAGATTTAATTTTTAATGAGAATAAAACAAAAAAGGAGTCATAAGTCAATTTTAGGAAGAAAACTAACAAAACATAAAAAATAAAAAAAATTGCTCTTTCGATCTTAGTGTGGAAGGACTAAGACCGGAAAAGGCTAAAATTGACTCCATCGGTCTTTGAACAGAGAAACAAATGCGGGGCGAGGGTACGAAATGTAGCGAAAACCTTTATATTCCGCCCGTACGAAGACGAACATTACTAGTTTGAGTAGTATATCAAAATAACGTGCTACACACAAACATACAACATGCTAATGATAATAAAAGGCAACCGAACAAAACCAAAGGAAAAGCAATAAAGAAAGCGTTAAAGAAACCGAAAAGAAAAGAAAAGCAAAAACCGAAAGATTACATCGGACGGGAGGAATTAAAAACGATTACATCTCTTTAATCCACAATACGTAAAGCGATAAATGAAGCATAAAAATGATATAAACCATTTAAAGGCTGAATGATTGCCCTCGAGTTGTCCCACCTTGCTAATCTGGATCTCTATGCTCGGATCTCTTGATGCGAATGCGACAAATCAAAGAAAAGGGCTTATTTTTATGAACTACGTATGTAGGGAATAGGAAAGATCAATTGAATAAGTACCTAGAGATCATAATAACTAAATATTCTTTAGCTCTTTACACGATTCGGTCTTCGGTAAGTAGTGAAAGGATGAATGGTTCATAATAGTTTCAGCAGAGTAAAATTTAGGTATGAATGCTCTGCCTAGCTTTACTGAAGCATTATGTATAGGTGAAAGTCATTAGGAAATGAAATCCAATGCTCTCTATTTATAGGGAGAGACCTAGTCACAAATGACCTCGGTTTTCATGCGACTGCCGTCCAAACAATAGAAATAAAACGGGGCCAATAAATCAAGAGATTGAACCAGAGAGAAAGGATAAAACCGGATAGAACCCGGCTTGCAGGCACCGCCCACCTGGGCCATCCTAGGGTTTCATGCCCTCCCATTTTTCCAAAGGATTCTCCAAGCCAAAACGCAACATTTCATATAAAACTATGGGGTCTGTAGGCGCCGACAACGATGTTGTTTTGAGGGGACAATGGACTATTTTGTGGAGCTTAAACACATCACTTTAATGGCCATGATCATGAAATGCAACGCTTTAACGTTGTCTTATGGACTTTAGCTCCTTGTGTGATTGGACAAAAGTAAAATGCAATACTCGAACTTGGAATTTCCCGAGATACAGCTCGGACTATGTTGTCTCTAAAGGCTTGACCTGGTTCTTGGATTTCCAGAAAGAAAGGGGATTTGGTGTTGGGGGTTCTTTGTGGCTTACTCGGCCTATGTCGGACCAATCAAATCACAATCCAAGATCTAAATCCTTAACCAGGACTCCGGATTTCATCATCGAGCGAACGTAATAAAATACAGACCTAAAGAGGTAAGAGATAACACTTTTTAGGTGTCTACAGTTAGCCCCTACTTTGAACGAGTCTAAAAAGACAAAGGCTCAAAATAGACACTAAAGGGTACTTGCCTCGATTTTTGATATTAGGTATTGTGTGATGCTTGGAATTGGTTGTAATCAAACCCGAACTCCAAAATGAGGCTTGGACTTGATTGCCATGCATGCATTCCGATGTCCGGTAAGAGTATCCTAAGCTTAGCTTGTGAAGGTTTGCTCTTGGAGAGTCTTGGGCACCCTAGAAGGGGGTGAATAGGGTGATGAGGAAATTTTAACAAACTTGGAAGAGTAAGAAACACTATCCTAATCAAGACAATCCGAGTCTAGATTAGACTCGGAAAAGTATGAACTCGGATTTACATGGAAACCCTCCAGGGGCAGAAAACCACAGCCAGTGCTAGTCCAACCACCAAGTCAAATCCACTATTTTGAATCCACAAAATACAACAGATCGACCCAACAAGAATTTCTCCCTTAAAGAATTCCTTATAGAGTTTTCCTAGACTCGAAATTCCCTTATCCGATTTAGTACTTCCTAACCGAGGTAACCTTTACTTAAAGAGTAAGAAAGAGTATGTAACTCATTATAAGACTTTACAACTCAAAAAACTATTAACTACGAGACTTGGAGTTGAAAGAAGATTGAATGAGTATTATACAAAGAGATATAATTTCAGCAATGTGTTTTTAGCAATCTTCAAGTCTTGAGAGTTGGCTTCTATTTATAAATGACCAAGCAGATTAGCCATTGTGACTAGTTTCTGAACAGAACTCCTTTGTGACCGTTGTAACGGTTCTTCTAAGTGACTCGAAAAGATCCGTTGAGATGTGAACGTTGTGAAACGACTCTTGACTCCTAAGGGTGTTCCAATCAACTACTGTTGTGCGAAAAGTTGGGTGGAAACCACCGTTGAGCTTAGAGTTGAAGTTTTCCAGTTTGGAAACAGACAACCTTGACACGGTGTCTGGGCCTTGTTCGAAGTAGAAAAGCGTTGTCTCGCGGTGATTGACAATTTGAAGCCGGTTACTTTTGTGTTTCGAAAATAAGATAACCTCGTTTAGATAACCTACAAAAGTAAACAATTTTGGTTCTCAAAGTATAACTTACTTTGGTCCATGATTAGGCACCCAGATAATAATTTAATTAAGATAATTAAGTGCATAATTATATGAGGCCTAGAAGAATGGAATTTTCCGAGTCTAATATTCATTATACTCAAATTCCATCAAAGTCGATCTTAAGAAAGATCAAGTTATAAGAGTAAGAAAATATCGAGTATAAGTACTTGATCTAGACAAATAACTCCCAAACAAATATGCTCGACTTAAAAATAGGAATTAACACCGTAATTCACTTTGCTTTGAAATATGCAATCGAACTCGGATATGAAGTGTTCGAGAGATTATTTGTAATACCCGAAATTTTAATGAAAAATAGTTGTAAAGCATAGAATTATTGAGTATTATTCCCCGCAGCTAGGGGGTTGGATGACTGATTTTATTTACAGATCGGACATATTACATGAGTATCCCTTTGGAGGCTGGTGTTGAATAAATTAAATCAAGGAAATTGCCTCCCTTTAGTGAGCTGAACCTTTGCATGGTTAGGAATTGTCGTGGCCGACGTATTAAAATAAGTTAGGATGCGAGAGGCATAAGGGGACGAAGAAAAGCAAAGGCGTGGATTTGTTTTATGTAGAAAAAGATTACTTTGGCCATGAAGAGATAAATAAGGTTTAATTAAGGTCCAATAGAAAGAAGGGGTGGGCTTTGTCAAACGATGAAGAGAGGAGGTGCAAAATAAAAGAAGCAAGGGACCGAAGGGAGGGGGCACGGGAAAGAAAATGAAGAACCGGAAGCGGAATAGGGAGGGAGAAAGGAGCACCGAACGAAGCACGAGAGAGAGAGAGAGCGCGGAGCCGGAGCAAAGGCCGGTGACCCACCCGAGCGGCGAGCGGCTGGTGGGCGAAGAGAGAGCAGGGGCTTGGGAAGGCGAGAAGGAGGAGAAACAGAGCGAAGCCGAGTGGGGAAGAGGGACGACCGAGCGAGAGGAACCGAGAGGGAGAAAAGGCGAGCGGTGTAAGGGTCGAGGAGATCGAGGGGTGGCCGCGACCACCGCAGAACCGAAAGCAACGGCCGGCGACCCGAGTAAGCGGCCAGCGAGGAAGAAAGCGAGAGACCGGGCAGAGCAAGGGGTGGAGCCGAGGCAGAGAGTGTAAGAAAGTCCGAGAGGCCGGGGCGGGAAAAGCAGGGACGACAAGGGAGGCGGACCGGCGTTAAGCACGCGAGGGCCAAACCGAGAAGCAGTGGGAACCAAAAATGGCGTGCTAGAGGCAGGGAAGCAAGAACCAAGAGGCGGAGCAAGAACCGGCACGAGAGGGACCGAAACCAAAAGACGAAGTAAGGAAGCCCGAAATCGATCCCTAAAACCCGAGAATTCAGGTGGGTAGTCTTATACTCTAAACTATTAGTAATTGCGAAACCCAAATGGATTTGTTGTGAATGTTAAATGTGCTATTTGAATATGGAATTTATGGAGAACGTTGAATATCCGTATTGCGGAACGGACCTAATCGTTGTTTAAGATTGAAATAAGAGCTTAGAATGGATTTAAGGAATTGAGAGGGCTGAATCGTGAAATGAAAGGAGTTACTTAGGTTAAATAGTAGAACTAAATTGGGAACTTCGAAGAGATTTAACGAGTTACTTAAGGTTGAATTGGAGCATGCTCGGTTCGAAGAGGTTAGATTGCGTAGGTCAAATGAGTAGTATTGAAGTTTCGATTAGTCGTTAAGGATAAAGAGTTGGGACATGGATATGAACTATGAGTTAAGTAAGTCTTAGAGGTTCTTGAACCTGCGGTATTAAAGAGCTAACTACGAACATTGGGGAATGGTAGGTCGATGTACAAAGAGGAGTATGAATTCGTATTGAGTGATGCGCAATTGGGACATGTAAGTGAGAAATGGGTGATTGTGAGAATAATTGCGTTTGAAGTATATTTAATTCCTTGAGGTTGAACTGAGCGTAAAAATAAGCAAAGTTAATGGAAATTGAATAATGAAAAGTGATTAAGAGTTTTATATCCGAGGACGGACGAACAAGAGTCAATTAATAAGATAGAGACATACAATGGGAATCGGGAATTCGAGGCAAGCCGGGAATGTTAAGGTTAAGTTGAGTTGAAATCTATGTAAGCCTTGAGCTGAAATTAAGTTGGAAGACAAGCTTAGCATCAAGGAATTGAAGTCATAAAGTGAAATTAGGAGTTATATGGCCAAATATGAGCAAAGGAAGTTGACTTATAAAGTAGAGATGTAGAATGAAGGGTTGAAGCAAAAAAATAGAGAATGGTGAGAAAGTGAGAACGTTGAATTAGGTTATATCTACTTGTGGTTATTGTGGCTCGGAAAATCGAATCAATCGTACTAAACTAATGAATTGAGAAAGGCATAGTTGGAAGAGAACCGAGAATGACTTCATGGTGATTACTCGTGCTATGTGATTGCTTTACGTGATGCTCAAAAATAGTTTCGAAAGGAGTTTTGTATTTTACATGAATGATTCTTGAATGCAATTTCTTGAGAACCGCCTTTTGAACGTGATTATGTTTTGAAGAAGCAAAGCTGATTTGAGAAAGTGAATTTATAAGGGTGACATGTGGTGTCATGCCTTCCTTAATACCAAATCGATTGAGAAAGTTGTGAAGTGAATGTGATGAATGAGTATGTGCAAAGAGTTTTGAATCGACAGGCTACGGATCGTTTACCATACCGAAGGGTTCAAACCGGGGAACGCCTAGCGAGAGACTTCGAGGGAAGGGTTCTAATAGGGGTCCTGCAGAGGCGGGATGCCCGCTCCGAGACTTCCTGAAGAATGGTCCCGGGAGCCTTTTGTCGGGGTCGCGCCCGAATTAGAGAAGTGCTAGTTCGAGTCCTCGAAGGCCCGGAAAAGTTGATTCAACCCCAAAAGTATGTTCATGAATGTGAAACCGTGATTTTAAGTGATTGAAGAGTCTTGATCTTTTTCATTGCAAGAGATTTTACTTGAAAAGTATATAGATTTCTATTACACTATTATGCTTTCGCAGATTTCATTATTACGAGTATTATGTGTAAAGAATTTCCATTTTAAGGGTATAAGAATCCGATGAGCCCGTGGATTATTGCTCACCCCACAAATTGCCCCGTTCCCTCCCAGTGTTGCAGGTACACTTTCGAAGCATATCTACACTTAGCACACTTCGGACTCCTGCCGATTGTGGACGGTTGAATGACTCAAGTGGCTGTCATGCATTATTTTGTTTCTAAATGATTGTGCTTGTAATTTAGTTCATATAGTTGTACCCGATGTACTGTAAACCAGTTAGATTGTTTTAGTTTTATAGCATGATTGGTTGGACTCCGGCGTGTGGCCGTTGAGTTGTAAACTCCGAGCGTGTGGCTCGTTTAGTTATATTATGCTTTTCATGCAGGGTTGTACGGCTTTAAGCCTATGGGTTAGTCCATATTACAAACAAAACTCTGCCGAAATTTTTGGAAATCTCGGATCCTTTTGGGAAACCATCGTTGTTATCTTTAGGTTGAGTTTAGACAGCCAATCCAACACCGGAAAGAGCCTTGGGAGTTCCTTTAAGGAACTCGGCGATGTAATACTCCTGGGGGTGTTTTAGGGTGTTACATTATTTGAACATGCGATAAATCCGAGTGGTGTCCGAGTGACTCGAAACATCAATGCAAGTTGATGTAGAAGAATGTGTTTTTGAGTCAATCGAATCAAATGAAAACATATGCAATAGTTTCTATAGTACTCGAATGACTTGTAATCAAAACCTAGGAGGGATGAGTTTGTACCTATCTTTCGTAGTACTTAGAATGGTCTAGTTTCGAGTCCGAGTCTTCAATCTCCCCTTTTTGATGAAAGGCATTCCATACTTAGACGTAAACTTTGTTAGTGAAATAATTATGAGTTTTCATTCGATTGAGTAGAGTATCTCGAGAGAATAGAGTAATGAGTGAAGTGTTTTGTACTTAGAAAATTTCTATGGATAACTCGTTTAGCTAGGAATATGAATACTTGCATCGAGTATCGAGTATATATATATATATATATATATATATATATATATATATATATATATATATATATATATATATATATATATATATATATCAAAGCAAAAATAAATAAATAATAAGAGAAATAAGCTGATATATCGGAGCAGAAACTAGATGAGACATTTAAACTCGTAAAGAGTTATACTCAAAAATAAATATGCTCGAAATAAAAAAACTTCATTTATATATACGCGAAGTACATATAGAAGAAAAGAGAGGGTGAAAGAAAAACTCCCCTAAACAAGACAACAAATTTTCTAGAATTATTCTCCCCTTGCCTTTCGACAAAAAACAAAAATTGGGGAACAATGTATCTAGTTGATACAAATTTGATGTCCGGACCAAAAAAAAATGTTAAGACAAGTGGAGTGTGTGCGGTTTAAGTGAAAGCGAATGAACGTGCAGTGAGCCTTCGCCGATACGCTTGTGAAGACGTTAAAGATCCGGGCGGTGGTAGCACCGATATCTCTGGCGAGAGCTCGGCTTTGAGTGGCTGACCCAGACCGAGATAATCCAGAGGTTCATCTTCTTGAAATGCCACGGAGGGTGGTGCTTCCTCCGGCTTGACTATTGCGGACTCGTCCAACATCCGTAGGGTCTTCCGACTCACTCGGACTCGCTGTATGAGCTTATCGGTTCTGGTTGAGGAGCGGGAGCACATTATCCTTCGGCTTCTTTGTTTTCTTCTCTTTCTTCCTCTTTCTCTTCTTCTTCCTTCTCTCCTTCCTCAAAAGGAGCTACTTCGACGGCAGCCTCCTCTTCTTCTTCACTGCCTCTCGAGATGGAGACTTGGTAGGGCTCAAGGATTCTTTAAATGTTTCGAGCTGTCCGGATCCTGAGCTGCTTTGGAGTGCCTTTCTCCGAGGAGCTCAATCATCTCCTGCTGCTCCTTAACCAAAGCCTTCATTTTGAGGAGCACATCTTGCTGCTCTCGAATTTGAGATTGGGCTATTTTTTAGGTGATGGTCATGGATCGAAGGACGAGTCTTAAAGGAATGAAGAGTGTCCCGGATTTCGTGGACACAGAGGAGAGCTTGTCTATTAGAGTTGTAGACAAGGCGGCAGTGACAAAGAGAGGTGGACCTGAGGTGGAAGCACCGCCAGCTGGAAGAGGGAATGAGAGAGGAGTCTAAGTCCGAGTCCGAGGCGGAGGAGATTGTTGCCTCGGTTCGAGCTATGGACCCGGACACTCGGTTGAGTTTCCTGGTATCCATAGCCAATAATTTGTTTTCCGCCAACAACTATGGCAACCTTAGACAGTTCATTTGGGTCCGAGGGAGCGGAACCTTGAATTGTTTAAAGACAAGGGTGAGTAAGGCTCCGAAAGGAAGAGGGCTGGATTTCTTATCCGAGCTAGTATAGAGGCCATTTGCTCGATTATGGCGGGGAAGAGGTCTACATCGTAGCCCTCGAGAATGTCGAACGAGCTTTGAGAATCTTTAAATTTGGATTCTCTTTGCTTGGAATAATGAGAAAAAAGGTTCTTATCGGCAATAAATAGAGGAGTCGAGCCTCGGTCTTCATATGAGTCACACAAAAGTTTTGCGTGACTTAGGGACTTCCTTGGTGTACTTTTTAAAGAACTCATCAGCAACTTCATTGAAGGGGATAGGGTTGTTGTCGAGGAAAATAGAATAAACCTTAAAAATTCGCTGAACGAGAGAGAGAGATTGATGCGAACGATGGTGTTGTGAACTCGTGAGGTGATGATCCCCTCGAGCTAGAAAGGTTCGAATATAACTCAACAACGAGTTCTAGGTATATGAATTCGCTGAAATAGAGGAAATTGTATACCCTTGTGGTTTTGATGTGTTTCAACCACGAAAAGTTTGTGGTTGGGAAGAATTTGTCATCCAACGTAAGATGTTCGGTGACAAGGATCTTAGAGGTGTTAGAAGGACCCTCTTGACTTTTGGTTCTAGGTTTCTTGGTGGCGGAACCTAGAAAATGCAGAGCGGAACCTCTTTTAGGCATGGTTGAGGATTTTTGAGATGAGAGTGAGCTAACTTCAAGAAACGAGAGAGACAGAGAGAGAGAGAGAGAGAGAGAGAGAGAGAGAGAGAGAGAGAGAGCACCGAGAGTACTTAAGAGTGCTTGAGAGCTTGAGATTATGAGAATGTAGGTTAGCAGAGTGTAAAGTAGCGAAATGAAGGAAAATAGATGCTATTTATAGCGAGAAAAAAATGTCCTTCGAGTATCCGTTCGACCAAATTCTCCAACGGTCGCCTCGAACCGGTGTGTCCGTTCCGCTCTCCAACAGTTAGAATTCCAGTGTTTGTCTCCCAATGGCTAGTTCACTCGATCGTTGCCTGCGATAGAGAGGAGAAAGAGAAATTTTAAAAGAAATTTCTGAAATTCTCCACTAATCTATAGATGATTTCGTAAGTTTGAAGTTCAATTTTCTTAAAAGCTAAGTCTCACTCAAGTAAAGTTTATGAGTGATTCGGAAAGCGCAAGTAGATAATAACTCCTAGCTCAATATCCTCGGGTCAACTGAACTAGTTGTTATTAAGACAAAGAAAGGAACAAGCAATACATAATCATGCAAGATACTTTTACTTAGAAAAACACATAATCATGCATTTATCATGCCAAGTTCATTCCTAATAAAGCAAAGCCGATTCTCACTAAGTGGCTCAAGTAAAGATATCAGCTAACCGAAATTTTGTAGGAATGAATTCAAGTTCAATATCACCTTTCTCAGAATGGTCTCTCGGAGAATGACACCTGACATCAATATGCTTTGTCCTTAAGTGCTTGAACTGGATTCTTAGTGATGCTAATTGCATTCCGATTGTCACACTTGATTGGAATTTGAAGACTCGGACTTTACATCTCACCTTTACGAGTTCTATCTAGGGAATCGGGTATAAGACTTTCTCACTTATAAAGTTTTGATTCCAAGTCATTCCTTGTGTCTTATAAACTTTTCCGAGTGATATGGTACTTTCTCTAAGTGCTATAGAAACTATCTCACGCATTTATGCATGACTCGTGTGACTTAGAAATCATCTCTGCATAGTTCACTCGAGATATGAGTCACTTAGCGCTCGGACATATCGCATGATTCAAACACTATCTTTTACGTGTTCTAACTCCGGTATTTCGGTTTGAATTATATTTAGTCTAGATCAAGTCTGTCTATTCCGATATTTCATATCCGACTTGATTTACTTGACTCGAGATGGAATTTTGAGTATCATGAATATTGGACTAAAAAATTTCGTTCCTTTTCCGACTCGAGATAATTAGTAAATTAATTATCTTAATTATATCATTATCTCGTGTCTAATCTTGGACCAAAGTATTTTATACTTTGAGAACCAAATTGATTTACTTTTGTAGGTGATTCAAACGAGGCTATCCTAAATTTGAAATACAAAAGTAACCTGGCATCAAAACGTCAAATCACCGAGTAGACAAGGCTTTTTCCACCTCGGACATCGTGTCGTGGCTGTCTGTTTCCGAAATGAAAATCTGCAACACTAAGCTCAAGGGTGGTTTCCACCTTACATCGAAGACACCGCCAAGTGGTTTTAGGCACTATCAAGGGAGTCAAGAGTTGTTGTCTAACGTTCACATATCAATGGATATTTTCCGAGTGACTCGGAAAATCCTTCACAACGGTCATAAAGGACTCTCGGTCGGAAGATGGACACAACGGCTAAGCTGCTTAGTCATCTATAAATAGAAGCCAACTCTCAAGACTTGAAGATTGCCGAACCTATTGTTAATACACATACTTGATCAAAAGTCATTGTATTCATTCTCAATCTTCTACTTACAACTCCCACTTTGTAATTCATTATATTCTGAGTTGTAAGGTCTTGAACTTAGTTACAAACACTCACTTTCTTACTCTCTAAGTAAGGTCCCTTGACTGAGTCGTAAAGGGTTAACTCAGCTCAATTGTCCCTAACTATAAGGGTTATCTCAGTTAGGAAGTACTAGATCGGATAAGGGAATTTCTAAGTCTAGGAAAACTTGTAAAAAGTTATCTAAAGGAGCAACTCGGGGTTCGGTCAGTCCATCGTATTTTGTGGACTCAAAATAGTGGATTTGACTTCGTGCTTAGATTAGCACGGTCCGTGGTTTTCTGCCCGGGAGGGTTTCCACGTACTCTCCGTGTCTTCACTTTCTAAGTACATTCTAGACTCGGACGGACTCAAAGTTTCGGTTTAATCTTCTTCTTTACTCATCACTGCAATTCCGAGTTCATACTTTTCTGACCCCAATATAGACTCGGAATCGCTTACGTCCGTACTTTGTTCAAAAGAGTTTGATTTTCAAAAAAATCTTCCACCACCCTATTCACCGCCCCTCTAGGGTGACTTAGTCTATCCCCGAGCAAACCTTCGAGAATTGATTTGAATGAAAGTCCAAGGTCTTTCAAGTGTTGCTTGATCCATAGAATCCGAGCACAATATGCTCCAGCTATAATGTACTCGGCTTCAGCGATTGATAGAGCAACCGAGTTCTACTTCTTTGAGTACCAAGATATAAGGGATTGACCCGAAACTGGAATGCTCCTGAGGTGCTCTTTCTATCAACTTTGTATCCAAGCATAGCATCTCGAGTATCCGAGTGAGAATCAATTCCGAGTCTCTTGAGAACCATAGACCTAGATTCCGAGTCCCTGCAAGATATCTAAAGATTCTCTACACCGCAGTGAGATGTAATTATTTTGGATTAGCTAAAAATCTTGCACACAGATATACACTAAACATTATGTCCGGCTCTACTGGATGTGAGATATAGTAGAGATCCAATCATACCTCGATAGAGTTTCGATCTACTACTTTACCTTTTTGTGTGAGTCTAGTTTTATGCTAATACTCGTTGGTGTTGCTGCATGTTTTGCATCTTGAAGCTTGTAGTTCTTCAGCAAATCCTTGGTATACTTTGATTGATGGACATAAATGCCATTTTTGTGTTGCTTGATTTGTAGTTAAGGAAAAATTTGAGCTCTCCCATCATGCTCATTTGGAATTCCTATCTCATTAACTCGGAAAAATCTCGACAGAGATTTTCATTAGTAGCTCCAAAAATTATATTATCAACATAGATTTGAACAATAAGAAAGTCTTTCCCCTTGGTTTTTATGAAAAGAGTTTTGTCAATCTGACCTCTTTCGTACCAAGCTCTAAGAGCTTGTTTAAGACCATAGAGAGCCTTTTGCAACTCGAAAACATGATTTGGAAATTATGAGTTTTCAAATCCAGGGGTTGCTCAACTTGGACTTCCTCTTGAATGAAACAATTCAGAAAAGCACATTTGACATCCATTTGGTATAACTTAATATTCATGCAAATACAAATGCCAATAGGATTCTAATCGCTTCAATCCTAGCAACTGGTGCAAAGGTTTCCCCACAATCAATTCCTTTATCTTGATTGTAACCTTGAGCCACAAGTCCAGCCTTACTTCGACTACCAGCCCATCCTCATCCATTTTATTCTTGAAAACCCTTTTTGTTCCTATGACTGGGTGGTCGAAGGTCATTTTGTCAAAGTCCGGACTTGGTTTCTTTCAAATTGATTAAATTCCTCTCCAATGGCCTCTCCCCATTTAGGTTCATTTAGGGCCTATAGCGCATTTCTAGGTTCGATTAATGATATGAATGCAGTGAATGCGCGTAAATTTTGCAAAGAAGAGCGAGTTCTTACCCCATTGTTGATGTTAGACAAGATGTTTTCGAGTGGGTGACTCAAAGCATATTTGAATGCTCTACATGTGCTCTGGTTTACCAGATTTGTGGGTTGAACTGGTTGATCTTCGGTGATCCGATCCGATTGTGCTTGGTCATTTATTTGACCTTCAGCATTCTGAGCTGGCTCTAGAGCTGGTTCGATCCGAGTCATGATATTCCGAGCTACCTCGGTCTGAGTTGATTTTTCTTCACTCTGTCCGAGCTCATCTTTAGCAAGATCATCTTCATCTCGACTGAGTTTCGGATATGAGAATGTTGACTTACATGGTTTTCCCTGGTAAATCTCATCAAAAATAACGTAGATGGTTTCTTCCCTTTGTCAGTTCTTTGGTTGAAAATGCGATATGCTTTACTATAAGATGAATAACCAAGAAAAATACCTTCATCCGACCGAGCATCAAACTTGGTTAGGTGATCCTTACCATTAATGTGAACATAGCACTTACATCTAAAGGGTTTGAAGTATGAGATGTTTGGTTTCTTTCCTTGTAAAGCTCGTATGGAGTTTTCTTCAAAATAGGTTTGGTGAGGCATCGATTCGGTTTGTAGTTTGCTTGTGTTGGCTGCCTCGACTCGGAAATAGTAAGGCGGATCGTGTTCAATCATCATTGTCTTTCCTATTTCTTCAAGAGTTATGTTCTTTCTCTCCACTACCCCATTCCGTTGAGGAGTTCCGGGTGCTCGAAGTTGTGGGAGATACCATTCTTGTCGCAGAACTACGAGTAGTGAAACTCCCTTCCATGTTTGCTTCGAATTCTTATGATATGAGTCCGAAACTCTACTTGAATTTTCTTGCACAGCTTGCTGAACTCTTTGAAGGCATCATTTTTGGGCTCTTGACCTTAGTCACACAGTTGAGAGATGCTGAGTAGATTGTACTTTAATCCCTTGACAAGATAGACTAGACCGACCGAGGTTGTCTCCTTTTCCAATCTTGCCTATTCCAACTATCTTGCCCTTACTGCCATCTCCAAAAGTGACTTTGCCTCCTTTGCCATCTTCCAACTAAATAAAGAGTCTTGAATCTCCTAACATGTGGCGTGAGCATCCACTGTCTAGGTACCAATGACCTTTTGTCCTTTCTACGAGTTACCTACAAGTCAAAAACACACTAACCCTTCTCGGTTCCTTTAACGAACCTAGTAACTCCCTTTACTGTGGTTCTTTTCGAGGAAGAAGACTCTTGGGAACCCAGATTTGAATTACTTTGGGTTTTGTTTGATTCTGAGTCTTCTTTTAAAAACTAAGTCTCGTGTCTCTTTCGGTTGAAACTTTTTTCTTTTATAAACCTAGGTGGAAAAGGTTTTCTCCTGTAAGCTGAGTCCAGGCTCAGTCCTCCTTTTATTCTTATGAATCGGACCATGCTCAGCTTTCTTGAACTTTACGAGTTCGGAATACTTTTGAAAATATCCGATTAGGAATTTGATTCCTCCTCTTTGTTAAAACCAAGTCCTTCCTTTCTGAAGGAGACACATTGAGAGCCTAAGAGCATGTCAAGGTTTTTCTAACCTTGACTAAATTTCAAAACAAGCTCTTGAGACTCATTGAGCTTTTGGTTTAGATGCTCGTTTTCTCTTCGATTTTCTCGGACTCACTCTCATTAGCTTGAGTACTAGTCTTAAGTTCTCTTAGAGTAGGTCTCGGTTTTGCAATCCAATGCTCTCGAAGTAAGAGACTCGAGTTGTTCTTTGTATTGTGAAGAATTAGAATTGGAATTTTCTTCCAAAGTGTAAATGTATTTAGCTAAATCAACTTTACAAAATTTAAGAAAGTATTTTATTACCTCCCGAGGATTTGTCTCCTCATTGTCTAAGTTATCGAGTCCGACTCGGATTCAACTTCGAGTCCGATAGTGCCATCGGACATTTTGAATCGTCTAAGTCTTCATCTTCTTCGGATGAATCTTCATCACTCCATGTGGCCATCATAGTCTTCTTCTTCTTTCTGTCCTTCTTTCTTCTTAGATAGTCTTTGACTATGTGATCTTTGCCGCCACATTTAAAACAACTAGAGTTCTTAGTTAAAGATAACTTTCAAGGGAGGAGTGTTTACCTTTTCTATGCTTCTTATCTTTCTTGTAGAACTCTTCTCTTGACCTTTTCTCCCATTTCTTGTGCTTCATCATTCTTTTGAAGATGAAGGTTTGCTCTTGGAGAGTCTTGGTCACTCTAGAGGGGGTGAATAGGGTGATGAGAAAATTTTAACAACAATGGAGAGGTTAAACTTTAAAGCTGAATAATCAAGACAACCTGAATCTAGATTGGACTCGGAAAAGTATCAACTCGAAATTACGTGGAAGCCCTCCCGGGGTAGAAAACCATGACCAGTGCTACTCCAAGCACCAAGTCAAATCCATTATTTTAAATCCATAAAATACGATAGATCGACTCAACCGAATTGCTCCCTTAGACAATTCCTTACAAAGTTTTCCTAGACTTTGAAGTTCCCTTATCTGATCTAGTACTTCCTAACCGAGGTATCCTTTATAGCTAGGGACAACTAAGCTAAGTTCACCCTTACAGCTCAGTCAAGGGACCCTACTTAGAGAGTAAGAAAGAGTTTGTGACTCGATTGCAAGACTTTCTAACTTAGTAAAAGTGTTAAGTACTGGACTTGGAGTTGTAAGATGAAGATAGAATGATTATTATACAAAGAGATATAATTTCAACAATGGGTTCAACAATCTTCAAGTCTTGTGAAGTGGCTTCTATTTATAGGTGACCAAGCAGATTAGCCGCTATGACTACCTTTTTATTAGAAGTCTTCTGTGACCGGTGTAACGGTTCTTCCGAGTCACTCAAGCAAAGATCCGTTGAGAGGTGAACATTGTGCAACGGTTCTTGACTCCTCAGGATGTCCCAATCCACTGGTGGTTTCTGACAAGTAGGGTGGAAACCATCGTTGAGCTTAGTGCTGACGATTTCCAGCTTTGGAAACAGACAGCGCGAGACATAGTATCTCGGACCTTGGTTAAAAGTAGAAAAAGCCTTTTCTCGCTGGTGATTGACAACTTGAAGCCGGTTACTTTTGTAATTCAAAAAGTAGGATAACCTCGTTTAGATAACCTACAAAAGTAAGCTAATTTTGGTTCTCAAAGTATAAAATACTTTGGTCCAAGATTAGACACGAGATAATAATTTAATTAAGATCAATAAGTGCATAATTATTTGAGTCCTAGAAGATTGGAATTTTCCGAGTCTAATATTCATTATACTCAAATTCCATCTAAGTCAATCTAGAGAAAGATCAAGTTAGAGAAGAGAATATCGAGTATGAGTACTTGATCTAGACAAATATATTTCACTCAAAACATGCTTGACTTAGAAAGTTGAATTAATGTTGTAATTCACTTTACCTTAGAATATGAAGTCGAACTTGGTTTGAAAGAATTAGAGTGAATGTTTGATCATGTGATAAATCTGAGTGATGTGTGAGTGACTCGGAACCATCAGAGTGAATTGATGAACAAGAGTGTGCTTTCCGAGTCGGTCGGAATCAAATGACAACATATGCGGTAGTTTACGTAACACTCGGAAAAGTTTCTATAACACTCGAAAAGTTTCTATAACACTCACAATGACTTGTAATCAAAACTTAGAAGGGATGAAGTTTGTACCTGATTCCTGGATAGTTCTTAGAATTATATAAATGTAGAATTTGAGTCTTCGAAGCCTCGAGGGATAAGTGCCATGGGATCTTCTTCTAAATCCGAGGAACTCGGATTTTCTCCTTTGCTTTCACGAGGCCTTCAGCGCAATGTTCTTTTTTATAAAAGGCTTTCCATACTCGGATAGAAAGTTTGTTAGTGAAACAAGCCCGAGTTTTCATTCTTTCTCAAAGAGTATATCGAGTTTGGAGATAGAATCGCAGAAATAGCTAAAGTGGTTCGGACTTAGATCATATTAGAGCGATATATAAGCGAGTTGACATATCGAGCAAGATATACTAAGAAATTGAAACTCAAAAATGAGTTACACTTAGTGGTAAATAAGCACGAAACAATACTTCATTTATATTCACATAAGCATAGAAAATATGTACAAGAAGGGTGAGAAAAACTTCCCTAAACAAGACAACAAATTTTCTAAATATTCTCCCTCTTGCCTTTCAAGTAAAAACAAAATGGAGAAGAATGTATCAAGTAGATACAATTTGTTTATCCGGACAAAAAAATACGTAAAACCAAAAAAATAAAAATTTAGGATGGTGGAGTGGGAGCGATCGAGTCGAAGTGGGTGAACGGACGAGTGTGCCTAAGCTGGTATGAGCGAGAAGATGTTGAAGATCTTGGCGGGGGCAACAATGGTAGCTCCGGGATGGGCTTAACTCTACGTGGCCGACCCATAATAAGGTCGTCCAGAGGTTAATCCTCTTAGAACTCGATGGAGGATGCCTGCATCCTCGAGCTTCACTACTTCGACCGAGCTTTGTCGGCAGGGTCTTTTAAGTCACTCGGACTACTGTCTCGAGCTAATCAACTCCGAGTTGAGAGGCGGGAGCACCTTGTCCCTCGGGTGCTTCCTTTTCTCGCTCCTTCTTCTTCCTCCTTCTCCCTTTCCTCCTTCTCCTCGAAGGAGCTGCCTCAGCCGCAACCTCCTCTTGTTCGCTTCCGCCTCTCCGGAAGGAGATTTGGTAGGGCGCGAGGACTCTTTTGATGTGTGAGAGTTGACCGGGTCCCGAGCTGCTTTGGAGCACCGTTCTTAGAGGAGCTCGATCAGTTCTCGCTGCTCCTTAACTAGTGCCTTCATCTTAAGGAGCACGTCCTGCTCGCTCTCGGATTTGAGACTGGGTTGTTTTTTGGTTTATGGTCATAGATCGAAGGATAGTCTTGAATGACCAGGAGAAGTCCTTGATCTTAGTGGACATAGAGGAGAGCTTGTCCAATATTGTGTTAGAAAAAGCAAAAGAGATAACATGAGAAGCACTCGAGGTGGAAGCACCGCTAGGTGGAGAAGGTAGAGGAGAGTGGAGTCCGAGTCCGAGTTTGAGGCGGAGGAGAAGGTTGCCTCGGTTCCGAGTCGTGGACCCGGACACCCGGTTGGGTTTCTCGGTATCCATAGCCTAGAAGCTCTTTCTCGGCAACTACTATGGCAGCCTCGAAACCGCGTTAGGATCCGAGGGGAGTGGGACTTTGAATTGTTTGAAGATGAAGGTGAAAAGAGCCCCAAAAGGAAAAGGGTGGATTTCTTTGTGCAGGCTGGCACAAAGGCCATTTGCTTAGTGATTGATGGGAAGAGGTCTACTTCGTAGCCCTCTTGAATCTCAAAAGAGCCTTAAGAATCTTGGAATTCGGATTCTCTTTGCTTGGAATGCTTGAGAGAAAAAGGTTCTCATCGGCAGAAAACAAAGAAGACGAGCTTCGACTTCATCCGAGTCATTGAAAAGTTTTTGCGTGACTTAGCGATTTCTTTGCGTACTTCTTGTAGAATTCATCAGCAACCTCGTTCAAAAGTATAGGGTTGTTGTTGAGGAAAAGAGATGATACTTTAAATAAGCGGTGGAGGAGAGAGACGTTGATTCAAACAACGACATCTTGAACTCCGGAGGTGAGGATCCCCTTAGAGCTAGAAAGATTTGAATAGAACTCGGAGACGAGTTCGGGTAGATAAACTCGCTGAAACAGAGGAAATTGTAAACCCCTGTGGTTTTGATATGGTTCAACCACGAAAATTTTATGGTTGCGAAGAATTTATCATCCAACGTGAGGTGTTGGGTGACAAGGATTTTAGAGGGGTTGGAAGGACCCTCTTGGCTTTTGGTTCGGGGCTTCTTGATTGCAGAACCAAGAAAGTCCAGGTGAAAACCTTTTTCAGCCTAGTTGAGGAGTTTCGAGAAGAGAAGAGATGAACTTTGAGAGAGAGAGAAGATAGCTCTATGAGAAAAAAAAATAGATTAAAGCGAGAGCTGAGACCTTTCGGTGCTTACTTGAGATGTTTCTTGCTTTGCTTAAGAGAGAAGGTTTGCTCTTTGAAAACACTGAACTTTCTTGAGAGGTAGTATGCGAGAGAGTGAATAAGTAGAGAGTAAAGTAGCGAAATGAAGGAAAATGAACGCTATATATAGAGAAAGAATTGTCCTTCAGTATTCGTTCGACCCAACTCTCCAACAATCGCCTCGGACCGGTGTGACTGTTCTACTCTCCAACGGTTAGAATTCCAGTGTTTGTCTTCTATCGGCTAGTTCTCTCGATCGATACGCGAGAGAGAGAGAAGAAGAGAAATTTCAAAAGAGATTTCGAAATTCTCCACTAATCTAGAGATGATTTTAGAAGTTTGATTTCCATTTTTCTCAAAAGCTGAGTCCGAATCAGTAATGTTTCGAGTAAATCGAAACTGCAAACAAGTAATAACTCATAGCTCGGTATCACTGGGTCAACTGAACTAATTGTTAGTAAAGCACGGAAAAGAAACATATAACACATAATCATGCAATGTAAATTCACTTAGAAAAGCACATAATCATACATTTATCATTCCAAGTTCATTCCTAATAAAGCAAAACTGATCCTCACTAAGTGGCTTAGTAAAGATATCAGCTAGTTGAAGTTTGGTAGTCATGAATTCAAGTTCAATATCACCTTTCTCATAATGGTCTCTTAGAAAATAATACCTAACCTCAATATGCTTTGTCTTTGAGTGCTTGAACGGGATTCTTAGTGATGCTGATTGCACTTTGATTGTCACACTTGATTGGAATTGATTTGAATGAAAGTCCAAGATCTCTCAAGTGTTGCTTGATCCATAGAATCTTAGCACAACATGCTCCAGCTGTAATGTACTCAGCTTCAACAATTGATAGAGCTACTGAGTTACGCTTCTTTGAGTGCCAAGATATAAGGGATTGACCCAGAAATTGGCAGGCTCCTGAGGTGCTCTTTCTATCAACCTTGTATCCAGCATAGTCGGCATCCGAGTATCCAGTGAGAGTCGGTTCCGAGTCTCTCGAGTACCATAAACCTAGATTCCGAGACCCTGCAAGATATCTAAAGATTATCTTCACCGCAGTGAGATGTGATTCTTTTGGGTTAGCTTGAAATCTTACACACGAGACATACACTAAACATTATGTCTGTCTACTAGAAGTAAGATACAGTAAAGATCCAATCACCTCGATAGAGTTTCGATATACTACTTTACCTTTTTCATCCGTGTCCAGTTTTATACTTGCTACTCATTGGGATTGCTTGCATGTTTTGCATCTTGAAGTTTGTATTTCTTCGACAACTCCTTGGTATACGTTGATTGATGGACATAAATGCCATCTTTGCCTTGCTTGATTTGTAGATCAAGGAAGAAGTTGAGCTCTCCCATCATACTCATTTGGAATTCGTGTCTCATCAACTCGGAAAAATCTCGACGAGAGAATTTCATTAGCAGCTCCAAATATTATATCATCAACATAGATCTAAGCAATAAGAAAGTCTTTCCCCTTGGTTTTTATAAAAAGAGTCTTGTTCATCTTACCTCTTCTAAAGTCATTTTCAACCAAGAAATTGCTTAGTCTTTCATACCAAGCTTTGGGAGCTTATTTAAGACCATAACGAACTTTTTGCAACTTGAAAACATGATTTGGAAATTCTTAGTTTTCAAATCCAGGGGTTGCTCAACATAGACTTCCTCTTGAATGAAACCATTAAGAAAAGCACATTTAACATCCATTTGATACAACTTAATATTCATGCTTGATGCAAATACCAAAAGGATTCTAATAGCCTCAATTCTAGCTACTTGGTGCAAAGGTTTCCCCACAATCAATTCCTTCTTCTTAATTGTAACCTTGAGCCACAAGTCTAGCCTTATTTCTGACTACCAACCCACCTTCGTCCAATTTGTTCATGAAAACCCATTTGGTTCCTATGACTGGGTGGTCGGAAGGTCGTTTGGTTGGAGTCCGGACATGGTTTCTTTCGAATTGATTAAGCTCCTCTTACTTGGCTTCTACCCATTCGGGTTCTTTAAGGGCTTCCAGTGCATTTCGGGTTCGAGTTAATGATATGAATACAGTGAATGCACATAGATTTTGTAGAGAGGAATGAGTTCTTACCCCACTTGTTGATGTCGGACAAGATATTTTCGAGTGGGTGGCTCGAAGCATATTTGAATGCTTTACCTATTCTCTCGGTTCACCGAGGTTTGTAGGTTGAATTGGTTGGTCTTCAGTGGTTTGATATTATTGAGCTTGCTCATCTAGTTGACCTTTAGCATTCTAAGTTGGCTCTTGAGTCGATTCATTCCGAGTCGTGGTGTTACGAGTTACCTCATTCACGAGTGAGTGTTCCTTTACTCTGTCTAGGCTCCTCTTCAAGAAGATCATTATCTCAACTGAGCTGCAAATCCGAGATTGTTGACTCACTTGGTTTTCCCTGATCAATCTCATCAAAAATAACGTGGATGCTTTCTTCCACTTTGTTAGTTCTTTTATTGAAAATGCTATATGCTTTACTATAAGATGAATAACCAAGAAAGATACCTTCATCCGACCGAGCATCAAACTTGGTCAGGTGATCTTTACCGTTGTTGTGAACATAACACTTACATCCAAAGGGTTTGAAGTATGAAATGTTGGGTTTCTTCCCTTTGTAGAGCTTGTATGGAGTTTTCTTCAAGATGGGTCCGATGAGGCATCTATTCGAGTGTAGTTTCTTTGTATTGATCGCCTCAGCTCGAGATATAGTAAGGTAGATCATGTTCAATCATCATGGTCCTTCCTATTTCTTCAAGAGTTTGGTTCTTTCTCTCCACTACTCCATTCTATTGAGGGGTTCTTTGTGCTGAGAAGTTGTGGGAGATACCATTCTTATCACGAGAACTTTGCAAATTCGAGTAATCGAACTCCCTTCCATGGTCGGTTCGAATTCTTTTGATCTCGTCCGAGACTCAACTTGGATTTTCCTGCAGAGCTTGCTTGAACTCTTTGAAGGCTTCTTTTTACGCTTAAGAAAACACACCCGGGTAAATCGTGAGTAGTCATCAATAATCATAAGTACATATGATTTACCTTCGAGACTCTTGATAGGGATTTCACCACATAAATCCATATGCAACATTTCAAGCACTTTGGATGTGGAAACAATTTTAAGAGATTTGAAAGATTATCCGACTTGTTTCCCTTTTGTGCATGCTTCATAGATTTTATCTTTCTTAAATGCACCGTTAGGCGAGCCTCCGACTAAACCATGAGATGCAAGCTTCTTAATGGTGTGCATGCTAACATGACCTAGTCTACGATGCCATGTCCAAGAATCATCATGTACGAGATGCTTTTAAGCAAGATAAATTCCGACTTGGGTCGAGAGAGGAATAGTGTAGGTATTACCTAATCTCTTACCCGAGAACTTAGTCTTCTTGGTAGTTTCATCAGAAATATAGCAATTGGTCTGAGTGAATCTTACCTCTTAACCTTTGTCACACAATTGAGAGATGTTGAGCAGATTTTACTTTAATCCCGTGACAAGGTAGACTGGGCTGACCAGATTATTTCCTTTTCCAATCTTGACTCTCCCAATTATCTTGCCCTTGCTATCATCTCTAAAAGTGACTTTGCCTCCCTTATAATCTTCTAACTCGGAAAATAGTCTTGAATCTCCCGACATGTGGCATGAGCATCCACTGTCCAGGTACCAATGCCCTTTTGTTCTTTTCGAGCTACTTGCAAGTCGAAACAAACTAACCCTCCTCGCTTCCTCTAACGAACCCGAGTAACTCCCTTTACTGTGGTCCTTTTCGAGGAAGAAGACTCTTGGGAACCCAGATTTGAATAACTTTGGGTCCGGTCTAATTCCGAGTCTTCCTTTTTGAAAACTAAGTCTGTGTCTCTTTCTTTTGAAAATCTTTCCTTTTATAAACCGGAGGAGAAGATTTTCTCCTGAAAGCTGGTCTAGGCTCGGTCTTCTTTTCATTCTTATGAATAAATCGTGCTCAGCTTTCCTAAACTTCACGGTTACGGAATCCTTTTTGAAAAGATCCGAGTAGGAATTAAATACCTCCTCTTTGTCAAAAACTAAGTCCTTCTTTTATGAAGGAGACACATTGAGATCCTAAAAGCATGTCAAGGTTTTTTAACCTTGAGTAAACTTTAAAACATATTCTTGAGACTCATTGAGCTTTTGTTTAAGATGCTCATTTTCTCTTATGAGTGTCTTAGACTCGGTCTCATTAGCTTGAGGACTACTCTTAAGCTCTCTTAAAGTAAGTCTCGGTTTTTCTAATTCATTTTTCAAAGAGATACTCTCGAAGTGATCGACTCAAGTTGTTCTTTAAATTCGGAGGAGTCGAATTGGACTTTTCTTCCAAAGTATAAATATATTTAGCTAAATTGACTTTGGAAAATGTAAGGAAATATTCGATTACCTCCTGAGGATTCGTTTCCTTATTGTCCGAGTGGTCGAGTCCGACTCGGATTCGACTTCTCAATCCGATAGAGCCAACGGACACTTTAAGTCGTCCGAGCCCTCATCATCTTCGAGATGAGTCTTCATCACTCCGTGTGGCCATCATAACCTTCTTCTTCTTTTTGTCCCTCTTCCTCCTTGGACAGTCTTTGACTATGTGATCTTTCTTTGCCACATTCAAAACAGACCAAAGTTCTTAGTTAAAGATAACTTTGAAGGGGAAAAGTGTTTACCTTTTCTATCTTTCTTATCTTTCTTGTAGAACTCATGTCTTGGCCTTTTATCCCATCTCTTATGATTCATTATTCTTTTGAAGCCTCGAGCGATAAGTGCCATGGGATCTTCTTTTGAGTCCGATGAACTCAGATTTTCTTCTCTGCTTTTGAGGCCTTCGACGCGATATTCTTTTTAGTGCTGACCTCGGCATCCTCTTCCTCCGGATGAATCTCATGGGTGAGTAGCTTCTCAATGAGTTCGTCTGGCTTTAATAGAGAGAGGTTCTGGGCTTCCTCAATGGTTGTCACCTTGGGACCCCATCTTCTCTTGGGTAGACTTCTTAGAATCTTTTTGCACATTTCTTCATGGGAAATCTTTTTACCTAGAGATTTGAGATTGTTAGTTATCTTAGTGAAGCGGATGAACTTCGAGTGATGTTTTCTTCGGCTCCATCTTGAATAACTCATATTTGTGAAGATATTGGCTTATCTTCGCTTGTCTAACTTGGCTGGTGCCTTCATATGTATTGACAAGAGTGTCTCGCACATCCTTTGTCTGTGTCACATGCTGGCACTCTATTGTATTCTTACGAGCTGATGGCGCACATCAAAATGTTTATTACTTTAAAGTTCTTCCTGAACTTTTCTGCCTCTTCGAGTGGTGTACTCGAGCTTTGCTTTAGGCATGAGTCTTGTTTCCTCCATCCTCATTGGAATGTAATTACCTTCTTGTATGATGTTCCATACATCTTCATCGTGATCCAGATAGAAAACATTCCACGAGCTTCTTCCAATGTACGAAATTTGATCCTTTAAACTTTGGTGGTCTGCTTAAAGATCTTCCTTCATCGAACTCTCCATTATTCCGAGCCATTTGATCTTTAAACCTTTAGATTTTTAGATCCTTTCTTAAATGATAGGCTCTAATACCAATTGAAGGTTTGCTCTTGGAGAATCTTGGTCACCCTAGAGGGGGTGAATAGGGTGATGAGAAAATTTTAACAACAATAGAGGGGGTAAAGTTTAAATTGAATAATGAAGACAATCCGAGTCTAGATTAGACTTAGAAAAGTATCAACTCGGAAATTACGTGGAAGCCCTCGTAGGGCGAGAAAACCACGGCCAGTGCTAATCCAAGCGCCAAGTCAAATCAACTATTTTGAATCCACAAAATACAGTAGATCGACTCAACCAGAATTGCTCCCTTAGACAATTCCTTACAAAGTTTTCCTAGACTTTAAAGTTCCCTTACCCGATCTAGTACTTCCTAACCGAGGTATCCTTTACAGCTAGGGACAATCGAGCTAAGTTAACCCTTATAACTCAGTCAAGGGACCCTACTTAGAGAGTAAAAAGAGTTTGTGACTCGATTACAAGACTTTATAACTTAGTAAAAGTGTTAAGTACAGACTTGGAGTTGTAAGATGAAGATTGAATGATTATTATACAAAGAGATATAATTTCAGCAATGGGTTCAACAATCTTCAAGTCTTGTGAAGTGGCTTCTATTTATAGGTGACCAAGCAGATTAGCCGTTGTGACTATCTTCTTATTAGAAGTCTTCTATGACCGGTGTAACGGTTCTTTTAAGTCGCTCGAGCAAAGATCCGTTAAGAGGTGAACATTGTGCAACGGTTCTTGACTCCTCAGGATGTCCCAATCCATTGGTGGTGTCCGACAAGTAGGGTGGAAACCATCGTTGAGCTTAGTGTTGATGATTTCCAGCTTTGGAAACAGACATGCCCTGCATACGTTGTCCGGACCTTGGTCGAAGTAGAAAAAGCCTTGTCTGCTGGTGATTGAGAACTTGAAGTCGGTTACTTTTGTAATTCAAAAGTAGGATAACCTCATTTAGATAACCTATAAAAGTAAGCCAATTTTAGTTCTTAATGTATAAAATACTTTGATACAAGATTAGACACAGATAATAATTTAATTAAGATCAATAAGTGCATAATTATCCGAGTCCTAGAAGAGTGGAATTTTCCGAGTCTAATATTCATTATATTCAAATTCCATCCGAGTCGATCTAGAAAAAGATCAAGTTAGAGAAGAGAATATCGAGTATGAGTACTTGATCTAGACAAATATATTTCACTCAAAACATGTTGACTTAGAAAGTTGAATTAACGCTCGTAATTCACTTTACCTTAGAATATGAAGTCATAACTTGGTTTGAAAGAGTTAGAGTGAATGTTTGATCATGCGATAAATCTGAGTGATGTCCGAGTAACTCGGAACCATTCGAGTGAATTGATGAACAAGAGTGTGCTTTCTTAGTCGATCGAATCAAATGAAAACATATGCAGTAGTTTCGTAACACTCGAAAAGTTTCTTTAACACTCGAAAAGTTTCTATAACACTCACAATGACTTGTAATCAAAGCTTAGAAGGGATGAAGTTTGTACCTGATTCCTTGATAGTACTCATAATTATATAAATGTAGAATCCGAGTCTTCGAAGCCTCGAAGGATAAGTGTCATGGGAGCTTCTTCGAATCCGAGGAACACAAATATTCTCCTTTGCTTTCCGAGGCCTTCAGCGCAATGTTCTTTTTAGTGCTAACCTCGGCATCCTCCTCTTCCGGATGGATTTCATGGATAAGTAGCTTCCCAATCAGTTCATTTGGCTTTAGTTGTGAGAGGTTATGAGCTTCCTCAATGGTCTGTCACCTTGGGACCCCATCTTTTCTTGGGTAGACTTCTTAGGATTTTTCTCCACATCTCTTCATGGGAAATCTTTCTACCCAAAGATTTAAGATTGTTTGTAATCTCAATGAAGCGTATAAAGATCCGAGTGATGTTTTCTTCGGCTCCATCTTGAACAGCTCGTATTTGTGAAGATATTAACTTATCTTCGCTTGTCTTACTTGGCTTGTTCCTTGAAAACAATGTCCCACACATCTTTGGTTATGTCACAAGCTGACACTCTATTGTATTCTTTTGAGCTGATGGTGCACATCATGATGTTCATTGCATTAAAGTTCTTTCGAACTTTTCGCCGCTTCAATGGTGTACTCCAACTTTGCTTTAGGCACAGGTCTTGTATCTTCCATCTTCATTGGAATGTAATTGCCTTCTTGTATGATGTTCCAGACATCTTCAGTGTTTTCTAGCAGGAAGCATTCCATTAGCTTCTTCTAGTGCACGAAATTTGATCCTTTGAACTTTGGTGGTCTGCTGGAAGATCTTCCTTCAGCGAACTTTCCATTGTTCCGAGCCATCCGATCTTTAGACCTTTTCGAAAGGCTAGGCTCGATACCAATTTAAGGTTTGCTTTTGGAGAGTCTTGATCACCCTAGAGGGGGTGAATAGGGTGATGAAGAAATTTTAACAAACTTTGAAGATTTAAGCTTGAAAAGAATAATCAAGACAGTTTGAGTCTAGATTGGACTCGTAAAAGTATGAACTCGCATTTACGTGGAAACCCTCCTAGGGCAGAAAACCACGGCCGGTGCTAGTCCAAGCACCAAGTCAAATCCACTATTTTGAATCCACAAAATACAGCAGATCGACTCAACTAGAATTGCTCCCTTAAACAATTCCTTACAAAGTTTTCCAAGACTGTGAAATTCCCTTATCTCGATCTAGTACTTCCTAACCGAGGTAACCTTTACAGCTAGGGACAACCGAGCTAAGTTAACCCTTACAGCTCAGTCAAGGGACCTCACTTAGAGCGTAAGAAAGAGTATGTAACTGATTACAAGACTTTACAACTCAAAAAGTATTAAATACGGACTTGGAGTTGTAAGAAGATTGAATGAGTATTATACAAAGAGATATAATTTCAGCAATTTGTTTTCGACAGACCTTCAAGTCTTGAGAGTTGGCTTCTATGTATAGATGACCAAGCAGATTAGCCGTTGTGACTAGTTTCGAACAGCAGTCCTTTTGACCGTTATAACTGTTCTTCCGAGTGACTCGTAAAAGATCCGTTGAGATGTGAACATTGTGCAACGGCTCTTGACTCTTAAGGGTCTTCCAATCAACTAGTGTTGTCTCGAAAAGTAGGGTGGAAACCACCGTTGAGCTTAGCGTTGAAGTTTTCTAGTTTTGGAAATAGACAACCTTGACACAACGTCTGGGCCTTGTTCGGAAGTAGAAAAGCGTTGTCTGCTGGTGATTGACAACTTGAAGCCGGTTACTTTTGTATTTCAAAAATAAGATAACCTCGTTTAGATAACCTACAAAAGTAAACAATTTTGGTTCTCAAAGTATAAAATATTTTGGTCCATGATTAGGCACCCGGATAATAATTTAATTAAGATAATTAAGTGCATAATTATCTAAGGCCTAGAAGAATGGAATTTTCCGAGTCTAATATTCATTATACTCAAATTCCATCGTAGTCGGTCTTAAGAAAGATCAAGTTATAAGAGTAAGAAAATATCGAGTATAAGTACTTGATCTAGACAAATAACTCCCAAACAAATATGCTGACTTAAAAATAAGAATTAACACTCGTAATTCACTTTGCTTTGAAATATGCAATCGAACTCGGATATGAAGTGTTCGAGAGATTATTTGAACATGCGATAAATCTGAGTGTTGTCCGAGTGACTCGAAACATCAATGCAAGTTGATATAGAAGAATGTGTTTTCCGAGTCAGTCGGAATCAAATGAAAACATATGCAATAATTTCTATAGTACTCGGAATGACTTGTAATCAAAACCTAGGAGGGATGAGGTTTGTACCTATCTTTGGTAGTACTCGGAATGGTCTAGTTTCAAAGTTTGAGTCTTCAGCTTGATCGGAGCCCGAAGCTTGGTATATTTTGATGCTGAATCTTCAATCATTCTTTGATTTGAAGCTTGGCTAAATGATCTGTTGTACTAACATGCTTGTTACCGTATAATCAAATTGATGAAATGTTAATGTTTACCTGAATAATTCCGTATAAAACAAACTGAAAATCCGATCCGAAAAAGCTTGTTGGTGGGCCCGAAAACTCCCACTTGCATGCACAAGATGCCAAAGAGCCACATGCCATGGTTGATGGGACTCTACAAGCTAGGTTGACAGAGCTAGAGATGCAAAGTTATCATGGATGGGACATCACGACACCTCGTGTGCGGCTCTAGCCGACCTTTGGCAGTGTGGCCCCGGTGTGCTCTCACTGGATTCCCTTGGTCTCCCATTACTTGCTTGACCCTTTTCTTCTATTGTTGACTTCCTTGATCAAGTTTGCCTATAAAAAGGGGTACTTGGTGTGTTCAATTTGCACACTTACTCCTCTTGTTGTTCTTGCATTCCTCTTGTGCTCTCTTACTTTGCTTCTTCTTGAAAACTAGTTGGTTCTCAAAATCTCTTCTTCCAAAATTTCTTGAAGAAAGGCCCATCCTACTGGGAGGTCTAAAGCTGAGAAACTTATCCAAGAAAACTTCCTAGAACGGGAATGGCATCCATATAATGAGTGGAACCCAAGTGACCCGTTGGTCGAGGTCGAGAGTCACGTTTCTTCGCTAGCCATCACTCCTTTGGTAAGTTAGTTGGCTTAAATTTCTTCTTTTACTCATTGAGAATAGCTCTACAACTAAAAAATCTTGTTGGATTTTTGTCTTGCCGAAAGGCTCGATTCGGAGTAGTGGAGCAATTCCTAAATTCATAGAGACATGTAAGAGGATGAACTTCCCTTTAGAAGATGTCATGCATAGTGTCGGGTTTGGTCCTCTTACCTTGCATTAAACCACCTTACTGAAAAAAGGGAAAGGGATCCTATTAGGGCCATTAGTGAGCGCTTTTGGGACACTACCAACATTTTTCACCTTTCCTTTGGGGAAATGACCATAACGCCTTTTGATTTTGTCGTTTTATCTAGTTTGGGCTTCTCGGGAGAACCCGTAGCCTATGACTAGAACTTGTATAAAAATCGTGACTATCTTCGTCACCTCTTTTGCCCCGTGGCCGATAAGTTATAAAGAAAAAGCCATGTAATCACTTCTACTCTTTCTATTCTCTCGCTAAGTCCCTTGATTGAGTCTGTAAGGTTAACTCAGCTCGGTTTTCCCTAACCGCAAAGGGTATCTTAGTTAGGAAATACTAGATCGGATAAGGGAATTTTTAAGTCTAGGAAAACTTATAATTGAATTATATAAGGGAGAAATTCAATAAAGTGTCGAGTCCTTGTATTTTGTGGATTCAAAATAGTGGATTTAACTTGGTACTTGGATTAGCACTGTCCATGGTTTTCTACCCCATGAGGGTTTCTACATATTTCGTGTTTTACTTATTTGTGAGTTCATTCTAGAGTTAGAATTATTTTCTAAGTACGTTTTTGGAGAACTTTTTGTTATTTTACAAAAATCTTCCATCACCCTATTCACCCCCTCTAGGGTGACTTAACCTCTCCAAGAGGAAACCTTCACCTGGCTATGCAATTTTGTCACGGAATCGCAAAAGTATGGTTACCGATCATCTCGCTTGTTAGTGGGAGTCTTGGTTGGATTGTGTCTAGCCTGCTACCCTCGAAATACTTGAAGGTTTTGGTAGCTCATTATGGGTTTCAACGTGGCTAGATTATTGGATGAAGGCTGCGAAAGTTTTTGAAACCCGCAGATAAGCGACCTACGGTAGTTTTTGAACATTATCTAGAGTTGATAATAAAAGTAGACTCCAAGCGTCACAAGGCACCGAGGATTTGGGAATGGGATCCCAGAGGATTTGGTCCTCGCTGCGAGACCACTTCAAATTCGTGAATTAAATCCCAATGAAGAATCGGGTATAACTCTCTATCTCTCTATACTTTTGATTCTAAGTCATTCTAAGCTTTTAAGAAATTCATATCAAAGTTTTCATTACTTTCGACCCACTCGAAACCATTCATCAAGTATAACATTCTTAACTATGTTTCTAACCCACTTAGACACAACTCGGAACAATGGCATGAGTAAATAATTCCTCTAACACTTTTATTCCGAGCACCGACTTCTTGTTCTAAGTAAAAATGAATTACAACATTAATTCTACATTCTAAGTTAGTTTATTTATTGAGAATTATTTACTTGATCAAGTTTATGTATTCTGATGTTTTATTCTTTCTAACTTGATCATTTTAAGGATTGACTCTAGATGGAATTTGATCCTAATGATTATTAGACATAGAAAATTCCATTCTTTTAGGATGAAAATAATTAAGTGCTTAATTACATTGATTTAATTATTATCTTTGCCTAATTCTAGACCAAAGTATTTTTATACTTTTGAGTAACACTTTGATTTGCTTTTATAGGTTGATTAAACAAGCCTAATCTAATTTTAAAAAGAAAAAACAACAAAATTCTAGCCCTTAAACACCAACAGACGTAAAAGCAACATTTCTAGGGATGGCTCGGACATCGTGTTAGGGTTGTTTGTTTCCAAATCCGATAAACTTCAACTTTGTGTCCAACGTTTATTTCCGCCCGCATTTCGATCACAACCATAGGGATGGACTACGTTTTTAAGTGACTCGGACTAGCCGTTACAATGGCTATTAAAGCTCACCAATTCAGAACAAGCCTTAACGGCTAATCTACCTTGCTATGTATAAATAGAAGCCACTCTACAAGACTTGAAGATTGCTAGAACTGAACATATGCTACACTCACTCAATCTTCTAGCGTTTACAACTACAATTCTATAACTTTTACGTTCGAGGTATAAAGAAAGTCTTGTAATCACTTCTACTCTTTCTATTTTCTTTCTAAGTCCCTTGACTAAGCTCTAAGGGTTAACTTAGCTCAATTGTTCCTAACTATAAAGGGTATCTCAGTTACAAATTACCAGATTAGATACGGGAACTTCGAGTCTAGGAAAACTTGTAATTGAATTGTCCAACGGAGCAATTCTATATAAAGTTAGTCCTTATAATTGTGGATTCAATTAGTGAATTTGACTCGGTTCTTTGACTAGCACTATCCGTGGGTTTCTACCCCATGAGGGTTTTCACCTACTTATTTATGTATTTCACTTTCCGAGTCCAATCTCTATTCATAATCGGTTTCTAACTCAATTTTGTGCAAAACAGTTAGTAATTTCTAAAAATCTTCCATTACCCTATTCACCCTCCTCCCCCTCTAGGGTGACTTAATCTCTCTAAGAACAAACCTTCAATTGGTATTAGAGCCTAGCCTTTTAGAAGGATCTCATAATCAAAAGGTCTAAAGATCATATGGCTCAAAGCAATGGAGAGTTTGATGAAGGAAGATCATCCACCGGACCGCCAAAGTTCAAAGGGTCAAACTTTGCACACTAAAAAAGAAGATGGAATGCTTCCTCATGATAAGGAATTATGGAACATCATCAAGAATGGAAACTACATTCTTATGAAGATGGAAGGAGCAAGAGTTGTGCCCAAAGAGACGTCGAGTACACTACGGAAGAGAATGAAAAGTTCAGGAAGAGCTTCAAAACCACGAACACTCGATGTGTGCTATGAGTTCGAAGAATACAACGAGTGTCATCCTGTGACACAGCCAAAGAGGTGTGAAATACATTGGTCAACACCTACAAAGGAAATAGCCGAGTGAAGCGAGGCTAAGATAAGCCAATACCTTCACAAGTATGAGCTGTTTAGAATGGAGCTCGAGGAGAACATCATTTAGATGTACATCCGATTCACCGAGATTACCAACAATCTCAAATCTCTCGGTAGAAAGATCTCTCATGAAGAAATTGTCATAAAATTATGAGAAGTCTACCAAAGAGGAGATGGGGTCCAAAGGTGACAACAATCGAAGAGGCTCAGAATCTTTCTCCATTGAAGCCAAATGAGCTCATTGGGAAGCTACTCACTCATGAGCTGCACCTGGAAGAAGACGGTGTCGTGGTCAGCACCAAACATTGCACTCAACTCCTCGAAAGCGGACGTGAACTCGGACTCGAAGAGGATCCCGTGGCACTTATTGCCTAAGGTTTCAAAAACATGATGAAATACAAAAGGTGCCAAAAGAGGCCAAAGGAGGAGTTCTACAAGAAAGACAAGAAAGGTAAATATTCATCCCCTTATAAGTTGTCTTTAACTAAGAACTCTGGATGTTTTGAGCGTGGTAGCAAGGAGCACATAGTCAAGGGCTGTACAAAGAGAAAGAAGGACAGAAAGAAGAAAAAGGCTATGGTGGCTACCTGGAGCGATGATGACTCCTCTAAAGATAATTCGATGATGCAAAGTGTCTAATAGCACTAACAAACTCATAAGCTACATTTGAGTCAAACAATGACAACTCGGATGTTGAGGAAACAAGTCCTCAAGAGGTGACTAACAAATGAAAGGGTCACTCGGTACTTAGTTTTTGAGAGACCATTCTGAAAAAGGTGATATTGAACATGAGTTTATTCCTACAAAATTTCAATTAGCTTATATTTTCACTAAACCTTTGAGTAAAGATCGGTTTTGCTTTATTAGGAATGAGCTTGGCATGATAAATGCATAATTATATGAGTTATTGCATGAGCTATTCTACTATGATTGATTATTATATACTTGAAGTGAATAAGAAATGGATCAATTGACATAGAATAAGACTAAGCTATGAGTTATGAATTTTCGAGTGTATTCCGAGTCACTCGGACACATTACTAAGTCGGACTCGGATTTTTAGCAAAATGGCATCAAACTTATTGGATCATCTCTAGATAAATGGAGAATCTCATAAATATTTTTGAAAATCCTTTCTTCTCTATTTCTCTGTCATACAAACAATCAATGAGAACTAGCCGTTGGAAGAAAGTTGTTAGAAAACTAGCCGTTATGCGCTAAGAGACTCAAAGATCTAATAATTGTTGCCTAGTAAGCTAACTCGTAAGGCGGTTAAAAGCTTTTACTCTCTATAAATAGCACTGCTTCATTTTCTCTCATTCACTTTACCTACTTATTGCCCTATCTCTCACTCTCACACTCAAACTCTCTCTCTGTTTCTCGATCATCTATGCTCTCTACTCTCTCTCTCTTTACTCTCAAACACTCTCTACCTTCTCCAATATGACTAAGAGAGGATCAGCCGTGGAAGGAGGTTCAGCCATAAAGAAGGCCAAAACCAAGTCCACTCGATCCGAGGTCGCTTAAGGAAAGGCGAAAGACCTTGCCTCGGAAGACCCAAAACTCAATGTCACCCAACACTTCTTCATGGACAATAAATTCTTTCCAAAAATTCTTTTTCTTGGTTGAAGACCATTGCAAACTCGTGTTTTCAACTATCTATGCTTTTGTGAGTATATCTACCCAAACCTTGTTACTAAATTCTATACTTACATGAAAGCAAGAGAAAACGTTATCTTTTACGTTGTCCAAAGCAAGGTGATTCGTATCAACCTTATCGTACTTCACAAACTCTTCGATGTGAAGTCCCTCTTTCTTAATTCCAATACAATCCCTTTCACTGAAGTCATAGATGACTTCTTTGACAAGTATGCCAAAGAACCTCCTTAGTCCGGAAAGAATTTTTCTATGACTCATATGTCCTCTAAAGCCATATTTTTGTGCTTCATTCTTATGAGGACTTTCCTTTCTTACTATCCGTCAAAAGAGAACCCTAGTTCTAAAGTTCTCAAGGTTCTCTATGACATCGTAGAGGGCTATGATGTAGACCTCTTTTCCATTCATTCCGGAACAGATTGCTTCTATTCCATCTTATCGAAGAAGACTCTGTATCCTTTTGGCATCCTTCTTTTAGTCGTTTTCAAACAGTTTGGGGTCAAAATCCCATCTAACCCATACTCTTTCTTAGAGCCTCCCATTTGTTTTAGTAGAGGTGAACTAATAGGTCTTGGATACTAGGAAATCAAACCTGGTGTCCGGGTTCAATCATTTGAGTTAGCACCTCGTCCTCCTCCACCTCCAACTTAGACTACGTTTAAGGTGCCACTTCTCACTATTGGACCATCCACTTCTCTGCCTACCCCTTCTATTGAGCTTCTTCTTACTGTATCCTTCGGAAGGTGAATCAAAAGAAGTCGTTGAAGAAGCGAGAAGAAGGCCAAGGAGAGGTCGAAGGAGGAGCTGAAAAAGAGAAAAGGAGGTCGAACCGGTTCATCCCGAGGACCAGGGCAACAAAGAACTTGAGGTGATCTCTTCTAATCACACTCAAGAGTGCCTAAGAAGAGGCTGGTGATTTAGGCCGATCTAAGGCCCCTGCCTCGATTCTCGACCTATATCGGCTTTCGCGAGGAAGAACAAGAACAAGAACAAGAACAAGAACAAGAAGAATACAAGTGTAGGCGCAACACTCGATCTTCTACTTCTCGCTAGATTGCCCCTTCTTCCCGATATCAAGTTTTGTTTTATTATTTTTTGTCCAACAACTTTTGAATGTAGTTGTTCTTTCGTCCCTCTTTTTTGATTTTCGCTGAAATGCATAGGGAAGAGAAAAGATAGAAAATATAGATGTTTGGCTTAGGGGGAGTTTTTCCCTTAGTTCTTTCTATGTTTATTCATTTGTAAGTTTGTTTACAATTTACGTACAAATTGCTTCTACTAAGTAATGAAATTTGCTTATTTCTAAGCATATTTGTTTTTGAGCATATTTTCATACTTACTCGATGTATTATTCTTTACTCTACAACAAGTATGCTCCGATTATTTCAAGAAGCATGTTTTGAGTTATATATAATCTGAGCCGAACTGTTAATTATCCATCATTATTTTTCTTTCTCCGATCAACTCTTAATGAAAATTTAACTCTCCGAACCGATTAGTTTCTATCTTAAGTATGGAATGCCTTTTATCAAAAAGTGGGAGATTGAAGACTCAGGTATAACTCTCTATCTCTCTATAGTCTTGATTCTAAGTCATTCTAAACTTTTAAGAAATTCATATCTAAGTTTTCATTACTTTTTGACCCACTCGGAAAACCATTTATCAAGCATAACATTCTTAAGCTGTGTTTCTAATCCACTTAGACACAACTAAGAACAGTGGCATGAGTAAATAATTCCTCGTTAACACTTTTATTCCGAGCACCGACTTGTTCTAAGTGAACTTCTACTTTCTAAGTTAGTTTATTTATTAAAAATTATTTACTTGATCAAGTTTATGTATTCCGATGTTTTATTCTTTCTAACTTGATCATTTTAAGGATTGACTCTAGATGGAATTTGATCCTAATGATTATTAGACTCATAAAATTCTATTCTTTTAGGCCAAAGATATTTAAATGCTTAATTACTTTGATTTAATTATTATCTTTGCCTAATTATTGACCAAAGTATTTTTATACTTTGAGTACCACTTTTATTTGCTTTTGTAGTTTGATAAACACGCCTAATTTATTTTTGATAAGCAAAAGTAACTAGTTTCTATCCGTTAAAGACCAAGCAAACAGAACGAAACATTTCTAGACATAACTCGGACACCCTGCCAAGGTTGTTTACATCCAAATCTGGCAAACTTCAAATTTGTGTCCAACAGTTGTTTCCAATCACAACCAAAGGGATGGGCTACCTTTTAAGCCAAGGACCACCACCCAATGTTCACATCTCAATGAATCCTTTTCGAGTGACTCGGACTAGCCATTACAACGGCTCATCGAAGCTCACCTGTCCGGAACAAGCCTCAACGTCTAATCCGCCTCTATCGTGTATAAATAGAAGCCACTTTAAAAGACTTGAAGATTACTGGAACTAAACATATTCTACATTCACTCAATCTTCTAGTGTTTACAACTCCAATTCTGTAATTCTTACTTTCGAGTTATAAAGAAAGTCTTGTAATCACTTCTACTCTTTCTATTTTCTTTCTAAGTTCCTTGACTGAGTTATAAGGGTTAACTCAACTCAGTTGTCCCTAACTATAAATGGTATTAATTAGGAAGTACTAGATCGGATAAGGGAACTTCGAGTTTTGGAAAACTTGTAATTGAATTATCTAAGGGAGAAATTCCGTATAGAGTCGAGTCCTTATAATTGTGGATTCAATTAGTGGATTTGACTTGGTGCTTGGACTAGCACTGTCCGTAGTTTTCTGCCCTGGAGGCTTTGTACGTACATATTTGTGTATTTCACTTTCGAGTCCAATCTAGATTTAGAATCTATTCTAAGTCAGTTTTTGCAAAAGAGTTTGTAATTTCTAAAAATCTTCCATCATCCTATTCACCCCCATCGTTCTAGGGCAACTTAATCTCTCCAAGAACAAACCTTCACCCTAGATTGATGAACGAGCTCGCAGAAGAGAGGCCGAGGCTAAGGAAGCTCAACAGCGGAAGGCCCGTAGGATTGAAGAGCTAATGAAACACACCCAAGAGGGTGCAGATGAGTCTAGTGATTTAAAAGGGAAGAAAGTAAAGATCGACTAGGGCTGAAGTTTTGGGAGAATTTTAGGAAGAAATAAAAATTTAGGAATTTTTGTTTTGCCATTTTAGAATAGTTTATTTGTCTAAGTAGCATGCTTTTTATTTCCCTTTTATTAGCTATGTATTCAGGTAAGTAGTATGCTTACCTTTTATTAATAAAAGTAAAAAGTAAGTTTTATGCTTGGTTTATTTTTATCGCTCACCTAGAGGAATAAATAATAAATTTGGACCACCTAATTAGACCCCCAAAATAGAAGAACAATTTAAAGAATTAATTAAATAAGCGGACTGTCCGATTGGACCACCGAAAGTAGAATAACAATTCGAGAATTACTTAAATAAGTGGACCATCTAATTGGACCGTCAAAAATAACGATTAAATACAAAATATGGCTCGAGGGGACATTTGGCCCGGCCAGTCCGTTGTTGTCCGGACGGTGGCCGGCATCGCCTATAGCCTAGTCTGGTTAGGCCGGGTTTAGCCCATTACACGATCTGTTTAGTATCATGCTAAACATGGTATTTCTTTGGTTGGTCCAAGTTTGTAAACTAAAACATCTCTTCACCGTCCAAATCGGTTAATTTAACTGCTCCTCCTGGCAAGTATTTGAGGTAGTATAAATGGACGTTGCCGTTAGGCCTAAATTTTCCTCGAGTATCCCGAATCGGTGCTCTAATCTCCTTAAGGACCAGATCCCTAACTCTGTATATTACGAGGCTTCACTTTCTTATTAAATGCCCTTGATATACGTTCTTGGTATATTTGGACAATATGTAAGGCATTCAAGCGCCTTTCATCCAAGCAACGCTAGCTCTTCATAACATTCCTTAGCCCATTTTGCTTCGGGAATCGACATTCTGCAATGATCCACAATAAAGGAATGGCCTTCTATTAGAAGGACTGCTTCGATGCCATAGACCGAGGAGTAGGGTGTTGCTCCTGTAGAAGTTCCGATGGAGGTCCGGTAACCCCATAGAGCGAAGGGCAACTTGTAAAGCCATTCCTTATAGCCGACATCCACTTTCTCCACTATCTTGTGAATATTTTTGTTGGCGGCCTTAACTACTCCGTTGGTCCGATGGCGATAGGGAGAAGATTTATGGTGTTTAGTCTTGTACTTGCCTAATAAATCTGCTACTTCCTTCTTGAAGTGGCTACCATGGTCAATGATCGGTTCATAGGGTACCCCGTATCGACAAATGATATTTTAAGTGATGAACTTGGCTATGTGTTTTGATGTTAAGGTTGCGTAGGAGGCTGCTTCTACCCGCTTAGTAAAGTAGTCAATTGCTACTAACACAAATTCGTAACCACCCGTTCTCGTAGGGGTCACTTTGCCGATAATGTAAATGCCCCAAACCAAAAATGGCCAAGGTGATGCAAGTGTTATTAGAAAAGATGGTGGCTGGTGTTGCAAGTTTGTAAACACCGACACTTGTGGCATTTCTTAACAAATTCATGGCGAGTCCACTGCCATCGTCGACCGATAGTATACTAACCTCTGAATTTTCTTAACCAACATTCTTGCATTCATATAGGGTCCATATTCCACACCATGAATGTCGATCATGATGCGCTCCGCTTTGTGTTGATTGACACAAAGTAAGCTAATTCTTGTGTTGGTTTTCTTGTATAGCTATCCTTGGTTCATAAAGAATTGAGTTGCCGGTATCCCGATGGCTTGTTGGGCTCTAGGTATGGAGTCTAACAGGTAGTATTTCTTTTCTAGATACCGATAAATGTCCTGGTACCAACTTGTATGATCAGTACTAAACACTTCAAGGGCGTATACGTGAGCAAGCCGACTCTGTTGTTCTATATGGATGGACATTGAATTAATGCCACTAGAGATATTAATCATAGATGCCAATTTAGCTAAAGCATTCGCGAATTGGTTGTCATCCCCGAGAAGGTAAGTACACAATATGCTTTCAAAGTGTTTTGCTAATTTTATCAAATGTGCCTGGTAGGGCGCCAAGGCTTCGCTACATACCTTCCACCTCTCGTGAGATCTAATTAATGATCGGACTAGAGTCACCGAAAGCCCTAATGTTCTTAGCTCCGATATCTATGGGAGCTTGAAGTCCCATGATACATGCTTTATATTCCGTGATGTTATTGGTGACCTCAAAATCCAACTTGACCGAGATGGGAGTATGTGCTCCCTCCGGTGAGACTAGAAGAATCCCTACTCGAAAGCCCTTTTTATTAGAAGCGTAATCAAAGTACATGGTCCACTACTCTTCCTTTAATTCTTTCGAGGGACATACTTGAGTTCGAACTCTAACACCATGACGATCCATCTAACTATCTTGCTCGCTAACGGTTTCTTTGCTCAAGAATGTACTTAATGGGATCAATTTGTGCTACCACATGTACCGTGTGGGCCAACATGTAGTGTCCGAGCTTCTTGGTAACCCGGACTAACGCCAATGATGCCTTCTCTAATGGGGTGTATCTAGTCTCATAATCTAATAATTTCTTACATATATAATATGACGCGTACTCTTCATTTCCATCCCGTTGAGCCAACACGGATACCATTGCGGTTTCTATTATGGCAAGGAATAAAAGTAAAAGCTTCCCTGGTTGGGGCGGAACTAGCACTAAAGGGTTGGCCGGGCATTCCTTAACCTTCTCGAATGCTTCACATACCATAGTCGGTTTTGATATTAAATGACTAATATACTATAAATGCCCTAAGAAGCCTTATATCTCCTTCTCCGTCTTCGGTGGCAGAATCTATTGAATGGATTTCATCTTGGATGTATTAACTTCAATTCCTCTAAGACGAACAACATAGCCTAACAGTTTGCCCCAGAGTTACTCCAAAGGCATAGTTTTGTGGGTTAAGGCGCATGTTGTACTTTCTTCGTCTTTCAAAAAAATTTCTAAGGTTGGGTAAGTGCCCCGCCCTTTCCTTGGACTTGATGATCATGTCGTCCACATAGACCTTAGCTTCCTTGTGGATCGTGTCGTGTAATAATGTTGTGGCCGTCCTCTTATATTAGCACCAGCATTTTTGAACCCAAATGGCATTACCACATAGCAATGACGTCCCCATTGAGTGATAAAGGTCGTCTTCTCCATGTCTTCCTCGGCCATTTTCACCTGATTATACCAAGCGTAGCCGTCCATGAACAAGAGTAAGGCATGTTCTGTTGTATTATATACGAGGATGTCGATATGGGGTAGCGGGAAATCGTCTTTAGGCTCGCTATTTTTAAATCCATGAAGTCAACACACATCCGGACCTTCCTGTTTTTCTTCGAAACAGTACTATGTTTGCTACCCACCGAGGGTGGTGGACTACTTTGATAAACCCTACTTCTAATTGTTTCGGATCTCTTCCTTAATATTTAGTGCCCATTTAGGTTTTATCCTCTTATCTTCCGCTTAACTAGCTTGGCGTCTTCATAAAGTGGAATTCTATGATCCGCTATACTTGGATCTATCCCCAGTATGTATTTATAGGGCCATGCAAAGACATCTATGAATTCCGTAAAGAACGAAGTGAATTATTTCTGCTCTTCTAGATTTAGTGTTTTCCCAATTTTGACCTCTTGGGGTTGATCAACTAATCCTAGATTAGTTGTTATTGTTTCCTCTATTATTGGTAAGTGATTTTCATGATCTTCCATAACATTTATTAATTCTTTAGGGATTTTTTGTTCATCATTAGGGGCAAAACAATTAAAAATAAGAGAAAGCAAGGAGTAAGTAGAAAGGTTCATCTTATTGAATGAGGATATGAGTACATCGGACTCGAAACGAAATTGCGGAATTAGAAATAACGAGAACTAGAAAATGAATTAATAGAAACGGGAACAAAAATAAAAACCTAGTGCTCGACTCGAGAATGGGATATTCTCCTAAGCTAACATCAAATTCTTGGCCCTCCTCAACGTCGATCCAAGTAATATGCTTGGACCCTTCGGCGTCGACGTCGATGATGAATATGGACGGATCAAATTGGGGATACGACATGGCTTGAGACGAGTACCGAAACCGAATTCCCCTCTAGGTTCTTCTCCTGTCTAAATAGAAGATCGAAGATATTACGCCCGACCAAATTGGCCCGAGTCTAGTGTGGACTACACCTCTTCGAGAAGGTAGAGTGCCTCCTTTTCCAAGTACATGGCGGTTGTTAAAGATTTCCAAGCTAGGTACCAAGATGCCCTTCTTTTGAGGTAGTAAGGCTCAGGAAAGTCGTAGTAGAGGAAGTCGTCCCCTTCTTTCGAGAACTACCCGTTTAGGGTATGAGGAAAGGGTTTGATCGAACGGACTCGCGTATGGTGCAGATCCTCCTAGTTTGAATTTTCCACTTAGCTTGGGTCGGTTCCTTAGTAGTAGGTTGATACCCTAACCCAAACTTATAGTTGTTGGGTGGAAAGGTTGGGTGGTATGCCCTCCTACTTGCAGCTTGGCCAGGAAGGTACCCCTTTTTCCTTACCATCAAGTAGACATTAAGGTTGCCATAAGGATTGAAGTTGAAAGGTGCTTCATCCTTGTCCAAAGCAGCAATAGTCTCAAACCCATAAAGCTCCTTATCATCAGCGTTATGTTTGATTTTGATGCCGGATTCTTTTGAGGTGATGGTAGCACAAAGATTGTTCCCTTTGACGATTACGACCTGACCTTTGATGGTCATCTTAACTTTTTAATGCGAGTGTGGAGGGTACTACCTGATGGTCATGTAACCAAGGGCGTCGTAAAAGCAAATTAAAGGTAGCTGGGATCTCTAGGACTTGGAAGTCAATGTTCTTCACTATTTATCCTACATTAATAGGTAAAGTCACCATTCCCAAGACTATCTTTTTAGAATTATCATAAGCTCGGAGATGAGCAGTCTATTTAGAGAGTTGTTGCTCTCTAATGCTTAACCTTTGGCAGTCCTCCAAGGACAAACATTCACAGCAGATTCGTCATCTACTAAGGTTAGGGGAATGAACTTGTTAATACAAGTTACAGTTATGTTAAAGGCATTGTTGTGTGCAATGCCTTCTTCAGGGAGATCTTTCTTGTCAAAGGTAATGGTTCCGTCCCCATTATTAACGAATCCTACTACTTCCTCAAGCGTGGTTTCAAGAGAGACCTCAATTTTACTAAGTGTGTCAATTAAGTTCCGCCTATGTTTTTGGGAAGCAGATATAAGTTACCAGATAGAGATGGCAATTTTAAGTTTTTGAAGTTGTTTTAGGATTGATTCTTCTTCTTTAGCGGCTGAAGGTTCTTTTGAGGCTTCCCGAGTCCATTGTGGACCCACGGGTGCATTATGTCATCCAGATCTAGTAAGCAATTGGATTTTTGGACTCTTTGGTTCTCACCAAAAGTCTTCTTCTTCTTTAAAGGTGTGCCTTAGAAGTTATCATCACTGCCATCCTTTGTTTTGTACACGACTTCTTCATAACTTACCCACAATCCATGGACTTCGGGTATAGGGAGGCAAGTTAGGAAGTGGTTTGGACTTGTTGACGTCTCGAATGAAGACAGATGGATCCCAATGACCTGGAATGGATTAAAAGAATATGGCTCGCGTGCTACTAAAAGGATTTTTGTTGTTGCTTAGCTTCCGGGAGGCCTTAGGAAGAAGGAGTTAACCATTGCGGAACATGCTCTCCAACTTGTTCTTGAATGTTCAACATTGCTCGATATCGTGTTCTTGTGCACGATGTTATTTGCGAATTTTATCGCTTCCCAGCTTTTAGACCATTTCGTAGATTCCGATTCTGCTCTTATAGGTGGTAATTCTATTTTCCCTTTAGACAACAGGAAGTCAAGGGCTTGAGCGTAAGTAGTATCAATTGGAGTGTAGTCATTATACCTATGAAGGCCATTGACATCTGCACCTCTACTAGTATTGCCTTGGGTAGAGGTTTTCTTATCTCTAAACCGATAGTTACCTCTATATCGAGTCACGACTTTTTGGTCGGGGTAGACACCTCCTCTTCTATCAACATGCTAGCATCTCTAAGGGCTCGGAGACTCATGAATGGCAATAATTTGAGGTGCCGATTATAGGCGTAATGAAGATTCTTCACAATGATCCGTACTTAATCCTTCTCGGAAGGTCGATCTACCATGTAGGAAGTCTTTGCCCTCCATCCGGTGAGAAAGTCTATAAAACTTTCTTTCTCACCTTACTTGATCAATTCCAAGTCTTTAAGTGTGACGGGTACATCGGTGTTATAGGAGTATTGGTCTAGGAACTCCTTACACAAATCATTCCAATTGGTGGCCATGCATGGGTCAACCGCATTATACCACTTCATTACATCACCTGTCGAAAGTCCATGGAAAGATGATGTGGTAAGTGTCTTCGGTATGTTCGAAGAGTCATTGCTCCTAAAAAGTTGCGAACATGGTGATGGGAATTCTCGTAACCTCAAAACTTGATGTCGGGCATGGTGAATTTAGGGGTAGCTTCCTTTGAGGATTGATGTGAATCCCTTATTATCAAAGTAGTGATTGTTGAACATGGATGACTCCCTTAGCATTTGTTCTATATGATCTATACGGGGATCATATTTGGGTTTATGTTTAGGACTGCTCTGGAGGAGATGGATTAGGTGTAGCACCTCCTCTTACAACTTCTTCCTCTCCTCCACTTTCGTTCTTATTATCCTTGAGCCTTTAGGGTGGTTTGAGAATGTCTAATATAGATTCTATCTTCTTATTCCGAGCCTCAATTCGAGCTTCTAGCTTGGCCGAGGATTCATTGAGTAAGGTGACAAAAGGAGATTGTTCTGTGTTTCAGCCATTGGAGGGGAATTCCTTTCGATCATCGTCCTACGATGAAAAATAGACCGAACCGGTGTGGTGTGCACCGGAGTAGGTCGTACCGGTGTAGACCGCGGTGTAGAGCGTGGTGTAGAGTGGGGAGAAGATATACCGGACTCCTTGTTGAGGAGTTCTAACCTTTGGAGCTCGAATTTCGATGATACCCAATGGTAATAGACTTCCCTATTCTCGCAACTCAAAGGATAATGTTGAGGACCATGTGAAGGAATACCACTTTCGGGAGGAAGGGGCTTAAGTGCGAGACCCGAATGAACTAAGATTTCCTTTTATTTAGATGCACATAAGGAATGCAAAACAATTGAAATGTAAAGCAATGACGCCTAACTAGGGATTTTGTGATTTGGCTAATCTATAATTGGAATGCATAAATGATTATTCCTAGTTGAGTATGGATTTGTTTTGCCTAAATAAAAATGTCGAATGCAAAATCGGACCATCTAATTTGAGATGCATTTATTTTGGCTAAATGGAAAAAACATTTAAATGGAGTCACCTAATTTGAGATGAATTTTATTTTGGCTAATTGGAAAATAAAAATGCAAAATGGACTCACCTAATTTGAGATGATTTTTATTTTGGCTAATGAATAATGAAAAATGAAAAATGGAAATGTAGAAAATAAAAAAAAGTCAAAACCCTAAAATAGAAAATAAAAAATGTAAAAATAGAGGTCCCTGGTAGGACCCTTCTTATTGATCTGGCAAGTGCTCGCTTGAAACCTAGACTCGCCTAAACTACGATGAATTTTAGGATGACTCGAAAATGCAATTAATAGAGCAACCTAAAAAAGGAGAAAGGTAATTTTTGACTTTTAGCTAAAATGCACATAATGGACCAACTCTAGGAAATTTATTATGGTATTTTATTTACACCTATGCAACGGCTAATCACACTACTATAGAAACCACTTTTAACGATGGTTGAAAGGACAAATCATCATGAAAAATGGATCGGTGGCACTTTTGTAAATAACCAGCGTTGTGAAGCACATATGATGGTTCGTTCGGATGAACCATCGTCATATGTATTGCTGCAAACATTTGACGATGGTTCTTTCACAAAACCTTTGTCATATGTGACATATAACGATGGTTCCGTGAAAGAACCGTCGTCAAATGTCTTTTAGAACAATCTAAAAACCCTAGAACATACCTGCTATTTCCACATCCACTTCATCCGTTATCTACTTTCGGTCTTATCCCTCTCCACAGTTCATTCTCATCCATTACTAGTCGGATCTAGATCCGCTCGGGTAATCCTCACTGGTAAGTTATCATCGTCGTTATTCCTCTTATTGTTCAATTTCGTTTTTTGTCACTATATCCTCTTTTATCTCCTTTTTCTTGTAGATGTCTTCTGTTACAAAGTATTTGCATCGGTGGTCGTGTGTGTTTCACTATGAATCCTCCCGCTCATTCTCGCCGTTTTTTCCTCATTCTTACAAGTATAAATCTTTATCCTTTCTTATTTTTCACTTTAAGTTATTTATAAGATTTATACGGTTAAATGTTGAATGTATTTGGGGTAATTATGTGAATGTGAGAATGTGGGTAATGTTTCGGATTGTTAAAATGTTAAATCTTTATTAAAAATGTTGAATATTGAGAATGTGGGTAACATTTGTTTAGTTTATTAAGTTGAAAATTCATGAAATGTTTGAGATTTTGAGAAATGGGTTTAGGAGTTTATGATTTAATTATGGGGAAATAGAATGATAGTTAATGATGGCATCCTTCATTAAATTATCGTATGCATTTTATAAGCTTAGAGAACCCGTTCAAAAATCTATACATAACAAGTTATCCTAGGTCGCGATAGGTGCATAAATGTGCGTATAGCACTTAGGATATTAGCTTGGTATGTATAGGTTTTTTAATTGTCCGTGTTGGATAGTTTGAGAATAATATGATAATATGTTGTGCGGTCGTTATAATCTTATCATAAATTTGACAAGATATGACAGTGCTCATTTCCCCTCTCGTCTTGGGGTGCAATTATAATGACATGGGTTTGATGTGTGTATCTTTACTTATGTTACCACACAATTAAATAAGGATATACACATTAACCACTTTGTTTTCGTATGTTGTACTTAAAGGACCGAGGGAAACGCTGCGTAATTTCATCAAATGTATGATAAGATTTTGCTACACAGTTTAAGGTCATATTATTATTGAATGAGTTTAGGACCATCTATCCTTATAGAAGGATCTTAGGCTCATATCATATTATTTGTGCGTAAGTACGTATTTCTCGAACTATATGTGGTGAAAGGCTTCTCGTGTTTATGGGTAAGGTATCGTTCGATCGTGGGTTTATAGCGATATGAGTATAGAATATCGTATTGGTGTTAACTTTGGAGATTGTCGTCCAACATGTCACCAAATTCAGAGAACAACCCATATTTTGTCCATGTTTAAGGTGTTTCAACTCTTCAAGATTCCCCCTAAGGTTGTAAAAGGTCACCTATATCGGCATGGGTTTGACACAACTTATAAGGTGTGGGTATGGCATGGGGAAGAGGAGTCCGTGAATATGCCCGTACGAGAGAAAGATGAAGGGTATGATGAAAATGAAGCCAACAAGTAGTTTGGAATTAGAAGATCGACCTCAAGATCTAGTTCGTGGAGTAGAACGTGATTTTATCGGTCAACCACACGTATTGGCGCACTTGTTAACCGATTTGGAGAAGCCTCTTTATCCGGGGTGTGATAAATATTCCCGTTTATCGGCTTTGTTGAGGTTGATAAACTTGAAAATGACTAATGGCTGGAGTGACAAAAGTTTGTGTAAGAAAGCATGACTCGATATGTGTGAAATGGCAACATGGGAGGATTTAGCACCACAACCAAAGGGGAAGAGAACATATTTGCCTCCGGCATCTCACACATTGAGTAGAAGGGAAAAGTAACGTTTGTGTGAGACCTTGAAGAAACTCAAAGTGCCACAGGGATAATCTTCAAACATCAATAGACTCGTTTCGATGTCTTACTATAGACTAATGGGTCTTAAATCTCACGATTTTCGTGCTTTGATGCAACAAATACTGCCTATTGCTATCCAAGCTCGATGCCGAAACATGTCGGACAGACGATCACACAACTTTACTTTTTCTTCAATGCCATATGCAGTAAAGTCGTTGATTTGGAAAAATTGGATGATCTTTAGTGCGGAGTGATTGTTACATTAGGCCAACTTGAGATGTACTTCCCACCTTCTTTTTTGATATCATGGTGCACCTAGTTGTCTATTTCATAAGAGAAGTGCGATTCACGTAGCCCGATTTTTTACCGATGGATGTACCCTTTTGAACGTTTTATGAAAATTCTCAAATGGTACGTTAGAAATCAGTACCAACCGGAAACGTGCATTGTTGAGGCACACATAGCCGAGGAGTGTGTCGAGTTCCGCTATGAATACTACCCCTAAATGGAAGAAGTTGGCATTCCAAAACATCGATTTATGAGGAAGATTGGTTGGCGAGGAAAGTAAGGTCGACTGGTTCTAACAATCGGTTGGGATATGAGGGATCAAGCACATCTTTATATTCTACAAAATAGCGATGAAGTGCGGATGTTCATTAATGAGCATGAATCCTTCATAAGAAGACAAGATCGAGGAAAAATGAGACGTGGGTACTGACCCATCATAATTGCACATTTGTCAACCGATTTAGAGATAGATCGATCACTAGCCAATTGGAAGAATCACGAGAACATATCTCGCAAAAATTAGTAAGCTTGGCTAGAGGGCCGTAGTTGGAAGTCATATCTTATTGTGGGTATGGCATCAATGGATACTCTTTCTACACATAGAGCCAGGACAATAGGAGCACCTCACAAAATAGTGGGGTCACATTGGAGGCTCATGCACTTCATGTTTCCAGCTCCAAGGGCAAAAATCTTGTTGTAGCTAAAATGTCATATTACGGAGTCATTGAGGAGATATGGGAGCTAGACTATTTTTACTTCCGTGAGCCTCGTTTTTGGTGCACATGGGTAGACAATAACAACGGTGTTCGAGTTGATGAGATGGGATTCACGATGGTCGATCTCACAAGAGAAGGGCCTAAAGGGGATCAATTCGTTATGGCATCCCAAGCAAAACAAGTGTTCTACGTTGCGGACCCGACCAATGATAAGTGGTCTATAGTTCTTCAAGGGAAGAAGCACGTTGCTGATGGGGATGGTGAAGATGCGTGTGAGTTTGTTAAGGAGACCCCACCCTTCTCCTTGGGAATGCCTATCGAAAATGAGGATCCCAATTTTGAAGATTTGTATTTAAGAGTTGACAATCAAGAGGGTATATATATTAAAGATAAGTCCAAAGGAGGGGGAAAAAGGCATAAACCATATAATTATATCAACTCGGTAAGAACATTAATTTTATTTTGGATGATATGTTATATTGTTGCTTGTTTTAGATACTCGAGCTTGCTTTTCATTATTTTCGACTTGTCGTATTCATGTAACATATCATTATTTGATGAGGATCAAAATAAGGACTAAGTTGTCTAATGAAAAGGTAGAATATCATCATTCGCTGAGGGCCATAATTCAGGTAATGTTACTTGTGGATAATTGTTACTTATGAATAATTGTTGCTTAACACTTTTCCGAGTTTTGGTTGCTAATCTCAACTCCCGCTTAATGTTTTCCTCGGGTTTCATGTTCCGCACCTCTACCCCTGCACAAACTCCAAGGAAGCAAACAAAGGACTAAGCTCTCCAATGGTGGGCTAGAAGATCAGCATTGGACGAGGGTGAAAAAGATAAAGCTCATGAATGTTACCTTCGTCCCCGATTTTGTCATTGCATTTTCCGACAGCTGGGACAATTTTCCTTGGTGGAGTAATGAGCTCATTCTTGACAGGTTCATGGGCGAGATCATTGAGTTTTTATGTTGTCCACCTCCTTGTGTATTCCTTTTTCAGTACTTATGTCAAAAAGTCCATTTCATTCTCTTGAAACTTTGTGGTTTAAATGATTTCAATAATTATGCCAAAGGTTCATCTCTATTTTCCTAAAGAATATGCTTTTTAGTATATTGAGTTATGTGTTTGCCTTTATAACTATATTGCTTGCTCGAATTCTTGCAGAGGTAGCGTGGACTGCAAATATGATGTATATATGTTCTCCAGAGTTACCACCGCAACATGTCCAAGCAAGCAAAATCGTTATAAAGACAATCACATAACTAAATTACTACAAAAGTATCACTTTAGGAAAATAGAGATTTTCCTTGGGGCAATAACATTGAAATCAGTTTATACCACAAAGTTTCAAGATGAGAGATAAACCTTTTCACATTAACTACTAAAAGAAGAGTACTCTTTGTATTATTATTTCACATCATTGTAATATATTCTTTGCTTGAACTTATTGTGAAATATGGAATTGTGTTGCAAATTTGTTCAAGATGGAACTTTATTTGTGGTTGTAGTAAGTTGGAAATTTTTTTATATGTTAGAAAATTGAGGCATTGGTTGTTGTCTGTGTATCTTGTGATGTACTTTGGAGTGTAAATTGTATTGTGGGGAGCAGAAAAACAAAAAAAAACTATTAAAAAATATAGACCTATGACAACGGTTCTTACATTAGAACCGTCGTCATATGCCCCTGCCTAAACATTTTGGGCATTTTTGTTGAGGATGTATGACGACAGCTTCTAACGTAAGAGCGTCGTCATAAGTAACTATTTGACGACGGTTCGTTTGGAAAACCGCTGTCATAAATCGATCTATGACTACGGTTTTCCATATGAATCGTCGTCATAGGTTATCTGTTACTACGATTTTTGAATTGTAGTAAAAGATGTTACATACAACGACGGCCACATACATGATGCCTAGGTTAACCGTACTTAAAGGTCATTTTTAACCGTAGTTAAAAGTGGTTCCTATAGTAGTGTCGGCACTCCTCACCTAACCCTAAAGGATCACAAGGAGAAGATTAAAAACTAAAAACAATCACACTCATCCAAACATGCAAATGAAGAGAAAAGATACCACCTAAACAACTAAGTGTTTATGGTCAAAAGAGGGTGAAGACTCGATACATCGCTCAATACTTTTCCGAGTTATATAAAAGGAATCGAGTATAACAATTTCATACATATAGAGTTTTGATTCCAAGGCATTCTCTCGTGTCTCGAAACTTATTTGAGTAACATAGTATCTTCTCTAAGTAACACAACTCTCACTTATCATATTTATTGCTTATCCGTAAGCGACTCGAAAACCGGCTCTTTGTTCCGAGTCCGACTTTACTCGGATTAATCGCAGTTTGAATATACCAAGTATTTCGTCTTTTCTCACTCAGAATCCGACTTGTGGTTATAAGTCATATCTTATTATAGTCGAGTATTCTTAGCTCATTTCATGCTTAGTCTATATCAAGTTAATCCTCTCCGATATTCTTTATTGAACTTGATTCTTCGTTTAGACCAAGTCAAATGGAATTATGAGTATCATGGATATTGGACTCGGAAAATTCCATTTCATTTCGACTCGGATAATCGGTTGGTCTATTTATCGAAATTATTTTATACTTTGAGAACCAAAATTGATTTACTTTTGTAGGTTATTCAATCGAGGATACACTTTTCAAACTACAAAAGTAACCGGCTTCGGATCGTCAAATCACCAGCAGACATGGCTCTTCACCTTCTCTCGCTCCAGGTCCCAGTAGATTGTGTCGAGGCCGTCTGTTTCCAAATCTGAAAAACTAGAACGCCATGCTTAACGGTGGTTTCTACCTTATCTTTTAAGACACCGCTAATGGTTTTGGGACTTCCAAGAGAGTTAAACCGTTGCCCAACGTTAATATTACAACGGATACTTTCCGAGTGACTCGAAAGCTTCTATCAACGGTCACGAGAGGACTCTCGGTCGGCAGATGAAGATAGCGGCTACTCTACCCGATCATCTATAAATAGAAGTCATCTCACAAGAATTGAAGGTTGTCGAACATATTGTTTATACACATACTTGCTCAAAGTTATTGTATTTACTTTCAATCTTCAACTTACAACTCCCACTCTGTAATTCATTACTTTCCGAGTTGTAAGGTCTTGTACTCGATTACAAACTCTTTCTTACATTCTTTGTAAGGTCCCTTGACTAAGTTGTAAGGGTTAACTCAACTTAGTTGTCCCTAACTGTAAGGGTTATCTCAGCTAGGAAGTACTAGATTAGATAAGGGAATTTCGAGTCTAGGAAAACTTGTATAGAGTTGTCTAAGGGAGCAACTCGAGTTCGATCAGTTCACGGTATGTTTTGGACTCAAAATAGTGGATTTGACTTCGTGTGCTGGATTGACACGGTCCGTGGTTTTCTGCCCCAGGATGGTTTCCACGTAAAATCTAAGTGTTATCTTTCCGAGTTCATTCTAGACTCGGACAACTTTATCGCTTCTTGTTCTTTCCGATTGATTGCCTTCCGAGTCCAATCTTTTCGACCTCGTTGATAGACTCGGAATCTGTCTTCGTCTCTATTCTCGCACAAAAGTGTGTGATTCCGGAAAGAATTTTCTAGCACCCTATTCACCCCCTCTAGGGTGACTCGGACTCTCCCGAGCAAACCTTCGGAGGGATTAATCTTGGTAGGATATATGGTGTCGAATAGTCCAAGCATTTAGTTCTCCTCGGGTGCATGATAGGAAAAGTATGAATCCATGATGCCTCCGAAGAGAGCGTGCTATGAGGGAAGAGGTACCACCTCCTTGAGAATCAAGCCTAGTTGGGCCCATTTGGGTTAGCAGTTCAAACCTCTTCCAAAATTTGTTCTTAAAAAGGTAAAGCCTAATGGTCCAACAATATAAAAAAACTATGTTCAAGGTTGCATAAATGTGGGATGCCTAATGCAAATATATTACAAAACTCACAAGTCAAACTTTTAAGTTTGACCCTCTTAATAGGTGATTACCCCCAATGGAGTTGCCATTATAGGAACCACGGGACCCCTGCTAGTGTGTGCTTACCCACGAATCTGCGAGGTTTTTCATTTTTGAAGATGGAAATGATTTGAGTTTTGAAAGTGGGGATTAATCTCTTATTAAGATTTCCGAGTTTGATATTTTGATTTAAAATAAATTAAGTGAGAGGCGGTTTTATTAATCATTTTATTTGAGGAATTATTTTTATAAATCTCGGGATATTATTTCACAACTGAAAAATAAAACAAGTTAGAGTTTATTCGATTCTTCCGTAGGGCTTTAGGACCAAACCGGAGTGAAAACACCGGCTTGGACCGAAGCCCTACCCATCGACCGTCCGGCACCAGCGAAAGCTAGTGTCGTACGAGAGGCGCGCCGCCAAGGGCCATGACCGACGTGATCAATCTTGGTCTCTGGCCTGGTCGTCGATTTAAAGACCTTTTTTTTTTTATTTTCAGCCGGAAAAGCCGAGAAGCAAATTTGGAGAAGTAAATTACAAAATAGAGTCGCCGATCAATTTTAAGAATAAAAACTAACAAAAATAAAGAAAGAAATACTCTTCCAATCTTAGCATGGGAAAACTATGCTTAGAAGAGGTTTAAAATTGACTCCATCGGTCTAGAACCGAGAATCAAGGACTCGAGGGGTGAGGGTATGAAACGTAGGGATAAGCCCTTCCGTTACGCCCATCAAAAGACGACATTTACTAGTTTGAGAGGTGAGTTTAAATAACGCATTAAAAACAAGCACACAAAGCATGGTAAGATATGAAATTAAAAGCAATCAATGCATGCTAATTTAAAACAAGAATAGCATATATCAAAAGCGATAAATGAAAGTGATAAAGAAAAGAAAAGAAAAGCGAAAAGAAACGAAACGAAAACAAAAATATTACATCGGCTCGGAGAAATTTAAATGTGATTACGTCTTTCTCCACGATACCAAAAACGATAATAACAAAATCAATAAATAAACCGTGATTTGAAGGCGGAATTGGTGCCCTTAGGTTGTCCCACCAACTAATTTGGATCTCGAACTGGATCCGAAAGTGCGACCATGGTTAATTAAAAGGGGCTTTTTACGATGTTTTTGTGAAGGTATGTAGGAAGATGTGTGTGGCTGATGGAGCATTAGGATTCAAATTTGTATGGAGTAATAGATGGTTTCTGAGCAGGTCGAGAAAATAATAAAAACTTAGATAGGAGTTTCTTAAAAGCTCGGAATGACTTAGAATCAAAATTATAGACAGAGAGAAAGCTATACTTGAGTCTTCAATCTCCCCTTTTGATGAAAGACATTCTATACATAAGATAGAAATTAATCGGTTCGAGAGTTAAGTTTTCATTGTCTCGTTGATCAAAGCAAGAAAAATAATAAGTATAATTTTTCATTGTATGTTGATCGAGCAAGAAAAATAATAAGAAGTATTGAACATCTCAGCTTAGATCAAATACAACACGGAACATACTTCTTGAAATAATCAAAGCATAAATGTCATGGAATAGTGAAAAAATATATTAGAGTAAATAATAATCTGCTTAGAAATAGATTTTCTCATACTTAAGCAAACTTCATTAAACAATTGAAGCAATTACATAGACACCGAGAAAAGAAAAAAATATAAACCGAGAAATAACTCCCTCTAAACCAAACATCTCTATTTTTTATCTTTTCTCTCCCCTATGCATTTCTGCAAACAATAACAAATAGAGGGAGGAAAGAACAACTAAGTAGAGGATGTTTAACAAAAACAAAAACAAATTTTAAAATCAAAAGGGAAGAGCAAGCAGTTCGGCGAGAAGTAAAAGAGCGAGGGTTTCGCCTTTACTTGTAGCCTTGATTAAAGACAGATTGGCGAGGGGGCAATAACGAGTGGTAGATCGAGCGAGAGGAATTATACACCTATGAGACACATGAATAGCTTCCTCTGCTTCTTCTTCTTGTTAGCCCTCAGCAACTATTGTTGTATGCTCTGTGATTCTAAGGTAGTGGCGCCTCTTCGAGGGAGACCGAGTGTGATCCGAGGAGATCACCTCGGGTTCTTTGTCGCCCTTACACTTAAAATGAACTCGCTTAGACTTCCTTTTCTTTTTTTCTTCAACCTCCCCTTGTCCTTCTTCTCGCTTCTTCAGCTTCTTATGACCCAGATTCGGAAGAATTGGAGGACTTTGCGGAGTTGTTCTTCTTTAGATTCCGAGTCCTTTGTTGCCTTGGACCTTCTTTCTTAAAGGTGGTGGATTTGTTGTTGTTGTTGTTGAATAACCTCCTTGAGCTCAGCAATCAAGGCTGGACTATGCTCGATCCGAGTTTGAGCCCAACTTTGGAGCTGAGTCATTAGTGGCATGAAAGCTTGGAAGGCTCCTAGAGTTATTTGCAACTCTTTAGCCAAAGAGACAAACCGGGTGGCCAACTTCTAAAGTAAATCAAGTGAAGGGGCAGGTTGAGAAGTGGAAGGTCCAGCGAGTAAGAAGTGGAACCTCAATACTAGTCCGAGTCCGAGGTGGAGTAGGAAGTGGAGTGAGTTCGAAGAATGAACCTAGACACCGGGTTGGATTTCCTGTTATCCAATGCCAACGAATTCACTTCGCCTAAACAGACAGGTAGGCTCTAGGCACTTCTTTGGGTCGGATGACTCGATACTAAGTAAGTGTTAAGCAATGTGTTCAAGCAATCTTCAAGTCTTGTACAGTGGCTTCTATTTATACACAGTAGGGCGATTAGTCTGTTGAGACTTGTTCCGGACTAGTAAGCTTTAATAATCATTGTAATGGCTAGTCCGAGTCACTCGTAGAAAGGATCCGTTCAAATATGAACGTTGTGTGGTGGTCCTTGGCTCAAAAAGTAGTTCATCCCTCTGTTTGTGACTCGAATTCTTGGGTGGAAACAACCATTGGACTCAAAATTGAAGTTTACCGAATATGGAAACAAATAACCCCGACATGGTGTCCGAGCCATATCTAGAAATGGTTGATTTCGTCTGCCGGTATTTAACGGCTAGAAACCGGTTGCTTTTGCTTTTCAAAATCAGATTAAACTCTTTTAATCAACTCCGCAAAAGCAAATCAAAGTGGTCCTCAAAGTACAAAAATTCTTTCGTCCAAAATTAGGCAAAGATAATAATTAATTCAAAGTATTAAGCACTTAATTATCTTCAGCGTTAAAGACTGGAATTTTCTTAGTCTAATATTGATTTGGTTCGAAGGTTTGCTCGGGGAGAGTCCGAGTCACCCTAGAGAAAAGTACAAGTAATACTTAAGTTGTCCGGACAAAAAGAGAAAAAAATTTTGAAAAACAGAAGTTCGGAGGCACCGAGGAATCGTGACTCGGTGCATGGCTCCAACTAGGGAGGAGGGGATTTCGAGTTGAGGCGGAGGTTCGCCGCGCCGATAAGATCTTGACGATGTGCTTGAGCGCGGCGAAGGGAGAACCGGGACAATTCGCAGGGGCTCGGCTCCGAGTGGTCGACCGGAGAGAGTGGATCGAGGGGTTCTTCCCTTGGGACCTCGGGGCTGGAGGGGACTGCTCGGGCCGACTCGGCTGGAGGAGCGAGATCTTCGACCCACTCGGATCGCTGTCCGAGCCGAGTACTGACGATTTGAGCTTGGGGAGCGAGCTGTCCCTCGGCAGTTGTCACGGCCTCTTCTTCCCTTTGCCGGAAGGAACTGCCTCGACTGCGGGTTCCTCGGCGGCCTCCGCTGCATCTTCGCTTCTTCCTCTCGCTTCCTCGGCTTCCTCGCTCTCCGAGGAGGTCGGGCTGGGCTCGAAGACGTCTCGGATGGGTCCGAGTCTTCCGGGTCTCGAGCCGCCTTGGACCGTCTCTCTCCGAGGAGCTCGGCCGGCTCCTTCGCTCCTTAACCAGCTCTCTCATCTCAAGAACGAGAGACTGCTTGCTCTCGGATTTGGGACCGACCAGGTCTTTTGGTTAATGGTCGGACCACGAAGGACAGACTTGAAACCTCCGAGCATGTCTCCGAAATCGGAAGACACGGAGGTGATCTTGTCCATGAAAACGAGGAGACAAGAGGGCGGAGAGAGTTTTGGAAGCACCGGAGGTGGAGGCACTACCAGGGGAAGAGAGAAGAGGAAGAGGGGTTGATTTCGAGTCCGAGGTGGAGAAGGAGGCCTCGGCTACGAGTTGTGAACCCGGACACCGGGGTTGGTTTCTCGGTATCCGTACCCTGAAGTTCCTTCTTGCCGACCACAATGGCCGCCTCGGACACCGCGTTAGGGTCGAGAGGAAGAGGAACTTGAAATTGTTTGAAGACAAGGGTGAGAAGAGCACCGAAAGGAAGGGAGGTGTTCTTCTTTGTTTGGAGTTGAGCTGGCACGGCGGCCATTTGCTCAATGAGGGAGGGGAAGAGGTCGACTTCGTATCCCTCCGGGATATCAAAGAGGGCTTTGAGGTGCTTGGAGTTGGGGTTCTCCTTGCTAGAATGCTTGTGAGAAGAAGGTTCTCATCGGCGAGAAACACGAAGCTCGGCTTCGACTTCAAGCGAGTCACGAAAAGTTCTTTACGGACCCGAGGAATTCTTTGGCGTACTTTTCAAAGAAGTCGTCGGCGACTTCGATGAAGGGGATAGGGTTGCTGTTCAAGAAGAGAGAAGAGACCTTGAACAGTCCGTGAAGGAGAGAGGTGTTGATACTGAACGGTAATGTTACGAACCCTTGAGGTTAGAACATTTTCGAGTGAGATAGGTGAGTATAGAACTCGAAACGAGTTCGGGATAGATGAACTCGCTGAAACATAAGAAATGGTAGACTCCGGTGGTTTGAATATGGGACAACCAGGAGAATTTGGTTGTTGGGAAGAACTTGTCGTCCAGTCGCAAGATCTTTGGGTGACAATGGGTTTTGAAGGGGTTGAGCTTTCGGCTTGTTGGAGCGAGGTTTCTTTGAGGATGAAGAAACCTGAAAGTCGGGGTGGTTTCCTCTTTTAGGCATTTTGAGAGATGAAAAGATGAAACTTTTCGAAAGAAAGAGAAAGAGATGGAGGTGTAGAAGAGAAGAAAACAAAGAAAACGAGAAGAGAGCGATCGAAAACTTACGAGAGAGAGAGAGCTTCTTCAACGCTTGCGGACGATCAAGGGAACACTTGTTCACGTAGAAAAGTTCCGCGAGAGGGTTTTCGTATGAGAGGGAAGGAGTTTGAGAATACCGAGAGGAAGATGAATAGACGTTATTTATAAAGAATACGCGCGCCCGTTCACTATCCGTTAAGTAACTCCGTTCCGTCTTACCCGTCCATCGATCATTAATGCCCGGTGTGACAGTTACGCTTCAACGGTTGAGATAACAACGGTTTGAAATCTTCGGTTAAGATACGATCGCAGCGCTCGAGAAAGAGAGAGAAAAAGAGTTTGAAAATATAATCCGAAACTCTCCACTGTTCTAGAGATAGCTTCGAGAAAATTTGATGTCCAAATTTTTCTCTACGTCCGAGTTTGACTCGGAAAAATTTCGAGTGACTCGAAACACGAAATAACTATCAGCCCGAGTATCACATGATCAAGTCGAACCAATGGTTATTGACAACTAAAGCACATAGCACGAGAGAAATGCAAGAATCATAACACGAAACTAAGCATTTAGCATACCAAGCTCATTCAGAATAAAACGAATTGATCTTCACCAAGTGGCTTAGTAAAGATATCAGCTAATTGAAGATTAGTCGGAATGAATTCAAGTAAAATATCACCCTTTTACGAGTGATCGCGTAAGAAATGATACCGACTTCAATATGCTTTGTTTTTGAGTGCTTGGACAGGATTCTTAGTGATGCGGATTGCGCTTTGATTGTCACACTTGATTGGGGCTGAGTTGAGAAATAATCCGAGATCCTTCAAGTGTTGTTTTATCCGAGAGAATGCGAGCGCAACAAGCTCCAGCGGCAATATATTCAGCTTACGCGGTTGATAGAGCTGCGAGTTTTGCTTCTTTGAGTGCCGGGATATTAGGGATTGACCCGAAGCGGCAAGCTCCTGATGTGCTCTTTCGATCAACTTTATATCCTGCGTAGTCTGCGTCCGAGTACCCGGTCGGACTCGGTTACGAGTCTCCGGAGTACCATAGTCCTAGATTACGAGTGCACTGCAAGATATCCGAATATCCTCTTCACCGCGAGTGAGATGTGATTCTTTTGGATTAGCTTGAAATCGTGCACATAAACAAACACTGAACATTATATACGAGTGCGCTTGAAGTAAGATATAGCGGTGATCCAATCATACCTCGATAGAGTTTCGATCTCTTGCTTTACTGTTTCATCCGAGTCGAGTTTTATACTGCTTGCTCATAGGAGTAGATGCGTGCTTTGCATCTTGAAGTTTGTATTTCTTTAGCAGTTCCTTGGTGTACTTTGATTGATGGACAAAGATACCATCTTTATCTTGTTTGATTTGCAACCCAAGGAAGAAGTTGAGTTCTCCCATCATGCTCATTTGGAACTCTTGACTCATCAACTCGAGAAAATTCTCGGCACGAAATTCATTAGTAGCACCGAAAATAATATCATCAACATATATTTGAACAATGAGAAAATCTTTCCCTTTGGTCTTTATGAATAGAGTCTTGTCGATCGACCTCTTTTGAAACCATTTTGAACCGAGAAGCTGCTCGAGTCTTTCATACCAAGCTCTAGGGGCTTGTTTAAGACCATAGAGAGCCTTTTGAAGTTTGAAAACATGATTTGGAAATTCCGAGTTTTCAAAACCAGGAGAGCTGCTCGACATAGACCTCTTCTTCAATAAAACCATTGAGAAAAGCACACTTAACATCCATTTGATATAATTTAATATGCATGCGGGATGCAAATGCCAACGATATTCTAATGGCTTCAATTCAGCTCTTGGTGCAAAGGTTTCCCCACAATCAATTCCTTCTTCTTGATTGTAACCCTGAGCTACAAGTCTAGCCTTGTTTCGACAACTATTCCACCCTCATCCAGTTTGTTTTTGAAAACCCATTTGGTTCCTATAGCTGGGTGGTCGGAAGGTCGGTTGGTCGAGTCCGGACTTGGTTTCTCTCGAATTGATTCAGCTCTTCTTGCATGGCCTCTACCCATTCGGGTTCATTAAGGGCTTCTAGTGCATTTTTGGGTTCGAGTTAGTGAAATGAATGCGGTGAATGCACATAGATTATGAAGAGAAGACCGAGTTCTTACCCCACTTGTTGATATCGAAATAATGTTTTCTTGGGGATGACTGGAAGTAAATTTGAATGCTTTACCAGTTCTTTGATTCACCAGGTTTGTTGGTTGAATTGCATGGTCTTCGAAGTTTGTTCCGAGTGATCTTCTTCATTGACCTGCTCGTTACGAGTGACCTCTAGAGTTGTCTCATTACGAGCTTCCTCGTTACGAGTGGTCTCCTTCGAGTCTTTATAGACTCATCTTCGTCATCATCCTTTCGAGCTTCGGTTACGAGTATGAAGATTCACTTGGTTTTCCCTGTTCAAGCTCATCAAACACTACGTGGATACTTTCTTCCACTTTGTTAGTTCTTTTGTTGAATATACGATAGGCTTTGCTATGAGAGGAATAACCTAAAAAGATTCCTTCGTCGACCGAGCATCAAACTTGGTCGGATGATCCTTACCATTGTTGTGGACAAAACACTTACATCCGAAGGATCTGAAATAGGAAATATTTGGCTTCTTTCCTTTGTAGAGCTCATAAGGTGTTTTCTTGAGAATGGGTACGATGAGGCATCGATTGAGAGTGTAGTTGGCTGTGTTTACTGCCTCCGCCCGAAGTAGTAAGCCAAGTTGTGCTCAATCATCATCGTCCTTGCTATTTCTTCAAGGGTTCTGTTCTTTCTCTCAACTACTCCATTCTGCTGAGGAGTTACGGGTGCTTGAGAAGTTGTGAGAAATTCCATTCTTGTCACAAAACTCCGAGAATTCGAGTAGTCGAACTCCCTTCCATGGTCGGTTCGAATCTTTTGAATACGAGTCCGAGACTCAACTTGAATCTTTCTACAGAGCTTGCTGAATTCCTTGAAGGCCTCATTCTTATGCTTCAGAAAACACACCCAGGTAAATCTTGAAAAATCATCAATAATAACAAGTATGTAAGATTTACCTCCGAGACTCTTTACGGGGATTTCACCACATAAGTCCATGTGTAGTAATTCAAGCACGTTGGATGTGGAAGCTGTCTTCGAGAGATTTGAATGAAGATCGACTTGTTTCCCTTTGGTGCATGCTCCACATACTTTATCCTTCTCAAAAGCACGGTTAGGTAATCCTCTAACCGGACCAAGAGATGCAAGCTTTTTGATAGTATGCATGCTAATATGACCTAATCTACGATGCCAAATCCAAGAATCATCTTGAAGATATGCTTTTAAACATGATAAGTTCGACTTGGGTCAGAAAGAGGGATGATGTAGGTATTACCTGATCTCTTACCGAGAGCTTTACCTCTTTGGTGGTCTCATCCGTGATGTAGCACTTGGATTGAGTGAACTTTACCTCTTGACCTTTGTCACAAAGCTGGGAGATGCTAAGTAGGTTATACTTAAGTCCTTTAACAAGGTAGACTGGGCTCACCAGATTGTTTCCATTGCCAATCTTCCCAATGCCCACTATCTTGCCCTTCGTTGTCATCACCAAAGGTCACCTTTCCTCCTTTATATGATTCCAGCTCGGAAAAGAGTCCTTGGTCACTGACATATGTCGAGAACATCCGCTGTCCAGGTACCGAGTGTCCTTTTGGTCTTTTACGAGTGACACTGCAAAACAGAGAAAATCTATCCCTTCTCACTTCCTCTAACGAACCCGAGTAACATTCCTTACTCGTGGTCCTTTTACGAGGAAGAAGGTGCTTCGGAACCCAGATTTGAATGACTTTGGGTTTAGTCCGATTCCGAGTCTTCTTCTTTTCGAGAAGCTGAGTCCGTGTCTCTTTTCTTTTAAAAACCTTTCCTTTGGAAACGAGGAGAAAACGGTTTCTTTTTGTAAATAGGTCTGGGTTTAGTCCTCCTTTCATTTTTGTGAATGGGACCATGCTCGGCCTTTTTGAACTTAGCGGTTACGGAATCCTTTTTGAACAATTACGAGTAAGAATTAGATTCTTCCTCTTTGTTGAAACCAAGACCTTCTTTTCGAAATGAGACACATTGTGATCCCAAGAGCATATCAAGATTCTTCTGTCCTTGAGAAAACTTCAAAACTAGATCTTGAGACTCAATGAGCTTCTGTTTCGGTTGCTCATTTTCTTTTACGAGCAACTCGGACTCGGTCTCATTAGTTTGAGCACTTGTCTTGAGTTCTCCGAGTGTGAGTCTCGGTTTTCCAATTCATTTTTAAAAAGGTGCTCTCGGTAGTGATTGACTCCGAGTTGTTCCTTGAAATGAGAAGAATGAGAATTGGACTTTTCTTCCAAAGTAAAGATGTATTTAGCTAAATCAACTTTGGAAAATTTGAGGAAGTAACTTATTACCTCTTGAGGATCGGTTTCCTCATTATCCGAGTACGTATGCTGAATCGACTCTTTTCGGCTTCGAGTCGGTAATTGCCATTAGACACTTTGAGTCATCCGAATCCTCGTCGTCTTCGGATGAATCCTCGTCACTCCATGTTGCCATCATGGCCTTTTTCTTCTTCCTGTCCCTTTTTCGTTTTGGACAGTCCTTGACTATGTGGTCTTTGCTTGCCACATTCGAAACATCCGAGCATTCTTAGACAAAGATAACTTTGAGGGTGAAGAAAACTTACCTTTTCTGTCTCTCTTGTCCTTTTTGTAGAATTCTTCTTTTGGCCTTTTATCCCATCTTTTGTGCTTCATCATTCTCTTGAAGCCTCTTGCAATGAGTGCCATGGGATCATCTTCGAGTCGGAGGAGCTTGGACTCGCTTCTTTGGATTACGAGGCTTTAAGCGCGATGTTCCTCTTGGAAGTACCCTCAGCATCTTCTTCTTCCGGATGTATCTCATGGGTCGAAGCTTTCCAATGAGCTCGTCCGGCTTCAAGAGTGAGAGGTTACGAGCCTCTTCTATGGCGGTTACCTTAGGACCCCATCGTTTCTTGGGCGGGCTTCGAGAATTTTCCGGCACATATATTTATTAGAGATTTTCTTTCCCAGAGATTTGAGATTGTTGGTGATCTCGGTGAAGCGTATGAACATCCGAGTAATGTTCTCTTCGGCTCCATTTTGAAAAGCTCATATTTGTGAAGATACTTGGCTGATCTTCGCTTGTCTCACCTGGCTTGTACCTTCGTAGGTGTTGACCGAGTGTCCCATACCTCTTTAGCGAGTCACGGGCGGAGACTCGATTATATTCTTACGAGCTTATGGCGCACATGAGAATGTTCATGGCTTTGAAGTTCTTTACGAACTTCTGCGCCTGCTGGCGTGAACTCGGCCTTTGTCTTTGGAAGGATTACGAATTCATCTGTCTTCGTTGGGATGTAGTTTCCTTGTTGTATGATTTCCCATACTTCTTCGTCGTGATCCATAAGGAAACATTCCATCGGCTTCTTCCGAGTGACCGAAATTTGAACCTTTGAATTTTGGTGGCTTCGTTGGAAGATCTACCTTCGTCGAACTCTCCGGTGTTACGAGCCATCCGATCTTTAAACCTTTGGACTGTTAGATCCTTTACGAAAGGCTAGGCTCGATACCAATTGAAGGTTTGCTCGGGGAGAGTCCGAGTCACCCTAGAGGGGGTGAATAGGGTGATGAAAAGATTCTTTCGAAACTTCGTGCTTTTGTGCAAAAAGATGCAAAGACAGATTACGAGTCTAAGCAAGGGGTCGGAAAATATTGGACTCGGAATGTAATGAATCGGAGTAAACACGTTCAGCGAGGCTGTCTCGAGTCTAGAATGAACTCAGAAATAGAACACGAGAGATTTTACGTGGAAACCCTCCCGGGGCAGAAAACCACGGCCCGTGTCAATCCAGGACACGAAGTCAAATCCACTATTTTGAGTCCACAAAATACCGTGAACTTGACGGAACCCGAGTTGCTCCCTTAGACAACTCTATACAAGTTTTCCTAGACTCGAAGTTCCCTTATCGATCTAGTACTTCCTAGCTGAGATAACCCTTACAGCTAGGGACAACTAAGCTGAGATAACCCTTACGGCTTAGTCGAGGGACCTTACAAAGAATGTAAGAAGTGTTTGTAATCGAGTACAAGACCTTACAACTCGAAAGTAAAGAATTACAGAGTGGGAGTTGTAAGTTGAAGATTGAAAGCAAATACAATAACTTTGTTCAAGTTGGAGTATTGACAATATGTTTCGCTTTTTCAAGTCTTGTGAAGTGGCTTCTATTTATAGATAACCCAGGCAGAGTAGCCGTTATCTTCATCTGCTGACCGAGAGTCCTCTCGTGACCGTTGATAAGGGCTTTACGAGTCACTCGGAAAGTATCCGTTGAAATATGGACGTTGGACAACGGTTCAACTCTCTTGGAAGTCCCAAAACCATCGGTTGTGTCTTGAAAAGTGTGGTGAGGACCATCGTTAAGCTTGACTTTCCGAGTTTTCCGGATATGGAAGCGGACGGCTTCGACACAATCTTACGGGACTACAGCGAGGAAGGTGAAAAGCTATATCTGCTGGTGATTTGAAGTTCGAAGCCGGCTACTTTTGTATTTTGAAAAGATATCCTCGATTGAATAACCTACAAAAGTAAAGTACCTTCGGTTCTCAAAGTATAAAATACTTTGGTCCAAGGTTAGACACGAGATAATAATATAATCATGATAATTAACTAACAGATTATCCGAGTCGGAAAACAAATGGAATATTACGAGTCTAATATCCATGGTACTCGGAATTCCATAAGACTTAGTCCGAAGCAAAGAATCAAGTTTCATAACGAATATCGAGTGGGAAATACTTGATGTAGACTAAGCACGAAAAGAACTACGAATGCTGACTTTGCAAACAATAGAGTAGATACACACAAGTCGGATTACGAGTGAGAGTGAACTCGGAATAAAGAACAACTTTTACGAGTTGCTAAGCGACAGAGCGATTAAATAGGTAAGTGAAGGCTGAATCGCATAGAAAAGATAATATTTCACTCAAGTAAGTTTCTAAGACACGAGAGAATGCCTTGGAATCAAAACACTATATGAATGACATCGTTATACCTGATTCCTTTTGCATGACTCGGAAAGATATAGAGCAGTGTCCGAGTCTTCGGGTTCAAATTCCATCTAGAGTCAATCCATTAAATGATCAATTTAATAAGAATAAAGAATCATAATACATAAACCTGATCAAGTAAATAATTTCATTAAATATATTAACTTAGAAGGTGGAATTAACGTAGTAATTCATTTTCACTTATAATAATAAGTCGGTGCTCATAATAAAAGTGTTTATGAAATTAAATACTCATGCCATTGTTCTTAGTACTATTTGAGTGGATTATAAACCCGAGTTAAGAGTGTTATACTTTGATAGATGCTTTCGAGCGAGTCGGAAAATAATGAAAACTTAGATGTGAGTTCTAAAAAACTCAGAATGACTTAGAATCAAAATTATAGAGAGATAGAGAGTTATACATGAGTCTTCATTTGGGAATGAACTTTGGGATCTTATAAAGTCAATATCCTTAACCATGGCCAACTTGGGGAGCAATTCTAATGTCGTAATGAGACTTATGGTTAAAAGAATTTAAGGTAATTTTTAATAAATTATTATTTGATTCAATTAATATATAATTGTAATTACTAAATTTGTTTTCATGTAGAAATTTTATCATTAGGACCCTCACAATGAAAGCCAAATTAGGTGTATCATTGAGATTCGAGCCAAAACTCGACTTAAAGACACACTCAATTGTCATAGGAGGGCGAATAAAAGACCAACTTAACTTCATGCAAATAATTAGGAAGCCTTGTTTAAGCATTGGGTAGAGTCAGAGTCATTCAAGAAAATTAGTGAACAAGATAAGAAAAATCGATGAGTGGCCCCAAAGGTCTTGGACCGTCGAAACACACATGTGGGTCAATACCCATAACTCGAATTGAGGAGACACTTGGTAAGTATTTAAACTCCTATGCACAATTAATATTATCATGTATGTATGTATAATTATGTTTTATTTATGTATTTCTTTATTTTTCCAGAAGGGCATTTTGAACAGACAGCCCACTCGTAAAGAAGGTGTCTCTAGATGGACACTTTGATTCGAAAAATAAAGTGTTCGTTGATAAGAAATCTCATAAAAGGATGGTAAGACTTCTGAAACATTATAGTACATTATCATCGTAGCAATTTAATTATACCAATTTCTAATATCAATTATAGGAGGAGCACGATAAGACGTGGGAGGAGTACCGGATGGCTCAACCTTCTACAATTGAGGGCTCCTAGCAACAACATCTTACTCAAGAGGAGTTATGGGTCGGATATAATCTCGACAGAAAGGGTCATGTGTATGGTTTTGGGCTCCAAGGGGTGAAGTTGAAGACATCTACCTGACTCTCACAACCACCTCGGCATTCTTCTGCTGAGCACTTCGGCCCTCGTGAACAAGTTCAACTCCTCGGTGAAAATATTAGCCAGACAATTGATCGAGCAATTCTCTCAACACTTCTTTATGATCGAGGAGTCCAATAAAAAATGAACAACCGAATAAGAAAACTTTGGAAGCATGTGATGGGGAAAAGAGCAAGTTCATATCTCACGATTATGAATCTAATAGTGATGAGGACCCCGAAGATGATGATGGTAACCTTGATATGGCCGATGTTGAGTAGCCTACAATTGCGACTTTCATATTTTGTTATTTCAATTATCTAAATTCGTGAACTTCAAATATTTTATTTGTACTTTTAACAAATATTTGTGCGATTGTATAACACTCCACCCTCACCCGGGTCGACGTATTACATGTCAAAGTTCCCCAAGAGGAACCCCTATGGCTACTTAAGATCTCAACTTAGGTTCAATAGCTTTCTCTTAGATTGGCGGAAGCGTATTTTTGTATTTTAAAGGTTTTCTCGAAAATTTTGGTAGTTTCATTTGTAATATGGCTAATCCCATTGGCTAAAAGCCCTAACCCCGCACAAAACACATTCATAAACTAAACGAGCCACATGCTCGGTGTATCCACAACACAAACTCAATGATCCACACGCTCGGAGTATCCACATTAGTCTTTTTATTATACACAGTCAAAATTCAAGTTCAACATACATCTGATTCTTACAAACATGAAAAGCATAAAAACATATAGCAAGTCCAGGGATCTTCCATCCATTAGCCTACTATTTCGAAAACCACAACGCAACTCCAAGGAGTCATAACTTATTTACCTAAAAATGTTGGTGAGGTCATGAGCTCCACGAGCCCGATAAATAACCCAAACAGAACCCCTTGTTTCACTTTCCACATTAATTCAATAACAATCACATGCAGGTTCAATATTCACACGTAACATGTCATTTAGAATATATATGCTCGAGATACGCAAGATACTAAACTTACAAAACTTACCAGCTAAGATCGACACATAACATCATATATTCATGAATTCAACTAATACACACTTCATTCATTCTTTCTGTGTAAATAAATCATATTAATCATTCATCATGTAAGTCATTCATCATGTAAATCATATGATAGTTCTTGTCTTACATCATATAAATTTCGATACGAAAATAAGATTCATTCTTCTTTTTGAGCTCATTCATATATTCAATCATGATATAAATCATTTATTCTTTCTTTCTTGTTCATCATGCATAATCATTTATTTCTTCATATCATGATTCTTGGTCCAAGTCATATTCATTCAAATGGAAAGAAGATTTATGTTCTACTCTAGAGACCCAATTCTTAAATTCTTGGAGCCTAAACAATTTGTGGGCTCTATTCTTGGAGGCAAAACAATTCGTGGCCTCAAACTCTTAAGGACGCATAGTGTCAAGAATTCGTGGAAGAAATTTAATTTGTGGTAGCAATTTAATTCGTGGCTTCAGTTTGACGAGACACTTCTATGGCTATAGCTTCATAGGTTCTTTAATTTGTGGGGTCATAGATCAATGACACACTCCTTTTTCCCTTCTTAAGTTGTTTATAATTTCTTCTTTTCTTATTAATTTCTTATTACTTACCGACAAGATACACTTAATTCATATTAATCATGCTCAATAACTTCATAAATAACATCTTCACAACTAGCAATTTACGTAAGCAAGTTCCAACTCAAGTACAGTCAATGTAAATCATATAGACATGTTTATATCATTTATAAATCAATGTACTTTATGATAAACACGTCATAACATAAATATATCAATTAAGATTTCTAATTAACAAATTTATCATTTCATGACGAGTGTATTATCGCGCATAGGTGGTTTATGGTACCTTAACTTTTATTAATCATCACATATCTCTTAAACTATCAAAATACTTCTTAAGTTCCAATTCTTAACTCAATTACTCAATCGGTTCCGATTTTGCCTAAAACAGGACATTTTCACTAAAAATTCATAACTTCCAATCCACTCATCTTGAATTTATCAAACTTTACAGGAAATTGTCATAAATTATCATGAAGTTATAGTAAATATTTTAGGAATTTTTGCTACTCAAGAATTCACAAAAATTCGGACAATAGGCTATCACACGGAAAAATCTACACTTCGCTCGTATTTTAGTTCGTCCGATTTTTTTCCTCTAACTCTATTCAAGCTAAATTCCTCAAATTCTCAAACATACATCTCAATAATCATTTTCAAACATCATTAAATTCATAAATTAATCATCACATAAATCACAATATGCTTTCCAATTTACGAGTTATTAGTTTTAGTGAATTTAGGCCTCTAAATTCTGCAATTTCATGAATCAATTTCAAGATTAACCTACCTAATTCAAATTCCAATTTAGAGGATGATTTTGAATTACTCACCTTTAATTTTTAGGGTTCCAAGAATTTGGGTTTGAAGGAATTTGAATTCGGTTTTCGATTCCTTCCCGTCTTGCTTGCTCTCATTGCTCTCTGTCTCGGGTTCTCTTTCAATCTTTCGTTCTCCTTCTCCGGCTTCTTGTCGTTCTCTCGCTTCGTTTCTAATTCCCGATTTCCCTTATTCTTCTTCTCGTCGTCTCTTGCTGACTCTCTACATCCGGATCCGATTTTGGTTCTCTCGTACTCTCGGTGCTACCACCCTCTCGTTCACTTCCTCAAGTTCTTCTCCCTCTTGTTCTCTCGTTCACTTGCTTTGTTCCGGGTTATCACAAATTCCTCTTCTTCTTTTTAGTTTCTCGCTCCCTCGGTCTCTCGCCATTGTTGCTTTACTTGCTCCTCCGGTTCTCTACTTGTTCTCGTTTCCTCGGTCTCTCTCTTAATCCCTCTTCTTTCTTTTTACCTCACTCTTAGTTTCTCTCTCCTATTTTCCTTTCAACACCTAAATGATTTGGTTGTTTAATTTCAATTGGACCCAACTCATCTCCCCTTTTTCCTTTTTTTTATTTCATTTTTCGTTGTAAACAGGGCCCACTTAATTTCACTAGACCCATTTAAGTAAATCATGCTCGGGTTTTAATTTTTAGATTTCGAATTTTGGCTCAAAAATAATTATAATTTAACTAATTTAATAATTTTAAATTTTTAACTTAACTTTTAATAATTAAGCACCTTAAATTTTTGGATATTACATTTCTCCCTTACTTATAAAAAGTTTCGTCCTCGAAACTTAGAACTTGAATTACACGGGATCTTATGGTTATGGCTCTATCATGTTGAAGACTCTACCAACGAGTAAGTGATGGCTCACCACTCTTGTTATACCAGGTTCTCTTATTCTGCATGTTGCAAACTAGCTCATTCACTTTGGTATGGCCTTTTGGTACCCACCATCTCCACAGCTTTCTCGTTGTTGTTCCGAGGATAGTCCCTAGCAATATGCCCCTTTTCCCCACATTTGAAACATCTCCTAGCCTTAACGTAACATTCTTTCCCTCCATGAATCTTGTGACAGTAATTGCATGGTTTCTTTCCATATCACTAACATTACAGCCGACTTGGCCTTGCCCAACACCCCTTTGGTTGTTTCTTTGATTCCCGCAATTCACATTCCCTCCATCGGATCTTCTAGCACTAGCAACATCAGCGACCTTACATTCCTACAGAACTTGTTCTATGCGGATTGCTCTCTAATACATATCTTGGTATGTAGTAATGGTTTGGGCTGCTATCCTTTCACGTCTGTCTAATGCTAGACCATCCTCAAACTGATCAACCTTTCTTTGCTCTGTATCTACCAAATACCTACCAAATCGACTAAGCTCTGTAAATTTTGCACCATACTCCATAACACTCATTTTCCCTTATTTCAAGTTAATAAACTCCAACTCCTTAGCTCTCTGCACATCCCTAGGATAGTACTGACCATTCATCTTTTCCTTTAGTTCCTCCCAAATTATTGGCTTTACTCGTTCCTTTTCTAGGCTTGGTTTAGCTACATCCCACCAATGATCGGCTTCTTCAACAAAAAGATGTGTGACTAATCCAATCTTATACTTTTCAGGACACATCATAGTCTTCAATATTTTATCTATCTCCCTCATCCATTCATCTAACTCAATAGGATTTGCAGTACCCTAAACATGGAAGGTTGTAATTTCATAAACTTATTCGGAAGGTAAATGTCTATCATTGGATCATTTATGTTACTCTGCTCATCATTCTACCACTTCCTTCCTCACAAGCCATCTAACAAGGTTAAGTTATGGAATCATTATTAACTCTTTACTACATTATTACACGTATATTCATAAAACCACACATATGCATGTATGTTTATAAATCAAAACACGCAAGATTCAATCAGTCACATATACGCACTTACGTTCATAAATCAAATCATAGTCACATAGCAATCAATCAAGTCCTAGACTTGATGCAAGAAAAACCTATAAGTCGAAGGATTCTTGCTCGATACCATAAAATGTAACACCCCACCCTAGCCCAGGTCGGAATATAACATGCTAGGGTTCCCCAAGAGGAACCCCTAAGGCTACTTAAGATCTCAACTAAGGTTTACTAGCTTTCTCTTCTATTGCCAAAAACGTATTTCTATATTTCCAAGGTTTTTCGAAAATTTCGGCGAGTTTTGTTTGTAATATGGGTAATTTCATTGGCTAAAACCCATAATCCTACACAAAACACATTCATAAACTCAACGAGCCACACGCTCGGAGTATCCACAACACAAACTCAACGATTCACACATTCGGAGTATTCACATTGGTCTTTTATTATCCATAATCAAAATTCGAGTTCAACATACATCTGATTCTTACAAACATAAAAACATAAAAACATATAGCAAGTTCGGGGATCTTCTATCCATTAGTCTGCTACTCCTGAAAGCCACAAAGCAACTCCGGGAAGTCTTAACTTCGTACCTGAAAATGTTGTTGAGATCATGAGCTTCATGAGGCCAGTGAATAACCCAAACCCAACCCCTTGTTTCACTTTGCACATTAATTCATGAACAATAACATATAGGTTCAATATTCACCGATAACATGTCATTCATAGTATACATGCTCGAGATACCCAAGATACTAAACTTACCAAACTTACTAGCTGAGATCAACACATAATATCCTATATTCATGAAGTCAAGTAATACATACTTTATTAATTCTTTCTATGCAAATTCATCATATAATCATTCATCATGTAAGTCGTTCATCACATAAATCATATCATAGTTCTTGTCTTACATCATATAAATTTCAGTACGAAAACAAGATTCATTTTTCTTCTTGAGCTCATTCATATATTCAATTATGATATAAATCATTTAGGATTTCTTTTTTGTTCATCATGCATAATCATTTATTTCTTTATATCATAATTCTTGGTTCAAGTTATATTCATTCGAATGGAAAGAAGATTTATGTTCTACTCTAGAGACCCAATTCTTAAATTCTTGGAGCCTAAACAATTTTTGGGTTCAGTTCTTGGAAGCGAAACAATTTGTGGCCTCAAACTCGAAGGATGCATATTGTCAATAATTCGTTGAAGCAATTCCATTCATGGCTTTTGCTTGACGAGACACTTCTATGGCCATACCTTCAAAGGTTCTTTAATTCGTGGGGTCTTAGTCAATAACACAAACCTTTTCCCTTCTTAAGGATTTTATATTTCTTATTTTCTTATTATTTTCTTATTACTTACCGACAAGATACACTTAATTCATATAAAATATGCTCAATAACTTCCGAGTAACATCTTCACAACTAGTAAGTTACGTAAATAAGTTCCAACTCAAGAACAATCAATATAACTCATATATACATATTTATATCATTTATAATTAAGGTACTTTAAGATCAACACGTCATAACATAAACATATTAATTAAGATTTCTAATTAGCGAATTTATCGCTTCATGACTACGTATTATCGCACATAGGTGGTTATGTTACCTTAACTTTTATTAATCAAAACATATCTCTTAAACATATCGCTAGGATATATAATATTTTTTAAAAAAATTTAAATCACCGTCCGACAGGACCCATCGAAACCCGTCCGAAAACCCAGCCGAAATTACGTTGTCCAGCCACAAGTGTAAAAGTTCTTTTCCATCACACACTCGACGAGCATCCATCATACGTCGGAATACCCGTTGTTCGTCCTTGTCCGGCAGATTGTAAGACTTGTCGAATACCCATCGGACAAGCCTTACCAATGAGCAGAATTCAAACGTCTATGATCAATTGGATAACCCGTCTGAATTGCTCAAATTTCTTCGAATTCCTGTCCCTATTTCAAAGTGTTTTTGTAGTGATTAGTAATTAAATGTAAAGATAGTTATGCTACGTAAATGATTTACTTGTTTCTTTTCCAAGGAAGTATGCCTGATTGTCTTTGGCTTAACATCCTTTAGGGCTTTTTTCCGAGGCGTGCTTGGGCCGGGCGCGGGCTTTCTGGACTAGGTTACTTGTTTGCTTGCTTTTTCTTAAAAAAAAAAAAAAAAAAGCTTTTACTTTACTTCCTGGAGGCCCGATGACTCTTCTCCCGAAGTGAAGAAGTAGAAACCCTAGCTTTTGAGACCTTCCTCCTTCGTACTCCCTCCTCTCGCTCCATCCTTCGGCAGCTCCATCTTTCCGACGACTCCATCATCAATTCCGACACCGACCTTGGTATTGTCGAGGAACGTCGTCGCCAACTAGCAGGTCGGCTCTTCGTTTCTTCATCTTCTTTTTCCTCTTCCTTCTTCCTCTTCTTCTTCTTTTTCCTCTTCCTTCTTCTTCTTCTTCTTCTTTTTCGATTTTCGTTTTTCCTCCTTTCTTCCGCTCGCTTCCGTTTCCTGTTCTTTCTTCTTCTTCTTTTTCCTCTTCCTTCTTCTTCTTCTTCTTCTTTTTCGTTTTTCTTTTTCCTCCTTTCTTCTTCTTCTTCTTTTTTCCTCTTCTTTTGTTTTCAAGCCCTTCCGGGTTCTTCTCTTTATTCGTTTTTGGAGTTGTTATTTTTCTTTTTTCCGGTGTTGAGACAGTTAGACACATCCTTCTCATTTTCTTTTTGTCTCCGTGTTCATTATGAGGCCAGTCGGAGCGATTCTTTTTTTTTTTTTTTTTTTGGTCTCTCTATTCACACTCGATCTTCTCATTTTTTTGTCTCTATTTTTTTAAAATATCCATGTTACTCGGGTCAAGAATAAGGAGTTTTTATTTTTAGTTGAGTGGATTGTGTTATATTTTAATTGTTTTAATTGTGATAATTGTAGTGAATTGTGTTGAATATCGTGATTTGAATGGAGGAATTTCAGGAGAAAGAGGAAGAGGAAGAGGAAGAGGAAGAGGAAGAGGAGATGGATTTGGAATTAGATGATGATGATGATGTGGAGGCGGAGCATGTGGTATTAGATGATGATAATGATGATGCTTCGTTGACCTATGGGAGAGGGGCTTACAAACTACTTTGCTTTGTGTGTTATTTTCTATGACTATGTTTGCTTGTTTTGTTTTTTAGACTTTTAAATGTGTGTTTTGAGATATTTGAATGTTAGATTCCGATTCTTAAAACTATGTCGTGCTTATGGTGGGTAAAATGTTGTCTAAATATTGTTTTAATGTGCTATCTTTCTTATTTCATAAAAAATATGGGTTGGGAATGAATTTCAAGTATTTTTATGTAAAAAGTGCACCTTGCTCCAAAAGCCCGCGCCCGGGCTCTAGGACCCCGTGTGCTTTTTGCGCCTTGCGCTTTTTAATCTAAGGTGTGACCCCATGACTTAGGCTCTTGGGACATAGTTCTAGTGAAACTTTTGGAAGTCTCTAGTCGGACATCCTAATACACTAGGACCCCAATTATAACCCTTCCCTGGAAGTCTCCGGTCGAGCATCCCGACACGTGAAGACCCCCGTTAGAATCATTCTACTATGCTAAACAATTCTTAGCCCAAAATCAATTCAAACCAGTTTCAACATATTCAATCATCAAGTCTCATTTCAATCAACATTCTCAAATAAGTTTACACAATAGAAGGCATAACACAATTTGTCGACCTTCCTAACTCGGCTTCACATCTTTGGAATACATTTTCATGTTTGTAAAACAATTATCAAGAGATCATATTCAAGGAACATTTTGCGTAGACAACTAAATTCTTTTCAAACTAACCACAAAAATTCTTGCTTTTAAATCGAGTTTGATAATAAATCATTCATAACCACAATCGGGTTCGATCATTCATGCTAACACATTCTTTCACATACTGATAGCCAAACACTTGGATTAAAATTAATATCACGAGTAGTACCTAGTATTACGCAAATCTTTAGCTTTTCCTTCTCTTATATTTCGTATATAAGTCCCTTTAGTAATAATTCATCCTTTAATCAAGCATTTACAAGCATATATGCGTACTAAATTCCCACTTATGCAAATCCCTTATAATCCAACATATAGATGGTTAAATTCCACAATATTTAGTTCGTTTCAAGCATGTGCACCTCAAGCTCAAGTTTTATTTATAGTTTTCATTCAATTAAGTGATTCAAGTACATTCCCAAACTACAAGAAGTATCATCACAGGACTTTAAATCACACTTTAAACACCACAAAATTACCACGACAATAACCTAGGGTTCAAAAATAATTTTGAACCTTTATACTCCAAATTCATGTTTCCTTTATATACTCAAAACATCAATTTCTCATTAAACTCAATTCAATTGCAAGCATAACAAACTCAGAAAACTACAAGGAGTTTAATCCTCTTGAGCCACATTAACCACAAGCCGTAAAACCACACATAATCAAGAACAATTATAATTTAGCCCAAACTGTTACAACTTGTCACAAACTGCCATATTCTATTCGAACTCTCATATTGTATCTCCCTAACCTTTCAATTCACTAATTTAGTTTACACGAGCCACAATAACTACAAAAGTTACAATTTTAACCCAAGGAGTCACATATCATCGCAAATCGTCACTCAATTCCGATAATTTCATCTCACTAGCTAATCAAAGCACTAATTCTGTTTCTCAATTCATAGTTACTTCAAAGGTTACTTCATAATTTCACATAATCAAACAACTTTAACAATTTTAACTAAAATTCAATCACATAGGGAATAATTTCGCATACTAAATCAATCCACTAATTTCATTAATTCAAGGAATTACCCACCTTGCATTTTTTAGGGTTTGACTGAAAGTTAATTTGGGAATCTTGCTTCCCCTCCCTTTCGTTCTATCTTGGTCTTACCTCTTTGTTCCCTCTCATTTCTGGTTCTCGACACTCGATTCTTCTCTCGGTCGGGTTCCCTCTCTCCGCTTCTTCTTTTCACTCACCGATTCCCCTCTGTTTTGTCTCTGTTCCTCATCCCGGACTCTCTAGCTCTCAACCTCTCGGATCTTGATCCCCGACTCTCAATCCTTCGCTTCCTTTGTTTATGCTCGAGTTCTCCTCTTCTCTCTCTCTTACTATCCTTGCTCTCGCTATGCTTTCTCTGGTCTCGCTATGCTTTCTCTTCCCTCGTTGCTTCTCTTCTTCCTTTTCCTCTCTCACTTTGTTCCTCCTCTTCGTGCTCTACTCTCACTCTCCCCTTTTCTCTCGCTTCGGTTCCTCAATCTCCCGCCCTCTCTTCCTCTCTCGGTTCTATTTCTTGCCCCGACTCTCTTTACTCTTCCTCTCACTCTCTTGGTCTCTTGTCTATCCCCTCACCTTCACTCTCCCCTTTAATTCCCCTTCCCTCTCCACCTTTTAATTGCTTGGTCCCTAATTCCTATTGGACCCCAAACTTTCTCCTCCCGCATCTAATAAATTAAGAGTAAGCCTAATTATCACCTAGTGAGTTAAGAGATTAGGTTTTGATTAAACTTACGAGGCCCACTAGCATAAGTTGAACTCGGGTCTAATGTTTTAAGTTGGAAAGTCTCTTTATTTATTTTGTCTACCATAGTAACATGTAACATTATGTTGAATATATAACGAGGTACATTGTAATTAATTCGCCTAATTTATTTAATGAAAATTAATTTATTGATTCCCTTTCTATAACCACCTCAATTAAAATTACGGTTATTACACTATTGTAAAACTATGTCTATTTATATGTATTCCTTATCATGTGGCAGTGGTCGGAAGAGCGATTCCAATCTCTCTCTATTAAGCCTAAGTCGTTCTAGATTTTTCTTTCGCAACAAAAGTATGTTAATGCTTGCTCCACAAATTTCATCTTCATACTTGCAAGTTTGTTAGAACCCCTTTATGTTGCCAAAACCAATTTATCCCTTATAGATGGTGAACTACTTGATGCTTTAAAATATCACAAGTATGCTAGGTGCCTTACAATATTTGACTATGACTCAACCAGATATTTCCTCTATATTACTCATCTACATGATGTGAAGCATATATTCAGTTTCTTATAGAGCACTCTTGGTCATGGTATGTTGTTGTGCCCCTCTATATCAACCTCTATCATCATAGCATATTCTAATGGAAACTATGATGGCTGCAAGGATATTTTTAACTCCACTACTAGCTATGCTCTGTAGTTTGGACCCAACCCTATTTCCTAACATTCTAAGAAGCAACCAATTGTAAGTCTTCCACGGAAGTGTTTGCGGCAATTTCAATAGCCCAAAAATAAATGAACCTCGAGTGAGTATTCAAGGTGTCAAACCACAGGGAAAAGGTTTCAAGTACCGAAGCCTAATTTGAGTGGCTTAAGCTAGAAAAATCACAAATGTGTAAAATTTGAATAATGAAAACTAAACTCAAAAAAATTGAAAAAGGTGGTCTGATTGTGATTTTTCTAATTAACGAATTAAATAGCCAAGACGAGATCCTAACCTACTCAACTTAAGTTATAAAATTGAGATAGTCCGATACATCGAAAAGGTCAGACAAACCCACTTTCATAGGTCATATGAGCTAGTCTAAATGGCCTAACTACTTATTTTCGTAGAGTTAGCCCATGTAAACATCAAGGTTAGCAGCCCTTGCTCAGGTTCGGCCAATTTTCATGCCAAAATCCCAACCATTCAACTCTCGTACACTAGCAAATTGACTTCATCTTTCAGCATAAGTCAATCGCTCAAAAATATAAATGACAATTCTTTCAAGCATTTCATCAAACATTCAGTAGGCATGAGCGAAAACTCAAATTTGTAAGCATAAATTGGTTTTGACTAAGCCTAATACATGACTAACTAGCCATCAAAAAACTAATCACGACCAAATCAAAAAAATTAGCCACCAATCCACATGAAAATACTAAACAAAACTTACTCTAACAACTAAACTGATGAGCATGAACAAGATAGACAAAATGAATCTAACTAGCATAAAAAAAGGAAACAAATAAGAATAAAAAATAAAAACTAGAAATTTAAGCAAAACATAAACATAACTAATACTAATCTAACAAGTTAAACAAGCATAAATACCAAATAAAGAGAGAGATAGAAAGAGAAACTTAGTGGATTAATGGCTGGAAAGCAAAATCTTCAATCTTGTACAAAATGAACACAAATATAATCTAACTACTTCCTAATAAAGTTTTATTTTGACTAATTATAAATCTAATCTAAAATTTAAAATGCTAAGCTAGACTCTCTCAGAGAGGCCTTTCCCCAATTCTCAGCAAAAACACTCAAAAATGCAACCCCAAGCCCAAACCCGAGTAACACAAGCAGTGACACATTCATGTCAAATTAACATGGGCAACAACACGACTATGTCAAGTTACACATCCTTGCTCATGTCGCTTTCTAGCTTAACAAAGGAAACATGTCGGGAAAAGGGGTCGTCGTGATCTACACCACAGGTCATGGGTAAGGCCGTGAGACTTGCAACAGTCGTGGACCTACCCATGGGTCCTTTTCCAAGTCGCGTCTCACTTTGGCATTTTTTGGGCCGCATCGAGACGTCTTGGGTAGCATGTATATGTGTCGGTTTGTGCTCTTAAACATGAGTGTTTGGATATGGAGGCTCCAAAACTTGAGCTCGAATAGACGTAGCCTTATTGGAAGCTCATTGAAGGTAGTGACAATTACTTAACTTGCATAATTGGGACCCAATTTGCCGTTGTTCCATCATTTTTGCTCCATTTTCTAGAACTTATCAGGTTTAGCTTATTTCATATAAAAAAATAAAAATAAAAATAAATAAAAATTCTATTATTTACAAGTAAAAAAATAATTGTGAAAGGCGTACAAAATACGTCGTTGACGTGCCTAACAAGAAGCAAAGTGTTGTGCTATTTAGTTGTTCGGTATATCTCTGGTAGGTTACAGATTGTTGATATTTTTCTAATTCTTTATCTTCTCAATAGCTTTTATTTTTGAGTTTAATATGTACATGCATTAATCTGATTAGATTGATGGAGGTGTAATAGTGTATTAGAAATGTTAGAATTATATCCTATCATATACATAGTGGGGAAGTTACAACACCGTGTCCATAAAGCAATAATGTGCCGTATGGGATAATTCAACCTCAGCTAAAGGCTAGAAAAGGGGCGTTAATCCAGATCAAAGATACCCCTCGTAAACAAAACGTGCAAGGCAGTTGCATTACAAGTTAGGAAATACGCATGTAACTTGCAAGCAAACACACATATCTTTTTGGTTAAACGTCAATGTTTTACAAACTAAAAAAATTTTCAAAAAACATGTAGGAACATTACTTGTTAAAGCAACCCTCCTTAAACAAAGCTCAGGAGATGATACTGTAAGAGCAAATGAATCTCAGCTTTATAAAATAACCTTTTTCTTATATGAGGTCGGTGGCATAAAATAACGTTACAACAGGATATTCTTGCTAGAAAATATACTCAATAATAACGTGATTGGTATTGGTAGTGTACACATATAGGTAACATCATATTACCAAAGCAGAGAGACAGGGGAAAAAGAGGATATGTCAACGAGGATTAGAAGCAGAATGCAAGGAGTGGTTGAATTTTTGCGACTTTACAGATCGAAATCCGCCGCTGCCGTCGGCGATCAAAACTCACTTGTTGCTGCTAGGTCGTTTCAGAGGATGGGATCAGACGATTCTAAGGGGTGGTTGTCGTCATGGTACATGACACGATTGGCTGGGCCGAATTTTGATCATGCTGCTGGTAGAGGTGGCGCCAATGCTTGTGGAAATGGCATGTAAGTGCAGTTAATAGGTAGTTCTAGGCTACGTATGGTGGCTTATAAGCCAATTCGAGTTGGGTTGAGGCTGAGCCAAAGTTGGGTTAGCCCAACCCACTTAATAGGTCGAGAGCGATAGAAATGTCTCGTACTTGTCTAGGGATTATCTCATGATCAACCCATTAATTCAGAGATGATGCAGGTGGCGCATCAGGACACCGCCACGACCAACATCTTCTAAACCTTCATCTCCATCGAGCGGCCGCTTCCCAAATTGGTATGTTATAGATAAATAACCGGAACTCGTCTGATCCCTTCAAATTTTAAGTGGAGTTGTCCTGAATTTTATCTTGGACTGAATATTTACATCTATGTTCTGCAGGGGAATAATGATGGTGGGTTCTGTATTTTCTCTGCTTCTAGCGTTTTGGTTACCAAAGTGGACAACTTTCCTCAAAATAGGAGGTAGCAAATCCAGATTACTAAATACTATCTCACCAAATAAGAATTGATTGTCTAGTTTAAAAGTGAAATTAACCTATAAATTAAAAGCCCTTTTGATTTTGTCTCTATCTCTCCATTCCCAGAAAAAAATTATCCTGAGTAAATAATTAAAATTTTTAAAGGAACATTTGAAATGTACTTTATATTGAAAGGAGAAAGAGGATTTTTAAGACTTATAGTTGGACTTAATAAACAAGTTATTTGGTTGGACTCAAAATAGGAGGTAGCAAATCCAGATCAATTCAATATATAAGATGCAATTCGATTTTAGTTTTGGGTTGAATAATTTTAAGTTCGATTCTATTTCCAATCATTGATATATAGTTCAATAAATTTTTCTTACAAATAATATAATTTTGGACAAAAATGTTTGGTTTAGGTTCAGTTTGCTTGGGTCAATTTGGATTTCAAGACTACGTTCGATTAGCAATTTTAAACATTAGTTCGAGTATGATTGGAATTATTTAGTTAAAATTTCCTGACAAATTTTATAGGTTTACTTACAATAGTAGAAATTTCTTTTGTTTAGAATTTTCACAAAAAGAATAAAGGACGATATTCTCTTAAAAAAGATGTTGAGAATATTCCAAATATAACGAATACTATACCCGACAATCGGGTTATTTGGTTTGGGTTCGGTTCGAGTTAACTTCGGTCGATTTTATTCGGGTCCGGTTCGGTTTCTGGTTCGGGTCGACTTCGGTTTGGGTTAACTTTGGGTCGATCTCGTTCGGCTTCGTTCGGTTTCGATTCGGGTCAAATTCGGTTCGGTTCAACTTTGGGTCAATCTCGTTCGGGTTTGATTCGGGTTAATTTTGGATCGAGTCGTAATCGGGTCACTTTTTCGGTCAAAATCGATTTAAAACTGTACCACTATAGGCATAAAAGTCCATCCTAAAAAAATGTGGGTTGGGTCACTTTTATTTGGGTTAGATCGATTCGGGTCTGATTCGGTTCGGGTCATTTTCGGTTCGGTTCGGTTCGGTTTCGGTTCAGGTCATTTCGGTTCGGGTCGGAATCGGGTTCATTAGATTTCGGGTCGGTTCGGTTCAGGTCGGTTTATTTCGGTTTTCGGGTCAAAATCGGTTCAATTGTTTCGTATGTCGGTTCGGTTTAGGTTTCGGGTCGTTCGAGTTGACAAGTTCGGTTCGGGTCGGTTTTGCGAGGTCTAACGAATACATACCTAATTTTTTTCCATATTCTTCTTCCAAAATTTTCGAATTGCTAGTGCTCTAATTATAATGATAGGGTACAACATATTGCATTCATGACAATTATCTCTTTTCGAGGGGCTTCTGACATGGCCCGACCATTTACCCCTCACAAGTACTCATATGAGCCATTCTCATATGAGACAAATTATTGCATAAATTAGGTGAGGCAGAGGTCGTGTTGAATGAGGTGGAAGAAGCTGCGGAGGTGGTGGAAAAGGTGGCAACTGTGGTAGAGAAGGTATCGGAGGGGTGGCTGATGCTCTTCCGAGCGATAACAAAATTAAAGAAGCGGCTTTAATAGTAGAGCATATTTCTGAAGAGGCTGCAAAAGATGGCCACATTGCTCAAGAAATCATACACAAGGTACGTACTTCCAGTGGCGGAATTATTCCGATGATTTTGGGATTTTTTTATATTTTGATGAGTTTTTTTTTAATCAAATTCTTACTTAAAAAATAAATATTAAAAAAATAAAGTATATAAAAAATATATAAATTAAATTTTGGAAAATTTTAGTGATATCTATCAACAAAAAAAATTAAATATTTAACATATTCGTAAGAAAAAGGATATGATATAAGTTATTGTGTAATACATATATGCCGTAAGATTGTTAATTTTTTTATGTCATTCTCTCTTTTCAGCGTTTATATTACTCTTTTTCTCTATCATTTAATTTAAAATAGTGTAAATTTTATTCTCAACATACCAATTTTCAAAAGAAGACAATTTTTTAGCTTTCGGAGGCTTCCAATTGAATACGTTTAACATTAATATGATATTTCTTTTAGTGAATTGATTGTCATTGAATTTTTATATTATTATATTAGTTAATATATAACTTATTTGTAATCAATAATGTGTTGGGTGAAATCAGTCGTTGGTTTAACTTATGAACATAAAATCACAAAAAAGAATATGACTATGATTTATTATTGTTATTGTTGTTTATTTATTATTGTTATTTTTTAATGGTAATTTTATAATTTATTATTATTATTATTGTTATCATTTATTTATTTAATTAAATTAGTTAATTACTATATTGAATAACTAGTTTATTAAAAAAAGGATTCGAATAATTAGTTGTTAACAAAAATGAATATGATGATTTATTATTATTATTGTTTATTTATTAGTGTTATTTTTTTTAATGGCGATTTCATAATTTATTATGATTATTGTTATTGTTTATTTATTTTGAAGACGATATAATAATTGATCATTTTGACAAAATTAAAAAGAGACGAGCACAATTTAAATGATTTCTTATCTATTTGTTACACAAATATTTTTCATAATACTCTATACAAATTAATTGTAACTAATATTTAATATATAATAATAGTTTATTTTATAACTTATATAAATAATATTCTCTACCTCATCACCCGACTCCTCCTATAAAATTTTATGGTTCCGCCCTCCATACCCCTTCACAAGTAGTCATACATGGGTAGCAATTTGCCAACTAGTAAAATTTATGGATTTTATTCGTTACATAAATCTAAATTTTAATATCGTCTATATTAATTTTTATATTTTATTTAAAAAGAAAAAAATCTAATGCGTATAACATTAATTGCACGGATGGTATAATATACAAATCACATTCGAAAATATTTTGTTAATATTGCAGATTGATGCTGCAAAGGAAGATCTAGAAGACGTCGGGAAAGTGTTAGAGCCAATTATTGAGAATATTGTACATGATCGCAAATCCAAAGAGGCAACCCAATTGACAGCTCAAGACCTGCAAATTAATGGCAAACCAATGCAAGGAAGGGCTTTCAAGGAGATCACTAATTAGCATATACCTTTTTTAAAATCAAATTTATCATCCACTTTCTGAAAAGCAATATGTACAGTAACATAACTCTTGCCCCTTTTTTTCGATTTTTACCTTTTTACTTTTAAGCTTTTGGCTATTATCTTTAGAAAATATCCTTATAATTCAACTTGGATGCTATAGCATAAAATTTTTGTCAACTGAACATTATTATTTATTATAGTAGCTAAGATTAATGTGTTATTTTATAATAAATTTTTTAAATAATTTTATAGTAATTCGAAAATATCATTAAAATATTTTTTATGATATTTTTAATACACAAAAAACTCTTTTATCATACAATTGAATACTTCAATAATTTATAATAGATTAAAAATGATTCAATTCCATATAATGCAGACATTTAAATTGAACAATTGCTCAAACACTTTATTCTCAACTTTCTCGATATAAAATGTTACAGAATTGCTCTGAAGTGTGAACCTCTCGTGCAAAGTCAACCTCAACTCCCTAATTCTTCCACCATTCAGTCTTGTCTAATTTCCAGAAAGAAGTTCAAACATTTCAAATTATGAAGACAAAGTCAAATACAAACATGGAATAAAGAAATGAAATTGAGCATCAATAGATAAAATAAGGCATGAATTAAATTCCTACTGCACACATGGCAGACATGCAGGCACACACACAGACCATCATATATATTTTTTCCAAAACATTTCAACTTATCTTCATTTCCTTGACCCAATAATTCGTATGCAACTCCTAGAAAGAACTCCTATTAACCAATAAGTGAAGCCAAACTCAAATAGTGTTTAGGCCAATAGTATAAAATGAGCTTTTAAAAAAAAAAAGACGAACATTGACGTCACTCTTCAGCAAAATATCTTAACTTGCACCCATCCACTAATTTGATAATATAATCTCTATTCAAATCTTGTCAATAACTTTTATTTATTCCTAGTAATGAAAAAACCCAATTTGAAAAGTACCCTCTATATGTTGTTCATTAACACCAACTCTAGCTCTTTACAATCAGCCACACTTTAGTTAGCACTAATTACACTTATTACCGGAAGCAAAAGAGCTAATATCTCCTAATCGCGTAACCTCCTCCCTTTCCCCTCCAGAACATCCTAATAAAAAGAAAATAGGGTTATAGGATATCAACGATAGTATTTCTAACTTTGTAATCCTCTTCTCATCAACATTTCTTTTGCTATTGTTGCTCTTATACATTCAAGTTGAAGACGTTGCCTTAAAATTTTGTTAAGAATAAGTTGAATCTACCCTCCCATCGGCCTTTCCTAAACTCATTACCATATGATACTCACTTTTAAATTTTTAACAAAGTATCTTTGATCCTGACTAAATAATACATGGTACTCTTACTTTTTAAAATAATAAAATTGAATTACATATTGGTACCTACTTTTTGTGAAATAATATTTGTGCTAAACTCAACCCTAGACAACTACTTTTTCAATATTAAATATAACAAACAAAAAGATTTTATATTTCAGTGTAATTTTGAAAAATCAAACTAAAAGAAAGGAAAAAAATTAAAAAACAAAACAAAGAAGTGTGGTTATGCTGACCCACACAAGTTTAAAAATAAATTTTTAGGGAATTGGATGTTAGCTTGTCGTATACAAATTAAATCACTACTCAAACTTATAATAAATAATAAATAATAAAATATAGGGAAGTAGCGATTCAATTCACAAGGAAAGATGTTATATGCAAGCTTTAATTTAATTAAATTTACTACTCTTAAAATCAAAACGTAAAATATAACTCAGAAAATTAATAACAAAAAATCACAAAAAATTATCTAATAAACCAAATAAATAATATGTAAAAAATACAAAAATTCTAACAATCCAGAAATACTTTTTTATACTTTTAGAATAATTAAAACAGAAAATTATAGCAGTAAAATAAAACAGATTCTAAAACAAAAAATAAAATAAGTAATAAACTGCACTAAATTAATTACGAAAATAAATAACAAAATTATCCAGAATATTAACACTAATTTTCTTGATCTAAGAAAACCCTAAAAACATAAAAATTAATATTAAAAATCAAAATTACGAATTTATTTAACTAAAAACCTACCGTAATTAAATTGAAGAATTAAATCTAAAAAATACCAATTCAATTTCAAAAATTCTAAAATTTATTAATCACACCTAATTAGGACTCTATCTAAACCCTAAAAATAGATAAAATATGAAAAGTACAAAACGAAACTATTTTTAACGTAATTTTTAACAAATTGACTCAAAAATAACAAAAACTGACAGAAAAATAACCTAAAAATTAAAATATACAAATACACAAAATTAAATTAATCTAAAATTACTAAAATTCACCTAAAAGACTAAAATTTTTGGGAGAATAAACGAAATTAATATTAGAGTATTAAATTTTTTAAAAATATAAATTAACTAAAGAATACAACTAAAAAAAAAAAATAATTATCAAAGATATCAAATTTATAAAAACACTTAGTATAATCTATATCCACCATGCAAATTAATATTTATCATTAACACACAAATTGATCTACCCCAATGAGCTAAACTGTATAGGACAATCACTAGCAGATTTTTCCCGTTTTTCCTTAGTTATTAGTTTACTTAAGCCTAGCCCTAATATAAACCCCACTAAAATTGATAACCCTACCACTAGCACTAGAATTTAATCAAATTAGAGCATTAATTATTAAGAAAAATATCATCTAGCACCTAGTAATCAATCTACTAGCAAATTGGTTTAAAAAGGATGTATGATAATTTCCTAATTAAAAGAGATAGGTATGAGTCATCCATGATTAAGTAGGGTGATACTTATGTCTAAAAGACCAAAGTGATTACGTACTTAAACCCTTTAAACTATCATATGAATTTATATGAAGCTACGGCCCTGTTCCATTTAACTTTGTCATACAGTCTCACAACTCCTTACAACTTTCCTTATAACTTCTTACAGCTCCTTACAACTTTTTACATCTCATTACATCTCCTTGCAACTCTTTAAAACTACGTATTATTTTTCATATCGAAATTTATTGTGAATTTATTTTTATACCGTTAATGAAAATTTTTTGCTGGTGAATATTTATGTATGTAAGGTGTCTACTAGGGATGGCCGTGCGATATGTACATGGTGGATATATCTATACCCACACCCTATTTTCCCCATTCCTATACTCATACTCCCATCGAGTATTTCGACTATATCGGATTTATTTGTATAGATGTGTAAGGATTTTGATAATTAATACCCATTGGATACATTAATTTAATTTTATGTCTTAAGAAATTCACAAATTTTAACGAATAATTAATTTCAAAAGTATCATGTCCATTTAAGCTAGTTATCATGAATAATATTATAGACATTTTGTTAAAGTTTAAGTTTATAGGTGAATAGTTAAGTTGAATGTGACAGAATTATTTGGGCTATGTCGGCCCTGTTCCATTTAGCATAAGTTGTAAGGATACGTAAAAAGATAAAACGAGCTGTAAGAAGTTGAAAGGAGTTAGAATGAATATAAAAGGTTGTATATTATTTGATAAAAATGTTTAATGTATTCATGTGCATTTTTATAGTTATGTGCAACATCTTTGTATTTTTATTTATGAATTCTACGTAATATAATAATAAAATTTATACATTTGTGATGTCAAATGGGTATATGTCATGTTTAATGATTTGTTTTTTAATAAAAAAAGAAATTATATTTGATACTTATGAAAGGAAGTTTTTATAGATGCATAAATAATTTTCATGTAATAGATAGTTGAAAATGACCTTAAGTTTACATGTTTGAAATAAATGTCTTCAACTACTAATTTTAATAGTTGAAAACATTTAATAGTTGAGAACATTTATTTCAAAATTGTAAAATTATGGTCATTTTCAACTATCTACTATATAAAAGTCATTTATGCATTTATAAAAACTCTTTTCATAAATATCAAACATAATTTCGTTTTTTATAAAAATAAAAAACAATGAAAACAAATCATCAAACTAATACATATGCATTTAACATTATAAATATAGAAATTTATAATTTACATTAAATTTATAAATAAAAATACAAATATGTTGTATATAAATATAAAAATATATTAAATATTCCTATTAAGTCATGTAAAATATCTTATATTCCTTACAACTCTTTATACCTCCTTACAGCTTTTGACAACTTCTTACACCTTCTTACACTGCTTATACCTCCTTACAACTTCTTACAGCTGTTTACAACTTCTTACAGTTACTTACAACTCCTAACAATTCCTTACAACTGCTTACATCTCCTTACAACTTCTTACAGCTGCTTACATCTTTTCTTACAGTTTCTTACATCCTTACAACTCCTTACATCTAAATGGAACAGGGCCTTAGCGTATCCTCTAATTAATTAGATATAAAATCATAAACGTTAAGAACAATTATTATAGAATCATGGATCAAATCATTAAGACAATATAGATCGAAACTTTATTTCAAAATAAATAATTTAACGAGGTTTCAAATGGATTACACTAAGTATAAAAACTACTCATACATAATATAATTTAACACACGTAAACTAAATAAAAATAACATCTTTAATACATTACAAAAATATCTGAAATAGCGACGCGATTTCCAGCAGGAATCTCGATGGAATTTCGAAATTCCGACGGGATTTTCGACGGAAATGCCTGTATCGCCCCCAAAACCCATAATCACCAGTTTAGTCATAATGACTGGTTAACTAGTAATTAACGCAGCGGAAAAGAAAATTAGAAGCGTTACTGCCGCTCTTTAACAAGAGTAAGGCAACTACCTAATTAACATACAAACATAACTTATTAGGTTGAGGTTCATAATACAGACGCCCAACTTATAACAACATATCGGCAACAAGTTATCGAGCACCATCATGACTATAACTTATTAACCAAAGCATACACGACTCCCACACATCACTGTGAGCCTCTAAGTCTTGATGACCAAAATGAACTCGTCTTTTTCCCTCTGTATTAGCCTTACCTTAAAACAAAACAGAGAAAAACATTTCGAAATAATGAGCCGGAGCTCAGCACGTCTATCCATGTACTGTAAATAATTTATGTGAAGATGTATTGATTTGAGCGCATGCATTTCAATTCATTTATAAATCAGACAGGAAGAATATAATAAAACAATTATTCATTTGTTATCTGAGTGGCTCCTTACGATCATCGGTTTCCCTAAATATGCGCATACCCAGACCGATCGGCAAAGTCTGGTTGATAATGGCCAAATATATATATGGGTGTGATCACAAGTATGATCACGTTAGTATGATTGATATGGGCGGGCTACATAATTAGGTGATAAATAATATTTGAAATGGTTCATTTCATTAAGCAAACTATTTGATATTGTTATGTATAAACATATGGGTTTTCGTAAGGTACAAGCAATAAACGTACCTTGAAATCGTAGTGATATCCTTCCTTTAGTCCCTTTGGAATTGCTGACTCGGATGAACGACGATGATGCCTTCACAAAATAAAGTGTTTCATCAATAGGTTCAATACTCCTAGTAATCGAATTTATTATCATTATTATTGCCATCGCTATTGTTATTACTATTGTTATTACTTACATTATTTTCTTTTTGTAACTTCCCATGATTAGATGAATTAATGAAGGCAAAATCACTTCCTAGATTGTTAAAGCGGTCGGTTAAATTTTATAGGTTGAAGTTTTAAAGTAACACTCGTAGCTTATACCAACTCCTCTTGTCACGTAATACGCTCATAAGATTCACTTGACCGTTTCTCCATAAAAACACCTAACGTGTTAATCGGTCACTTCTCAAATTATGTATCTTGCTCATCTAATTGTTTAGTCCTCCAACGTTGCTTAATTCTTCACTTGCATACTAACCCAATTCTTATAAATCGCCTAAGTTAATCCATTTCCTTTAATTTCTTCAAATCATCAAATTCGCTAATTTTCTTTAACTCTTTAAATCGTCAAATTTGCTAATTTCCTTTGACTATTTACATCATCAATTTTGCTTCTTTTCTACTACCAGCATTACTTATTCACTTATTTCCTTTAAGTCACTTAAATCCTTTATTTTCTTTTGGATGGCTAAAGTCACTTATTTTCTTAAATTGACAACATTATTTATTTATTTTAATTTATCTCAATCATCCAAATCACTTATTTTCTTTAAACCCTCAAAATGACTTATTTTCTTTAATCTTCCCAAAATTACTTATTTGCTTTAACTACGCAAAATCATCTAACTTACCTATTCTCTTTAATTCACAATTTTAATCCATATCCTCATAGCACAACATGCATGCCTATTTTTTCTCAAATCCTCACATAATATTGTACTCCTTTAAAGTTTCATTTAAAATTTTTTTACATGCATGCCCATTTTAGTTAATCTCTTCCTCCAAAATTTTCTAATAAACTTGAATCATCACGAAAACCAAATTTCCTTTGCTTTGGAAGCCACCACAGACCTCCCCATGGCCAGTGGGGGTCAATGGTTGGCTCTAGAGGTCATCAAGGGCCTTCCCACGGTTAGTGGGGACTTCTGGTGGCCACCAAGGGTTACCCCACGGCCTGTGGGAGCACCCGTGGTGGGTGTTTTTGGTCAATTAACTCGCTGCTGGCCACCACGGCCTGCCCCACAGGCTGTGGGGGCACCCGTGGTGGATGGCCGGTCTTCCAAACTTCACTTTCTTATGCTCTACGTATTTTGTCTTTGTGAGATATCTATGAAAGGTTTATCTTATAAATTTTTCATCATTGTAAGTATCATAGTAGCTCACTAAAACCCATTAAAAGCGCATGCAAGATAATTACTTGTCGTACCAAGATTTGGGCAATTCGAGTTAACATTTCCAATCAACGATCCCCAAAAACATAATACTGGCTATGTAATATGATTTTACATAATAATCCCTTGCATGCAACATCTAACTAATTATTTCTAAAATTAAAGGAATTGATTAGTTGAAGGTTGAGATTTTTACCCAAAACCCAGAAGAAAAATAAGGGTTTTTATGGTGGAAGGGATGGCTGATCGGAGCTCCGGTGACTGGTGGTGGTTGGCAGCGGTGGGAAGAGGCAACCGATGGTGATGGTGGCTGGGTGGCGGCAGGTGTAGCAGTAGGTGCAGCAACAGGCAACATGGGCAGCAACAGGCAACATGGGCAGCAGCACAATAGCAGGTGCAGCAGAGAAAACCCCACGGTGGCCGGCGGTAGGTGGCTCCGGTGACGGCGGCCGGCGCTGCTGGTGGCAGTGGTCGGCAGGCAGCTGGGCTGGCAGCAGAGAGGGGGTTAATTGAGGGAGATGGGTTCCTTTGGGAAAGAGAACAAATGATGAAGGTTGGATTTTTGAGGTTTTTGGGGCTTAAATAACCAAAATTAAAACCTGAAAATTTTCTCTCCTCCATCAGAATTCCAGCCTCCTCTTTTACTTTAATTTTTCTTTCATTTGCTTAGTTATTGGGCCCTCTACTCTCTACAAGCCCAAATAACCTAATATCTAAGCCCAAGTTAAAAGAATGTCGGTTTTAGAAATTCCCAACTTGAATAATTATTTGCAAACTTTAGGCGTATGAATTATTATTATTATGATTCCAATAATGTCTTCCTATTATTATTATTATTATTATTATTATTATTATTATTATTATTATTATTATTATTATTATTATTATTATTATTATTATTATTATCACAAAGCATAATTTATTTGTTCATTCATTTATTTATATATTTTTGGCCATGAGTCGTTATCATCATCCGAATCCTGCAACACATAATATGTTATTTGAACAAGTACATAATATACATGATAATGAGGAATGAAAGTGTCAATTGAAGTGCACGTGCTCATTAATATTTATTAATCTTTGTTAATGTATTGGATTAAGTTTGGGGCATTACAATGCCCGTCTGAATTCCGCTCGTCAGTGCGGATTGTCCGACAGGCCTGTTGGACAATTCCGACGGGAATTACATTGGGCCCGTCAGAATTTTGATGTAAATCCCATCGAAATTCCTAAAAAAAGTTTCCCGTCAGAATTTCGTCGGACTGTCCGACGGGCTCTTAACTCGTCGAACATTTTCCGTCACTATTTTTGTGTTTTTTTTGTAGTGATATTAAACTAATAATAAAAATAAATTCTTGAAATAAAGGGTGTGTTTGTTTTAGTGGAAAATTATCATTCTATTTTCCGATGTTTGGTAGCATCAGTGATGGATAAATATTTTTGGGGAAAATAATTTTTCTCAATCAAGGGAAAATAAATTTCCTTTTATGAGGAAGGAGGTTAATTTTCCTCTACTTCAATCAAAGGAAAATAAAGTCTTATCAATGGGAGTTTAAGTTTTAAACTTCTCTTACTTTGCCACCTTCAGTTTCTTTTTGCAAGTTTTGTCCTTATCTTTTTCCCTTTTATGTTGTAAAGTTCATAGATCAAAAGTTTGTTTTACAGTATTTATTTTTTTTAATTTCTATTATTTTATACATGGAAAAGTTTGATAATATGGAGATGTACAAACTTATCAAATTTAAGTGCTCAACATATATATATATATATATATATATATATATAGGTTTTGAAGTTGAATTAGTTATTTACTTTTTTTTTCATATTTATGGGGTTTTTATGGTTAGTTTTCGCATTTAAGCAGCTATTTTAGAAAATTATTTTTCTTCTACCAAACAAAGGAAAATGTGGGTGGAAAATAATTTTCCTTGGAAATTCATTTTCCCATGAAAAATATTTTCCCTTCAACCAAACACACCGAAAAATTACAAAACTACCAATATTATTGTAGACACCAAAAAGTGTCATCTCTTTTCTCTTTTATTTATTTTGTTAGCCCGGTGATGAAATCTCAGTCCTGTTTGCGGATTCGTATCATGGTTGGAGTTTGATTGGCGTGATGGAAGCCAGTAAACCACAAATAACCCTTTAGCACCACAAAAAGCAGCTTTTTTCTTTGGGCCAGCCCACAAACCATTTTATTTTGGCTGAACCAAGCTCGGGTCGGGCTCCTAACCAGGAAACCCAACCCTGCACCAAAAATAAAACCTACCAAAAATAGAAACATGCCAGAAATGGAAACTTTCCATTTTTTAAAGCTGCCAAGACCAGTGCCGGCCACCTCCATATTGGGAAAAAATGCAGCGTTTTTCTTTTTCACTCAGCGACCAACCGAGGCACGGAACCTGAAGCGATCGTACGCCATGGTTTTGACCGATGCCGCGTTTTCAACATTTTCTTGCCAAAATGCTACGTTTGGTCCCAACGTCCAACCGAAGCACGAAACCCTAGAAACACCCATACGGTGTCCTTGGAGACTGGCTCTGCAGATCTTGGCCCTCTCCAAGGGATTTTCGATTCAGCGGAATTTTGTCCGGTTTTTCCTTTAATCCCCGCCGTAGACCGGGCCCGATTTAGCTACAGTAGACATCTATTTGCTCTTGCTTAGGTCATTTTTGTGACCTAATTTGCCTCTATAAATAGAGGGCCTAACCCCTCATTTTACCAATGACCTTCTCCTATATCAAATGCTGTTGAAACCTAGCCACACACTGAATTTAGGCTAAGAGTTACTGAATGCTATTCGGTATTCTCATCTCTTGGCTCATTTTCAGCTAATCATTACTCCTCCATGCATCCTTATAATTTCTTACACTACTTTACTACCACAAATTCCTCAAAAACCTTCTTCAGTCTTGTTCATCCACCGTCATGCTTCTAGATCCGTTTGCGATTCAAGATCAGCAGGTGGGACAACCTGAGGATGCTCATTTCATTCTCAATCCCGATTATGGTTTAACGAATTTATGTTTTTTATCACTTTCCACATTGTGGATAAAGATGTAATCGTTTTTATTTCCTCCCCGCCCGCCTTAATCTTTTATTTCTTTTCTCGTTTTCCTTTCCGCTTTCTTTTCTACTTTTTATTGCCTTCTTTATTACTTTCTTAATTGCTTTTACCGCTTTCTTAGCATGTTTTGTTTGAATTAATTTCCACACTTCACATGTTGTATGCTTTCCTATTTTAACACATTTTTTCAACTCACAATTCGAATTAGTAGTGGCCGTCTGTTGGAGGGCGAAATGGAAGGGCTTATCCCTACATTTCGTACCTTCGCTCCCGAACTCTAGATTCTCGGTTCTAGATCGACGAAGTCAATTTTAAACCTTTTTCAAGCTTAGTTTTCCCATACTAAGATTGGAAGAGTATTTCGTTTATTTTTGTTAACTTTTATTTCTAAAACTAACTTGGGACTCTCCCTTTTCCTATATTATTTCTCTTTAATCGTATCTCGACATTTCTAATTTAAAATGGAAAAAATTGATTTATTTTCTGACAGCCAAGGCCACGGATCGAGACTGATTTTTTCCAGTCTCGACCTATGGCCGCCACCGGACACCCGTCAAGCATCGGCTCTTGCCGGCACGAGGCCGATTGCTGGGATTGGCTTTGGTCCAAGCCGGTGTTATCCACTGTTTTGGCCTGCAAACCTTTCGGTAGAATATAGATTGTATTTTTTTATTTTCCTAAATTATGAAATAATATCCCAAGACCTTCGAAAATTAATTTTTAAAATAAAATAATTAATAAAAATCATCAATCACCACTTAAATTATTCCAACTTAAATTACAAAAATTAAAAATTTCAATAAGAGACACACCCCCTCTTTCTAAATCCATTTCAAAAATCAATTTTCAAAAAGAATCTTCAAAACCCAAAGAGACCCAACATTCATTGGGAAACTTGGTCCTAAGGTACAGTCCGTGGTTCCTATGGTGGCAACTCCACTGGGGATGTGTCAATTATGAAGAGGGTTAGACTTGAAAATTTGAATTGTGAGTTTTCTTAATGTGTTTTGGATTATGCATGATGCACTTAGGAAGCCTTTGACATAGTTGCTTTTAATTTCGATCTTTAGGCTTTACTCTTAAGAACATCTTTTAGAGGAAGTTTGAACTGGTAATCTAGAGGGGCCCAACTAGGCTTGATTTTCAGAGAGGTGGTATGTCTTGTCTCATTGCATGCTCTTTTGGTTTACTAAGAGGCGCCGAGAATACATACTTTTCATGTTATGCACCCCACGTATGACTAAATTCTCGGACTATGAGACACCATGTATTTGACCTAGATTCATCCCTCTTTTCGACCATAGATTCTTATTGTTTTAGGTGGTCCCTTTCTCTTTATTTGCATGCTTGAATGAATGTGGTTGTTTTTAGTATTTAACCTTTTTCTTGTGAGTTTTGAGCAATTTAGATAGGTTTACTAAATAATCCTTGCATGGGTGCAAAAATAAAATAAAATAATGAATCTTCTTGAGTTGGTCCGTTTTTGAATTTTTAGCCAAAAGTCAAATTTGCTTTTTCCTTTTTAAGGTTGGTCCATTAATTGCATTTTCCGGGTGATAAGTCCATTCATTCCATTTCTGCATTAGACAAATTCTGAAATCATTTTAAATAGATGAATCCACTTTTGCATTAGCCAAATTTTAAATTCATCTCAAATAGGTGAGTTTATTTTTGCATTAGTCAAATTTTAAATTCAAATCAAATAGGTGAGTCCATTTTTGCATTAGCCAAGGTCAAATTCATATCTAATTAGGAGAATCTTTCGTTTGTATTTAGCCAAAGTAAAATTCATCTCAAATTAGGTGAGTCTTTGTTTGCATTCATATCTAATTAGGAGATTCTTTGTTTGCACTTAGCTAAATCAAATTCAGTCCAATATAAGGGATTCCATTGGCATCATTGCATTTCACTTTGGTCAATTGCATTCTTTATGTGCATCGAAAAGTAAAAGAGCATATGATTTTCTTTTGTCTTAGGATCGAGTCATTCCTCGGGTCAAGCACCTAAGCCCCATCTCCCTTAAATTTTTCCACAATCCAATCCTGAGCACGTACTCTTTTGGGATACAGGATAGGGAATCCTAATCAAATCGGAAATCCTAGCATGAAACGGCTAGAAATAAGAATCGTGTTTCAACATCGGTAACGTTGACACCGATATATCCTACATTAGTACATACTACACCAACACGTAGCACACTAGTACGTCCAACACCTTTATCGGTAACACCAGTACGTCGCCTATGGACAAAGCGCAACTCTAATCTAAAAATGGCCAACAAGCCAAAGCAAACTCCCATCATGACCTTCTTCATGGAGTCTACAGCAAAAATAGAAGTTAAGATTGAGGCTCGGGGTAAGAAGATTTAGTCAATATCTGAAATCCTTGACCTAATACTCCAAACCCTCAATAAGAATGCTAATGAAGCAAGAAAGGATGGAGATGAAACAAACCCTCAATCTAAGCCTGAGCCTCGGTCTTAGCCCAAGCCTTAGAATGATCCGTGAATATATCGAATAGAGAAGTTGCTGTATGAATCCTCAATGTTTAAGGACTACCACCGGGCTTAGGGATTCATTTAAATCCCTAAAGGCAAATTGCCCCCAAACCCTCACCATCATGTAAGGAACTTTGTAGGGGTAATGACTCTAAAGGCAAATTGCCCCCAAACCCTCACCATCAATTGGATGACTAAAACCATGTCATCTTCCCATGAACGTTTGACAAAGGCATCATGAAGTGGTACAATGCTCTTGACCCACATAAGGTCACAAACCGACAAGTTTTTTGCAGAGATTTTTACATCAATACTCCTACAATACTGATCGACTAGTCACTCTTCGAGACGTTGAGCTGATCAAGCAAGGAGATAAGGAGAGCTTCATTGACTTTCTCACTCGCTGGAGGGCAAAAGATGCCCACATGCTAGATCGACCTTATGAAAAGGATTAGGTTAGATTAATCATCAAAAACCTGAAACCTGCCTATTAGCAAAACTTGAAGTTCTTGCCTTTCATGGACTTCAAAACACTTCGAGATGCCGACATGCTTATAGAAGAGGAGCCCACAAAAGCGTTAACTAGCTAGAAGATCATCCAATGAGCCCATCACTCATCATGGACGCTAATAACGTGCCGATTCTCCTATTTCATGCCTATTTCTTTTTCCTATTTTCCAAAAAAAAAACTAAATCAATACTTCCTTTTTGAACTACGAAGGCCTGATTTCCGATATAGCGAATCGTAAAAAGCCCATGAGGTCCGGCCCTAAACCTAATCTTCTTCTTAGTTCCTATTTCCAAATTCAAAGACACTTTACCTACTCAAGAGGAGCGAAAATAAATCAAGAAGCATGTCATGATGATTCGCCGCCTAACCGTCAACTCTACTTGTTCACTACTCACCATTATGCACCAATACATCCCAATTCGAGCGACTCGCTTTCTTTAGGCTCTACTTTGGGGAGTGCGAGCTACAGTGAAATTTTTTCATCTTTTTGAAATTTTTTACATCATCTTAATAAAAGAATGCATTTGTTCATAGAATAGAGTCTTGCATACATCTCTTCGCATAAGTCAAACTCTTAAAAATACAAAACCTAATAACAAAGTACCCTGCAAGGAATTGTTTAATCAAGCATCATTCATCAAGTCAACATCAAGAAGGTCACCAACACCACTACCTTCAAAGGGAATCTCCCATCGAAGCTCACCAACTCTCTAACATTCTAGAAGAGGTAGACACATGCACTTAAGAAGAACGTGGGGGCTCATGATCGAAAGGATCATACAACAACTCCAAGAATACTCAGCAAGAAGCACAAATCTTCTACCATATAACCAAAGGAGCTATTAGCACACGGACTGAAAAGCTCAAAATTAGAATGAGGCACATAACCGCATGGAACTTCGGAGTTTCATCAAACAAGTCTAGTTCATTTGTCCCTATTTCGACGAAAGTGGATAGAAGTCGAGCTTCGGACTCAACAGCGGTCAAGGTTTAGACACCCCAATCAAATCTTAGACCCGGGAGTGATCAAGGTTCGGACGTCATCTCCGTCGAGCTTCGAGCCCAACAGCTTGTTAAGGTTCGGACACCCCGTCGAGCTTTAGGCCCAATAGCAGTCAAGGTTTAAATAACTACGTTGAGCTTTAGGTTCAACAACAGTCATTAAACATCCCCTGTCGAGCTTTAGACTTAACAATGGTCAAATTAAGACACACTCCGGTCGAGTCTCGGACCCAAGCATCGGTCAAGGTTCGGATAACTCGCGTTGGGCTTCGAGCTCAACCGTGGTCAAGGTTCGAGACATCCCTCCATTGAACTTCACGCCCAACAGCGATCAAAGGTTTAAACACAACATGAAGACTTTAGGATCTCTCCATGGCAGAGTTAAAATAACACGTCTAAAACAAGATATGGCTATAGATCATTTTCATGGAACACTTGAAACTAATTGTATTCGATTATCAACTAACAAAACTGTTAGTACGAAATTTATAGCCAAGCTTCATACTAAGAACGATCAAGTTTAGGCCCTTATCCGAGCTTTAAGACATTGATTGACCTAAGTTTAGGATACCCAGCCAAACTTCGGATCCAAGAAATTGTCAAGTTTAGGCCCCCGCTGGACTTCGGACTTTACTACCGTAATTAAGTTCAAGCTCCCTCGCTAAGCTTCGGACTAAGTACATGGTCAAGTTTAGGCACAGCAATCCAAGCACCGGTTCTTTAATTAGCCAAGTTCAGGAATCATCCACCCGGACTTCAGACTCCATTAGTCAAGTCCAGGCTACCTTGTTAGAGTACAAGTCAAGAGGCGACTAATTCCAAACGTATTAATTCAATCGACATCCGAATCAACCGGTAAATACTTTTTAGTATTTCCTTTGACCTTCGTCTTTCGGACTTAGTCAAAGTGGGGTCTAATTGTAGACACCTAAAATGTTTCATCTCTTTTCTCTTTTATTTATTTTGTTAGCCTCGATGATGAAATTCCAGTCTTGTTTATGCATTCGGATCATAGTCGGAGCCCGATTGGCGTAACGGAAGCTAGTAAACCACAAAGAACCCTTAGAACCATAGAAAGCAACTTTCTTTGTTTTAGGTTGGCCCACAAACCAATTTTCTTTTGGTCGGACCAAGCCCGAGTCGGGCTCCCAACTAAGAAACCCTAACCCGCACTAAAAATAAAACTCGCCAAAAATAGAAACATGCAAAAAATGGAAACTTTCCATTTTTTGAAAGCTACCAAGACCGGCGCCGACCTCCTCCATATTGGGAAAAAACTGCAGCGTTTAACTTTTTCACTCAGCAACCAATCGAGGCACGAAACTCGAAGCGACTGTACGACATTGTCTTGACCGGCGTCGCGTTTCAGCATTTGCTTGCCAAAATGCTATATATGGTCCCAATGTCCAACCGAAGCATAGAACCATAGAAACGCCCATACAACGTCATTGGAGAACTGCGCCATGCATCCGGGTCATCTTCAAAGGATTTTGGGTTCGGTAAGATATTGTTCGATTTTTTCCCTTAATCTCCGCCGTAGACCGGGCCCAATTTAGTCTGTATTAGACGGCTATTAGTTCTTCTTAGGTCATTTTTGTGACTTAATTTGCCTCTATAAATAGAGGGCCTAACCCCTAATTTTGCTAATGGCCTTTTCGATGCCTAATGTCTGCTGAAACCTAGCCACACACTCGAATTTAGGGTAAGAGCTACTAAATGCTATTCGAGTATTCTCATCTCTTGGCTCATTTTCAGCTAATCATTACTCCTCCAAGCATCCTTATCATTTCCTTACACTACTCTACTACCATAAATTCCACAAAAAGCCTTCTTTAGTCTTGTTCATTTACTCGTCACGCTTGTAGATCCGTTCGCGATTCAAGATCGGTAGGTGGGATAACCCGAGAGTGTGCTTTTCGTTCTCATTCTCGATTACGGTTTAACTAATTTATGTTTTTTATCGCTTTCCATATTGTGGAAAAAGATGTAATCATTTTTATTTCCTGTCCGCCTACTGTAATCTTTTATTTCTTTTCTTGCTTTCCTTTTCGCTTTCTTTTATGCTTTTTATTGCCTTCTTCATTGCTTTTTTAATTGCTTTTACCGGATCTTAGAATGGTTTATTTGATTTAATTTCTGCACTTCGATGTTGTATGCTTGCATGTTTTAACACATTTTTAACTCACTATTCGAATTAGTAGAGGCCGTCTGTTGTTGGGCGGAATGGAATGGCTTATCCTTACATTTCGTACCTTCGCCCCGAACTCCGGATTCTCAATTCTAGACCGATGGCGTTAATTTTAAACCTATTTCAAGTTTAGTTTTCCTATACTAAGATTGGAAAAGTATTTCTCTTATTTTTGTCGGCTTTTATTTCTAAAACCGACTAGTGACTCTCCCTTTTCCTATTTTATTTCTCTTTAATCGCATCTTGACATTTCTAATTTAAAATGGACAAAATTGATTTATCTTTTGACAGCTAGGGTCACGAGACCGAGTCTTATTTTTCGAGTGTCATTCTATGGTCGACGCGGACATTAGTCGGTGTTGGCCCTCGCCGGCGACGGCTAGTGGTTAGGCTTGGCTTTGGTCCAAGCCGGTGTTATCCACTGTTTTGGCCTAAAAGCCTTGCAGTAGAATATAGATTATATATGTTCTATTTTCCTAAGTTATAGAATAGTATCCCAAGACTTTCAAAAATTAATTTTTAAAATAAAATGATTAATAAAAATTGCTAATCACCACTTAAACTATTCCAAATTATATTACCATAAATCAAAAATCTCAATAAGAGACACACCCCCACTTTCTAAATCCGTTTCAAAAATCAATCTTCAAATAGAACTTCAAAAACCAAAGAGACCAAACATTCATAGGAAAACTCGGTCCCGTGGTATGGCCCGTGGTTCCTACAATTATCCTTCATGGTAATCGATCAATTAAGATGTTTATGATGATGATTTGATGATGATAATAAGATAAGATTGTGATTGATGAAGGGGATAATGTGTTAGCGAAGCGAGAGGTGGGTGATGATAATTTGACGATGATAAGATGAAGATGAATTATTATTTCGGTGGCGTGAAAAGGGTGAAGTAAGTAGGGACGAGAGGGAGAAAGCAATAGGGCTCGGCGTGAAGAAAGCAAGGCTGAGAGGGAGAGGTGGAGTCCTTACCAAGCAAATCTTTTAATGAAACTTCTAAGGAGGAGCCCTAGTGGGTTTAGAAGTAGGATTATTTCTCTTCACTCTGCTCTTCAAAATAGGACTTCATAAAATAAGTCCTTATAAAATAAATATTTTATGAGTCATTATTTTTGGATCGACTTTATATATTGTCTTGAACGGTTGTCGGTAGCTAAAAACCCGCTTTTGATGTGTTTTCTTCTCCTCTCCACTTTATTGGACAATTACCTAAAAATAAACAAAATAAAGTAAATTAGATAAAATAAACTATATAATACAATATAAATAACAACTAAAAATATGTATGAAATAGAACTTAACATTGGATTATGGTGGTGTAATTGGATTACGGTTGTGTAATTGGGTTTATGTAAACCACCTCATGCCACCTCTTTAGACACCGAAAATATGTCACGCTTATTTCTATTATTTCGTTATTTGTTTTGTTGGCTCAGTGATGAAATTCTAGTCCTGTTTGCGAACTTGGATAAGGATTGGAGTCCGATCGGTGTGACGGAAGCTAGTAAACAACAAAAAATCCATTAGCACAACAAAATTCACAAATGGCTTTTTTGAGCTCACTACCTTGTTCTCACACTCGCCGGATTCAATACGTGATCCAATTTCAGCTGGTGGGATAACCGGAGGGCATTAGATCAATCTTCATCTCCTCTTTAAAGTTTCTTTTATGCCTTTTAATGTTTTTCGTATTGTGGATCAAAGATGTAATCACATTCAATTTCTTCTTACCTGCTTTAACTTTTATCTTTGCCTTCCTTTTTGCTTTCTTTTACCTTTTCTTTTATCGCTTTCTTACAAGTTTATTTACCGCTTTCCTAGCATGTTTTGGATATTTAGTTCTTGCACTTCACATGTTCTACGCTTGATTGATTAACATGTTCTTTTAACTCACAACTCGAATTAGTAAAGGCCGTATATTGACGGGAGGAATGGAGGGCTTATCTCTTCGTTTCATACATTCACCCCGAACACCGGATTCCCGATTTTAGAACGATGGAGTCATTTTTTTAAACCTCTTTCAAGCTTAGTTTTTTCATACTAAGATTGGAAGAGTATTTCCTTTATTTTTGTGAGTTCTTACTTTCTAAGAGTTACTAACGACTCTCTCTTTTTACTTTTTCATTCTCCTAATTGCTGCTTGGTATTTCGATGTAAAACGGAAGAAATTTCAAATTGCTATTTGACAGCCGAGGCTATAGACCAAGATTGATTCCTTAGTCTTAGCTTATAGCCGGTGCCGGTTGTTGGTCGTGCGCTGGATCCCGCCGGCTCCGGCTGATTACTAAGCTTGGCTCTTGGTCCAAACCGGTTTTATCCGACCCATTTGGGCCAAAAGCCTTGAGGCAAAAAAGTGAAAAGTATTTTTCTAGTTTTGTAAATCATGAAATAATATCCTGAAACTTCTTAAAATTATTTTTGAAAATAAATGGTTAATAAAATGGCCAATCATCATTTCACCTAAATTGTTTTAAAAGTCATATTATAAAAATCGGTAATCTAATAAGAGGCGCTTCCCACTTTCAAAAACCAAAAAGAATCTTATAAAACAAATAAGAGCTGATGATGCATGGGGAAATTCTGGTCCGGTCTGCGCCCTATGGGGGAGGTGGGGCCGCGTGGTTCCTACAATGGTGACTCCATTGGGGTTGTATCACTTATTAAGAGGGTGAGACTTCAAAAATTTGAGTTGTGAGTTTTCTTAATGTGCTTTGCATTAGGCATATTGCATTTAGGCGAGTGTTAGACATAGTTGCTTTTAATTTCGACCATAGGCTTTACCCTTAAGTGAACATTTTTTTTGGAGAGGTCAAACTATTGACTCGGTGGTCCCACTTAGGATTGATTATTGATAAGATAGTTACTCTCCACTCATAACACACTTTCTTGATCTCCGATCGAGATGCATTGATAATTCATGATTACTACAGGTATGACTTTTTATTACGGTTGATTACCACGGTTAAAAGGTAAAATTATCACTAAAAATGAGGCAGTGACACTTTTGTAAATAAGCGGCCTTGTATAACACCTATGACGACAGTTCTTTCAATGAATCATTGTCATAAGTTAAGTTGTCACCTTTTGACTACGGTTCTTTGAAAGAATCGTAGTCATAAGTTACATTTGATGATAGTTTTTCCATTGAACTATCGTCAAATGTGTCTCCAAATAGATCTAAAAACCCGAGAACTAGTACCGCTTGTTTTCCACTCCCGGTTCAGTCTGCTCTCTACTCTAGGTCTTATCACTCTCCACAGTTCCTCTAGTCCACTACTACCTCGGATCTAGATCTGCTCGGTCTAATACTTGTCATCGGTAAGTTATCCTCACCGTTGTACCTCTTCTTGCCTCTTTCCTTTTGTTCACTCATCCTATTGTCTCTTTTAGGTGTACCTGTCCTCTCTTGCTTTGCATCTGTTGTCTCTCGGGGTCGATGTGTTTCGCCATCTAGCCTCTTGCTCACTCTTGCCGTTGTTGTCGTTCTTCCGGTATGAATCTCTATCCTCTCTTATTTTTCGCTTTAAGTTATTTACAAAATTTGGATAGTTGAATATTGAATGTATTTGGGGTAATTATGTGAATGTTGAGAATGTGGGTAATGTTTGAGATTGTTGAAATGTTGAAACGTTTATTGAGAATGTGGGTAACACTTATTTAGTTTGTTAAGTTGGAAATTCGTGAAATGTTTGAGATTTTGAGAAAAGGGTTTAAGAGTTTAGGATTTAATTAATATAGGGAAATACAATGATAGTAGGATGGTAAATCGAAAGAGTGTATCCAAATTTGTTTAGGGTTTAGAGAAATAGAAAGATAATTTGGATATAGGGTCATCCCCAAAACTTGTCATAAAGATAAATTTGTATCCAAATTTGTTTGTTTTGATGAGGTGATGTTGGGGTGGACTCACTTATCTAATTATTGAAATTGGTATCCAAATTTGTTTAGAGTTTAGAGAAATAGAAATATTGATCGCTAAGGGTTTGGGGAAATAGAAAAATTTGTGGTTTAGGGTTTAGGAAAATGGAAATATTTATGGTTGAGGGTTTAAGGATCAAAAGGGAGAAAATATAAAGGTGAAAATGTAAAAATTAGAAAAGTTCTTGGACATAGGGATCTCCCCAAAAACTTCTCATAAAGATAAATTTGTTATCAAATTTGTTTATTTTGATGAGTTGATGTTGGGGTGAACTAATTTATCAAATTATCTAAATTTTCGGTTTCCTTTTGGTTGCAAGTTTGTTGTATTATACATGATTTTTTAAAGTTTACGTAATGCATAAGACAATAATGAATATAAATGAAATGTTGAGGCCATCCATTTAATTTGTTTTAACTACCCCAAGACATAACTAGAACTGGAGTTCCCATAACCCTTGTTGTTTTTAGCAATGAGGTCGAGTTCATTAGGTAAGACATAAAGTATATCTACAATCGGTCCACGAAGAATGGGAAGAGGGATAGAGGGTTCATTGGAGAAAAAGTGATAAACAATAGGGAATTATTACTAGTTTTGTCATTGTTTATTACCTTTTTCTCTAATAAATCCTTTACCCCTCTTTCCTTTCTTCTTGGACCAACCCACGCTGTAGAGAGACTCTATGTTTTTTCTTGTGAACCCAACCTCATTGTTAAACAAAACAAGCGTCATGGAGACTCTGAATCTAATTATGTCTTGAGGTCGTTAAAGTGAATTAAAGGGATGACCTTAACATTTTATTCATATTAATTGTGCTATGCATTATGTAAAACTTTAAAAAAATCATGTCTAGTTTATGATAATGTATAATACATCAAAATTGGAAGCAAAAAGGAAACCATATATATATACATATTATTATATATGATATATATACGTAAATAATCCTCTTACACAATGAATACATGGAAAGAGTTGTATATATATATATATATATATTTAAAAAGTTAGAAATTTAAATATACTACAAAAAGTAAGAACTTATAACCTTTTTTTTAATATAGTGCTATTCCAAAAACATGTCATAAAGACAAATTTTTCGATGAGGTGATGCTCGGGTGAGACTAATTTATCCAATTATCTAATTTATCTGGTATCCATTTTGGTTACAAGTTTGTTGTATTATACATGATCGTAAACTAGATGCTATGATTTTTTGAAGTTTACGTAATTCATAAGACAATAATGAAATATGAAAAATTTTTTGAGCCTACCTTTTAATTTTCTTTAACGATCGAAGACATAACATGAACCAGAGTTTCCTTATTATGTTTAACAATGGTCTCGGGTTCACAAGACAAAACATGGGGTGTACATGCAACATGGGCCGTTCCATGAAGAAGAGGAGAAGAGGTAGAGGATTCAAATGGAAACAAAAGGTAATAAAAAATGAGCAACTAGTAATAATTCACTATTGTTTATCACCTTTGTTTCCATTTGACTCCTCTTCTCCTTCTTTTCTTCTTTGTGGATTGGCCCATGTTGCATGTAAACTCCATATTAACCTCATTGTTAATCACAACAAGGGAATTCTAGTTCCTGTTATATCTTGGGTTGTTAAAGCAAATTAAAGGGATGACCTAAACATTTTGTTCATATTTAATTGTCCTATGCATTGTGTAAAATTTCAAAAAAATTATGTCTAGTTTAATGATAAATGTATAATGCATCAAAATTGGAAGCAAAAAGGAAACCATATAATATATATACATAACTTTTGTATTTAAGAAAAGAGAAATTTAACCACTACAAAAAAATAACAAGTTACAACAATGGTCCATGTTAGGAATATAAACTAAGTAACAACATCGTTTTTGTTTTCATATAATTTGATAAATGACATGTTAAATTGTGTATAATTGTGCTTATTTTACTTACCAATCTGTGCTTTTCATAAAATTATCTTATGCATTTCATAAGCTTAGAGAACCCGTTCAAAAATCTGTACATAACAAGTTATCCTAGCTTACGATACGTGCATAAATGTGCGTATAATGCTCATGATATTAGCTTGGTATGTATAGGTTTTTGATTTATCCGTGTTAGACAATCTGAGAATAATATGATAAGAGGTTGTGTGGCTATTATAATCTTATCATAAATTTGACAATATATCACGGTGCTTCCCCTCTTGCTCTTCGGGTGCAATTATGATGGCGATGGGTTTGATGTGTATATCATTACTTATGTTACCATACAATTAAGTAAGGATATACACATTAGCCATTTCTATTTCGTATGTTGTACTTGAAGGACTAAGGGGAAATGCTGCCGGAATTTTGTCAAATGTATGATAAGATTTTGCTAGACAGATTTATGGTCATATTATTCTTGAATGGGTTTAAGACCATCTATCCTTGTAGAACGATCTTAGGCTCATGTCATATTATTTGTGCGTAATTCAATATTGAAACTACGTACACTTTTCGAACTATATGTGGTGAATTGCTTCTTATGTTTATCCGTAAGGTATGGATTGAGCATGAGTTTATAAGAACTTTCTAGAGATTGTTATTAAATGTGCACCCAAATTCGAAGAACAATCCATATTTTATCCGTGTTTAAAGTGTTTTAACTCCTCAAGATTGCTCCCTATGGTTGTAAAAGGTCATCTATTTTAACATGGTTTGACACAATATATAAGGTGTAGGTATGGCATGGGGAAGAGGAGTCTCGTGAATAATGGTGTACGAGAAGATGAAGGGAATGATGAAAATAAAGCCACCAACATGGAATTAGAAGATCGACCTAAAGATCTGGTTTGTGGAGTATAACATGAAATAGTCGATCAACCACATGTATTTCAGCAATTGTTAGCTGATTAGAAGAAGCCTCTTTACTCGGGGTGTGATAAATATACCCGTTTATTAGCTACGTTGAGGTTGATGAACTTGAAAACGGCTAATGGCTGGAGGGACAAAAGTTTCACGGACTTGTTGAGTCTCGCTCAAAGATATACTCCCAGTAGGGCAATGTCCTTCTCAACCATACATATGAGGCAAAGAGGATGTTGTGTCTTATGGGCATGGAGTATAAGAAGATATATGCCTGCCCAACAATTGCATATTTTACTAAAAAGAACGTGCACATAGACACGAATGTCCTAGAGGTGGTGTACCTTGATACAAAATGAAAAACATCGATGGAGAGAGTGTAGAGGGACCTCCCGCAAAGGTGGTGTGGTACTTGCTGATAATACCGAGGTTTAAGCGCTTGTTTTCAAGTGCAACTAATGCCAAGAACTTGACATGGCATGCCGACGGAAGAGTCTATGATGACCAGCTATGTCACCCTGCCGATTCTCCTCGGTGGAAGAAGATCGATTCATTATTCTCGGAATTCGGTAGGGAGGCACGAAATCTACGTCCGGGTCTTTGTACGGACGGAATAAACCCCCATGGTGACCTCGGTAGCAAGCACAACAGCTTGACCCGTTCTTTTGGTTATCTGCAGCCTATCATTGTCGTTGTGTATGAAGTGCAAGTATATTATGTTATTAATGCTTATTTCTGGGCCTAAACAGCCAGGAAATGATATAGATGTGTACTTGGCGTCTCTTGTTAACGATTCAACGCTGTTGTGGGATGAAGGTGTTTCAATTTATGATGCATATCGTCAAGAGCAATTTACACTGCGAGCTATGATCTTCACCAAATTCAATGACTTCCCGCATATGGAAACTTGTCCAGATACACCGTCAAAGGCACTAAGGCATGCCCCATTTGTGCAGAAGATACTTACTCCTATTAACTTAAGCACGGTAAAAAGACGCCTTATCTTGAACACCAAAATTTTCTTCTCTTTTCCCATCAATATCATAAGAAAAACAAGGTTTTCAACGTAAAACCGAGATGGATTCTGCTCAAACTCCATTAATAGGACATCAAATTTATGACAAAGTGAAGGATCTTAATGTGGAGTTTGGCAAGCCATATCGACATTTATCCGAAAACAAGTGTGTGGAAAAAGAGAACAATATTTTTTGATCTTCCATATTGGAAAGAGTTGTATGTGAGGCATAGTCTTGATGTAATGCATATAGAGAAAAACATATGTGAGAGTCTCATTGGGACTCTTTTGAACATACCAGAGAAGACCAAGGACGAGAGAAAGCATAACTCAATATGTGTGAAATGGGAATACGGGAGGAATTAGCACCACAACTAAAGGGGAATAGAATATATTTGCCTCCGCGTCTTACACATTGAGTAGAAGGGAAAAACAACGTTTGTGTAAGACCTTGAAGAAACTCAAAGTGCTACAGGGATATTATTCAAACATCAATAGACTCGTTCAATTATAGACTAATCGATCTTAAATCTCACGATTGCCATGCTTTGATGCAACAAATACTGCCAGTTACTATCGGAGCCGTGATGGCAAAACATGTCAAATAGTCAATCATAAGACTTTGCTTCTTATTCAATGCCATATGTTACAAAGTCGTTGATTTGGAGAAATTGGATGATCTTGAGTGTGGCGTGATCGTTACATTATGCCAACTTGAGATGTACTTCCCACCTTCTTTTTTGATATCATGGTGCACCTAGTTATCCATTCGATGAGAGAAGTGCAATTCGTGGCCGGGTTTTTTTTACTGATGGATGTACCCTTTTAAACATTTTATGAAAATTCTCCTAGGGTATGTTAGAAATTGGTACTGACCGAAAGCATGCATTTTTAGGCTTACACAGTTGACGAGTGTGTTGAGTTCATTGTGAATACTAACCCCAAATGGAAGTTGTTGGTATTTCAAAACATCTATTTATGGGGAAGATAGATGGGCAGGGGAAAATGGGGTTGACAGTTCTAACAATCAATCGGGATATGAGGGATCAAACAAATTTTTATATTCTTCAAAACAACGATGAAGTGCAGCTTATAGGAACCACAACCGGCAGGGGCCGACCGAGCTCCCTACGTGTGTCGGGTCTCTTTTTATTAAATAATAGTTTTATTTAGATGGTTTTGAAAGTTTATTTTAGAAAGTGGGGATGAAGCTTTTATTAAGATTTTTGAATTTTATTAAATCCGATTAGGCAAAGTTTGAATTCCGGTTTTATTAATTATTTTATTTTAGTAATTATTTTAAGAAGTCCGGGATATTATTTCTTAACCGAAAAATAAAGAAGGTAGGGTTTCTATTTCTATCGTGAGGCTCTAGGGCCAAGCTGGTGTGAAAACATCGGTTTTGACCCAAGCCCGCCTACCGACCACACGGTGCAGGCTGCAACTTGCACCTAGTGGTGGCCGACATTGGCTAGAGGTCGTGGCTGAGATAGTCGGCCTTAGCCTTTGGCTTGGCTAGGCGGATTCGAAACCCTTTTTCTACTGTTCAATTAGAAATAGCCAGGAAGCGGATTTGAATGAAAATAAAGCAAAAGAGAGGGATCACCGAGTAAATTTTTAGGAATGAAAAACAAACAAAAACAAAAACAAAGTGTGCGCTTGAAATCTTAGTATGCAAAAAGTTTATGTTTCCTGATATTTTATTCTCTCTAACTTGATCATCTCTAAGGATTGACTCAAGATGGAATATAAATCTAATGGATATTAGACTCGGAAAATTCCATTCTTTTAGGTCTGAAGATATTTAAGTGCTCAATTGCTTTTATTTAATTATTATGTGTGCCTAATCTTAAAGTATTTTTATACTTCGAGTACCACTGTGATTTGCTTTTGTAGGTTGTGTAAACAAGCCTAATCTACTTTTGAAATACAAAAGCAACCGGTTTCTAGCCGTTAAACACCAGCGAGACAGAGTTTAACCATTTCTGGACATGGCTCGGACACCGTGTCAAGCTTGTTTGTTTCCAAAACTGGAAAACTACAACTTTGAGTCTAACGATTGTTTCTACCCTAGATTTCACTCACCACCAGAGGGTTAGACTACTTTTGGAGCCAACAACATTCACATTTTCAACAGATCTTTTTGAGCGACTTAGACTAGCCATTATGACAGCTAATAAAGATCACCAATCCAAAACGAGTTACAATGGTCTTTCTGCTTAGGTACTTATAAATAGAAGCCACTTCACAAGACTTGAAGATTACTGGAACCGAACATATTCTACTCTTACTCAATCTTTCAGCTTTTACAACTCCAACTTTGTATTTCTTACTTTATGAGTTGTAAAGAAAGTCTTGTAATCACTTCTACTCTTTACTTTCTTTCTAAATCCCTTGATTGAGTTGTAAGGGCTAATTCCGCTCGGTTGTACATGACTGTAAGGGTTAACTCAATCAGGAAGTACTAGATCGGATAAGGGAACTTTGAGTCTAGGAAAGACTTGTAAAGGAATTGTTTAAGGGAGCAATTCTGGTTAGAGTGAGTTCTTTGTAATTGAAGATTCAATTAGTGGATTTGACTTGGTGCTTGGATTAGCACTGTCCGTGGTTTTCTACCCCAGGAGCGTTTCCACGTATTTACGAGCGTCAAACTTTTGAGTCTAATATAGGCTCGGAATCGCTTTATTTTTTGTTACGTACAAAACAGTTTGTTTTTCTCAAAAATCTTCCATCACTCTATTCACCCCCATCTAGGGTGACTTAGTCTCTCTAAGAGCAAACCTTCAATTGGTATCGAGCCTAGCCTTTCAAATGGATCTCACAATTTAAAGGTCTAAAGATCAAATGACTTAAAACAATGGAGAGTTCGATGAAGGAAGATCATCCACCGGACCACCTAAGTTCAAGGTGTCAAACTTTGCACATTGGAAGAAAATGATGGAATGCTTTCTACTTGGATAATGATGAAGAAGTGTGGAACATTATCAAGAATGGGAACTTCATCCCAATGAAGATGGAAGGTGTAAGATCTCGTGCCTAAGGAGAAACTAGAGTACACCATCGAAGAGAATGAGAAGTTCAGAAAGAACTTCAAAGCCATGAACACACTTATGTGTGCTATCAGCTTAGAAGAATACAACAAACTCTCATCATGTGACATAGCTAAAGAAGTGTGGGACACACTTGTAAACACCTATGAAGGAACCAGTTATGTGAAGCATGTAAAGATAAGTCAATATCTTCAAAAATACGAGCTGTTCGGAATGGAACTAGAAAAGAACATCTCTCGGATGTATGCTCGGTTCACCGAGATTACCAACAATCTCAAATCTTTTGGTAGAAAGATATCTCATGAGGAAATGGTCGGAAAAATTATGAGAAGTCTACTAAAGAGAAGATCCGGTCCCAAGGTGACAGCCATTGAAGAGGCGCAGAATCTTTCTCAAATGAATCCGGATGAGCTCATTGGGAAACTACTCACTCATGAGATTCACCTAGAAGAAGAGGATGCAGAGATCAGCACCAAAAAGAACATTGCATTGAAGGCCTCGGAGAGCGGACGGCAAAGTCCGAGCTCTTTGGACTTAGAAGAGAATCCCATGACACTCATTGTCCAAGGCTTCAAGAAGATGATGAAGTATAAAAAGTGGCAAAAGAGGCCAGAGGAAGAGTTCTACAAGAAAGATAAGAAGGACAAGAAAAGTAAATACACATTACCTTCAAAGTTTTCTTTAACTAAGAACTCCGGTTGCTTTGTGTGTGGCAGCAAGGAGCACATAGTCAAAGACTCTCCAAAGAGAAAGAAGGACAAAAAGAAGAAAAAGGCTATTATGGCAACCTAGAGTGATGATGATTCATTTGAAGAAGATGATTTTGATGATTTGAAGTGTCTTATGGCACCGACGGACTCGATAGCGAGGATCCGATTCGAGACAGTGATAGCTTAGATGTTGAGGAAACGAGTTCTCGGGAGGTAATTAAATACTTCCTTAAGTTTTCGAAAGCTGATTTAGCTAGATATATCTTTACTTTAGAAGAAAAGTCCAATTCGACTTTTATGATTTTAAAGAACAACTTGAGTCTCTTACTACCGAGAGCAATGTTTTGAAAAATGAGTTAGAAAACATGAGACAAAATCTGAAGGTACTTGAGACCGAGTGCTCAAAAGAATGAGACCGAGTCTATCACTCGGAACAGAGAATGAACAACTGAAAAGGAAGCTCAATGAGTTTAAAAAGCTAGTTTTAAAACTTACCCAAGGTCAAAAAAACCATGATCTTTTACTAGGCTATGAGTGTGTCTCATTTAAAAAGAAGGACTTGGTTACAATGTCTGAAGAGGAATTCAATTCCTATTCAAATCTTTTCAAAACTAATTCCGTAACTCGTAAAGTTTTGGAAAGCTCAACATGGTCCCATTCATACAAATGAAAAAAGGACTGAGCCCAAACCAGTTTACAGGAAAAAGCCTTCTCCATATGTTTACAAAAGAAAAGATTTTCAAAGAAAAGAGACACGGACTCAGTTTTCTAGAAAGAGGACTCGGAATCGGACGAAACCTAAAATTATTCAAATCTTTGTTCCCAAAAGTGCTCTTCCTTAGAGAAAACCACGAGTAAAGGTAGTTACTTGGGTTTGCAAGAGGAAGTGAGGAGGGTTAGTTTGTTACCGTCTTACGGGTGACTTAGAAACGGAATGGTCATTAGTACTTAGACAGGTGGTTGCTTATGCCATATGTCCGGAGATTCAAGACTCTTCTCGAGTTCGAAGATCCGAAGGGAAGTGAAGTCACATTTGGAGACAATGGCAAAAGCACGATAGTTGGGATTGGCAAGATTGGTCAAAGAAACAACTCAGTTAGACCAGTCTACCTTGTCAAAGGGCTTAAGTATAATCTCCTTAGCATTTCTCAACTATGTGACAAAGGTCACAAGGTAAGGTTCACTCGGACCAACTGCTACATTTCTTATGCAGCAACCAAAGAGACAAAGCTCTTTGGTCCGAGGTCGAGTAACACTTATACTATCCCGCTTTAGGATTTAATTAGAATTTATCATGCTTGAAAGTATATTTGAATGATGATTCATGGACATGACATCGTAGACTAGGTCATATCAGCATGCATACTATCAAGAAAATTTCATCTCATAGATTGGTTAGGGGTTTACATAACTGTGCATTTAAGAAAGATAAAATCTGTGAAGCATGCACAAAAGGAAAGCGAGTCGGATCATCTTTCAAACCACTCAAAACCGTGTCTACGTCTAAAGTGCTTGAATTAGTTCATATGGATGTGTGTTGTGAAATTCCTATGAAAAGCTTAGGAGGTAAATCACATCCGCTTGTCATTGTTGATGATTATTCACGATTTACCTGGATGTGTTTTCTAAAGAACAAAAATGAAGCCTTCAAAGAATTCACTAAGACCTGCAAGAATATTCAAGTGGAGTCTCGGACTCAAATCGGAAGGATTCAAACTTACCATGGAAGGGAGTTCGATTACTCGGAATTTACTGATTTCTTTGACAAAAATGACATCTCTCATAACTTCTCCGCATCATGAACTCCTCAACGGAATGGAGTAGTAGAGAGAAAGAACAGGACTCTTGAAGAAATAGGAAGGACCATGATGATTGAAAATGATCTACCTTACTATTTTTGGGTCGAGGCAATCAACACAAGTAAACTATACGATAAACTATACAGTCAACGGATGCCTCATCGGACCCATCCTAAAGAAGACACCCTATGAGATGTATAAGGGAAAGAAGCCAAATATGTCCTACTTTAAACCATTCGGATGTAAGTGCTTTGTGCACAATAATGGTAAGGATCATCTAAGTAAGTTTGATGCTAGATCGAGATGAAGGTATATTTACGGCTTACTCAGCTCATAGTCAAGCTTATCGTGTGTTTAACAAAAGGACTAACAAAGTGGAAGAGAGTATCCACGTTGTTTTTGATGAGATTGATCTTGGTAGGATAAGTAAATCCACCTTCTCGGATCTCAAGCTTAACGAGAGATGAAGATGACATTGTTAAAGCCGAGCTCGGAAAGAGTCAAAATAGAAGAACTAAGGCAACTCGGAATGAGCCAACTCGGAATCCTAGGACTCGGAATGAACAACTTCAAGAGCCAACTCGGAATGCTAAAGAACAAGCTAATGTAGAAACTCAGTAAGAGCAACAAACTAAAGATCAACATGTTCAACCAACAAACTTGGTAAATCGGAGGACATGTAGAGTTTTCAAGTATGCGTCTAGTCACCCACCCGAGAACATACTTTCGATATCAACAGGTGGGGTACGAACGCATTCTTCGTTGCAAAATCTGTGTGCATTTTCTACATTCATTTCATTAACAGAACCTAAAAATGCACTAGAAGCCCTAAATGAGCCTCAATGGGTTGAGGCCATACAAGAAGCACTAAATCAATTTGAAAGAAACCAAGTCTAGACTCGACCAAACGACCTTCCGACCATCTAATAATAGGAACAAAATGGGTTTTTAAGAACAAACTGGATGAGCAAGGGTTGGTTATCGAAATAAGGTTAGACTAGTTTCTCGGGGATACAACCAAGAAGAGGGCATTGATTGTGGGGAAACCTTTGCACCTACTTGCTAGGATTGAGGCAATCAAAATTCGTTAGCATTTGCATCTAGCATGAACATCAAGCTTTATCAAATGGATATCAAATGTGCTTTTCTCAATGGTTTTATCCAAGAAGAAGTTTATGTTGAGCAACCCCTGGATTTGAAAACTCAAAATTTCCAAATCATGTTTTCAAATTGCAAAGGCTTTATATGGTCTTAAACAAGCTCCTAGAGCTTGGTATGAAATACTAAGCAGTTTCTTGGTTGAAAATGACTTCAAAAGAGGTCAGATTGACAAAAATCTTTTTATGAAAACTAAGGGGAATGATTTTCTTATCATTCGGATATATGTTGATGATATTATCCTTGGAGCTACTAATGAAACTCTATGTCAAGAGTTTTCCGAGTTGATGAGACATGAGTGCCAAATAAGTATGAGGAGAGAACTTAATTTCTTTCTTGGTCTACAAATCAAACAAGATAAGGATGGCATCTATGTTCATCAATCTAAGTACACCAAGGAGTTATAGAAGAAATACGAGCTACAAGATGGGAAGCATGTAGCAACACCTATGAGTAGCAGTCTAAAACTATACTTAGATGAGAAAGGTAAAGTCGTAGATCGAAACTCTACAGAGGTATGATTCTATCTAACATCTAGTAGGCCAGATATCATGTTCGAGTGTCTACCTTTGTGAAAGATTTTAAGTTAATCCTAAGGAATCCCATCTCACTGCGGTGAAGAGAATTTTTAAATATCTTACAGGGACTCAAAATCTTGGTCTATGGTTTTCAAAGAACTCAGAACTTACTCTCACTAGATACTCAAATGCTAACTATGCTAGATACAAGGTTGATAGAAGGAGCACATTAGGAGCATGTCATTTTTGGGTCAATCCCTCATCTCCTGGCATTCAAAGAAGTAGATCTCAATTGCTCTATCAACTACCGAGGATGAGTATATTGTAGTTGGAGCTTGCTGTGCTCGGATTCTCTCGGATCAAGCAACACTTGAAGGATCTTGGTTTATCATTCACATCTACCCCAATCAAGTGTGATAATCGAGTGTAATCAGCATCACTAAGAATCCAGTTCACCACTTAAAGACAAAGCATATTGAGGTCGGGTATCATTTTATGAGATACCATTATGAGAAAGTGATATATGCCTTGAGTAGATAACAAATAGATCAGTTGACTCGGAATGAGACCGAGCTATGCGTTATAGATTTTCCGAGTGTTCCGAGTCACTCGGATACTTTATCGAGTCGGACTCGGATTGTGAGCAAAATAGACATCAAAATTCCGAGGTCATCTCTAGATAAATGGATAATCTTAGAAGTGTTTTTGAAAACTATTTCTTTCCTCTCTTTCTCTGTCATGCGAATAGTAAGCGTAAACTAGCTCGTTGGAAGAAAGTTGTTGGAGAAACTAGCCTTTACTACGCAGAGCGACTCAACGGTCCGAGAACCGTTGCTTGGTATTCAAGGCAGCAAGTCGGTTGGAAGCCATCTATTGCTATATATAGCACCACTTCACTTTCTTTTCTTCACTTTACCAACTTGTTGCTTGCACTCTTACTCTCTTCGCTCTCAAACTCTCTCGCTCACTCGTGTTCTCTATCTCGATTCTCAAGTCTCTTTGTTGTCTATTCTCTCTCTACTTTCTCGTTCACTCTTTAATCTACTCTTACCGAGGCTTCACAAGGAAAAGCAAGGAGCCTACCTCAAATTCACCAAAACACTTTGTTGCCTAACACTTTATCCTCGATGACAAGTTTTTCCCGAAACTTCTTTTTCTTGGTTAAAACACATCGTCGAAACGGTGTGTACAACTACCTTTACTTCGTGAGTACATTACCCATACCTAGTGTCCGAGTTCTATGCTCACATGACTGCCAATGAAGGTGTTATTACTTCTCTGGTCCAAGGTAAGACCGTTCGCATTAATCTTCACTTAATTCACACAATTTTTGATGTGAAGGCCCTCTTTATCAACTTTAATCCTGTTCCATTCAATGAAGTCGCTAATGACTTCTTTGAAAAATACGCTAAAGAGGTTCCCGAGTCAAGAAAGAATTTTTCCGTGACTCGGATGAAGTTGGTTCTCTTCGATATTCTTGAGGGCTACGAAGTAGACCCCTTTCCTTTATTCTCGAGCGGATGGCCACCGTGCCTGCTAGCTCTAAGAAGTCAGCTCCATATCCTTTCGGGGCACTTCGACCGCTATTTTCAAACAGTTTCAAGTTCCTCTTTCCTCCGACCCAAACGAGTGCTTGGAGCGTGTCTGTCTGTCTTGACGAGCTAATCTTTCGGGTCCGGGATACTAGTAAGTTAAACTCGGTGTCTAGGTTCATGTGTCCGAGTTACCTCCTTCTTCACCTCATACTTAGACAACTCTAGAGGTACCACTACTACCTGCTGGACCTTCGCCTCTCAGCCTATTCCATCTGTTGAACCACTTGCACAAATAGCCAACAAGTTTGCCTCTCTCGGTGAAGAGTTGCAATCAACTCCGAAGTCTTGGAAGGGCTTTATTCCAACCCTTTTTCGATGCAGAAACAAGCATAGTCTCAGCTCGGAGAGAGCTAAGAGCTGATTTCTAAGCTTAAGGAATCCATCAAGGAACAAGGAGACCAAATCGGACGCCTCCAAGAGCGCAGGTCTAAGGAAGCCGAGGACTCATAATCCTCTCGATACTTCGAGCGAGTCCTCTAGTTCTTCCAAGTCAAAATCAGTAGAAGCTGAACCAACAGAAGAATAAGGGAATGCTGAAGGAGGAAAAGAAGAAGTAGAACAAGAGGAAGAAGTTGGTCAACCTAAGTACCGGGGCAATAAAGAACCTAATGTGATCTCCTCGGATCACACTCAAAGTGCCTCGAAGAGGTTGGTGAAGCTGGTCAATCCAAAGTCCCCGCCTCGGAATCCCAGCCGACACTCGTCGTTGAAGAAGAGCCGAAGAAGAGGAGGAAGATATGCCTTTGATTCATAGAACTAGGATGTCTCCACTTTCGATGTACCAATTCCGTAACCACCTCACCCAACCACTTCAACTCAAGCTTATAGGCATAGGCGCACAACACACTCTTCAAGATAGAATGCTCCTCCTTCTTGATCTTTTGAAACTCAAATTTCATTTTTCTTTGTCCAACATCATTTGTACTTACTTGCTCTTTCCTCCCTCATTTTGTTATTTTTGTTGAAATGCATAGGGGAGAGAAAAGATAGAAAAATTAGATGTTTGGTTTATGGGGAGTTTTTTCTTAATTGTTTTCTCGAGTTTACTTTTCTTTATGTTTATCATACTTTTATACATATGTTTCTTCCAATTAATGAAATATCTATTTCTGAGCACATATGTTTCGAGTTATATTTATGTTTGCTATGATACTTGACTCTTTAACATCTTTGCTCTGTTTTCATCAAGATCCGAACCGAACATATTTAAATCTCTTCTACTCGATCGATACTTTCTATTGCTCCGATCAATATGTTATGAAAAGTTAACTCTTTGAACTAACTAGTTTATATCTTAAGTATTGAATGCCTTTTCTAGGAACCACAACCAGTCGAGGCTCGCCGAGCTTCCCCACTAATGTGTCGGGTCTCTATTTTTTTTAAGGATAGATTTTGAAGATGGTTTTAGAAAGTCGATTTTAGAATGTGGGGATGAACCTTTTATTAAGATTTTTCGAATTTTATTAAATCTAAATAGTCAAAGTTTGAATGACAAATTTTATTAATTCTTTTTATTTTGGAAATTATTTTTAGAATTCTCGAGATCTTATTTTCTAATTAAAGAATAAATAACATTAGGGTTTTGGTTCTGCCATGAGGCTTTAGGGCCATATTGGTGTAAAAACACCAATCCGCACCGAAGCCTTATTGGCCGACCTCACGGCGTAGGCAGTAGCCTATTCTTAGGGGTGGCCAATGCTGGCCGGAGGTCGTGGCTGGTGGAACCAGCCTCGGTCTCGCCTAGTGGGCGATCCAAAACCTAACGTCACCTGTTCCTGTAACTAGAAAACACCGAGATGCAAATTTGATTAGAATAAAACATAAAATAAAGGAGTATGCAAAAATTAAAACTAAAAGAGGCCAAAATGACTCCATCGGTCTTTGAACCGAGAATTGGATTTAGGGGCGAGGCTACGAAACGTAGGGAAAACCCTTCCATTTCGCCCGCTCGAAGACGGCCATTACTAGTTCAAGTAGTGTATGAAAATACTGCGAGAAAACAAGCATACAACGACATGCAAAACAAAATTAAAGCAACTAAAACATAACAAGGAAAACAATAAAGAAAAGTGATAAAGAAAGCAATAAAGAAAGCGATAAAGAAAAGCAAGAAATAGAAAGATTACATCGATCGGGAGGAATTTAAAGCGATTACATCTCTTAAACCACAATACGGAAAGCAAGAAAAACAAAAATAAATAAAACTGTTTGAAGGTTGAAAAATTGCCCTCAGGTTGTCCCACCTCGCCGATCTTGATCTCCAGACCGGATCTCTCGATGCAACGGCCAAAATCAAAAGAAAAGGGCTTGTGTTTGTGAATTGTGTATAGGGTGTAGTAATGATAAGTTGAATGAGTGCCCAAAGATAAGAATAATTGAATATTCTTTAACTCTTGGCACAGATTCAACGATAGTAAGTAATGATTAGATGAATGCTTAAGGTTGATTTCGACAGAGTAACATTTAGATGAGAGAATTCCGGTTAGCTTTCGCAGCAGTGATGCTAAGGCAGGAAGCCGTATGGGAATGAGAGCTATACGTCTCTATTTATAGGAGAGGACCTAGGTCACAAATGACCTAGGGTTTGCTTCCATCCAGTCATCCAAACAGCTAAAAAACCGGGCCAAATCCTAAGAGATAGAACCGGATTTGATAGAGATAAAGCTGGATAGAACCAGGATAAAAGAAGGGAGGCAAGTGCCGGCCAAGCGGACTCCCTAGGGTTTGTGCCCTAGTTGTGTCTCCTAGGACTCTCCAAGCCAAAATGCAATATTCCACTTGATACTTCTAGAAGGCGAGGCTCGGCCACGACGTCATTATGTGGGGGAAGCTTCTAGTCTCGTGTGGACTGTCTTGTGAAGCTTAAACGCAACACTTTGATGCTCCCGATCATGAAATGCAACGCTTTAATGTTATCTTCAGATCTTCAGCTCCTTGTACTCTAGATGAATGTAGAATGCAGTACTATGGACTCAAAATTTCCTTGTACACAACCTCGGACTCCACAATCTTTAAAGGCTTGACCCAGCTCTTGGATCGTCCGAAAGAAAAGAGGATTTGTTGACCGACCCAAGGGAAAAAAGGCTCTTTATTTGTTGTTGGAGGTTCTTTGTGGTTTATCGGCTTATTTTGCCCCAATTGATCACAATCCGAGATCAAAATCCACAAACAGGACTCGGGATTATCATTATTGGGCCAAAAAACAAAACATAGAAATAAAGAGATAAGAGACGACACTTTTAGGTGTCTACGGTTAGCCTCCACTTTGATCGATGAAGACTCGGACTCGAACTCCTATCACTCGAGTACCATCAAGGACTCAGTACAGACCTCATCCCTCTTAGGTTTTGATTACAAGTCATTCTGAGTGTTATAGAAACTATTGCATATGTTTTCATTCGATTTTAACCGACTCGAAATCACATCCATGTTTATCAACTCACACTTATGCTTCGAGTCACTCGGACACCACTTAGATTTATCGCATGTTCAAACAATCTCTCTAACACTTTTAATCTAAGTTCGACTTCATATTCCGAGTAAAGTGAATTATAGCGTTAATTCAACTTTCTAAGTTAGCATGTATGTTTGAGAATTATTTGTTTAAGATCAAGTACTCATACTTTGATATTCTCTTTATAAATTAATCTTTCCTAAGACTAACTCGGATGGAATTTGAGTATAATGAATATTAGACTCGAAAATTCCATTCTTCTAAGTCTCGAGATAATTATGCACTTAATTGGCTTAATTAAAGGGTTATTTGATCGGAATAATACAAACTTTAGGGGTATTGGCCAAATTTAATACGAATAATTTCCTTGGCTATGAACAGAACCAACTTTGAGGCTATTTTCCAATATCGGAACTTACATGTGTTTGTTAATAAATTAATATGCAAAGTTAAACCAGGGGTTGGGTTTGGGTTATTCACTGGGCTCGTGGAGTTCATCACCTCACCAACATTTTCAGGTACGAAGTTAAGACTCTCTGGAGTTGCTTTTGGCTTTTAGAAGAAGCGAACCAACGGATAGGACATCTCCGGACTTAAGTTTTGACTATGTATACAAAAGCCCTATGTGAATACTCCGAGCGTATGGCTCGTTGAGTTTGTGTTGTGTTTACTTGAGCGGGTGGCTCGTTGAGCTTGTGTTGTTGATACTCCGAGCGTGTGGCTCGTTGAGTTTGTGAGTGTGTTTCATGCGGGGTTAAGGCTTTAAGCCTATGGGATTAGCCATATTACGGAGGAAACTCGCCAAAATTTTTAGAAAAACCTTTAAAAACCTAGAACCGCGCTTTCGCCAATCTAAGAAAGAGTTATTAACCCTAAGTTGAGATCTTAAGTAGCCTTAAGGGTTCCTATCTGGGAACCCTAACATGTAATACTCCTAGGGTGGGTCTTGGGGTGTTACAAAAATGGTATCGAACAAGAATCCTCCGACCAGTAGATTTTCCTAGAACCAAGTCTAGGACTTGAGTGATTGCTTATGTGATTGACTCGAAACATGAGTACGTGATTTGATTAACGAACCTATGTGCCTATGCGTGATTGAGTGAACCTCATATGATCGGATTGTGAATATATGTGCATATGTGCGATTCTATGAATCTATGTGTAGCAAGTGTAGTGAAGAGTTAATAATGATCCCATAATTTAACCTTGTTCAATAGCTAGTGGGAAGGAAAGTGGTAAGGCTGATGTGCACAATGATGAAACTAATCTAGTGATAGGCTCGACCTTCGAAATAGATTTTGAGGTTGCAACTTCCCAAGTTTAGGGGTGTTACTAGTCCTACTGAGTTAGGTGAGTGAACGAGGGAATAGTTAGTTTCGCATGCTTTGTCATGACTATATTGACATGAGCGGGTTCATGTATTTTGTTGAGACCTTAGTGTTCCATTTAAAAACAAGTGGTGAAATCGTTCCAAGCTAACTTTTGCCCTTTCGACGCGATTTGCCCCTCGAACGCCAAGAGTGAGCGAGACGCATGGAAATGATGGTAGAGAGGAGGCTAGAACTCATTAACCCAAAGAGGCTCTCTTAAGAATTCCCATAGCTGTGGTTGTCTAATTGAGTTTCCCTCTATCTTAAGTACATTACTAACCTCATGTATATGTGATTATACTTTACGCATCTTAGATACAACTTTTTCTGAATTTCGGGGACGAAATTCTTTTAAGGGGAAGAAATGTAAGATCCGAAAACTTCAGGTGCCTACTTGCTAATGAATTAAATTATTAAAAGTTAAAGTTAAAAATTCAAAATTATTAAATTAAGTGAACTAGAATTTTTCCGAATCGAAATTAAAACCCGAGAACCGAAACCCGAGCATGGCCTAGCTTAATTGGGCTTATTGAAATTAAATTTGAGCCCAATTCACAATTAAAGCCCAAAGTAAAAAATTTAAAACAAAAAGAATATAAGAAAGGGGTGGTGGCATTTTGACGAGGACATGGCGGATGATTAGAGCAAAGAGGTTAGGGGTCCAATTAAACTTGGGCAGTAGATTAATTATGTGTAATCAAGAAAAGAGGAGAGAGAGTGGGACTGGGAATGAGAAAAAAAGAATGGAATGAGGGAACAAAGAAACAGGGGAACGAAAGAGGCGTAAGCGAGCAAAGAGGAAAGAGAGTCTAAGGGTAAGCGAGCAGAGGAAAGCGAAAGGAGAGACAGAACAAAGAGAGCGAGAGATCGAGAGAACCTTACCCAGAAAGAGAGGAGTAGAGAGACCGAGCGAGAGGGACGAAGAACCAGAAACGAGCGAGAGACCAAGAGCGGGAAGGAAGGAGAAACGAGCGAAGAAGACGAGAGGAAGAGGAGGCACGGTGTGCCTGCGAGGTCGGCAAGCGCGAGGAGGGAGACGAAGAGGACCAGAACCAGAATGAAACAAAGGAAGCCGGAGGCCGGGATCGAGGTAGCGAGAGGAAGAAGCAGAGGGTCAGGAAAGAAGAAGGAAGGGGAAAACCGAGAGGAAGAAAGGAAAGCGAAACCGAAATCAAAACCCAATCCGAAAAACCTCCAAAACCGAAATTCTTAGAACCTCTAAGACTCCAAGGTAAGTAATTCAAACTCATCCTCTAAAGATAAAACAAATTAGGTGGATTAAATTCGAAATTGATTCATGAAATTGAAAACCCTAAGTTAATTGAAGAAGTTAGAGCCCTAAATTCACGAAATTAAGTAACTCACGAATTGAAAAGCATGTTGCGTATTTTGTGTCCGATTCATGAATTTAGTGATGATTGAGCATTGTTGAGCATGATTATTGGGCTGTATATTGAGAATTTGATGAAAGTAGCTTGAATAGAATTAGTGGGAAAAATCAGAAAATTGAATATATGATTTAGGTGCAGATTTTTCGGTAATTTATCATGTCTGTCTGAATTATTGTGAATTCATGTGTTGCTTGAAATTTCTGAAACTTTTACTACAGCTTCCTAATAATATATGATAATTTTCTGTAAATTTTGGTATGCGTTGGATGAGTAGATAAGAAGATATGAATTTTTGAGTAAAAATGTGCTGTTTTGGGCCAAACCGAATCTAATTGAGTAACTGAATTAAGAACTGAAATTTAAGAAGCTATATGGCTGGATTAAGAGATATATAATGATTAAGGAAAGTTATAGAACCATAAACCACATAGGCGCGATATTACGCAATCATGAAAACGATAAGTTCGTTAATTAGAAATCTTGATTAATATGTTTATATGATGATGTGTTTATCTTAAAATACATCGATTACAAATGACATAAGCATGCCTATATGAGTTGGATTGATTTTACTTGAGTTAGAACTTGCTTTATATGAATTGTTAGTTGTGAAGATATTGCGTATGAAAGTGTTGAGCATGAATGATATGAATTATGTGTATCTCGTCAAAGTAATAAGAAGATATAAGAAAATAAGAAACATAAAGAACTAAAGAAGGCAAAAAGGATTGTGTTATTGATCTAAGATCCCACGAATTAAAGAACCCTTTGAAGTTATGGCCATAGAAGTGTACGTCAAACTGAAGCCCCGAATTGAATTGTTTCCACGAATTCTCGACGAGTATGCGTCCAAGAACCGAGCCACGGTTTGAGGCTTGCCTCGAGGCTACGAATTGTTATGCCTCCAAGAACCGAACCCACGAATTGTTTTGGCTCCAAGAACTGGGTCTTTAGAGCAGAACATAAATCTTCTTTCCATTCGAAACTAAGAATACTTAAGAATTATGATATAAAGAAACGAATGATTGTGCATGATGAAGAAGAAAGAAAGAATCAATGATTTATGAAATGCGCGATTGAACTTAAGAAGAAGAATGAGAAGAAGAACGAATCCTGATTTCATAAGAAATGGATACGATAAAAAGTAAGAAATGATTTACGTGATGAATGCCTTACATGATGTATGATTCTATGACTTACTTGCGTAGAAAGACGAATGAAGTATGTTTGAGTGAATTCATGAGCAATTGATGTCATTGTGCTTCTTGGCAAGTTGATAAGTATAGTATCTCGTGTGTCTTAAGCATGTATGATCCGAATTGCATGATGTGAATGAATTGTGAGCTTACGTGTGTTTGTTAATGAATTAATGTGCAAAGTGAAACCAGGGGTTTGATTTGGGTTATTCACTGGGCTCGTGGAGCTCATGACCTCACCAACATTTTCGATACGAAGTTAAGACTCCCGGAGTTCCTTTTGGCTTTTAGAAGAAGCGAACCAGCGGATAGAACATCTCCGAACTTATTATGTCCTTTATGTTTTTCATGCTTGCAAAGATCGGTTGTATGTGAACTTAAGTTTTGACTATATATATAAAAGCCCTATGTGAATACTCCGAGTGTATGGCTCGTTGAGTTTGTGTTGTGTTTACTCCGAGCGGGTGGCTCGTTGGGCTTGTGGTTTTGATACTTCGAGTGTATGGCTTGTTGAGTTTATGAATGTGTTTCGTGTAGGGTTAAGGCTTTAAGCCTATGTGATTAGCCATATTATAGAGGAAACTCTGCTAAAATTTTCGAAAAACCTTTGAAAACCTAAAACCGCGATTCCGCCAATCTAAGAAAGAGCTATTAACCCTAATTGAGATCTTAAGTAGCCTTAGGGGTTCCTCTCGGGAACCCCGACATGTAATACTCCTAGCCTGGGTCTTGGGGTGTTACATGGACTTAGTTTTTTAAGAAAAGTGGACATCAAACTTCTAAAATCATCTTTAGATTAGTGGAGAATTTCATAAATTTCTTTTAAAATCTCTCTTTTTTTCTCTCTCTCTCGCACGTATCAATCAAAGAACTAGCCATTGGGAGACAAACACTGGAATTCTAATCGTTGGAAAGCGGAACGGACACACCGGTGAGGCGACCGTTGGAGAGTTGGGTCGGAACAAAGACTGATGGACACTTCTCTTTGTATAAATAGCATCTATTTTCCTTCATTTCGCTACTTTACTCTCTACTCTCATACACTCTCGCTTACTTACTCTCACATTCTCGCTCTCAAGTAAGCTCGGTATGCTCAAGCACTCTTAAGCTCTCGGTACTCTCTCTCTCTCTCTTTTTTTCTTCGAGCTAACTCGTCGTCTTCTCAAAAGCTTCTCTTTCTTCTCAAAAATTCCATGACCATGAGGAAAAGAGGTTCCGCTCCAGATTTTCTTGGTTCTGCAACTAAGAAACCTAGAACCAAAAGTTAAGAGGGTCCTTCTAACCCTCTAAGATCCTTGTCACCCAACACCCGACGTTGGACGATAAATTCTTCACAACCACAAAATTCTCGTGGTTGAACCACATCAAAACTACGAGGGTATATAATTTCTTCTGTTTCAGCGAATTCATTTACCCGTAACTTGTCGCTGAGTTCTACTCCATCCTTTCCAGCTACGAGGGATTCTCACCTCTAGAGTTCGTGACAAAGTAGTTCGTATTAACATCTCTCTCCTCCACCGCTTATTCAATGTTTCATCCCTCTTCCTCAACATCAACCCCATCCCATTTAACGAGGTTGCTGATGAATTCTATAAAAAGTATGCCAAAGAAATCCCCGAGTCACGCAAAAACTTTTACGTGACTCAAATGAAGACCGAGGCACGTCTTCTCTGTTTCCTGCCGATGAGGACATTTTTCTCTTAACATTTCAGCAAAGAGAATCCAAACTCAAAGATTCTCAAGGCTCTTTTTGACATTCTCGAGGGCTACGGCGTAGACCTCTTCCCAGCGAATTATCAAGCAAATGGCCTCCGTGCCGGCTCGGACCAAGAAATCCACACCTCTTCCTTTTGGAGCCCTCCTCACCTTTATTTTCAAACAATTCAAGGTCCCGCTCCCCTAACGAGGTTTCGAGGCTGCCATTCTAGTTGGCGGAAAAGAGCTTCTCGACTATGGATACTAGGAAATCCAACCGAGTGTCCGGATCCACAGCTCGGAACTAAGGCAGCCCTCTCCTCCACCTCGGACTCGGACTCGGACTCTTCTCCCACTCCCTCCTCCACCTGGTGGTGCTTCCACCTCAGGTTCCCCCTCTCGAGCCACTCTCGCTTTATCTACCATAATGATAGACAAACTCTCCTCGGTGTCCACTGAAATCAAGGACACCCTCCGCTCCTTCAAGACTGTCCTTTAGTCTATGACAATCAACCAAAAAATAGCCCAATCTCAAATTCGAGAGCAGCAAGATGCGCTTCTCGAGATGAAGGCCTTGGTTAAGGAGCAGCGGGAGCCGACCGAGCTCCTCGGAGAAAGGCGCTCTAAAGAAGCTCGGGACCTGGACAGCTCGAAACATCCGAAGAGTCCTCGAGCCGTGCCAAATCTCCATCCGGAGAGACGAGAAGAAGAAGAGGAGGAGGTCATGCAGTGAAGCAGCTCCTTCGAGAGGAAAAGGAAGAAGGAGAGAAGGGAGAAGAAGAGAAAGAGGAAGAAGGAGGAGAAAATGAAGAAGATGAGGGACAAGGTGCTCCTGCTCCTCTACCGAGATTGGTTAGCTCGGACAGCGAGTCCGAGTGAGTCGAACCCTCGCCGACGCCGGTCGGTCGAGCATCGGTCAAGCCGGAGGACGCACCACCCTCCGTAGAATTTCAAGAGGATGAACCTCTGGATGATCTTATTCTAGGTCGACCACTTAGAGATGAGCCTATTCCAGAGATCCCGTGCTGCCCCCGCTCGGATCTTCAACGTCTTCACTTTTATATCAGCAAAGGCGCATGGCACATTCATCCGCTTCAACTCGGACTCGTACCCACTCCACCGTCTTAATTTTTTTTCTTTTCTTGTTTCTGTTTTCATTTTTTGTTGTTTTGTCCGGAGAAACAAATTGTATCCAGATTGATACATTCTTCCCCATTTTTTTTTTTTTGCTGAAAGGCAAGGGGAGAATAATTAGAAAATTTTTTGTCGTGTTTAGGGGAGTTTTCTCACCCTTTCCTTTGTATATATTTTTTCGGTGTTCATATATATATGAATGAAGTTTCGATTTCATGCTTATTGACTTCTCAGTATGACTTCTTTCCGAGTTTTAAATTTCTCACTTTATTTTGCTCGATATATCAACTCATTTATTTATCTTAACTCCGATTTAACTACTCACTATTTTTCGTCAAATGAGCTACCTATAGAAATATTCTAAGTCCGAATTGCTTCATTTATTATTATAATTCTCCGAGAATTCTTATTCTAAGCTCTAATATATTCTCTGCCAAATGAGTAATAATGAAAACTTTTGATTATTTCACTAACAAAGTTTCTATCTCGAGTATGGAATGCCTTTCATCAAAAGGGGGACATTGAAGACTCGTAAATCACATCCATGTTTATCAACTCACACCGATGCTTTTGAGTCACTCAAACACCACTTAGATTTATCGCATGTTCAAACAATCTCTCTAACACTTTTAATCTAAGTTTTGACTTCATATTATGAGATAAAGTGAATTATATCGTAAATTCAACTTTCTAAGTCAGCATGTTTGTTTGAGAATTATTTGTCTAAGATCAAGTACTCATACTCGATATTCTCTTTATCTCATATATTCTAATCCATCCGAGTATAATGAATATTAGACTCGGAAAATTTCACTCTTCTAGGTCTTAGATAATTGTGTACTTAATTGTCTTAATTAAATTATTATCTCGTGCCTAATCTTGGACCAAAGTATTTTATACTTTGAGAACCAAAATTTTTCTACTTTTGTAGGTTATCTAAACGAGGTTATCCTATTTTTGAATTATAAAAGTAACCTGGCTTCAAGTCGTCAATCACCAGCGAGACAAGGCTTTTCTACTTCGAATAACGCCTAGACGCTATGTCGTGGTTATCTGTTTCCAAAGCTGGAAATCTTCAACGCTAAGCTCAACGGTGGTTTCCACCCTACTTTTCGGACCACCGGTGGATTGGGACCTCCTAAGGAGTCAAGAGCCATTGCACAACGTTCACATCCGAACGGATCTTTTCCGAGTGAACCGGAAGAACCTTTACAACGGTCACAAAGGACTTACGTTCGAAGATAGTCACAACGACTAATCCGCTTAGACATCTATAAATAGAAGCCACCTCTCAAGACTTGAAGATCGTTAGAATTATTGTTAATACACATTACTTAAGCGAAAGTTTTTGTATTCATACTCAATCTTCTACTTACAACTCCCAGCTTGTAATTCATACTTTCCGAGTTGTAAAGTCTTGTAATCAATCAAATATTCTCTCTTACTTTCCGAGTAAGGTCCCTTGATTGAGTCGTAAGGGTTCACTCAGCTCGGTTGTCCCTAGCTGTAAAGGTTACCTCGGTTAGGAAGTACTAGATCGGATAAAGGAACTTCGAGTCTAGGAAAACTCTATAAGGAATTGTCTAAGGGAGCAATTCGGTTGAGTCGATCTATCGTATTTTGTGGATTCAAAATAGTGGATTTGACTTGGTGTTTGGACTAGCACTGGCCATGGTTTTCCGAGTCCAATCTAGACTCGGACAGTCTTGTTTATTGCTTTCAAGCTTTAATCTTCCAAGTTTGTTAAAATTTCCTCATCACCCTATTCATCCCCCTCTAGGGTGGCGAAGACTCTCCAAGAGCAAACCTTCAACCAAGTCTAAAAGACGAAGGGTCAAAGTAGACACCGAAGGGTACTACCTCGGTTTTTATAAGATATTATGTGATGCTTAGAATTGGTTGTAACCAAACCTAATCTCCAAAGTATGGCCTAAACTTTATCACAAGTGCATGCATTCTGAAGTTCATTAAAAGGATCCTAAGCTTGGCTTGATCGAGCCCGAAGCTTGGCATATTATGATGCTAAAACTTCTGTAGCTTTTGATCTAAATCTTGGCTAAATAATCTACTCGTGCTAGCACACTTGTTAGTGCATAATTGAATTGACAAAAATTCCGTATTTTACCCGAATAATTTAGTCAAAAACAGATCGATAAAACTGTTCAGTAAAGCCGATAAGCGGGCCCAAAAGTTCCCACTTGCATGCACAAGAGACAAAGAGCACATGCTTCGAGTAGGCAAGGCTGCATGGACTAGGGAGGTGGGCTAGGCTGCAAAAGTTGTCGTTGATTGGACTTCACGGTGCCTCGTGGCTGGCGCCGGCCAGCCTTTGGCTTGCGTGGCACCCGGTGCGTCTAGCCAGATTCCCTTGGTTCCCCACTACTTGCTTGACTCTTGTTTTATGTGCTTGGATGCCTTGACCGAATTTTCTTATAAAAGGGGTGCATGGTGTGTTTCATTTTGCGCACTAACACTTCTTCTTACTCTTGTTATCCTCTTATGTTTCCTTGCTTTGCTCCTTCTTGAAAATTAGTTGGTTCTCAAGAATTCCTTGTCTTCAAAATACCTATAAGAAAAGCTCATCCTGCAGGAAGAACTAGAGTTGAGGGTCTTACTCAAGACTCTTTCTTTAAGCGTGAATGGCGCCCTCAAAGTGAATGGAACCCAATCGATCTTCCGGTTGAAGCTAAAAACCGCATTTCTTCACTTGCTATTTCTTCTTCGGTAAGCTAATTGGCTTAAACCTCTTTATTTGCTCATTTAGATTACCCATTAACCATAATCTTGTTGGATTTTGTTTTTAGAAAGGCTCAATTCGAAGTATTGGAGCCATTCCAAAGTTTATGGAGACATGTGAGAGGATGCACTTTTGTCTTGGACCTCTCTACATTGCTTTACATCACCCTACCGACAAGAGGGAGAGAGATCCCATTAGAGCCATAATTGAGCGCTTTTGGGACACGACCAACATGTTCTACCTTCCCTTTGGTGAGATGACAATAACTCTTTTTGATTTTGTCTGTTTTATCCGATTTGGGCTTTTAGGGGGAACCTTTAGCCTATGACTGGAATTTGTATGAGTCGTGACTACCTTCGTCACCTTTTCGGTCCCATAGTAGATACATTTCCACATAGCAATCACTTTAAGTATATCGTTCTTTTTGAGGCTTTTGAGGATGTTGTTTTCCGGCCTCAACATTCACCTCAACAACAAATTAGGATCGTGCTTGCCCTTCTTTTGAGTACGATCTTCTTTTCCAACCAAGCTGCTAAGATTCATGTTCACTATTTGGTGAACCTAGTAGACCTTGATAAAATAGAGGAGCTCAACTAGGGTGCTCCCGCATACACTTGGCTCTTTAGGGGTCTCCATGTCGGTGTGCGACATATAAAACCGAGTCGGACTCCACCAACTATCTTCCTTTGAATGGCTTATGGAAGATTATTGAGCCATGCTCAAATTCTCTTTTCTTCCATATTTACTTTTTATCTTACGTGGAAAAAATACTTTACTTGACGTATCAAAATGTAGGCATGGTTGTATGAATATTTTCCACACTTCTCCCCGAGTTCAACAAATCATCCCATGTTTTACGGTGAGGGGTTAGAATCTATCTTGAACGCCGTAAGATACATGGAATAGACTTCTTGAGATCAGTCCTCAACCGTGTAAGCTTGGTATGCAGCTTCTATTTTTAAAACTTGCTCCAAAATATGCTTAAAAGTGCCTTTTATCACATTTGTAGCATTTTGATCATGCCCAAGGCTCGTACCACTACCTGTGGGTTTGCCCGTGGTGTACTCTAGCCCTCTATATTCCATCAAATAAACTTTTTCTTTTACGGTGAGGGGTATGAGTTGGTGAGGGGTATGAGTTGTATGCTCTTTTTCTTTTAGTTGTATGCTAAAGATATCTCCTTTTTGCTTGATTCCATCAAATAAACTTTGTAGTATAACCGGGAGCAATCAAGAGGCATGTCTATTAGATTTCGATCGGCTCTTCTGGGAATCTAAACTTTCTTGATCGGATGATGTTTTTCTTCTTTCCGAGTAAATCCTTGATTAGTGTAGTGCTAATTTCATTGAGCTTTTAGTGCCTGTAGTGACTTACTAATAGCTTCTTTTGATCTTGTAGAGGCGTCGATCCAGAGCACCTACTTCGGTAATCTTCCCGGTGCACCCGAGACACCATCTCAAGCTCCTAAACAACAAATGGCTTCTAGTAGTAATGCTAGACAAGGCTCATCGTGAAATTCTTCGAGGCGTGCTCATCATAGGAGTGCGTCCGAGGCAGGACCTAGCCATTCCGAGGAGAGCTTGGACATCCTTCCCTTGTATGCCTTTGATCGTCACGGGAACTCTCATTACTTCCCTCGGTCTTCTTATAGTGGTCCATCTCATGAGGCTTCTCAAGGTTAGGACCAAGGAGGTAGCTCATATCAAGGTAATAAAGGTGGCTGATTCTCTACATTAGTCTTGGACGACTTCGAAACTACATCTTTGATAACGACTCGAAGATGACGCGTAGGGGATTCCATGTCAGCTTCGCTTGCTTGCTTATTCTTGGATCCTTGTAGGGTGTTTGTTTATTAATGTATTATTATATTATAATGAAGACTCTTATGCAATGACATGAAATGCATGACTCAATTCTAAAAATGCACTCTTTTATTTAATATGATGCACAAAACTTAAGAAAAGTACAAAGAAAAATAAATAAATAAATGGCACTAGCCCCATTCCCCTAAAAGAAAATAATAATAAGAAAAATGGAAAATCTCAAGTGCATGGGCAAAAAGAATAGCAAAGTACACCGAGGGCTAGGACAAAGAAATAAAGTGATCAAGGACTGCTCAGCCACAAGAAAACCACGAAACGGGTTGGGCCTAAACCATGGCGGCGCTTGCCATGCATGATTCCTGCGGGGATTGTAATGCGTCGTACTAATCATAGTGGGATTCGAAGAACTCCGAATAACACCTATAAATATGATCGTCACATGGTGTAAAAGAAATACCAACATCAAAGCCTTCAATTAATCGCTCCATATCTCCTTATTATACTCGAAATTGAACCATAAACTACATGATCGAGCTAACCCGATGGATGAATGAGATGAGTAACATGGATAGGTCCGGGTTAACTAATTATGGGTTGAATGTCCTATTCAAGCATGAACCAGGTGAAGATTTACTAGCCTTTCTTAAGGGCTGTTGTTACCTATTGGGATAGTCACCGCCACGTCTTTAGGTTTCGGGATAATGAACTGTGTCCCCTGCTCGAAGAATTTGATGTCATACTAGGCAATTTTAGGCGAACAAACCGATTGTTCCTAAATCCTAAGAAAATCTTCAACGAAGTACAATTACTTACTAAAACCGAGTAATAAGTATATAGGGTGGATTCTTATTACGAATCGGGTTAGGTTAACCAATCTTATGAAGCACTACCATAACATGTATGCCTATGCTTGAGTCCATAATCATCCCGAGGCGGCGAGCTATCATCACCTGCATGATAGTTGGATTTCCGCTAGTAGGAGGCCACGAAGACTTGGCACCAACGGCTCTACTAAGCTTAGTGGAACAGTTAGGGAATTATTGTTCCCTAACTCCACTAATAGTAGCTGAAACATTAATTGGTTTAGACCGAGTTGAATCCAACACCGAATAGAATTTCCGCGGAAGGCCCTCGTTATTGCAGGTAAGCATAATATAAAGATCGAAAGCAAGCGAATGCCAACCGGTCGACGACGCCGGTCATAAGGCGGTTGTCCAGCCTCGGCCGGAGGATGAGGGGTTTCCGGTTTACGCCGAAAAATTTTAACTTTCGTTCTCGCCTCTTCTATCGCTATTTAGTATTTTGATTTTGCTTCGTTGGGCCTAAAAAGTAAGACTTTAACCGTGTAAGAAAATAATATTTGATTTTGCATCCGTAATATGCGAGATCCGGTTAATGGAACATCTAAAGCTTATTGATACGCCACCGAAGTTGGATACTTACCTAGGGACGCACATCCGCCCGCGGAAACGAAAACGATGGTAGCTAATTATCCGGCCTCTCGACGAGAAGAATATCTCATAAATCATGGTAACGACCTCCTATGGTATGTTAAACATTGGAAGGTGTCCTAGTTTAGAACCCACACCTGCACAGACACCCGTCCATACATCTATTGGGCCTAGAGGAGAGCGCATATTACTTCCCTAGCCGTGTGTTGCGGCAAATGGGTAGGGAATAAGTAATACCATTATTGGATTGTATCTAGCCCGCAACCTTTGTCTTGTTCGGAGGACATGGTAGCTCTAGACGAACCGGGTCGTGGCCCAAAATCGGAGAGGTTTACCGAAGCTGCCGACTCCAAGCAAACTTGCCGACACCTGAAGGAGTGGCGAATACCACTGTTTCTCCCTATTATCCGGAGTGGATAACGAAGTAGATCTTGAATGATGAAAAGCACTCGAAACTCATAGAGCTGAATCTTGAAGAAGCCGTCACTACTGCTGCCCCTCTACAAATTCATGAAGTAAACCCTCGCATGGCTACATGTGCTCATCGAAGAGAAATTGAAGCTAAAGAAACTGAAGTACGGAGGGCCCGCCAAATCCAAGAACTAAAGGAACGCACACGAGATGAGGAAGCCGAGTCTAGCGATCCTAAAGGAAAGAAAGTGAAAATAGTCTAGGGCTTAGACTCTTAAGATAAAATAAAAGAAAAGGAGGATTAGTTTTGCCTCTTTATTTATTTTACAAGTAGTATGCTTGCAAGTATTTCCCTTTATTAGCTATGCAATTGGGTAAGTAGTAGGCTTAACTTTTATAGAATAAAAGTAAGTATTATGCTATACTTTCATATTTTTGTTGCTCACTTAAAGGTAAAATAAAAACGAATAAATTAGACCACCTAGTTAGACTGTCCTAAAAAGAATAATAGACTGCCTAATTGGGCCATCCAAGCAAATAAACGAACCAAGGAAAACCAAAATAAAAAGGGAAAATCGTGGCTCGGCTAGTCCCACCATTGACCAGGGTGGTGGCCGCCGCCCGCTGGCCTAGCCTCGAATGGGTCGGGCTCGGCCTACTACCTAGGAGCATGATAGGCCTAATACTTCTACAACCGATCTAAATTGGTGTACTTGGAAAATCTCTTCTCCATTCAAATCGGTTAACTTTACCGCTTCGCGGGTAAAATCGATTAAGTATGAATGGGCCCTACCAGTTGAGCTTAAACTTCCCTCGCGGGTCCTAAATTGGTGCTCTTATCTGTTTAAGGAACAAATCCCCAATTTGTAAATTGCGAGGCTTAACCTTTTCATTAAATGCCCTAGATATATGAGCTTGGTATATTTAAGCATTATATAAGGCTTTGAGGTGCCTTTCATCTAATAAGACTAACTCCTTATAAAGTGCTTTGGCCCACTCAGCTTCCGGAATTTGGCTCTCGGTGATTATCCTTAAGGAGGGAATGGCAATCTCAACTAGAAGGGCTGCTTCCATGCCATAGACTAAACAATAAGGCGTTGCTCCCGTAGAGGCTCTAATAGAAGTTCTATAACCCCATAAAGCAAAAGGTAATTTATCTAGCTAATCCTTATAAGTAACTGCCATTTTCTCCACTATCTTCCGGATATTCTTATTAGCGGCCTCAACTCGCTCCGTTAATCAAAGGGCGATACAGAGAAGATTTGTGATGTTAGATTTTATACTTATCCAACAAATTCACTACTTCCTTCTTAAAATGACTACCATGGTCACTTATTAACTCGTGGGGCACCCCATAATGATAGATAATGTTCGGGTGATGAATTTAGCTACCTTGTTTTGACGTCAAAGTTGCATAGGAAGCTGCCTCTACCCATTTGGTAAAGTAGTCAATTGCTACTAACACAAATTCATGACCACCCATTCCTTTAGGAGTCACCTTGCTAATAATGTCTATTCCCCAAACCGAAAATGGTCAGGGAAAAGATAGTGTAGTAAGAAATAATGGGGGTCGGTGTTGTAGATTTGAATACACCTAACACTTATGGCACTTTCTAACAAAGTCATGACAATTTGCCGCCATGGTTGACTCAGTAATAACCAAGTCTCCGAACCTTTTGGACCAACATTCTACCGTTCACGTGAGGTCCACATTCCCCACCATGAATCTCTTCCATAGTGCACTTTGCTTCATGTTGATTGACACAAAGTAAGTTAATCACAAGAGTTAGTTTTCTTAAAAATTGCGCCTAATTGATGAAAAATTGAGCAGCCAACATCCTCATGGCTCATTCGGCTCTAGATGTGGAGTCCAAGGGATATTCTTACTTATCCAAATACTGATAAATATTATGATACCAACTGGTATAGTTAGTATTAGACACTTCTAAGGTATAGACGTGTGCAGGCTCACTCCGTCGCTCACTCGTGAACTCATATTGATCATGGATGCTAACTTAGCTAACACATCCGCAAATTTATTATCATCCCTAGGAAGGTAAGTGAAAGAGATATTCACAAAATGCTTAGATAATTCTGTCAAGTATGCTTGGTAGGGTGCCAAAGCTTCACTATTTACCATCCACGTTTGGGAAATTTGGTTGATTATCAAACTGGAATGTCCGAAAACCCCGATATTCTTGGCCCCGATCTCTTTTGTAGCCTTAAGTCCTGTGATACAAGCCTTGTACTCTGCAATGTTATTGGTGACCTCGAAGTCTAGTTTGACTAAAATGGCAGTATGTCCTCCCTCCGGAGAGACTAAAAGAATTCCTACTCCAAAGCCCTTCTAATTGGAACCGCCATCATAGTAAATTGTCCAAACGTCCACCTCTACTTGTAAAATGTCTTCATCCGAAAAGTCAAGGTGTTCGGGTTGTGATTTAGGCACAGGTAAATCAGCTAAGAATTCCGATACTACCTTCTCTTTGATCGCTTTTGAGGGACGAACTTGAGTTCGAATTCCGTTAGCATGACGATCCATTGTGCTATCTTACTACCGATAGTTGGTTACTCAAGTATGTACTTAACAGGATCCATAGGTGCTACCACATGTACCGTGTGGGTTAACATGTAATGTTTGAGCTTCTTGGTAGCTTAGACTAAAGCTAAAGATGTCTTCTCTGGTGGCTTATATCTAGTCTTGTAATCTAGGAACTTCTTACTTAGATAGTAGATTGCACGTTCTTCTTTCCCTTTTCGTTGAGCTAGCATGGCTCCTATAGCGGTTTCCGTCGTGGTGAGATATAGAAGTAAAGGTTTCCCGATTGGGGTGGAATTAACACTGGAGGATTACCCAGGTATTCTTTAACCTTCTCGAATGCTTGTTGGCACTCGACATCCCAAATAGGCTAATATCCTTTCTCTAAATTCTTAAAAATGGGTTCGTAGACCATAGTCAATTTTGATATGAAACGACTAATGTACTCGTAAAAGTCATAGGAAGCCTCTAATCTCTTTCTCCGTACTTGGTGGAGAGATCTCCTGGATGGCCCCGATCTTTGAGGGATCGACCTCGATTCCTTTAAGACCGATAACATAACCTAATAGTTTACCATAGGTTACTCCAAAGGCACACTTCGAGGATTAAGGCACATGTTATATTTCTTGAGTCTATGGAAGAATTTTCTCAGTCGGGTGGGTGCCCCGCGCTATCCTTGGATTTACGATCATATCATCTACGTTAACTTCAGACTTCTTTATGGATTATATCATGCAGTAGTGTCATTGTTGTCCTCTAATACATTGCATTAGCATTTTTAGCCCAAATGGCATCACCACATAATAATAAGTCCCTCATTGAGTGATGAAGATCGCCTTCTCCATGTCTTCTTCAACCATCTTCACTTGATTATATCTAGCATAACCATCCATGAACGAGAGTAGAGCATGACCCGCTATATTATCTACTAGAAGATCGATATGAGGAAACAGGAAATCATCCTTAGGATTGGCCTTGTTCAAATCCTTCAAGTCGACGCACATACGAACTCTGTCATCTTTCTTCCGGACCTGAACTATATTTGCTACCCACTAAGGATAGTGAACTACCTTAATGAACCCAACCTACACCTGTTTCTGAATCCCTTCCTTAATCTTCAAGGCCCATTCTCGGTTTCATCCTCAACTTCGCATAACCGGCTTAGCATCCTCATTAAGCGGAATTTTGTCTTCTATTATGTTCGGATCTATACCCGGCATGTCTTAATAGAACGGACTATGTGTGGTGTAATCTTCTTCACTTGGATTTCCCACTTGGCTTCGAGCTATTTCCTGAGTAGTAGGTTGATAGCCTAGTCCAAAGTTGTAATTATTAGTGGGTTCAAGGGGTGGAAAAATATCCCTTCTTCCTAAGCATCAATTGGATACTAGTGTTACCATAAGAGTTAAAGGTAAAAGGTGTTTCATCCCTTTTTAGGCAGTGATGGTTTCAAATCCGTGAAGTTCTTCATCATTGGCATCATGCTCGATATCCACTACTGACTCTTTGGAAGTGATAATAACACAAAGATTATCCCCATTGACAATTATGACTTGACCTTTAATGATCATTTTGACCTTTTAATGCAAGTGTAAAGGGCACCGCTCGATGGTCATGCAACCAAGGGCGACCTAGAAGCAAGTCGAAAGTAGCTAGGATATCTATGACTTAGAACTCGATTTCTTCTCCACTCGGCCCTATATTGATTGGCAAGGTCATCGTTCCTAAGACTGTTCTTCTAGAATTATCATAAGTTCAAAGATGAACAATCGCTTAGAGAGTTGTTGCTCCTTAATTCCTAACCTTTTAGTTGTTCTCGAGGGACATACATTACTCGCTGATCCATTGTCTACCAAGGTTAAGGGAACAAACTTGTTGATGCAAGTTATCGTTAAATAAATAGCATTATTGTGTGTAATGCCTTCTTCTATGAGATCCTTCTAATCAAAAGTAATGGTTCGAGTCCCCACTATTGACCAATCCTACTACTTCTTTTGGCGTGGTGTCGGAGTAACTTCGAGCTTGTTGAGTGCATCGATCAAGGCTTGCCTATGTTTCGGGAAGCATATATCAATTGCCATATTGAAATGTCGACTTTTAGTTTCTAAAGTTGCTTAAGCATATATCAAAAACACACACACTCATTCAAGCATGCACATGAAGTCCGGGTAGCACCTAAAAGTCCAAAATTTCTATGGCCCGAGAGTTCAAGAGTTTGGATACATGGTGACACGTATGAAGACTCGGACATCTGCTCAATACTTTTCTCGAGTTATATAAAAGGAATCGGGTATAACAATTTCATACATATAGAGTTTTGATTCCAAGGCATTCTCTCGCATCTCGAAACTTATTTGAGTAAAATAGTATATTCTCTAAGTGACACAGCTCTAACTTATTATATTTGTTGCTTATCCGGAAGCGACTCGAAAACCGATTCTTTATTCCGAGTCAAGCTTCACTCGGATTAATCGCAGCTTGAATATACCGAGTATTTCGTCTTTTCTTACTCGTAATCCGACCTGTGGTTATAAGTCCTATCTTGTTATAGTCGGTATTCTTAGCTTATTTCATGCTTAGTCTATATCAAGTTAATCATCTCTGATATTCTTTATTGAACTTGATTCTTCGCTCGGACTAAGTCGGATGGAATTCCGAGTATCATGGATATTGGACTCGAAAATTCCATTTCATTTCGACTCGGATAATCGGTTGGTTTATTTATCGTAATTATTTTATTATCTCGTGTCTAATCTTGGGCCAAAGTATTTTATACTTTGAGAACCAAAATTGATTTACTTTTGTAGGTTATTCAATCAAGGATACACTTTTCAAACTACAAAAGTAATCGGCTTCGAACGTCAAATCACCAACAGACATGGCTCTTCATCTTCTCTGCTCCAGTCCCAGTAGATTGTGTTAGGGCTGTCTATTTCCAAATCTGGAAAACTGGAACGCCAAGCTTAACGGTGGTTTCTACCTTATCTTTCAAGACACCGCTAATGGTTTTGGGACTTCCAAGAGAGTTAAACCGTTGTCCAACGTTCATATTACAACGGATACTTTCCGAGTGACTTAGAAAGCTTTTATCAACGGTCACGAGAGGACTCTCGGTCAGCAGATGAAGATAACGGCTACTCTGCCTGGTCATCTATAAATAGAAGCCATCTCACAAGACTTGAAGATTGCCGAATCTATTGTTAATACACATACTTGAGAAAAGTCATTGTATTTACTTTCAATCTTCCACTTACAACTCCAACTCGTAATTCATTACTTTCGAGTTGTAAGGTCTTGTACTCGACTACAAACTCTTTCTTACATTCTTTGTAAGGTCCCTTGACTAAGCTGTAAGGGTTAACTCAGCTTAGTTGTCCCTAGCTGTACGGGTTATCTCAGCTAGGAAGTACTAGATCGGATAAGGGAATTTCGAGTTTAGGAAAACTTGTATAAAGTTGTCTAAGGGAGCAACTCGGGTTCGATCGGTTCACGGTATTTTGTGGACTCAAAATAGTGCATTTGACTTCGTGTCCGGATTGACACGGTCCGTGGTTTTCTGCCCAGGAGGGTTTCCACGTAAACTCTAAGTGTTATTATTCCGAGTTCATTCTAGACTCAGCATGCCTTTATTGCTCTTGTTCTCTCCGATTGATCTCCTTCGAGTCCAATCTTTTCGACCCTATTGATAGACTTAGAATCTGTCTTCGTCTCTATTCTCGCGCAAAAGAGTTTGATTCCACAAAGAATTTTCTATCACCCTATTCACCCCCTCTAGGGTGACTCGGACACTCCCGAGCAAACCTTCAACGTAGTCCGAGAATTTGGTTCCCCATGGGTTGCACGGATAAGGATACCAACCAGAATTCGGTGCCTCTTGGTGAACCAAAGGGTTTAGCCTAAGAGTGCGTGCTACGAGGGATGAGGTACCGTTTCCTTAGGCAATCAAGCCTAGTTGGGGTTGCCTAAAGGAACCGAGAGGGAGACTCTCTCCGTAAAAGGTAAACAGGAGGTACAATAATGTTTTCCTAGGGTCCAAAATAATATTTAAACTAGTTCAAAGGTTGTTAAATGCAAGATGCCTAATGGAAGCACATTATTAAAATACACTACTCAAATTTACAAGTTTTGTCCTCTTAATAAATGATCAATCCCCAATGGAGTCGCCACTCGTAGGAACCACGGCCAGTCGAGGCCCACCGAGCTTCCCCACTAATGTGTCAGGTCTCTATTTTTTTAAGGATTGATTTTGAAGATGGTTTTAGAAAGTCGATTTTACAATGTGGGGATGAACCTTTTATTAAGATTTTCTGAATTTTATTAAATCTAATTAGTCAAAGTTTTAATGGCAATTTGTATTAATTCTTTTTATTTAAGAAATTATTTTTAGAATTCATGGGATTTTAATTTCTAATAAAGAATAAATAACATTAGGGTTTTGGTTCTACCGTGAGGCTTTAGGGCCGATTGGTGTAAAAACACCAATATGAACCGAAGCCTTATCGCTTAACCCCACGGTGTAGGTAGTAGCCTGCTCCTAGGGGTGGTGGGCATCGGCTAGAGGCTGTGGCTGGTGGATCCAAAACCTAACGTTACCGCTCCCGCAACCAAAAACACCGAGATGCAAATTTGAGTAGAATAAAACGTAAAATAGGAGTCACCGATCGGCTTTTAGGAAAGAAAAACTAATAAAAAATAAAATTTTCTATTCCAATCTTAGTATGAGAAAACAAAGACTAAAAGATGCTAAAATGACCCCATCGATCTTTGAACCAAGAATCGGATTCGGGGCAAGGTTACAAAACGTAGGAAAACCCTTCCGTTCCGCCCTTCCAAAGACGGCCATTATTAGTTCAAGTAGTGTATCAAAATAATGCGAGAAAACAAGCATACAACAACAAGCTAAACGAAAATAAAGCAACCAAAACATAACAAGGAAAACAAAAAAGAAAAGTGATAAAGAACGCAATAAAGAAAGCGATAAAGAAAAAGAGAAATAGAAAAATTACATCGGTCGGGAGGAATTTCAAGCGATTACATCTCTTAAACCACAATACGGAAAGCAATAAAAACATAAATAAATAAAACCATTTGAAGGCTAAAAATCGCCCTTAGGTTGTCCTACCTTGCTGATCCGAATCTCCTCACTGGATCTCTCAATGCAACGGCGACAATCAAAAGAAAAGGGCTTGTTTTGTGAATTGTGTATAGGGTGTAGTAATGATCGATTGAATGAATGCCCAAAGATCATAATAATTGAATATTCTTTAGCTCTTTGCACGGATTTAACGGCGGTAAGTAATGATTAGATGAATGCTTAAGGTTGATTTCGATAGAGTAACGTTTAGATGAGAGAATTCAGGTTCACCTTCCGCAGAGTGATGCTAAGGCAGAAGCCGTATGGGAATGAGAGCCATATGTCTCTATTTATAGGAGAGGACCTAGGTCACAAATGACCTAGGGTTTGCCTCTATCTAGCCATCCAAATAGCTGAAACAAAATAGGGCCAAATCCTAAGAGATAGAACCGGATATTAGAGTGGAGGCGAGCACTCAGCTAACCGGATGCCTTAGGGTTTTGTGCCCCAGCTTGTGTCTCCAAGGACTCTCAGCCAAACCGCAGTGTTCCACTTGATGCTTCTAGAAAGCAGAGTGCCGCCATGATGTCATTTTGGGGGGAGCTTTTAGTCTCGTGTGGACTCGTCTTGTGAAGCTTAAATGCATCACTTTGATGCTCCCGATCATGAAACGCAATGCTTTAACACCGTCTTTAGGTCTTCAGCTCCTTCTACTCTAGATAAAGTAGAACGCAAGTACTTTGGACTAAGAATTTCCCGGTACATAACATCGGATTCCACAATCTCTAAAGGCTCAACCCGGCTTTTGGATCGTCCGAAAGAAAAGAGGATTTGTGGACAACCCAAGGAAAAAAAGGCTCTTTATTTGGCGTTGGGGGTTCTTTGTGATTTATCGGCTTATTGTGCACCAATCGATCACGATCCGAGATCCAAATCCACAAATAGGACTCGGGATTATCATCATCGGGCCACCAAAATAAAACACAAAAAGAAAGAGATAAGAGATGACTCTTCTTAGGTGTCTACACCTTTCATCAAAAAGGGGAGATTGAAGGCTCGTGTATAACTCTCTATCTCTCTTGGGTTTTGATTTTAAGTTGTAGGTTCACTCGTGGAGAGTTTAAGTCACCCTAGAGGGGGATGAATAAGGTGATGAAGGAAATTTAATGATTTTTACAACAAATCAGCCTAAACAGACAGATTCTCGAGTCTAGATTGGACTTAGAAAAGTGATAACACGATTTACATGGAAACCCTCCTGGGGCATAAAACCACGGACAGTTCTAATCCAAGCGATTCTCAGCCTAGATTGGACTTAGAAAAGTAATAACACGATTTACTTGGAAACCCTCCCGGGGTATAAAACCACGAACAATTCTAATCCAAGCACCAAGTCAAATCCACTATTTTGAATCAACAAAATATAAGGACCGACTCAACCGTAGTTGCCCCCTTAAACAATTCCTTACAATGTTTTCCTAGACTCAAAAGTTACCTTATTTGATCTAGTACTTCGTGACTCGAGGTAACCTTTAGAATCAAGGACAACCGAGCCGAGTTAACCCTTACGACTCAGTCCGTGGACCTTACTCGAAAGTAAGAAAAGAATGTGACTGATTACAAGACTTTCTTTACAACTCATAAAATATTAAATATAGACTTGGAGTTGTAAATAAAAGATTGAATAAGAATGAGAATAATAAATTCAATTCAATCATTGCGTTCAAGCAATATGCGTAGCAATCTTCTAGTCTTGTGAGGTGGCTTCTATTTAAAACCAACCAAGTAGAGTGACCGTTATACTTGGTTCCGGACGAAGTCTTCACTAGTCGCCGTAATCGGCTCTTCTAAGTCACTAAGAAAAGATCCATTGGGATGTAAACGTTGTGCAACGACTCCTGGCTCCAAAAGATGGTCCAATCACTTGGTGGTGACTGAAAGTTATGGTGGAAACAACCGTTAAGCCTAGAGCTGGAGTTTTCTAGTTTCGAAACAAACAACAATGACACAAGTTGTCCGATCCATGTCCGAAGTAGGTAAAACTTGCTCGCTGGTGTTTGACGTCTAGAAGTCTGGTTACTATTGTATTTCAAAAATGAGTTAGCCTCATTTGAATAACCTACAAAAGCAAACCACATTGGTTCTCAAAGTATAAAATACTTTGGTCCAAGATTAGGCACATATAATAATTAAATTAGAATAATTAAATGTGTAATTATCTTTGGCCTAGAAGAATGGAATGTTCCGAGTCTAATATTCAATATACTCAATTTCCATCCGAGTCAATCCTAAGGATGATCAAGTGGAGAGAGTAAAATATCATAGTATAACAAATTGATCCGTTCAAATAATTCTCCAGAAATAAACAAACTTAGAATAAGGAATTAACACTATAATTCTCTTCGCGTTGAAATACACAAATCAATACTTAGAATAAAAGTGTTAGAGAAATTATTTGTGCATGCGATAGTTCTGAGTGATGTCTAAGTGACTCAAAAATATCGAGTGTAGGAGATACACAATAAGGTGCTTTCCGAGTTAGTCGAAACGAATGAAAACTTAGACAAGAGTTTCTATGGTGCTCAAAATGACTTGAAATCAAAACTTAAGAGAGATGGACTTTATACCTAAGTCTTCATGTAATACTAAGAATGACTTAAAGTTAAAAACCGAGCCTTCAATCTCCCCATGTTGATGAAAGGCATTCCATACTTAGGATAGAAACTGTTAATGCAAAACATGAGTTTTCATTTGCAATGATCATAACGTATTAGAACAAAGAGTGATGGAAGAGAAGCATTCCATACTTATAAAATATATTGCAGATCATATCATCACTCATAACAGTTATGCGGATAATACATTAGAGCAAACAAATGAACAGATTATATCGAAAGCGTAAAAGTAAGAAGAAATATCTAACTCGAAAACATGTAACTCGTAAATAAGTCCGTTTAGAAAAAATATTCATTAATTGCTTAAAGAAAGAAAGGGTGAGCTCACCCTAAACACAACATCAAGTTTTTCTATATTTTCACCCCTAGTATTTCATCAAAAAGGAGGAAAGAAAATAGTAAGTGACTACAATTGATGTGTGGACAAAAAGAGAAGCATTCCATACTTATAAAATATATTGCAGATCATATCATCACTCATAACAGCTTATGTGGATAATACATCGTAGCAAACAAATGAACAGATTATATCGAGAGCGTAAAAGTAAGAAGAAATATCTAACTCGAAACATGTAACTCGTAAATAAGTCCGTTCGTAAAAAATATTCATTAATTGCTCAAAGAAAGAGAGGGTGAGCTCCCCTAAACACAACATCAAGTTTTTCTATATTTTCTCCCCTAGCATTTCATCAAAAAGGAGGAAAGAAAATAGTAAGTGAGTACAATTGATGTGTGGGCAAAAAGAAAAAAATTAAGAGGAGGGGGCGTGCTGTCGAGAGGAGGAGGACGGGCAGATGCGCCTGAGCCGATAAGTTTGGGAAGAGGTGGATAATTGCGGCGGCGGCAACGACGGGGATGTCCGGAAGTTGCTCTGTCCCGGTTCCTTGAGCCAGGGGCATGTCTTGCTTCGGCTCATCCTCCGGAAACATGACAGAGGGTGGTGCTTCTAACTTAGCAGCCTATGGATTGACCAACGTCCCCAACTTCTTCCGACCCACTCGCATCGAGATCCGAGGAGATCGGCTCCGGTCGAGGAGCTATTGCACCTTGGCCCTCGAGTTGAGCGGCCTCTTCTTTTCTTTCTCTTCTTCTTCCTTCTTCTCGTATTTCTCCTCTCAAGGCTGAGTTGCTCCTTCTTCGACTATTGCTTAAGCTTCTTTTCGACCTCACCCGAGGTAGACTTGGTCAGGTCGGGGACTCCTAAGAAGTATTTGAAGTGTTTGGGTCCTGAGCAGCCTTGGACATTCGTTCTTAAAGAAGTTGGAGCTGTTCGTGTTGCTTGTTGATGATGCCCTTGAGCTCGATCAATACATCCCGGTTCTCCCGGCTTTGAGACTCGCTCGGTCTTATGGTTGATAACCAAGCCGTAAAGAACATTTTTCGGAGAGTAGAGGGTGTCACGAAGTTCTTCTGGACACGTAAGCAAATTTGTCTACCAATACAAGAAACATAGTAGCAAAGGTCGAAGGAGGTGGTTGAGAAGTATAAGGACCTCGTAGAGGGAGGAGGAAGTGGTAGAAGAGTCCGAGTCTAAGTGGGAAGGGGTGAGGGATGTTTCAACTCGCACTCCATAAACCCGGATACTAGGCTTGACTTCCCGGTACCCGTAGCCCGAAGCTCTTTTCGCCAACCACAATGCCAGCCTCGAAACATCATTTGGATCCGAGGGGAGGGTAATCTTGAATCGTTTAAAAAAAGTCAAGAGGGCTCCGAAGGGAAAAGGAGCGGATTTTTTGGACCGAGCTAGCACGGAGGCCATCTCGCTCAATAATGAAAGGAAAGAGGTCTACAACTTCCATAAAAGCAATTTTTTGGACCGAGCGGATTTTTAGAATCTTGGAGTTAGGATTTTCCTTGCTAGAATGTTGAGAAAAGAAGGTTCTCATTAGAATGAAACAAAGCAGACCTTGCCACAGATTTCATCTCGAGTCATAGAGAACTTCTTTCATGACTCAAGTACTTCTTTAACATATTTTTCAAAGAATTCATCCGCAACTTCCATAAAAGGAATACGATTAGAGTTGAGAAAGAGAGAAGAAACTTTGAAAAAGTTTATGAGGAGAGGGAGGTTAATGTGAATGACCTTCCCTTGGACTTTCGAGGTGATGACACCCTCATAATGGGACATGTTTGAATAGAACTCAGCGATGAGTTCCGGATAGATGAAATCACTTAAGCATAACTAATTGTAGACTCCAGTGTCTTGAATGTGTTTCAACCACGAACAAGATGTGGTTTGGAAGAACTTGTCATCCAACGTTAAGTGTTGGGTGACAAAGGTTTTCGAGGGGTTCGAAGTACCCTCTTGAGGAGTTTTGGTGTGGGGCCTTTTGGTAGCGAGACCCCAATAAATCATATGATGAACCTCTTTTAGGCATGGTGAGATTTTTCGAGAAACAAAGAGGACATGACAGAACAAAGAGAGAAAGAGTGCTCGGAATTCGAGAGAGAGAGAATACGAGTGAGCAAGAATTCTTAGAGTAGAGAGCAAGAAGGGAGTGAGTAAAGTAAAGAAATGAAGGTAAAAGGATGTTATTTATAACGAAAAGAAATGACCTTCAGCCTTCGTTCTAACCAGAATACCGAACGGTACTCTCGGACCGGTGTGACATTCTGTTCTCCAATGGTTAGATTTCCAGTAGCTTTCTTCCAACGGTTATTTTTCTCTCGATCGAAACGCGCAACACGTAGAGAGAGAGAGAAAAGAAACACTTTTCAAAAATATTTCTAAAATTCTCCATTTATCTAGAGATGTTTCCGTAAGTTTGATGTCCATTTTGCTCAAAAACTAAGTCCGACCCAATGTGTTTTCTCGTGACTCGTAACACTCGGAGAACCGATAACTCATAGCTCAGCTCACTCGGCCAACCGATCTATTTGTTATTAAAATAAAAGAAAACATATAACACATAATTATGCAAGGATAATTTACTTAGAAATCACATAATCATTCATTAATCATACCAAGCTCGTTCCTAATAAAAGAAAACCGATCCTCACTAAGTGGCTTAGTGAAAATATCGACTAACCGAAATTTCGTAGGAATGAATTCAAGTTCAATATCACCTTTCTCGAGTGGTCTCTTAGAAAATGATACATGACCTCAATATGCTTTGTCTTTGAGTGTTGAACCGGATTCTTTGTAATGATGATTGCCCTCCGATTGTCAGTCTTGATTAGGATAGATGTGAATGATAGCCTTAGATCCTTTAAGTCCTCGATTGATCCATAGAATCCGAGCACAGCAAGCTCCAGCTGCAATGTACTCAGCTTCAGCAGTTGATAGAGCAACAGAGTTTTCTTTCTTTGAGTGCCAGGAGATAAGGGATTGACCCGAATTAGCATGCTCCTAATGTGCTCTTTCTATCAACTTTGTATCGAGCATAATCAACATCCGAGTATCCAATGAGAGTCGGTTCCGAGGCCTTTGAGAACCATAGACCAAGATTTTGAATCCCTGCAAGATATCTGAAAATTCTCTTCACCGTAGTGAGATGTGATTCTTTTAGATTAGCTTGAAATCTTGCACAAAGATAGACATTGAACATGATATCCGGCCTACTAGATATGAGATAAAGTAGAGATCCGATCATACCTCCGTAGAGTTTCGATCTATAGCTTTACCTTTCTCATCCGAGTCTAGTTTCAAACTCGCTACTCATAGGTGTTGTTGCATACTTCACATCTTGTAGTTTGTACTTCTTCAAAAGCTCCTTGGTATACTTGGATTGATGGACATAAATTTCATCCTTGTTTTGTTTGATTTGTAGACCAAGAAAGAAGTTGAGTTCTCCCAAGATACTCATTCTGGAACTCCTGTCTCATCAACTCGGAAAACTCTTGATATAGAGTTTCATTAGTAGCTCCCAAAATGATATCATCAACATAGATCCGAGCAATAAGAAAATCTTTCCCCTTGGTTTTTATGAAAAAAGTTTAGTCAATTTGACCTCTTTCGAAATTATTTTCAACCAAGAAACCGCTTAGTCTTTCATACCAAGCTCTTGGAGCTTGTTTAAAACCATATGAAGCCTTTTGCAATTTGAAAACATGATTTGGAAATTCTGAGTTTTCAAATCTAAAGGGTTGCTCAACATAGACTTCTTCTTGAATGAAACCATTCGTAAAAGCACATTTGACATCCATTGATAAAGCTTGATATTCATGTTAGATGCAAATGCCAACAAGATTTTGATTGCCTCAATCCTAGCAACAGGTGCAAAGGGTTCCTCACAATCAATTCCTTCTTCTTGATTGTAACCCTAGGTAACAAGTCTAACCATATTTCTGACTACCAACCCTTCCTCATCCAGTTTGTTCTTGAAAACCCATTTGGTTCCTATGACTGGGTGATTAGATGGTCGTTTAGTCAAAGTCCGGACTTGTTTCTTTCAAATTGATTGAGCTCTTCTTACATGGCCTCTAACTATTCAGGTTCATTTAGGGCTTCTAGTGCATTTTTGGGTTCAGTTAACGAAATGAATGTAGAAAATGCACACAGATTATGCAAAGAAGATCGAGTTCTTACCCCACTCGTTTATGTCCGAAAGTATGTTTTCAGGTGGGTGGCTGGATGCATATTTGAAAGCTTTACCTATCCTTTGATTCACCAAGTTTGGTGATTGAGCAGGTTGATCTTCAGTTGGTTGATCTTGCTGAGTCTCATTGATTTCTTCTTCAGCGATTCTCGAGCCGGCTCTTAAGTTTGTTCAGTCCGAGTTATAACATTGTGAGTTGCTCCACTCTTAGTTGCCTCGTAGTTCTGTTTTGACTCTTTCCGAGCTCAGTGTCGCAAGGTCGTGTTCATCTCTGTTGAGTCCGAGATCCGAGAATATGGACTTACTTATCCTCGCCAGGATCAATTTCATCAAAAACAACGTGAATACTTTCTTCCACTTTGTTAGTTGTTTTGTTAAAAACACGATAAGCTTTGCTATGAGATGAATAACCCGAAATATACCTTCATCCGACCTAGCATCAAACTTAGTCGATGCTCCTTACCATTGTTGTGAACAAAGCACTTGCATCCACATGGTCCGAAGCCGTAAAGCTCGTAGGGTGCTTTCTTCAAGATGGGTTTAATGAGGCATCCGTTGAGTGTGTAATTTGTCGTGTTGATCGCCTTGGTCCGTAAATAGTAAGGGAAATCATTTTCAATCATCATAGTCCTTCCTATTTCTTCAAGAGTTCTGTTCTTTCACACCACTACTCCATTCTCGTTAAGGAGTTCTTGGTGCATAGAAGTTGTGAGAGATGTCATTCTTGTCGTAGAAGTCCGCAAATTCTAAACAATCGAACTCCCTTCCATGGTCGGCTCGAATCCTTCCGATCCGAGTCTCGGACTTCACTTGAATTTTTCTGCAGAGCTTAGTGAACTCTTTTAAGGCTTCATTCTTGTTCTTAAGAAAACATACCCGTGTAAATCGTGAGAAATCATCAACAACAATGAGTACATATGATTTACCCCCAAGACTTTTCATAAGAATTTCACCACATAAATCCATATGAAGTAATTCAAGCACTTTGGATGTAGATATAGTTTTGAGTGGCTTGAAAGATGATCTAACTTGCTTACCTTTTGTGCATGCCTCATAGATTTTATCTTTCTTAAAAGCACAGTTAGGTGAACCCTTAACCAGTCCATGAGATGCAAGTTTCTTGATAGTATGCTTGCTGATATGACTTAGTCTACAATGCCAAGTCCATGAATCATCATTCACGGATGCTTTCAAACAAGATAAATTCTGACTTGAATATGAGAGAGAAATAATGTAAGTGTTACCCGACCTTAGACCCGAGAGCTTAGTCTCTTTGGTGACTTCATCATAGATGTAGTAGTTGGTATGAGTGAACATTACCTCTTGACCTTTGTCACATAGCCGAGAAATGCTAAGAAGATTGTACTTGAGTTCTTTGACAAGGTAGACTGGCTTACTATGTTGATTCCTTCACTAATTTTTCCAATCCCTACTATCTTGCCTTTTTGTTATCTCCAAATGTGACTTTTCATCCTTTCGCATCTTCTAGCTCGGAGAAGAGTGTTGAATAACCCGACATGTGGCGTGAGCAACCACTATCTAAGTACCAATGACCTTTCTTCTTCATCCGAGTTATCTCGCAAGACGAGAAACAAACTAACCCTTCTCACTTCCTCTTATGAACCCAGTAACTCCCTTTGTTGTGGTCCTTTTCGAGGAAGAGCACTTTTGGGAACCCAGATTTGAATAAATTTAGGTCTAGTCCGATTCCGAGTCTTCCTTCCGTAAAACCGAGTCCGTGTCTCTTTCTTTTGAAAATGTTTTCTTTTGTTAACTTGAGGAGAAGGCTTTTTCCTGTAAGTTGGTATGGGCTTAGTCCTCTATTCATTTGTATGAATGGGACCATGCTTAGCCTTCCTGAACTTTACAGTTCTAGAATCCTTTTGAAAAGATTAGAATAGGATTTTGATTCCTCTTCTTCATTGAAACCAAATCCTTCTTCCCTAAAGGAGACACACCGAGAGCCTAATAGCATATCAAGGTTTTTCCGACGTTGGGTGAATTTTAAAACAAGCTCTTAAGACTCATTGAGCTTTCTTTTCAATTGCTCATTCTTTGTTCCGAGTGACTCAAACACAGTGTCATTTGCTTGAGTACTAGTCTTAAGTTCTTTTAGATTTTGTCTCAGCTTTTCCAATTCATTTTTCAAAGCATTGCTCTCATTAGTAAGAGACTCAAGTTGTTCTTTGAACCGAAAAAGAGTCGAATTGGACTTTTCTTCTAAAATGAAAATATATCATGCTAGATCAACTTTAGAAAATTTGAGAAAGTATTCAACTACCTCATCAATATCTAAGTCCTCGTTGTCCGACTCGATTCAGCTTCTAAATCCGTAAGTGCCATAAGACACTTTGAGTCGTCCGAGTCATCTTCTTCGGATGAGTCATCATCACTCCAGGTAGCCATCATAGCCTTCTCCTTTCTGTCCTTCTTTCTCTTGCGACAGTCTTTGACTATGTGCTCCTTGCTGCAACATTTAAAGCAACCAGAGTTCTTAGATAAAGATAACTTTAAAGGAGAAGAATATTTACCTTTTCTATCCTTCTTGTCTTTCTTGTAGAACTCATCCTTTGGCCTCTTTTCTCACTTCTTGTATTTCATCATTCTCTTGAAGCCGCGGGCTATGAGTGCCATAGGATCCTCTTCTGATTGTGAGGAGCTCGGACTTTCACGTCCGCTTTCGAGGCCTTCAAAGCAATATTCTTTTTGGTGATGACCTCTACATCCTCTTCCTCCGGATGAATCTCGTGGGTCGAGTAGCTTGCCAATAAGCCCGCCTAGCCTTAGTTGAGAAAGGTTCCGAGCTTCTTCAATGGCTGTCATCTTAGGACCCCATCTCTTCTTTGGTAGACATCTTAAAATTTTTCTGGACATTTCTTCATAAGAAATTTTTCTACCCAGAGATTTTAGATTAGATTATTGGTAATCTCTGTGAACCGAATATACATCTTAGTGATGTTTTCTTCCGGCTCCATCTTGAACAGACTTATACTTATGAAGATATTGACTTATCTTCACCTGCTTCACTTGGTTTCTTCCTTCATAGGTGTTGAAAGAGTGTCCCACACCTCTTTGACTCGTGTCACAGGCTGAGACCCTATTGTATTCTTCTATGCTAATGGCACACATCGAGTGTGTTCACAGCTTTGAAATTCTTTCGAATTTCTCGCTCTCCTTAGTGGTGAACTCGGATTTGGCTTTAGGTACTAGAGTTACATTCTTCGTCTTCATTGGAATGTAGTTGCCGGCTTGGATGATGTTCCAAACATCTTCATCGTTGTCCATTAGGAAACATTCCATCATCTTCTTCCAATGGGCGAAGTTTGACCCTTTGAACTTCGGTGGCCTGGTGGATGATCTTCTTTCATTGAACTCTCGATTATTTTGAGCCATCCGATCTTTATATCTTTGGATGGTGAGATCCTCTTGAAAGGCTATGCTCGATACCAATTGAAGGTTTGCTCGTGGAGAGTCTAAGTCACCCTAAAAAGGGGTGAATATGGTGATGAAGGAAATTTAACGATTTTTGTAACAAATCAACTAAAGAGCGGATTCCGAGTCTATACTTGGACTCGGAAAAGTGATAACACAAATTTACCTAGAAACCCTCCTCGGCGAAAAACCATAGACAGTGCTAATCCAAGCACCAAAGTCAAATCCACTATTTTGAATCAATAAAATACAAGGACTAACTCAACCAGAATTGCTCCCTTAAACAATTCCTTACAATGTTTTGCTAGACTCGAAGTTACCTTATCTGATCTAGTACTTCCTTACTGAGGTAACCTTTACAATCATAGACAACTGAGCTGAGTTAACCTTTACAGCTCGGTCAAGGGACCTTACTCGAAACTAAGAAAAGAATGTGACTGATTACAAGACTTTCTTTACAACTCGTAAAATATTAAATACGAGACTTGGAGTTGTAAATAGAAGATTGAATAAGAATGAGAATAATAAATTCAATTCAAGCAATGTGACCATTGTGAGGTGGCTACTATTTATAACCAACCAAGCAGAGTGACCGTTATACTTGGTTCCGGATAAAAGTCTTCACTAGCCGTTGTAATGACTCTTCCGAGTCACTCGTAAAAGATCCATTGGGATGTGAACATTTTGCAATGGCTCTTGGCTCCGAAAGATGGTCCAATCACTTGGTGGTGACTAAAAGTTATGGTGGAAACAACCATTAAGCCTAGAGCTGGAGTTTTCTAGTTTCGAAACAAACAACCCCGACACAGTGTCTCGACCATGTCCGTAAGTAGGTAAAACTTGCCTGCTAGTGTTTGACAGACTAGAAGTCGGTTACTATTGTATTTTGAAAAATGAGTTAGCCTCATTTGAATAACCTACAAAAGCAAACCACATTGGTTCTCAAAGTATAAAATACTTTGGTCCAAGATTAGGCACATATAATAATTAAATTAGAATAATTAAATGCTTAATTATCTTTGGCCTAGAAGAACAAAATTTTTCGAGTCTAATATTCAATATACTCAATTTCCATCTGAGTCAATCCTAAGGATGATCAAGTAGAGAGAGTAAAATATCATAGTATAACAACTTGATCTGGTCAAATAATTCTCTAGGAAATAAAGAGAGTAAGAATAAGGAATTAACATCTGTAATTCTCTTTGCATTAAAATACATAGTCAATACTTAGAATAAAAGTGTTAGAGAAATTATTTGAGCATGCGATAGTTCTAAGTGATGTCTAAGTGACTCGAAACATCAGTGTAGGAGATACACAATAAGGTGCTTCATGAGTCGATCGAAACAAATGAAAACTTAAACAAGAGTTTCTATGGTGCTCTGAATGACTTGAAATCAAAACTTAAGAGAGATGGACTTTATACCCGAGTCTTCATATAATACTAAGAATGACTTAAAGTTAAAAAGTGAGTCTTCATAAGTCATTCTAAGCTTCATAGAAACAACTATCTACATTTTCATTTTGTTGTGACCCACTCAAAAACCAGTTAAGTTGCATTTCACTCGAACCGAGTTTCTAACCCACTCGGACATCACTCGAACTATCGCATGAGTAAATAATTTCTCTAACACTTTTAATCTAAAAACCGACTTCATGTTTCAAGAGAAAATGAATTGTTGCGTTAATGCTAAGTTCTAAGTCAGTTTATTTCTGGAGAATTATTTGCTTGATCAAGTTTATATTTCCTTATATTTTATATTTTCTAACTTGATCATCTTTAAGGATCAACTCAAGATGGAATATGAACCTAATGGATATTAGACTCGTAAAGTTCCATTCTTTTAGGTCGAAGATATTTAAGTGCTTAATTGCTTTTATTTAATTATTATTTATGCCTAATCTTGGACCAAAGTATTTTTATACTTTGAGTACCACTTTGATTTGATTTTGTAGATTGTGTAAACAAGCCTAATCTACTTTTAAAATACAAAAGTAATCGGTTTCTAGCCGTGAAACACCAAGTGGATAGAGTTTAACCATTTCTCGACATGGCTCATACACCGTGTCGGGATTGTTTGTTTTTAAAACTAGAAAACCGCAACTTTGAGTCTAATGATTGTTTCCACCTCGGATTTCACTCACCACCGAAGGTTGGACTACTTTTGATGAAGATCACCAATCCGTAACGACTCACAACGGTCTTTCGCTTGGATGCTTATAAATAGAAGCCACTTCACAAGACTTGAAGATTGCTAAAACCAAACATATTCTACTCTTACTTAATCTTCTCGCTTTTACAACTCCAACTTTGTATTTCTTACTTTCTAAGTCTGTAAAGAAAGTCTTGTAATCACTTATACTCTTTACTTTCTTTCTAAATCCCTTGACTATGATATAAGGGCTAACTCAGCTCAAATTGTACCTGACTCGTAAAAGTTAAATCAATCAGGAAGTACTAGATCAAATAAAGGAACTTATGAGTCTAGGAAAAACTTATAAAGGAATTGTTTAAGGGAGTAATTATAGTTCGAGTCAGTCCTTTGCAATTGAGGATTCAATTAGTGGATTTGACTTGGTGCTTGGATTAGTGCTATCTGTGGTTTTTTACCCTAGAAGAGTTTCCATATATTTCGAGTGCCAAACTTTCCGAGTCCAATTTAGGCTCGGAATCCGCTTTATTTTCTCGTTCGTGTAAAAGAGTTTGATTTTTCTCAAAAATGTTCCATCACCCTAATCACCCCTCCTCATTTAGGGTGACTTAGTTTCTCCAAGAGCAAACCTTCAATGTGTCCGAACCTTGACCACTATTGGACCCGAAGCTCGACTTCTATCCACTTTTGTCGAATAGGGACAAATACTTGACTTTATGTAGAAATTCTTTCCAAGACTTGGTCGTTAGATGACCTAAAGTCTAGGGAATGCCTACTTGAAATATGATGTTTTCTGGAGGTTATGTGCCTCATTCTTAATTTGAGCTTTTAGTTTGTGTGCTAATAACTCCTTTGTTTATGTGGTAGAAGATTAGTGTCTTCCCCGAGTATTCTTGGATTTGTTGTGGTTGTATGACACTTTCAATCATGAGCCCCCATGTTCTTCTTGGTTGCTTGTGTCTAGCTCTTCTCGAATGTTGGAGAGTTGGTGAGCTTTGATGGAATCTCTTTGAATGTGACGGTGCTAGTGACCTTCCCGATGCTCGAATTGATGTTTGGTGCTACTTATGCTCGCCTTGTAGGGCGCTTTGTTATTAATTTTTATATTTTTAGGATTTTGACTCATGCAAAGGAGATGAATGCAAGACTCAATTCCAAGAACAAATGCATTCTTTTATTAAGATGATGCAAAAAGTTCAAAAAAGACAAAGACAAAAGCTGCACTTTAGCCCCCACTCCCCAAAATAGAGCCTAAAGAATGTGTCGCTTGAGTCGTAATGTATTGTTGCTGGCGATGACTGACGGTTTGGTTCTGAATCAGATTAGCATGCTTCTCGATCAACTTCTACTCCTCCGGATAGGGCAAAGTGGCTTTGAATTTGGGAAATAGGAGATAGGAATTGGGATCAAGATTAGGTTTGGGGCCGGACCTCATGGGCTTCCTACGTATCCATTATAGCGAAATCAGGCCTTCGTATTTCAAAGAGGAAGTGATTTGGTTAGGTTTTTTTAGGAAGATAGGAAATGGAAATAAACATATAATGGATATGACAAAAGGGAAAAAGCAAGCTTTATTAGCATCCTTGATGAGTGGTGGGCTCATTGGATGATCTTGTAGACGGTTGAAGCTTGTTCTTCTTCTATGAGCATGCCGAGTATCTCGAAGTGTTTTGAAGCCCATGATAGGCAAGAACTTCATGTGCCGATGATAGGCAAGTTGGAGGTTCTCGATGATAATTCTAACTCGATCCTTCCCGGATGGCCGATCGGTCATGTGGGCGACCTTTGCCCTCTAGCGAGTGAGGAAGTCGGTAAAGCTCTCCTTGTCTTCTTACTTGATTAACTCTAGATCCTGAAGAGTGCCTAGTAGATCAGTATTATAGGAGTATTGATGTAGGAACTCCCTACAAAGATCCCGCCAGTTGGTGACCTTGCATGGTTCAATAGCATTGTACCATTTCGTGACGTCTTCGCTGAAAGTCCACAGGAAGATTACATGGAATGTGTCCTCCGGTACATTCTTCAAAGTTATTGCCCTCGTAAAGTTTCCCACGTGATGGTGAGGGTTCTCGATCCATGAAACTTGATGTTAGGCATAGTAAACTTAAGGAGTAGCTTGGCTTTAGGGATTGAAGTGAATCCCTAGGCCATATAGTAGTTGTTAAACATCAAGGGCTCCCGTAACATCTTCTCTATCTAATTTATTCTTGGATCAGATTGAGGTTGGGGTTCGTGGCGAGATTCTCCTTCTTTTTCTTTCCCTTTGAACTTTAATTTCTTCTCCAACTCCTTGCGTATGAGATTGAGGGTTTTCGCTATTGACTCAATCTTCTTATCATGAGCCTCAATCTTGGCTTCTACTTTAGAAACAGACTCTTTGATCAAGGTCATAATGGGGGTTTGCTCTAACTGGTTGGCCATTTTTAGAGGAGGGTTTTGTTTTGACCTTGGGCATTGCACCGTGTCACAAGTAAAGATGGGGATGTATTGGTGTGGTACGTACTAATCTATGACGTATTGGTGTCGACCGTGTCGGTGTTGTAGTAGACATCTCACTTCTCAGCTCCTTTGAATTAGGGTTCCGGGTTTGAGGTTGATTACCTATCCCGTATCCCAAAAGAGTACGCTCGGGATTGGCTCGTGGAAAATTTTAGGGAGATGGGGCTTAAGTGCTTGACTCGAGGAACAACCGATCCTAGGAGGAAAGAAAATGATATGCTCTTTTATTTGGATCCACATAAAAGGATGCGAATCAAATGGAATGTATGTATGCAACGATGCACGTGACTTAATCTAGAATGATTCTATGATTTGGCTAGTGCATAACTAAAATGCCTAGATGATTATTCCTTATGTAAGATGAATTCGTTTTAGCTAAATGAGAAATGAAAATGCAAAATAGACTCACCTAATTTGAGATGAATTTTTGTTTTGGCTAATGCAAATATGAAATAAACGGACTTACCTTACTTAGGATGAATTTTTATTTTGGCTAACGTAAATGAAGGACTCTCCTAATTAGAGATAAATTTAATTTTGGCTAATGCGAAAATGAAATGAACGAACTCACCTTACTTGGGATGGATTTTAATTTTGGCTAATGCAAAAATGAGTGGATTCACCTTAATTAAGATTATTTTATTTTTGGCTAATACAAAAAAATGAGATGAACGTACTCACCTTAATTGAGATTATTTGGACTTTTCGCTAATGCGAAATGAAATGCAAGATTGGACCCACCTACTTTGAGATGATTTAGACTTTGGTTAAATGCACAAAAGAGTTCACTTAATTGAGATGAATTTTGAATTTGGCAAATGCAAAATGAAATGCAAGATTGGACTCACCTACATTGAGATGAAATGAATTTTTGGCTAATGAAAGAATAGACTCACCTATTTGAGATTAAATTTAAATTTGGCTAATGCAAAATGAAATGCAACATTGGACTCACCTACTTTGAGATGATTTTGACTTTGGCTAAATGCAGAAAGGAATGCAAATAGGGACTCACCTATTTTGAGATGAAATTTATTTTTTAATGAAAGAATGAAATGAATGGACTCATCTATTTGAGATGAAATTTGAAGTTGGCTAATGCAAAATGAACTTACCTATTTGTGATGAAATTTATTTTTGGCTAATGAAAGAAAGAAATGAATGCAATTATTGGACCAACCTAAAAGAGGAAGGTAATTTTGGACTCTCGGCTAAAATGCACAAATTGGATCGACTCAAAAGGTTTATTATTTTTATTTTATTTTGCACCCATGCAAGGATTATTCAGCGTTCCTCATCTATCCCTAAAGGCTCACAAGCAGAAGATTAGATCTAAAAATAATTATACACATTCAACCATGTAAATGAAGGACAAGGTAACTCCTAATAGTCAAGGGTCTATGGTTAAAAGAGGTTTGGACTTGCTAGGATTCATGGTGACTCATAACCCGAGGATTTGGTCTTCCTTGTGGGGCATGACAAAAGAAAGGTCCAGAATCCTGTGTCCCTCTCGGTGCACCAAGCGGTTTGAACCAAGAGCGCGTGCTACGAGGAAGAGGTGTCGTTTCCTTGGGCAATCAAGCCTAATTGGGCCCACCTTTGAGTTAGTGGAAGCCTCTTACCGTAAGGGTAAAATTGGATAAATTTTTCCTAAGGTCCAAAACTCGTAATAAATTATGTTCAAAGGTTGCTAAATGCAGGATGCCTAATGCAAGCACATTATCAAAACAAACTACTCAAATTTTTAAGTTTCGCCCTCTTAATAAAAAATCTATCCCCAACAGAGTTGCCACTGTACGAACCATAGCCGGTGGGGGTCGACCGAGCTTCCTCACGTGTGTTAAGTCTCTTTTTATTAAAGAATGGTTTTATTTAGATGGTTTGAAAGTTTAATTTAGAAAGTGGGATGAACCTTTTATTAAAATTTTCGAATTTCATTAAATCTGATTAGGCAAAGTTTGAATGGCGATTTTATTAACTTTCTATTTTACTAATTATTTTGAGAAATCCCGGATATTATTTCTTAACTAAAAATAAAGAAATTAGGGTTTTTGTTTCTATAGTGAGGCTCTAGGGCCAAACCGGTGCGAAAACACCTGTTTGGACTCGAGCCCGCCTACCGACCACACGGTTCGAGCGGCAACTTGCATCTAGTATTGACCGGTGCCGGCCGGAGGTCGGGGCTAAGACAGTCAGCCTCGGTCTATGGCCTGGCTAGGCAGATCCATAACCCTTTTTTCTACTATTCAATCGAAATAGTTGGGAAGCAAATTTGAATGAAAATAAAGTAAGAAAGAGGAGTCGCTAGTCGGCTTTTAGGAATGAAAATTAACAAAAACAAAAACAAAAACAAAGTTTTCTTTTCCAATCTTAGTATGGGAAAACTAAGACCAAAAAGGCTAGAAATGACTCCATCGATCTTTGAACCAAGAATCGGATTTGGGGGCGAGGGTACGAAATGTAAGGATAAACCCTTTTGTTCCGCCCATCCGAAGACGACCATTACTAGTTCGACTAGTGAATTAAAATGATGTACATAACAAACAAGAAAGCAACATGTGAAATTTAAAAGCAACGAAACATAATAGAAAGCAATAAAAGCAAAAGTAAACAAAGTGGTAAAGGCGAAATGAAAACCGAAAGCAAAAGAAAAACGAAAAAAAAAGAAAAGAAAGCGAAAACTAAAGATTACATCAAGCGGGAAGGAATTAAAAGCGATACATCTCGAATCCACAATACGGAAAGCGATAAAATCTTAAAAATAAACAATTAAACCATTGATGATTGAATCTGTGCCCTCGGGTCGTCTCACCTGCCGATCCGGATCTCAAATCTGGATTTAATGATGCGACGATGGTGAATTGAAGGGGCTTTTTGTAAGTACTTTGTGGAGATAGGTAGGTAGATGTGCAACTCATTGAGTTATGGTTCAGTTATAGTTGGAATGGGGAATAGAATGGGAAGAGGCTAAAAAGGAACTAAGAGATCGGAATACGTAAAGGAGTATTCAGTAGCTCTTAGGCGAATTTCAGCAGAGTACTATTGAGGATTGCGCCATTGTGAGAATGAGAGCCAAGGCTCTCTATTTATAGGGAGATGTTAGATTAAGGAAATGACATAAGGTTAACTTGGCCAGCCATCCAAAAGCAAAAGCAAAACCGGGCCAAGATAATCATGAGATTGAACCGGATAAAGGGAGGATAAAATCGGATAAAATCGGGTTCATGGTGCCGACCACCGGGCATGCCTAGGGTTTCGTGCCCTAGCGTGTTTCTAAGGGAGTCTCCAAGACAAAATGCAACATCCCACTTAAAAAGTTTGGGGTGGTAGGCGCCAGCCCGACATCATTTTGAGGGGAAAAAGCTTCTAATCTCGTGTGGACTGTCTTGGAGCTTAAACGCGGAACTTTGATAATCGTGATCATGAAATGCAATGTTTTAATGCCATCTTAAGGTCTTCAATGCGTTGTCCGATTAGACAAAAGTAAAATGCGGTATTCCGAACTTGGAATTTCCCGGTACACGACACTAAACTCCATTTTCTCTCGAAGGCCTAGCCCGAACTTGGACCGTTTGAAAGAAAAAGGGATTTTTGGATCAATCCAAGGCAAAAGGCTATTTATTTGGTGTTGGGGGTTCTTTGTGATTTACTAGCTTCCATCAAACCAATCAAACACAATCCAAGATGCAAATCCTTAAACAGGACTTAGGATTTTATCATCGGGCCAACAAAATAAAAAACGAGAGAAAAGGACGACACTTTTTAGGTGTCTACACAACCGTTCATTGATGAGCACAAATCTCTCATAAGGGACACAGATCGAGGAAAAAATGAGATGTGAGTACCGGCCTCTCATTATTTCGATGTTAACACTTTCCTGTAATAGATTGTTCGTTGAGGATCGAAAGGAATAAGCTGGTCCCATATTTTCGCTAAACAAGTGATTAATACCAAAAAATTCCAACTTGATTTGGAATTTTTTGTATAAATAACTTGTTTAGTAGAAATATAGGACCATGATGACAAAGGAATGTGTTGAGGAGATCTCCCGCTGGTGTATGTACTCCTTGTATTATATCTCATATTGTAATATATCCTTTTTCAGTATTTATGTGAAAAAATCCATCTTTTTGTGTTGGAATTTTGTGGTATAAATGATTTCAATATTTATGCCAAATAGTTTATCACTATTTACCCAAATTTATACTTTTTAGTAGGTTGAGTTATGTGATTTTCTTCACGAATATATTGCTTACTTGGAGTTTGTACATTGGTAGTGTGGCCAGCAAAGACGATGTATATATGTTGTCTTGGTTACCTCTTCAACAATTCCAAGCAAGCAATATCGTCATAAAGACAGATCACGTAACTAAATCTACTACAAAAGCATCAATTTGGGTAAATAGAGATTTTCCTTTTGGCATAAACATTGAAATTAGTTTATACCATAAAATTTGAAGATGAGAGATGGACTTTTAGACATAAATACTGCAAAAAGAGTACTCTTTGTATTATGTTTTAGATTATTGTAATATATTCTTTGTTGGAACTTATTGTGAAATATGAAATTGTTGTCGAACTTGTTAAAGATGGAACTATTGGTGGTGGCTGCTATGTAAGTTATTGATGGTTGTTGTGTAAGTTGTTGTGGTTGTAATTGTGTATATTATGTTTGTATAACTTTGTACGAGGAGTACGAAATGCAAAAAAAAATTATAAAAGAAATTTTCAAACGTATTACTATAGCTTTTAAGGAAGAACCCTAGTAATAGATCCGAATATAACCTTTTACTGCGGTTCTTCCTTAAGAACCATAGTAATAAGTCTTGGCCTAAAATTTTGGCCGAACATGGGGATTTGTGCCAAGACCTAAATGTGAATCTGTTAAACTTAGATGAGTCTAATGTACTCATTAGGTTTGTGGGTCTTATTGTGCTTTTCCTTCTTATTTGTGGTGAACTCTATCTTCAACTTTGGCAAGGTTTCACCGCCAATTTGCTTCATAAGGACATAGTGAAAACTCGGACATTTCTCAACGCATTTCGAGTTGCACTAAACAAGTCAGTATAATAATCCCATGCTTTTAGAGTTTTGATTCCAAGGCATTCTCGGTTTCGCAGAAACCTCTTTTAGTAAAATCGTATCTTTTACGAGTGATACGGCTTTCACTTATTACATTTATTAATTATCTGTTTGAGACTCGGAAAAGTGGTTCTTTGTTCCGAGTCCATCTTCACTCGATTTATCGCGGACTAGTGTTTCGTCTTTTTCTCACTCAGAATCTTACTTCCAATTACGAGCTCTATTTTTGTTAGAGTCAATATCTTTAGTCTGTTTCACACTTAGTCTATATCAAGTTATCTCACTCCGATATTCTTTATGGAACTTGTTCTATCGCTTAGACTAAGTCGGATGGAATTCCGAGTATCATGGATATTGGACTCGGAAAATTCCATTTCATTTCCGACTCGGATAATCGGTTGCTTAATTATCATAATTATTTTATTATCCGTGTCTAAATTTGGACTAAAGTATTTTATACTTTGAGAACCAGAATTGATTTACTTTTGTAGGTTATTCATTCGAGGATACACCTTTTTCAAACCACAAAAGTAGCCGAAGCTTGAACGTCAAATCACCGGCGAGACATGGCTTTTCACCTTCCCTGCTTCGGTCTCGAGAAGATTGTGTCGAAGTTGTCTGTTTCCAAACCTAGAAAACTGAAACGCCAAGCTTAACGGTGGTTTCCACCTTATCTTTCAAGACAATACCAATGGTTTTGGGACTTCCAAGAGAGATAAACCGTTGTCCAACGTTCACATTGTAACGGATACTTTCCGAGTGACTCGAAAGCTTTTATCAACGGTCACGGAAGACTCTCGGTCAGCGAGATGAAGATAACGGCTACTCCGCCTAGTTACCTATAAATTGAAGCCACTCGACAAGACTCGAAGATTGCCGAATCTATTGTTAATACACATACTTGAGAAAAGTCATTGTATTTACTTTCAATCTTCTACTTACAACTCCCACTCTGTAATTTATTACTTTCGAGTTGTAAGGTCATGTACTCGGTTACAAACTCTTTCTTACATTTCTTGTAAGGTCCCTTGACTAAGTCGTAAGGGTTAACTCAGCTTAGTTGTCCCTAGCTGTAAGGGTTATCTCAACTAGGAAGTACTAGATCGGATAAGGAAATTTCGAGTCTAGGAAAACTTGTATAGAGTTGTCTAAGGGAGCAACTCGGGTTCGATCGATTCACGGTATTTTGTGGACTCAAAATAGTGCATTTGACTTTGTGTCTAGATTGACACGGTCCGTGGTTTTCTGCCCCGGGAGGGTTTCCACGTAAAATCTAAGTGTTATCTTTCCGAGTTCATTCTAGACTCAAACAGATCCTACTCGCTCTTGTTCTTTCCGATTGATTGCTTTCGAGTCCAATCTTTTCGACCCAGTTAATAGACTCGGAATCTATCTTCCTTTCTACTTCGTGCAAAAGAGTGTGATTTCGCAAAGAATTTCCTATCACCCTATTCACCCCCTCTAGGGTGACTCGGACTCTCCCCGAGCAAACCTTCACATAGTTTCCATCTGTGATGATGTTCCAAACATCTTCATCTTGATCTTATATGAAGCATTGCATCAATTTCTTCCAATGGGAAAGTTGGAGCCCTTGAACTTTAGTGGTCTTGTAATAGACCTACCTTCATCAAACTCTCCATTGAGCTGAGCCATAATCTTGAAACCTTCAAAGTGTAAATTCCTTTGATGAAGACTAGGCTCTTATACCAATTGAAAGGTTCAAACAGAGAGGATAATCATCCTAGAAGGGGTGAATAGGTTGCTAAAGGAAAATAGCATAAATTTAAAGTTCAAAACTGAATTGACTACTCGAGATAGAGAAACCGACTCGGAGTGACTCGAAACAAGAACAAGTGAATACAAGTTGTTTTTGCGAGGAAACTCTCCTAGGGCGAAAAACCGCAGATAATGCTAATCCTAGCACCAAATCAAAATCCACTATTTGAATCCTCAAATACGAAAGATAATGATTACCCGGATTTGTTCCCTTAGACAAATCTATTACAAGTTTTTCCGAGTATCCGATCTAGTAATTCTAAGTTGAAGTTCCCTTATAAACTTGGCAAAAATTAAGTTGAAGTTACATTATCAAATCAATTAAGAGAAGACTAGAAAAGTGTTTGAAGTAAAGAGAGTGTTAACAAGACTTTTCTCACAGGAAATTACAACTCGGAAAATGAAGAGATTATAATTGGCAGTTGTAAGCTAGAAGTATAAATGATAATTTTAGTTCTAAGTTCCAATAGTAAGAGTCTTGTATCAAGGCTTCTATTTGTAGTCTTCTTTGAGAGAAAGCCCTAGAGTCTTCGATTGGAAGAATTGGGTCGGCTAGTTGTTGCAACGGATAGTCTAAGGACTCGGCTTCTAGACCATCTTTAGATTAGTCTTTGACCCTAGGTCCAAACTTCCAAAAGTTGTTCTACCAACTTCTTCAGTTTGAAAAATCATGTAGAAAAATTTGTTAGAATCAGAAATGAGAAGTTGCCCAAAACGGCAACAAATAAACCTCTTAGCTTAGTCCGAGTTGTTCCGGATTTTTGAATTTTCTGTCCGTAGATATTCAACGATAAATAAGCTTTTGCTTTTGCGTTTCTTTAAGATTAATCTGCTTTAAGAAACCTACAAAAACAACTTAGATAAATGGATTTTAAAGTATAGAAATACTTTGATCCATCATTAGATTAGGATTAATCGAATAAAGCATTTAAAGACCAATTCTCCTTAATCTATTAATCTGAAATTTTTCGAGTCTAATATTCAATATGTTCAAGTTCCATATATATCTTAACTAAAATGATAAGTTTAATACTCGGTGAATGCATGGGTTAGTTAGAAATTTTCCAGTGTTTGCCAAGTTTAATTAATTCCAATGTAATGAATCGGCTTAAGTAAAATGAAGATATTAATTCTAGTTCAATTCTTGAAGCAAGCCAAATTTAGAGAAATGTTATAAAAGTGAAGTTACTTAGGAAAACTTAATGTCCGAGGCATACTGAGTGGGTCGGTTTCTAAAACCGACTAGCTCGGTCAAGTTCGAGTCATTATAATCGGGTCGGTTTCTACCTTTTGATGTAGAACCGAGTCCTTAGACTTTTATAAGAAATCTTCTAAGATCAAAGTCTTAGGTTAGTCATGTACCAACCATGTTAAATAAGTGATTGTTATTTCAAATGACTTTATCTTGTGAATTTCTTTTAGGATACTTTTCTATTAATCCTAAATTTAGATGAATGCCCTTAACTCAAAACCAAGTAAGGGATCGAGTTAGTCATACCCGAGTCTTCACTTAGCATAACTTTAGCATAGAACCTAACCTAAAACAGACCTTAATTATTGTGCTTTATTTTTAAGCATGTTTAGGCATATGTTTAGGAGTTGGCTATATCCTCCTTCTATTGCAAGAACATGATGTTGATTAATGAAATTGAAGTCGAGAGCTTTTCAAACCCTTAAAATCTCTTAACCAATTCTACGAGTGTTGGACTTGAATTAGGAGCAGGAACTTTAATTAATTGTTGGTGGCTTAACCCTTTATACAATTGGAGTTCCTCTTGGGTTGAGTGGTGGGATACCTTTAGCTCAACCTTAGCTTGAGTGGTGGCTTTTCCTTTAGCTTGTTCATATCTTAGATATCGTTTATCGATCAAAGCTTGCTAGTTGATGTTTGGCGTAATCGCTCACTAGCTTGTCGTTGAATTCTCGCTCACCGATCATATGTCTTTCTACTCACTACTGGTGTTGCTCCCTTGTTAGCACTTGTCTTTGGCTAGCGCTACTCGCTCGCTATCTAGCGCTTTCGGTGCTTTTCTTCGATCACTCGCTAGCGCTCGTCTTAACATCCGCATCCAGTGGTCCGCCAACGTCCCATATTTGTTACCCTCTAGCGCTTGTTTCTCGGTTAGCACTAGCACTTACTCCTCGCCCGACCTTTTACTACGGCTTGTCTTTGTGCTTGTCCTCACTAGTGCCCACTCGTCGATACCGTGCTTCACCATCGCCAGCGTGTGTCTTTGCTCAATAGTGCTCCTTGCCAACTTACGGCGCTTGCACCTAGTCTTCTCCGTAGACACCAAACTCACCCATCAAGCTTATTTCTCGGTGCCCAACTTCCAAGTGGTTTCATCCCTTGGCACTACGCATCAAAATTGGTATCGAGCACAACCTAATACCATCAAAACTGGTGTAGATCACAATATAGAGTGAGCCTATCTTGGTATTTTTCTTGCGCTTACTCAATCTTTTGTTAGCTACAAAGAACCCCATAATTGGAACACATATCCAGCTACAAAAGAACCTTTTCAGGACCACAAAACGGACAAACACAAATCATCCTTCACCATGAACACATTTCAATATGATCTAGGAAGGAGAGGTAAGGGAAGCAATTGTGTTTCTCATTAGAGTCGTTCAAGTTTTGGCTATCCTTCCTTGGAAAAGAAGCCTAGGAGAACCAAGAGGAAACTAAATAAGCCCCAGCATGAGCATGAAAAGTAGATGACTTTTCCGGTGTTGAAACTAAACAAGCTCTTGGTTTTGGAGAGCATTCTTCAAGCTGTTGAAAGTCCTAATGAAAAGGATTTACAAGAAGCCACTTTCCACTCTCGTTGCACCATCAACAGGAAAGGTATGCAAACTCATTAGTTAATATTATAGTTGAATCAATATGGCTTCTGAAGTTTTGGTTGATAAGCTTGGTCTACCCACTATTCCCCATCCTATACCCTATTATTTGCATTGGCTGAAAGGGGGAATGAAGTGTATGTCACTAGGCAAGTCCTTGTGTCCTTTTCCATTGGTAGTTCAACGAAGAAGTTGTTTGTGATGTCTTACCAGTGGATACATGTCATTTGTTATTGGGAAGACCTTGGCAGTTTGAAAGAAGAGTGATTCATGACTAGAGGAACAATACTTACTCCTTTGAGCTTAATGGAAAACACTACACCTTAACTCCCGATTCCTAGTTCTACCCAAACTCTAAACCTTTATCCTAGAGAAGGAAGCATGACTGAGAAAACTTTACCCCGAAATCAAACACATGTAGAGAGCTCTATTAGCGAAGATGAGGCATCCCTTACCTTGCTAACATTCGAAAAAGAGAGGTTAAGTCACCCCTCAAGCCAACAACACAACCACTAGCCCTACCGAGTAATAACGAGTTTTGTTTTTGTTTCCTTTGATGTTTATTTTATTTTTTGTAAAGAAAATGTACATGTTAGAGGTGATGATAGGGGCCTTCTTTATCACATATTCTTTGGAGAGAGTCAACCAAGACAAGGCCGACCTAGGATTTAAGCTTTCTTCCCACCAGTCCAAGCATCGAGCCACCGGATCCTCCATGGCGCTACATAGGTGATATTCTTTTGCCATCGGTCGCTTATGAAGACAAATATGTGCCATCAAATTTTGCAGGGAAACGTCCCAAGATGTCCTCCAGCTCAGGTGGTTATGGTGATATTTGGAGAAAATAACATAAGGAGCACTTGACCAAAGTTGGTGGTTTTTCTCATTCAGTTTGACACATGCTACTTGTTCGGATCATATCTTTTGATCCATGACTCCAATGGAAGCCCATGATATACGGATGAAAAGATGACTTGCTAATATTTTGAACTATATCTAAAATAAAAGATTTGGAGCTAGGAGTAACAAGTTATAGGCACTCGGAACTTTGACCGGAATTGGTGGCATTGCTTGCAGTAATGGCACTATAAGGGTCCTTTTCATAGTCTTTTCGATCAATCATGGAGTGGATTTTGGCCTCAAAAATTTGCAAGATTTTTCATGAGGACGTCCACTTTAGTGATTCCTTATAGGAATTTTTATTTCAACCGGAGAAAATAAGTTTTGCAAGCTTTCAACAAAGTTAGCAATTTTTCAAACGGTTCTAAACTTTGTTAACGCTTGCTTCATAACTTTTGATTCACGGGAATTTTTTAACGGTCACCATATGTGAAGAAAGCTAATTCAACAAGATTTTTAAGAATACCAATTTCGTTACAATTGAAGATGTGAGGTAAAAGTTTGGTTGTTTCAATTTTGCTCATTTTCGGTGAACTCCATTCAAACATGTGAAGAGGGGATGCTTAAAGATCCTAAGCATTTGAGGGCAAATCCTCAAAAAGGGGGACTTTTGATGCATTGTAAGGCATCCCTATAATTAAAGAAGATGATCAATGTCATTCTAATGACAAAGGAGATGTCCAAATGTCAAGGGTGGCACAAATCAACCTCAAATTATGTCTTGCTTGCTCAATTCTAATCTTAAATTTTCACTGTTTTGGACTGTCTAATTGAAGGACTTCTAGCACGAGTTTGGGGATGCTTCTAATACTCTTGGACTCCTTTATGAGTATAGTTTTATTCCCTATAATTTGCTTTGGCAAATGAGTCATAGTTTTTTACTGATCTCACATTTAGTGACCTATTGTAGAGTTCGCTCTAATATGTGCGAGTTATCTTAATTAGGTTAGTTAAGCTATTAAAATCATTCTTTGTTGGGAATTCTTAATTGGAAATGGTTTTTAACTCCTTAAACATCAATCCCAACATCCAGCCTTGCAAGTTGGAAGCTTCTAATTTGAAATTCAAACCGCACCAAAATTGGTCAATTATTGGATGAACAAGGACTCGACTTGAAGCTCAATTTTCTCTCTCGCACCAAGTCTTTCCTTTTCAATACAGCTAGTCACCTTGCTTATTTGGGAGTTGCTCTCTTTCCCCCAAGAGGCTTCCCATGTGAGAAACCAATAATGGACTGTAGAGTGGTGGCTACTCTACTCCTATTGGCCGCCTACAATCCACTTCAATCGGCCGGAAGAATTTTGCTTGCAATCGGCCAAGTTTTCCAAGCATATTCATTTGGGCCACTTGCTTTCCATTTGCTTTATGTACTTAGCATAATTTCAACTAGTAACCTAGCTTAGAATAGCCTTAATTATTACACTTTATTTTTAAACATGTTTAGGATCTTGGCTATATAAGGCCTTCTTCCTCACTTGTAAGAATAATATGTTGATTTATGAAATTGAAGTTGAGATCTTTTCAAGCCCCTAAAATCTATTAACCAATTCCAAAGTGTTGGACTTAAATTAGGACTAGGAACTTTAATAAATTGTTGGTGGCTTAAGCCTTTGTGCAATTGAGGGTGTTCCACTTGGGTTGAGTGGTGGGATACCTTTGGCTCAACCTTAGCTCAAGTGGCGACTTCGTCTTTAGCTCGTTCATATCTCGAATACCATTTATCGCTTAACGCTTTCTAGTTGACACTTGGCGTAGTCACTCACTAGCTTATCACTGAATGCTCGCTCACTCATCGTCTATCTCTCCACTCATTACTAGCACTACTCACTTGCTAGCACTTGTCTTCAACTAGCGTTACTCGCTTGGTGTCCAGTGCTTCCAGGTGCTTGTCTTCACTCATCTACGAATGCCTGTCTCAGTGCCGTGGTCTAGTTGTTACCTAACATCCCATGCTTGACGATAGCCACTAGCACTTGTCTCTCGCTCAACGCCAATGCTCACTCCTCGCCACGACTTTTTACTATGATTGTCACCAGTAACCATATTCTTTGGGCTACTTTTTACTACGATCGTAGCTAGCAACTATTGTCTTTGTGTTTGTCCTCACTAGCGCCCATTCCTGGGTAGTGTGCTTAGCCAGCGCCAGTGTATGTCTTTTCTCGATAGCGCTCTTTATCGGCTTCCAGTGCTCGTGCCTAGTTTTCTATGTAAACACCAAACTCACCCATAAAGCTTATTTCTCGGTGCGGAACTCCTTAGTGGTGTCGACCCTTGGCGCCACACATCATTATTGAACGTAGAAGATTCCCTGTAATGCGTTTTCAATATTATCTACCTAAGGTAGGAAGTGAGCTTTTCCCTTTTCACAAGATCTTCTTCTACTTTGGGGTTAGCCTTTTCTTCTTCCCCTTTTGGTTTCATTTTGCTTTCTAAGTCTTTGGTCAACTTTTCTATAGCCCCAGTCATGACTTCAATTCTCTTATCCTAAGCCTCAATTTTTTTCCTCCATTTTCTTAGTGTGTTCATTAACAAAGTCAACAAGGAACCTCCTCCTTCTTCTCTGGACAAGAGGATGGGTGAGTTTGATATTGTGTCTATTTATGGGCTAGGTCGTGGTGTAGGATCCTTGACCTCAAACTTTTTCACATGCGTTGCTTTGAAATTCCTCTAGTAAAATTGGTGCTCGGGATCGGCTCTTTCAAGGAAATTGAGATGAGCTTAGGTGCTTTAACACTAAACTAGTGACCTCTAGGATAACTAAACACATAAACGCCCTAAATGTGATTATTTTTGTCGGAAAACACAAATATGTAGCAAGGAAAAATGGACCGACCGAAAAGAACGGGGAAGACCGACTAGGGCAAAAATACGAGCCTAATCAGTGGGGCCAAACTCGAATATTGGGCCTAAGGGAATTAATGTCGATCTAAGACTAAGGGCAAAGACGATTTCTTTTCTACACGAATTGAAAAACTAACTAGCCAAATGAAAAAAAATAACCTTTTTGTTTTGGTTATTATGCAGAAAATTGACCCACATAAAATGAATTACTTTATTTATTTGGCTAGTATGCAACAATGGACCAATTATATTGTTATTAATGACCTTTTACTAATGCAAATGTTGTTAGATTTAGTTGAACTTGAATTAGCATATCTTGACTAGAGACTAAAAGAAAGGTTAAACAAAATCAATCACCTACAAGCAAGAAAATGAGTTCCACGAAGTAGAGGATCTATGTTATAAAGGGTTAAAAGGTTGGATAAATATGGTATCTCATGATTTGAATATTTCATCTCCCGTGGGGTGCATTATAAGACTTGAATATTCAATGCTCTAATCAAGGATCAAGAAAGCGTGCCAGGAGTATGAAAACAATCACACACTTAGTAGTAATCGAGTGGACCCATTAAAATAGTAACTCAACCCTCCCAAAAAGGGTAATAAGGTTAAAAGTCTAACATATGCATCCACTCCCCAATTGCGATAGCACCTAAATGCAAGGATGTTTAATGTGAACACAAAATAAACTCCCATTTCTAATTTTTAAGTCTCACCCTCTTAATAAGCATCCCGGTGGAGTTGCCATTGTAAGAATAACAGCTTACACAGGGCAGTGCTGTGTTCCCGTGAATGTCGATTCAAGCATGTGTGCTTAGGGATTTGATTTTTGGAATTATTTTGTCTTGTAGTTTTAGAAACCATTTTATTTTCGAAATAGCGTTAGTAAAACTTGGGATAGGCAAATAGAAAGAAACCAATTTTAAACTATATTATAGCAAGATTTACTAAGTCAAACAACTCAACCTGTTTGGGCCAAAAATAGAGCCTAGATCTGTCTATAAAAAAACAACCTCAATTTTCGAGTGACGAGAACCGACCCCGGTTTTCCAGCCTGAGTTATAGGCCCAATTCAAATAAGAAAACCTATGTTGCAAATTTGATTCAAAAATGATCTAACTTTCTGTAAAAATTGAGATGCACTATTTAGAGAAAAAGAGATTAAAAAATTAGTCACCAATCGGCTTTGAACAAAAACAAACAAAAGAATTCTACAATTGAGAAAAGACAAAAAGCTTCAACTAAGAAAGGTATTAGAAGAGGACTCCATTGGTCTAAACCAATGATCCGGTGTTTTAGGGTAAAGGTACAAAATAATAAGGGTGCTCCTCATTCTGCTGGTTTAAGAAAATGACCTATACTAATTAAAATGGGAAACAAAAACTGTGTTAAGAAATCAAGCAAACATCATGCAAAGTACATAAATTAAACAATCAAAACATGGATATAAAAGTGATAAAGAAAGCAATAAATCTATATTAAATTATTATATGAAGCGAGGAAGAAACTAAATAAAGTTACATCACTTTAACAACCAACAAAACATAAATTAAATAAATTGAATGAAAGGGATGCAAGTAAAACTTAAACGTGATCAGAACCATGCCCTCTCGGTAATCCACTTGTAGAACTCGAAGCACATTGAAATTTGGCAGAGCAATAGCAGGAGGCTAAAGGTTTTTGAGGAGGTAAGAAGCTTTCTTTTGGGACAGTTTGGAAAGGAAGGAGATGTGTGAGTTGAGAGAAATGAGAGTGTGAGGATTGAAGGAAATGACAGTGAGAGAAATTAGGAAATTAGGCTCTCAATGTGTGAAATGAGGGTGTGAAGGGCTCCTTATTTGTAGAAACCATTAGGTTTATGGTTCCCCTCACTTAGCCTCCAAATGGGATAGAGCTCCTGAGAGAAATTCCCTCTAAAATGCGCCACAAAATCAGCTTGGATAGTTACTTTAAACTGGTCAAAAAACAACTTGAGTTTCTAAGTTAGGAAATGACACCTTTAGTACTTGGTTCGGGGACTAGAAACTAGCTTGCTTCACTTTGAGCTTAGAGAGGAAACCAAAGTTGATTTTGGAAGTTTCCATTTTGTAAAATTTCTATTTTTGCAAAGTTTTTTTGGGAAAGTTTCTATATTTGAAAATTTATTTAGTTTAGGGTTGATTTTTGGCTGATAGATTGTTTTGGGCTCGATGACAATCTTTATTATGTTTTATTGCAATTTCACTCTAAGCATACAAATAAAGTTAGATCTTCAACATCACCAGGCATGTTACAGTTAAATGAATAAGCAAGTAAGAAAAACCGAGACATTTTTTGGGTATCTACAAATAGCTTTTATGGTTAGTAGTCGATATTTTAGCTATGACATTTATCGACAATTTGACTTTTTGAATTTTTACAATTCTCCTACAAGTTATGTTGCTAACAATTCACAATACGATTGTCTATCTCAAATTATTTTGAAAAATATTTCATAAAGAAGAAATATGTTTTTTATTTTTGTCATATTTTCATACTAGTCATAACAATGATGTTTTTTTACTATAAAAATAATTATATTTTTATATCAATTTACAATTTGTAAATTAATAACGATAAAATTATCATTATTATTAGTAGTAGTAGTAGTAGTAGTAGTGGTAGTGGTGGTAGTGGTGGTGGTAGTACCTATGTTTAAAGTGTAATAAAAAGGTTCAATTATTGATTATTAGGACTAGTGAATATTAATGGTTAGTCTGTTATCAACGATTATAACTTGTAGTTTGTGGTTACTTGTGTTTATCAACTATTATAGTTTTAACGGTCACCAAAGTTTATTAACATTTATGATTACTATTAATAGTTATAAATACTATTATAAAACATTGAAATGAACATGCTCCGAAGATGGTCGTGGCATAAAAGACGTAAAAGAGAGTATGACAACAAGGTGGTGATGGGTGGGGGAGGTGGAGGGCTGGGATGGTTAAGGGGTCCGAGTATAGGGTATAGGTTGGAGTAGGGCTGTGCAAAACAGATTAACCGCATTTTCGGTTAACCGAACTTTCGGATAGTTAAAAGTCTAATTCGTAACCGATCCGATTTTTTCGGTTAATCAAGTTTGCGGATCGACCAATTCTCGATCCGTAACCGAACCGAAAGGTTCAATTAACTGATTTTTGGTTAACAGTTGAAAGATTTAAGAGGAGGGCAACCTCGAAAGCAGTGATAGAGTATGAGATATATCTCGAGACAGACGACCGAGCACCGGCGACAACATCACCAGTAGCATCGCTGGCGACAACAACGAAGCGAGAGGTAGGCTACCTTGAGGAGGAAGGGAGAGGGAGGAGAGAGAGGGCATATACCAAGTCAAATGAAATTTTAGATCTCAAATTGAAATTTTCGAAGAGGCAAGAAGAGAGGGTATATAGCAAAGCAATGCCTATATTGAAAATGAATAGAAAGTAGGAGCAACAACAATGGCACCTTCCATTATTCAATTCTTGTTCTACGGAGACGAGAGAGAGGGGGAGAGAGAGCAAGCAAACGCAAAAAATGGAAGGAAGGTGGAGCAGACAAACACAACTTAGGGTTTTTAGGTTATATATGTTGGATTTCTTGTTTTAAAAAATTCGGTTTTAAACAATTTTTTCAAATTCTGATCCAGTAACCGATCCGTGAACCGAAAAAATCCAGTTCGGTTAACCGAACCGATTTTCTTACAAAATTTATTCGGTTAACCGATTTTTGGATCGATTTTTCAATTTTTCGAATCGGTTTTTCGGTTTTGGTTTTTTTGCACACCCCTAGGTTGGATTGGTGGAACGGTTTTTTGGTAGAAGTTTTATGTTTTTAAGAATTATATTATTTTAGTAAAGGATAATTATGTTTTTTTGTGGAATAATAGCCTATAAGTCTATTTCATCAAAAAAATTAGGGTATATAGGATTGAGGTTTCGAAATGAAGTATTTACAACAGTTACACCAAATTTTAGATTATCTTCGTATAATTTTTAGGATAATGTCGTAATTCTCCCTGTATGCTCGTGGGTGTTTCACAAAACAAAAATCAAAAACCCCTTTAGAACTTGCTCGCTTGAACATTTATGATATAGTTTATAACTATTAACTATAAAGTTTTAAGCTTAACAACTGTTAAATGATGATAATCGTTAACCGTAATCGTTGATGGACGCTAGTAACCACTAATCATAATTTTTTATAACCCCGATCATCGTTGGTGACAATTAATTGTAACCGATAGTAAACACTACTAACCGCTAACCATTAACCACTAATCATAATAGTTGGTAGCCGCTTACCAATCATATATATATATATATATATAAAAGTGAGTGCAATTGCTTTGTGGTCGCAACATGTGGCAAGGTAAGTCATTAATTTATAAGTTAATTGTTTTTTGTGGTATTAAAGTGATGTATTTATTGTTAAGATGTAATTATTTGTGTATATTAATACTAATATAAATATATAATTATTATTATTATTATTATTATTATTATTATTATTATTATTATTATTATTATTATTATTATTATTATATCTTTTTAGAAAATTAATAACTTTTTGCTGATATAAATTTTGTGTACTTTTAGAAAAAAATAGTACGTTAAGTTAAATAATGAATTAAGAATTTTATAAATGTATATTAAAATAAATAAGAGAAATTAATATATCAACAAAATAAATAAGAGAAATTAATATATATAATTTTTTGGTAGAATAAATTAATAGATTTAAACATATAAGCTAAATAAGCTGAGATATTGAGCACCTTATCATCTTCATCAGCGTTACACTCGCTGGCAAGGTAAGCCATTAATTTATAGGTTAATTTTTTTTGTGGTACTAAAGTGATGTATTTATTGTTAAGATGTAATTATTTGTGTATATTAATACTAATATAAATATATTATTATTATTATTATTATTATTATTATTATTATTATTATTATTATTATTATTATAATATCTTTTTTGAAAATTAATAACCTTTTGTTGATATAAATTTTGTGTACTTTTAGGAAAAATAGTACGTTAAGTTAACTAATGAATTAAGAATTTTATAAATGTATATTAAAATAAATAAGAGAAATTAATATATCAACAAAATAAATGAGAGAAATTAATATATATAATTTTTTTGGTAGAATAAATTAATATATTTAAACATATAAGCTAAATAAGCTGAGATATTGAACACCTTATCATCTTCATCAGCGTTACACTCGCTGGCAAGGTAAGTCATTAATTTATAGGTTAATTTTTTTTGTGGTATTAAAGTGATGCATTTTTTGTTAAGATGTAATTAATTGTGTATATTAATACTAATATAAATGTATTATTATTATTATTATTATTATTATTATTATTATTATTATTATTATTATTATATCTTTTTTAGAAAATTAGTAACTTTTTGTTGATATAAATTTTGTGTACTTTTGGAAAAAATAGTATGTTAAGTTAACTAATGAATTAAGAATTTTATAAATGTATATTAAAATAAATAAGAGAAATTAATATATCAACAAAATAAATAAGAAAATTAATATATATAATTTTTTGGTAGAATAAATTAATATATTTAAACATATAAGCTAAATAAGCTGAGATATTGAGCACCTTATCATCTTCATCAGCGTTACACTCGCTGATTTTCATCCTAATTCATCTAAAAATAAATAACTTTTACCATTAATAGAGTATTTAGAGGAAGAGTTGAAGATGATAATTAAAAGCATATAATTTCAACCGTTTCACTTAACCTGTCTCTCGTACCTTCTTTTTCTAATTTTTGGGTATAAAAGCAAGGCAAATTGGATGGGAGGGAGGAGTAGTAATGTAATCTATATTTTATTTTGTCCCTCTCTTCTCCTTCCTTCTTGGTTTATTACCAATAAAATAAAATGTATTGCTTTATTTATTTGTGAATTTAAGAATGGAATTAAAGGTTTGGGCATGTTGTCCTCTTTTTCTTATATTTGCGTTGGTGTTGCATTTTTAAATATAATTATTAGTAGGCAAATTAGGATAATGCATCTCAATTTGAAGGTTTTTCCCTTATAATTTTATGAATCTCTTTTTTTTCCTCATCTCATTCTCTTTTGGGCTTTCCATTTTGCAAAATATTACCATTTTGTTAGAATGCCATACATTCTTTTTTCCTTTATCTCAGGCGACAAAAGATTGAGTGTTACAAATTTATTGGCCAATTTTATATAAATATTGTAATAAGTTTGTTTAAAATATTTCTACTACTTATGTTGAAGTATCGGTGATGATCTTATTTAATTATCATAATTGAATTTTCTCTCACGTGTTATTGAAGGAGCGAGAATGGGGAACTAAATTTGGGATCTCATTGACATAATATAGTAACATACTTATCTCGAGATATAAAGGTCAATCCATATAAATATTGGACTTGAATTTTGCAACTATATATAAAGATAATAGTAGTAAATCATTGTTTATTTCATTCATCTTTGATAACAAATAAAAATGGAGGAAGAAATTTAATACATAGATAAAACTATTGAGCTTCATAATAGAGTGTTTACTAAAAACTATATAATAAAAAAGATAAAGGAAGCATATTAAAGATAAAGTGTGTATGAATTTAGAAAAAGCAAAAACTGATAACCAAGAAATAAAAGAATTAGAAATTGTAGTTCTTTCTAGAAACATAATTTATAAACTTTAGGTATGATTTGCTAATTAAAAATGCTCATTTTTAGTTTTATTTTTATTAAATAGTTGTAAATTATAAGTGTTAGTTATACTTTTTATGTATTCTATCTTATAAGTTTAAAAATATTTTAGAGTAGCTCGTGCGTAGCACAGAGTTAAAGTCTAGTAATTATGATTAACGATTACTAATGTTTATGAGTAGTTTGCAGTTATCGGTATTTACTAGTAATTACTTTTAATAATTATCACGTTTATCACTAATTAACAATTAGAAATATTGTTAGGGTTGTGCAAAAATCCGGAATCGTGAAATCGAATCGTGAACCGGCCGAGTCGAACCATTCTTCCGATTAGCCGAACCGGTTAAATTTTCCGGTTAAACGAACCATTGAATCGATAGCTTATCTAGTTCGATTACGGTTTGTGATTTTGAAACCGATGGTTAATCGGAATCGAACTAATAATTAAATTTTTTAAAAAATTAAAAAATTATTGTAAAAATTTACTTATTTTAAAAAATAATTCAATCCTACTATTCTGCATTTTTTTCTTTTAGCCTGGCTGCTAGTGTCCCATTGCGAAACCAATATAGCTACTGTCCAACGTATGAAGCCATTTTATATTAGGCTATCTTTGCTTCTTTTTTCTTTTTTTTTGTCAAACCCTAACTAGCTAGCCTCCTATGCTTTTTCCCTCTTGCCTTCTTTGTCAAACCCTAAGCCTACAAGCAATTCTACACAGTAAGCCAAGTGGAAATATCAACGGAAATAATGTAATTTGGGTCCAGCGGCTGCTGTTGGTTAAATATATTGTCTAAAAATTATTTCGTAAATATTTTATTTTCGATGCAAATAAACTAATGAATTGAATCCAATTACAATTTCGATTCATAATTTTTCAAACTATCTGACTCCAATTAACTAGTTTAAAAAATCGATTCGAAACCAATAGAACCGTGGATGTCTCAAACAAAGCAAGGCCCCGTTTGGTATGCAAAAGTGGAATGGAATGAAATGAAAGAATGATACTGAGGGGTTAGGTATGGAACTTAAATATTCTCTTTAAGCGTTTGGTAGAGAACGTGAATTGGAATCAAGTTCCAGCTTCTTCTTATTTAGTCGTTAATCATGGAATGAAATCAAGTTACACTTCTTGTTGTTTTATTTTTTAAATTATTTTATGTCATTGTCAATTATTATTATTATTGTTGTTGTAGTTGTTAATAATAATAATAATAATAATAATAATAATAATAATATTATTATTATTATTATTATTATTATTATTATTATTATTTGATTCAATAAAAATTGAAGTTCGTTATTATATTTGCTGATAATTGAGTCTAGTATTTATTTAATTTTTTAATTAACTATCTTGTAATTTTTTCAATGATTAACAAATTTTATTTATAATTTTTAGCAAACCTATTTTCAAACCATAATATTCTATCAAACTATATGATAAAAAAAATATATAAATAAATAAATAATAATAATAATAATAATAATAATAACAACAAAATATCCCAACCTAATAAAAAAAATAATAATAATAATAATATAGCAAATAGGCTAATTTTTTTAATAATTATAAACCGATCCTTAGGGATTGAGAATTGATCCATTCTATTTTGGGGATTCAAATTCCCTTATTTTAAGTGAATTTAAAACCTATAATTTTAAGTTCCACTTTCAAAATACCCAATTAAATAATTAAAAAACCTTAAAATCACAACAATTAAGTTTCATTCCAATTTTACCCAATTAAATAGGCCCAAGTTTGCATCGTTTGTTCCCCCTCCCCGAGCGGTGGAATTACGGTCGTACCGCCTATAAGTACAAAACGAGCCGCTTCTCTGTCTGTTTAATCATCTTTTTGGGGGATTTCTCCCAAATTTAGCAAAAGCCTTCTGACTTGTGCAACGCGAAACCGCGGGAGGGAACCTAGCCCGAAGCGAATTGACTCCCTGTTGGAGCTTACAAAACCCTAATAAATCAAATTCAGTCAAATTTTACAAATATCTACGCCTGATTTTGTACCTCGTAACCAAGAGATGTCGATGGATTTGATGCTGAAGCCAACATGCAGTGGGTGCGGAACCACCACCGATCTCTACGGAAGCAACTGCAAGCATCTCACGCTTTGCTCCAGTTGCGGCAAAAACATGGCTGAGAATGGCGTAAAATGTTACGAGTGTGGGACTACGCTCACTCGCTTGATTAGGGTTTATATCTCTCTCCCCCTCTCTTGATTGTAATTCGATTTCCGTTTTTTTTTGTGAAATTTGGGGGTTTTCTTTTCAGGAGTATAATGTTAGGGCAAGTTCGAGCAGCGATAAGAACTACTTTATAGGGAGGTTTGCAACGGGGTTGCCGAATTTCTCGAAGAAGAAGAGTGCTGAGAATAAGTGGACGTTACAGAAAGAAGGGCTTCAAGGCCGTCAAGTTACTGATACGCTTCGGGTAATTAACACATTGCTTTATTGTTGTGATTTATTTGTGTATAAAACTTGGGCTGAGAATTGTTGAAGAAGTTTAGTATGGAACTCGTGAATCCTTGAGGTGGTTATTAATTGGATAAGTTATGTGTTGTGCTTAGAGTATTCTATTGTGTTGTAAACAATTCATTGTGTTTTGGGGTATCTTATTTTGCTGTGTAGAATGAAAAAAATTGAGGTAACTGTGCCAAGGCGTTTGCAACTAGACGGTGCGATGTATGTGGTGTCTATATGGGCCTGTTCGAACTTACATACATAAACAGAAACATAAACATAAACGAACATAAAAGAGCATAAACGAACATAAACAAACAGAAATGACTTGTTAAATAAGATACCAACGAACATAAACGAACATAAAAGAACATAAACGAACATAAAAGAATATAAACGAACATAGAAGAACATAAACAAACATAAAAGAACATAAACGAACATAAAAGAACTTAAACGAACATAAAACATAAATAGATTATGTTTTACATGTAAAGTCGAACCGATACTATATTGATTTGATTATGAAATTTTGCTTTGAAGTAATCCTCAGGTTAATGGAATGACTAGTGCTACATCCCAATAAATTATATGCAAGAGGTCATTTGTAATAACAGATAAAAAGACCAGGCCTATAATATCCGCTATGATAGCTGAGCGATAAATCTAACAAAACAAGATTCTACGGGTTTTTCCATGGTTGTGTGCTATTTTAGTTTGACTTTGATGACTTGAGTTTGAAAATGGGTAGGGATTAAGATAGGGACTGTCATGTTTTTGTTTGTTGTATCAGTCTATAGGGATGGGAAAAGAGCAGCAATTCCCCAATCCTGGAGGAAAGAGGAGTCTACTGGGTGTGTGTATTGGACAGTTCTGCAAAACAAGAAGAAGACGCAACTCTGGGTTGTGTTAGTTGTTGGGTCATGGATCTTATTTTCCTCTTTGTTGTAGGTTTCTTGCTCGGCAGCCATGTTGGATTGTGTATTACTTGCTGATAACTCGATTATCTGCTAGTAACATCAATGCGTTATGTTCAATAGGAGAAGTACAAGAACAAACCTTGGCTGCTGGAAGATGAGACGGGCCAATCACAGTACCAGGGTCATCTGGAAGGTGCACAGTCAGCTACGTACTACCTACTGATGATGCAGGGGAAAGAGTTTGTTGCAATACCTGCCGGTTCTTGGTATGCTAGATAGTCTGGTTGTTAATTACTACTTTTTCCCTTCTAAATTTCTGCCGAAGGTGGGTCTGAGGATAGTGGGATGCTGCTCTCCTATTTGTCCTGCTTTTATTATATTGCAAAGTTATAATGAATGCCTTTTTCTAAATCCTGTCAGCATACACCTAGGGACTCTCTTGTAGGTTTAGGCTGTTAAGCTTTCTTGTCCCTTTTTTCAATTCCCCAATTCCAGTGCTGACATCCAGGAGGGATGGGATCTCCACTTTCTTATTTCTCTTCTCTGCAAGCTCCTTACCTATTCTAAAACAGAAAACAAACAAGTAATTGATTTGGTTATTGCAGGTACAACTTCAACAAGGTTGCACAATATAAGCAGCTTACATTAGAAGAGGCAGAGGAAAAGATGAAGAATAGGAGAAAAACAGCAGATGGTTATCAGAGATGGATGATGAAGGCTGCTAACAATGGGTCTGCTGTTTTTCCTGAGATGGAAAAGGCTCTTGGAAAGGAGACTGATGCTGGTGGCGGAGGAGGGAAAGGACGCAAGAAATCTCCTGGTGAAGATGAAGGGCATGTGTCAGACAAGGGAGAGGAAGATGAAGATGAAGAGTCAGCCAGGAGGGCAAGGCTTGGACTTAACAACGGAGGTGCTGATGATGAAGACGATGAAGGTCCAAGGGGAGGTGATTTTGATGATGATGATGACAACATTGAGAAGGGTGAGCTCTTCAAATGCTTTGTCCTACAGGTGGCAGAATGTTTCTGTTGCCAGGACCTGTTTACGTTTTCTTTTGATAATTTTTGTGGCTTCTCATACCATCAATGAACACAGTTTCTTACTTTTATGATGTGCTTGACTAGTGGCTAACAAATTCTTCATGATGGTTTGTGGGATTTATATATAGAAATGGTGAAAATACATGATAGCAGCAAGTGAAGAGATTGTTTTTATTTTTGTATTTCAAAAGATGCTTCTTTAATTGCTTTCTGCCTTGTGATATATTTGTGCTTGCTAACATGCAACATGTGTCTTTAAGGATTGTTCTCTTCAAATGCACTGTCCAAAGGTTGGCGGAATGTTTCTGTTGCCTGGAACTGTTTACGTTTTCTTTTTGATATTTTTCATGGCTGCTCTTACAATCAATAAACATGGTTTCGTACTTTTATGTGCTTGACCAGTAGTGGCTGACAAATTCTTCAGGATGGTTTGTAGAATTTATATAGGAAAATGGTGAAAGTAGGTGATAGTAGTAGTACTTCTAATAAGGAGAATTTTTTTTTTTTTTTTTTTCAAATTTGTCTGATATGTTCTGTTTCCTGTATAATTTTTGTGACACTGAAGTATGGTTGTCATCAGTAACATTACGTTCTCCTTTAAGTGGATCAAATTTGAAGTAAAATGAAGCTATAATCTAACAAGTGGTTGGCATCTTGACATGGTTGTATTTTTAACTAGAGGTTGGAGCTAATAATAGTCTGTCCACTAGCATTGAACATGTACTAAGTGTTCTGGCATACTCGTACAAGTGGCATCTGTACTTTTAACATTCTTTTTTTTTTTAAGATAAAGAAAAGAAAATAAAATTGCAGGTAATCTCTCTCTGATTTTTTTGTGATGCCATCTAGGTGATGACTGGGAGCATGAAGAAATTTTCACTGATGACGATGAAGCCGTAGCTGTTGATCCCGAGGAACGAGAGGACCTATTGGCACCTGAAGTTCCTGCTCCTCCAGAGATCAAGCAGGTATGTTTTGCATGCATCATTTGGGACAGTAAGTACATCCTTCTTTTTTATTTTTTGATTCTTTTTGCTTTGAGCAGTAAATTGCATGTGTTGCAAAGTGCCTGTTTTTAGGTGCCCCTTCGTCCTTATTTACTCCTGACTCCCCCTCATCACCTGTTTATCAATATTGTGGTCAATAGCTGGCAAACTGGATTCCTAAATAGCGTGGATCAAGTTGGGGATCTTGCTTTTGTGATTGGGTGGTTCTTTTGTTGTATAGGCAGCTACAGTTGTGTTGCCCAAGTGTGTTTATTGTCCGTATGAATCTTAGCTACCTTAGTTGCCCCTGACCAACATGCACCAATACATGTTTAGAAGTAACATCTGAGCATACACATGGCAACATGTTTTGAGCATGTGTCATATATTCAGTTAAAATGAGCGGATGAGGACTGCAATTGTGTTGGAAATGGACATGCATGGTATGATTGAAATATTTGTAGAAAGAGCGTGGTCTTCAGTTTGAGCAAAATCTGAGACTCTCCGGTTGAGCTTTTAAGGGCTTGTCCCTTTGGACCGGGAAAATTTACATAATTCAAAGAAATTGGAAATTACAAGTAGAAAGTGGAATGGACTTGAAGAAGTTATAATTTTAGTTTGAACTGGATGGAGGAAGTTGGAGATACTTCAATGGAAAATGACTACACAAATAAGTTGAGAAAAACAGTCCAAGTAGTAGAATATATACAGGATTGAGGTAATTGAGAGAATAAGGTGATGGTGTTCTTATTTGTTTCATCATCTGTGTGAAAGTTGGAGGGGGAATCTGTGAGTTTTGAAATGTGTACAAAGACAAGATGCAAGGAGAAGTAAAATCACTGACATGTATCCAATCAACTGTCCCATATTCTGTTTCTGTAGTGACCAAAATATAGGGTGCAGCTGCCATTACAACTGCTGCAGTTGGTGCCAATTATTTTACAAGCTTCTCTTTATAAAATTTTATGTATTGTCATGCATGTATCATGTCTCTACTTTGCTCCATGTGGATATCCATCTTCTGAGACCCTTTAACTACTGTATCATCTATTAACAATTAATTTCTCGCCGAAAAGAACTGTGTTAATTTGCTAATGTTGCCCTGTCCCTTTTATTTTATTTTATTTTTGGAGGATATATTTTTTCAAACATAAAGAACAATATTTGTTTTTTAAAGAACTTTTGTTTACTATGGGAAAACAACAGTCATATTGGGTTACTGGGATGGCTTAAGGTAGAGAGAAAAACTTGTTAATTTAAACTGGAATGCAGGGAACATTGTTTTTGTTGCAAGAACAAGTAGATTAATTTTCTCTGAAGGTTCTTTTAGGAGGATGTGCTATTTGGTTCACTGAAGTTTTATGTGTAACTTGGATATGTAAATTTGAACTGCTCAGGTCGTAACCATGGCTTGTTATTTTGTTTACTTAGGACGATGACGATGAGGAGGAAGCTGATGAAGAGGAGGGAGGACTGAGCAAATCAGGAAAAGAGCTGAAAAAATTGCTTGGGCGAGCCAATGGACTCAATGATTCTGATCGAGATGAGGAGGATGACTCTGCTAAAAAGAAGAAAGATGAGGATGATGACGATGACTACGTAAGTGTACTGCACAGCCTATTTGCTGTCATTTTGTGCTGCTGATTGTGTCCATTATTCAAACAGGAAGTGTTGTTGTAAATCATGCTTTATATCATCAGGAGCTAACTGTATTTATGCAGATGGATGAGGAGGATCGACCTTCTCCTGTTTTAGCTCCAAAGAAGGAGCCCATAGAAGAACCATCTGACAACAGCCCCGCAAAATCCGTTTCTGGAGGTGTTCCACGAGGAACTCCTGCTTCAAAGTCTGCAAAAGGAAAGAGAAAAAGTGTTGATGAAACAAAACCTGCTAGTAGTGCACCTCCAAAAAAGTAAAGACCGAAAGTGTGAGTCACGTTCTCAGCTTGCATGCTTTGCTTGATATCAAAGGCCATAGAAAGATTTGTCATTTTAGTTTGTTTATATATTCTGTATAATTGATCATGTAAATTAGGAAATCAAATATACTGCAAAAGAAGATACTTCTAAAGGTAGTGCATCTGGAAGAGGTACGTCCTTGGCCTCTGTGAAAGCTGAATCATCATCATCAGCAGCAGCTCAAGGACCTGTATCAGAAGAGGAAATCAGGGCTGTCCTGTTGCAGAAATCACCGATGACCACTTCAGCTCTGGTCTCCGTATTCAAAGCAAGACTGAAATCATCAGAGGTATGTGTTCAGTCTTTCCTGTATCTGTCAATTCCTCCTCTCGATACCTATGGTTGGTTATGAACTTACATCAGGAATAAGATATGATATTAATCATATATTTACAGTTTAAGTTAATGGAAATATTTTGCAGAAAGATTGAGTTGAACATGTAAATGTCTTCATCTTTCCTATAATAGAAAAATATGCTCATCTTTCTGCGAAGCTGGTAATTGAACATATAAATGTTTTCATCTCTCCTGTACTGAAAAGATACTTGATTTTCTGGTAGCCTGTAATATTTTCCCTGGTTTGTCCATGCATACCTCTTTAGCTGAATGCTATGAATAATCAAGGTCTCAAATTGCGGTTTGAAGTTCAAGCATTTCTATGTGCAATCAGTTAGATTCCATTTGGTAAATTTTCATTGTGGCTCTTTTGAACTCTCATCTTGTCACTGATATTGTTGGTGATATCCTGATGTTTTATTATATTATAAAATGTTTTAGTATATCCTGATGTTTTTGTTCAACCTAAATAGGTTGATAATTGTCTGACCTGAATCTCTCCTGTTGATCTAATTATGGGTTAACTTTGTTTTGACGCATTTACCCTTTTGAAAAAAGTGGGTCACCATCAAGTACTTGTTTACCCATAAAGCATTTCAGAACAGAAGTGCTTGTTTAATTATGGTTGCTATGCTTCTATAGCAGAAATTGAATGTACTTAATTGCTTTTTCAGTCTCCTCTCTGTATGCATCTCTGATATAGCGTGTACAATGCTTGAAGTGTTGTGTTCTTTCGCCCTTGGCTCAAACTTGTGTATATATGCTTTTCAGGATAAAAAGCTTTTGCTGATATTTTGAAGAGGATATCTAGGATATCAAAGAGCAATAATGGACAGGGTTACCTCGTGCTAAGGGGAAAATAAATACGAAGATTCTCAGTGGCCTTCTTTTCTAGCAACCCCTCAACAATCTTCCCTCAGGTGGACCAGATGACATCCATTAATTTTCCATTTGACCCAAAAATGAACTATACCAGCTTTTTAATTTTTGATCTTGTCGATGCTTTAGATCAGCCTCTCACATTTCTCTTTTATGCATAAATGGACGATGTTCACATCTCTTGACCCGAGTTTGCTTTTGCTCCCTCCCCCACCCCCTCTCCATCGCTTAGTTTGATTTATGAATGTAAAGTTTGTTGCTATTGTTGGATTGGAGAAAATGTTGCCATTAACCAAGTGCTACCAGAAAGTCATCCCAGTTGCTGTGGCCTTTTCTTTCCCAAAAACAAAATTAATGAGGCAAAAAGAAAAATAATAAACTCCTTTCCGAATGTCCAACCCGATATAGTTCTGCTGGACAAGATTTGTTGCTGTGGCTGGATTGGAGAGAATGTTACCATTAACCAAGTGCTGCACCGTGTTACTGTTTTTTTTTTCCAATACACAAAATTATTGAGGGAAAAGGAAAATTATGAACTCCCTTTTCAAATGTCAAACGTAGTATGGTTCTGCTGGACAAGAATTGTAATCTTTTTCTGTTGTTGGTTGTCTTGATTGACACTGTCCAGTGATGGGCAGCATCTTATCGGCGAAGGTTTTCATTCATTGTGTTCGTGCGAGTGCATAATTGAGGTATAAAGTTTGCAAGTGTAAATTTGGGTTTTTTCGTGAGGACTGTAAATTCTCGACTGGGAGTTACACTTTTAGCTCACGTTAGGGGAAGAAAACTGGAAAGGGCAGCTTAACCAAGAGACCAGACTCTCTCAGTGTAGCCCACCGTAAGAGCATCTCCAATGCGCGAGCTTGTTTTAACCTTATCTGGTGGGGGCTCACAGTGGTACATAAGCCAATGATCTCCTTTTTTTTCTCTTCTAAATCCTTACTTCTACAATACAAGCGCATCTGTTTAAATAATTCTTATGGAGTTTACTCATGAATATATTTTATTATTTTTACCTTTTTTATTTTACATTATTGTTTATTTTCATAATATATAAAAAGAAATTTCAGTGCACTATGAAGATTTAAATTAATTAATTTAGGTTACGATTTTTTTAACAAATGATACAATAATATTTAAAATTATATTAAATAAAAAATACAATAATAATTGCAATGTTATTACAATAACGCAACACGTAAATTTGGGAAAAATAAAATACGAAAAAAAACTATAATGCTAACGGAATATGGACAATATGCACAAGAAAGTCTGGATCACCCATTTCTCTGTTGCGACAAATTTCGTTTCCATATTCTTCAACCAAGTTCGCTTAGAGGCTTGCATGAGTGCCGTCGTCTCTAACTTCAGCTGATTTTCGGAAGTAAGTTGAATAACATGGGCGATGGTCATGTTGGACATTAGGTACTCGAGATACATGCATCCACTTGTTCATAATCATAATCATAAGCAAGGTTGCATTGATTCCGCTCATTTTCAACGATTATGTTGTGGAGTATTATACAAGCTTTCATTACTTGACCTATGTCATCTTCCGCCATTAAGCGACAAGGGCCACGAATTATTGCAAAGCGAGGCTTGTAAGTGTAGAAGCCATGACCCCGTCTCCGTAGGGGAGTGGATCGAGTTTCCCACGAATGCTCGGCTTTACGCGAGTTGTGCTTATCAAGCGAATGATAAGTCTTTTGAAAGAGATTTTTAATAAGAGTTTGATTGACGATTTTTAAGAAATCATTTTATTTTTGAAAGAAGTTTTAGATGCCTCGGGATGTATTTCTAAATAAAAAAGGTAAAATAGGAATGCTCGTTGTAAAGCTCAACCGCCGGACACTCTACACAACCCGGGCCAGGAGTTGAGCCCAGTCAACAGCTTGGGGGCCCGGCTGGCCCTCTAGAATCGCTAAACGGCACTAGCCATCCAGTCTAGACTGCCAAGGTAGTCATGCTCGGATGGTCTAGGCCGTTAGTCATTTCGTGTTTGTTGACCATTTTCCGTAAAAAAATATGGAGATGCAATTTTAGGATAAAAAGATTAAAAAGTGAAGTTGCCAGTTAGTTTTAGAAAATAAAAAATAACAAAAATATAAAAGAAATATTAATCTACATTTGGTACAAGAACTCAAAATCAAAAAAGATTTTAAAAAGCACCCCATTTGTTTTAAACCAATGATCCGGTGTTTGAGATCAAAGGTACGAAACAAAGAGGGATGCTCTTCATTCCGCCTGGTCAAAAAGACGGCTCGTACTAATTGAAAGAACAAGTTTAAATCACGCTAAATAAAAGAAGCAATCAAGATGCAAGCAGCAATTAAAGACAAACAAAGCATGATGTAAAGCGGTAAAGGAAAGCAATTAAATGAAAGTAATAAAATAAATAAAAATAAAAAAGAAAGCGAGAAATAAAAGATTATAGTGGGCGAGGAGGAAAGTAAAGCGATTACATCCGGAATCCACAATATGAAAGCAATAAATAATAGAAATCAAATAAAATGCAAACCATACTCCGGGATGGTGGAACGACGCTTCAGTGTAGACCCATCCGCTAGGCTTGAATCACGCTTAGACTTCGAGTAGAGCAACAGTAAGCCAATGACAAGCGAAGGCCTTTTGAGAGAGGTTTAGAGAGGGGTTTTTGAAATTGGGGAAGAATGGAGATAAGAGAGTGTTAGAGAATGAGAGAATTCAACATAAATTGCACGCTGGGGGCACATTCCCAACTAAATTGGTGTGAAAAGAATGCGGGGAATCCCCTATTTATAGGAAAATTTAGAGTTGAAAAGAACCCTAAAGTTCCCTTTAATCGCTGGAAAGGGATTAAATGAGGCTCGGAAAATGCTGGAAATGATAAAGGCAAAACCCGGATATTATCCCTCGGATAAAACGACGCCTGTCTCAAGAGTCCCGGAAATTGGAGTCGGTCATAAACGTCGTCGTATGAACGTTTGAATGTGAGTGTTGCGTTTGACCACTAAAATAAATAGAATGTTATATTTAGTAGGCTTGGGGATCGACTCGGTTCGGCTCCTGGTATGGGAGTTCGAACCTGATTTGGACCGACTGGAAGAAAAAAAAAGGGACCGGAGCTAGTAAGAAACCTTTTCATTTTTAGAAATTTTCTATTATTGGAAACTCTCTATATTTAGGAAAGTTTTTATTTTTGGACGGTTTTATTTTTGGGGCTAGTTGGCTTTTGGTGGGCTATCGGCTTCGCCACTCTTTTGTAGTCCGAAATTGACCCAAGCATGCAAAAGAGATTGGGCTTTCATCACCGAGGTTAACATAAATAAATAAAAGAGATAAGGATGACACTTTTTAGGTGCCTACAGTTAGCCCTCACTTTGATCGAGTCCGAATGACGAAGGTCAAAGTAGACTCGTAAAGTGTACTTATCTATTTCTTCGGATGCCGATTGAATTTAAGTGTCCGGAACTAGTTGTCTCTTGACTCGAACTCGACAAGGGGCTTGTGCTTGACTAATGGAGTCTAAATTCCGCGGGGTTGATTCCTAAACTTGGCTAACTAAAGTCCCAAAGCTCTGATTGGTATGTCTAAACTTGACCATGTGCTTAATCGAAGCTTGGCGAGGGGCTTCAACATGATTTGTGTAGTAATGTTTGGAGTCATGCGGTGTGCCCGAACTCGACCACTTCTTGGATCTTAAATTCGGAGGCGTATCCTCGGCTTGGCTTGGTCAACGTCTTGAAGCTTGGATGAGGGGCCTAAATATGGTAGTTTTCATGGTATAAAGCTAGGCTATCTACACTAACAACTTTGTTAGCCAATAATCGAATGTAGATGGATTTAAGTGTTATCCGAAAATGATCTATAGCCGGATGTAGGAACCACGGCCGACCAGTGGTCCGCGAGCTTCCCGACTTGTGTCGGGTCTCTTTTTAAAGATTGATTTTAAAGATGGATTTTAGAAAGTCGATTTTGAAATGTGGGGATAAACCTTTTATTAAGATTTCCAAGTTTTATTAAATTTGATTTAAAGTGAATTAAGCAAAGTTAAATGACAGCTTTATTAACCTTTTATTTTTGCAATTATTTTTAGAAGTCCTGGGATATTATTTCTTAACCAAAAGATAAATAAAATTAGGTTTCTAAATCTGTCGTGAGGCTTTAGGGCCAGATTGGTGTGAAAAGATCAATTTGGACCGAAGCTCCGCCTATCGACCACTCGGTGCGAGCAGCAGCATGCACCTAATGGTGGCCTACGTCGGCCAAAGGCCACGACTAAGCGAGATCAGCCTTGGCCTTTGCCCGACCTTGGCGAGATCCATATCCCGTTTTCTTATCCTACAGAAAAAAATAGTCGAGATGTAAATTTAGAAGAAATAAATAAAAGGGAGTTGCCGATCGGTTTTAAGGAAATAAAAACTAACAAAAACAAAATAAATGCTTTCTCAATCTTAGTATGGGAAAACTAAGACTTAAAGAGGCTGAAAATGACTCCATCGTCTTTGAACCGAGAATCAAATTTAGGGGCGAGAGTACCAAATGTAAGGATAAACCCTTCCGTTTCGCCCGTCCGACGATGGCCATGATTAATTCAAGTAGTGAGTTAAAATAATGTACCAAAGCAAGCAAACAGACAACATGCGATAATGAATTACAAGCAACCAAAATATAATAAAAAAAGCGGTAAAAGTATAATGAAAAGTGAAAGCAAAAGAAAAGCGAAAAAGGAAAAGAAAGCAAGAAATCTACAAGATTACATCGGGCGGAGAGGAATTAAAAGCGATACATCGTTTGTCCACACATACGGAAGGCAATAAAGAAAGCATAAAATAAAATAAACCATTGTGAGGATTGAATCCGTGCCCTCGGGTTGTCCAACCTACTAATATGGATCTCGGATTTGGATCTCTTGATGCGACGGTGGTGAATTCAGGAAGACTTTTTGTGAGTTTTTCCGGAGATAGGTAGATAGATGTTTGACTGATGAAGTTTAGGGATCCGATGTAGGGAGTATGATAGGAGTAGAGAAGGAATAGGTTGAAAAGGGACCAAGAGATCGGAATACCAAAGAGAGTAGTCGGTAGCTCTTAGGTGAGTTTCAAGCAGCATGATACTAAGGAAAGAAGCCATATGGGAATGAGAGCCAATGCTCTCTATTTATAGGAGAGGATTTAGGTCAAGGAATGACCTAGGGTTAGCTCTCGGCCAGCCGTCCAAGGCTAGCAGCAAAAACCGGGCCAAGATCAAGGTGATAAGATTGGATAAAGTGAAGGATTAAAACCGCATGACGCCGACCACCAAGGGCTTTGTAGGGTGCTTTGTTATTTAATTTTTGTGTTTTTAGTAGTTTGACTCATGCAAAGAAGATGAATGCAAGACTCTATTCTAAAAACAAATGTATTCTTTTATTAAGGTGATGCAAAAAAATTCAAAAAGACAAAGACAAAGATGCACTTAGCCCCCACTCCCTAAAGTAGAGCCTAAAGAATGGTAAGATGCTCGAATTGTGATGTAATGTTGCTGATGGACCTTGAACCCGATGATTTGGTGCTGAAGCAAATTGGCATACTTCTTGATTGATTTTTGCTCCTCCCGATGGGTTTCTACTATTTTGGAGTAAGGTAAAGTGGCTTTGAATTTGGGAAAAATTGAAAATTAGAGTTGGAAATTGGGTTCAAGATAAGGCTTGGAGTCTGGACCTCGTGGGCTTCCTACGTATCTACAATAACAGTAAATCAAGCCTTTGTAGTTTAAAAAGGAAAGTAATTTGGGTTTGGTTTTTTTTTTTTAATTATTGGAAAACAGGAAAGGGAAATAAACATTACACTCGGATATGGAAAAACGGAAAAAGCAGACTTTATTAGCATCCCCGATGAGTTATGGGCTCATTGGATGATTTTCTAGTTGGATGAAGCTTGTTCTTCTTCTATGAGCATGCTAGTATCTCAAAGTGTTTTGAAGTCCATGATAGGCAATAACTTCAAGTGCCGATGATAGGCGAGTTGGAGGTTCTTGATGATTATCCCGACTCGATCCTTTTCGGATGGGCGATTAGTCATGTGGGCAGTTGTCGTCCTCCAGCGAGTAAGGAAGTCAATTAAGCCTTCATCATCTCCTTGCTTGATTAATTCTAGATCCGTAAGAGTGACTGGTAGATCGGTATTGTAGGAATATTGATGTAAGAACTCCTAGCAAAGATCTTTCCAGCTTGTGACCTTGTGTGGGTCGATAACATTGTATCATTTCATGACCTCTCGTGTCGAACGTCCATGGAAAGATGACATGGTAAGTGCCATCTGGTACATTCTTCAAAGTCATTGCCCCTACAAAGTTTCTCACATGATGGTGAGGGTTCTCGGCTCCATGAAACTTGATTTTAGGCATGGTAAACTTAGGGGGTAGCTTGCCTTTATGGATTAAAGTGAATCCCTTTGGCCAGGTAGTAGTGATTGAACATTGATGACTCTCACAACATGTTCTCTATTTGATCTATTCTTGGATCGGATTGAGGCATGGGTTGTGGTTCAGGCAGGATCCTTATCCTTCTTTTTATTTCCTTTTGAACTTTGATTTCTCCTCTAGTTCTTTGCATATGAGACTAAGGGATTTAGATATAGACTCAATCTGTTTATCCTAGGCATCAAGCTTAGCCTCTAATTTTACAACGGACTCCTTAAATAGGGTCATGATGAGAGTTTGCTTTGGCTGGTTGGCCATTTTGGAGGCTGATTTTATTCGGACCTTGGGCAGCGAGCTGGTGTCACAAGTAAAGATGGCGAATGTACAAGTGTGGTACGTGCTAATGTGGTACATATCGATGTTGACTCGTATCTGGTGTAGAAGCGGATCTCTTACTTCCTAGATACTTTGTGCTAGAGTTCCCGACTTGCATAGGATTTCCTACCCCGTATCCCAAAAGAGTATGCTCGGGATTGGCTCGTGGAATAATTTTTAGGGAAGATGGGGCTTAAGTGCTTGACCCAAGGAACGACTTATCCTAGGAGAAAAGAAAATGATATGCTTTTTTTATTATAATGCACATAAAGGAATACAAAACAAATGGAATGTGTGCAATGATGCACATGACTTAATCTGGGATGATTCTATGATTTGGCTAGTGCAAAATTGAAATGCATAGATGATTACTTCTAACGAAAGATGAATTTGTTTTGGCTAATGCAAAAATGAAATGAACGGACTCACCTACTTTGAGATAGATTTTAATTTGGCTAATGCAAAAATAAAATGGATGGACTCACCTTAATTGAGATGATTTTACTTTGGCTAAATGCAAAAAGGAAATGCAAATACGGACTCATCTATTTTGAGATGACTTTGGCTTTGGCTAAATGCAAAAAGAGGAACGCAAATATGAACACCTATTTTGAGATGATTTTGACTTTGGCTAAATGCAAAAGGAAATGCAAATATGGACTCACCTATTTTGAGATGAAATTTAATTTGGCTAATGCATAACGAAATGAATGGACAAACCTTAAGAGGGGTGATTTTTGATTTAGCTAATGCAAATATGGAATGAATGGACCGATCTAAAAGGCGAATATAATTTTGGATTTTTGGCTAAAATGCACATAATTGGACCGACTCAAAAAGTTTTATTTTGATTTTTTATTTTTGCACCTATGCAAGGATTATTCAGCGCTCCTCACCTATGCCTAAAGGCTCACAAGCAGAAGATTAAATCTAAAACACACACACTCACTCAAGCATAAAAATGAAGGCAATGGATCACTTAATAGTCAAAAGTTCTACGGTCAAAGAGTTCAAGAGTTTGGATACATGGTGACACGTAGTCTAAGAATTTGGTCCCCCATGGGTTGCACGGATAAGGATACCAACTAGAATTCTCAATGCCTCTCGGTGAACCAAAAGGTTTAGCCCAAGAGTGCGTGCTACAAGGGAGGAGGTACCGTTTCCTTAGGCAATTAAGCCTAGTTGGGCCCGCCTAAAGGAACCAGTGGAAGCCTCTATCTAAACAGGGGTAAACAGGGGTACAATAAAATTTTCCAAGTGGTCAAAAATAATATTTAAACTAGTTCAAAGGTTGTTAAATGAGGGATGTCTAATACAAGTACATCATTAAAACTCACTACTCAAATTTTCAAGTTTCGCCCTTTTAATAAAAAGTTTACCCCAGTGAGTCGCCACTCGTAGGAACCATGACCGACCGGGGCCCGCCAAGCTTCCCCACTTGTATTGGGTCTCTTTCTTAAAGATTGATTTTGAAGATGATTTTTAAAAAGTCAATTTTGGAATGTGGGGATGAACCTTTTATTAAGATTTTCGAGTTTTATTAAATCTGATTTAAAGCGAATTAAGCAAAGTTGAATGGCGGTTTTATTAACCTTTTATTTTTGCAATTATTTTTAGAAGTCCTGGGATATTATTTCTAAACCAAAAGATAAATAAAATTAGGGTTGTAAATTTGCTGTGAGGCTTTAGGGCTAGATCGGTGTGAAAACACCAATATGGACCGAAGACTCGCCTACTAACCACTCGGTACGAGCGATAGCCTACACCTAGTGGTGGCGGACGTCGGCCGAGGCCACATATAAGGAGATTAGCCTCAGCCTCCGCCCTGGCTTGGCAGATCCGAGATCCTATTTTCTTATCCTATAGTCAAAAATAGCCGAGATGTAAATTTAGAAGAAATAAATAAAAGGGAATTGCCGATCGGTTTTAAGGAAAGAAAAACTAACAAAATAAATTCTCTCTCAATCTTAGTATGGGAAAACTAAGACTTAAAAAGGTTGGAAATGACTCCATAGGTTTTTGAACCGAGAATCCGATTCGGGGCGAGGGTACAAAACGTAGGGATAAACCCTTCCGTTCCACCCGTCCGAAGACGGCCATTACTAATTCGAGTAGTGAGTTAAAATAATGTACAAAAGCAAGAAAAAAACAACATGTGATAAAGAATTAAAGCAACCAAAACATAATAAAAGAAAGCGGTAAAAGCGTAAATGAAGAGCGAAAGCAAAAGAAAAGCGAAAAAGGAAAAGAAAGCAAGAAATCTAAGATTACATCGGGCGGGGAGGAATTAAAAGCGATACATCGTTTGTCCATAATACGGAAAGAAATAAAGAAAGCATAAAATAAAATAAACCGTTGTGAGGATTGAATCTGTGCCCTCGGGTTGTCCAACCCGCTGATCCGGATCTCGGACTTGGATCTCTTGATGTGACGGTGGTGAATCCAAGAAGGATTTTTGTGAGTTTTTCCGGAGATAGGTAGGTAGATATTTGACTGATGTAGTTTAGGATCGGATGTAGGGAGTATGACGAAGTAGAAAAGGAATAGGTCGAAAAGGGACCAAAAGATTAGAATACTAAAAAAGTATTTAGTAGCTCTTAGGCGAGTTTCAGCAGCGTGATGCTAACGAAGGAAGTCGTATGGAAATGAGATTCAAGGCTTTTTACTTATAGGAGAGGAGTTAGGTAAAGGAATGGACCTAGGGTTAGCTCTTGGCCAGTCATCCAAGGCTAGCAGCGAAAACCCCGCCAAGATCAAAATGATAAGATCGGATAAAGGATAGGATAGAACCGGATAGGATCCGATTCATGACACCGGTCACCAAGGGTGTTGCCTAGGGCTTTGTGCACTAGCGTGCTTCCAAGGGAGTCTCCGAGGTAAAACGCAGCGCTCCACTTAAGGTTTTGGGATGGCAGGTGCCGGCTCTAGAACCTTTCCAAAAATGAAAAGTTTTCATTTTAGGCGGGTTTCATTTTTAATGCAAGATGCATGCTCGTAGTCTCGGGTGGACTATCTTGGAGCCAAAATGCAACACTTTGATGCTTGTGATTATGAAATGTAGCATCTAGCGTTGTCTTGAGGTATTCAGCTCTTTGTCTAGTTGGATTGAAGTTAAACGCAGTGTTCCGAGCCTGGAAATTCCTAGTTCGCGGCACTTGGACTCTGTTGTCTCTAAAGGCTTGGCTCAATTCTTGGATCGTCCAGAAAGAAAGGGGATTTTTGTGGTGTTGGGGGTTCTTTGTGGTTTATTGACTTCCGTCACGCCAATCGGACACGATCAAAGATCCAAATCCTTAAACAGGACTAAGGATTTCATCATCGGGCCAAAATAAAAAATAATAGAGAAAGGATGACACTTTTTAGGTGTCTACCCCGGATCATGTTTCAAATGTGCTACCTCGTCCAAGGCTAGAAGCTAAAATCGGGCCAAGATCAAAGTGATAAGATCGGATAAAGCAAAGGATAGAACCGGACTAGATCCGGTTCACGGCACCGGCCACCAAGGGTGTTGCTTAGGGTTTCGTGCACTAGCGTGCTTCCAAGGGAGTCTCCGAGGCAAAACGCAACACTCCACTTAAGGTTTTGGGTTGGCGAGTGCCGGTCATAGCACCTTTCCAAAATGGAAAGTTTTCATATTGGTTAGGTTTCCTGTTTTGGCGGGTTTCTATTTTTAGCGGGATTCATTTTTAATGAAGGATGCGTGCTCGTAGTCTCGGGTGGACTATCTTGGAGCCAAAATGTAACACTTTGATGCTTGTGATTATGAAATGTAGTGTCTAACGTCGTCTTGAGATCTTCAGCCCCTTGTGCTGGTTGGACTGAAGTTAAATGTAATATTCCGAGCCTGGAATTTCCGTGCGCGGCACTTGGACTCCATTGTCTCTAAACGCTTGGCTCGGTTCTTGGAACGTCCGAAAGAAAAGGGAATTTTTGTGGTGTTGGGGGTTCTTTGTGCTTTATTAACTTCCGTCACACCAATCGGACACGATCGAAGATCCAAATTCTCAAACGAGACTCGGGATTTCATCATCGGGCCAAAATAAAAAATAACGAGAGAAAAGACGACACTTTTTAGGTGTCTACACCGAGATCATGTTTCAAATGTGCTACCTCGACTTGGCCATGGAGAGGTCCCGAAGTCTTGGCGTGGTGTCCGAACCTTGACTATCGTAGGGCCAAAAGCTGGATCAGTTATCCGAACTTTGACCATTGCTGCGCCTAAAGCTCGATGGGGCTGTCTCGAACCTTGATTGTTCTTGGACCGTCTAAACCTTTACCGCTTTTGGGCTTGAAGGTCAACGGGGGTATCCGAACATTGACTTTTGTTGGGCCTAAAGCTAGGCACATTGTTGGGCCTGAAGCTCGACGAGGGTGTCCGAACCTTGATCGTTGTTAGGCCTAAAGCTAAACGGGGTGTCTAAAACTTGACCATTGTTGGGCGTGAAGCTCGATGGGGGTGTGTTTGAACCTTGACAGCTATTGGGCTTAAAGCTTGATGGGGGTGTTAGAACGTTGACCATTGCTAGGCCTAAAGCTCGACGGGGATGTCCGAACCTTGACCGTTGTTGGGTCCGAAGCTCGACAACTATCTAGTTTTGTTGGAAAAGGAACAGATACTTATCTTACTTGAAAATCTGAAGTTTAATGAGGTTATGTGCCCCATTCTAATTTTGAGCTTTTTAGTATGTGGGCTAATAGCTCATTTGTTTGCAAGGTAGATGACTTGTGTCTCTTCCTAAGTATTCCCGGAGTTGTTGTGGTTGTATGATCCTTTCGATCACAAGCCCCCACGTTCTTCTTGGGTGTTCGTGTCTAGCTCTTCTTAAATATCGGAGAGTTGACTAGCTTTGACTAGTTGATGACATGGGAGGTTCCCTTTGAAGGTGGCGATGCCGGTGACCTTCTTGATGTTGACTTGATGGATGATGCTTGATTGAATAATTCTTGTAGGGTGCTTTGTTATTAATTTTTGTATTTTTAGGATTTTGACTCATACAAAGGAGATGAATACAAGACTATTCTAAAAACAAATGCATTATGAAGGTTCATATAGAGAGATTAAATCACCTTAGGGGGCGGGGTGAATAAGGTGATGAAAGAAAAATGCAAAAATTTGAAGTTCTTTGAAATAGAGAATAAACTTAGAAAGTAAAAATCGAGTCTAGATTGACTCGGACACGGTTAGATAAAAAATTTACGTGGAAACCCTCTAGGGTAGAAAACCACGATCAATGCTAATCTAAACACTAAGTCAAATCCACTATTTGAATCCACAAATAAAACAAATTGACTATTCAAATTGCTCCCTAAGACAATTCTAATACAAGTTTTCCCAGGCATAGAAATTACCTTGTCTACCCTAGTACTTCCAAACTAAGTTACCCTTTATAGTTTAGGACAACTGAATTGAGAGATAAGCTAGAAAAGCATTTGAGAAAAAAATTAGAGATTACAAAAATTTTCTTTACAAGAAGTTACAGACTCACAAAGTTGTGATTGAATGGACAAGAGTTGTAAGCTAGAAGAGAGAATATGAGAGTTGAGTTCTTAGTTCTAGCAATCTTGTTAGTCATGAATCAAGGCTTCTTGGTCAACTAGCCATTCCATTGGATAGTCCGAGTTTTTAGAACAAGAACCATTGAAGATGTATTCGTTAGGGATAGGTTCTAGTCTCCGGAAGAAGTCTTACCAACTTGTTGTTTCGAGAAACAAGGTAGAAAGAACCGTTAGACTCAAAAATCAAAATTTTTCAAGTCCAAGGTAAACTTAAGTTAGATAAGGATTAGTACGAATAAATCTATTAAATGGAATTTTTAAGTCTAATTCAATATGTTCAAATTTCATATATGTCTAAACTCAAAAAATAAATAAGATAAAATTAGGTTCAAAGACTTAATTAGATATATTTTGGTATTTGTCAATGTGATTAATTTCAGCTTAATAACTCCAGACCAATTTAAAATTATCACAAGTAATTCTGTTTTAAAATATGAAATAAGCTAATTAAAAGGATGAGTTAAATTTGTAAATTATTTAGGCAAACGTTTAGTCCGAGCCATACCGAGTGGGTCTATTTCCGAACCGAGTCCTCAATCGGTGCTCGGTTTCTTAGGTCGAGTCGGTTTCTACTCTACTAAGTAGAGTTGAGTCCTTAGACATTAAGAGATATGCACCGAGACTCAAAGTCTTAGTTCAACCATTAATTATCAAGAATCCAAAGCATGATTTGATGTTCCTAAGTTTTGGATGAATGATTTGAAATTAAAATTAGATAAGGGGTTAGTTTACACTCGAATCATCAATCTCCCCTTTTGATGAAAGACATTCAAAACTTAGAGTAATTCAATAAGTTTGATATATCAAGATTATCGGAGAAAACATATCACAATATGGAAATGTAAACTCGGAAAGAATTATATTATAACGAAACTAAGTATTAGAGCATACTATTTCGAGTGACTAACATAAAAAGTTATCAGATCAAACTCAAATAAGTATATCGAAGTAAATACAATGAAGATGTATCGGACTAGAAAAAGTTTTTTTATTAATCATTAAGTAGTTCCGAGTGATACATAATTAAAAAAATAAAGTGTCTCCCCTAAACTAGTGACTCCCCTAAACTAGTGAACTACTTCTACCCCTATACATTTCATTAAAAAGAAAAAGATATAGAGAGAAAAGAAAATATTGGACAAAAAGAGAGAGAAAGAAAAAATTTAGAGGGTGGTGGAGCAACTGGTTGAGAAGAGGGTGCCTACTTAGACAACCGAGATCGTTTGTGACGAACTAGTTGAAGTGATCTTGGTGCTCCAACTTATGAGCCTTTAACTTGAGGTGGTTGAGTAGGCTATCAAGGCCACGGAGATAGGGGTGGAGGTGGTTTCTCGGATTTACCAACCTCTTCTTCTAAGTCCTCATAATCTGTTTCCCTAAAGAGTATTCTTCTTCTCCTTCTCCTTCTTCTTTTCCGAGGAAGACTCTTCCTCAAACTCTTATTCTTCTACTACTATTTGCTTCGATGAAGCTTGAGGAGGGTGTCCAATCAAAGCTTCTTATCTCTTAAGCGCTTTCGAAGTTCATTAATCAAGGACTTACTTTGATCAATTTACTTTTGAGTTGTGGCTTGAATTTGGGTCACAAGAGGAATGAAATGTTGAAAGGCTGTAAGAGTATCTTTAAACTGTTTACTCGATGAAGAAAAATGAGAAGCCAATTGCTTAAAGCACCGAGAAGATGGTCCTGGCTGAGAAAAAGAATGGCCAGGGGAGAGAAGAAGAACATATGGAGAAAGAGGAGGTTGAACAATCTCCGAACAATGAGTCCGGATGCTAGGCTCGGTTCCTGGTAGCCTAGACCCAAAAGCTCCTCTCTTCTAATAGAGATAGTAAGAGTTAGAAATTTGTCTTCGGGAAGCTCAAGTTTGAAATGAGCAACAACTCGAGAGAGTAATGCTTCAAAGGGAAGAGGGAGATTCTTTATGTCTAGAGGGACAAAAGAAATCTGTTTAATAATGAAAGAGAAGACATCAACATCATGCCATTCTATGATGTCGTAGATGACCTTGAGAACCTTATTGTTTAGGTTCTCTTTTGAAGGATAGAATGAGAACACAATTTATTTCCATTTCAGGCTGACTCAAACGTTGCTCCGGGGCTATTTGTTTCCATTTACGGTAAACTTCAGTCATTCGATCTAACGGTTCTTTCTACCAAGGTTTTCGAGATATAAAACATAGATAGGATTAGTTTCGAAGCTAGAACCTATGCTCAATGTATACATCCTCAGCAGTTCTATTTATGAAGACTTAGACTATATGTTGTAATGGCTAGCTGATCCAAAACCCCAAGCCCGAGGCACAACAACTTTCTACTATGTTGCCTATAAATTGAAGCCATGATACAAGACTTACAAGATTGTTGGAACAAAATTATCAACTCTTATACTTCTACTTCTAGCATACAACTCTTGTACTTAGAACTTCAACTTTCCGAGTTGTAAAGAAAAGTCTTGTAATCACTTTACTTTCTTATACACTTTTCTTCTCTCTTCTCTTATCCGAGTCAGTAAAGGGTAACTCAACTCAATTGTCTCAAAATGTAAGGGTTATCTCTGTTTAGAAGTACTAGGACGAGATAAGGTAATTTCTATGACTAGGAAAAACCTTTAATTGAATTGTCTAAAGGAACAATTCTAAAAGTTAGTCCTTTGTATTTTGTGGATTTAAAATAGTGGATTTGACTTGGTTTCGGGTTGACACTATCCGTGGTTTTCTCGCCCCAGGAGGTTTTCCACGTGAAGTCATGTCTGTGTATCTCTTTCTAAGTCTAATTTAGACTCAACCTATATTTCTAAGTTTTGACCTTCACAAAGATTTTCAAATTCCGCATTATGTCCTCGTCACCCTATTCACCCCCTCTAGGTGACTTAGACTCTCAATTCTAAAATTTTAATTAGTATCGAGCCTAACCTTTCAAAAGGATCTAACAATCCAATGGACTAAAGATCAAATGACTTTAAACTATGGAGAGTTTGATGAAGGAAGGTCATTCACAAGGCCACCTAAGTTCAAAGGGTCGAACTCGTTAACTAGAAGAAGCTTATAGAGTGCTTCATTCAAGAATATGATGAAGAAGTCCGGGAAGTCATCTCCAATGGAAACTATGTTTCCCACCAATAAAGTTGGCAATCGGACATTTGCAAAAGTGAAAGAATTCACTACGGAAGAAAAGGAAAAGCATAGAAAGAACTTCAAAGATATGAACATCTAGATATGTACTATGGATTTCTCGGAATAACGAGTATTCGCATGTGATACTGATAAAGAGGTGTGGGACACTCTTGTCACCACCTATGAAGGCATGAGTCAAGTGAGACAAGCGGAAATAAGTCGAGTACCTACCCAAGTATGAAATGTTTCAGATGGAGGCTAATGGGAACATGACTCAAATGTACATTAGCTTCACCGAGATTGTTAACAATCTCAAATCACTTGGAAAGAAGATGTCTAATGAAGAAGTGCTCAAAAAGTTTCCGAGGAGTCTTTCAAAGAAAATATAGGTTCCAAAGGTGATAGCCATCGAGGAGGTTTAAGACCTCACCAAGCTAAAACTAGTCGAGCTCGTTATGGAAGGTTCTCACCCATGAGTTATACCTTGCGGAGGAGGAATATGAGGTCAGCACCAAGAAGAACATCGTTCTCAAGGCCTCAAAAGGAAGCTGGTCTTAACCTGAGGTCCTCGAGACTTGGAAGAAGATCCCATGACACTTCTGGCTAGACGCTTCAAACATATAATGAAATACAAGAAATGGCAGAAGAAACCCAAATATGAGATCTACAAAAATGAGAAGAAACATAAATTCTTATCCCCTTAAAATTCTTCTTTAACTAAGAACTGTGGTTGCTTTGTGTGTGGAAGTAAGGAACATATCGTAAACGATTGCCCAATGAGAAAGAAAGATAAAAAGAAAAAGAAGGCAATGATGGCAACCTGAAGTGATGAAGAGTCGGATGATGATGATGACATTGAAGAAGAATAAAATTGTCTTATGGCCTTAATGGACTCGGAAGCTAAATCTCGGTTAGAAGTTGAAACATCCGACACTCGAAGAAATTGATCCTCGGGAGGTAATCAACTATTTCCTCAAATTTTCTAAGAAAGATTTTACTAGCTATATTTTTACCTTAGAGGAAAAGTCCAATTCGATTCTTCTTTGTTTAAAGAAAAACTTGAGTGTCTAAAATCTAAGAACAAGTTTTTAAAAAGTGATTTGGAAAAACTAAGGCTCGACATTCAGGTACTTGAGACTAGTTCTCAAGATAATGAGATTGAGTCCGAGTGCCTCGGAATTGAGAATGAGCATCTAAAGAAAAAGCTCACGAGTCTAAAAATCTTGTTTTAAAACTCACTCAAGGTTAAAAAACCTTGATTAGCTTCTTGGTTCTCAGTATCTTTCTTTTCGAAAAGAGGGATTTGGTTTCAAATTTAAAAAGGAGGATAACTCCTATGAGAGTCTTTTGAAAAATTATTCTCAAAAATATCATTTTAGAAAATTTGAGCATGGTCCATCCAAGGAAGAAATGGATTGAGCACAAAACTATTTATCAAAAGAAGTCTCCTTATTCTTTGAATAAAAATAAAGTTTTTCATAAAAAGGAGACTTAGTTTTCTAAAAGAAGGATCGGAATCGGACCAAGCCTAAAATAATTCAAATTTGAGTTCCGAAAAGTGCTCTTTCTAAAAACCGACCTCGGTAAGGATAATTACTGGGTTTTTAAGAGGAAGTGAGAAGGGTTAGTGTATCTCGATAGTGGGTGTTTTAGGAACATGTCCAGAGATTCAAGACTCTTTTCCGAGTTAGAAAAGATGAAAGGATGGAAGGTGACCTTTGGAGACAACAATAAGAGAAAAATTGTAGGAATTGGAAGAGTTGGTCATGATGACAACTCATTCAACTTCGATCTACCTAGTAAAAGGGCTCAAATACAATCTTCCGAGTATCTCCCAATTGTATGACAAAAGATAAGAGGTAAGGTTCACTCGGACCAATTGCTTCATAACCGATGTTACTTTAAACGAGATAAGGCTCTCTAGTCCGAGGTTAGGAAACACTTATATCATCCTTCTTACCGACTCTACTAAGAAATTGTCATGTTTAAACGTTTCTATTAATGATGAATCATAGACAAGGCATCGTAGGTTAGAACATATTACTATGTGATGGAAATATCCCATCATCTCAAGCTGCTAGCCCGAACCTACCGAGCACAACAATTCTATACCAGCAGGAAAGCAATCAAAGATCCTGTCCTTGTTGATCAAAGACGTGAAGGAAAGTTTTGTTCCAGGACTAATATGCAAATGAAGGATTACTTATCCCAATTTTATCAATTACATTTGCACCCATAATCCATCACTCTTAGTTTCGAGTGATCTTTGTCATTTGTGACTTGAACAATTTATTTTGTTTTGATTGAGAACAATCTTGATTTGTAATAATTTGAGGAAATTTGAATATTGTTTTATTAAGTTGTTTGTACAATATTACTTCTTGTAAGTATTCAAAGATTTGGAGTAGATTTCTAACTCAGTCACAAACGGAAGCCACACTCCTTTGTACTTGTAGGAACCACGGCCGACTGTAACCAATCGAGCTTCCCCACATGTGCGGGGTCTCTCTTTAAAGAATGGTTTTTGAAGATGGTTTTAAAAGTTTATTTTAGAAAGTGGGAAAGAACCTTTTATTAAGATTTTTGAATTTTATTAAAGTGATTTAAAATAAATTAGGCAAAGTTTTGAATGGCGATTTTATTAATTGTTTTATTTTAGAAATTATTTTCGAAGTCCTGGGATATAATTTCCTAACCGAAAAACAAAGAAAGCCAGGGTTTCTATTTTTGCTGCGAGTCTCTAGGGCCAAACTACCGTGAAAACACCGGTTTGGACCCGAGCCCCGCCTACTCGACCGCTCGGTGCGGACGGCGGCCTGCATCTTGGGGTTGTCGGCGTTGACTAGGGACCAAGGCTGAGGTAATCATCCTCGGCCTCCGCCCGGCTTAGCGGATCCGGAACCTATTTTTATATCCTGTAGTTAAGAAATAGCCGAGATGCAATTTGAATAGAAATAAAGCAAAAAGAGGAGTCGCCAATAAGTTTTTAGGAGTGAAAAACTAACAAAAACAAAATAAAGTTTACTTTTCCAATTTTAGTATGGGAGAAACAAGGAGTGAAAAAGATAAAAAATGACTCCATCGATCTTTGAATCGAGAATCGGATTCGGGCGGGGTATGAAACGTAGGGATAAAACCTTATGTTCCGCCCGTGCAAAGATGACCATTATTAGTTTGAGAAGTGACTTAGAATAACGTAAAACAAACAAGCAAGCAACATGTGAAATGAAAATAATAGCAACCAGAGCAATAATTAAGGAAAACGATAAAAGCAAAAATAAAGAAAGCAAGAAAGAAAGTAAAAGCCAAAAGAAAAGAAAGCGAAAAATTAAAAGATTACATCCGGCAAGGAGGAATTAAAATTTGATTACATCTTGATACCACAATATAGAAAGCGGTAAAAGAATAAAATATAAATAAGCAAGTAAACCGTGATCCGAAGATCAAATTGCTCGCTCTCGGGTTGTCCCACCTGCTGATCCGGATATCGAATGTGCATCCGGTGATGTGACAAGTGGTGAATTGAAGGGGCTTTTCAAAAGTATTTGGTAGAGGTGAGTAGGTAGAAAGATGAATGATGGAGTTTAGGGACCAAATGTAGGGAGTATGATGGAAGTAGGCTGAAAAGAGACCAATAAATCAAAATACACAGATGAGTATTCAGTAGCTCTTAATTAGGTTTCAGCAGCGTAACGTTAAGGGATGAGCCATTGTGAGAATGAGAACCTAAGCTCTTTATTTATATGAAGTAATTAGGTCAAGGAATGACCTGGGTTAGCTCTCAGCCAGCCATCCGAAAAGAGCCGAATTTGCTACAAAGCCGGGCCAGGATAATGTGAAGATTGAACCGGGATAAAACCGGATAAAATCGGGTAGGGGCGCCGGCCACCAAGGTGCTGCCTAGGTTTTTGTGCCCTTCCGTGCTGGCTGGGAGTCTTCATGCTCGGAAGACAGCAATTTGAGGCGAAATAAGTGGTAAGGGCACCGACCATGACAAGCTTTTCTAGGGTTTCATGCCCTTTTTGTGCTACAAAAGGAGTCTCAACCAAAACAAAATGTTTTGAGTGAAAAATATTAGCGGGGGGCCGACCATAGCAGCTTTCCAAAAATGAAAAGTTTTCATTTTTGGCAGGTGTCCATTTTTGGAAAAGTTTATATTCTTCATAGATTTTATTTTTGGTGCGGGTTTGGGTTTCCTTGTTGGGAGCCTTATGTAGGCTTGGTCCGACCGAAAGAAAATGAGTTTGTGGGGCGACCTAAAGCAAAGAAGACTGCTTTTTGTGATGCTAGGGATGTGTGCTCCTAGTCTCGAGTGGACTGTCTTGGAGCCAAAACGCAGCACTTTGATGCTTGTGATCATGAAATGGAGCGTCTAACGTCGTCTTGAGGTCTTGAGTTCCTTGTCTGGTTGGATCGAAGTGAAACGCAATATTCTAAGCTCGGAATTCCCAGTACGTGGCACTCGGACTCCGTTGTCTCCGGAGGCTTGGCTCGGGCTTGGATCGTTCGAAAGAAAAAGGGGTTTTAGGTCGATCCAATGCAAAATGCTATTTATATGGTGCTCGGGGATTCTTTGTGGTTTACTCGGTTTCAGTTGCAAGCAATCAAATCCACTATGTGATCCAAATCCTTAAATAGGACTTGCGATTTCATCATCGAGCCAACAAATAATGAAATAGAAAAGGCATGACAAATTTTAGGTGTCTACAGTTAGCCCCCACTTTGATCAACTTTGAAAGACGAAGGTCAAAGTAGACACTAAAGGGTACTTACCCGATATCGGCGTTGCTTCAAATCCGATTGAATTGATACATCCGAAATTAGGTATCTTTTGACTTCAACTCGGATGGGGGCCTAGACTTGACTAGTGGAGTCCGAAGTCCGGGTTGTTGATTCCTGAACTTGCTTGTTTGAAGACCTAGAGTTCGGATTGGTGTGCCTAAACTTGACAATGTCCTTAGTCCGAAGCTTGGCGGAGGGCTTGACCTTGGCTCGGGTGGTAAAGTCCGAAGTCCAGCAGAGGTGCCCGAACTTGACCATTTCTTGGATCCGAAGTTCGGCGGAGTGTCTTGAGCTTGGCTTTATTAATGTCCCGAAGCTCGGATGGGGGACTAAAGTTGACCGTTCTTGGTCCGAAGCTTGTCCGGAATTTTCTACACTAATAGTTTTGTTAGCTAATAATCAAATGTATATTGTTTCATGTGTTACCCGAAGATGATTTGTAACCGGATCACGTTTCAAATGTGGTTCCTTGACTTGGCCATAGAGTGGTCCTGAAGTCTTGGCGTTATATGTAAACCTAGATCGCTGTTGGGCATGAAGTTTAATTGGGGGCGTCCGAACTTGACCACGGTTGGGCTTGAAGTTCGACAGGGGTTGTCCGAACCTTGATCGCTATTGGGCTTAAAACTCGACGGAGGTGTCCGAACCTTGATTGCTTGTGGGGCTTGAAGCATGATGGGGTTGTTCGAACCTTGACCATTGTTAGGCTTGAGACTCAACGGGGTGTTTGAATCTCTTGACCGTTGTTGGGCCTAAAGCTTGAAGGGGTTGTTCGAACCTTGACCGCTATTGGGCTCGAAGCTCGACCGAGTTGTGTCCGAACCTTGATCACTGTTGGGCCCGAAGCTCGACTTCTATCGACTTTCGTCAAAATAGGGACATATACTTTGTCTTCATGTAGAAAGTTTTTCTCGGACTTGGTCATTGGATGACCTGAAATCTAGGGAATGGCCCGCTTTAAAATCTAATGTTCAATGAGTTATGTGCCTCATTCTAAATTTGAGCTTTTAGTTTGTGTGCTAATAGCCCTTTTGTTTGTATGGTAGATGATTGGTGTCTTCCCTAAGTATTCTTGGATTTGTATGATCCTTTCGATCATGAGTCCCCACGTTCTTCTTGGGTGCTTGTGTCTAGCTCCTTTTGAATGTTGGAGAGTTGATGAGCTTCGATGGAATCCCCTTGAAGGTAGCGGTGCTAGTGACCTTCCCGATGTTCACTTGATGAATGATACTTGATGCTACTTGATTGAATAATTCCTTGTAGGGTGCGTTGTTATTAGGTTTTGTATTTTTAGGAGTTTGACTCATACAAAGGAGATAAATGCAAGACTTTATTCTAGGAACAAATACATTCTTTTATTAAGATGATGCAAAAAGTTCAAAACGACAAAGACAAAAGCTGCACTTTAGCCGCCACTCCCTAAAGTCAAGCTTAAAGAAGGGTAGGTCGCTTGAGCTGCAATGTATTGCCGCGACGAATCGTGAACCATAGACTTGATAGTTTAATGCTTAATAACCGACATGCTTGTTGATTGACTTCTACTCCTTCGGATAGGGAAAAGTGGCTTTGAATTTAGGAAATTGGAGATGGAAATTGGGATCAAGATTAGGTTTGGGGCTGGACCTCATGGGCTTCCTACGTATCCGCTATAGGGAAAATCGAGCTCGTGTAGTTCAAAAAGGAATACTGATTTTTTTAAATTTTTGGAAGATAGAAAAAGGAAATAAACATAAAATGGATATGGAAAAAGGAAAAAGCAAGCTTTATTAACATCTGTGATGAGTAATGGGCTCATTGGATGATCTTTTAGCTGGTTATGGATGCATGTTTCTCTTCTATAAGCATGCCGACATCTCCTAGTGTTTTGAAGCCCATGATAGGTAAGAACTTCAGGTGCTGATGGTAGGCATGTTGTAGGTTCTTGATGATGAGTCTAACCTGATCCTTTTCGGATGGTCAATCAGTCATGTGGGCAGCCTTTTCCCTCGAGCGAGTGAGGAAGTCGGTGAAGCTTTCATCATCTCCTTGCTTGATCGGTTCTAAGTCCCAAAGAGTGATTGGTAGATCAGTATTGTAGGAGTATTGGTGTATGAAGGTTTGCTCGGGGAGAGTTTGAGTCACCCTAGAGGGGGTGAATAGGGTGATGGAGGATTTTCGTTGAAAATCAAACTCTTTTGCCAAAGTGGAGGCGAAACAGATTCCGAGTCTAGAGTGGGGTCGGAAAAGTATGAGCTCGAATTGCTATAAAGAGTAAAGAGTCGGATAAAGTCGAAGCTTTGAGACTGTCCGAGTTTAGAATGAACTCGGAAAGTAAAGACAAAGAAATTACGTGGAAACCCTCCTGGGCGAGAAAACCACGGACCGTGCTAGTCTAAGCACGAAGTCAAATCCACTATTTGAGTCCACAAAATACCGTAGACTGATCGAACTCGAGTTGCTCCCTTAGACAACTCTTTACAAGTTTTCTTAGACTCAGAAATTCCCTTATCCGATCTAGTACTTCCTAGCTGAGATAACCCTTACAGCTAGGGACAACTAAGCTGAGTTAATCCTTACAGACTTAGTTAAGGGACCTTACTAAGAAAGTAAGAAAGTGTTTGTAACTAAGTATAAGACCTTACAACTCGGAATATAATGAATTACAGAGTGGGAGTTGTAAGTAGAAGATTGAAAATGAATACAATGACTTTTTTCAAGTACAAGTATTAACAATAGGTTCGGCAATCTTCACGTCTTGAAAGTTGGCTTCTATTTATAGATGACCAGGCAGAGTGGCCGTTATCTCCATCTTCCGGCGAGAAGTCCTTTGTGACCGTTGATAAAAGCTTTCGAGTCACTCGAAAGTATCCGTTGTGATATGAATGTTGGGTAACGATTTAACTCTCTTGGAAGTCCCAAAACCACTAGCGGTGTCTTGAAGGATAAGGTGGAAACCATCGTTAAGCTTGGCGTTTCAGTTTTCAGATTTGGAAACAGACAGCCACGACACAATCTTTTGGGAATGGGACAGAGAAGAGGAAAAGCCATGTCTGCTTGGTGATTTGACGTTTTGAAGCCGGTTACTTTTGTAATTCAAAAGTGTATCCTCGTTTGAATCACCTACAAAAGTAAATCAATTTTGGTTCTCAAAGTATAAAATACTTTGGTCCACGATTAGACACGAGATAATAAAATAATTAAGATGATTAAGCAGCTAATTATCCGAGTCGGAAAGTGAGTGGAATTTTCCGAGTCTAATATCCATGAAACTAAAAATTCCATCGGAGTTAGTCTAAGCGAAGAATCAAGTTACATAAAGAATATCGAGTGAAATAGCTTGATATAGACTAAGCACGATTCGGACTAGAATCACCGACCCCAACAAAGTAGAACTTAAAACGTGAAGTCGATCCTGAGTGCGATAAAGCGAAATACTAGTCAATCCAAGCATGCGATATATCTAAGTGATGAGGGACTCGGAACCGAGTGAGACATGCAGATCTGTTTTCCGAGTCACTCGGAGACAAGCAACAATACGTGAAGTAAATGTCTGTATCACTTAGAAAATATACTATATCACTCGGAAAAGTTTCTAAGGTACAAAGAATGCCTTGGAATCAAAACTCTATAAGTGAGAAATTCTTATACCCGATTCCTTTGTTAGAACTCAAAATTGGGCATACCGAGTATCCGAGTCTTTAGTGTAAGAACTCTCGGCAAAGATCCTTCCAGTTTGTGACCTTGTGTATTTCGATAGCGTCGTACCATTTCATGACGTCTCGTGCTAAATGTCCATGGAAAGATGATATAGTATGTGTCCTCCGGTTTATTCTTTAGAGTCATTGTCCCTATAAAGTTCCTCATGTGGTGGTAAGGGTTCTTAATCTCGTGGAACTTAATGTCGGGCATAGTTAATTTTGGACGTGGCTTCCCTTTAGGGATTGAAGTGAATCCACAGGTCGGATAGTAGTGATTGAACATTGATAACTCTCGCAGCAACTTCTCTATTCGATCTACTCGTGGATCGGATTGAGGCTTGGGTTGAGGTTCGGGCGGGATTATCCTTCTTTTTCATTCCCTTTAGACTTTGATTTGTTCTCCAGTTCTTTACATATAAGATTGAGGGTTTACGCTATTGGCTCAATCTTCTTATCATGAGCATTAGTCTTAGCTTCCAATTTTGCAGTAGATTCCTTGAATAGGGTCATAGTGGGAGTTTGCTCCGGTTGGTTGACCATTTTTGGAGGAAGGTTGTGTTTAGACCTTGGGCGGCGCACTAGCGTCACAAGTAAGGGTCCGGGACGTACCGGTGTGGTACGTACTAATGTGGGACGTATTGGTGTTAACCGTACTGGTGTTGTATTAGACTTCCTATTCCCTAGCCGCTTCGAGCCAGGATTCGGATTTAAGTTGGATTACCTATCCTCGTATCCCAAAAGAGTACGCTCGGGATCGGCTCGTGGAAAATTTCTAAGGGAGATGGGGCTTAAGTGTTTGACATGAGGAACAACCGATCCTAAGAGGAGAGAAAATGATATGATCTTTTATTTGGATGCATAGGATGCAAAACGACGCTTATGACTTAATGCGGGATGATTCTATGATTTGGCTAGTGCAAAACTGAAATGCATAGATGGTTATTTCTAATGGAAGATGAATTTGTTTCAGCTAAATGAGAAATGAAAATGCAAAATCGACTCACCTAATTTGAGATGAATTTAATTTTGGCTAATGCGAAAATGAAATGAATGGACTCATCTTAATTGAGATGATTTTTTATTTAGCTACTGCGGATATGAAATGAATGGACTCACCCTAATTGGGATGATTTTAATTTTGGCTAATGCAAAAATGAATGGACTTACCCTGATTGGGATGAATTTTAAATTTGGCTAATGCAAAAGTAAAATGGATGTAGTCACCTTAATTGAGATGATTTTATTTTTAGCTAATGCAAATGAAAGACTATCCTAATTAGGGATGACTTTGACTTTGGCTACATGTTAGAATAAAATGAACGGACTCACCTTAATTGGGATGATTTTTATTTTTTGCTAAAATGAAATGCAAGATTGGACTCACCTAATTTGAGATGAAATTTGAATTTTGCTAATGCAAAATGAAATGCAAGATTGGACTCACCTATTTGAGATGATTTTTTTTGGCTAATGCAAATCGACTTTCCTAATTAGGGATAAATTTTGAATTTGGCTACATGAAAAATGCGATTATTGGACCAACCTAAGAATGGAAAGGTAATTTTGGACTTTTGGCTAAAATGCACAAATTGGACCCACTAAAAAGGTTCATTATTTGTTTTTAATTTTGCACCCATGCAAGGATTATTCAGCGTTCCTCACCTATCTCTAAAGGCTCACAAGTAGAATATTAAATCTAAAACAATCACACTCGGTGGGATAAATGGTGACTCGGATTCCGAGGATTTGGTCTTCCGTGTGGGGCACAACAAGAGAAAATGCTAGAATCCTCAATGCCTCTCGGTGTACCAAGAGCGTGTGCTACGAGGGAAGAGGTACTGTTTCCATTAGTAATCAAGCCCAATTGAGCCCGCTCTGGGATTTAGTATGAGAGTCTTACCGAAGTGTTAACAGAGGGTAAAATAAATTTGTCCTATGGTCCAATGATAGAAAGAAACTATGTTTGAAAGTTGCTAAAATGCTTGGATGCCTAATGCAAACACGTCATTAAAATTTACTACTCAAATTTTCAAGTTTCGTCCTCTTAATAATTGATCTAATCCCTAGTGGAGTCGCCATTGTAGGAACCATGGCCAGCGGTGGCCGACCGAGGTTCCTCACGTGTGTCGGGTCTCTCTTTTAAAGAATGGTTTTTATGATGGTTTTAAAAGTTTATTTTAGAAAGTGGGGATGAACCTTTTATTAAGATTTCCAAATTTTGTTAAAGTGATTTAAAATGAATTAAGCTAAGTTTTGAATGGCGATTTTATTAATCATTTTATTTTAGAAATTATTTTTAGAAGTCCCGGGATATTATTTCCTAATTGAAAAATAAAGAAAGCTAGGGTTTCTGTTTCGCAGTGAGGCTTTAGGGCCAAACTGGTGTGAAAACATTAGTTTGGACCCGAGCCACGCCTATTGATCTGCTCGGAACAGCGGCGGCCTGCACCTAGGGGTGGCTGGCGGCCGGCGACCAAGGTTGAGGTAGTCGGCTTTGGCCTCCGGTCCGGCTTGGCGGATCCATAACCTATTTTTCTATCCTATAGTTAAGAAATTTCGAAATGTAATTTAAATAGAAATAAAGCAAAAAGAGGAGTCGCCAGTCGGTTTTAGGAGAGAAAAACTAACAAAAACAAAATAAAGTTTACTTTTCCAATCTTAGTATGGGAGAAACAAGGAGTGAAAAAGATAAAAAATGACTCCATCGGTCTTTGAATCGAGAATCGGATTTGGGGAGGGTACGAAACGTAGGGATAAAACCTTATGTTCCACCCGTCCAATGATGACCATTATTAGTTTGAGTAGTGAATTAGAATAACGTAAAACAAGCAAGCAAGCAACATGTGAAACGAAAATAATAGCAACCGAACAATAATTAAGGAAAGCGATAAAAGCAAAAATAAAGAAAGCAGTAAAGAAAGTAAAAGCGAAAAGAAAAGAAAGTGAAAAATTAAAAGATTACATCCGGCGAGGAGGAATTAAAATTTGATTACATCTTGATACCACAATACCGAAAGCAATAAAAACATAAAATATAAATAAACAAGTAAACCGTGATCTCGTGCCCTTAGCTTGTCCCACTCGCTGATCTAGATCTCGATTTAGATGTGGTGATGTGACGATGGTGAATTGAAGGTGCTTTTTATAAGTATCTTGTGGTGAGTACGTAGAAAGATGAATGATGGAGTTTAGGGATCGGATGTAAGGAGTATGATGGAAGTAGGTTGAAAAGAGACCAAGAGATCGGAATACAAAGATGAGTATTTAGTAGCTCTTAATCGGGTTTCAAGCAACGTGACGTTGAGGGATGGGCCATTTTGAGAATAAGAACTTAAGCTCTCTATTTACAAGGAGAGATTAGGTCAAGGAATGACCTAGGTTAGCTCTCAGCCAGCCGTCCAGGATGAGCCGGACTTTGCTACAAAACGGGTCGGGATAATGTGAAGATTGAACCGAGATAGAATCGAGATAAAACTCGGATAAAATCGAGAAGGGGCACCAGCTACCGTGGTGCTGCCTAGGGTTTCATGCCCTTCCGTGTTGCCTAGGGTGTCTTCGGGTTGGAACACGAGTGTTTTGAGGCGAAATAAGTGGTAGGAGGCACTCGACCATGCAAAGCTTTTCTAGGGTTTCGTGCCCTTTCCGTGTTGTAACAGGAGACTCGGCCAAAACATAGTGTTTTGAGTGAAAAATATTGGTAGAGGGCACTGCCATAGCGACTTTCCAAAATGGAAAGTTTCCATTTTAGCGAGTTTTCATTTTTGGCGACTTTTTATTTTTCCCGGGTTTTATTTTTGGTACGGGTTTGGGTTTCCTGGTTGGGAGCCCGACCTAGGCTTGGTTTAGCTGAAAGAAAATGGGTTTGTGGGTCAACCCAAAGCAAAGAAGGCTGCTTTTTGTGGTGATAGGGATTTATGCTCCTAGTCTCGGGTGGACTGTCTTGGAGCCAAAGTGTAGCACTTTGATGTTTGTGATCACAAAATGGAGCGTCTAACGTTGTCTTAAGGTATTCGGTTCCTTGTTTGGTTGGACTGAAGTGAAACGTAGTGTTCGAGCCCGGAATTCCCGATGACGCAGACACTAGACTCCATTGTCTTTGGAGGCTTGGCACGGGCTTGGACCATCCGAAAGAAAAGGGATTTTGGATCGATCCAAAGCGAAAGTTTATTTATGTGGTGCTAGGGGTTCCGTGTGGTTTACTTGGTTTCCGTCGCACCAATCAAATTAAGTATGTGATCCAAATCCTCAAACATGACTCGAGATTTTATAATCGGGTCAACAAATAAATAAAATAGAAAAGGCATGACACTTATTAGTTGTCTACAATACTTAATGATGATTAGTTTCCGACTTGGAGGAGGAGTCTTTCCGAGTTCGGAAAATCTGCAGTCCTCACTCAGAAAAGAAGAAATCAAATTAAGAACATGTCTTCTAAGTCAATCATGTTTCGAGCCTCGAAACTAGCCCACTTGCAAGCTAGTTCCTAGGCTGCAGACTTACCTTTTGGAACGGTCCAATAGGATGTCTTCTACTGGCAGTGTCAATTCTTTTCAATCTTTTCAACCAACCACAACACAAAAGGAGAAAAGGAAGAGTTCTTATTGGTCCAGATTGTCGACACGTCCGTAAACTTTTGCAGTTTCAATTTTATGTTTTTAGCTCGATTAATCACTATAATTAAAGTTAATTAACTATGATTAGTCTTAATCTTTCCTTAATGATTAGGAAAGATATTTTGCGTGGGAAAGGTATTTTGCGCGGGAAAGGTCCTCTATATAAGGCCTTCCTGATTCTTGTATGAGTAACTTTGGAAATACATCATTATTGGTGATTGATGCATTTATTGTGCCTTCAACTCGAACGTTTAAGTGAATCAAAGTTCCGTCTTTCAAAAACTCCCTAGATGTTGTAGCTTGGTTTGATAAACAAGTGGTGATCTCCTAGGTCTTAGAAGTTCCCTATTTGATTTCGAGGACAAACAATCCCTTCCGAGTTAGCTTAACACTATCCCATGTTCTTACTTTCAAACCCCACTTTTTCCAGAATCTTATCCCTGGTCTCCTCTCCAATTGTTTTATCAATTGTTAAGAATTATTGTTACCACGACTTGGATCCATCATTTGGTATAAGAGCTTCGAAGCCCCTCCTTTAACCTTCTACCTTCCCAACCTCAAACAACAGCCCATTAGCCACAAAACAAAATCAACTACAAAACACCCAGATCACAATGTCATCTAGCCTTAGCACTAAGCAAAAGCTTGATCGAGACCTTAAGAGAAGCAAGACTTGGAGGCACAAGTCAAGTACCGACTAAACTGCTAGAGAAAAGTTAAAAGAGAAATTTGAGAATTTGAGAGATTCCGAGAGAACCAAGTGTTCATGAAGAATCGGAAGTAGCACGAGATGAAGAGAGCGTTCGGAAGGAGTCCGAGTCTTCGGAGGAAGACTTCATTTAAAGTCCTAAAGGAAGGCATGAAAGGAGATATGAGAGAAGCAGTTTTAACATCAAAGTTAATATCCCCGACTTTAAAGGTAAGCTAGATCCTGATATCTTTCTAGATTGGCTTCAAACTATTGAGAGAGTTTTTGATTACAAGGAAGTCCCCGATTCTAAGAAAGTGAAGTTAGTTGCACTCAAGTTGAGGTACCATACTTCAATTTTGTGGCAGAATGTACAGAACAAGGGAGTTAAGAGAGGGAAAGAAAAGATCAAAACTTAGAGGAGAATGAAAAAAGAGTTGAAAGATAAGTTCTTGCCGGATCATTAAGCTGCAAGATAACTTTCTTAAGTTGCAAAGGTTGAAACAAGGTGCAAAGTCTGTTGAGGAGTATAAAATAGAATTTGAGTACCTCATTTGAAAGTGTGATTCGTCTAAGAGTGATCCACAAACCTTGGTGAGATATTTGGCAGGATTGGAGGAGAAGATTTAAAGTGTAGTGGAATTGCGGCCATGTACCACCCTTGATGATCTCGAGCACCCCGGCTCACCAGGTGGATATGCAAAGGAGATCCCGAGGGAAAGGAGAATCCACCAAGACCCTTACATGCCTAGTAATGACTCCAAACCCCTATACTAGTCGTCCAAAACCACCCCATCCTCAACCCCACAAAACAAAACCCCTATACCTCGGAACCCGAGAAACCCACAAGCTGCTAGAAACCAAATCCCAAACCCATTGAGACAAGAAGATGTTTCAAGTGCCAAGGACTAGGGCACTATACCTCAAAATGTCCTAACAATAAGACTATCTAACTAGCTAAGCACCAAGTGGCCTCGAGAGAGTTTTAGGAGATGAAAGAAGAGTCGGACCCGAATACAGAGTGCACAATTGAGTGATGAACCTATAGAAGAAGGAGCTGATGAAGGAGATCTTCTAATCCTCGGAAGAACCCTTACTCGGGTTTGTGAGTCGAGAAAATGAGGAGTAGAGGGAGAACGTCTTCCATACAAGATGTACTGTGAATGACAAGGTGTGCTCATTGATTGTTAATGGAGGAATATGCACCAATGTAGAATCAAAGTCCATGGTAGACAAACTGAAGTTGACATTGACCCCTCATCTAGCCCCTACAACATTTAATGGTTAAACCAAGGAAAAGGTATTCAATTAACCCCTAGATGTCTTATTGTTTTATCCATAGGCAAGTCATATAGAAATCGGATTTTATTTGATGTGATCCCTATGTATGCTTGTCATTTATTGTTAGGGAGACCTTGGTTGTTTGATAGACATGACATGTCATGCATGCTTGGACAGGAAGTCTGCCCCATCTATGTCTGCTACCCACCCGTTGTTAACCCCACTTCTACAAGTATTTGTCAATGCTTTCTCCTTAGAAATTCCCTCGAGGCCTACCCCCAAAGAGGATAATTCAACACATAATTGACCTTTACCCAAATGCCCCACTACCCAACAAACCAGCTTACAGAATGAACCCCAAAGACACGGTTAAAGTACGAGAATCAAGTTGATAAGCTGTTGGCTAAGGGGATGATTCGCGAGAGTTTAAGTCCTCGTGCGAGTGCCTACTCTGCTTGTTCCAAAGAAAGATGGCACTTAGAGAATGTGTGTGGATAGTAGAGCCATTAACAAGATCACCATTAAGTATAGATTTCCTATTCCTAGATTGGAAGACTTACTTGATGAGTTACATGGGTCCTCGGTTTTTCAAAGGTGGACCTCGAAGTCGCTAGTATCATATCGGAATCTGTGATGGGGATGAATGGAAGGCAACCTTTAAGACTAAGGTTCGCCTATATGAGTGGCTTGTGATGCCCTTTCGCTTGTCCAATGCCCCCAAGCACATTTATGAGGTTGATGAACCAAGTGTTGAAACCACTCATAGGGAAGTGTGTGGTTGTGTACGTTGATGATATTCTGGTTTATAGTAGAACTACCAAAGAGCATTTTGACCACCTCGGAACAATTATACAAATTCTATCCCGGGAGAAACTCTATGGCATCTTGGAAAAGTGACAATTTTTACCTCACAAGTTACTTTTATTGGTTTTGTTTTGTCCGAATAGGGAATGCAAGTTGATGATGAGAAGATCCAAGCCATCCGGGAGTGGCTAGTTCCTACCACTATCACACAAGTGAGGAGCTTACGTGGATTGGCCTCATTTTATAGGAGATTTGTTAGAGATTTCAACATACTCGTGGACCCCATGACTGAATTACTTAAAGAGAAGAAGTTAGAGTGGATTGAAGTAGCTCATAAAGCTTATGAAGAAATCAAACAGAGGCTAACTTCGCACTAGTGCTAGCCTTGCCTGATTTCTCCAAGATGTTTGAAGTGGAATGTGATGCATCCGGAGTTAGCATTGGAGCTGTGCTAACCCAAGAAGGCAAACCTGTTGCCTACTTTAGTGAGAAGCTCAATGACACTAGCAGGTCTACCTATGATAAAGAGTTTTATGCCATCACTAGAGTTCTTGAGCATTGGAGACACTACATTATTGGTTCCGAGTTCATCATACACTCAAACAATGAAGCTCTCAAGTACATCCAAGGACATATAGAAGTGTGCTACTTATCAATTGGCCAAGAGTCACACTCTTCCCCAAGGTTTATACACCCCACTGCATGTTCCGAAGCTCCTTGGGAGGATGTTAGGCTCGAATTCATTACGGGTCTAATCCGAACACCGAGGTCCAAAGACTTTGTAATGGTGGTAGTTGACAGGTTTTCAAAAATGGCCCATATTATACCTTGTCATACTACATTTGATGCTACTAAAGAGGCTAATTTGTATTTCAAAGAAGTTGTCGAGGCTACATGGTATTCCCAAAAGCATGGTCTCGGATATAAATTCTAAGTTCCTCAGCCATTTATGGATTACCTTGTGGAGGAAGATGGGAACTATCCTCAAGTTCAACACTACCTACCATCCTCGGACCGATGGTGATCACTTTGGTTTTGAGTAGATTTTGGGCTAAGGATTATTTAGACTAGAGGAAGGAGGTGGTTGTGTATATTAGACCACAGGGATCATTGCGTATCAGGATGCCCTTCAACCTTGCATACTTAGATTGATTCTTTCCCGACGAGGAAAGTGGAAGCTTCCATGAGTTTCGAGTAAAATTAGGTCCCGGAAGCACGAGTCATGGGGTCGCATATCACCCTGAAACTGTCTAGTTCTTGTTCAAGTCTAAAAGCCCTAGAAATATGCTCAACTTTCAGAATGATTTGTTGATGGGTGCGAGAACATGGTTAAGAAATGATTTAAGTTTGAAATTGCGTGAGTTGATTGTTGAAGTTACTTTTGTTTTGGTGTGAATACTTGATACAAGCAAAGATACATAAATGTTTAAGTTTTCGTGGTTTTAAAGGATGTTATGAAAATCAAAATGTAGTATGATGATATTAAGTAATGAATTCTAGTATGCATACTATTATGTGAAACCGATAGAGTATAAGGCTATTCATTAAGATGTTTGGTGCTTACCCCAGACATGTTTACTCTCGAGTTGCACGTACCCCTTAAGGTGGTGTTGTAGGAACCATGGTCCCCGGGGCCTCGGAGTTTCCCCACAAATTAACGGGTTTTTAATTTATCTTTTTTTAAGATGGAAATGATTTAGGGTTTTGAAGATTGATTTTTGAAAGTGGGGATGTGTAACGCCCCAACTCGGAGTAATCAGGTGCGTCACCACCATGGACATCCCACTCGGACACCCACCAGGCTATTTTAACTTCTTAAACTTAATTAAAATCTCAAGTGAATTGCAGCGGAAGCTTTTCCAAAATTCGACACAAAATTAGACGAGTACTTCTACACATGCGACTTAAATTCGTGCTTAATCATATCTATAACAATCTTCAAAATTCCGTACAAAATACATCTTACCTTTTATTTATTAACATAGTTAAAAGTAAAACCATGGACCACCTTCCTATCTTGGGTCACCAAATTATCGCTAACCATGAATCTTCTTAGAGGCATCCTAGATCCCTTTAAGTTACGAAACCTGTAAAAATAGTGAGGTTATGAGCTCCCAGAGACCGAGTTAATAACGCTTATATTTCCTAATATTACACTTTGCACGTTACACATAAGCACATAAATAAGTAATACGAATAACTTAAATCATAACATGCAACACGTGGAAGGTGGTATACAAACACTATCACACTTTACAAGTAGAATCGTACATTTATAATGCTCTTAATATTTCACAAAATACATACTTATGTTATAAAACGGATGATTAGACTAACTCATCCATACTTGTCCCATACCAAGTATGATTTAGAGACTCTCGTTTTCACTAAAGTCCCTAAATAGACACTACTTGTTAGTTTATTCACTAAACTAACCGTAATTGTCCCATACTAACCATGTCCATTGGGCTTTTAGTCCTCACTCCAGTCCAAAAGAAAGTAAGGTCCGCTAAGTTAGACTAATAACCCGACTATAACCACATCTTTATATGAACAAAGACATACTCTCACATAGGTTTCATGTCATCATGGATGTAACAAATATTTATAATCTTACGAATATAATATCGTACTTAGCCATAGTTCAACACATGGATCAAAATCATAATTATGACGTTGAGTTTCTTAATCTTAAGGAAATCCACTCATGACCACTATAGAGGAACTATCACAAAATACAAGAGCCATAAACATATCCTGGTGGATCGATTGAAGCCATCACAAGATACCATCTAGGGACCAATTGCTTTCGAGAACGTAGCTGCCTAAAATCACAAATTGTGGAGCCATAATTCACACATGATGAACCGACTGAAGCCAACACAAGGGTCAACCAGGGACCTACACATTTCACATAACACACAAGCTAAAAATCACATCTTAGTGAATTGGTAAAAACCTCTCCAACCAGGCGACCTGAAACACAAAAAGACATACTACTTCTATGGCCATAACTCTAGAACGTAACACATAAGTAATAATCCTATGCGGACATGAAATTCATTCCCTTTTTAAACATAATCTTAGCATATCTTAAATTTATCATATTTCTTTCAAGGAAACACGTATTCATATGTTACATTAATAAGTTAGTCAAGATGTATATAATAGTAAACAAGTATAGAAATTGGTTAAACACTTTTAAAATAATTTAGATAAGTGTATATATTCCATTTATAGTCTATTTTACTGATTTCATGCTCCATAGTAATCACCAAATGAGCTAACAAATTAGAAACGTATAATAAGTCCATAGTTAGCATAAATCAAGTAATTTTACCTAGAAATTAAGAACTTAGAATTTACTTATAAAAAATTCTTAAACTTTTACAGTAAATTGCCTTATAATATGTAGAAGGTATAGTAAAATTTTCATTTCTTTATGCATCCAATAATTCGCAAAAATTTAAACGAGTGCGAGAAAATTATGTTATAATCCGGAATTAGCTTCTATATTTAACAATCATTATTCTCAACAAGATTTAAATATATCTTATGCTCATCAACAATATACATGCATCCAAATAATCAAACAAATCATAACATAAAATTAAGGCGAGTTTCTAATTTAGTAAAATTAAGTTTCTAATTCTTTAGTTAAGTCTAGATTATTATATCCATGCAATATTTCTTTTTAATTATCTTTCCCTAACCTTTTAATTAAAAGAAAATATAAGAATTACTTACTTTAGTTTAGCCAAATGGATCTCTTTGATCTTCCTTTACTTTCTTAATCTATCAAGCAAAAGCGTCCAAACTCTTCCTTTCCTTAATCTACCAAGAAGCCTCCAAACTCTTCTTTTCCTTATCTCTATTTGTGTTGTGTTTCTTTTCTTTGATGTGCTTCTAGGAGTAAAATGAACTCATATTTATAGAAACTTCAAACTAATGAAATTATGATACTTGTCAAAATATTTTTAAAAACCATGAGCTAAAACCATGTGTATTTTATTTCTATAAAAAAAAAAAAAAACTATGGACTAACAAAACCATGGTTTCAAAAATCCATGTGCAAGCTAAAATAATTGGCTTATATTTATTTTATCTTATTTTTGTTTTGCTAAATTACTAAGTTTACATTTAACTTGGCTTGAATTGGCTTGACTTATCTTGACTTTGACTTTAACTTAACCAATTTTGTGTGACTAGGTAATTTATTAAACATAATGTTGACAATTTTAATGCATGTAAATTAACGTAATTCTAATTGTTATTAGAAGTATTAAGGTCAACGGAATATTATACGACCGATTAATCACACATCTAAGTAAAATATTCTTATGCAAGTAAATTATTATTAGCTAAAATCTCGATTTGTTATATCCTTCCCTCCTAAAACGAAGTTTCGCCCTCGAAACTTAACATAGTTGACTCCCGGTGTAGATTACCTTAGTTATTATCGGTCGTCTTCATTATGTAAGCCCTTCTCACGCCCACGTATTCCGTCTTTTTATTTGGTGGTTGAATAATGCCCTCTTCGATCCGATATGGTCTGTTTGTATTTCTTAGAGCTTTCTTAGTGGGTTCAAGACAATCAGCAGCTCGGGTTTCCACAATTAAAACATTTTCCAGTAGCCCAATAGCATTCGGTTCGACAATGCACCTTTTACATTGATCTCAATGCCTCTTATTAGTTTTCATATCTCCATATTGTTGTATTTAACCGATGTTCTTTTGCTTCTCAAGATTGGAATTTCCCTCCACCAAATTTCTTTGAGTGAGTTGCACTCTTAGCCTTAGTTTCTTGCAAGATCTTTTTAACTTGAAGGTTTGCTCTTGGAGAGTCTTAGTCACCCTATAGGGGGTGAATAGGGTGATGAGGAAATTTTAACAAACTTGGAATGAAGGTTTTCTCTTGGAGAGTCTTAGTCACCCTAGAGGGGGTGAATAGGGTGAAGAGAAAATTTTAGCAAAATGGAAGCGTTAAAGTTTAAACTGAATAATCAAGACAATCCGAGTCTAGATTGGACTTAAAAAGTATGCACTCGCATTTACGTGGAAACCCTCCTGGGGCGGAAAACCACGGCCGGTGCTAATCCAAGCACCAAGTCAAATCCACTATTTTGAATCCACAACATACGGTAGACCGACTCAATCGGAATTACTACCTTAAACAATTCCTTACAGAATTCCTAGACTCGAAGTTCCCTTATCCGATTTAGTACTTCCTAACCGAGGTAACCTTTACAGACTAGGGACAATTGAGCTGAGTTAACCCTTACAGTTCAGTCAAGGGACCTTACTTAGAGAGTAAGAAAGAGTATGTGACTGATTACAAGACTTTACAACTCGGAAAAGTGCTAAGTACGGACTAGGAGTTGCAAGAAGAAGATTAAATGAGTATTATACGAGAGGTATAATTTCACCAATGTGTTAAGCAATCTTCAAGTCTTGTGAAGTGGCTTCTATTTATTGATAACCAAGTAGATTAGCCGTTATGACTATCTTCTTATGAGAAGTCCTTTGTGACCGTGGTAACGGTTCTTCCGAGTCGCTTAGAAAAGATCCATAGATGTGAACGTTATGTAACGGCTCTTGACTCCTTAGGAAGTCCCAATCCACTGGTGGTGTCCGAAAAGTAGGGTGGAAACCCCGTTGAGCTTAGCGTTGAAGATTTCCAGTTTTGAAAACAGACAACCCCGACACAACGTCTTGGCCTAGTTCGAAATAGAAAAGCCTTGTCTCGCTGGTGATTGACGACTTGAAGTCGATTATTTTTGTAATTCAAAAATAGGATAACCTCGTTTAGATAACCTACAAAACTAAACAAATTTTGGTTCTCAAAGTATAAAATACTTTGGTCAAAGATTAGGCACAGAAAATAATTTAATTAAGATAATTAAGTGCATAATTATCCGAGACCTAAAAGAGTGGAATTTTCCGAGTCTAATATTCATTATACTCAAATTCCATCCGAGTGAGTCTTAGAAAAGATCAAGTTATGAAGAGAATATCGAGTATAAGTAGTTGATCTAGACAAATATGTTTCAAACAAACATGCTGACTTAGAAAGTTCAATTAATGTCGTAATTCACTTTAACTTAGAATATGAAGTCGAACACGGACTAAAAGTGTTAGAGAGATTGTTTGAACATGCGATAAGTCCGAGTAGTGTCCGAGTGACTCGAAGCATCAGCATGAGTTGATGAATAAGAAAGTGATGTCCGAGTAAGTGAGAATCGAATTAAACATATGCAATAGTTTCTCTAACACTCGGAATAACTTGTAATCGAAACCTAGGAGAGATGACGTTTGTACCTAAGTCCTTGTCGATACTCAGAATAATATAAATTCGGACTTAGAATATTGAATGAAAAAAATTATGAGTAGTTATATCGGAGCAAAAATAAATAGATGAGCTAATATATCACAGACAAAATACACTAAGAAATGTAGACTCGTAAAGAAGAAAAATATTCACGAATTCGAAACTTCATTTATATATTCATAAGCATAGAAAATATATATACGGGAAAGGGTTAGAAAATTCCCCTAAACAAGATAACAAATTTTCTAAATATTCTCCCCTTGCCTTTCAGCAACAACAACAAAATGGGGAAGACTGTATCAAGTAGATACAATTTGTGTCTGGACAAAAAAAAAAAAAAAAAACAGAAAGAGAGAAAAAAAAATTAAGACGGTGGAGTGGGAGGTGTCCGAGTCGAAGCGGATGAACGTGTCGTGCGACTCGCCGATATGAACGTGAAGACGTTGAAGATCTTGGTGGTGGCAGCACCGGTATCTTTGGAATGGGCTTAGCTCTAAGTGGTCGACCCGGAACAAGATCATCTAGAGGTTCATCCTCTTGGAATTCAATAGAGGGTGGAGCTTCCTCGGCTTTGACTGCTGCCGACTAACCAGCGTCATCGTGGTCTTCGAGTCACTCAGACTCGCTGTCCGAGCCGATTAGTTCCGGTTGAGGGGCGGGAGCACCTTGTCCCTCAGCCTTCTTCCTTTTCTTCTTCTTCTTCCTCCTTTTGTTATGCTTCCTTCTCGCCTTCCTCCTTCTCCTCGAAGGAACCGCTTCAGCCGCAACCTCCTCTTCTTCTTCAGCTGCCTCTCCGGATGTAGATTTGGCAAGGCTTGAGGACTCTTCGAGATGTGTCTAAGCTTTCCGAGTCCTGAGCTGCTTTGGAGTGCCCTTCTCCGAGGAGCTCGATTAACTCCCGATGCTCCTTAACCAAGGCTTTCATCTCAAGGCGAACATCCTGCTGCTCTTGGTTTTTATATTGGGTCGTCTTTTGGTTAATGGTCATAGATTGAAGAACAGATCTTAAATGACCGGAGAGTGTCCTTTATCTTAGTGGACACGAGAGGAGAGCTTGTCTATCATTGTGGCGAGATAAGGCGGCAGTGATAGAGGAAGGGGCACTTGAGGTGGAAGCACCGCCAAGTGGAGGAGGGAGTGAGAGTGGAGTCCGAGTCCGAGGCGGAGGAGAGGCTTCCCTCGGTTCTAAGTTGTGGACCCAAACACCCGGTTGGGTTTCCCGGTATCCATAGCCTAGAAGCTCTTTTTCGCCAACCACTATGGCAGCCTAAGAAACCTCGTTAGGATCCGAGGGAGTGGGACTTTGAATTGTTTGAAGATAAAGGTGAGGAGGGCCCCAAAAGGAAGAGGGGTGGATTTCTTGGTCCGAGTTGGCACAGAGGCCATTTTCTCGATAATAGCAGGAAAGAAGTCTACATCGTAGCCCTCGAGTATGTTAAACAAAGCCTTGAGAATCTTGGAATTCGGATTTTCATTGCTGGAATGCTGAGAGAAGAAGGTTCTCATCAGCAAGAAATAAAGAAGATATGCCTCGGACTTCATCCGAGTCACGGAGAAGTTTTTACGTGACTCACGGATTTCTTTGGCATATGTCTCGAAGAATTCATCGACAACCTCATTGAAGGGGATATGGTTGCTATTGAGGAAAAGGGAAGAAACTTTGAATAAGCGGTGGAGGAGAGAGACGTTGATACGAACCACCACATCATGAACTCTGGAGGTGAGGATCCCCTCGAGCTAGAAAGGTTGGAATAGAACTCAACTATGAGTTCTAGATAAATAAACTCACTGAAACAGAGGAAATTATATACCCCTGTAGTTTTGATGTGGTTCAACCACAAGAACTTTGTGGTTGGGAAGAATTTGTCATCCAACATCAGGTGTTGGGTGACAAGGATCATAGAGGGGTTAGAAAGACCTTCTTGGCTTTTGGTTCAAGGTTTCTTGGTTGTAGAACCAAGAAAATGCGAGGCGGAACCTCTTTTCGGCATGTTTATGGATTTTTAGAAGAAAAGAGAGTGAACTTTGAGAGAAGATAATGAGTTAGCTCGAAGAGGAGAGAGAGAGAGAGAGAGAGAGAGAGAGAGAGAGAGCACCGAGAGCTTAAGGTTTGCTTACTTGCTGAAGAGTGACGTCTTGCTCTTGAAAGTACTGAACTTGCTTGAGAGCTAGTATGCGAGAGTGTGAGTGAGTAGAGAGTAAAGTAGCGAAATGAAGGAAAATAGATGCTATTTATAGAGAAAGAAATGTCCTTCGAGTATCCATTCCGACCCAACTCTCCAACGGTTGCCTCCGACCGATGTGTCTATTCTGCTCTCAACGGTTAGAATTCCGAGTGTACTGTCTCCTAATGGCTATTTCTCCGATCAATACGCATGAGAAAGAGAGAGAAAAAAGAAATTTTAAAAGAAATTTCTGAAATTCTCCATTAATCTAGAGATGATTTCGAAAGTTCGATATCCATTTTTCTCAAAAACCGAGTCTACTTCGAGTAAAGTTTCGAGTGACTCGAAACCGCAAATAAGTAATAACTCATAGCTTAGTATCACTGGTGCAACTGAACTAATTGTTATTAAGGCAAAGAAATGACACATATAGCACATGATCATGCAAGATATTAAAAAAAAAATAATGATGCATTTATCATGCCAAGTTCATTCCTAATAAAGCAAAGCCGATCCTCGGTAAGTGGCTTAGTAAAGATATCAGCTAGTTGAAGTTTTGTAGGAATGAATTCAAGTTCAATATTACCTTTCTCAAAATGATCTCTTAGAAAATGATATCCGACCTCAATATGCTTTATCTTTGAGTGCTTGAACTAGATTCTTAGTGATGCTGATTGCACTTTGATTGTCACACTTAATTGGAATTGATTTGAATGAAAGTCCAAGATCTCTCAAGTATTGCTTGATCCATAGAATCTGAGCACAACATGCTCCAATTGCAATGTACTCAGCTTCAGCAGTTGATAGAGCAACCGAGTTATGCTTCTTTGAGTGCCAAGATGTAAGGGATTGACCCGAACCGGCGAGCTCCTGAGGTGCTATTTCTATCAACCTTGTATCCAGTATAGTTAGCATCCGAGTATCCAATGAGGGTCGGTTCCGAGTCTCTTGAGAACCATAGACCTAGATTCCGAGTCCCCGCAAGATATCTAAAGATTCTCTTCACCGCAGTGAGATGTGATTCTTTTGGATTAGCTTGAAATCTTGCACACAGACTTGCACTAAACATTATGTCCGGCCTACTGAAAATAAGATATAGCAGAGATCCAATCATACCTCGATAGAGTTTCGATCTACTTGCTTTACCTTTTTCGTCCGAGTCCAGTTTTATGCTCGCTACTCATTGGTGTTGCTGCATATTTTGCATCTTGAAGCTTGTACTTCGTCAACAACTCCTTGGTATACTTTGATTGATAGACATAGATGCCATCTCTGTCTTGTTTGATTTGTAGACCAAGGAACAAATTAAGTTCTCCCATCATGCTCCTTTGGAATTATTTTCTCATTAACTCGGAAAAATCTCGGCATAGATTTTCATTAGTAGCTCTAAAAATTATATCATCAACATAAATCTGAACAATAAGAAAGTCTTCCCCCTTGGTTTTTATGAAAAGGGTTTTTAAAATCATTTTCAACCAAGAAAGTGCTTAATCTTTCATACCAAGCTCTAGGAGCTTATTTAAGACCATAGAGAGCCTTTTGCAACTTGAAAACATGGTTTGGAAATTCTGAGTTTTCAAATCCAGGGGTTGCTCAACATAGACTTCCTCTTGAATGAAACCATTTAGAAAAGCACATTTGATATCCATTTGATATAATTTAATGTTCATGCTTGGTGCAAATGCCGGTGGGATTCTAATTACTTCAATCCTAGCAACCGGTGCAAAGGTTTCCCCACAATCAATTCCTTCTTCTTGATTGTAACCTTAAGCCACAAGTCTAGCCTTATTTCGACTACCAACCCTTCCTCATCCAGTTTGTTCTTGAAAACCCATTTGGTTCCTATGACTGGGTCATCGGAAGGTCATTTGGTCGAGTCTAGACTTGGTTTATTTCAAATTGGTTAAGTTCCTCTTGCATGGCCTCTACCCATTCATGTTCATTTAGGGCCTCTAGTGCATTTCTGGGTTCGATTAATGATATGAATGCAGTGAATGCACATAGATTTTTCAAAGAAGAACGAATTCTTACCCCACTTTTGATATCGGACAAAATGTTTTCGAGTGGGTGACTCCAAGTATATTTGAATGCTCTACCTGTTCTTTGGTTCACCAGATTTATAAGTTGAATGGGTTGATCTTCGGTGGTCTAATCTGATTGAGTTTGCTCATCCGATTGACTTTCGAGCATTATGAGCGAGGCTCTCTAGTCTGGTTTAGTCCGAGCCATGGTATTCCGAGCTATCTTATTCCGAGTTGCTTTTCCTTGACTCTGTCCGAGCTCATCTTCAAAAGAATTATCATCTCAGCTGAGTTTCAAATCCGAGGATGTTGATTCACTTGGTTTTCCCCGATCAATCTCGTCAAAAACAACGTGGATGCTTTCTTCCACTTTGTTAGTTCTTTTATTGAAAATGTGATATGTTTCATTGTAAGATGAATAACCAAGAAAAATACCTTTATCCGACCGAGCATCAAACTTGTTCAGGTGATCCTTACCATTATTGTGAACATAACACTTACCTCTGAAGGGTTTGAAGTATGAAATGTCGGGTTTCTTCCCTTTGTAGAGCTCATATGGAGTTTTCTTCAGGATTGGTCCGATGAGGCATCTGTTCGGAGTGTAATTTGCTCTGTGTTGATCGCCTCAGCCTGAAATAATAGGGTATATCATGTTCCATCATCATTGTCCTTCCTCTTTCTTCAATAGTTCTATTCTTTCTCTCCACTACTCTATTCTCGTTGAGGAGTTCTTACTGCTGAGAATGTTTGGGAGATACCATTCTTATCGCAAAAGTCTACAAATTCCGAGTAATCTAACTCCCTTCTACGGTCGGTTCGGATTCTTCCGATAGGAGTCCGAGACTCAACTTGAATTTTCATGCAGAGCTTGCTGAACTTTTTGAAAGCATCATTTTTGTGCTTAAGAAAACACCCCCAGTAAATCGTGAGTAGTCATCAACAATTACAAGTACATATGATTTACCTCGGAGACTCTTTACAGGAATTTCACCACATAAGTCCATATGCAACATTTCAAGCACTTTGGATGTGGAAACAGTTTTGAGAGATTTGAAAGATGATCTAACCTCGTTTCCCTTTTGTATATGCTTCCCAAAGTTTATCTTTCTTAAATGCACAGTTAGGCAAGCCTTTGACTAAACCATGAGATGCAAGCTTTTTAATGGTGTGCATGCTAATATGACCTAGTCTACGATGCCATGTCTAAGAATCATCATGCAGAGATGCTTTTAAACAACATAAGTTCCGACTTAGATCAAAAAGAGGAATAGTGTAGGTATTACTCGATCTCTTACCCGAGAGCTTAGTCTCCTTGGTAGTTGTATCGAAGTTAAATTAATTTGAGTTAGGAACTTATAAAAGTTAAATTAATTTTGGGTTAGGACGTTATAGAAGTTAAATTAATTATTTAGCCTTAAGTATCGTAGTAAGTCGACCGACCAAGTTTTATACGTGGTTAGATACTCGTAAATTAATTTGAGCGAAGTATTATTAGTTTGGGTAACTCTTATTGGTAAAGCGTATTAATTCGGTTTTCGAGTTTTCGCCGGACCAGCTACGTATTAATCCGAGACCACGTATGTTACGTATGTGGGTTTAATTACATTGAGGATGAAAAAAAAACGAAGAAGGGGATTAGTATGGGGAAGCGAGTGCTGGCAGCACTCGATGGAAACCACCGAAAAGGAAGAAGGGGGAGGGAACGAACGAAGCAGCAACGGGAGAGAGAGAGAGTGAGACCGAGCGAGGGAGACAGAGAGAGCGAGAGAGGGCGAGCGAGAGTAGGGGAAGTGACCGGAGGCCGGCGGGCTCCACGGTTAGCGAGGGTGAAAAACTATGAGAAATTGCGAAGTGCTAGTTCGAGTCCCAAACCTGGGAAGTGATTCACCAAAAAGAGATTTATTGAAAATGATTTATGAGAAGTGATTCGAGTAGAAATGGTCCAATGTCCGATTGAAAGTATTTGAAAGATAATGTAGATGAATTCACCTTGTTTAAAGTGATTCAATTCCCAAAATGATAGCAATTCGTGCTTTTGAATAATTGAAATGTTATGATCGTTACGTTGAAAACGATTTCAAGAGATTTCGTTGAAAGTATATAGATTTGTATTATACTATTATGCTTTCGCTGATTTCATTATTATGAGTATTATGTGTAAAGAATTTCCATTTTATGGGTATAGGACTCCGGTGAGCCCGTGGTTTATTGCTCACCCCACAAATTTCCCTCGCCCGATGTTGCGGTACATTTTCGTAAAGTATGATCCACACCTAGCATATTTCGGACTCCACTGATCTGTTGTTTGTCTGCGTGCTTGAGTAATTCGAGTCAAGAATATGCATTTCTTATATTTCTCAGCATTGTAGTTTGTAATTTAGTTTATATAGTTATAGCAGATGTATAACGAACCATTTAGATTGTTTTAAGTTTTATCGCATGATTGGTTGGAGTCGGGCGTGTGGCCGTGGAGTTGTATACTCCGAGCGTGTGGCTCGTTGAGTTATATTGTGGTTTTTATACAGGGTTTTAAGGCTTTAAGCATATGGGATAGTCCACATTATAAACGGAACTCCGCCAAAATTTTTGGAAAATCTCAATTTTTTTGGAAAACCACCTTTATCATTTTTAAGTTGAGTCTAGATAGCCAAATCGACACCAGGAAGAGCCTTGAGAGTTCCTTAAGGAACTCGGCGATGTAATACTCCCAGGGGGTGTTTTGGGGTGTTACAAAAATGGTATCGGAGCATAGATTTTGGTGACCTTAAGTTTGCATTACATATAGCCGTCTAGTATCTTTGTTATGTGACTATGTGCTTTGTTTGCGGCTGACATAAGTGTGCCTTTAGGTTCAACTTCGACTTATAAATGACTACCTAGTTGGCTTAGTCGAATTAGTCGGCTCGTAAACTGCTTGTTAAGGTGATATGTGAGTGACTTACATGTGCTAAGTATACCGAGTGTGGTTGAATGTTCCGTTGTTCATTGGTTTCGTGATGTGTTTTGAATTTTTAGTTAGAAATTCTACCTCTAAGAAGCATACGAGTTTTAAATTATGTATTGGTTGTTATACACTTATTTCCAAGGAGTTTTAGAGAATGCGTAATTGATCTTAGATGGGAAAAGAAAATACATATGGTGCACTCGACGTAAGTGAAGCATTCTTGGAGACTCCGACCCCGTTTGTTGATTTAGGTATAGAGGTCTGCTTTTGGGAGTTGTCACCAAGGAGTGAAGTGAAATGCTATATTGTTGAATAAGATAGGGCTGAGCAACCCGAGTATTGAGAAATACTTGCATATATTTACGAAAATACTCATGGGCGGGTATTTTGAAAGTCATAAATGAGAATTAGAGGCCATGGAGAGGAAAATTAATGGGAAATACAATGTAAAAGGTTCGTTGTACCAGTGGTGGAATTGGCTTTTCTTGATAATAATATTTGGGTCCATCATCGAAAAGGTCAAACTTGGTGTTTTGCTTGAAGTGCACGTTTGTTCGCATGTGTTGGGAGGTACTTTTTGGGTACATTGGGAACTATTTGGAGAAATAGTTAATTTAGGAATTTTCTCTATTTTCACCTAAGTTTTGAATCGACCAAACATGGGATGCAATGGTTATGGAGATTCATCTATGAGTCCCAATTCGAGAAACTTATGACAAAGATTTAGAATAAGCCAAGTATGAGGCTAGGAGGGGTTAAGTAAATCATATTAAAGATTGTGCTTTCCACCATTTGAGTTCCTTTCATTTAACTATCTCACCAAAAAGAGTTGATTGATGAATGTTGGAATCATGCCCTCCACCACTTTGAGTTTATATGTGGCAATTCTTTGTGAGTAATCTAAGTGTCGTAAATCATTGGGAGGTAGTTTCCTTGGGTTCTTTATAAACCTGGAGCATGGGTAACCATCTTGTGGATTGAGAGCCTCATTTGCAAAGGAAGTCTAAAAGTTATTCTATCACTCCCATACTTCATTTGGAGTATGTTGTGTTATTAGTGCTCATTGGAGCGACTATAAGTTACTTGGGAGCGAGATACTTTACGTTTTACACAAGGATTGTAGGATTGATCCTAACCCCCATAGACGCGAAAGAATAACATGAGTACTCCCTGGTACCTATTGTAGTACCATGAGTTGTTTAAGGATCTTATTGTGCTAGATCCGATCGCACATCGTTTGGTTGCCTCTAAATTCCGACTTGGATTCAACCCCAGACATTTTGGCTATACCTTCAAACTCTGTCTACTTCCCGTGTGATGTTAATTGCCTAGTATGCGTGTCATTCTTATCGTTTTGACCAGTGATACACCATAGATAGTTTATCGAACTAGCCTATCTAACTAGTCGGGCCATCGAGTTTGCTTAAGTTTGTGGAGGATAAGGAGCAAAAGGGGTGTTGTGAGATATTTGAACTATGTGTGTGCCTAGTTAATGTGTTGGTTGCGTAAGGATTTGGTGGAGACAATAAAATCCAATTTCAAAACAAGTGGTGAGATTGTTCCAAGCCAACTATTTGCTCTTTTCTAGTACGATTTGCTCCTTGGCGCTTTGTAATTAACCGAGCGGACGTATCGAAATGATGGTAGAAAGGAGGCTGGAACTCTTAAACCCATAGAGACCCCGAGGGATTCCGATAACCGTGGCTGCCTAATTAGTTTCCTTCCGTAATGAGGGTGTGAGTGCGCTCTAGGTGTATATACCTATATCTTGCCCGTTTTAGGGATTTGTTCCGAATTTCGGGAACGAAATTCTTTTAAGGGGTATAAAATGTAAGACCTGTAATTTTGGGTTAGGAAGTTATAGACGTTAAATTAATTATTTAGCCTTAAGTATCGAGTAGGTCGAGTGACCAAGTTTTATACGTGGTTAGATACTCGTAAATTAATTTGAGCGAAGTATTATTAGTTCGAGTAACTCTTATTGGTGAAGCGTATTAATTCGGTTTTCGAGTTTTCATCTGGACTAGCTACGTATTAATCCGAGACGTATGTGGGTTTAATTACATTGAGGATGAAAAAAAAACGAAGAAGGGGATTAGTGTGGGCGAAGCGAGTCCCGGCAGACATCGATGGAAACCACCGACAAGGAAGAAGGGGGAACGAACGAAGCGAGCAACGGGAGAGAGAGAGAGTGAGACCGAGCGAGAGAGGGCGAGCGAGAGTAGGGAAGTGACCGGAGGCCGGCGGGCTCCACGGTTAGCGGAGGTGAGACAGCAGGCGAGCGCGGGAACGGCCAAGGCCCAAAGGAGGGCGAAACCAAGGCCAGGAAAGGGACACGAACGCGAGGGCCGAAAGGGAGGCAGCCGGTGGGCGTGAGAACCGTGGCCGGCGTCGGCATCAGGCGTGGAAGAGGGTTGCGAAACCCGACCGGCGAGCAAAACAACACCGGCCGGCGGGCAAGGGCGAACGACGAGTGAGGGACGACGACGAAAGCGAGCAAGAAAGGAGAACGAAGCGAAACATAAAGGGAGATCGAGGGCAAGCATTAGAGGGGAATAAGAAGAAGATTAAGTAGATGGCAAGAGGAAGAAGTAGAGAAGCGGAGGCATCACTCAAAACCATCGCATGATTAAATAATTTCTCTAACACACTTTCTCTAAGCACTCGACTTTGTATTTCAACGCAAAGAAGAATTACAACGTTAATTCTTTATTCTAAGTTAGTTTATTTCCTTGAGAATTATTTGACCACATCAAGTTGTTATACTCGATATTTTACCCTCTCTCTAACTAGATCGGTTTAGGATTGGCTCAAGATGGAATTTGAGTATATTGAATATTAAACTCGGAAAATTCTATTCTTTTAAACCAAAGATAATTAAGCATTTAATTACTCGGATTTAATTATTATTTGTGCCTGATGTTGGACAAAACTATTGTTACACTTTGAGAACCTATGTGGTTCGTTTTTGTAGGCTATTCCAACGAGCCTAATCTATTTTTGAATTACAAAAGCAACCGGCTTCTAGCCATTAACCGCCAGCAAACAAGTTTTAGCTACTTTCGGACAAGGCTCGGACATCGTGTTAGGGTTGTTTGTTTCCAAAACTGGAAAATTTCAACTGTAGGCCTAACGGTTGTTTCCATCGCAGTTTTCAGTCACCACCAAGTGATTGGACCATCTTTTGGAGCCAAGAGCCATTGCACAACGTTCACATCCCAATGGATCTTTTCCGAGTGACTCGGAATAACCGTTATAACGGCTAGTGAAGACTTCAGTCTAGAAACAAGCCTCAATGGTCACTCTACTTATGTGTCGATAAATAGAAGCCACTTTACAAGACTTGAAGGTCGCTGAATTATTGTTGAACCTATTATTGGATTCATTCTTACTTAATCTTCTACTTACAACTCTAATTCCGTATTTAATATTGTCCGAGTTGTAAAGAAAGTCTTGTAATCAATTACATACTTCTCTTACCTTCTTAGTAAGTCCCTTGACCGAGCTGTAAGGGTTAACTCAGCTAAGTTGTCCCCGATTATGAAGGTTACCTCGGTTAAGAAGTACTAGATCGGATAAGGGAACTTCGAGTCTAGGAAAACATTATAAGGAATTGTTTAAGGGAGAAATTCTGGTTTATTTAGTCCATTGTATTTTGTGGATTCAAAATAGTGGATTTGACTTGGTGCTTGGATTAACATTGTCCGCGGTTTTCCGCCCCAAGAGGGTTTCTACGTATATCCGTGTTATTGCCTTTCTAAGTCCATTCTAGACTCACAATCTGCTTTTAGTTTGTATTGGTGCAAAAATTGTTTAACTTTCTTCGTCACCCTATTCACCCCCTCTATGTTGACTTAGACTCTTTAAGAGCAAACCTTCAATTGGTATCGAGCCTAACCTTTCCAATAGGATTTAACCATCCAAAGGTGTAAAGATCGGATGGCTCGAGAACAATGGAGAGTTCGATGAAGGAAGATCATCCATCGGACCACCAAAGTTCAAAGGGTCAAACTTTGTACATTGGAAGAAAATGATGGAGTGTTTCCTGATGGACAACGATGAAGATGTTTGGAACATCATCCAAGTAGGCAACTACATTCCAATAAAAACGGAGAATGGAACCACTCGTGCCTAAAGCCAAATCCGAGTTCACCATTAATGAGACTTATAAGTTCACAAAGAACTTCAAAGTTATGAACACACTTATGTATGACATTAGCACAAAAGAATACAACAGAGTCTTAGCCTATGACACAACCAAAGAGGTGTGGGACACTCTTGTCAACACCTATGAAGGAATAAGCCAAGTGAAGCGGGCGAAGATAAGTCAATATCTTCATAAGTATGAGCCGTTCAAGATGGAGCCGGAAGAAACCATCACTCGGATGTATATTTAGTTCACAGAGATTAATAATAATCTTAAATCTCTGGGTAGAAAGATCTCTCATGAAGAAATGTCCACAAAGATTCCGAAAAGTCCGCCGAAGAAGAGATGGTGTCCTAAGGTGCAAGCCATTGAAGAAGCTTAGAACCTCTCTCAACTCGGACAAGATGAGCTTATTAGGAAGTTACTTAACCATGAGATTTATCTAGAAGAAGAAGATGCTGAGGTCAACACCAAAAGGAACATAGCGCCGAAGGCATCAAAAGCGAGACATGAAAGTCCGAGCTCCTTAGAATCATAAAAGGATCCTATGGCACTCATAGCCCGTGGCTTCAACAGAATAATGAAATACAATAAGTGGGAAAAGAGGCTAAAGGATGAGTTCTATAAAAAAGATATGAAAGTTAGCTCTTGGAGAGACTAAGTCACCCTTGAGGGGTTGGATAGGGTGATGATGAAATTTGCTTCGGTTAAAGAATAAATTCGCTCGAGTAGAGTTGGAGTCACCGATGAACTTAGAAAAGACCCGACTCGAAATCGATAGAGAATTTAGAAGCATAATAGACTGAACAAATAAACAATCCGAGTCTAGAATGAACTCGAAAACCGATGACACGAAAGTACGTGGAAACCCTCCCGGTGTAGAAAACCATGGACCGTGCTAATCCAAGCACGAAGTCAAATTCACTATTTTGAATCCACAAAATACAGTAGATCGACTCAACCCGAGTTGCTCCCTTAGACAACTCCTTACAAGTTTTTCCTAGACTCGAAATTCCCTTATCTCGATCTAGTACTTCCTAGCCGAGATAACCCTTACAGCTAGGGACAATTGAGCTGAGTTAACCCTTACAGCTCGATCAAGAGACCTTAGAGAGTAAGAAGAGAGTTTGTAATCGAGTACAAGACCTTACAACTCAGAATATAATGAAATACTGAATTGGAGTTGTAAGTAGAAGATTGAGAATGAATACAATGACTTTTGATCAAGTATGTATTTTTTACAATTGGTTCAGCAAATCTTCAAGTCTTGAGGGTTGGCTTCTATTTATAGATAATCAAGCAGCATAGCCGTTGTATCCATCTTCCGACCGAGAGTCCTTTGTGACCGTTGTAATGGATTTTCTAAGTCACTCGGAAAATATCCGTTGAGATTTGAACGTTGGGCAACGGTTCTTGACTCTTTTGGAAGTTCCAAAACCAGTGGTGTTGTCTTGAAAAATAAGGTGGAAACCACCGTTTAGCTTGGTGTTGCAGATTTCCAGCTTTGGAAACAGACAGCCCGACACGCTTTTACGGGGCTAGGTCGAGGTGGAAAAAGCCTTGTCTGCTGGCGATTTGACGTTTTGAAGCCGGTTACTTTTATATTTCAGATTAGGATAGCCTCGTTTGAATAACCTACAAAAGTAAATCAATTTGGTTCTCAAAGTATAAAATACTTTGATCCAAGATTAGACACGAGATAATATTATAATTAAGATAATTAAGAGATAATTATCCGGGTCAGAAAAGAAAAGGAATTTTCGAGTCTAATATCCATGAAACTCAAATTCCATCCGAGTTAGTCTAGTAGGCAATCAACTCAGATAAAGAATATCGAGTAAACAAGCTTGATCTAGACTAAACAACATTCAAACAGAATATGCCGACTAGGAACACTGTAATTCCCGAACCATGAAGTCGGACACTGAGTTTATGTATATGAACACAAGTGTTTGAACATGCGATAAATCCGAGCGTTTGGTGACTCGAACTCGAGTGTGAAATGGCATGTACGAGATATGCATTCCGAGTCAGTCAAAGTCGGCTAAAACATTAAAATAGTTTCTATAACACTCGAGAAAAGTTTCTAGAGCACATGGAATGACTTGAAGTCAAAACTCTATAAGAGATGAAGTCTTATACCTAACTTCTCGATGGAACTCGGAAATGTGTAAGTAAGAGTCCGAGTCTTCAATCTCCCCTTTTTATGAAAGGCATTCCATACTTAAACGAAACTTCATTAGTGATAAGATATTGAATCTGTAACCTCGCTCGTAAGAGAAACTTAAATTTTCATAGTTATCGGAGCAGGAGAGGTCCAGAACAATAATTGTTAATGATGTTAAGCAATAAAACATATTAGATGAAAACTCATAAATACTTTCATTAACTATCGGACTTAGAAAGAATTGCAACGAAATGCGATTACTTCATTGAATTTGAAGAAAAATATGTACAGAGTGTGAGAGAGAAAAACTTCCCTAAACAAGACAACAAATTTTTCTATCTATATTCTCCCCCTTGCCTTTCAGAAAAACAACAAACAAAAAATGGGAAGAATACAACAAGTAGTACATATTTGATGTCCGGACGAAAGAAAAGAAAACAAATAATTGTAAATAAAAGAAGAAATTAAGAAGGAGAGGGGTTTGTCTCGAGTTGAAGAGGAAGGACGAGTGGAGCGCCGACGCCGATAGGATCTTGACGATGTGCTTGAGCGCGGCGGAGGAAGGACAGGAATCTCTGGCAATGGCTCGCTTCGAGTGGCCGGCCTAGAACGAGGGGATCCAGAGGTTCGTCCTCTTGAAGCTGAGGAGATGGAGGGGTGTGCTCAGGTTGACCCGCTGCCGATTGTCCTGGATCAGCAAGATCTTTCGATCCACTTAGATTGTTGTCCGAGCTAATCACTTCCGGTTGAGCTTTAGGAGCACTTGGACCCTTAGCTGTTGCTCCTTGTTCTTCCTTTTGTTCCGCCCTATGGCCAGAAGGAGCTGCCTCAGCCACAGGCTCCTCGGCTTCGCTTCTTCTCGATCTTCTTCTTCATCCTCGCCTCTTTCTGAGGAGGTCTTGGCCGGGCTCGAGGACTCTTCGGATGTGTCCGAGTCGCCTTGGTCCCGAGCTGCCTTGGACCGTCTCTCCTGGAGAAGCTCTATCAGCTCCCTTTGCTTCTTCACCAGGGCCTTCATCTCAATGAGAAGGTTCTCGCCGCTTCTCGGGATTTGAGACCGGGCAGTTTTCGGTTTATGGCCATATATCGAAAGACAGTCTTGAATGACCGGAGTATGTCCTTAAATTCCAAGGACACGAGAGCTGATTTTGTCCATGAAGGCGGAGGGCAAAATGGAAGAGAGAGACTTAGAGGCACATGAGGTGGAAGCACCACCAGGTGGGGCGGGAAGAGAAAGAGGGGCATCTTTCTCGAGTCCGAGGCGAAGAAGATGGCCTCGGCTCGAAGCCGTGTACCCAGATACCAGGTTCGGCTTCCTGGTACCCGTACCCCGTAAGTTCCTTTTTGCCGACAACAATGGTAGCCTCGTAAACAGCGTTTGGATCCGAGGGAAGTGGAACTTTGAATTGTTTAAAGACAAGGGTGAGAAGAGCACCGAAAGGAAGAGGGGTGTTCTTCTTGTTTTGGAGTTGAGCTGGCACAACTGCCATTTGCTCAATTATGGAGGGAAAGAGGTCTACTTCGTAGCCCTCGAGAATGTCAAACAAAGCTTTGAGGTGCTTGGAGTTTGGGCTCTCCTTGCTCGAGTGCTGAGAGAAGAAGGTTCTCATCAAGCAAGAAGCATAGAAGACGTGCTTCGACCTTAGCTGAGTCACGAGAAAATTTTTGCGTGACCTAGGGAACTCTTTGGCATACTTTTCAAAGAAGTTGTCAGCGACCTCGGTGAAAGGAATTGGATTGTTGTTCAAGAAGAGAGACGAGACCTTGAACAGGACGACAAAGAAGGGAAGTGTTTATGCGAACCGTGATGTTACGAACCCTGGAGGTTAGAACACCTTTAGAGCTGGTGAGATGAGTGTAAAACTCGGACACGAGTTCGAGATAGATGAACTCGCTGAAACAAAGAAAGTTATAAACGCCGGTTGTTTGAATGTGAGGCAACCACGAAAATTTTGTGGTTGGGAAGAAGTTATCATCCAGCGCAAGATGCTCGGGTGACAATAGGTTTAGAATTGGAAGGGCTTTCTTGGCTTTTAGTTCGGGTTTCTTTGTGGCAGAGCCAAGAAAGTCAGGATGAGAGCTTCTTTTTGTCATCTTTGAGAGAAAAGAGAGAGTAGGAAGGCTTAAGAAGGATGAGGAGAAAAGAACGCGAAGAGAGAAAAAGTAAAAGAGTAGAAGAAAGAGTTGAGAGCAGCTGAGCTTACTTGAGATAATCTTCACGATGCTTGAAATTACCGGAAATCGTAGTAGACGCAGAGAGCTTGTGCGCGAAGTTTGGATTTCGAGAGAGAGAGTAAGTGAAAAGTAAAGTAACGAAATGAAGGAGAATAGTCTCTATTTATAGGAAAATAATCGTCCTTCAATATCCGTTCGACTCAGCTCTTTCAACAGTCACCTCGGATCGGTGTGACGGTTCTCTTCTTCAACGGTTAGAATTCCAGCGGTTGTCTCCCAATGGCTAGTTGTCCGATCACAGCGCGCGAGAGAGAAAAAGATTTTGAAAATAAATTCTGAAATTCTCCACTTATCTAGAGATGATCTCGGAGATTTGACGTCCATTTTTCTCATCGTCCGAGTCCGACTCAGCTTGGTTTCGAGTGACTTAGAAACTGGAAGCAAATAATAACTATTGGCTCAGTATCACTAAGTCAATCGAACTAATGGTTTTCAACGAGTTGTAAACACATAACACATAATCATGTAATGAGATTTTCACATAAAAGTAAATAATTATGCATTTATCATACCAAGCTCATTCCTAATAAAACAAAATTGATCTTCACTAAGAGCCTTAGTAAAAATATCAACTAGTTGAAGATTGGTAGGAATGAATTCAAGTTGAATATCACCTTTCTCATAATGGTCTCTTAAGAAATGATACCCGACCTCAATGTGCTTTGTCTTTAAGTGTTGAACTGAATTTTTGGTGATGCTGATTGCACTCGATTGTCACACTTGATTGGAACCGATTTGAAGGAAAGTCCAAGATCTCTCAAGTGTTGCTTTATCCATAAGATCCGAGCGCAACATGCTCCAGCTGCAATATACTCAGCCTCGGCAGCTGATAGAGCTACTGAGTTTTGCTTCTTTGAGTGCCAAGATATTAAGGATTGACCCAGAAATTGGCAAGCTCCTGAAGTGCTCTTTCTATCAACTTTGTATCCAGCATAATCAGCATTTGAGTATCCAAGTGAGAGTCGGCTTCGAGTCTCTTGAGTACCACAGACCTAAATTCTTAGTCCCCGCAAGATATCTAAATATTCTCTTCACCGCAAGTGAGATGTGATTCTTTTGGATTAGCTTGAAATCTAGCACATAGACATGACATTAAACATTATGTCCGGTCTACTCGAAGTAAGATATAGCAAAGATCCAATCATACCTCGATAGAGTTTTCGCTCTATTGCTTTACCTTTCTCGTCCGAGTCAAGTTTAATGCTGTCGCTCATAGGTGTAGCTGCGTGCTTTGCATCGTGCGAGTTTATATTTTTTCAGCAGACTCCATGGTGTACTTTAATTGATGGACATAGATTCCATCTTTGTCTTGTTTGATTTGTAGACCAAGGAAGAAATTGAGTTCTCCCATCATACTCATTTAGAATTCCTGTCTCATTAACTCGTAAAAGTCTCGACACGTAATTTCATTAGTAGCTCCAAAAATTATATCATCAACATATATCTGAGCGATAAGGAAGTCTTTCCCTTTGGTTTTGATGAAGAGAGTCTTGTCGATCCGACCTCTTCTAAAATCATTTTGAGTCAAGAAATTGCTCAGTCTTTCATACCAAACTCTGGGGCTTACTTAAGACCATAAAGAGCTTTTTGAAGTTTGAAAACATGATTTGGAAATTCTGAGTTTTCAAAACCAGGGGCTGCTCAACATAGACATCCTCTTCGATAAAACCATTGAGAAAGGCACACTTAACATCCATTTGATATAACTTGATATTCATGCTAGATGCAAATGCCAACAGGATTCTAACGGCTTCAATTCTAGCAACAGTGCAAAGGTTTCCCATAATCAATCCCTTCTTCATGATTGTAACCTTGAGCCACAAGTCTAGCCTTGTTTCGACTACTAACCCACCTTCATCCAATTTGTTCTTGAAAACCCATTTGGTTCCTATGACTGGGTGGTCGAAGGTCGTTTGGTCAAAGTCCGAGACTTGGTTTCTTTCGAATTGATTGAGTTCCTCTTGCATGGCCTCTACCCATTCAGGTTCATTTAGGGCCTCTAGTGCATTTTTGGGTTCAGTTAATGATATGAATGCAGTGAATGCACATAGATTCTTAAGAGAGGAACGAGTTCTTACCCCACTGTTGATATCGGATAATATGTTTTCTAGTAGATGACTAGAAGCATACTTGAATGCTCAACCTGTTCTCTCGATTCACAAGATCCGTAGGCTGAACCGCTTGATCTTCGAAGCTTGTTCCGAGTGATCTTGTTCATCGATTGTCTTTCACCATTCTCGAGCGTACTCTTAAGTAGTCTCGTTCCGAGTCATATTATTCTGGTTGGGTTTGAATCTTAATAGACTCGGCTTTATCATCATCTTCTCTGCTAAGCTTCAGATCCGAGAATGATGATTTGCTGGGTTTTTCCTATTCAATCTCATCAAACACAACGTGGATACGTTCTTCCACTTTGTTAGTTCTTTATTGAAAATGCGATAAGCTTTACTATGAGATGAATAACCTAGAAAAATACCTTCATCTCGACCGAGCATCAAACTTGGTCAGGTGATCCTTACCATTATTGTGAACAAAACACTTACATCCAAATGGTTTGAAATAGGCAATATTGGGTTTCTTCCCTTTGTAAAGCTCATAAGGTGTTTTCTTCAGAATGGGTCTCGATGAGGCATCTGTTCAACGTGTAGTTGGGTCGTGTTGATCGCCTCAGCCCGTAAATAGTAGGGTAGATTGTGCTCAATCATCATTGTCCTAGCTATTTCTTCAAGAGTTTTGTTCTTTCTTTCCACTACTCCATTTTGTTGAGGAGTTCGTGGTGCTGAGAAGTTGTGAGAGATACCACTCTTGTCGTAAAACTCGAGAATTCCGAGTAGTCGAACTCCCTGCCATGGTCGGTTCGAATTCTCTAGATCCGAGTTTGAGACTCAACTTGGATTTTTCTGCAGAGCTTGCTGAACTCCTTGAATGCTTTATTTTTGTGCTTGAGAAAACACACCCGGGTAAATCGTGAATAATCATCAATAATAACGAGTACATATGATTTACCTCCGAGGCTCTTAACGAGGATTTCACCACATAAGTCCATATGTAGCAGTTCAAGCACTTTGGATGTGGAAACCGTCTTCGTGGATTTGAATGATGATCCGACTTGTTTTCCTCTTATGCATGTTTCACAAACTTTATCTTTCTCAAAAGCACAGTTAGGCGGACCTCTAACTAAACTATGAGATGCCAATTTCTTAATAGTGTGCATGCTAACATGGCCTAATCTACGATGCCATGTCCAAGAATCATCAAGAAGTGATGCTTTTAAACAAGATAAATTCTGACTCGAGTCGAAAGAGGAATAATGTATGTGTTACTCGATCTCTTACCTACGAGTTTGATCTCCTTGGTAGTGTCATCGAAATGTAACAGATTGGTTTGAGTGAATCTTACCTCTTGACCTTTATCGCACAGTTGAGAGATGCTAAGCGAGTTATACTTTAACCCCTTGACAAGGTAAACTGGGCTAACCAGATTGCTTCCCTTTCCAATCTTACCTATCCAAACTATCTTGCCTTTGCTGTCATCTCCAAAAGTGACTTTTCCTCCTTTGTACTCTTCTAACTTAGAAAAGAGTCCCGAGTCTCCCGACATATGGCGTGAGCATCCACCGTCAAGGTACCAATGTCCTTTTGATCTTTTCGAGTAACCCGCAAAGCAGAGACAAACTAACCCTTCTCACTTCCTCTAATGAACCCAAGTAACACTCTTTACCGTGGTCCTTTTCGAGGAAGAAGGTTTTTCTGAACCCAGATTTGAATGATTTTGGATTTAGTCCGATTCCGAGTCTTCCGTTTATAGAACCGTGTCCGTGTCTCTTTCTTTTGAAAGGATTTTCTTTTGGAAAACGGTGGAGATGGTTTTCTCCTAAAAGTTGGTCTAGGCTCAGTCCTTCTTTCATTTTTATGAAAGAGATCGTGCTCGACCTTCTTGAACTTTACAGCTCTAGAATCCTTTTTAAAAGTTCTAGAGTAGGAATTGGATTCCTCCTCTTTGTTAAAACCTAGACCTTCTTTTCGAAGGAGACACATTAAGATCCCAAGAGCATGTCAAGGTTTTTCCGACCTTGAGTAAGCTTTAAAACAAGATCTTGAGACTCATTGAGCTTTTGCTTTAGCTGCTCATTTTCTCTTCTGAGTAACTCGGACTCAATCTCATTGATTTGAGCACTAGTCTTGAGTTCTTTGAGTGTGAGTCTCGAAATGCTCTCGAAGAAAATTGACTCAAGTTGTTCTTTGAAATGAGAAGAATCAGAATTGGACTTTTCTTCCAAAGTGAAAATATACTTGGCTAAGTCAACTTTGGAGAATTTGAGAAAATATTCGATTACCTCTTGAGGATTTGTTTCCCCATTGTCCGAGTCCGAGTCCGACTCTATTTCAGCTTCCGAGTCGAGATTGCCATCGGACACTTTGAGTCATCCGAGTCCTCGTCATCTTCCGATGAGTCCTCGTCACTCCATGTGGCCATCATAGCCTTTTTCTTCTTTCTGTCCCGTTTTCTCTTTGGACGAGTCTTTGACTATGTGATCCTTGCTGCCACATTCAAAACAGCCAAAGTTCTTAGTCAAAGATAACTTTGAAGGAGAAGAGTATTTACCTTTTCTATCCTTCTTGTCTTTCTTATAGAACTCTTCTTTTGGCCTCTTATCCCATCTCTTATGCTTCATCATTCTCTTGAAGCCTCTTGCAATAAGTGCCATGGGATCCTCTTCCGAGTCGGAGGAACTCGGATCCGCTTCTCTGGTTTCGAGGCTTTCAATGCAATGTTCTTTTTGGTGCCGACCTCTGCATCCTCCTCTTCCAAGTTCCGAGCCTCCTCGATAGCAGTCACCTTGGGACCCCATCTTTTCTTGGGTAAGTTTCGAGTATTTTTCTCGCACATTTCCTCGTAAGAAATCTTTTTACCCAGAGATTTGAGATTGTTGGTAATCTCGATGAATCGGATGAACATCTTAGTGATGTTTTCTTCGGCTCCATCTTGAATAGCTCATATTTATGAAGATATTGGCTTATCTTCGCTTGCCGACCTGGCTTGTACCTTCGTAAGTGTTGACCAGGGTGTCCCACACTTCTTTGGCTGTATCACGAGCAGACACTCGGTTGTATTCTTCTAAGCTAATGGCGCACATCAGAATGTTCATTGCCTTGAAGTTCTTTCGAACTTCTCCGCTTCATCGGAGTGAACTCGGCCTTTGTCTTGGGAACGAGTCTTGTTTCTTCTATCTTCATGGGAATGTAGTTGCCCACTTGTATGATGTTCCACACATCCAGATCATGATCCAAGTAGGAAACATTCCATGAGTTTCTTCCAAGTGCACGAAGTTGGATCCTTTGAACTTTGGTGGTCTCGCTGGAAGATCTTCCTTCATCGAACTCTCCATTGTTCCGAGCCATTTGATCTTTAAACCTTTGGATGGTTAGATCCTTTCTGAAAGGTTAGGCTCGATACCAATTGAAAGTTAGCTCTTGGAGAGACTAAGTCACCCTAGAGGGGGTGAATAGGGTGATGATGAAATTTGCTTCGATTAAAGAATAAATTCGTCCGAGTAGAGTTGGAGTCACTAATGAACTCGGAAAAGACCTGACTCGAAATCAGTAGAGAATTTAGAAGCAAAATAGACTGAACAAATAAACAATCTGAGTCTAGAATGAACTCGAAAACCGATGACACAGAAAGTACGTGGAAACCCTCCCGGTGCAGAAAACCACGGACCGTGCTAATCCAAGCACGAAGTCAAATCCACTATTTTGAATCCACAAAATACATTATATCGACTCAACCCGAGTTGCTCCCTTAGACAACTCCTTACAAGTTTTTCCTAAACTCATAAATTCCCTTATCCGATCTAGTACTTCCTAACTCGAGATAACCCTTACAGCTAGGGACAACCGAGCTGAGTTAACCCTTACAACTCGGTCAAGGGACCTTACTTAGAGAGTAAGAAGAGAGTTTGTAACTGAGTACAAGACCTTACAACTCAGAATATAATGAAATACGTAATTGGAGTTGTAAGTGGAAGATTGAGAATGAATACAATGACTTTTGATCAAGTATGTATTTTTTACAATTGGTTCAAGCAAATCTTCAAGTCTTGAGGATTGGCTTCTATTTATAGATAATCAAGCAAGCATAGCCGTTGTGTCCATCTTCCGACCGAGAGTCCTTTGTGATCGTTGTAATGGATTTTCTAAGTCACTCGAAAATATCCTTTGAGATTTGAACGTTGGGCAACGGTTCTTGACTCTTTTGGAAGTTCCAAAACCACTCGGTGTTGTCTTGAAAAATAAGGTAGAAACCACCGTTTAGCTTGGTATTGCAGATTTCCAGTTTTGGAAACAGACATGCCACGACACGGTTTTCGGGGCTAGGTCGAGGTGGAAAAAGCCTTGTCTGTCTGGTGATTTGACGTTTTGAAGCCGGTTACTTTTGTATTTCGGATTGGGATAGCCTCATTTGAATAACCTACAAAAGTAAATCAATTTGGTTCTCAAAGTATAAAATACTTTGGTCCAAGATTAGACACGAGATAATATTATAATTAAGATAATTAAGAGATAATTATCCGGATCGGAAAAGAAAATGAATTTTTCGAGTCTAATATCCATGAAACTCAAATTCCATCCGAGTTAGTCTAGTAGGCAATCAACTCAGATAAAGAATATCGAGTAAACAAGCTTGATCTAGACTAAACAACATTCAAACACAATATGCTGACTAGGAACACCGTAATTCTCGAACCATGAAGTCGGACTCGAGTTTATGTGTATGAACACAAGTGTTTGAACATGCGATAAATCGAGCGTTGGGTGACTCGAACCGAGTGTGAAATGGCATGTAGAGATACGCATTCCGAGTCGGTCGAGTCGAGCTAAAACATTAAAATAGTTTTTATAACACTCGGAGAAAATGATATATCACTCGAAAAAGTTTCTAGAGCACATGGAATGACTTGAAGTCAAAACTCTATAAGAGATGAAGTCTTATACCGACTTCTCGATGGAACTCGAAACGTGTAAGTAAGAGTCCGAGCCTTCAAGATAAGAAGGACAAAAAGGTAAATATTCATCCCCTTCAAAGTTATCTTTATCTAAGAACTCTAGTTGTTTTGAATGTGGCAGCAAGGAGCACATAGTCAAAGATTATCCCAAAAGACAGAAGGACATAAAGAAGAAGGTTATGATGGCTACCTAGAGTGATGATGACTCATCCGAATAAGATGATTCTGACTTACTCATAAAGCACACTATTATTCATCAACTCACACCGATGATTCCGAGTCACTCGGACAACACTCAAACTTATCGCATGTTCAAACATTCACTCTAACACTTTTAAACTCAGGTCTAACTTCATATTCTAAGCTCAAGTGAATTACCGCATTGATTCGAATCTCTAAGTCGGCTTGTTTTGTTTGAACTATATGTCTAGATTAAGTACTCTTACTCGATATTCTTTATCTAACTTGATCTTCTCCTAGACTTACTCAAATAGAATTTGAGTATAATGTATATTAGACTCATAAAATTCCATTCTTCCAGGACTCGAGATAATTATGCACTTAATTATCTTAATTAAATTATTATCTGTTTCTAATCTTGGACCAAAGTATTTTATACTTTGAGTACTAAAATTTGATTTACTTTTGTAGGTTATTTAAATGAGGTTATCCTATTTTTGAAATACAAACGTAACCAACTTCAAGTTGTCAATCACCAGCGAGACAAGGCTTTTCTACTTTTGACCAAGGCCCAAACATCGTGTCGGGGTTGTCTGTTTCCAAAGCTGGAAATCTTCAACGCTAAGCTCAACGTTGGTTTCCACCCTACTTTTCGAGACACCACCAAGTGGATTGGACATCCTAAGGAATCAAGATCCGTTGCACAACATTCACATCTCAACGGATGTTTTTGAGCGACTCGGAAGAACCGTTACAACGGTCATAGAGGACTTATAGTCGGAAGATAGTCATAATGGCTAATCTGCTTGGTCATCTATAAATAGAAGCCAACTCTCAAGACTTGAAGCTTGTTGGAATCATTTTCAATACACTTACCGAGTTCACACTAGCTGTACTTAACATCTTCAATCTTCTACTTACAACTTCAACTTTGTACTTAACATCTTTCCGAGTGGTAAGGTCTTGTAATCAGTACAAATTCTCTTTCTTACTTTTTGAGTAAGGTCCCTTAACTGAGGTGTAAGGGTTAACTCAGCTTAGTTATCCCTAGCTGTAAAGGTTACCTCGGTTAGGAAGTACTAGATCGGATAAGGTAACTTTTGAGTCTAGAAAAACTTTGTAAGCAATTGTCTAAAAGAGCAATTCCAGTTAAGTCCGCCTACTCGTATTTTGTGGATTTCAAATAGTGGATTTGACTTGTTGCTTGGATTAGCACTGGTCGTGGTTTTCTCGCCCGGGAGGGTTTCCACGTAATTCGAGTTCACACTTTTACGAGTGCAATCTAGACTCAAACAGATTCAAAGTTTCTTTTAAACTTTAATCTTCCATTTATTGTTTAAATTTCCTCATCACCCTATTCACCCCCTCTAGGGTGACTTAGACTCTCTAGGAGCAAACCTTCAATTGGTATTAGAGGCTAACCTTTCAGAAAGGATCTAACCATCCAAAGGTTTAAAGATCAAATGGCTCAAAACAACGGAGAGTTCGATGAAGGAAGATCTTCCAGCAGACCACCAAAGTTTAAAGGATCAAACTTCGTACACTCGAAAGAAGCTCATGGAATTATTTCTACTAGATCATGATGAAGATGTATGGAACATCATACGAGAAGGCAATTATATTTGAATGAGGATGGAGGAAATAAGACTCATGCCTAAAGCAAAGATCGAGTACATCACTAAAGAGGTAGAAAAGTTCAAAAAGAACTTTAAAGCAATGAACATTCCGATGTGCATCATCAGCTCAGAAGAATACAATAGAGTGTCAGCTTGTGACATAGCAAAAGAAGTGTGGGACACTCTTGTCAACACTTATGAAGGCACTAGCCAAGTCGGACAAGCAAAGATAAGCCAATATTTTACCAAATACGACCTGTTCAAGATGGAGCCGAAGAAAACATCACTCGGATGTTCATCCGCTTCACCGAGATTACTAACAATCTCAAATCTCTGGGTAGAAAGATTTCCCATGAGGAAATATACAGAAAGATACTAAGAAGCCTACCCAAGAGAAGATGGGGTCCCAAGGTGATAGCCATTGAGGAAGCTCGGAACCTCTCTCTATTAAAGCCGAGACGAACTTATTCGGAAGCTACTCACCCATGAGATCCATCTCGGAAGAAGAGGACGCCAAGATCGGCACTAAAAGGAATATTGCGCTGAAGGCCTCAAAAACTAGAGAAGAAAACCTGAGTTAATTAGACTCGGAAGAAGATCCCATGGCACTTATCGCTAGAGCCTTCAAAAGAATGATGAAGCACAAGAAATGGGATAAAAGGCCAAGAAAAGAGTTCTACAGGAAAGATAAGAAGGATAGAAAAGGTAAACAATCTTCCCCTTCAAAGTTATCTTTAACTAGGAACTCTGGTCATTTTGAATGTGGTAGCAAAGATCACATAGTCAAAAATTGTCCAAGAAGAAAGAGGGACAGAAAGAAGAAGAAGGCTATGATGGCCACATGGTGTGATGAAGATTCATCCGAAGAAGATGAAGATGAAGACTCGGACAACTCAAAGTGTCCGATGGCACTATCGGACTCAAAAGCTAAATTTGAGTCGGATTCGATCACTCGGACAATGAGGAAACGAATCCTCGGGAGGTAATTGAATATTTCCTCAAGTTTTCCAAAGTTGATTTAGCTAAATATATTTATACTTTGGAAAGGAAGTCCAATTCTTATTCTTCTCAGTTTAAAAAACAACTTGAGTCTATCACTTCGAGAGCATTTCTTTGAAAAATGAATTAGAAAAATTGAGACTTACTCTAAGAGAACTCAAGACTAGTGCTCAAACTAATGAGACCGAGTCCGAGTCACTCGAAGAGAAAATGAGCATCTAAAGCAAAAGCTCAATGAGTGTCAAGAACTTGTTTTGAAGTTTACTCAAGGTCGAAAAACCTTGGTATGCTCTTAGGGTCTCAATGTGTCTCCTTCGGAAAACAAGGATTTGGTTTTAACAAGGAGGAGGAATCTAATTCCTACTCGGATCTTTTCAAAAATGATTCCGAACCGTGAAGTTATGGTCCCATTCATAAGAATGAAAAGAGGACTGAGCCCCGACCAACTTATAGGAGAAAACCTTCTCCACCAGTTTATAAGAGAAAAGATTTTCAAAAGAAAGAGACACACACTCAGTTTTCTAAAAGGAAGAGTCAAAATTAGACCAAACCTAAAGTTATTCAAATTTGGGTTCCCAAGAATCTTCTTCCTCATAAAAGGACCACAGTGAAGGGAGTTACTAGATTCATTACAGGAAGTGAGAAAGGTTAGTTTGTTTCTGTCTTGCAGGTATCACATAAAATAACAAAAGGGCATTGGTACCTGGACAGGTGGATACTCACACCACATGTCGGGAGACTCAAGACTCTTTTACGAGTTAGAAGAGTACAAGGGAGGCAAAGTCACATTTGGAGATGATAGCAAGGGCAAGATAATTGGGATAGGTAATATTGAAAAAGGAGACAATCCGGTCAGCCCAGTCTACCTTGTCAAGGGATTGAAGTACAATCTACTTAGCATCTCTCAATTGTGTGACAAAGGTCAAGAAGTAAGATTCACTCGGACCAAGCTGCTATATTTTTGATGAAACTACCAAGGAGACTAAGCTCTCGGGTAAGAGATCGAGTAATACCTACACTATTCCTCTTTATTACCCTAGTCAGAATTTATCTTGTTTAAAAGCATCTCTACACAATGATTCTTGGACATGGCATCGTAGACTAGGTCATGTTAGTATGCACACCATTAAGAAACTTGCATATCATGGTTTAGTCGGAGGATTGTCTAACTGTGCATTTAAGAAAGATAACATGTGTGAAGTATGCATAAAAGGGAAACAAGTCGGATCATCTTTCAAATCTCTCAAAACTGTTTCCACATCCAAAGTGCTTGAAATGTTGCATATGGACTTATGTGGTGAAATCCCTATCAAGAGTCTCGGAAGTAAATCATATGTACTTGTGATTGCTGATGACAACTCACGATTTACTGCGTTTGTTTTCTTAAACACAAAAATGAAGCTTTCAAAGAGTTCAGCAAGCTCTGCAGGAAAATCAAGTTGAGTCGCAGACTCACATCAAAAGAATTCGAACTGGCCATGGAAAGGAGTTCAATTACTCGGAATTTGCGGAGTTCCGTGATAAGAATGGCATATCCCACAACTTCTCGGTACCAGTGACTAGGATTGAAGTTATTAGAATCCTATTGGCATTTGCATCAAGCATGAATATAAAATTGTATCAAATGGATTTTAAATGTGCTTTCCTTAATGGTTTCGTTGAAGAGGAAGTTTATGTTGAGCAACCCCTGTATTTGAAAACTCGGAATTTCTAAATCATGTCTTCAAGTTGCAGAAAGCTCTTTATGGTTTTAAACAAGCTCCCGGATCTTGGTATGAAAGAGCGAGCAATTTCTTGGTTGAAAATGATTTTAGAAGAGGTCAGATTGACAAGACTCTTTTTATAAAAACCAAGGGGAAAGACTTTCTTATTGCCCATATCTATGTTGATGATATAATATTTGGAGCTACTAATGAAATTCTATGTCGAGATTTTTCTAAGTTAATGAGACAGGAATTTCAAATGAGCATGATGGGAGAACTCAATTTGTTCATTGGTCTACAAATCAAGGAAGACAAAGATGGAATCTATGTCCATCAATCAAAGTATACCAAGGAGCTGCTGAAGAAGTACAAACTTCAAGATTCAAAACATGCAGCAACACCTATGATGAGAAACAACATAAAGCGAACTCGGACGAAAAAGGTAAAACAATAGATCAAAAACTCTATCGAGGTATGATTGGATCTCTGCTGTATCTTACTTCTAGTAGGCCGGACATAATGTTTAGTGTTTGTCTATGTGCAAGATTTCAAGCTAATATAAAGGAATCACATCTCACTGCGGTGAAGAGAATTTTCAAATATCTTGCGGGGACTCGGAATCTAGGTCTATGGTACTCAAGAGACTCGAAGCCGACTATCACTGAATGCTCGGATGCTGACTATGCTATACAAGGTTGATAGAAAAAGCACCTCAGGAGCATGCCAATTTTTGGGTCAATCCCTTATATCTTGGCACTCAAAGAAGCATAACTCGGTAGCTCTATTAACAACCGAAGCTGAGTACATTGCAGCTGGAGCATGTTGTGCTCGGGTTTTATGGATCAAGTAACACTTAAGAGATCTTGGACTGTCATTCAAATCAATTCCAATCAAGTGTGACAATCAAAGTGCGATCAGCATCACTAAGAATCCAGTTCGAGCACTCAAAGACAAAGCATATTGAGGTCGGTATCATTTTCTAAGAGACCATTCCGAGAAAGATGATATTGAACTTGAATTTATTCCTACTAAACTTCAACTAGCTGATATCTTTACTAAGCCACTTAGTGAGGATTAAATTTGCTTTATTAGGAATGAACTTCATGATTATGTGTTAAATGTTTTCTTTTCCGTTCTTTAATAAATAGTTTAGTTGACCCGGTGATACTTGAGCTATGAGTTATTGCTTGCTTGCGGTTTCGAGTCACTCGAAACTTTACTGAAGTCAAACTCGGTTTTGAGAAAAATGGACATCAAACTTCGAAATCATCTCTAGATTAGTGGAGAATTTCGAAATATCTTTTAAAAATCTTTCTTTTCTCTGTCTCCCTCGCGCGTATCGATCGGAGAACTAGCCTTTGGCGAGACAAACACTTGGAATTCTAACCGTTGGAGAGTTGGGTTAGAACGAGTATCGAAGGTCAATTCTTTCTCTACAAATAGCATCCTTTTTCCTTCATTTTGCTACTTTACTCTCTACTCACTCTTACTCTCGCATACAACCTTACAAGCAAGTTCACTTGCTTTCGAAGAGCAAACTTTCTCTCTCAAGCAACTCAAGAATTATCTCAAGTAAGCACCGAAAGCTCTCGGCTCTCTCTACTCTTTTATTTTCTTTTTACTCTCTACTTTCTCAGCTCTCTCTCTCTCTCTCTCTCTCTCTCTCTCTCTCTCTCTCGAAGCTATCTTCTCTCTCTCTCTCTCAAAGTTCATCTCCTCTCCTTTCCACATCCAAATATGCCGAAAAGAGGTTCCCACCCGGACTTTCTTGGTTCCGAAACCAAGAAACCCCGTACTAAAAGCCAAGAGGGCCCTTCCAACCCCTCTAAAATCGTTGTCACCCAACACCTAACGTTGGATGACAAATTCTTCCCAACCACCAAGTTTTCATGGTTGAATAACATCAAAACAACGAGGGTTACCATTTCCTCTATTTTAGCGAGTTCATTTACCTAAAACTCGTTTCGAGTTCTACTCAAACCTTTCCAACTCTAAGGGTATCCTCACCTCTAGAGTTCAAGATGTTCGTTGTTCACATCAACATCTCTCTCCTCCACCGTCTATTCAAAGTCTCTTCTCTTTTCCTTAAAAGCAACCCTATACCTTTTAATGAGGTTACTGATGAATTCTTTGAGAAGTACGCAAAAGAAATCCCCGAGTCACGAAAAACTTCCCGAGTGAATCGGATGAAATCAAAAGCCCGTCTTCTGTGTTTTCTGCGATGAGAACCTTCTTCTCTCAACATTCGAGCAAAGAGAACCCAAACTCTAAGCATCTCAAAGCTCTCTTTGACATCCTTGAGGGATACGAAGTAGACCTCTTTCCAGCTATTATCGAGCGGATGGCCGCTATGCCCGCCCGGACTAAGAAATCCACCCCTCTTCCTTTTGGGGCTCTCCTTACCTTTATTTTTAAGCAATTCAAATTTCCCCTCCCCTCATATCCTAGCGCAGTTTCGAGGCTGCTATAGTCGTTGGCATAAAAGAACTTCTTGGGTATGGATACCGGGAGACCCAACCGAGTGTCCGGGTCCATAGCTTAGAACCGAGGCAACCTTCTCCGCCTTAGACTCGGACTCAAACTCCTCTCTCTCTACCTCCTCCACCTGGTGGTGCCTCCACTTCAGGTGTTTCCCATGTTCTTTCTTCTACGTTGTCCACCGCAATAATGGACAAGATCTCGTCTGTGTCCACCGAGTTTAAGGACACCCTCCGGTCATTCAAGAGCTGTCCTTCGATCAATGACCATCAACCAAAAGACTGCTTAGTTCCAAATCCGAGAGCATCAAGACGTGCTTCTTGAGATGAAGGTACCCGTCAAGGAGCAGAAGGAGTTGATTAAGCTCCTTCAAGAAAGGTGCTCCAAAGCGGCTCAAGACCAGGCAACTCGGACACATCCGAGGAGTCCTCGAGCCTCGCCAAATCTCCTTACGGAGAGATAGAAGAAGAAGAAGAGGAAAGCTGCGGCTGAGGCGGCTCCTTACGAGGAGAAGGAAGAAGGGGAGAAGGAAGAAGAAGAGAAGGAGGAAGAAGGAGCGAGAAAAGGAAGCGAGCCAAGGAAGGTGCTCCCGCCCTCCAACCGGAACCGATAAGCTCGGACATTAGTATGAGTGAGTCGGAAGAACCCGGGTCGGCAGCCGTCGAGCCCGAGCAAGCACCTCCATCCATCGAGTTCCAAGAGGATAAACCTCCGGACGACCTCGTTTTGGGTCGGCTTCTCGGAGCGAGCCAATCCCGAGAGATCCCGAGTGCTACCCCCACCTAGATCATCCACATCTTCTCGCTCCTACCAGCGAAGGCGCACTACACATTCGTCTACCTCGACTCGGACTACTCCCTCTCCACCATCCTAAATTTTTTTCTTTCTATTTCTGTTTTCTTTTTTTGTCCAAATAATCAAATTGTATCTTCTTGATACATTCTTCCTCTTTTGTTTCATTTGAAAGGCAAAGGGGAGAATAATTAGAAAATTTGTTGTCTTGTTTAGGGGAGTTTTCTCTCACCTTTTTGTATATATTTTTCTATGTTTATGTGAATATTAATAAAGTATCTGATTTCATGCTTATTTATCTCTAAGTGTAATTGTCTTCGAGTTTCAAGTTTTACGAGTGAATCTTGTTTGAATATTTTGTGCTCTAATATATCAACTCGGTTGCATATTCTTTTTGCTCTAATATAAGCAATTCTCTAAGCTCGAAACACTTCATTTCTATGCGATATCTCATTCTTTGCTCCGACACATTCTTAGCATAATAGCTCTGAAAAAATCTAAGTTTGAATTATGTTAGCTATTATCTCAAAACTATGTTATACCTTTCGAGAAAAGAATGAAATCTAAGTACTTTATCACTAACAAAGTTTCTATCCGAGTACGGAATGCCTTTCATCAAAAGGGGAGATTCAAGACTCGGACCTTGCATGTATATCATTCTTAGTACTATCAAGAATTCAGGTATAAACTTCACCTCTTATAAGTTTTGATTACAAGTGATTTTGAGTACTATAGAAACTATTACGAGTGGTTTAGAAACTTTTACGAGTGTTACGAAACTATTGCATGTGTTTTCACTCGATTCCGACTAACTCGGAAAGCACACTATTGTTCATCAACTCACACCGATGATTCCGAGTCACTCAAACAACACTCACACTTATCGCATGTTCAAACATTCACTCTAACACTTTTAAACTCAGGTCCGACTTCATATTCTAAGTTCAAGTGAATTACGACGTTGATTCAACTCTCTAAGTCGACTTGTTTTGTTTGAACTATATATGTTTAGATTAAGTACTCTTACTCTGATATTCTTTATTTAACTTGATCTTCTTCTAGACTGACACATATGGAAATTGAGTATAATGTATATTAGACTCATAAAATTTCATTCTTCCATGACTTAGATAATTATGCACTTAATTATCTTAATTAAATTATTATCTCGTGTCTAATCTTTGACCAAAGTATTTTATACTTTGAGAACCAAAATTTGATTTACTTTTGTAGGTTATTTAAACGAGGTTATCCTATTTTTGAAATACAAAAGTAATCGACTTCAAGCCGTCAATCACCGGTAGACAAGGCTTTTCTACTTTTGACCAAGGCCCGAGCATCGTGTCGGGGTTGTCTGTTTCCAAAATTGGAAATCTTCAACGTTAAGCTCAACGGTGGTTTCCACCCTACACCACCAGTGGATTGGGACATCCTAAGGAATCAAGAGCCGTTGCACAAGAATCACATCTCAACGGATCTTTTCGAGCGACTCGGAAGAACCGTTACTAATGGTCACGAGAGGACTTCTAGTCGAAGATAGTCACGAGTGACTAATATGCTTGGTCATCTATAAATAAAAGCCAATTCTCAAGACTTGAAGCTTGCTGGAATCATTGTCAATACACTTACTTAAGTAAAAGTCTTTGTATTCGTATTCAATCTTCTACTTACAACTCCAACTCTGTACTTAACATCTTTCTTAGTTGTAAGGTCTTGTAATCAGGTATAAATTCTCTTTCTTACTTTACGAGTAAGGTCCCTTGACCGAGGTGTAAGGGTTAACTCAACTCGGTCGTCCCTAACTCGTAAAGGTTACCTCGGTTAGGAAGTACTAGATTAGATAAGGGAACTTCGAGTCTAGGAAAACTTTTAAGGAATTGTCTAAAGGAGCAATTCGGTTAAGTCTGTCTACTCGTATTTTGTGGATTCAAAATAGTGGATTTTCTTTTCAACTTTAATCTTTCATTTATTGTTTAAATTTCCTCATCACCCTATTCACCCTCCCCCTCTAGGAGCAAACCTTCAGTCTCTTCACTATTTAAAGAAAAACTTGAGTCTTTTTGAGAGCAATGTTTTGAAAAATGAGGTAGAAAACCTAAGACAAAATCTGAAAGTACTTAAGACTAGTGCTCAAGAAAATGAGACCGAGTCCGAGTCACTTAGAACGAGAGAATGAGCAATTGAAAATGAAGCTCAATGAGTCTTAAGAGCTTGTTTTAAAACTCACTCAAGGTCAGAAAAACCTTAATCTTTTACTTGGTTTCTCAGTGTGTCTCATTTAGGAAAGAAGGACTTAGCTATAAGGAAGAAGAGGAATCTAATTCCTATTCAAATCTTTTCAAAACCGATTCCAGATCTTGTAAAGTTCGGGAAGGCTGAGCATGGTCTCATTCATAAGAATGAAAAGAGGACTGAGCCCGGACCGGTTTACAAGAAAAGGCCTTCTCCACCTGTTTACAAAAGAAAAGATTTTCAAAAGAAGGAGACACGAGTCGGGTTTCTAAAAGGAAGACTCGGAATTAGACCAGCCCCAAAATTATTCGAATATGGGTTCCCAAGAGTGCTCTTCCTCGAAAAGGACCACGAGTAAAGGGAGTTACTGGGTTAGTAAGAGGAAGTGAGAAGGGTTAGTTTGTTTACGTCTTACGGGTAACTCGGAAGAAGAAGAAAGGTTACTTGGTATTTAGATAGTGGTCGTTTATGCCATATGTCAAGAGATTCAAGACTCCTCTCCGAATTAGAAAATCTAAAAGGAGGAAATGTCACATTTGGAGATAATAGCAAAGGCAAGATAGTAGGAATTGGAAAGGTTGGTGAAGGAAACAACTCAGTTAGTCCAGTCTATCTTGTCAAAGGGCTGAAATACAATCTCCTTAGTATCTCTCAGCTATATGACAAAGGACTAGAGGTAATGTTCACTCGGACCAACTGTTACATTTATGATGCAATCACCAAAGAGACTAAGCTCTTAGGTATGAGGTCAGGTAACACATACACGATTCCTCTATCAGGTTCAAGTCAGAATTTATCCTATTTGAAAGCATCCGTGAATGATGACTCATGGACTTGGCATCGTAGATTAGGTCATATCAGCATGCATACCATCAAGAAACTTGCATCTCATGGATTAGTTAGAGGATTACCTAACTGTGCATTTAAGAAAGATAAAATTTGTGAGACATGCAAAAAAGGCAAGCAAGTCGGGTCCTTTTTCAACCCACTCGAAACGATATCTACATCCAAAGTTCTTGAATTAGTTCATATAGATTTGTGTGGTGAAATTCTGTGAAAAACCTTGGAGGTAAATCCTATGTGCTTGTCATTGTTAATGATTTCTCATGATTTACCTGGGTACGTTTTCTTAAGAACAAGAATAAAGCCTTCAAAGAGTTCACTAAGCTTTGTAGGAAAATTTAAATGGAGTCTCATACTCGGATCGGGAGGATTCGAGCAGGACCATGAAAGGGAGTTCGACAACTCGGAATTTGCACACTTTTGTGACAAGAATGACATCTCTCATAACTTCTTTACACCGAGAACTCCTCAACGAGAATGGAGTAGTAGAGAGAAAGAACATAACTCTTAAAGAAATAGGAAGGACTACGATGATTAAAAATGATTTACCTTACTATATAAGTCGAGGCGATCAACGCAGACAAACTACATACTCAACAAATGCCTCATTAGACCCATCTTGAAGAAAACACCACTGCAAGTTATACAAGGGAAAGAAACCCAATATCTCCTACTTCGAGATCATTTGGATGTAAGTGCTTTGTTCATAATAATGGTAAGGACAGATGAAGGTATATTTCTGGGTTATTCATCTCATAGCAAAGCTTATCGTGTGTGTAACAAGAAAAATAACAAAGTGGAAGAAAGTATCCACGTTGTCTTTGATGAGATTGATCTTGGCATGATAAGTAAGTCCACATAGTCAGATCTTAGCCTTAACGAGAGATGAAGACGACCTTGCTGAAGCCGAGCTCAGGAAGATTCAAAACAAAATTATTGAAGTAACTCGGAATGTAGTAACTCGGAATGTTATAACTCGGATCGAACAGATTCAAGAGTTAGCTCGGAATGCTTGAAGAATAAGTCAACGTAGAGAATCAGCAAGATCAACCAACCCAAGATCGGATTGTTGGATAGGTAAAGCTTTCAAATATGCATCCGAGTGACCCACCTGAAAACATACTTTCGGACATCAACAGTGGGGTAAGAACTCGATCTTCTTTGCATAATCTGTGTGCATTTTACGCATTCATATCATTAATCGAAACCAAAAATGCACTAGAATCCCTAAATTAACCATAATGGGTGGAGGCCATGCAAGAAGAGCTCGATCAATTTGAAAGAAACCAAGTCTAGACTCGACCAAACGACACTCTAACCACCCGAGTCATAGGAACCAAATGGGTTTTTAAGAACAAATTGGATAAGGAAGGGTTGGTAGTCGAAATAAGGCTAGACTTATTACTCGGGGTTACAATCAAGAGGAAGGAATTGATTGTGGGGAAACCTTTGCACTTGTTGCTAGGATTGAGGCAATTAGAATCCTGTTAGCATTCGCATCTAGCATGAATATCAAGCTTTATCGAGATGGATGTCAAATGTGCTTTTCGAATGGTTTCATTCAAGAAGAAGTTTATGTTGAGCAGCCACCTAGATTTGAAAACTCAAAATTTCCAAATCACGTTTTCAAATTACAAAAGGCTCTATATGGTCTTAAATAAGCTCCTAGGGCGTGGTATGAAAGACTGAGCGGTTTTTGGTCGAAAATTTCAAAAGAGGTCAGATTGACAAAACTCTTTTCATAAAAACCAAGGGGAAAAATTTTTTATCGCTCGGATTTATGTTGACGATATCATTTTTGGAGCTACTAATGTCAAGAATTTTCTGAGTTGATGAGACAGTAGTTCCAAATGAGCGTGATAGGAGAACACAACTTCTTTCTTGGTCTACAAATCAAATAAGACAAATATGGCATCTATGTACATAAATCCAAGTATACCAAGGAACTTTTGAAAAAGTGCAAACTTCAAGATGTGAAGAATGCAGCAACACCTACAAGTAACAGTTTGAAGCTGGACTCGGACGAGAAAGGTAAAAGTGTAGATCGAAACTCTATAGAGGTATGATCGGATCCCTATATTATCTTACATCTAGTATGCCGGATATCATGTTCGAGTGTGTGTTTGTGCAAGATTTCAAGCTAATCCAAAAGAATCACATCTTACTACGGTGAAGAGAATTTTGAGATATCTTGTAGGGACTCGGAATCTTGGTCTATGGTTTTCAAAAGACTCGAACTAACTCTCAAAGGATACTCGGATGCTGATTATGTTGAATACAAAGTTGATAGAAAGAGCACATCAGGAGCATGCTAATTTCGGGTCAATCTCTCATCTCCTGGCATTCAAAGAAACGAAATTCGGTTGCTCTATCAACTGCCGAGGCTGAGTGCATTGCAGCTGGAACTTGTCTGTGCTCGGATTTTGTGGATCAAGCAGCATTTGAAGGATCTAGGGTTATCATTCACATCTATCCCAATCAAGTGTGACAATCGAGTGGAATCATCATTACCAAGAATCCAGTCTATCCCTCAAAGACAAAGCATATTGAGGTAAGGTATCATTTTTCGAGAGACCACTTTGAAAAAGGTGATATTGAACTAGAATTCATTCCTATGAAATTTCATTTAATTGATATTTTCACTAAGCCACTTAGTGAGGATCGGTTTTGTTTTATTAGGAATGAGCTAGGTATGATTAATGCATGATTATGTGATTTATTAAGTGAATTATCCTTGCATAATTATGTATTATGTGTTTTTAATAACGAATGGATCAATTAACGAGTGAGACCGAGCTGTGAGTTATTAGTTTTCCGAGTGTTCTTCATCACTCAAAAATCATACTGAGTCGGACTCGGTTGTTGAACAAAATGGACATCAAGCTTACGAGATCATCTCTAGATAAATGGAGACTTTTAGAAATCTTTTTGAAAAACCATGTCTTCTTTCTCTCTTTGCCACGTGTTTTAATCGAGAGAATTCTAGCCGTTGGAAGAAAGCTGCTGGAATACTAGCTGTTGGAGTGCATAACGTCACACCGTCCGAGAGTACCATTTGATATTCGGGTCGGAATGAAGGTTGAACGTCATTTCCTCTCTGCTATAAATAGCACCTCTCTACCTTCTTTTCTTTACTTTTCTCACTGCTTCCTTGCTCTCTATTCTCAAAATTCCTACTCACCCATATTCTCTCTCCGAAATCGACACTCTCTCTTTCTCTCTATTCTCTCGCATTTTCTTTATTCACCATGCCAAAGCGAGGGTCGGGACCGGAGTGAAGTCGGTTACCAAAAAGCCCCACGCCAAAAATGCTCAAGAAGGAACCTCCAATCCTTCAAGAATCTTTGTCACCTAACACTTTACGTTGGATGATAAAGTTTTTAAACTACCTCCTTCTCGTGGTTACCGCACATCAAAAACACTAGAGTTTACAACTACTTGTGCTTCGGTGATTTCATCTACCCGTAACTCGTCGTCGAGTTCTATGCTAACATGTTCCACTCGAGGGTGTCATCACTTCAATGGTTCAAGGGAAGGTTATCCGTATAAATCTCCCTCTCCTTCAAAGACTCGTTTAAAGTCTCTTCTCTTTTCTCAACTCCAATCCCATACCTTTTATGGAGATTGCTGATTATTTCTTTGAGAAGTTTGCCAAGGAAATTCTCGAGTCACGCAAAAATTTCTTAGTAACTCGGATGAAGACCGAGGTAAGATTACTATGTTTCATCTTGATGAGGACCTTTTTCGCTCATCATTCTAGCAAAGAGAATCCAAACTCCAAGATTCTTAGAGTTTTGTTCGATATCTTAGAGGGCTACGAAGTATACCTCTTCCCTTTTATCATCAAGCGGATGGCCACCGTGCCAGCTCACTCCAAAAAGTCTACTCCTTTTCCTTTTGGAGCTCTCTTGACGTTTGCCTTCAAACAGTTCAAGATTTCCCTTCCCTCGGAACCAACATCTGTTTCGAGGTTGCCATTGTTGTTGGCGTAAAAGCACTTCTAGGGTACGGATACCAAGAAGTCAAACCTAGTGTCCGGGTTCACGAGTGCAGGTTAAAACCTCCCTCACCTCCTCCCACTCAGATTCGGACTCCACTAGCACTTCTACCTCCCTCCGATGGTCCCTCTACTTCTCTACCACCTCCTCATCCTCCCTCTACTGCAATTTTTATTGAGATGGTAAACAAGATTATCTTTGTGTCTAAAGAACTTCAGAACACTCCTCTCTCTCAAAACCAGTCTATCAAGGCCTGGTGATTACCCGGAAGACCGGATAGTCCCGGATCGAGGAAAGCCGGGATCTTTTGCTCTAATTCAAGGCCATTATCAAAGAGCAACGCGAGCGGATCCAACTCCTCCACGAACGACGATCTAAAGCTGCTCAGGACTCGGACACTTCCGATACTTCGAGGAGTCCTCCAGCCCGACTAAGTGTACATCCGCTGAGGAGGCAACTAATGAAGCAGCAGAAGAAGTAGCTCCTACGAAGAGGAGAAAAAAAGAGAAGGAAGAGGAGAAGGAAGAAGGAAAAGAAAAAGAAGAGGCTGCTTAACCTAAGGGCCAAGGTGCATCGGAACTCGAACTAGAACCGATCTCCTCATATCATGTTTTGAGTAGGTTAGAAGAGGCTGGCGACGTTGGTTAGTCCCAAGCCGTTGTCCCGAAGCACTGCCCGATGCTTGTCTTCGAAGGAGATGAGCCTAAGGAAGATGTCCCTTTGGTTCACGGAACCAGGATAGAGCAACTTCACGACATCCCGAGTCTTGCAGCTGCCTCGCTCATCCACCTCCTCACAAGCTTACAAGTGTAGGCGCAACGTTCGTCCCTCCTCGTCCACACAACTAGCCCCCTTCTTAGTTCATTTCTTTTCTTCGTTTCTATTTTTTTTTTTTTGTCCAACATCGGTTGTACTACCCTGCTCCTTCCTCTTTTTGATGAAATGCTAGGGGAGAAAATATATAAAAACTTGATGTTTAGTTTAAGGGAGAAACTCCACTTAATGATTTTTTTTTCTTTAGTCTCGTTTATTTTCTTTCGAGCAATGAATTTCCTTTTAGCATACTAAGTCCTGAATTGCATTGATGCTCGATATTTTTATATGATTTGATACTAGTACTTTCCATTTAGAGCATATCCGTTTCGAGGTACATATTTTTTTCTCTAGTATGCCTTGATACTTAACTCATTAACACATCTACTCTAATTTCAATTTTTTTGCTCGAGATAGTTCATTATCCACACATTTGCTCTAAGTAATGCTATGATCTAAACTGCACTTTCAGTATCTCAAAGTCACTCTTGCTTTGAGAACGTGACTTTTGTTCTTATCATTAGCAATGAAAACTTATATAACGTACTAACAAGTTTCTATCTTAAGTATGGAATGTCTTTTATCAAAAAGGGAGATTGAAGACTCGGGTATAAATCTCTATCTCTCTTAGGTTTTGATTCTAAACTCCTATGTAAGTTTTCATTATGTTCGACCGACTCGAAAGCGCCTTACTACATATCTTCATTACTGGTGTTTCGACTCACTCAAACATCACTCGGAACCATCGCATGATCAAATAATTTCTCTAACACACTTTCTCTAAGAACTCACTTTGTATTTCAACGCAAAGAAGAATTACAGCGTTAATTCTTTATTCTAAGTCAATTTATTTCCTTGAGAATTATTTGACCACATCAAGTTGTTATACTCGATATATTACTCTATCTCTAACTTGATCAACTTAGGATTCGAGTCAAGATGAAATTTGAGTATATTGAATATTAGACTCGGAAAATTCCATTATTTTAGACCAAAGATAATTAAACATTTAATTACTCGAATTTAATTTTTATCTCGTGCCTAATCTTGGACCAAAGTATTGTTATACTTTGAGAATCTATGTGGTTGCTTTTGTAGGTTATTCAAATGAGGCTAATCTATTTTTGAATTACAAAAGCAATCGGCTTATAGCCATTAACCACCACCGAGATAAGTTTTAGCTACTTCTAGATAAGGCTTAGACATCGTGTCGTGGTTGTTTGTTTCCAAAGCTGAAAAATTCCAACTCCGGGCCATATGATTGTTTCCATTGCGGTTTCAGTCACCACAAGTGATTGGACCATCTTTTGGAGCCAAGAGCCGTTGCATAATGTTCACATCCCAACGGATCTTTTCGAGTGACTCGGAATAACTGTTGTAACGGCTAGTGAAGACTTCGATCCAGAAACAAGCCTCAACGGTCACTCGCTTGGGTGTCGATAAATAGAAGTCACCTTGAAAGACTTGAAGATTGCCGGAATTATTGTTGAACCTATTATTGGATTCATTCTTACTCAATCTTCTACTTACAACTCCAATTCTATATTTAATATTCTCTAAGTTGTAAAGAAAGTGTTGTAATCAATTACATACTTCTCTTACCTTCTCGGTAAGGCCCTTGACTGAGCTGTGAGAGTTAACTCAACTCAGCTGTCCCCGATTGTAAAGGTTACCTCGGTCGAAAGTATTAGATCGGATAAGGGAACTTATGAGTTTAGGAAAACATTTTAAAGAAGTTTTTAAGGGGGCAATTCTGGTTGAGTCGAGTCCTTTGTATTTTGTGGATTCAAAATAGTGAATTTGACTTGATGATTGGATTAGCACTCGTCCGTGATTTTCTACCCCGGGAGGGTTTCCACGTATATCCGTGTTATTGCCTTTCCGAGTCCATTCTAGACTCGGAATCGCTTTAGTTTGTATTGGTGCAAAAATTATTTAATTTTCTTCGTCACCCTATTCATTCCCCCGCCCCGGCTTAGGGTGACTTAGACTCTCTAAGAGCAAACCTTCGGTCGGGCTCGGCTCTCGGCCCGACCAGATTTCTCTATTTGGTCCAAGAGCTTTTGCGACAAAATACGACTTTTTATTTCTGTTTTCTTTACCCCCAAGGTTGTTAGAATCGGGATCCTAGTTAGAATCGATCGGGGTGGTTAGAATCGGAATCGTAGAATCGGATCGAGGATTGTAAGATTCTAATATTTGTTTGTAATAGTGAAGTTTCTTTTATAAGAATAAAAATCTTAGCAAACATTTATAAAAATCTATAAAAATTCAATTTAACTATACTTTGTCAAAGATTTTATTTCTAAAGCATACTATTGTGATAAATTCTCGAATAAAATTTTGCGTTAGCAATTTATAAAATTTATTTAGAATCATGGATCGGATCGTAAGATCATAAAATCGTATTACGATCCTACCATAGATTTTTTGAACTAAATTAGGATCGTAAGATTCTAATACATTTAAGATTCTAATGGGAGTGGGATCGATGAACGGTTTTTGATCGTAGAATCGTAGAATTGTAAGATCCGGATAATATCCCAAGACCTATCTAATATTAATTTCTAAAATAAAATGAATAATAAAAATTGTAAATCACACTTTCAGTTAAACTATTTTAAATCATATTCTAAAAAATAATCTTAATAAGAGGCACACCTTACTTTCCAAATAAGCTTTCAAAATAATCTTAATAAAAATAAGAGCCGGCATTTGTAACGTCTCCCGACCCATAATCACCAATTTAGTCTAAACAAGCCGCTAGACGATGATTAGCGCATCGAATAAAAGGATCACAAAGTCGTCACCGCCACCCTTACCCATGGCAAGGGCAAGGCTTTGATCGTATATTATATATAAAGTTAAAGTTTGGTTAACAATTAACAACAAGTGCGACCGAAAGTAAATTTTAAACCGTAACTTATACAAAGTAAAAACAAATACACTTATCACAACGTTCTACCGACTAGACAACAATTCCTAACCATTATTACCCGAAATGGTACCACTACGAGCCCTTAAGTTTGGAAATAGAAGTTACGAACTCTTCTACTTCTTATTACCTTCGATGGTTTTACCTAAAATAAAACTAGAAAAATATTTCGAAATGTGAGTCAAAACTTAGTACGTCCACTATTATGCAGTAAAATACAAGTTATCAAACTATTGAACCGAGCATGTGCATTTCAATTCATTTGTAAATGACGGGTAGAGTATAATTTAAAACAGCTTGCTCATTTATTATCGGAGTGGAACCTTACGATCATCGGGTTTCCCTAAAATGTGTACACACCTGGATCGATTGGGAAGTCCAGGTATATTGTGGCCACATGTACAATGTGACCAACATAGATAATGGTGAATGATATGAGACAGGTCATGATAAATATTATTTGCAAATAATTCTTTTTGTCATCAATATCATTCATACCCGACTTTGGTTTATCAATGAAATCTAGAAGGGCATAACTAATGAACATACCTTATGTGCTTGACTTGATTCCTTTTTCATTTGACTTCAAACGGGACCCGAACAAGCGACGAAGGATGGCCTTAATAGTAATTTAAACAAATATTAACATCTCTTTAACCAAAATCAACTCCTTTTTAAAATTTTATTTTAAAAGGTTATTTGACTTTGCGGAAATAAGTAATACGAGTTTTAGCATGAAACAACATTTTACTTTGAAAATATAAAGGTACCTAATCCTTAATTAAAACATTTAACAAAAATTTTATTTTAAATTATATTCTACCACTATAAATTTTAAATTTCTATTCAACCAAAAGATTTTAATAAAATATGACCTAATTATATTATGTAATATCAAAAAATACATTTTTATCAACATCAATTTATTTAATTAATTCACAATTAGTAAAAATCCTTTAATTTATTTTGGATAAAAAACATGACAATTTCATAGCATAGCTATTAAATTCCATTTTAATCAAAGTTACTTTAAATTATTTTAAGTCATAATTCCTTAATTAATATCAACTCTTTTAAGTACCACAAGCACTAATTTTTCTTAATTACTATTTTTCTTCCTAACTCAATTTCCACATACATGCATGGATTTTGATTTTCACAAATATGTTCTATTTTTCATAAATTTAAACATGCATGACACTTTTAATACCTTAAACATGCCTAAACCTTCACTAACTCAAACATGCATATCATCAATCATAAATTTTGCCTCAACTGCTTTGAATTTAGACATGCATCAATATTAATTCCATGAGCTTTAGCATGCATCAACTCTACATCTATCATTTCATTTTTACCTCAATTTCCTTTAACTCAACAACACACATCAATCTTCGTACTTCTCAGTTTAGCTCTAGTTTCCATTAATACCAATATACATCTTCATTAATCAACTTAACCACGCTCAATCTTCATCAACTTAACATGCACCATATCACTACTAACTTATTAACACAGGCATGCATTACGTAATTTTTCTTATCCAACCCAAATATGTATCATATCAATATTACCAAAATTTTGGCTTAATTCCACTAAACCACACACGCAATACTTTTTAACTTCTCAATCTCCTTCTTGTTTAACACAATTTCTACTATTTAATTCATCCAATTTCATCCACAAATCTTCTTGCATATTGCTAAAAAAATAATTAACTTATACATTAAATACTTTAATTATGAAGGAATTAGCTTATGAATTTACCTAGAAGAAAATGGCAGAGGAAGCTAGCAAGGAGGTTCTGGTGGAGCTAGTGGTGACTGGTGTTGTTGAGCGACGACAGCCAGGTGAAGATGGCAGCAAGAGGGTGGTTGGCCGAAGATAGAGCTGGCAGCCGGACTGGTGCTGGCGTGGTGAACTAGGGCATGCAGGAAGAGAGAGAGGAAGCTTGGCAAGGTGGCAGGTGATCGGCGGCCACATGCGACAGTGTTGATCGGTGTTAGCCGATGGTTGGGTGAGCATGCAAAGATGGTGAAGGAGAGGAGTGGAGTTTTGATGGTTTGGTGGCTTGGTGGAGCTGAGGTGAGAGGTGGCCAGCGCGGTGGTTGCACGGTGGCTGGTAGGCAGCGGCAGGCAGTGAGTGTCGTCGTTCGGTAGTAGTCGGCAGGGCGGTGCTGTCGGTGTGGCCGGTGGCTGGCGAACAGGAGAGAGAGAGGTGAGGGAGGAGAGAGAGTGATTGAGTTTAAGGGTTTTTAATGATTTTCGTACATGGGCTTCCGTATATTTATAGAAGCCCACTCCACTCACTCAATGTTGGGCTCCTGCTTTGTCACTTACCGGCCTAAATTCTTTAATCCGAAAATATAATCATTCTAATCCTAATTTCTACTACATCTTTTTCTTTTTTTATTTTTATCTCAAAATTCAATACTCATTCCTTGTTTTACTAATATTTTTATTATTTTAGTATATGATATTTTTATTTTAAGTATTATTGTTATAAAAATTATGCTAGTCTCCTTTTGTAAATACTTTCTGAGAACAAAATTATACAAAAATATTGATATTTTGAAATAATGATTTCAATAGGACCTCCACGTTTCCAAATATAAATTTTATTTTTTATTTTTATCAATATTTCATTAATTCAAACAAAATAAGTATCCTAATAATATGTACGTCGTTATCGTTGTCGTATGGGTCCTGCATTCTTAAACAACATATATATATATATATATATATATATATATATATATATATATATATATATATATATATATATATATATATATATATATATATATATATATATATATAACATGACATGAAAATATTAAATTAAAATGCACGTGTATATGGTAACTTAACATATTTAAAAAAATTTAATTTGCTTTATTAGGATCATGTTATTATAACATTCATCGGGAAATTCGGTCCCACTTGTTCCTACGGGGACAAGTCGTAGGTTCTTACACCAACATTCGGAAAAGATGCATTAACAATAAAGAATTCAGTCAGTGGCAAAAAGTAGTTACAATTTTAGAGCTAAACGACCATATATAAAATATTCACAATAAGTTTTTTTAGAGTTTGAGTTATTTTGATATTTTAGATTTATTCTTATTAAAATATAGTTACCGTGGATGCCGTGCAATTTTTCATTAATAAATTTTCCCCTTTTCCCTTTAAAAAAATATGATTAGTGTTTCTTATTAAAATCAAATAAAAGTCTTTTTAAAGGGAATATACAGAGAAGGTTACAAAATCTAGTTGTTGAAAAGTTATCCACTAATACTAATTCAAGTGTAGGTCGATGAACCTAGTACTGTCTTAATCTGACACGAAGGAATACTTGATTGTAATTGACTAATAGTAATATGGCCCTGTTTGATCCAACTGAGATTTTCAGACTATTGCACGACACCCCCTCCTACCTAACATACACAGATATGCAGATACACACACACTATAAATTATATCACTCCGGTTATTATATATTTATATATGATAATTTGTTTTAATTTTATACTTTCTATTTTCATGATCCTTATTTCAAAAATAAACTAAGGGTGTGTTTGGTTGTGGAAAAATATTTTCCTAAGAAATTATTTTTCAAGGAAAAATGAAATCCAAGGAAAAATATTTTCCACTCACATTTTTCTTTGTTTGGTACGAGAAAAATAATTTTCTAAAATAACTTCTTAAATGCATAAACCAACTATAAAAAGCCCATAAATATGAAAAGAAAAAGTAAATAACTAATTCAACTTCAAAAGCCTATAAATATATATATATATATATATATATATATATATATATATATATATATATATATATATATATGTTGAACACCTTTTGATAAATTTGTACTTCTCCCTATAATCAAAATTTTTCATGTATAAAATAATAGAAATTAAAAAAATACTATAAAAAACAAATTTCATGTATGAACTTTACAACAAAAAGAGAAAAAGACAAAGACAAAACTTAAAAAAGAAACTGAAGGTGGCAAAGTAAGAGAAGTTTAAAACTTGAACTCCCATTGATAAAACTTTATTTTTCCTTTATTGAGGCAAAGGAAAATCAACTTCCTTTCTCATAAAAGAAAATTTATTTTCCTTTGCTTAAGGAAATTATTTTTTCAAAAATATTTATCCACCACTTATGTTACTCAAACGTCAAAAAATAAAATGATAATTTTTTGACAAAATATTTTCCACTCAAATAAACCCACTTTAAAAAAAATTTTTCGAAAAATGTGTCATACCGTTGAGTCTATAGTTCAGGATCGGTATTATAACTTTTGCATGCACACACGCATAAGAAAAATAAAAATATAGCAAGAAAAGGTAAAAAGAAAAGAAGAAAACGAAAAGAAAGAGGAATAAAAAAGGGACAATAAAATGAAGGCTATCGTGTAGATCCCACTGAAAATCTATATCCTTATCCGCACGTCACCGCAACCAATAGAGAGGGTCGTTTGATGGTCATGGTTTAACAGAGTGAGAGCGAGAGAGAGAGAGCGCTGGTTCTGCTTCACTCAACCACTGTCTTCCTCTTCCTCCGCCATGGCCGGACTTCTTGGCTCCTCCTCTACTTCAGTCTTCTCTTCACGCCCTCTTTCTTCTCCCTCCCCCAGGTCATCTGCATTCTCCGTTCCCACAAACCCTGGTACTCTCTCTGTCACACACACGCGCGCGCGCGCACACACACGCACATTTGAGCCATTTTGTAATGATTTTTCCGAGAAATTGATATGGTTTTTCTTCAGTAATTCTGGGATTTGCAGGAAAATTCAATTGGAGAAAGTTCTATGGTGGAATTGGAATTCCTGTGAAGAAGAGTCGGTCTCAGCTCCAATTTTCCATTTCTAGTGTTGCTACTGATATTAATTCCACTCAACAGGTATTCTTCTGTGCCTTTTCTGCCCCTGGTTTCCTTGAGTGCTTTGTATTTGTGCCAACTTGTGCAATTCTTGAGATTATCTGATAGACCAACTAAAGCATGAATTATTACGGATAAGTCCCAGAAATTGACCTTTCTGGCCTAGCCTTAGATTTCTATAAAAGAAAGTGGGTTATGTGGAAAATTATTAAACAAGTTCATCATGCCATCACAATCCCCACCAGGGCTCATCTTGAAATGTTTTTCTTCTCGTTCATTGATAAATTTCGGGCACTGCAGATGTATGTTACACTTGGTTGATAGGAACACATAGTTTCTGTTGGCTTGGCTTGTATGATGGATTTTGAGGCTTATCGGAATCAGTATAGTATAAACTTGGAGAGACAGAATGGCAGACTATGTTGACCTAAAATCATTGTAGATGTGGATATCGATGATCATCATCATCATAATTTTGCGTTTAGGTTGTTGCAAATTTATCAATATTTATTCGAATACGTGTAGAATCGTAGATTTATTGTTAATATTTTTGACATTTTCTGATACATGAAAGTAAATTTTGTTTATAAGAAACCCATGTCGATGTGTATCAAACCCCAAGGAAACTGATACCTTGATATTGTGCGAATGAAAAATTTTCTTCTGATTATCTTGTGATGCGGACCAAATATGTGAATTTGATTACATTACTAAGTAGTTTTATATTTTAGGCTCCAAGAGTTGCAACAGAAAGCCAAAGGCCAGTGTTCCCATTTGCTGCCATAGTTGGTCAAGATGAGATGAAACTCTGCCTTTTGTTGAACGTTATCGACCCTAAGATTGGGGGTGTGATGATCATGGGTGACAGGGGTACCGGAAAATCTACCACTGTTAGGTCACTAGTGGATCTGCTCCCTGAAATCAAGGTCGTTGCTGGAGACCCCTTTAACTCTGACCCTGAGGATCCAGAGTTAATGGGCATGGAGGTAAGAGAGAGAGCTCTGAAAGGAGATGGACTTGAAGTTGTAATGACCAAAATCAACATGGTTGATTTGCCACTGGGTGCTACTGAGGATAGGGTTTGTGGGACGATCGACATTGAGAAGGCTTTAACTGAGGGCGTCAAGGCATTTGAGCCGGGACTTCTTGCCAAGGCTAACCGAGGCATTCTATATGTTGATGAGGTCAACCTTTTAGATGACCATCTGGTTGATGTTCTTTTGGATTCTGCTGCTTCTGGATGGAATACGGTTGAAAGAGAGGGTATTTCTATCTCACACCCTGCTCGGTTTATTCTTATTGGTTCTGGAAACCCAGAAGAAGGGGAACTTAGGCCTCAGTTACTCGATCGTTTTGGGATGCATGCTCAGGTTGGTACAGTGAAAGATGCCGAGCTTAGGGTGAAGATTGTTGAGGAGCGGGCTCGCTTTGACAAAAACCCTAAGGAGTTCCGGGATTCCTACAAAGCTGAGCAAGAAAAGCTTCAGAGCCAGATTTCATCTGCCAGAAGCAACCTTTCCTCTGTTCAGATTGATCATGAGCTCCGTGTTAAAATCTCAAAGGTTTGTGCCGAGCTGAATGTGGATGGGTTAAGGGGCGATATAGTGACAAACAGGGCAGCTAAGGCTTTGGCTGCCCTCAAGGGCAGGGATCAAGTGACTGCAGAAGACATTGCTACTGTGATTCCTAACTGCTTAAGACATCGGCTGAGGAAGGATCCTTTGGAATCGATTGATTCCGGATTACTTGTTGTTGAGAAATTTTATGAGGTGTTTAGCTGAAGCAGGCAGAGCTCTAGATTTTGCAGTAATTAAGTTTTTGTCTTCAGCTGGTGAACCCTCCAGTTTTTTCTACTGCCTTCTTTTTTCTGACTTCAGTGAAATATTGTTTACTGTCATTCTTGAGAACATATGTTTACAAGTGTATAATTCTTGTATCTTTATATGTGTATCAGCTGACTTGACTTTTCTGTCACGTAAACAAGCTGTCTTCTAAAATTGTAAAACGGTCTTTTTGAGATGCTCTACATGCACAGGATGAGGTTGCATCCTAGGATCTTTAGCAGAATCCACACTGAACTTGTTACTGCTCAACACTGCAAGGATCATCATCTTATTCCATTCTAGGGTCTACATTTCTCCAATTTCTTGCAATAATAATTCTATGCACAGCAATGGACTCGTTTTGAAATTTGCTTTTTGGTTCTTGATCCACTTTATAATGTGGTCCAGACTCTGGTCAATGTCATCATCCAACTTAATTCACTGTGTTAGTGTCATATTAGCCAGAATGGTCTTTATAGACAACATTTTAATGCTCTCGTGTTTATTCTAGTACTCGCAAGTAGTGCCCTTTCATGCAGCTTATGTTTCTACCTTTACCCCCACAAATTGTTGAAGTTATTCCATTGAATACAGTTCTCCCTGTTCAACCAACGATGATTTGTCGGCACTCCACTAGATTTGCATGGAAGAGGGCCTTCATTCCAATGCCATGCCTTTGCTCCAAGGTCTTGCTATGCGGTTGTGATCTGTCCGGTTAGGAGCTCGGGAGCTCGTAAGAAGTCTGTTCAAAATTATTCGACTTGCATAGTTCTTTTTGCATTACTTACAATTACCTTTTTGGTCCCGAGGGGAGAAGTTTTCCATGACTCATGAGCAACCCCATAGGATGTACACAGTTCTTTTCTCGGACTTGAAAGGGGCGGGCGGTTGGGGAGAGAACTCATCCATGAAAACGATAGGTCCTTGATCGAGCCACAATGGGATCGAAAACACGGCCCGACTCCTATGTTAGGGAGGCAGCCACTGGGAACTTTCTGCTATCATTGATTGCCATGATTAGGCTTCGAAGGGAATCCAACATCGGCATTTGTTTATAGAGTTGAGCTCGTGTATTTGTTTGCAATTGTTGGACCAAACGATCATATAGTTTCTTGCTAATTTTCGGAAATCGAATGTCAAATACCTTTCTTGGAATCATATTGGAGCTTTCTCGAATCCGCTATATGTACATTCCTGTTGAGGGTAAAGTTGTACACACTCGCATCTCTTTAGATCTTACTTCAACAAGATTCTCACAATGGATTTTTCTTGGCAACGAGGTGGAGGGACAGGCCTTCAGCAGAACATTTACAGGTGAGTGAGATTGCTACTACTCGTTTAAGGTCAAAATAGAGGTATTCGACCATTCACCAACTAGTTGTCCATGTCCTCGGGTAACCCGCCAACGTTTTTGGTAATGAAAACGACGGATCCTCACAATGTCTGGACAAAAAGGACTAAATAAATGTCTATAGGTGCTTTTGAATAATAACTCGCAGTAAGACTACTAGAAGCTTATGTGACAGAATAATTCACGTCATCCGCACCTACTTGCTCATTCTCTCGCTCCGAAACTAGATGCATAATCATGGAATCGCATCTCGATTTCTAATGTCATAAACCGTCCAAGATGCAACGAGATTATATACTTCAAGGACGAGAATGTGTTCAACTCGCGGAAGAAAGTCGCTCACTTTGGCAAAGAGGGCTCTTGTTCTTTAGCACAGGAGTTGAGGATTAACGAGATAGTAGCGGCAGAAAGAGCTTGCAGAAAACAGAGAACTCGAAAAGAGAAAATCGTACAGAAGGGTTTCAATATAGTGAAAGATAACCTTTGCTTTCAATATATAAAATATAAAATAAAGTAAATTTAAAAAAAGATACCCTTTGATAAAACAGAATAACGACCACCGACACTACTCGGATTTGGTTATAAAATGTCCAAATAAGGGTATGTTTCCTGAGAAATCCGAGTTGATGATGTGGATGATGATTCGGAGAAAGGAAGGATTTCTCGCTTCGGTTCCGAGGACGTGGCACGATCGATCCGAGTCCGAGTGGCGACCGCTGAACCCGCAAAGGCGAAGCCCGGGTGGTGGATCCCGGGAACGCCCTCCGACGCTCAAGTTAGTAATGAACTAAGTTTGAATGGATCGAGGAGATCTTCCTCGATGTGCGTGGGGAGATTCCTTGGGAGACGAGAAGATTTCCAAAGATGGAAGTTCTCGGGGATGAATGTGTGCCGATGAACGTTGATGAACGTTATGAATGTAGTTGAGTGTTGAGAGCTCAGGAGCTTGAGAGCTTGGATTATCGAAATGTGAGATATCTTATCAAATGAACATCACATGCCTTGGGATTGGGAAATGATGAGTATTTATAGGAGATTTTGAAGGGGTAAAATGGTACTTTACCACGGTTTAGGGAAACCCTAGCCCTAGTGGGCTTTGGGGCTTTTACCGGCCCATTAAGGGTTATCTCGGGCCGATTCCTCCTTTATCCAACCGATTAGGCCCGGTCGGCCGGTGACGTGTCGGTTGAGCTGAAGCTGTCCGGGAAATACCCGAATCATTTAGCCCCTCACGTTACGCTCGCATGCCTCCCGAGGTAGGTAGGTGGAATGTGGAGCAAATAGCGATTGAGCACCGCCGACCATCCTTTGCCGCGAAGGCGTTCTACCAGCTCCTCATTGGCGATGCTCGGAAGCCGGGGTTGATAAATGATGGTGAGAAGTATGGTAAGTTGCTTCCAGCCACGATCCGTTCGAGTGGGACACTTTTGAGGCTTGGGTGGAATGTAACCACAATCGCATCATTGGGCTTTAATCGGGGAACCTTAATTCTTCGGTGAACGTCGCGACGGGAGGAGGAACCGCTCCCGAGTTGGCTCGTCGTCCGTCCCTCCCTTGGAGAGTGGAGAGTTAGCGAGATGACCCTTTTACTTCCTCTTAGGGTCGGAGGGACTTGCCCAAGGCAAAGGGGAGTAGCCTCCTTGCGGAGAAGAAGATGCGCCTTCCGGCGGAGAAGAGGCGGAACCTTCCGACGGAGAGGAAGAGGAACGATCCGGTGGAGAGGAAGAGGAACCCTCCGAAGGAGAAGTGAGGTGGTAGCCATGGCTCTCCTTACGTCCGAGTAGTGTAACCGTAGCGTAATAGTACAGCCATAGCGTCGTAGCGTAGCATCTTGAGTTTTAGACGCTTTGCTTCCCTTGTAATGGCGCACTGCGCGTTCTTGTCTTAATGAATGAATGAGTGAAGGAAGTTTGCTTTGTCAACTTTGCTTTCCTTCGCTTTCTTGTCTTGTCGTAGACGCTCTGTTGCGATAAACGATTTTCACTTAGCCCCTCGGGCCTAGAGAGTAATTTTGAGCATCCTTTCAGCTCCGGAGGCTTGAAAGTGCTTGAGTATGGATATCTCGCTAGGGGACATCCGACGGGGAACGTGACCTCCTAACTTTAAGTTAAGAGTGCAAGTGCCCATGATGGAATGGGTCTTTGCGTGACCTTTCGATTCTCGAAGGTTCGAAAGTGCGTGAGTGCCCATGACGGAATGGGTCTTTGCGCGACCTTTCGATTCTCGAAGGTTCGAAAGTGCGTGAGTGCCCACAACGAGATGGGTCTTTGCGCGACCTTTCGATTCCTGAAGGTTCGAAAGTGCGTGAGTGCCCATGACGGAATGGGTCTTTGCGCTACCTTTCGATTCTCGAAGGTTCGAAAGCGCTTGAGAGATAGCTTCTTGAAGGGTACCACCTTAGGGGCTGAGAGTGCGATTTTCGGCTCCCGGAGGCCAAGTGGTCGCCGAGTGCAAACCGACCTTGTTCCCCAAAGGATAGCCCCTTGTGAAGGTAGGGATGCGACTTGTTAGCCCTTGGGGCTAAGTCAGCTGCTGACGAGCTTTCGGGCCTTGCTCGTTTCGTTTTTGCAATTCTCGTAATGTTTGTGATGGATCGTTTGATTGATTTTTACTTAGCCCCTTGGGGCTAAAAGGAGTCTCGCGGGGAGGAGGAGTCTTCTTGTGATCCTCCTGGGGCTCTTCCGTGGAGGATGAGTCCTCCCGTGGTCCTTCTAGGGCTCTTGCGGGGAGGATGAGTCCTCTCGTGATCCTTCTAGGATCCTCAAGGCGTCCCAGCCCCTATGTGCCTCCGATCCGAAGAAAGTGAGTTCGCCCACGGTAGCGTTGTCATGGGTCTTCATGCGACCTTCTAGCTCCAATAGGCTTAGAAGTGCATGACTGTCAGCGCGACCTCCTAACCTTAAGTTAGGAGTGCGAGTGCCCATGCGGACATGGGTCTTTACGCGACCTTCCAGCTCCCGTAGGCTTAGAAGTGCATGATTGTCAGCGCGACCTCCTATCCTTAAGTTAGGAGTGCGAGTGCCCATGCGGACATGGGTCTTTACGCGACCTTCTAGCTCCCGTAGGCTTAGAAGTGCATGATTCTCGCTAGGGAACATCCCACGGAGAGCGCGACCCCTAACCTTAAGTTAGGAGTGCGAGTGCCCATGCGGACATGGGTCTTTACGCGACCTTCCAGCTCCCGTAGGCTTAGAAGTGCATGATTCTCGCTAGGGAACATCCCACGGAGAGCGCGACCCCTAACCTTAAGTTAGGAGTGCGAGTGCCCATGCGGACATGGGTCTTTACGCGACCTTCCAGCTCCCGTAGGCTTAGAAGTGCATGATTGTGTGTCCTCCGAGAGGTGTTCCTTTTATGAAGTTAGGCGTACGATTTTTAGCTCCTGGAGGCTAAGTTATCGCTCACCGTAACTTCGAAGGATGTCCCCTTTGTGGAGGTGGAAATATGACTTGTTAGCTCCGGAGGCTAAGTCGTTGTTTGATGTCGAGAGACGTTTCGGCTCGAAATCACATGCTTCGTTGCGGAAATATTTTTTCGAAGTTACGCAAATTTCAATCTTGAGGGGTTTACGACTCCAACCCCAAATACGTACGCTACCTCTCCACACCCCTCGCACCGACCCTCACGCGCACCCCTCGCGTCGACCCCTCGCGAACACCCTCGCGAGGCCGACCCTCGACACACACCCCGCGAGGCCGACCCCTCGACACACACCCCGCGAGGCCGACCCCTCGGCACACCCCGCGCAACCGACCCTCGACACACCCCCGCGAGACCGACCCTCGACACACCCCCGCGAGGCCGACCCCTCGACACACCCCCGCGCGGCCGACCCCTCGACACACCCCCGCGAGGCCGACCCCTCGGCACCCCCTCCTCGAGGCCGACCCCTCGGCACCCCTCCGCGAGGCCGACCCCTCAACACACCCCGCGAGGCCGACCCCTCGACACACCCCCGCGAGGCCGACCCCTCGGCACCCCCTCCGCGAGGCCGACCCTCAACACACCCCCGCGAGGCCGACCCCTCGGCACACCCCCGTGCGGCTGACCCCCGCGAGGCCGACCCCTCGACACACCCCCGCGAGGCCGACCCCTCACCCCGACCCCTAGCCTTGAGCCCTACTCGAACCCTCGGAATTTAAGTTGTTTATTTTTATTATGCTTGGCATATTTTTGGGAAACATTCCCGACCAATTTTATGCGTAAAGATTTTTGAAGGGGACGGAAAAATACCGACCTTGATTTTAGGGCGAAGAAATTGTAGGCTCCTCCATACGGAAAATACGAACCCAATTCGCTGCGGATATACGATGGCCTGGCTCCGTTAGTCGAAACATATTGGGCGTTTTATGATTGAGAGAAAATCAAAACCCATTTTCGATGAATCTGTGTCGACTCCACGTTGAGCTTAAATATATCAACTCTTTAGTATGGGCCTTCGTAGGGTGCCTCCGATTGTGCCCAAGTCGTAATATGACGTTGGAGGTCTTCGTTAGCTTCTCGTTTGCCTCCGAGCTTGATATCGTCGAACGACGTTTAGCGTTGGGCTATGATAATGACCGTGCGCCTTGATGGCTAAAAATCTTCTTCGTCTTTAATTTGCGAACTATCGCTCCCTTCTAGGACATCGAAAAATCTGGGCACCCGATTAATCCTTTGCCTGGAATCCGGAGCTAAGCCGTCGTAAGATTGAACCTTGTAGCGTTGGAGCGGTTTCTTGTTGAACAAAGGTGTTCTTCAAGGGCGTTGACCTTGTGCCTTTTCCGGTAACTTAAGGCTTGAGTGATGTCTCTTAGAGATCCTCTATGATCTTATGTGATCTTCGTTTGTCGAGTCGCGTACGCTCGTAATTTTTTCGTCCAAGAGGCCTTTCTTTTGACGAATGTACGCATCCGAGGACCATAGTCGTTCTCTTCATGCTTGGCATTGACTTGTGTTATGCTTGGATCTTACTCTGAATATCTTACTTTGGAGTCAAGCTCTGTGGCCATGTCAATCCCTTAGGAGGAAGCGCCAAAGGAGGGGAGATCCCCGAGGATGATGGCGTTGGCGAGGATGCCAAAGATGGCTCAGCGGATTGGCCCCCATTCCACGACTCTTCGTGGAATATGAGTTATTTTTGACGTCCTGCGTGCCATATGACTGATCACTGCTTTGATGCTTGTTGGATGCTTACTTGCCTCGTTGCTTCTTTTTATTGTTGCCGATTTTTGCTTTCTCGCCGCTTGGGGTACATGATCATAGTGGGGTCTTCTTTGAGTTTTACAACTTGGCTATCCTAGGGGATTGTATTAGCCCCGAGTGTTGCCCCCAAAATCGGCACAATAAAAAACATACAACGAAAGAAACTAGCAGCGTAGCTGCCTTAGGGGTCATATTAGCCCCTACCTTTTCTTCTAACTTTGACAAAGTTAAGAAAATACAACGAAAGGAACTAGGGACTTGGGTGCTTTAGGGGATTGTATTAGCCCCTATTCATGCCCCCAAGATCGTCTTTAAGTGAAATATGAGACGTAAAAAAGCTTGCTCGTTGTATTGATAAAGGATCGAAGTCCGTACAAAGAGAGGAATGTGTGCCCTCGTTGAGCGCTTTCGGAAAAGTCGCGTCAATCGTGGGTGATTCCTTTACAAAATCTTTGGGACTTGGCTGGGTGGGTCTTTAAAGAAAGGCCCCCACTCCAGGACAATGAGCTCGCACTATCTACATAAGCACCATTATCTCCTGAGTTCGATGTCTTCGGGAGGCGCAAGCCGGACCTTGACACGATTTTCCGGGGTGGTGAAGCACACCATCATAGTCTCGGAGACTTTAGTTGGGGCTCCGCTTTTAGCTTCTTGCCCTTAGGATCATCGTGAGTCCTCCCCTCCTCTTCTCGCTTCTCCATCAAAGGTCGAAGGCTTACTATATAGCATTCACGTGCGGTCTTTTGGTCTCCGTAGGTCTCACCTACGGATCCGTCGTCAAGCTCATACTTCATGAGGAGAAGGTATGGAGCGACGACCGCTTTGATCTGGTTGAGGGTGGGACGTCCAATGATGACGTTGTAGGCGAGAGGGGTGTCGATCACTAGGAATTTGACTTCGATGTTTCGGCCCCGACCTTCTCTCCAACCACGGCGGTAGGCGGATCATGCCTATGGGGTGTATCGTCCGCCCTCCGAATCCGACGACGGGATTGACGAGGAGACTAGATTACGAGGGGCATACTTCAGTCTGTCTAAGGCATTCCATGGTGATGACGTCTACCGAGCTCCTCGTGTCGATAAGAACCCTGCGGACCATGGCGTCCGAAATCTTCGATGTGATGACCAAAGGATCCTCATGTGGGGCGGCCATGCTTTTCAAGTCTTGTTCGCCGAAGGTCACTTGTGGGCACCTTCGGAGGTGGAGGTTGGCCGGTGATCGGGACTTGTTGAGCGCTCCTGAGGTGAGCCTTCCAAGAGGAGAGGGTCGTGCCCCCTGCAAATCCTCCGGCGATGGTGGCTACAATCTTAGTAGCATCGTCATCATCATAGTGCTCATAACCCTGCCTTGAAGAACCTCCTTGTGCTCCATGAGTATCTTTTTTGAGGAAGCGATCAATTTGCCCGTTATCCGCCAACTCCCCGAGCGCCTTCTTTAACGCGCGACACTCTGTAGTGTTGTGTCCGGTTTGTTCATGAAATTCGCAATATTTGTTGGAAGCTCGCGCTTTCGCGAGAGTGGACATGGGAGGTGGTTTTTGAGCATGGGGTGCCCTTTGATCTCCATCGAGAATACTCCGGGGGTCGGTGTTGAAGCGGTGGTCAACTTCATTTCGAGGATTAAATTTTCCATCTCCTCCTTTCTTTCGACCTCATCTCCTTCCTCCGCACGAGATCTCTGTGGCCTGAATAAAGTCGGCCGCCTTTCGGAGTGCTTACGCCAAGGTGGACACCTTTTGTTCGGCGAGGAAAATTTGAATCTTCCGCTTCGAGTCCGTTAAGGAAGGCGGTGTAGGCGACTCCATCTTGCGGAGTCGGAGATAAGGACGGCCTCTCCATGAAACCTTCGGACATAGTCTTTAAGGGTCTCGTTTCTCCCTTGCTTAATCTTGGAGAGGTGGATGCTAGTCTTCTTACGCTTGCAACTCGCGATGAATTGTGCGACGAACTTCTCGCATAGCTCTTCGAAGGAAGAGATGCTCCCTTGGGGAAGATTGTTGAACCATTTACGCGCGACTCCCTTTAGTGTAGCGAGGAAGAATCGGCGGTAGGTTGCATCGTCCCCGTCCCGAACGTACATGTGGGACTTGTAGTACGCCAAGTGATCTTCGGGATCGGTTGTGCCATTGTATGGATCAATGTTCGGAACCTTTATCTTCTTCATTCGGGAGCATTCATAATCTTCTTCGAAAATGGAGTGTTGAAAGCATTATGGGTTGGCCTTGAATCGGAGCCGAGAGATAGGGACGGCGCGGGGTTGGTGGCGTGGAACTTCCACTAGGGAAGGACTCTTCCTCCTCTCGGATCGAGGAGGAGTGCGCCTGGTCCTCTCCGACTTCTCGGGACCCTTCGGATTTGATTGCTCATGACGCCTTTCTCTTGATCGTTCCCGCTCTCGGGCGGCGGACCGTTCTTGGTCGCGCCTTGGGGCATTGCGGGCTCGATGAGAATTGCGGCTACGTGTAGGCGATCGTGCGGGACTAGCGGACCTTACTGCTCCCCAGGGTCTTCGCTCCGTGTTTGGGGCAAGGGCGTCACCATGATCGTCGAACCGGGCGAACGCTGCTTGTGGGTAGCATAGGGGGTTGAGGCCGTGTGCGAAGTTGCAATATTCTCGTTGGCCTTATGGAGAGCTTTCTTTGCATCGATAATCCCTCGGGCATCGCCTTCTTCGTGACGCCTTGTTGGGAGGGCACTTGGCTGCTCGGGAGCAAGCGCGGTTGGTGCCTTAGTTGGTTGTCTACGGAGCCGCGTGGGAAGGCATCCCGCCAGAAGTGGCCAACAGGCTGACCTCCCAGGGGTTGTGCCATACCCGGGAGTTGGGGCGTAGTGGAAGGGCATGATTGGCATGCGCTGTTCCATGGTGGCTCGCACTTGTTCTTGCACTTGTTGTGCAACGAGTCGTTTTAAGGGTCTCTATTAAGTTTCGGAGAGCCCCTAGGGTGACGTACCCCTCCAGCTGGGTGTGGCGGTTGCCGGTAGACCGGCCGAGATGATTCCGCATCCTCGGGTTGAGGAGCGTCGCGGGATTGGCCCCCGTAGGCATTGAGCGATGAGGGTGAGGGACCGGTGGGTTCGTGTCGCGAGTCATCTTGGATCGAGATCGAGTGCCACTAGCGACCATATGCTACCTTCCTCCCCACGAGACGGCGCCAAGCTGTTTCCGGAGAAATGCTGAGTTGATGATGTGGATGATGATTCGGAGAAAGGAAGGATTTACTGCTTCGGTTCCGAGGACGTGGCACGATCGATCCGAGTCCGAGTGGCGGCTGCTGAACTCGCAAAAGGCGAAGCCCGGGTGGTGGATCCGGGGAACGCCCCTCCGGCGCTCAAGTTAGTAATGAACTAAGTTTGAATGGATCGAGGAGATCTTCCTCGATGTGCGTGGGGAGATTCCTTGGGAGACGAGAAGATTTCCAAAGATGGAAGTTCTCGGGGATGAATGTGTGTCGATGAACGTTGATGAACGTTATGAATGTAGTTGAGTGTTGAGAGCTCAGGAGCTTGAGAGCTTGGATTATCGTAAATGTGAGATATCTTATCAAATGAACATCACATGCCTTGGGATTGGGAAATGATGAGTATTTATAGGAGATTTTGAAGGGGTAAAATGGTACTTTACCACGGTTTAGGGAAACCCTAGCCCTAGTGGGCTTTGGGGCTTTTACCGGCCCATTAAGGGTTATCTCGGGCCGATTCCTCCTTTATCCAACCGATTAGGCCCGGTCGGCCGGTGACGTGTCGGTTGAGTTGAAGCTGTCCAGGAAATACCCGAATCGGGGTATGTGTTCAAATGTAAAGCTCAGCTATTTTCCGAACTATGAGGATTGTCAATCTAATTAGAAAAGCCTAAGTATAGCAACCATGTCCAAGTGTCACGTGGTGCACAGCACAGGTATCCTAAAGTAAAATGTAAAGTCCGAATTACATAGATAACCCCCATTTAACGACCACTTTGCCAAGGCTAGAATCAAGCTTTGTATGTAATTGGGAAAATATCGGTCCGACCGCGAGTTCAATCAGGTTGTCCGAGTTTCTTGGGTTGACCGGATTAGATCGGGTTTTTCGGTTCGATGCTCGGAACAATTTTTAAGAATAATCGAACAGTAAACCTTACGGGTTCCCGGTTCAACAGGTCAAACCGGTCCGGTTCAGTCCGAGTATTCTTAACATTGGGCTAGATCTAAGAATGTTAACGTGTATGCAGCCTTATCCTTCGCATCAATCGAATAAGAAGCTATTTCTGCAAGTCATCAAAAACTTATGGCACTGAAAGTTTAAGAAATGATTATGGTACACATATGTCCAGTGGTCAGCGCACTACCATAGAAATTAGTGGAAATGCAACTCTAATCATGTCACCACAAGCTCCTATCGCAGATAATGTCCATTACAACAAAGGAAGACATATGAAGAGAAAACTTGTCTGGTGGTAAGCTGCATGCCCCTAGAAAGGTAGGATCTGAGTTCACACACCCCCCGGTGGTCTCCGCCTGGAAGGATCCCTTGCTCTCAACCTGACAGAAAAAGAAAGGGGAAAAACGCAGTATATCTAGTTTCCCTCCTGACAGAAAGCATTAATCACATATTCTGTCATTCTATCTTCGAGGTATAAATTGAGATCATGTTCACCATAACAGATAAGTGCTTGGGCCTTAAATAACGCGCTGCTGCTAAAGAATTCTAGAGAATTGAACGGAACGATAATTTACAGTTGTGAGCCTGAACTTTTTGAAACGAATCACATGAATGTGATACTATATAAGACCAGGTTTGCCAGGTGGAATTTATTCGATGGAAAATGAAACATTCCATACCTGAATTTCTAGGACCTTATGTAAATATTGGCTTCAGCCCTTAAGAATACAATCATTTCTCTAAGAACACGTTCATTTTTGTTGTAAACTCTTCAATGTTCTAGGTTCTACGGTACATAGAACCAATGGTTACACACATAGCTAGGAAACATTTATTGAATTGAACGCATTACGGTGTCTTTATCAGCAACTTTAGGAACCTTAAATCTAGGATTCTGCTCCACAAATGGTGGTTCTCTCTGATAAACAACTGATGCAGCTCGAATCAATATCCCAGCAGTCAAACCCCATATCAGATACTTTTTGTTATCTGCTTCATAGTCAAAATAATGAATCAAGTACTTGTCTCCCATCCATTCCCTTTCCTCTGATCTTCGCTTGTCGTCCTGAATCAATATTGCAATGATTTTATGCCAAAATAGGAGAACATTTTGCGTGATTCATGAAGAAAAAGAATAAAATGAGAACCTTGATGAACATCTCCAAAGGTGCATGAAATACTGCTTCTACCTCCGCAGTATTGGGAATTGGCTTGAATGCTTTCTTGTCAGATAGTATTCCGATAACCGGTACTACTCTCAAGAGATGCTGCACATATAAACGTGAAGGTGAAATTGCGAAAGCCAATGATAATTTCTGATTTCAAAGGTGGTGCAATAATTTTGATATTTTTCTACATCTGGAAATTAATACAGAGATACTTAAGCTTCTTCGAAGGCTCCATGAGAATTACAGGACATATGATGCAGAAGGTACATATCAACAATATATAATAACAAAACGAAGGCTAGTGGCGACAGAAATCAGGCAAGTCCAGAAGGCAGCCTTGGTCAATAAAGGTAGGAGAGGCCTGATAGGGAATATGAGAAATGACCGGGTTACAAATATATGCTCAAAACATGCCTTTCTGAGGACATAATCAGTAAGCATTTAAATCAATATTCTCAGCTCGATAAATGGTTAAGCAATAAATTGGACAAATATCCAAGGAACAATTGACTCTGTGAAGAACTATCAGCCCTCAAATATGAACATAAGATCAAAATGTTCCTTACAACTTCCATATACAAAGAAGTCGTGACCTTAGTGGATCTATGAGAATATAATACAAGCGAAAATGTAATTTCTAACCTCCTATATTTAAAAATGAAGGGAAAAATCTGTGATGCTTCTGTAACTTTATTCTCCTATCAAATCATTTCACTTAATATCCATAAATTTCACATAGAAACCAAAAGAAATATGCTAAAAGTTCTTCAATAAATATATATATGACCTAAATACTGCTGGTCTGCTTGTGAGGATCTGGGAGACCAGTTGGGTTCAACTCCAGCAAAGAAAACTTGGTAGTGGGAGGCTCATGTGTTGTCGTGTTCTTTCTAAGAAGGGAGGGGAAGGTGGGGGAGGAGGAAGCAGGGACCCAATTACGCCTGCTGGGACAAGTGAGGCCCACTTGTCACCGCCACAGACAGCGCATAAAAGATATAAGTATGTTTCTTTCAAGTAGTCAGAGGCACAGTTCCCTCACTAGCATCTTAGTAGCTTTCACAAATAAATGCTCTCCTTGAGTACTCATTCCGTTCCAACAGGATTCCAAGCAATCTTTAAACTACAACACTTTGGAATGATCTTCCCAAAACAGGAAGGATAGATTTCAATTCAAATTATGCTCTATTCGATCTGGATGGCTCCATAGTCCCATATGTCATCTTAAGCAACAAATAAAAATAATAGGTTTTTCTCACTAAATGTGGTGATTTCAAGGCAAATTATATGTTAAGGCATGGAACACGTGGTAATTTGGTATGTTTGTCAAAAAGTTGCTGGGCTCATCGAAATGATGCTGCAGGTGTCCTCGAAACTAAGAACAACAATTAAGCGGACTGCAGACCACCTTAACTGAAGCAATTTCAGAAACCAAAATGACAAAGTTTGTTAAAAAGCTAAGAGGTTATCCTATGTTCAAAAGTGGCGGCTCTCATCCAAAATGATGATGTAGGAAGTCCTCATAAACTAAGAGCAAGTATGTCTACTTGTTAACAAGAACTCCAGCACTTACCATTTTAAACTAACCATCACCAGCAAATTTCAACAACAGTTAGATGATTATCCTCATCAGCTCAAGCCAGTTTTTTCACAAACCGATGAGTGATGTCAGTCCTAATCATGGCAAAGCTTCACTTTCTCAGAACAAAAGGCAAGGCTATCATGGATTTGATAAAAAATGGACAACACCTCTTAAACAAAATGAGATCACAGTTGGCATGCCAAAGCATTTCTCAATTCACCTCCTTACTTATAGCCATTTGGAATTCCTTGTTTTGTTTTAGCCATTTAGAGTTCTCACCTTTAATGCAACCACTCTGGAGAAATGCCGTGAAGTCTTTCAAATAGAACACTCTAAAATGAGTTCTAATTTCATGAACAAGTTTATAAGTTTCTGGAATGATGAAAGATTTTCATGGGATATGCAAACGTAAAATCCTCAGCAGTTATACAATTATAAATTTTGAATATCATCACCATTTTGGTTTGCCCCGGTAGCCGTTTCATACTGACAGTTGAATAATATTATGATTTGCTGTAGCAGATTATTTGCTAAATTATAATTGGCTAAGAAATTGTTTCAGCTGAGTCCTACCACATCATTGGCAACTAACCAAACGTGAATTTTACATAAATATCAGAGAAAACTTAACACCTTAGCAAATGCTTTTAGTACTAAGATAGCACACAAGCAGTTTGGTTTTTTATTGGTACCTTGGACAAAAAGGGTTCAAGAGTGGTCACAACATTCACTAGTGACGGATCCAAGCCAATCTCCTCCTTAGCCTCCCTTGTTGCTGTGTCTCCATCATCTTTGTCACCTTCCTCAGCTTTCCCACCAGGCAATGCCACTTCCCTGAAACCAAACACCAAAACCCACTGATTAAATTTGGCACATTCACCACTGCATTTTCCACAACCGGAAAAAAGTTTCACATTACCAAATTCCCGAATACATAACAACAAAAACCCAACTGACTTCAATGACTATTCCTATGATTATTCCCCAAAAAGATCAAGTTTCCAAAGTTTTTCAAAACCCAGAACCCATAATGATCAAATCCAGGGCATAAAACAAAGTGGGGAAAGAAAGCATATATATGAATGAGATCACAGACCCGAGTGAGTGGAAAGCTTGGAAGAACGTTTAGTGAGAATGACCCGGAGTTCACCATTATCCCCTTCAAAGAGACAAACAAGAACAGCAGCCCTCTTAGGCTTGAACAAATCCTCCTTTTCCCTCTCGTTGTCAAACTTTTGACCGATTGGGGTCGAAGATTCAGCAAAACCCACCAGAGAAACCACCTTCCCCGTCTCTTCTTGGATGTCTTCGGAATCATCGTCGATAGGAGGCGGCGGTTTATAGAGCCTGAGCTGCTGCGCTAAGGTTGCAAGCCTCAGAGAGGGCGAGCCGGTGGAGTCCATGAGGTGAGAGAGAGCAGATTGAGGTAGTGGGTGTCTGTGTATTGATGGGGGTTTCCCGATTGATGGTAAATGCAGGTGAGATGGTACTTTTCTGAGGATTGACAAGAACATGAGACCATGAAACCTGAATGTGGTGGGGAAAGAAGGATTTTGTTGTCAACTAGAAGCTTTAGAAAGGGAGATGAAGGTATTTATTGCTGATTACATATGAATATCTCCAACATTGCAATCGGGTCATCATATACACAAAAATGGAAATAGGGCTGCCCATGAGTAGTCAAGATTGGTCTCTGTATTTCCTCGTCTATTTTCTTTCTTCTTATTTTCTCTTCCTTCATCTATTTTCTTTCTTCTTACTTTCTCTTTATTTTAATGGAAGGCGATTTGAGTAAAACCCTTAAGAAAAGTGCTTCGCATAGTAGATATACTTCTCTTTTCGAAAAACAAAAAAAAATCAAGGCGTATGGGAGCCATTAAGACTTCAGAAGGCTTGACAAATGACAGCAAATCAAAGAGGCAAAGTTTAGCCATAGAACTCATGCCTTATTTCATTTAGGTATAAAGAGTTGTAATGCTTTGTAAGAAAAAGTTAAAAGAAAAGCTGTAAAGGTTTATAAAAAGTCGTAAGTAGCTCTAAAATAGTTGTAAAGTTAGTTGTAAAGTTAGTTGTAAAAGTTAGTTGTAAGGAGATGTAAGCAACTCTAAGATGATTGTAAAGTTGTAAACTAAAGCTAAATAGAAGAGAACCTTAAAACTATCTTGTTGTATTTGATAAAAAAAATTACACAAAGGTACTTAAAGTATGATATAACTATTTATATGTCCCTCGGGTATGAAAATTACTCCTCAATATCCTAAGGTATGGTGTAACTATTTATATGCCCATCATGTATGAAAATTACTTATAATTTTTGTTTGTTCGTTCATTCATTCATTTCTCTCCTCTTTTCTCTATTCATTCTGTCTTTCTTATCTGTTCGTTCTACTCTCTTCTCTTCTCTATTCATGCTCCTCTCCCCCAATCTCCAAGTTCACTCATTTGCTCTCTTCTCTCTTCTTTATTCATCCTCTCTGTCTGTCACTCTCTCCCATCTCTCTGCTCTCTCTCCCATCTTTGTTTGCTTATCCATCCTCTCCATCCTCTCTCTCTCTCTCTCTCTCTCTCTCTCTCTCTCTCTCTCTCTTTGTTGTATATATGTGTGTGTTTGTGTGTGTGTGTGTTTGTGTGTGTGTGTGTTTTTCATGTGCTACTACATTTTATTTCAATAAAAGCAAGTTGAAGCATAGATGTCTCGGGTTACCACGGTTCATTGTCTTCACATTCATATGATCATACCCAAGGAGACAAACGCAATATTTTCTATTTTAATTTTAAATAATTGAAAAAATTAATGATAAAAATCACAACATAAAAAATTATAAATTTTATAACTATAAAATTTTCTCTTTAGATACTCGACTATAAAAATCACAACATAAACAAAATCTTGTTGATGGGAAGAAGATAAAACAAATCAATGTTTTAAGTTTTAACCATTAAATGCGGGGGTAAAATTGTTATTCAACAAAAGCGTGGAATTTCTTGCTTAACTTATATGAAATATGACGTCAATGTCGAAAGTGACCACAGAACACATTACAACAAAGGCAAAGATACTTAAGAAAGTTTTCCATACCTCAGGGCCTTTAAATAGTTACGTCATATCTTAGAGTATCTTTGTGTAATTTTTGCAAAGAGAAGGGTACTTAAGAGTAATTTTTCATACTTGAGTGATCTTGAAATAGTTGTACCATACCTTAAAGTACCTCATAATTTATTGGTATAACTATTTAAAGATCCCCGAGGCATCCAAAACTACTTCCAAATACCTTTCCCTTTGTTATAACGTGTTCCGTGGTCCATTTCGACCTTGACGTCATATATCCAATAAGTTGAACAAGAAATTTATTTTTTAATACCAATTTTACCCCTACTTTCAATGGCTAAAACTTAAAACATCGATTTTTTTATTTCTTCCCATCTAACATGATAAACTTGTAATTTGTTTATATTGTGTTTTTTATAGTTAATACATCTAAAGAAAAATTGTAATTACAAAATTTATAATTTTTATATTGTGATTTTATAATTAATTGTTCAATTAGAAAATGTTACGTTTGTCTCCTATGATATGATCCTGTAAATGTAAAGACAATGAAATATGGTAATTGAAGACATGTATCCTTCAAATTGCTTTTATTAAAATTAAAATACATTTGCAACTATAAAACGCGCGTGATCTCTCTCTCTCTCTCTATCTCTCTCTGCAATTCCAACTTCATATTCTCAAGTTGCGAGAGAACAATTCGAACTGGGGCAATCTTTCCGGATTTGCTTTGCCTTACACCCTTGCTTCCCATTGTAATTTCCATTGTAGCACGTGTGTCACCCAGCCCGTAAGGCCCATGCGGACTTGACGTTAATCATCCACTTTGGTATCTTATTGAACTAAAATGGTGATATTGTTCCTCCATTGATAAAGAATTTAGATTTTTGGAAAGTATCATGATCATCTAATAACAAGGATTTCAATTTTTTCAAACGAACGATTTGAAAACCTATTGAAAGAAGACAGAATAAAAAAATTCTTACGAATGTAACCTTCTAATAATGAACAAGTATGAAAACATTCACCGATCTAAGATGATATCGACTCCCCATTGCATATCGCTACTTATTGGGTCTAGAATTAAAAAATAAATTCAAATTTTAATTCTTTATTTATAGAAGTAGAAGTGAGTAGAATATATATAATAAGTGCAAGGAATGTACAACTAAAAACATTAGCTTTACACATATAATATATGATAATCAACTTTATTATTCTTAATTTTTTCTTCTTTCTTTTGCTGCTACAAATTCAATAAAATAAATCAAAAGAATAAGGTTTTTAAGACAGGAAATAGGCTAAGCAAAAGGTGCGTAAAGTTCGAGCGATCTGCTATCTTTTTTATTTCAAAAGCGAGGGCAATGATCTGTAGTCAAGCAATATATATATATATTGAGAGAACTTTCTCTTAGGGGGTGAACTAAGAACTCTGTATTTGAGCCATTAAAATCTAATCCGAGTGCACCGGATTAAGCCACGTAAGTGAATATTAATTACCAAATTTACCCTCTTAACCTTCCTCTCTCTCCTCCATTTCCTAGCCTTCCCCAAATCTTCTTCTCACCGCGACACTAGGTTGACCTTCGTGGGTGACTCGACGGATGAAGAAGATTAAGGTTTTCCTTTGACCGACGTCTTTCGTGGTGGCCTGTAACCGGCGACCTTCGCGGTAGCCTTCAACCTGTCCACCCTTTTGCATCCACAAATGTCCAATCAAGGATGTCCACCCTTTTGCATCGACCAACGACCTTCGTCAAACGACTGCCGACAACCACAATAGTATGACCCCAATCATAGATGTCAAATTTTTCGACGGCTTTGCTGAAGGAATTCAACAAAACCTTAATTAAAAAGAGTGAAAATAGGGGCAAGGTGAACCCATCAATGGTGGTGTTTGATTTTGCAGGCAACAATGGAGGTTTAGGAAATTAATTAAGATGGACGTTGAAGTTAAGGAAAGTTGAAGTCTGATCAAGTAGATGGATGGTGATGCATGTTAAATTAATTAAGATACGAGCATAATCAATTTGATTAATGGAGATGCATGTTGCATTGAATAAAGTTGAGCGTAATGGTGAAAATAAAATATGATTTATGTTAAAAGGATGTAATTAACCATATTGTTTTATTATTACGGTATGTGGATTAGAGTTAAAAGAAATAAAATTTTTGATTAAAAAGGAAGAAATAAATCCATGCATTGCATAATCAAATGAATGATAAAGGTAACTTTAGATAATATGGATATTAATGCATGTTTGAAACTACATGGAGATTGAGACTTTTTTTTTATATACCTTAAAGAATAATTTTGTTATATATAAAGAGAGTAGTAAGTAAATAACGAATCATCATGTTTTATCTGAGAAGAAATAATATTTATTGTTATAAATTAATTAAGTATTAATAACGATCATTATTAAGAAAATTAAAATTTTAAAAAAGCCGCCAACAACAAAGGCAAATAAATTTTTATAACTAGGTATACATATTAAGTTAATTTATGATGGTAATGGACATTACTTGTCTCTCAATAATATTGAAATATTAAGATGAATAAATGAAAACAAGAACTTGATTTCTTAACGAGATTTATTTTGTAAAATTGTATTCAAGGCCATCGATCATCGCTTGTTCGAGTCCTGCTCAAAATCACAAGGGAATCAAATTCAGTTCATCACTCAATTTCAATTCATTACGTTAGTTCATTGATCGTGCCTTTCATTATTTCAATTATAAACCAAAGTTTGGTATGATCGATTTCAATCACAACAAAGAATCCTTTGCAAACAGTTTTTGCCATATAAAAGTAGACCCGTCCATCAATACCATTATTTGTACCATCAATATTCATCAATATCCGGATGGCCGCACTATACCTACTAAGCCATCCCTATTTGGACTTTCCAATCGGTTTGGGTGTGTACACATGAAGGGGAAGCCCGATGATCGCGAGGGTAACCACTCGGATAATTAATTAGCAATGGTTTTACCTTATTCTCTCCCCTTTATTTACAAATGAATATAAATGCATGCACTCAACTCCGCTATTTAATAACTCTTATTTTATAGCATGATAGTGGACATATTGAGCTTCGACTTATATTTTAAAAATATTTTCTTGTTTTGTTTTAGGAAAAAATCATGGAGGTCAAGCAATGGAAGAATTCGTAAGCTTTGCTTAGAACTTAGAGGCTCGCAGTGGCAACTATGTTGCGATATTAGTGGTCGAGTGTTGTTGACTTCATTTATCGAATATTAACATGTACTTTTGTTTATCATTATATAAGTTGTAATTGCCCAACAAAATGTAACCATGGCTAAAAATACACAAAATTATATTCATAGCCTTACCCTTTCCTTTGGTAAGGGTGGCGGTGACGTTCCCCTAACCTCTTTCTCATTGTGCTAATCATCGGCTAGCGGTTTGTTTAGACTAAAATGGTGATTGTGGGTTGGGACCGTTACATAAATAGATTCAAGTGTCACCTAAAAATGATTTGTAGCCAGGTGATGTTTCAAACATGCTTCCTTGACTTGGCCATAAAGTGGTCCCGAAGTCTTGGTATTGTGTGTGAACCTTGATCGGTATTGGGCTTGAAGTTCGATGGAGGGATGTCTCGAACCTTGACCACGGTTGGGCTCGAAGCTCGACCGGGGTTGTCCGAACCTTGACCGTTGCTGGGTCCGAGACTCAATTGGGGTGTGGCTGAACTAGGGATGGTAGTGGGTCCTGGACCCGACCCATTTAATCGGGTTTGGGTCCAATAAATTTGGACCCGGTGGTTCCGAGTCGAGTTCGGGTCCGGGTCTTAAAATTAAGACCCATACCCGACCCGATACTTGTTTAAGACCCAAACAATAATTTTCTTTTTTAAAAAAATTGTGTTAAACTTTGATGGTCTTTTTGTTGTTAAGCTTTGATGGACTTTGAACTTTGTGGTGTTAAACTTTGATGGACTTTGTGTTTAATATATTGGTGTATTTGGTTTGTATAATAGGTTGGTTGATAGATAGGTTAGTATGATGTTAAAGAGGTTATATGCAGCAAAATTGCTTGGAAATTTACAATAATATTAAACAGGGCACATTGGTTTTTAAACTCATTTATGATAAAAATACACCGGACCAGGTGGACCCGTGGACTCGTCGGGTCTAGGTCCAAAAAGTTAAAAGGGTCTAGCTCCAGCCGGACCCAACCCAGCACCCGACCCATTGCCATCCCTAGTCCGAACCTTGACCGCTCCCGGGTCCGGGACTTGACCGAGGTGTTTGAACCTTGACCGCCGTTGGGCCTCGAAGCTCGAAGGGATGACTAAACATTGGCCTCTGTTGGGTTTGAGACTGGACTTGAGTGTGTCCGAACCTTGACCACTGTTAGGTCCGAGACTTGACCGGAGCATGTCCGAACCTTGACCATTGTTAGGTCTTAAGCTCGATAAGGGATGTCCGAACATTGACCGCTGTTGGGTCCGAGATTCGACCAGGGTGTCCGAACCTTGAACGCTATTAGGTTTAAAGCTCGACTTCCATTGACTTTCGTCGGAATAGGGACAAATGAACTAGATTTGTTTTTCAATTTTAATTGGGTTATGTGCCCCATTCTAACTTTGAGCTTTTAGTTTGTGTGCTAATAGCTCTTTTGTTTGTATTCTTGGACTTGTATGACCCTTTCGATCATGAGCCCTCATATTCTTCTTGGGTGCTTGTGGCTAGCTCTTCTCGAATGTTGGAGAGGTTATGAGCTTCGATATTCTTGGTTGAATTTCTTTAAAGGTGGCAATATCGTGGCCTTCTTGATGCTGACTTGATGAATGCTGCTTGATTGACTAATTCCTTATAGGGTGTTTTGTTATTAATTTTTGTATTTTTAGGAGTTTAACTCATGCGAAGGAGATGAATGCAAGACTCTATTCTAAGAACAAATGCATTCTTTTATTAAGATGATGCAAAAAGTTCAAAAAGACAAAGACGAAAATTGCAGTTTAGCCCCCATTCCCCAACGTAGAGCCCGAAGACTCAGGTCTAACTCTTTATCTCTTTATGATTTTGATTTCAAGTCGTTCTCAAACTTTAAGAAGCTTATTTTTAAGTTTTCATCATTGTCGGACCTATTCAGAATGCATTTCTTGAGTAAGCACACACAACACTAGGTTTTTGACCCACTTAAATACAATTCAAACAATTGTCATGAGTAAATAATTTTACGTGCATATCTTATTCTCGAGCACTAAAAATGAATTAATGCGTTAATTCTTATTTCTAAGTTAGTTTTATTAACAAGAAATTATTTATGGTGTCTATATAATCTTTATCTCTCAATCATTTAAGGATAGACACTACATAGAATTTAAACCTATTGAGTGGAAGACTCGGAAAATTTCATTCTCTCAAATTAAGGATAATTAAGTGCTTAGTTATTATGAATTAATTATTATCCTTATCTAATCTTGGACCAAAGTATTTTTATACTTTTTGTACCACTTTGATTTGCTTTTGTAGGATGATTATAATATTTTAATCTTGATTTAAAAAGCAAAAGCTACCGGCTTCTAATGGTTAAACACCAACGAGATAGAAAAACACTTGTTTCAAGACAAGACTCGGACACCGTGTTAGGGTTATTTGTTACCAAATCCAAGTAAACTTCAACTTTAAGTCTAACGGTTGTTTCCACACTAGATTTCAGTCAGAACTAGTGGGTTGGACTACCTTTTGAGCCAAGGATCTAAGCACAACGTTCACATTTGCAACGATTCCTTTTTTGAGTGACTCGGATTATCCGTTACAATGGCTAGTGAAGCTTCCAATTTCAGAATCAGTCACAATGGCTACTTTACCATGTTGAGTATAAATAGAAGCCTTCCTACAAGACTTAGAGATTGCTAGAATTGAACGAAATCTACTCTCTCTCAATCTTTTAGTTTTTCAACTCGTACTTAAGTTTATACTTTACGAGTTGTAAAGAGAAAAATCTTGTAATCGCTCTTACTTATTTCAATTCTCCGAAAAGTCCCTTGACTGAGCTATAAGGATGAACTTAGCTCAATTGTCCATAATTGTAAGGGTTATCTCGGTTAGGAAGTACTAGAATAAATAAGGGAGCTTACGTGTTTAGGAAAAACTTGTAATTGAATTGTTTAAGGGAGTAATTCTATAAGAGTCGAGTGCTTGTATCTTGTTTATTCAAAATAGTGGATTTGACTTAGTGTTTGGATTGACACTGTCCGTGTTTTTTTCCCCCAAGAAGGTTTCCATATATATTACGGGTTCCGCACTTCTAAGTTCAATCTATACTCCGAATAATTTTCTAAGTCTCGTTCTTTGCGAGAAAACTTTGTAATTCAGTAAAATTTCCTTCTCACCCTATTCACCCCCTTTAGGGTGATTAAGACTCTTAAGAGCAAACCTTTAATTCGTATCGAGCCAAGCCTTCTCAAAGGATCTAACAAATCCAAGATATAAAGATCGGATGGCTCTTAACCATGGAGAGTTCGATGAAGGAAGATCTTTCACTAGACCACCCAAGTTCAAGGGATTAAACTTCGAACACTCGGAAGAAGATCATAGAGTGCTTCATCCATGATTATGATAAGGAGGTCCGGAACATCATCTAAAATGGCAACTACATTCCTATAAAGATAGAAGGAACACAAACGAGTGCCTAAAGTGAAGTTTGAGTTCACTCATCGAAGAGAACGAGAAGTATAGAAAAAACTTCAAGGTAATGAACACACTAATGCGTGCAATTGATGCAGCAGAATACAATAGAGAATCTGCTTGCGACATAACTAAAGAAGTTTGAGATACACTGGTTACCACATATAAAGGTACCATCCAAGTAAAGTAAGCTAAGGTAAGTCGGTATCTCCACAAGTACGAAATGTTCAAGAAGGAGGTCGATGAGAACATCACTCGGATGTACATTCACTTCATTAAGATTGTTAACAACCTCAAATCTCTTGGAAGAAAGATGACTTATGAAGAGATTGTAAGAAAGATTTTGAGGAGTCTACCCAAGAGAAGATGGGGTCCTAAGGTGACAACAATCGAGGAAGCTCAGGATCTCTTTCGACTGAAGCCGGATGAGCTCATTGAGAAGTTACTCATCCATGAGTTGCATCTAAAAGAGGAAGACGCCGAGGTCGGGACCAAAAGAAACATTGCACTTAAGGCCTTAGAGGAATAAGGTCCATGTCCGAGCTCCTCGGATTTAGAAGAAGACCACATGGCCCTTCTAGCTCGAGGTTTCAAGAAAATGATGAAATACAAAAAGTGGCATAAGAAGCCTAAGCGGGAGTTCTACAAGAAAGACGAGAAAGGTAAATTCTCATCCTCTTTAAATTTGTCTTAACTAAGAACTCTGGTTGTTTTGAGTGTGGCACAGACAAAAAGTACATAGTCAAGGACTGCCTAAAGAGAAAGGACAGAAAGAAGAAAAAGGCTATGGTAGGTACTTGGAGCGATGATGAGTCGAAGAGGATGATGACACTGGTGATGAAACAAAGTGCTTAATGGCTCTATTAGACTCGGAAGCCGGCTCTTAGTCGGCAGTGATGCATCGGATGCTGAGGAAACAAATCCTCGGGAGGTTACTCGAAACGAAAGGGCCATTGGTACTTAGACGGTGGATGCTCACGCCACATGTCCGAAGACTCAAGACTCTTTGCGGAATTAGAAGAGATGAAAGGAGGAAAAGTCGCATTTGGAGACAACGAGTAAAGGAAAGATAGTTGGAATTGACGAAGTGGTCAAGGAGACAACTTAGTTAGTCTAGTTTACCTTGTCAAAAGGCTCAAATATAATCTTTTGAGCATCTTTCGGTTGTGTGACAAAGGACAAGAAGTAAGGTCCACTGAGACCAAGCTGTTTCATTTCGATGTAGTCACCAAAGAGACAAGGCTCTTAGGTCCGAGGTCGAGTAACACCTACACTATTCCTCTTTCTGATTCTAGTCAAGATTTATCATGTTTAAAAGCTTCGTTGAATGACGATTCATGGACATAGCATTGTAGACTAGGTTATATTAGCATGCATACTATCAACAAACTTGCGTCTCATGGATTAGTTAGAGGTTTGCCTAACTGTTCTTTTAAGAAAGATAAAATCTATGATGCATGCACAAAAGGAAAACAAGTCAAATCATCCTTTAAACCACTCAAGGCAGTATCTACATCCAAAGTGCTTGAATTGATACATATGGATTTGTGTGGTGAAATTCTTGTCAAAAGCTTAGGAGGTAAATCACATGTGCTGGTTATTGTTGGTGATTACTCACGGTTGACCTAAGGTGTGTTTTCTGAAGAACAAAAATGAATTTTTCAAAGAGTTTACTAAGATCTGCAAGAAAATACAAGTGAAGTCTCGATAGTCAAATTAGGAGAATTCGAACCGATCATGGAAGGGAGTTCGATTACTCGGAACTTGCAGATTTTTGTGACAAGAATGTCATCTCCCACAACTTCTCAACACCCAGAACTCCTCAACGAGAATGGAGTAGTGGAGATAAAGAAAAGAACACTTGAAGAAATAGGAAGGATAATGATGATAGCAAATGATCTACCTTATTATTTTTGGGCTGAGGCATTCAACACAACAAACTACACTCTCAACAAATGCCTCACTCGACCCATTCTGAAGAAGACACCCTACGAGCTGTACAAAAGAAAGAAGCCTAACATGAAGGTTTGCTCTTGGAGAGTCTAAGTCACCCTAGAGGCGGGGTCGTGATGGGGAAATTTAAACAAACTTAGAAAAGTTCAAGCTTGAAAAGGATGAACAACAGAATCCGAGTTTAGATTGGACTCGTAAAAGTATACACTCAGTATTATGTGGAAACCCTCATGGGGCAGAAAACCAAGTCTAAACACCAAGTCAAATCCACTATTTTGAATCCACAAAATACAACGGATCGACTCAACCAGAATTGCTCCTTTAGACAATTCCTTACAATGTTTTCCTAGACTCGAAGTTCCCTTATCCGATCTAGTACTTCCTAACCGAGATAACCTTTACAGCTAGGGACAACCGAGCTGAGTTAATCCTTACAGCTCGAGTTAAGGAACCTTACTTATAAAGTAAGAGAAGTATGTGACTAATTACAAGACTTTACAACTCGGAAAAGTATTAAGTAGAGACTTGGAGTTGTAAGTAGAAGATTGAATGAGTAATGTACTAAGAGAGATAGTTTCAACAATGGATTCAATAATCTTCAAGTCTTGTGAAGTGGCTTCTATTTATAGATGACCAAGCAGAGTGACCGTTGTGTGTTGGTTCCGAACAGAAGTCTTTACTGGCCGTTGTAACGGCTCTTCCGAGTTGCTCGGAAAAGATCCGTTGGAATGTGAACGTTGTGCAACGACTCGGGCTCCTAAAGGTGCTCCAGTCAATTGGTGATGTCCGAAAAGCAAGGTGGAAACCACCGTTGAGCTTAGTGTTGAAGTTTTTGAGTTTTGGAAACAGACAACCTTGACAAGGTGTCTCGAGCCCTATTCGAAGTAGATAAGTCTTGTCTGCTGATGATTGATGACTTGAAGCCGGCTACTTTTGTATTTTAAAAATGAGATAACCTCGTTTGGATAACCTACAAAAGTAAACCACTTTGGTTCTCAAAGTATAAAATACTTTGGTCCAAGATTAGGCACATAAAATAATTTAATTAAGACAATTAAGTGCATAATTATCTTAGGCCTAGAAGAGTGGAAATTTCGAGTCTAATATTCAATATACTAAAATTCCATCGAGTTAGTCCTAAGAAAGATCAAGTTAAAAAGAGTAAAATCATAGAGTATAAAGACTTGATCCGGACAAGTAATACTCAAACAAACAATCTAACTTAGAAAGAGGAATCAACACTGTAATTCACTTTGTGTTGAAATGTGAAGTCAAAACTCGGAATATGAGTGCTAAAGAAACTATTTGAACATGCGATAGATCTCGATTGCCGTCCGAGTGACTCGGAAGATATACAGGAATGTGTTTTCCGAGTCAATCATGAACGAATGAAAACTTATACAGGAGTTTCTATATCACTTAGAATGACTTGTAATCAAAACTTAGGAGAGATGAATGTTTATATCCGAGTCTTCATGGAGTACTCATAATGGTTTAGATTTACGATCCGAGTCTTTAATCTTCCCCTTTTGATGAAAGGCATTCCGGACTCGGATAGAAACTTGTTAGTAAAAGACATGAGTTTTCATTCTCACTAAGTAGAACATATCGGAATAAGAAGTAGTGAGTGAGAGATATTTCATACTTAGAAAATGCGAATAACACATTAGAAAAAATATGAACAGATATATTAGAGCAGTAAAAGAATTAAAATAAGAGATCGAACTCGAAAGAGTTAACTCAAAAATGATGTCTGCTCAAAGAAAGAAAATTCATTCATGCATAAATAAAAAATACAAAAAGAGGGTGAGCTCCCCTAAACATAACAACACGAATTTTTATATTTTTCTATTTTTCTCCCCTTCGCATTTCATCAAAAAGGGAAGAAAATATCAAAAAGATACAGTTGATGTTGGACAAAAAAAAAAAAAAAAAACGAAAGCTGCAGAAAAGAAATTAAGACGAGGGTGCCGATGGTGCTGAGGTGGAGGAGCGAGTAGTGCACCGACACCGGTAAGCTTGTGAAGACGTGGAAGACCGTGGCGGCGGCAACACGGGGATGTCTAGTAGTGGTTTCGGTTGGTCGACCCGAACTATGTCATCCTCCGGCTCATCCTCCTGGAAAATAGCGGAGGGAGGTGCTTCTTTTGTTTTGACCACTATGGACTGACCAACGTCCGCGAGGTCTTCCGACCCACTCGGGTTGTCATCCGAGCCGATCGGCTCCGGTTCGGAGACTATGCCTCTGTGTTCCTCCGGCTGAGTTGCTTCCTCCTTCTTTTCTTCTTTCGCTTCTCCTCTTCTTTCTCTTTCTCTTTCTCCTTAGGTTGAGCTGCTTCAGCTACAACTTCTTCTTCTTCTTCCTCTGCGGAGGGAGGCTTGGTAGGGCTCGAGGATTCCTCATAAGTGTCTAAGCTTTCGGGTCCCGCACCACCTTAGATCTCCTTTCTTGGAGTAGTTGAAGTTGCTCGTTCTGCTCCTTTATAAGTCCCTTCATCTCCATGAGCAGATCCTAGTGCTCCGGGATTTGAGATCGAGTCATCTTCTAGTTGATGACCGGACTACGAAGGACATTTTTGAGAGAACGGAGAGTGCCCCGAAGTTCTTCGGTCACCGATGAGAGTTTGTCTATTAAAACAGTAGATAAAGCAGCGAGCTTGCTGCAGAAGGTGGTTTTGAGGTGGATGCACCACCTGGTGGAGGAGGGAGAGATAGGGAGTCCGAGTCCGAGTCCGAGTCTAAGTGGGAGGAGGTGAAGGGGGCTTCAATTCTAACCTATGGACCCGGATGCCGGGATTGACTTCCGGTACCTGTATCCTAGAAGTTCCTTTCGTGTACGATAATGGCAGCCTCGGACACTGCGTTTGGGTCCGAAGGGAGGGAACCTTAAACTGTTTAAAGACCACACTTAGAAGGGCTCCGAAGGGAAAATGAGAGGATTGTTTGGATTGAGATTGAACAAGTAGCCATTTGCTTAAGGATGGCTGGGAAGAGGTCTACATCGTAGCCCTCGAGGATATCAAACAGAGCTTTGAGAATCTTAGAATTTGAGTCACGGAGAAATTTTTTCATGACTTAAGGACCTCCTTTGCATATTTCTCAAAGAACTCATCCACAATCTCATTGAAAGGGATGGGATTGCAGTTCAAGAAGAGAGAGGAGACTTTGAAAATTTGGTGAAGAAGGGAGAGGTTGATACGAACAACCTTGTCTTGGACTCGTGAGGTGATGACTCCCTCGAGTAAGACAGAGTTAGAGTAGAACTCGGCAATAAGTTCTAGGTAGATGAACTCACCGAAGCTACGTAGACTCCAGTGGTTTTGATGTGAGGCAACCACGAAAAAGATGTGGTTGGGAAAAACTTGTCATCCAACGTGAGGTGTTGGGTGACGAATACTTTCGAGGGGTTAAAGGTACCCTCTTGAGTTTGTTTGGTGCGAGGTTTCTTGGTCGTAGACCCTAGAAAATCTTGGGTTGAACTCTTTTAGGCATGGCTGAAGATTTGAGAGAGAGAGAGAGAGAGAGAACTCAAAAGAGAGAGAGAGATAGAGAGAGAAAATGAGAGAGTGAATACTGAGAATTTTCGGAGCGAGAGCAAGTAAGCGAGAGAGTAAGTAAGCAGAGAGTAAAGTAGCAAAATGAAGGTAAAGGAATGTTATTTATAGCGAAAGGAAATGTCCTTCAATATTCAGCATGACCTGAACCTCCAACGGTCGCCTCAAACAGGTGTGACGTTTACGCTCTCCAATGGTTAGAATTCCAGTGACTTTCTCCCAACGGTTAGTTCTCTCGATCGATGCGTGTGGCAGAAAGAGAGAGAGAAAGAGAAATTTTAAAAGAAATTTATGAAATTCTCCACTTATCTAGAGATGATTTCGGAAGATTGATGTCCATTTTGCTCAAAACCGATTCCGACTCAGTATGGTTTCGAGTGACTCGAGTAAACATAAACACAGAATAACTCTTAGCTCGGTTTCACTCGGTCAACTGAACCAATTCTTATTAAGACATAGAAAAACATATAACACACAATCATGCAAGACAAGTTCACTTAGAAAATCACATAATCATGCATTAATCATTCCAAGCTCATTCCTAATAAAGCAAAACCGATCCTCACTAAGTGGCTTAGTGAAAATATCGATTAATTGAAATTTTGTAGAAATGAATTCAAATTCAATATCACCTTTCTCATAATGGTCTCTTAGAAAATGATACCTGACCTTAATATGCTATGTCTTTAAGTACTGAACTGGATTCTTAGTGATGGTAATTGCACTCGATTATCACACTTGATTGGGATGAATTTGAATGAAAGTCCAAGATCCTTCAAGTGTTGCTTGATCCATAGCATCTTAGTACAACATGCTCCAACTGCAATGTATTCAACTTCAACAGTTGATAGAGCAACTGAGTTCCGCTTCTTTGAGTGCTAAGATATAAGGGATTAACCCGTAAACTAGCATACTCCTGATGTGCCCTTCTATCAACTTTGTAACCAGCATAGTCGGAATCCGAGTATCCAGTGAGGGTAAGTTTTGAGTCTCTTAAGAACCATAGACTAAGATTCTAAGTCCCTCTAAGATATCTAAAAATCCTCTTCACCGTAGTGAGATGTGATTCTTTTGGATTAGCTTGAAATCTTGCACACAGACATACACTAAGAATAATGTTTGGCCCACTGTATGTGAGATATAGCAGAGAACTAATCATACCTCGATAGAGTTTTTGATCTATTGCTTTACCTTTCTTGTCCGAGTCCAGTTTCATACTCGCTGCATGTTTTGCATTTTGAAGCTTGTACTTCTTTAGTAATTCCTTGGTATACTTAGATTGATGGACATAGATGCCATCTTTATCTTGTCTGATTTGTAGACCAAGAAAGAAATTGAGCTCTCCCATCATGCTCATTTGGAATTCCTGTCTCATCAACTCGGAAAATTCTCGACAGAGATTTTCATTAGTAGCTCCAAAAATAATATCATCAACATAAATCCGAGCAATAAGAATGCAAATGCCAAGAGGATTCTAATTGCTTCAATCCTAAGCAACCGGTGCAAAGGTTTCCCCACAATCAATTCCTTCTTCTTGATTGTAACCTTGAGCCACAAGTCTAGCCTTATTTCGACTACCAACTCATCCTCATCAAGTTTGTTTTTGAAAACCCATTTGGTTCCCATAATTGGGTGGTCAAAAGGTCATTTGGTCGAGTCCGGACTTGGTTTCTCTCAAATTGATTAACTTTCTCTTGCATGGCCTCTACCCATTCAGGTTCATTTAGGGCCTCTAGTGCATTTCGGGTTCAGTTAATGATATGAATTCAGTGAATGCACATAGATTTTGCAAAGAAGAACAAGTTCTTACCCCACTCGTTGATGTCGGACAAAATGTTCTCGAGTGGGTGGCTCGAAGCATATTTGAATACCCTACCTGTTCTTTGGTTCACTAAGTTTGTAGGTTGAACCGGCTAATCTTCGATGGTCCGAGCTTGCTGAGTTACCTCATTTGCTTGTCCTTCAACGATTCCGAGCTGGCTCTTGAGCTGGTTCGACCCGAGTCATGATGTTCCGAGCCGCCTCATTCCGAGTTGCTTTCTTTTGACTCCGTCCGAGCTCAACTTCAGTAAGATCATCTTCATCTCGACTGAGTTTCGGATCTAAGAAGGTTGACTCACTTATTTTTCCTAGATCAATCTCATCAAACACAACGTGGATGGTTTTTTCCACTTTGTTAGTTCTTTTGTTAAAAACACAATATGCTTTACTATAAGATGAGTAACCCGGAAAGATAGCTTCTTCCGATCGAGCATCAAACTTGGTCAGGTGATCCTTACCATTATTGTGAACAAAGCACTTACATCCAAAGGGTTTGAAGTATGAAATGTTGGGCTTTTTTCCTTGTAAAGCTCGTAGGGAGTTTTCTTCAAGATGGGTCCGATGAGGCATCCGTTCAGTGTGTAGTTTGCTATTTTGATCGCCTCGGGCCAAAAATAGTACGGTAGATTATGTTCAATCATCATTGTCCTTCCTATTTCTTCAAGAGTTCGGTTCTTTCTCTCCACTACTCCATTCTATTGAGGAGTTCTGGGTGCTGAGAAATTGTGAGAGATATCATTCTTGTCGTAGAACTCTGCAAATTCCGAGTAGTCGAACTCCCTTCTACGGTCGGTTCGAATTCTTATGATCCGAGTCCGAGACTCTACTTGAATTTTCTTGCAGAGCTTGCTGAACTCTTTGAAAGCTTCATTTTTGTTCTTGAGAAAACAAACCCAGGTAACTTGTGAGTAGTCATCAACAATCACAAGTACATATGATTGACCTCCAAGACTCTTCGCAGAGATTTCACCACATAAATCCATATGCAGCAACTCAAGCACTTTGGATGTGGTAACAGCTTTGAGAGGTTTGAAAGATGATCCGACCTGTTTCCTTTTGTGCATGCTTCACAAATTTTATCTTTCTTAAATACACAGTTAGGTAAACCCCTAACAAAACCATGAGATGCAAGCTTTTTGATAGTGTGCATGCTAACATGACCTAGTCTACGATGCCATGTCCAAGAATCATCATGCAATGATGCTTTTAAACAAGATAAATTCGACTTGGATCGAAAGAGGAATAGTATAGGTATTACCCGATCTCTTACTTAAGACCTTAGTCTCTTTGGTGATTGCATCATAAATATAGCAATTGGTCCGAGTGAATCTTACCTCTTGATCTTTGTCACACAACCGAGAGATGCTTGAGTCGAATGTACTTTAATCCCTTGACAAGATAGACGGGGCTGACCAAGTTGTCTCCTTTCCCAATCTTGCCAATTCCAACTATCTTGCCCTTACTATCATCTCCAAAAGTGACTTTGCCTACTTTGAAATCTTCTAACTCGGAAAAGAGTCTTGATTCTCCGACATGTGATATGAGCATCCACTTTCTAAGTACCAATTACCTTTTGCCCTTTTCTAAGTCACATGCAAGTCAAAAACACACTAACCCTTCTCACTTCCTCTAGCGAACCTAGTAACTCCCTTTACTGTGGTCCTTTTCGAGGAAGAAGACTCTTGGGAACCTAGATTTGAATGACTTTAGGTTTGGTCTAATTTTGAGTCTTCTTTCTAGAAAGCTGAGCTTGTGTCTCTTTCTTTTGAAAATCTTTTCTTTTATAAACAAGTAGAGAAGGTTTTCTCCTACAAATTGGTATGGGCTCAGTCCTCCTTTTATAAACAGTTCTGGAATCCTTTTTGAAAAGATTTGAGTAGGAATTAGATTCCTCCTCTTTGTTAAAACCAAGTCCTTCTTTCTCGAAGGAGACACATTGAGAACCTAAAAGCATGTTAAGGTTTTTCGACCTTGATTAAATTTCAAAACAAGCTCTTGAGACTCATTGAGCTTTCTTTTCGGATGCCATTTTATCTTCCGAGTGACTCAAACTCGGTCTCATTATCTTGAGTACTAGTCTTGAGTTATCTTAGAGTTAGTCTCAGCTTTTCCAATTCATTTTCAAATAGTAGCTCTCGAAGTAAGAGACTCAAGTTGTTCTTTGAATTGAGAAGAATCATAATTGGACTTTTCTTCCAAAGTATAAATATATTTAGCCAAATCAACTTTGGAGAACTTGAGAAAGTATTCAATTACCTCTTGAGGCCTTGTCTCCTCGGTGTCCGAGTTGTCGAGTCCGACTCGGATTCGAGTTCTAAGTCCGTTAGTGCCATCGGACATTTTGAGTCATCGAATCTTCATCTTCTTTAGATGAGTCTTCATTACTCCATGTGGCCATCATAGCCTTTTTCTTCTTTCTATCCTTCTTTCTCTTTGGATAGTCCTTGACTATATGATCTTTGCTGCCGCATTCAAAGCAATCGAGTCCTTAGTTAAAGATAACTTTAAAGGAGAAGAGTATTTACCTTTTCTGTCCTTCTTATCCTTCTTGTATAACTCTTCCTTTGGCCTCTGTTCCCATTTCTTGTGCTTCATCATCCTTTGAAGCCTCGGGTAATGAGTGCCATTGGATCTTCTTTAGAGTCCGAGGAACTCGGACTTTCCCTTCTACTTTCTAAAGCCTTCGAGTGCAATGTTCTTTTTGGTGCCGACCTCAGCATCCTCTTCTTCCAGGTGAATTTCATGGGTCAGCAGGTTCCCAATCGGTTCGTCCGGCTTTAGTTGAGAGAGGTTCCGAGGGTCCTTAATGGCTGTCACCTTGGGACCCCATCCTCTCTTTGGTAGACTTCTTAGAATTTTTCCGCACATTTGTTCATGAGAAATCTTTCTACCTAGAGATTTGAGATTGTGTGCAATCTCGGTGAAGCGTATAAACATCCGAGTGATGTTTTCTTCCGCTCCATCTTGAACAGCTCGTATATGTGAAGATATTGACTTATCTTCGCCTGTTTCACTTGGCTTGTTCCTTTGTATGTGTTGACAAGAGTATCCCATATATCTTTGGCCGTGTCATAGGCCGACACTCTGTTGTACTCTTCCGAGCCGATAGCACACATCAGAATGTTCATCGCTTTGAAGTTCTTTCCGAACTTCTCGACTCCTCATTGGTGTACTCGAACTTTTCTTGAGGCACAGATCTTGTACCTTCTATCTTTATTGGAATGTAGTTGCCTTCTTGGATGATGTTCCAAACATCTTCATCGTTGTCTAGCGAAAGCATTCCATTAGCTTCTTCTAGTGGACGAAGTTTGATCCTTTGAACTTTGGTGGTCCGGTGGATAACCTTCATCGAACTCTTCGACTTTCCGAGCCATCTGATCCGTAGACCTTTGGATTATTAGATCCTTCTTGAAAGGCTAGGCTCGATACCAAGGTTTGCTGTTGGAGAGTCTAAGTCACCCTAGAGGGGGAGGGGGTGAATAGGGTGATTAGGAAATTTAAACAAACTTAGAAAAGTTTAAGCTTGAAAAGGATAAACAACGGAATCTAAGTCTAGATTGGACTCGGAAAAGTATACACTTAGTATTATGTGGAAGCCCTCCTGGGGCAGAAAACCACGGAAAATGCTAGTCCAAGCACCAAGTCAAATCCACTATTTTGAATCCACAAAATACAACGGATCGACTCAACCAGAATTGCTCCCTTAGACAATTCCTTACAGGTGTTTTCTTAGACTCGAAGTTCCCTTATCTAATCTAGTACTTCCTAACCGAGATAACCTTTACAAATAGGGACAACTAAGCTGAGTTAACCCTTATAGCTCAGTTAAGGGACCTTGCTTAGAAAGTAAGAGAAGTATGTAACTGATTACAAGAGTTTACAACTCGGAAAAGTATTAAGTAGAGACTTGGAGTTATAAGTAGAAGATTAAATGAGTAATGTACTAAGAGAGATAGTTTCGATAATGGATTCAGTAATCTTTAAGTCTTGTGAAGTGGCTTCTATTTATAGATGACCAAGCGAGTGACCGTTGTGTCTTGGTTCCGAATATAAGTCTTTACTAGTCGTTGTAATAGCTCTTCCGAGTCGCTCGGAAAAGATCCGTTGGAACATGAACGTTATGCAATGGGTCCGGGCTCCTAAAGGTGCTCCAGTCAATTGCCCGAAAAGCAAGGTGGAAACCATCGTTGAGCTTAGTGTTGAAGAGTTTGAGTTTTAGAAACAGACAACCCCGACAAGGTGTTTGAGCCCTATTCGAAGTAGATAAGTCTTGTCTGGCGATGGTTGACGAGCTTGAAGCCGGCTACTTTTGTATTTTAAAAATGAGATAACCTCGTTTGGATAACCTACAAAAGTAAACCACTTTGGTTCTCAAAGTATAAAATTCTTTGGTCCAAGATTAAGGACAGAAAATAATTTAATTAAGACAATTAAGTGCATAATTATCTTAGGCCTAGAAGAGTGGAAATTTCGAGTCTAATATTTAATATACTAAAATTCCATTAGAGTTAGTCCTAAGAAAGATCAAGTTAAAAAGAGTAAAACCATAGAGTATAAAGACTTGATTTGGACAAGTAATACTCAAACACACAATCTAACTTAGAAAGAGGAATTAACACTCGTAATTCACTTTGTGTTGAAATGTGAAGTCGAACTCGGAATATGAGTGCTAAAGAAACTATTTGAACATGCGATAGATCTGACTCGCCGTCCGAGTGACTTAGAAGACATACGAGAATGTGTTTTTGAGTCAATCATGAATGAATGAAAACTTATACAGGAGTTTTTATATCACTTAGAATGACTTGTAATCAAAACTTAGGAGGGATGAATGTTTATAGCTGAGTCTTCATTGAGTACTCATAATGGTTTAGATTGATAGTCTAAGTCTTCATAACATTTCCTACTTCAAACCATTTAGATGTAAATGCTTTGTACATAACAATGGTAAGGAACATCCGACTAAAGTTGATGCTAGGTCAAATGAAGGTGTTTTTCTTGGTTATTCTTAACATAGCAAAGCTTATATAATCGTTAACAAGAGAACTAACAAAGTGGAAGAAATTATCCATGTTATCTTTGATGAGATTAAACATGGCAGGATAAGTGAATGCACTTTCCGAGATCTCAAGCTGAAGCGAGATAAAGATGACATAGCAAAGGTTGAGCTCGAAGGAACAAAAACAAAGGAACTAAGCCAACTCGGAATGAGCCGGTTCAAGAACTAACTCATAATACTCAAGATCAAGCTAATGAAGAAAATTAGCAAGATAAACCTTCTAAAGATCAGAACATTCAACCAACAAACCTAGTAAATCGAGAGGACAGGTAAAGTTTTCAAATATGCATCCGGTCATCCACCCGAGAACATCATTTCGACATTAACGAGTGCGTAAGAACTCGTTCTTCTTTGTAAACCTTATGTGCATTTTCAACATCCATTTCATTAATTGAACATAAAAATATACTAGAAACCCTACTTGAACCTGAATGGGTAGAGGCCATGCAAGAAGAATTAAATCAATTTGAAAGAAACCAAGTCCGGACTTTGACCAAATGACCTTCTAACCACCCACTTATAGGAACCAAATGGGTATTTAAAAACAAACTGGATGAGGGAGGGTTGGTAGTCGAAACAAGGCCAGATTGGTTGCTTGAAGTGTATAACGAAGAAGAGGGAATTGATTGTGGGGAAACCTCTGCACTGTTGCTAGGATTGAGGCAATCGGAATTCTCTTAGCATTTGCATCTAGCATGCACATTAAGGTATATCAAGTGGATTTTAAGTGTACATTTCTCAATGGTTACATTCACTACTACAAAACTGCTTAATAGCGACGGAAATTGGCGACTGAAACCGACAAAAATGACACTCGTGTCGGACATCGACGGACTTAGTGACAGAATAAGGCATCCGTCGCTAATTTAGAATCAGCGACATTCCGTCGCTAAAACACTTAGCGACGGAATATTCCGTCGCTAATCCGTCGCTAAGGACAAGCCAATATTTCGGATGAAAGAAAACCCAAAAATCAAATTAATTTAGTAATTAGCGACGAAATTGTCCATCGTCGTTCGTCGCTGATGGAAATTTTTTATTAGCGACGGAACAGATGACGGACTGTTCCGTCGCTAATTATTAATAAATCCAGATCGGCCTTCGGCCGATTGAACTTCCCGAGCAAAGAGAGAGAGAGAGTCAAGGTTTCGAGCGTTAACCCCGCTACCACCGATTCACCACCCCCAACCCCCACTCCCACCGCCGATTCGCCCCTCCTTCACCGCCGTCCCCTCCGGCCGTCCGCCGCCCTTCGAGGAACACAAAGGTCGAAGACTTCAGTGTTCTCCTTGGTTGCTCCCGACCCGTGTCCCGCTGCTGTTGCCGCTCGGGTGGAGGACGCCGCCGACTCACCGCCGCTGCTGCCGCCGCACGCCTCGTCCTTCCGTCGTCGCCGCCTGTGCCGCCCATTCTTTGAAGGTATGGTTTTGTTGATTTTTATTAGATTTATGGTTTTTTAAAATTCAAATTGAAATTGATGAATATATGTAATTTGTTGGAAATGAATGTTGTTCGTGAATGAATTTGAAAAGAAAAATGTGCAATTGTGTTATTTATGGAGTAAATGTTATTCAAGTTAGATTTAGGGTTTTTAAAAATGTAACTTGAAATTGATCAATATATGTAATTTGTTGGAAATTAATGTTGTTTGTGAATGAATTTGAAAAGAAAAAATGTGCAATTGTGTTAGATTTGTTGGACATTAATGTTGAAGTTGAGGTAAATGTTTTTTGTGATTTATATATGTGTAATTGTTTGTTGTTTATTTGTATGAGGTTGTTTATGCTAATTAGGTATGATTATGGGTATGATTAGGTATGATTAGTTTAATTATATTTGTGTGAGTTTATTTATGCTAATTAGGTATGATTAGTTTAATTATGATATAAATATTTACGAGTAAAATATAGAAATTAAAGAAATTTATGTATAATAAAAAAATATATGTTAAATGCATAATGGTTATATGTAGATTATGTTCATTATAGAAAATATGTAATCATATAACATCTCCATGTATTAGTATTATTAACTAATAATTTAATAAATTGTTAAATGTCAATCGAACATATATGGACTGGCCTACGCATCGTAGATGGATGTATCATAGGTTATTACCCGGTAGAGTTGGGTATAGACAAGAGTTTTTAAACGGGGTTGAGGAGTTTGATGCACATGCTAGAAGCCAATCAGAATTTGTACATAATCAACAATATAGGTGTCCATGTCGTAAATGTAGAAATCGGAAGTATAAGGATCCCGATGAAGTTAAGTTGCACCTTTATCAATATGGTTTTCTTCCAAACTATTGGTATTGGACTAGTCATGGAGAAATAGATCCTCATTTACATAAGGATCAAACAATGGCTTCTAACATATTCAACAACGAAAGTGGCGCCAATCATATGAACTACGGCGATGTAGAAACAAATATCGACCGTATGAATGATGTGGTCACAGTATGCCATGATCTCAAATCAAAACTCTACAAGTGAGCCTCCAAATACCCATGCCCAAAGTTTCTTTAATATGGTTGAGGCTGTGCAACAACCTTTGTGGGTAGGAAATGAAACTCACACTGAGTTGTCTCGCCACCGTTAGAATGTTGAGCATCAAGTCCGACTACAACATGCCTCAAAATTGCTTTAATGAAATTGCTCAACTTATGAAGGAGATTTGTCCGCCTGATAACCGAGTTCCTCGTGACATTCACCATGCAAAGTAGGTCATTAAAAATCTTGGGATGGATGTTTAAAAATTGATTGTTGTCGACAAGGTTGCATGTTGTTCTACAAAGAGGACATTAATCTTGATTCATGCAAATTTTGTGGTCATGCGAGATGGAAGCGTCAAAGGGAAAGACAAGGCAAAAGTCAAAGAACTCCATTTGCAAGGATGCATTACTTACCATTAATACCAAGACTTTAGCGCTTGTTTGCTTCAAAACCACAGACTTTCCCAAAACAAAGCATATTTTAGGAGCTTCCATATTGAAAGCTTTCCCAAAGTAACGAAGAGCAAGAAATTAACATTTAGGGGTTCAAAAAGGATCATAATTGGACAAAATAAAGCATATTTTGAGAGCTTCCATATTGGAAAGATCAATTGCTTTGCCATAACTTAAATGTGATGCACATTGAAAAGAACTTTTTGAGAATATAATTAACACTCGTTATGGATATTCCTGGTAAAACAAAGGATGGTATCAAGGCAAGAATGGATTTGGAAGAGTTGTATGATCGTGTAGAGTTGAATTTAAAGCATGGAGTCAATGGTAAAATTCTCAAACCGAAGGCAAAATATGTGTTCACGTTGGAGCAGTAAGAGGGCAATATGTGAATGGGCAAGAGAGTTGAAAATGCCGGATGATTACTTGTTCTAACATTTCATACCTTGTCGACCCAAACTCCACTAAGTTCCATAGCATGCAAAAGTCATGATTGTCATGTTTTCATGGAGAGTCTTCTTCCAATAGCATTTAGTGCACTCCCGGACGAGGTTTTAGCGCCTCTCATTGAAATTAGTGAGTTCTTCAAGAACCTTTGCTCATTTGTTTTACGGAATGTGAAGTTAGAGCAAATGCATCGAAATATTTCAATAACACTTTGTAAATTGGAAACAATATTTCCTCCTCGGTTCTTCAATGTGATGGAACACTTGCCTGTTCATTTGGCGGAGGAAGCAAAATTGGGTGGTCCGGTACAATACTGGTGGATGTATCCATTTGAGAGGTTCTTTGGCCGATTGAAGAGATCCATAGGAAACAAATCGAAGCTTGAATGGAGTATCGCTGAAAAGTACGCACGATTTGAAGAAACACATTTTGCATCTTACTATTTCGGCTCTAACGTGCCTTGTATGCGCACTAGAAGTCGACGAAATGAAGACAGCGAAGTTCCATACCACAATCCTACTCTTTCGGTATTCATACCAGAAGGTGCTCCAATTGGGAAGTGCAATCCGCGTTTCCTTGATGAAAAGGAAAAGATGGTTGCACATGTCCATGTTTTACTGAACTGTTCGAAGTTAAACCTTACCTTGAGTGAGTTTATCTTCTCCTATTCAACACTCGTTTCAATAAATTTATAGTTTATTCAAAACAATGATGTCATATTAATAAAATCTTTGAACTCGGCCTCTTCGAACACCAAAAACGAGCTATGTATGGTGATGTTAGTGATGCTGCAATTGATGCAATGATGGAAAGTGAGTTCGAAGAGTGGTTCAAAGGAGCTGTGAGTATCATATATTAATACTTATTGCTCGTGCCTCAAATTTATTAGTATTGGTTGTTCAATTTTAATAAACTAAACAAACATTATGTTATTGATACAGATTCATTGTTATCAAGTATATCATGATGAAAAACATGTTTACTTGATGCAATTAGCTCAATGTCCTTTAAGGAGAGTGAAAACATGGACAGCATACACGGTGAATGGAATGTTATTTCATACTGAGGCTCGAAATGAAGGGAGGATGACCTTCAATTGTGGTGTCCGTGTTAAAGGAACTGATGGAGGACATGTTCAAAATAATTACTACGACATCTTGCAAGAAGTAGTTGAAGTTGAATATGTTGGTGAACCAATAAAAAGGTGTGTGCTGTTTAAATGCGATTGGTTTAACCCTAGTCGTCCTCGGGAACTCGGTGCCATAAATTTAGTTCGTATGTTGAAGTGCATCGTACAAGGCGTTATCGTAAGTACGATCCTTTCATATTTGCTAGTACTGCAACTCAGGTGTATTATTTGGGTTTGTTTATATTATATAACTTTCATTTATGTTGTAATCAAATGAATTCTTATTAATGTAATGAAGGTGAAATAAGAAGAAGCGTAATTTATTCATAGAAGAATATTTATATCTAACGCTTACATGTTTATATGTTTACTATTGTTTATATGTTGTTTTATATGGAATCACTTGAACCGTTGGATGTTTACTAATAGTGTTTTTATGTTGTTTATGTTCAGAAAAATGGAGAGAGGTAGAGGCAGGTCCAAAAGATTAGCTACTCGGGGAAGGGCTAGAAACACCACTACCGATGGGGAAGGTAATGATGTGAGCACTTCTACCTCCTCTCAAAACCCTCATAACCTTCAATCTCCTGTAGGTGGAGCACTATCTCCACACTCCCTTACAACCAAACTCCAACCCTTCCTTTTTTCCAACCCCCAAACATTCCACACATGCAAAGCCCAATGGGTGGGTCTTTCATCCCAAACCCTCCATATTCTCAGCACCCCATATGTACTCAAACCCATCGGCCGCTACATATGCATATCACCAATATGGTACAAATAATGTACCATGCATCCACGTTGATGCCGAACAAAGGCCACCACAAAGGCCTACAAATGATGGGCCAACCGATGCAGGGAACGAGCATCCTAGTCTTGAATCAAGCAGTGCTAGTAGCCGAGAAAAGATTCGAATTGAGCTAGATGGTGAAGGGTAAGTATGATAATAAGTAATAAAATAAATTAAGCATAATAGTTTATTAGTAGAACTAACTATTTTATATGTTTCTTGTTTAGGTTCTTCCCTATTGACAAAGTTGTGGGTATGATTTCCCACATCTTCCAAAGCAAGTACGACTGGAGCTTGGCCTACATGGGGTAAAGTTCCTCGATCACAACGTGATCAGTGGTTTTCTGAGTTTAAGGTAATGACAAATCTTTAGTTTTCTGAATTTCGGAGAACATAATGACTTATTGTGTATGTTCGAACATTATATTATAATTTCATAACTTACATATTTACTTTTTTATTTATATAAAAATTTTTCACTTGCACTCCAACCGATGAAGTCCAAATAAGAAGAAATTTTGAAAAGAAAGGAAGTGATCGATTAAAGGACTTCATGCTGAAGGCGAGGAAAAATAAGAAGAAGCCGAAATGGTTGCGTGACAACTACTCGGCGTGAGTTACTCGAATATTGGGAAACTGCTGACTACAAGAAGTTCCGTGAGCAGGCTCGAAAAACCGCCATGCTGATCAAGGGGACTTGGTTCATCGGTCCATACTTGTGGCTCAATCCCTATGACGGAGCATAAGCGGCGATTGGTACATACCCCTTTATTAATGATTACGCATGCAACTATTAACATGTTCATATTAGTAAATTGCTTCTCTACTAACTTTTTTTTATTTAGATGAAGGAGCTTAAAGGAGTTCAGCCTCTACCGACCCAACTATTTTCACGTACCCACAAAACAAAAAAGGACGAATGGGTCGAGCAAAAATCCAAGGCCATTTATGTGAGTAACCTTATATATGCAATTTTCATATTTTTCAATCTATGGTTTTCGTTAACAACTCTGTGATATTTACATGCCTCAAATATTTATATTATATTCAGGACAAGTTTCAAAAAGAGTGGGAAGACTTGCAAAACACTCAACCTTCTAGTGATGACCCCAACTCTTCGAGGATCATGTCTCCACCCCTTCACAACATGAGTTGTGGGTCAAAGCCAATGTGAACAAGAAAGGTCACATTTATGGACTTGGATCCGAGGCTAAAAACTTCAAAACAACCATGCCCTTCATATCACCGAAAGCTTCTACTCCGGATGACTCGGATTTGAGAGTAACAAGTGCATAATTTAACTTCGAGTTACATCAATGGATTAAGCATGCTCGGGTGCTTGGGTTGGAAAATAGGCAGCTAAAAGAAAAGGTCGACAGATTACGCCGAGCCAATAGCACGTATGAATGAATTTCTGCAGTCTCAGCAAGCATCTTAATCTCACCGTCGACCAGTACAACCACAAGAGGAAGAGGAAGAGGAAGAGGAAGAGGAAGAGGATGAGTGAGGACCATGAATGCATTATCAACTTTTGTGTATATTGGTGATCATCACTTTGCGAACCTGTTTAGATGTGTTTCAGGTTTCTTGTGAACTTTTGTTTGCCTGTTTTATTGAACTTGTGAATTTTTTTAAATATGTTTTGGTTGTTCATGATTTTGAACATGTAAGTTGGATTTGTATATCCAACTTTGATGACTTATTTGTGGCCGACATATGTAAATGCCAAATGTAAGTGTCACATATGTGAATGTTGGATTTGTATATCCATTCACAATTTTTGTACTTGGGTAAAGAATAATTAGAAAATAGCGACGAACCGGCGACGGATCAGCGACGGATGATAACAAATCAACGATGGAATTCAGCGACGGAAATACCACCATTTCCGTCGCTGAATGGCGTCGACTATGGAAGAATTTCCTTCGCTGGTCTGTCGCTATTTAGCAATGGATCAGCGATGGATTTATCATTCCGTCGCTAATTAGCGACTGAATTGAAAATATCCGTCGCTAAAATTTAGCGACTGAAAAATTCCGTCGTTAGTTTCGTCGCTAATTGCGGAATTTCGTCGCTAATGACCAATATTCCGTCGCTATTTCCGTCGCAAATTATCAGTTTTCTAGTAGTGATTCAAGAAGAAGTTTATGTTGAGCAACCCCTGGATTTAAAAACTCTCAATTTCCAAATCATGTTTACAAATTGCAAAAAGCTATCTATGGACTAAAACAAGCTCCTAGAGCTTGGTATGAAAGACTAAGCAGTTTCTTGGTTGAAAATAACTTTAAAAGAGGTCTTATTGACAAAACTCTTTTACAAAAACCAAGGGAATGACTCTCTCATTAATCAAATTTACGTTGATGACATTATTTTTAGATCTACTAATAAAACTCTATGGCAAGAGTTTTTGAGTTAATGAGATACAAGTTCCAAAATGAGTATGATGGGAGAACTCAATTTTTTCTTGGGTTACAAATCAAGCAAGAAAAGGATGACATTTATGTTCATGAATCAAAATACACCAATGAGTTACTGAAGAAGTACAAGCTACAAGATGTGAAACATACAAGCAACACCAATGAGTAGTAGTACTAAACTTGACTCAAATGAGAAAGATAAAGTCTGTAGATCGAAACTCTACCAAGGTATGATTGGATCTCTACTTTATCTTACATCTAGTAGGCCGGATATCATGTTTAGTGTCCATCTATCTGCATGATTCAAGCTAACCTAAAGGAATCGAGATCTCACTACGGTGAAGAGAATTTTTAGATATCTTACAGGGACTCGGACACTCGGTCTTTGGTATTCAAAGGACTCAAATCTAACTCTCACTGGATACTCAAATGCTGAGTCTGCTGGATACAAGGTTGATAGAAAGAGCAACTCAAGAGCATTTCAATTTCTGGGTCAATCACTCATCTCTTGGCATTCAAAGAAATAAAATTCGGTTGCTCTATCAACAGCTGATGCAGAGTACATAGAAGCTAGAGCCTACTGTGCTCGGATTTTGTGGATCAAGCAACAGTTGAAGGATCTAGGACTGTCATTCACATCTATCCCAATCAAGTGTGATAATCAAACTACCATCAACATCACCAAGAATCTAGTTCAACATTAAAAAAACACACATTGAGGTTAGATATCATTTTCGAGAGACCACTCTAAAAAGGTAATATTGAACTTAAGTTTATTCCTACCAAATTCCAATTAGCTGATATTTTCACAAAGCCACTAAGTGAAGATAAGTTTTACTTTATCAAGAATGAACTTGGCATAATGATTGCATGATTATTTGATTTATTACATGAGGATTTATGAGTTTGATTGTTTATTATATGTTCCGAGTGAATAACAAATGGATCAGTTGAACTATAATGAAACAGAGCTATGAGTTATTAAGTTTATGAGTGTGTTACGAGTACCTCGGACACATCACCGAGTCGAACTCGGTTTATGAGAAAAATAGACATCAAAATTCTGAGATCATTTCTAAATCAATAGAGAATCTTGGGAATGTTTTCGAAAATTTCATTTTCTCTCTATCACACGAACAGTCAGGAAACTAGTTGTTAGAAGGAAGCGGTTTCAAGAAGTAACCGTTGCTCACTAGAACACCAAATAGTTAGATAGCCATTACTCTAACTCGCTGAGTTAAAAAGGCTTTTGTTATTTGAGAGCTGTTGTTTTAGAAATAACACTTGTTCATCCTCATTTATTCACTTTGCTATCTCTTACTCTCTTTGCGCTCTAACTCAGATTTCTCTGTTTAGACACTCTTCCATTTTAGACTCTCAACTCTCAACTTTCTCTCTCATTCGTTCATGTTCCTACTCCTTCACTCTCTCGAATCAGATCTCTTTCTCTTTGTCTCAAAATGCCTAAGAGGGGAACTGCAGCCGAAGGAGGGTCAGCTACCAAAAAGGCTAGAACCCGGACCATTCAGCCCGAGAATCCTCAAAAGGATCCTTCTAAGGGAAAGGCTCTTGCTTTCGATGACCAAAAACGCATTGTTGCCTAACACTATTTCATTAAAAAATAATTCTTGTCAACCACCAAACTCTCATGGATCAAGCCTACCCTCCACACAGGTACTTTCAAGTATTTGTGTTTATGTGATTATATCTACCCCCAACTCGTCACTTGAATTCTATGCTAACATGGTTTCAAGAGACAATGTAGTCTCTTCTCTTGTTCAAGGGAATGTTATTCGAATTAACCTCTCTCTGTTTCACAAGCTTTTTGATGTTCGGATCCTCTTTCGAACTCAAATCCCATTCTATTCAATGAAATCACCGATGATTTCTTTGACAAATACGCCAGAATTATTCCCAAGTATAGAAAGAACTTTTACGTGACTCGGACGAAGTCTAAAGCCGGACTTCTTTGCTTTATTCCGATGAGAACTATGTTCTCTTTCTATCCATCCAAGGAGAACCCCAATAGCAAGTTATTAAAAGTTCTTTATGACATTCTTGAAGGGTATGAGGTTAACTTCTTCCCTTTTATTATCGAGCGGATCGCTTTTATTCCTACCGATCGAAGAAAGCCCCTTCTTTTCGGAGCTTTGCCCACTGCTATTTTTACTCACTTCAAAGTGGATCTCCTTGATGATCCACTCAAATGCCTTGAGCCAGTCGTTTGTATAGGCATGGGTGAGCTAATTGGTCTAGGATACCGGGAGACTTCACCGGTGTATGGATTCATTCTTTTGAGCTTCCACCTCCTCGTCGGACTCGGAAGAGTTTTGAGACTCCTCTTCTTATTGTTGGACCATCTTCTTCCCAGCCTGCACCTTCCATGGAATTACTTCGGATGGTGGCCTCCCGGTTGCTACTCTTACTAAAGAGTTACAATCAACTCTTAACGCATTCCAAGCATTACGCTTATTTTGACTCGGCTTGAGTTCGACTCGAAGCGGATTGATAAGAGTCAAGCCATGGTCGAGTGAGCTGAAAGAAGTCATCAAGCAACAGTAAGATCGGATCCGCCGTCTTTAATATCGTAGATCAAAGGCTGCTAAGGACTTAGAATCTCACTCTGTAGTAGAATCATCTTCAAAGTCCTCTAGCACTTCGACTCCGGGTCGAAGAAGAATAAGAAGAAGAAGGCGACAGAGAAGAAGGTGAGAGAGAAAAAGAAGAGACTGGAGCAGGCCAAGAAGAGAAGGAAGGCTGAGGTAATTTCCTCATAACACACTCGATCTGTCTTAGAAGAGGTTGGGGATTTTCGTCAATCCCGTGCTCAACCTTACTGCACAACCATCTCAAGCTGAAGAAGTTGAGGGCTCGGAAGAGGGGATAGAAGAAGCAACACCTCTTTGATAGTCTGCAGATCCAAGTTTAAGACCTTCTTCTTCTCTTGCCACCAATTCTATGCTCAATAGCTTCTTCTTAGGGCTATCATCGCAGAAGACGGGGTCCTCATTCTTCCTCCTCCACTCGCACTACTCCACCTCCCTACTGACTTAATTTTTTTGTCCAACATGAAGACTCGGACTTTGAATTTAGATCGTTTTGAGTACTACATAAATATTCAGGTACAAACCTCATCCCTACTAGGTTTTGATTACAAGCCATTCTGAGTGCTATAGAAACTCCTGTATAAGTTTTCATTTATTTCGATCGACTCGGAAAACACACACTTGTTTATCTTTTCACATTGACGTTTCGAGTCACTCGGACACCACTCAAACTTATCGCATGTTTAAATAATCTCTCTAACAATTTTTATCTAAGTTCGATTGTGTATTTCAAAGCAAAGTGAATTACCGTGTTAATTCATCTTTCTAAGTCGGTTTATATGTTTGAGAATTATTTGTCTAGATCAAGTACCTACATTCTAATGTTTTCACCTATAACTTGATCTTTCTTAGGACTAACTCTAATGGAATTTGAGTATAATGAATATTAGATTCGGAAAATTCCACTCTTCTAGGCCTAAGATAATTATGCACTTAATTGTCTTAATTAAAATATTATCCGTGCCTAATCTTGGACCAAAGTATTTTATACTTTGAGAACCAAAATGGTTTACTTTTGTAAGTTATCTAAACGAGGTTATCTTATTTGTTGAATTACAAAAGTAACCGGCTTCAAGCTGTCAATCACCAACGAGACAAGGCTTTTTACTTCGAACAAGGCTCAAACGCTGCGTCGAGTTGTGCTGTTTCCAAAGCTGGAAAGCTGTAATGCTAAGCTCAACGGTGGTTTCCACCCTACTTTTCAGACATCACCAGCTGACTGGAGCATCTTTAGGAGCTAAGAGCCATTACATAACATTCACATCTCAACGGATCTTTTACGAGCGACTCGGAAGAACTGTTACTAACTGTCAAGAAGGACTTCTGTTCGGAAATAAGTCACAACGGCTAAGTTGCTTGGTCATCTATAAATAGAAGCCACCTCACAAGACTTGAAGATTGTTGAACACATTGCTGAAACTATATCTCTTAGTACAATACTCATTTAATCTTCTTCTTACAACTCCAAGTCCGTACTTAATGCTTTTCCGAGTTGTAAAGTCTTGTAATCAGTCACATAATCTTCTTACTTTCTGAGTAAGGTCCCTTGACTGAGCTATAAGGGTTAACTCAACTCGGTTGTCCCTAGCTGCAAAGGTTACCTCGGTTAGGAAGTACTATATCGGATAAGGGAACTTCGAGTCTAGGAAAACACCTGTAAGGAATTATCTAAGGGAGCAATTTTGGTTAAGTCAGTCCATTGTATTTTGTGGATTCAAAATAGTGGATTTGACTTGGTGCTTGGACTAGCACTGTTTGTAGTTTTCCGCCCCATGAGGGTTTCCACGTATCTCCGAGTTATATTTTTTGAGTTCAATCTAGACTCGGATTATCTTGTTCATTCCTTTCAAACCTAAAGTTTCTAAGTTTGATAAAATTTCCTCATCACCCTATTCACCCCCTCTAGGGTGACTAAGACTCTCCAAGAGCAAACCTTCATAACATTTCTATTTTTTCCTCCCTCGGTTTATTTTGATGAAATGCATAGGGGAGAGAAAGGACATATATATATTTGGTTTATGGCGAGTTCATTTTATGTTTATTTTATGTCTTTGTAGTTATTTTTCTAAGCAATGAAATCTTAGTATTTTTGAGCATTATTGAATTGTATTATACATATCTCTTCTTTTCTGCTATGACTTTATGCTCCATGAAGGTTTTCTCTTGGAGAGGTTAAGTCACCATAGGAGGGACGGGAGGGTGAATAGGGTGATGAAATATTTTTGTGAATTAGCAAAGTAATCTGCTGAGAAAACACTTAGAAAGCAATTCGAGTCTAGATTGGACTCGGGAGCATATAACATAGAGTGTACACGGAAATCCTCTTGATGGAGGTTGAGAGTCACGCTTTTTCTCTTGTTATCACTCCTTCGGTAAGCTAGTTGGCTTAGCTTTATGGAGTAGTTCTTCAACTAAAAATCTTGTTGGATTTTTGTCCTGCAGAAGGGCACAATTCGGAGTAGTAAAGCTATTCCTAAGTTTATGGAGACGTGCTTGAAAAATGAACTATCCTCTCAAAAATGTCATGTAAAATACTTGGGTTTGGTTCTCTTTTCCTTGATTTGAATCATGTAGTGATAAGAGAGACCGCGATCCTCTTAGGGCCATTAGTGAGTGCTTTTGGAGTAGTACCAACACTTTCCACCTTCCCTTTGGGGAAATGACCATAGCTCCTTTTGATTTTCGTTGTTTTGTCCGATTTGGGCTTCTCGGGGAGCCTTTATCTTCGAACGAAATTTGTACAAGGACAGTGACCACCTTCGCCACCTTTTCGATTCCGTAGCTAATAGGTTTCCTCAAGAAAATTCCTTGAAATACACTTGTTCTTTTAGGCGCTTTTGAGGATGCTTAATTTTGGGTTTACCATTCTCCTCAACAAGTTCGGATTTTCTTGACTCTTTTATTAAGTATTGTGCTTGTTTTCCGACCAAGTCTCCAAGGTTCACGTTCATTGTTTGGTGAACTTAGAGGACCTTGATAAAATAAAGGAGTTTAATTGGGGTGCTCCTGTATATACTTGCCTTATTAGGGGCCTTCGTGCTTGGTGTGCGGCACATAAAGCCTGAGATAGATTCAACGAATTATCTTCCATTGTGCGGTTTGAGGAACATTATTAAGGTATCCTCAAAGTCTTCACTTCCTTCCCACGTATTTTTATCTTGTGTGGATAAAAATGTTACTTGATTTGTGATAATGCAGCCGCGGTTGTACGAGTACCGCACCTTTCTCCCGGTTCAACAAATTGTTACGTGTTTCCGGCCTCTATGTCATGTGCTAGGATCTACCTTCATTGGTCTACAAGCCATAGTATTGGCTTCTTGAGATTAGCCCTTGACTGTGTGACCTTAGTATGTCTCTTTAAGCTAAAAATGAACCTCGAAACATACCCGGAAAAGTTTTGCTTCACCGATTAGCTGGCTGCCATTGCCCATTGCTTGTGGTGGACCTTGTGGGACTACCGGTGGTGGGCGCCAACCTTGTTTACGCATGATTTTTGCCCATTTTCTTGTTGCCTTTCATTCTTGTTTGCTTATTTCTTGATAAATTTTGTATGTGCGGACCAATTTTGACCATTCGGCCTAACTCCAACTCCAACTCCCTCCAAGCGTCACCATTGCACGGGAGTTAAGTGAAAGAACGATTTTGTTTGAAGGTCCTTTTAGGTTTTGTTGGTATCTCGTTGAGAGGGTTACACCTTAAATTCGGGTTAACACATGGCCTCCGTTCGTTCCGGTTGATCCACCCCAAACCGTGTTTTACCTTCGCGCTCTTCCTCCACAAGAGCCAGTCTGCTGCGATCATCGGGTATCCTTATATCCTATTTTTGAATTTCTACATATCTTATGCACACCATGCGAGTCGGCTAATGAATAACTAGTGAGTCCTCATTTCATTCCTTTCTTCCATATAGTTGAATTTCTTGTATGAAAATTAAATTTATCTTTTGGTAGCTTACTTCGGAGGATATCCACATTCCTAGTCTTGATGTGGATGTTATAGGACCAGGGGAATCTCCATGTTACGCAAGGATTCCCGAAATTCATGAGGAAGAATGTTGGGTATCCTTTCCCTCGGAATTGGAGAATGGATATGAGTTTCATGCTCTTTGGTTTTAGTGGCATGCTAAAAGTATTTTACTAATGCCATTGAATGAATTGTGTAGTATGATCGGGAGCAATCCCGAACCATGTCCATTAGGCTTTCTAGACACCAAATTTTGACTCTTGTATATTTAAGATTTTAGTACTAACATTAATTTTTTTAGTAAAATATAAAAAACATATAAAATAACATTTAAATTGTGACAAAAAAAAGCCCAAAAGGCCCAAAATACATTATCCAAAGAGAAAACCCAAAAGGTCCAAAAGAGTATGAAAAAACAAAAAAAGGAAAAAATAGTATAAAAAAAACATAAAAAGGAAAAAAACAAAAATAAAAAAATAAAAAATTTCAGAGGGCATGGCTGCAGCTGCCAGCCACGCCCCCAGCCCAAAACAAAAAAATAAAATAAAAATAAAACTTAACTAATTTTGTCCTTTTTTTACCCAACCTTATTGTTTTTTTGTCCTTTTTTACTACTCCACTATGGTTTATGCTCCCCTCCTCATACTCTTCCTTTTTGTCTCTTCTATATAAATTTTGATATTTTATTTTATTAAAATTTATACCATTCAATTATTATTTTAAGGGTTTGGATGATCCCCCTTACTTCTTTTATAAATACCTCCTCTCAGCACTTCTTGAGGGGCTTGGTTTTTTGAAAAAATCTCTATCTTTTTCAAAATTCTCTCTCCCTTTTTAATTTTCTAAGGAGTGACTTGATTAATTAAAAACTATCTCCATTGGGAGTTGACTAAGTTTAAGTTAATCTTTCTATTTTTTTAATCTTGAACAAGCCAAACTTTCTTTCAACTTAGTCAAAATATCTTCTTCATCTCAAGAAACAAGAGGGTAATTCTTCTTATTACCACTAAGTTTAATGAGATTGCATTTTCTTTCTCTCTACTCTTATCTTTCTTTATTTCATAATGATCAAGCATCACACACATGACATTTTCTTCTTTCTTAGTTTCTTTATTTTCTTTTTCCTACCCATTTATTTATTTATTCTTGTTTTTTTTAACCACTAACTTCTACATTATTATTGTTATTGCTTATTTAATTTCATTTATTAACATTATTACGACTAACTTTATCATTATTATTGTTTTTTAGTACTAATAACCTTAACATTATTATTATTGTTACTAACTTTATCATTGTCATTACTATTGTTACTAACTTTATTATTTGTTTATGTTGATTTTGTTTATTATTTTTATTAATACCTAACCCTAACATTATTGCTATTATCGTTACTATTATCATTTTTTTCTTTTTCACTATCATGATTATCTATTGCTACTAATGTTTTGGTGTTTCTTTTGTCTCTTTTTGGGCTAGGCCGGTTCTGGGTTGGATTCGGCCCGGGGTTTTACCGTCCGTCCCTTTAGGGCCTGCGTGGCCATTCCCCTATTTGGGTGGAACACTATTTTTCCTTTTTCGGGAGTAAGCGGTGAAATCCGAGAGTTGATTGGAAAATTGGGTGTTATTTTCTTTCTCATCTTCCTCACTTTTATTTTCTCTCGTAATACTTGAAAAATTAAAAAAATGGGCTAAGTCATAATTGAACATGAAGAATAATAATTTGGAGTAAAGTGGTCTAAGCCTTGAAGGTTATATGTATTTCTAGGGCACTTTAGTGGAATAATTTTGATTCCAAAATTTTTTATTTTTATGTCATTCAATGGAGTAATGAAAGAGTTTTCCAGCAAGTGGTCACTCACCCAAATCCAAGTCCCGAGCTATTTATACCCTTTTTTTTTTGGTGGAAGGTCTAATCAGTCCAAAAACGGCACCATCACTATTTTTTCTAATTTTTCATAATCTAAATGATTTTTTCTAAAAACATGTCCTTCATAAGAAATAAAATACACTTCCTTATCTTTCTAAATTGGTAAATTTTATCTCCTTACTCCTTATAGTTTGGGAGATATGATTTACTAAAGTCAGCATTGCAAAACTGTAATTTCTGCAGTGCCTAGATCAGAACATATATATTGAAAAATCTGTTAAAATACCTTTAAATACTTTAAAAATTATACAAAAATTCATGCTGGTTCCTTATTGTGTCTAGTTAATCCACTTTGTACAGTTTTATAATAGATGATTTATTTTATTTTTAATAAATAAATGAATACCATACTATCCAGAATGTTACAAATCAGGGCATCACCTAAGTTTTCGACTTATCAATTTTACATGCTTACGAATTTATTTTTTATATTTTTAATATTGAAACTAAACTTAAATATAAAACTCTAAGCTTTAGAATCACCTTGATAGGATCTTTCTTGAAAAAGTTATAATTTTTGAAACCGACATCCATTATGGCAAGTGCGGTGCAAGAAGTGACATTTTAAGACTTTATTAAATCAATTTGAGAGTTTCTAAAAGGTAAAATTTTTACATTTGAGCTCCTTATGAAGTTTTCCGGCTGTATAAATTTTCTTCATATTTTTTACGCTCATCTTACTTAGTTTCGGGATTTCTCTTTCAAAAATTGGTTTTAAAAAATCAACTAATGATGCCTTTCAATAAAATAAATACTCGGGACTTTGTTTGGTTAGTCAAGACTCATTGTTCATCATAATGCAAGCCAAGGATCTATCAAGAAGTTGAATCCTAAGCACTTCTCATCTCTGTGGCGTTGAAGAATTTTGTTTACTTTCTTTTTAGATTTCTTGTATTTAGGAAAACCTTGTATATTTTATTTTGTTCATTGTATTGTAATAATCCGGTACTTGTAAAACCACTAGCTCCAAAGTCTGAATAATAATAATATTTGTTACAAGCATGTCTTAGCCCATTCCTCACAATATAATCGACTCGATCAATAAATAATAAAATGAACCGTCTAAAATCACTGATTAGTGTTGTTGCCAAAATTGAAGTATGACCTATGAATAGGGGATGATGGCAATCATAATTGCCCCCTTTATGATCATCTTGACCTTAATTATGAGTCATAACAATATTTGGCTAAATACCAAATGGTGATCATTAGACGCAACCGTGTGTGTCTTGTATATGTTTACATGCTTGTCCTTAGGGCCGACATATTCTTTGACATATGGTCATGATCTTTCATCAAACTTGAGGTCATAATTAGAAATTCGTTCATATCCGATCTTTAGGATGATCCATATCCACTTCAATTCAAATAGCCTTCACAATTTCACCATTATGCTAGTGGATTATTTTGATCGGATATGACCGAATTGCTAATCATATCCTTTTGTTTGGCGATAGGCCATCGATAGGGATTCCATCCGACTTTGAGAATCATTAGCCATAAAACATCAACCCATAAGTCCACAAAAAATCTATCCCCCTTCATACCTAAGGAATTATTTTCTCAGTTGAAATGGGAATGTTAAAAGGTCTAACCCTTATACTCATGCCCATACTTGAGTCAATCCACCTATCCCTTCACTAATCACCTTGAGTAACGAGTTGAGACCTTGAATCACTCTCCCTTTTCTCAATCGGGTTGACTCGACTATAGGAATGAGTCATATCTAAAGTCTTTTAACATGACCATGAAATAGGGAAATGATCCCTAACTATCCCAGTGGAACTCACAAGAGTCATGACGGAATCCTTGCTAGAACTACGTGGGGTTTTGATCCGAGATTACATTCAAGTCCTACAATGATCGGTACGTAGAGCAATTTGGCTCTCATCCGAATGCAAACCCACCATATATCAACGAATCTATTGGCCATAAGTTTTCCATTCATGTGCTTGCATGTGTATGCTTACGTGCATAATGATGTGTTTTTCTTTTATGCTCTTCTTTTGTGGATCTATTTTATGAATCTATGTTAATCAACATTCAGGATGTCTAAAAAAAGGATACATATATATTAGTAGGAGCCCTTTCTTAGAACGGAGGGAGGGGCGAGTCCTCAACGTTCGTGCTTCCTAACCAAAACCCCGAACCCACCATCTCGGGTTACGAGATAAGTCTTTATATTGTTTTCGCCTTTTGGGCACAGGAGTCAACCTTTTTTTTCTTTTCAGAAAAACTATAATTTCAAAACTGTTTTATTGAAAACCCCGTCCTTGTTTGAGTCATAACAAGGTGGCGACTCTAGTCATAAAAAAAAAAAAAAAAAAATTTTTGGGCGCCTCCACTGGGGATGTTTGATGGTTTTCTTTTATCCATCTCTAAGTGGTTTTAACTCTGAACTTATATTGTATCCTTATTTTTAGACATCCCGAATGTTGGTCGTGTGTTTTTATATATATATTATGTACGTTTATGTGTTATGTGTGTTTGGAGCGGCTATTTGAATCCGGTCCGCACACACAACACACCTCAAGCTTCATTTTAGGCGTGGCTCTAATCTTACTTAGTGAAGACCATAAATAGATAACAATAAAATACTAAGGGTGCCTCCATGTACTCCACTACCTATTTGGGAAATAGCTCTGCATGCACACTCACCCCGAGTGTATTCTTGACACTGGGGCCACTTGAACATAATTGAAAGTGAAATGAATCACCTTTTAGTTAACCTCCTAGGAGTACATGGACCAGTGCATGCTTGACTAACATTACTTCCATGTTCGATTACCTTACCTTTGGTCATACCATCATGTTCATACACACATCCATGTTTTTCAAGAAAATTCATTTTTATTTTAAAAGACAAGAAAACCATTTTCCTGTCCGTCTTTTACGTCCTACAACTAATCCACACCTATTATCATGCCCTTCATCTTTAGTTGTATCTTCCCATTATCCCCATCCAACAAACGAACATTTTTGCAAACATGGTGTAACTTTACGGAAAATTCCCATTTTACAAAATTATTTTGAAATTTCCTCTATCTTCCCAAATTTTAGACAGTATCTCCTACTTTTTCAATTATTTTTTAACTTACTTTCATTCTTTATCTTTCAAAGACATTCACACATAAATATTTCATTGCGGGACCATCGGTGGTTTCGTAACAGTTCTCGATTAGTAAGATTATCTCCGAGTAGTGAGCCGGATAAGCTGTAACATCCACTTTCCCTTCAAGTTCGAACTCTAGTAACATCAAGACGGTGAAGACTTCAATGAGCAACCTCCACCGCATCCCTCACCGGATCCCATGAACAAATTACGGACGATGATGAAGATGATATTGGACGAGCAAGACCATCTTGACTAAACTTTGAACAACCTAACCGCACAAAACCAAGAAGCAGACAGGGCAAGCATTTATACTTAACAATGATTTGGCAATCGGTGATCGGAAGTTGGAAGCCGAGGTACAAAAATTGAAGGAGGTACTTAAAGGGCTTACCAAAGCCGAACCTTGGTTGGACATTCATGGGCTTACCCTTTTCCTTAATGCTAGATTTCCGGTTGGATTTAAAATGCCGCGAGATAGAAAAGTTCGACGGAACTGGCCAACCTACCAAATTCCTCAAGTTGTATGTTGGGGCAATGAGTCCACTGGGGCATTGGGGAAGAACTACTGGCTCATGTTTTTCAACAATACCTGATAGGGGCCACCTCGAATTGGTTTCTCGGGTTGGAAAATTCCAAGAAGGCTACTTGGGCTGACATCGTTAGGGAATTCACCGCTTAGTATAAGTATAATGAGGAAGTCGACGTCACAAGGAGGGATTTAGAGACAAACAAACAAATGTCCGACGAAAAATTTTGGCTTACATCACTCGATGGAGAGCCAAAGCCTCCAAAATGATGAATCGTCCCACTCGAAGATGAACAGGTTGCGGATGGTTGTTAAGAATCTTCTACCGGAGTTCAAAAGACACATGAGTTTTCAGTACTTCCCTTCATTTAAAGCCCTCATCGCCACAGGATCTATGGTAGAAGACACAATCAATAGAGGGGAACTAAAGAAAGACGAGTCAACCTCATCTGTTCTACCCTGGTACAAGAAGAATTTCAACAATAATCGGACTCAGCCCACTAAGGCGAGTGGAAGTGAATTCCATCACTTGCTAAGTCTACCTTCCAATTGAATGCAAGAAGAGAGTTCTCCAACCAAGGGATGACACCAACCCAAGCTTTGAGGAAGCTAGTGAAAGCCAATTTGATCCAACCGTTACCTCCCGGACCACCTCTTAAAGAACCCGGTCCTTACTACAACCCCGAGTGAGCATTGTGAGTATCATCAAAGTCCGGCCACAACACCGACGGTTGCATTGCACTAAAACATGCGATTGAAGACTTGATAGATGCCTGGAAAACTCAATGTTCCATCAAAGTCCCACCCAAGCCAGCCCCACATCACAAAAAATCCTCTACCTAAGCATGATAACTTTGGCAATAACATGATTAGCATCTCCCCAACACATCCGATTTCACTAGTTTGATTACTCCCACGCTACCTAAGTTGTGGGAAGTACCCCTCACTATGGATTCAAAAGCATTAGTTGTGGACTATTCCACCACGTCGAGAGTTACTCCGAAACCCATCAAGACTCAATTGTTTCCTAATGATCCATTCAATCGGTTATGTGGTCATCTCGACTATGATGGGGGTTTCTGATGCTTGATCATAAAGAAGAGGAAGAAGATGCATCTGTCATGATCGTTATCGAGAGGGATAATCAATCGAGTTCTTTCACCACCCCACAAGAAATGATTGAGCCCATTTGCCTTCAAGATTTGAGCAATGAGGAGGAGAATACGAGTTGCTCACTTAACTAGGACAGGAAGACATTTCAAGCCTCCACACCTTGAAGATGATAATTCATTGGCCGCCTTGTTAAGTCGTATTTTATACGTATTTTTAGTAGTTATTGAGTTTATATTATATAGTTTATTTTATCTAATTTATTCTATTTTGTCTATTTATAGGTAATTATCGAATAAAGTGGGGAAGAGAAGAAAAGTCGTTAAAAGTGGATTTTTAGCTACCGACAAGCATCCAAGAAAATATATGAAGTCGGTCCATAAATATAATATGTAATAAAATATTAATTTTAGGATATTATATTTTAGGAAATCCTAATTGGAATAGAAAAGGAAACTTAGAAGAGAAGAAAGAGAAATAAACCCTAACTCTTTCACCCTATATATACTACTTATTATCATCATGGAGAGGGGGACCTAGGAAGCCAGCCACACACAATCACCACCTGTCCTTTGCTGTCCACGGCACCCGGCCGCCTGCACCTGCTGCCCGGTCGGCTGCACTTGCTGCGGTCCACCGGTGCGGCCGCCCAGCCACCACTGCTTGCTGCCGCTGCTGCTTGTTCCTGGCTGCATCGTCATCTGCTGCTGCTGCATCTTGCTGGCCACTTGCTGTCCGCTGCCCAGCCAGCCACCATCCATCATCATCTTCTTCATCTTCCCGCGTCAAAGAAACTAATATCGGTAGTATAATTTAGTTTTGTAATTTTTATTAGAAAAGATTGAGTTTTTATTGTTAGATTAATATTAAAGATGCTAGTTTTATTTAGTTTACATGTTTTAAATTACATGATGTGTGAGTAGTTTTTCTTATACTTAGTATAATCTCATTGAAGCCATGTTAAATTATTTATTTTGAAACAAAGTTTTGATTTTTATTGTCTTATTGATTCGATCCATGATTCTATGATAATTTGTGTTTAATGTTTATGAATTTATGTCTAATTAATTAGAGTGCACGCTATTTAGTTTTATATAAATTCATGTGATAGTTTAGAGGGTTTAAGTACGTAATTGCTTGATCTTTTAGACATAAGTATCACCCTAGTTAATCATGGATGGCTCATACCCATCTCTTTTAATTAGGAAATTTTCATAGATCCTTCTTAAATCAATTTGCTAGTAGATTGGTTATTAGGTGCTAGATGATGTTTTTCTAATACTTAATGCTCTAATTTGATTAAATTCTAGTGCTAGTGCTAGGGTTATCAATATTAGTAGGGTTTATATTAGGGCTAGGCCTAAGTAAACTAATAACTAAGAAAAAACGAGGAAGATCCGCTAGTGGTTGTCTTCTACGAGTTTAGCTCATGGGTAGATCAATTTGTGTGTTAATGATAAATAATAATTTGCATGGTGGATATAGATTATACTAAGTGTTTTTATAAATTTGATATCTTTGATAATTACTTGCTTGCCTTTTAGTTATTTTCTTGAGTTTATTAATTTTTATTCATAAAGTTATAGTCTTTTATTATCAATTTCATTAAACCCCCTAAAGATCATTATTTTAGGTTAGTTTTAGTAATTTTATTTTAATTTAATTTTGAGTCATTATATATTTTAATTTTCAGATTTAATTTTCTGTTAGTTTTTATTATTTTTGAGTCAGTTTGTTAGAAATTAGTTTAAAAATAGTTTCTTTTGTTATTTTTCTTGTTTTATTTTCTTTTAGGGTTTAGATAGAGTCCTAGTTTGCTGTGATTAAATTTTAGAATTTTTGGAATTAGTTTGATATTTTTTTCAGATTTAATTCTTGAATTTAATTACTGCAGGTTTTTAATAAAATAAATTCGTAAATTAGATTTTAAATTTTGTTTTTATATTTTTAGGGTCTGGTTAGGTTTAGAAAATTAGTATTATTATTCTGGGTAATTTTAGTATTTATTTTCGTAATTATTTTAGTGCAGAATTTTACTTATTTAATTTTCTGTTTTAGAATTTGTTTATTTTCTGCTTTAGTTTTCTGTTTTAATTGTTCTAAAAATATACAAAAATATTTCTGGGTTATTGTAGTTTTATTATTATGTATAAATTATTTATTTAGTTATTAGATAATTTTCTATGAATTTTAGTTATTGATTTTAATTTATATTTTCTGTTTTGTTTTTAAGAGTAGTAAATTTAATTAGATTAAAACTTGCATGTTATCTTTCCTCGTGGATTCGATCCCTACTTGCCCTTGCTATATTGTTTATTATAAGTTTAAGTAGTGGTTTAATTTGTTGTCTGTACGACAAGCTTAACACGCCTTGTAGAGAAAAGAAAAGGGAAAAGAACCAACGGCTACTCAAGACCCGGCTGATGATGTTATCAAACGGATGAAAGAAACCAATGCCAATGTATCAATTTGGAGATTATTAATGACATCCCAACCTCATAGAGCCGCGAGTGTTGAACCACTTGAATGAAGTATCTGTCGAACCCAACATTTCCCCGAGATGAAATAGTAGGTTTAATCCATGGCTCATCTAAAGTGGTTATGTTCATAAATTCCGATCCGGAAGAGACAAATCGCAATAGCTCCTTACATATAACAGTGGAATGCAATGGTTTCAAGGTACCTAGGGTGCTCATTGATAATGGATCAGCAATCAATGTATGCCCATTTTGAGTTTTGAAAAATTAGGGTTTTCGCGTGAACGTTTGGAGCCGATCTAGCCAAATTATCGGGTCGTATGACAATTCAAAAGGGGTTTTGGGAGCCATCAAGATGCCTGTCGAGCTCGAGCCAATCATGGAAGAGGTTAAATTTTTGGTCCTAGACATTCTTGCCCGCTTTAACCTACTTTTAAGAAGACCATGGTTGCATAAGATGGGTGCAATTGCCTCAACACTTGCATCGGAAAGTTCGTTTCCCTACAAAGTTTGGGGTTGTTACCCTTAACGAGACCACTGAGATACTCACCATCACTTTTATCAACAAGCCGATTTTACAATTAGATGAGGAGTTGGGTCATCGTCTAAATGGGTTCATGATCAATGCTATTTTTATAGATATTGATCATATTCCTGTTGAGTGAAAGTTCGTTGTGCGCAAGTCGAACTAGTTACGATAGAGAGATGAGTTCCAAGTATCTAATTTTTAAGGCAATTGATACTAAGAAACTCATTCTCTTTTCGGGATCCAACTTCCTTCCGACTTTGTCACCCTAGAATTTAGAAGGTATGATGGTTCGAGCGATCGTTGAAGTACACTTGTACCATTATGTACAAATGATGCACCTTACGGGACTATCCGAAGAGTTTTATCCTGCACTCTTCGATAGGAGTTTAGAAGGTCATGCCCTGCGATGGTTTTATAAAGTTAGTCATGAAACTCGTAGTTCATGGGGAAATTTGTGCACCGCTTTTGTTGATTGGGCAACCACTAAAGATGAGTCGGATCCAGAGAAGTATATGAAGACTCGGACTTGACTCCGCACATTTACGAGTTCTATAAAAGGAATTAGGTATAAGAACTTCTCACTTATAGAGTTTTGATTCCAAGGCATTCTCTCGTACCTTAGAAACTTTTCCGAGTAGTATAGTATTTCCTCTAAGTGATAGAGCATTTACTTCATGTATTTTTGCTTGTCTCTAAGTGACTCGGAAAACAGATATGCACTCACGTTGTCTCACTCAGTTTTGAGTCTCTCATCACTTAGAATTATCGCATGTTCAAATGACTAGTATTTCGCATAACCACACTCGAGTCCGACTCCATGTTATAGGTCCTATTTTGTTACGAGTGAGTGTTTTTAGTCCGAACCATGCTTAGTCTAGATCAAGTTCATCTTACTCCGATGTTTCTTATGTAACTTGATTCTTGCATAGACTAACTCGGATGGAATTTTGAGTTTCATGGATATTAGACTCGAGAAAATTCCATTCCTTTTCCGATTCGGATAATTAGTCACTTAATTATCTTAATTATATTATTATCCGTGTCTAATCTTGGACCAAAGTATTTTATACTTTGAGAACCAATTTGATTTACTTTTGTATGTTATTCAAATGAGGCTACGCTTTTGAATTACAAAAGTAACCTAGCTTCAAACGTCAAATCACCAGTAGACAAGGCTTTTTCCACCTCCGACCAAGTCCCGGAGGAATGCGTCAGGACTGTCTGTTTCCAAAGCCGGGAAACCGAAACGCCAAGCTAAACGGTGGTTTCTACCTTATCTTTCAAGACACCACCGGTGGTTTTGGGGCTTCCAAAACAGTCAAGAACCGTTGCTCAATGTTCATATTTCAACGGATACTTTCTGGGTGACTCGGAAAGTTCTTAACAACGGTCATCAAGGGACTTCCAGTCGGAAGATGGAGATAACGGCTATGTTGCCTGGTCATTTATAAATAGAAGCCAACTCTCAAGACTTGAAGATTGCCGAACCTATTGTTAATACACGTACTTGAGCAAAGTCATTGTATTCATTCTCAATCTTCTACTTACAACTCCCACTCTGTAATTCATTATATTACGAGTTGTAAGGTCTTGTGCTTAGTTACAAACACTTTCTTACTCTCTAAGTAAGGTCCCTTGACTGAGCTGTAAGGGTTAACTCAGCTCAATTGTCCCTAACTGTAAGGGTTATCTCAGCTAGGAAGTACTAGATCGGATAAGGGAGTTTCGAGTCTAGGAAAACTCGTAAGGAGTTGTTTAAGGGAGCAACTCAAGTTCAATCAGTCTACTGTATTTCTTAGACTCAAAATAGTGGATTTGACTTCGTGCTTGGATTAGCACGGTCTATGGTTTTCCGCCCAGGAGGGTTTCCACGTACTTTCGTGTTCTCACTTTCGAGTTCATTGTAGACTTAGACAGATTATAAGCTTCGGCTTTATCCGCTTCTCTACCCCTCACTGCAATTCTAAGTTCATACGTTTCGACCCCATTTTAGACTCGGAATCATTTTTCGTCCGTCCCTCGCTTAAAAGAGATTGATTTTCAGGAAAATCTTCCATCACCCTATTCACCCCCTCTCTAGGGTGACTTTGTCTCTCCCCGAGCAAACCTTCGAGTATAAATTACATGCCACTTATCAATGGTACGCGGAGACATTCTTACATTATGTTTCTCGTTGGAAAGTTCAATGCAACATGGTCATGAATCCACCCTCTAAGAGACAATCCATTTATCTCGTACTACGGGGTCTTCGAAAACCATTTTTTGATGTGATGTCTAGGAGGTTATATCGCCATCTTTCGAGAGATGGAGGATGACGGATATTTATTGGATGTAGCCCTTATGAATGGGAGGCCTCTTCAAGATGCACTTAATTAACAAGCTCCTATTGTCACCCAACCTGCACCATCCTCCGAAAGCGTCTTAGTCCTTGCTCGGATTTGATCCATGTCCCTTGGAGTCGTGCTTGGACCAAGGGTCGCACCTAATCTATCTTATGGGGCTACTTCATCGAAATTCTATGGTTATCATATGGTGCATGGTCACACTTCGACGAATGCCCATAATTCCGTGAGAGGATTCAAAAGTTGAAGGATAATGAGGGACTACGTTTTGACTCCACTGGTCGTTGAATCATTAATAGATGTTTTAATTTCCTAGTCTTTATTTCGTGTAGTTAATTCAATCAAGTTAATGTACTCATTACTCGTAAGAACTACGTAAAGTCCGATCCCCTTCGTATAATTTTCCTTTTTGCACAAGTTGTATGTACTCCACTCCCATTATGTAAAAGACTTGTACTAATACGAAGCGGAGGTATGTAGGCAACCTATTACGGGTTCAACTATCTAACAAATCAAAAAAAAAAAAAAAAGAACTGCATAAGGACTCGATTCTCCTTTTTGCACATTTTTGAACATACCTTTCTTCCAAAACCAAAACACCTTACACACACTTGGAGATACGTAGGCAGCCTTTGGGTTCGGTCAAAAAAATATATATATATATATATATGTATATATATGTGTATATATATGGTTCTACTGACAATAATTTTTGCAGGAACACGGAAGAAAGTTTGAAGGAATCAAAGGACAACAACCTCGACGAGGAGTATAAAATTTGGGGTTATGAGGAAACGTATTTCGAAAATTCACTTGTATAAATTTTTTTTTCAACGATTTCTCACCATGTTTGTAAAAGGTTCCCCACATGTTGGAATTTCCCTTTAATCTCATACATGCATGCCTCTTATCCGAAACTTACAAACACACCCTAATTATCTCGGATGAGTTTACCCTTGAGAGTCAACTACTACCCAATTTATTTCCTAAAGGGGAGGCAATGATGCAAAAAATGGGGTACGTTCTCGGACAAGGTCTAGGGAAAGGAAGAAAAGGAATTTGTGAGCCGATCATACCATTGGAAAACAAAGATCGAGCTGGTTTAGGTTATTTATCCAACCAAGCAAACAAGATAAAGAAGGCATCACGAACTACTTTGAACGGCTAGTTTGTACGCCCGGGAGAGTGTGAACCATTTTGTGGTTTTCCCGAGCCTTGGTATGATCATAATACCGGAAAAATCTCCCGGGTTTGGAAATTTTTTTAACAACATCCAACAAGAAGAAGTGGTGAAAACTTGGATCTGTTTTAGAGAAATGGGAAGAGTCATGCCCCGATTGGATTGAGAGTATTCAATATGGTGTCCTCAACAGAATGTTCCATTTTCCTGCATGGGAAGAACACACCTTTGCCTCACGTGTCTCATCACCGGCAAACAATAAGAGGACCTACAAAATTATTCACCAACCAATGAAAAACGATCATCGTGGAAACTGTCGTAACATTTTCCTCCCATACTCATCTAATGTCCGACGACTATGATACGGACCAAACTTCTTCATCAACAAATAGTTATGATTCTCTTCACACCATCCCGGACTTATACCTACTAGAAATTTCTAAATCTTCCCTATCACTCGATCATACATCCGTACAAAATATTGTGTCCGAACATGAGGTCTTATCTGAAGATGATCCATATGAAGCATATAAACCTTCCATCACTCCAGTGGAAACACCCGCTACGATCAATATAGGCACTGAGCAAGATATTAAGGAGGTCAAGATAGGGTCTTCTCTTCTAAAAAGGAAAAAGAATCGCTCATTGCATTACTCGGTGAATATGTAGATGTTTTTGCATGGTCTTATGCCGATATGACGGGTATTAACCGTGAGATCGTCGAGCACCATATCTCGTTTTACCCAAATAGCAAGCCAAAGCAACAAAAGCTTCGAAGGATAAAACCAGAAATGAGTCTTAAGGTTAAAGAAGAGATTTAAAAGCAATTAAATGCGGGATTTCTTGAAGTTATGAAACATCCGGAGTGGCTCGCAAACATTGTGGTGGTTCCAAAGAAAGATGGGCGAATCGGGATGTGTGTTGACTTTAGAGATTTGAATACAACATCACCAAAAGATTATTTCCCGTTACCTCACATTGATATGTTAGTTGATAGTACAACAGGTCATGCCACGTTCTCCTTCATGGATGGATTTTCTGGGTACAACCAAATTTTTATGGCCTTAGAGGATAAGATAAAAACCTCCTTCATCACCCCATGGGGCGTTTTCGCTACAAGGTCATGCCTTTCGGGTTAAAAAACGTTGGGGCTACTTATGAACGGGCAAAAACTACTATCCTCCATGATCAAATACATGACATTGTTGAGGTATACATTGATGATATGATTGTTAAGAGTTGTGAATGAGAGAGCCACGTTGGGGCATTACGAAAATTTTTTGATCGCATCGGGAAGTTCAAGCTAAGATTAAACCCACAAAAGTGCGTATTTGGTGTTAACTCTGGGAAATTGTTGGGTTTCATTGTCGGCGATAATGGCATTGAAGTGGATCTTAATAAGACCAAGGAAATCGTGGAGCTCTCCCTTCCCACAATTGAGAAACAAATTCATGGGTTTCTAGGATGGTGCCAATACATCGGTCGATTCATATCTCAATTAACCATGAAATGTGAGCCCATCTTTCGACTCCTTAAGAAAGGAAGCTCTAAACAATGGAATGAGAAATGTCGGGAAGCTTTTGAATCTCCAAAAGCTACCTCATCAATCTGCCTGTTTTAATGCCTCCTCGTCTTAATAAACCACTCATCTTATATTTGACAGTCAAGAGACCGCCATGGGGGCTCTTTTAGCACAACACCAAGAAGGTACTAAGAAAGAAGTTGCCACCTACTACCTAAGTAAGAAACTCTTGGAGCATGAAACCAAATACTCTCCGCTCGAGCGTACATGTATCTCTTTGGTTTACACTACGAAAAACTCCGTCATTACCTACAAGCTCAACGACTTACTTGGTTTCTAGATTGGACCTAATCAAGTATTTATTCGAGAAACCAATTCAAAGTGAAAGGTTGGCCAGGTGGCATGCTCTACTCTCCGAATATGATATTCATTGTACTACTCAAAAATCTGTCAAAGGAAGAGCCATTGTAGATGAGTTAGCAGAGGCACCTATGTCTGGAGATGAATTTACGGACGAATTTCCCGACGAGCATATCTCGCAAATCGAGGTTGCACGTTGGAAAATGTATTTTGACGGTGCATTGAATAGAAAGGGTAATGGTGTCGGAGTTCTACTAGTGGATCCTGATGTGTTACATGTTCCTTTTGTTGTAAAACTTTCCCTTTTCACTATGAACAACATTGCGGAATATGAAGCCTGCATTTATGGAGTGAAGGCTGCCTTGGCAGTTGGCACTAAGCACTTAATAGTTTATGGAGATTCTAACCTGATGATATCGCAAACTATTGGGGCGTGGAAGATCAAAGATGAGAGACTCCAGGCATATTCGGATTACCTTCAACAGCTTAGTCTCACAGTTTGAGGAAATCAATTTCCAACACCTTCCCCGAGAACAAAACCGCTTTATCGATGCTTTGGCCACCATGGCGTCTACACTGAAATGGGAACCCGGAGTTAGGGTATAATTCATGACGATTGAAGAACAACAACAACCAGTTATGCCATGCAACAATATTGACACAACTATTGAAGGAGGTGATGATCCGTGGTTTATTGATATCCAACTATACCTCAAAAGTAGAGAGTATCCTGACGGGAGTTCTAAGAAGGATCAACTAGTAATCGGATGCCTGGCTGCCCAATTTACCATGCATAGAGGTACCTTATATCATAGGATGCTTAATGGCACACTTCAGCTTTGTATTAGTGAGAAGGAGGCAAAACGAATTATGGAAGAAATTCACAAGTGGAGAATGTGGACCACGTATGAATGGAAGAATGTTGGCCAAGAAGATTCTTCGACTTGGTTATTATTGGACGACCATGGAACATGATTGTTTTAAGTTTGTTCGATCTTGTAAAAAATGTCAAATGTTTGCCAATCTTAACCACATGCCGCCTTTTTCCACTTGCGGAATTGACATCATCGGGCAAATCAAACCAAAATCCTCTAATGGTCATCAATACATCTTGGTAGCAGTAGATTACTTTTCTAAGTGGGTTGAAGCCACTTCTTTTCCAAGTCGAGGCAAAACAAGCAGCCAAGTTCGTTATTAACACATCATTTGTAGATATTAGGTCCCTTTTGAGATGATTTCGGATAACGGTTCACAATTTAAAGGAGACTTGAAATAAACCTTACAAAAGTACAAAATCAAGCATCATCAATCATCTCCTTATCGCCCACAAACCAATGGGGCGAGTTGAGGCTGCCAACCGAACCATTCACAATATCCTATCCAAAATTATTGAAAAGTCAAGAGAGTGGCCAGAAAAGATCCCTTATGCTTTTGGGGGTATCGATCTTCAATTCAGTACGTGAGATCGGTGCCATACCATATGCTTTGGTTTACGGTATGGAGCCTATGCTGCCAATTGAGATGGCAATTCAATCGTTAAGGGTCATGGCTGAAAGTAAACTCCCGGAAGATCAATGGTATCAAGCAAGGTATGAAGAGTTGGCATTTCTAGATGAACGAAGACTAGCAGACCTTACATCACATCCAAGGATATCGAAACATATAGCATAAACTTTCAACAAGAAGGTCCGAGTAAGGGGCATTTAGGTGGGCGACCTTATGGTGAAGAAAAGTCGTGCCTTACTTCATGATCCTAGGGGCAAGTTCCGCCCTAATTGGTATGGACCATATTTGGTCAAGGAGATTACTACCGCAAGTGCAGTCAAGCTAGTCGATCCGGATGGGAATGAGTTCTCCAATTTTACCAATCTCGACCAGCTCAAGAAATTCTCTGTGTAGTAGATTTTCTTCATATAATTTCCCCTTTTATGTAAGCGATCGACACATTTTCGATGAATGGATATGCACGTGTCATGTGATGAAACCATTATTCCATAGTAAACAATCAATATATATATATATATATATATATATATATATATATATATATATATATATATAATAACATGACTAAAATAAATTAATACACGCGTCATGCCGCGAGCATCGGGTAGGGTCACCATTTTACTTCATATACATAATAGCAATCATAATTAATAATTGAATCGCACACGTAAATACAGTCTTACCTTCCCTCACTCTTAATTAAAAAAACCCATAATGAATTAAAACTCAAATGATCCGCGAGTGATCAAATCACTTTTCACCTTGTATTACTATTATTATTTTCAATTCTTTACAAGTATTGTTCGAGTGAGTAGACCTGGCAAAACCGACCCGACCCGAAAACCCGACCCGAACCCTCCCGAAAGTTTTGGGTTTTGGACATGATTTTCTCGACCCGAACCCGAAAAACCGAACCCGAAAAACTCAGCAAATTAGCGGGTCAAACCCGACCGAACCCGTTTGACCCATTAGGTCAAGGCAATAAAAACAACCATTTTAGCTTTGTAGCTTGTTGATTGAATGTTTCATGCACATTATATGATTTTTCCTTCAATTTATCACTTTTTTAATAATGGTTATTTATTATATCGGATTATTTAGAGAGACGTTACATATTTATTGCAATCATTTACGGACGAAGACTAATACAGTTTCATTTCTCAACTTATTCCCCATAAACAAAAGCCATTATATACAAAAATTATGCATAGTTAATTTCAATAAAAACATATATGGATTCAAATGGTGTAATATTATTAAAATACTACAAGTGTACAAGTTATACTTGTTGTATTTTTGGTAAACTGAATATACCTAGTCACATCTAATTAATATACTTTTATTTTGTAGAAATAATATTACTATAATGATTTAAAATTTTGATGTTATAATTAAAAATAATAATTTTAATTTATTATAAATCTCTAATTCTTATTTATTTTAAACTCGTGTTTACCTGTACCTAAACCATAACTCCTAAGGTAGGCAATAAGCTCGAAGGTTTGCTCGGGGAGAGTCTCGAGTCACCCTAGAGGGGGTGAATAGGGTGATAGAAAAATCTTTTGGAAAGAACCGCACTTTTGTGCGAAAAGATGCAAAGACAGATTCCGAGTCTAAAGACAGAGTCGAAAAGGTTGGACTCGTAAATCGGTGAATCGAAGAAGCAAGAGCACTATGGTCTGTCCGAGCCTAGAATGAACTCGGAAAGAGAACACGAGAGATTTTACGTGGAAACCCTCCCGGGCAGAAAACCACGGCCCGTGTCAATCCGGACACGAAGTCAAATCCACTATTTTGAGTCCACAAAATACCGTGAACTTGATCGAACCCGAGTTGCTCCCTTAGACAACTCTATACAAGTTTTCCTAGACTCGAAGTTCCCTTATCCGATCTAGTACTTCCTAGCTGAGATAACCCTTACAGCTAGGGACAACTAAGCTGAGTTAACCCTTACAGCTTAGTCAAGGGACCTTACAAAGAATGTAAGAGGAGTTTGTAACTAAGTACAAGACCTTACAACTCGTAAAGTAATGAATTACGAGTGGGAGTTGTAAGTTGAAGATTGAGAGTAAATACAATAACTTTGATCAAGTAAGTGTATAGACAATATGTTCGGCAACCTTCAAGTCTTGTGAAGTGGCTTCTATTTATAGATGACCAGGCAGAGTAGCCGTTATTTTCATCTGCTGACCGAGAGTCTTCTATGACCGTTGTGAAAGGCTTTCCGAGTCACTCGGAAAGTATCCGTTGAAATATGGACGTTGGACAACGGTTTAACTCTCTTGGAAGTCCCAAAACCATTGGTTGTGTCTTGATAAATGTGGTGAGATCCACCGTTAAGCTTGGCGTTCAGCTTTTCCGGATATGGAAGCGGACGGCCTCGACACAATCTTCGAGACTAAAGCGAGGAAGGTAAAAAGCCATATCTCGCTGGTGATTTGACGTTACGAGCCGGCTACTTTTGTAGTTTGAAAAGATATCCTCGATTGAATAACCTACAAAAGTAAAACACCTTCGGTTATCAAAGTATAAAATACTTTGGTCCAAGGTTAGACACGGATAATAAAATAATTATGAAAATTACGCAATTGATTATCCGAGTCGAAAAGAAATGGAATTTTACGAGTCTAAAATCCATGATACTCGGAATTCCATATGACTTAGTCTTAAGTAAAGAGACACGTTCTATAGCAAATATCATAGTGAGAAAGAACTTTATATAGACTAAGCATGAAATGAGCTATGAATGCTGACTATGCAAACAAGTAGAGTAAATAACCACAAGTCAAATTCCGAGTGAGAATGGACTCGGAATAAAGAACAAGTTTTCTAAGTCGCTAACTGAAAGCGATTAAAGAGATATGTGAAGGCCGAATCGCATAGGAAGGATACTATTTAATTCAAGTAAGTTTCTAAGACACGAGAGAATGCCTTGGAATCAAAACTCTATGTGAATGACATCGTTATACCCGATTCCTTTTGCATGACTCGAGAAAGATATAGAGCGAGTGTCCGAGTCTTCAATCTCCCCTTTTTGATGAAAGGCATTCCATACTTAAACAGAAACTTTGTTAGAGGAAAATAGATCGATTCCGAGTAGTTTGAGTAAAAGTAAGGCATATTGATCGGAGCAATATACAATATATCGAGCAAATTAAAGTATGCTTGAGCTCATTAACTCGGAAAAGAAAGAACTCGAAGTTAATAATGAAATGCATCAAATCATTAAAAAATATTACAAGGGCGGAAAAGAACTCCCCTAAACAAGACAACCAGTTTCGATTACATTTTCTCCCCTTGCCTTTCAGCAAAAACAAGAAACAAAAGGAAAGGAGAAAAGTACAAGTAATACACATAAGTTGTCCGGACAAAAAGAAAATTTTGAAACAGAAATTCGGAGACACCGAGGAGTCGTGACTCGGTGCATGGCTCCAACTAGGAAGGTGGGGATTTCGAGTAGAGGCGGAGGTGCGCCGGCGCTGATAAGACCTTGACGATGTGCTTGAGCGCGGCGAAGGGAGAACCGGAATAGTTCGCAGGGGCTCGGCTCCGAGGGGCCGACCCGGATATAGTGGATCGAGAGGTTCTTCCCTTGGGACCTCGGGGCTGGAGGGGCTGCTCCGGCTGACTCGGCTGGAGGAGCGAGATCTTCGACCCACTCGGACTGCCGTCCGAGCCGAGTACAGCAATTTGAGCTTGGGGAGCGGTTGCCACGGCCTCTTCTTCCCTTTGCCGGAAGGACTCGCTTCAGCCGCAGGTTCCTCGGCGTCCTCCGCTGCATCCGTAGCTTCTTCCTCTCGCTTCCTCGGCTTCCTCGCTCTCCGAGGAGGTCGGGCCTCGGCTCGAAGACGCCTCGGATGGGTCCGAGTCTTCGGCTCTCGAGCCGCCTTGGACCGTCTCTCTCCGAGGAGCTCAGCCAGCTCCTTCGCTCCTTAACCAGCTCTCTCATCTCAAGAACGAGAGACTGCTTGCTCTCGGATTTGGGATCGACCGGTCTTTTGGTTGATGGTCGGACCACGAAGAACAGAACTTGAAACCTCCGAGCATGTCTCCGAAATCGGAAGACACAGAGGTGATCTTGTCCATGAAGACGAGGAGACAAGAGGGCGAGAGAGAGTTTTGGAAGCACTGGAGGTGGAGGCACCACCAGGTGAAGAGGGAAGAGGGAGAGGAGTTGATTTCGAGTCCGAGGTGGAGAAGGAGGCCTCGGCTCCGAGTTGTGAACCCGGACACCGGGGTTAGTTTCCCGGTATCCGTACCCCGAAGTTCCTTCTTGCCGACCACAATGGCCGCCTCGGACACCGCGTTAGGGTCGAGAGGAAGAGGAACTTGGAATTGTTTGAAGACAAGGGTGAGAAGAGCACCGAAAGGAAGGGAGGTGTTCTTCTTGGTTTGAAGTTGAGCTGGCAGAGCGGCCATCCGCTCAATGATGGAGGGGAAGAGGTCGACTTCGTATCCCTCCGGGATATCAAAGAGGGCTTTGAGGTGCTTGGAGTTGGGGTTCTCCTTGCTAGAATGCTGTGAGAAGAAGGTTCTCATCGGCAGGAAACACGAAGCTTGGCTTCGACTTCAACCGAGTCACGAAAAGTTCTTTCCGGACCCGGGGAATTCTTTAGCGTACTTTTCAAAGAAGTCGTCGGCGACTTCGATGAAGGGGATAGGGTTGCTGTTCAAGAAGAGAGAAGAAACTTTGAACAGGACGGTGAAGGAGGGAGGTGTTGATACTGAACAGTAATGTTACGAACCCGAGAGGTTAGAACATTTTCGGAGTGGGTGAGATGAGTATAAAACTCGAAACGAGTTCGGGATAGATGAACTCGCTGAAACACAAGAAAGGGTAGACTCCGGTGGTTTGAATGTTGGTCAACCAGGAGAATTTGGTTGTTGGGAAGAACTTGTCGTCCAGCGCAAGATCTCTGGGTGACAATGGGTTTAGAAGGGGTTGAACTTTCCGGCTTGTTGGTGCGAGGTTTCTTAGAGGATGAAGAAACACTGAAAGTCGGGATGGTTTCCTCTTTTAGGCATTGTGAGAGATGAAAAGATGAAACTTTTTGAAAGAGAAAGAGAAAGAGATGTAGAAGAAAGGGTAACAAAGAAAAATGGTAGGAGAAAGAGAGATGAGCGAGTCAAAAACTTACGAGAGAGAGAGAGAGCTTCTTCGACACTTGCGGACGATCAAGGGAACACTGTTCACGTAGAAAACTTCCGCGAGAGGGTTTTCGTTTGAGACGGAAGGAGTTTGAGAATACCGAGATGAAGATGGATAGACGTTATTTATAAAGAATACGCGCGCCCGTTCACTATCCGTTAAGTAACTCCGTTCTGTCTCGGCCTGTCCATCGGTCATTAATGCCCGTGTGACAGTTCTTCTTCAATGGTTGAGATAACAAAGGTTTGAAATCTGCGGTTATGATTTGATCGCAGCGCTCGAGAAAGAGAGAGAAAAAGACTTTGAAATTATAATCCGAAACTCTCCACTTGTTCTAGAGATAGCTTAAGAATATTTGATGTCCAATTTTCTCTACGTCCGAGTTTGACTCGGAAAAGTTTACGAGTGACTCGAAACACGAAATAACTATCAGCCCGAGTATCACATGATCAATCGAACTAATGGTTATTGACAACGAAAGCACATAGCACAGAAAAATTCAAGAATCATAACGCGAAACTAAGCATTTAACATACCAAGCTCATTCCGAAAAAACAGAATTGATCTTCACCAAGTGGCTTAGTAAAGATATCGGCTAATTGAAGATTAGTAGGAATGAACTCAAGTGTAATATCACCCTTTTACGAGTGATCGCGTAAGAAGTGATACCGACTTCAATATGCTTTGTTTTTGAGTCTTTGGACGAGATTCTTAGTGATATTGATTGCGCTTTGATTGTCACACTTGATTGGAACCGAGTTGAGAGATAGTCCAAGATCCTTCAAGTGTTGTTTTATCCGAGAGAATCGAGCGCAACAAGCTCCAGCGGCAATATATTCAGCTTCTGCAGTTGATAGAGCTACTCGAGTTTTGCTTCTTTGAGTGCCAGGATATTAGGGATTGACCCGAAATTGGCAAGCTCCGGATGTGCTCTTTCGATCAACTTTGTATCCTGCGTAGTCCGCGTCCGAGTACCCGGTCGGACTCGGTTACGAGTCTCCGGAGTACCATAGTCCTAGATTCCGAGTACTGTAAGATATCTCGAATATTCTCTTCACCGCAGTGAGATGTGATTCTTTTGGATTAGCTTGAAATCGTGCACATAAGCAAACACTGAACATTATGTCCGGTACGCTTGAAGTAAGATATAGCAGTGATCCAATCATACCTCGATAGAGTTTCGATCTCTTGCTCTACCTGTCTCATCCGAGTCAAGCTTTATACTGCTTGCTCATAGGAGTAGATGCGTGCTTTGCATCTTGAAGCTTATATTTCTTCAGCGAGTTCCTTGGTGTACTTTGATTGATGGACAAAGATTCCATTTTTGTCTTGTTTGATTTGCAGCCCAAGGAAGAAATTGAGTTCTCCCATCATACTCATTTGGAACTCTTGGCTCATCAACTCAGAAAATTCTCGGCACGTAAATTCATTAGTAGCACCGAAAATAATATCATCAACATATATTTGAACAATGAGAAAATCTTTCCCTTTGGTCTTTATGAATAGGGTCTTGTCAATCGACCTCTTTTAAAATCATTTTGAACCGGGAAGTTGCTCGAGTCTTTCATACCAAGCTCTAGGGGCTTGCTTAAGACCATAGAGAGCCTTTTGAAGTTTGAAAACATGATTTGGAAATTCCGAGTTTTCAAAACCAGGGAGGTCTGCTCGACATAGACTTCTTCTTTAATAAACCCATTGAGAAAGGCACACTTAACATCCATTTGATAAAGTTTAATATGCATGTAGGATGCAAATGCCAACGAGTATTCTAATGGCTTCAATTCTAGCTACTGGTGCAAAGGTTTACCCACAATCAATTCCTTCTTCTTGATTGTAACCTTGAGCTACAAGTCTAGCCTTGTTTCGACAACTATTCCACCCTCATCCAGTTTGTTTTTGAAAACCCATTTGGTTCCTATAACTGGGTGGTCGGAAGGTCGGTTGGTCGAGTCCGGACTTGGTTTCTTTCAAATTGATTCAGCTCTTCTTGCATGGCCTCTACCCATTCGGGTTCATTAAGGGCTTCTAGTGCATTTTTGGGTTCGAGTTAGTGAAATGAATGCGGTGAATGCACATAGATTATGAAGAGAAGAATGAGTTCTTACCCCACTTGTTGATATCGAAATAATGTTTTCTTGGGGATGACTGGAAGTAAATTTGAACGCTTTACCGGTTCTTTGATTCACCAGGTTTGTTGGTTGAATTGCTTGATCTTCGAAGCTTGTTACGAGTGATCCTCTTCATTGACTTGCTCGTTACGAGCGACCTCTTGAGTTGTCTCATTCAGAGCTTCCTCGTTACGAGTGGTCTCCTTTTGAGTCTTTATAGACTCATCTTCGTTATCATCCTTTCGAGCTTCGGTTACGAGTATGAAGATTCACTTGGTTTTCCCTGTTCAAGCTCATCAAACACTACGTGGATACTTTCTTCCACTTTGTTAGTTCTCTTGTTGAATATACGGTAAGCTTTGCTATGAGAAGAGTAACCTAGAAAAATTCCTTCGTCGACCAGAGCATCAAACTTGGTCGGATGATCCTTACCGTTGTTGTGGACAAAGCACTTACACCGAAAGATCCGAAATAGGAAATATTTGGCTTCCTCCCTTTGTAGAGCTCATAAGGTGTTTTCTTGAGAATGGGTCCGATGAGGCATCGATTGAGGGTGTAGTTGGCTGTGTTTCTTGCCTCGCCGAGAAATAGTAAGGCAAGTTGTGTTCAATCATCATCGTCCTTGCTATTTCTTCAAGGGTTCTGTTCTTTCTCTCAACTACTCCATTCTGTTGAGGAGTTACAGGTGCTTGAGAAGTTGTGAGAAATTCCATTCTTGCCACAAAACTACGAGAATTCCGAGTAATCGAACTCCCTTCCATGGTCGAGTTCGAATCTTTTGAATCCGAGTCCGAGACTCAACTTGAATCTTTCTACGAGCTTGCTGAACTCCTTGAAGGCCTCATTCTTATGCTTGAGAAAACACACCCAGGTAAATCTCGAAAAATCATCAATAATAACAAGTATGTAAGATTTACCTCAGAGACTCTTCACGGGGATTTCACCACATAAGTCCATGTGTAGTAATTCAAGCACGTTGGATGTGGAAGCTGTCTTGAGAGATTTGAATGAAGACTGACTTGTTTCCCTACGGTGCATGCTTCACATACTTTAACCTTCTCAAACGCACGGTTAGGTAATCCTCTAACCGAGACCAAGAGATGCAAGCTTTTTGATAGTATGCATGCTAATATGACCTAATCTACGATGCCAAGTCCAAGAATCATCTTGCGAGATGTGCTTTTAAACATGATAAGTTCGACTTGGGTCGAGAGAGAGGAATGATGTAGGTATTACCTGATCTCTTACCGAGAGCTTTACCTCTTTGGTGGTCTCATCTGTGATGTAGCACTTGGATTGAGTGAATTTTACCTCTTGTCCTTTGTCACAAAGCTGGGAGATGCTAAGTAAGTTGTACTTTAGTCCTTTGACAAGGTAGACTGGGCTCACCAGATTGTTTTCATTACCAATCTTCCCAATGCCCACTATCTTGCCTTTCTTTGTCATCACCAAAGGTCACCTTTCCTCCTTTATATGACTCCAACTCGGAAAAGAGTCCTTGGTCACTCGACATATGTCGAGAACATCCGCTGTCTAGGTACCAGTGTCCTTTTGATCTTTTACGAGTGACCGCAAAACGAGAGAAAATCTAACCCTTCTCACTTCCTCTAACGAACCCGAGTAACATTCCTTCTTGTGGTCCTTTTACGAGGAAGAAGGTGCTTCGGAACCCGATTTGAATGACTTTGGTTTTAGTCCGATTACGAGTCTTCTTCTTTTCGGAAAGCTGAGTCTGTGTCTCTTTCCTTTTAAAAACCTTTCCTTTTGAAACGAGAGGAAAATGGTTTCTTTTTATAAATAGGTGCAGGTTTAGTCCTCCTTTCATTTTTGTGAATGGGACCATGCTCGGCCTTTTTGAACTTAACGATTACGGAATCCTTTTGAACAATTACGAGTAAGAATTAGATTCTTCCTCTTTGTTGAAACCAAGACCTTCTTTTCGAAATGAGACACATTGTGATCCTAAGAGCACATCAAGGTTCTTCTGTCCTTGAGAAAACCTTAAAACCGAGATCTTGAGACTCGGTGAGCTTACGTTTCGGTTGCTCATTTTCTTTTACGAGTAACTCGGACTCGGTCTCATTAGTTTGAGCACTTGTCTTGAGTTCTCCGAGTGTCGAGTCTCGGTTTTCTAATTCATTTTTAAAGAAGTGCTCTCGAAGTGATTGACTCAAGTTGTTCCTTGAAATGAGAGGAATCAGAATTGGACTTTTCTTCCAAAGTAAAGATGTATTTAGCTAAATCAACTTTGGAGAATTTGAGGAAGTAGTTTATTACCTCTTGAGGATCGGTTTCCTCATTATTTGAGTACGTATGCGAGTCGACTCTTTTCGGCTTCGAGTCGGTGATTGCCATTAGACACTTTGAGTCATCCGAATCCTCGTCGTCTTCGAGATGATTCCTCATCGCTCCAAGTTGCCATCATGGCCTTTTTCTTCTTCTGTCCCGTCTTCATTTTGGACGAGTCCTTGACTATGTGGTCTTTGCTTGCCACATTCAAAACACCGGAATTCTTAGACAGAGATAACTTTGAAGGTGAAGAAAACTTACCTTTTCTGTCTCTCTTGTCCTTTTTGTAGAATTCTTCTTTTGGTCTTTTATCCCATCTTTTGTGCTTCATCATTCTCTTGAAGCCTCTTGCAATGAGTGCCATGGGATCACCTTACGAGTCGAGAGGAGCTTGGACTTGCTTCTTTGGATTACGAGGCTTTAAGCGCGATGTTCCTTTTGGAAGTACCCTCGGCATCTTCTTCTTCCAAATGTATCTCATGAGTCGAAGCTTTCCAGATGAGCTCGTCGGCTTCAAGAGTGAGAGGTTTTGAGCCTCTTCTATGGCGGTTACCTTAGGACCCCATCGTTTCTTGGGTAGGCTTACGAGAATTTTCCGGCACATTTCTTCATGGGAGATTTTCTTTCCCAGAGATTTGAGATTGTTGGTGATCTCGGTGAAGCGTATGAACATCCGAGTAATGTTCTCTTCGGCTCCATTTTGAAAGGCTCATATTTGTGAAGATGCTTGGCTGATCTTCGCTTGTCTCACTGACTTGTACCTTCGTAGGTGTTGACCGAGTGTCCCACACCTCTTTAGCGAGTCACGAGGCGAGACTCGATTATATTCTTACGAGCTTATGGCGCACATGAGGATGTTCATGGCTTTGAAGTTCTTTCTAAACTTCTCACGCCTGTCGGCGTGAACTCGGCCTTTGTCTTTGGAAGGATTCCGAATTCATCTGTCTTCGTTGGGATGTAGTTTCCTTGTTGTATGATTTCCCATACTTCTTCGTCGTGATCCATAAGGAAACATTCCATCGGCTTCTTCCAGTGACCGAAATTTGAACCTTTGAATTTTGGTGGCCTGTTGGAAGATCTACCTTCGTCGAACTCTCCGGTGTTACGAGCCATCGATCTTTAAACCTTTGGACTGTTAGATCCTTTACGAAAGGCTAGGCTCGATACCAATTGAAGGTTTGCTCGGGGAGAGTCCGAGTCACCCTAGAGGGGGTGAATAGGGTGATAGAAAAATCTTTTGGAAAGAACCGCACTTTTGTGCGAAAAGATGCAAAGACAGATTCGAGTCTAAAGACGAGTCGAAAAGGTTGGACTCGAAATCGGTGAATCGGAAGAAGCAAGAGCACTATGGGCATGCTGAGCCTAGAATGAACTCGGAAAGAGAACACAGAGATTTTACGTGGAAACCCTCCTGGGGCAGAAAACCACGGCCCATGTCAATCCGAGACACGAAGTCAAATCCACTATTTTGAGTCCACAAAATACCGTGAACTTGACTGAACCCGAGTTGCTCCCTTAGACAACTCTATACAAGTTTTCCTAGACTCGAAGTTCCCTTATCCGATCTAGTACTTCCTAGCTGAGATAACCCTTACAGCTAGGGACAACTAAGCTGAGTTAACCCTTACGGCTTAGTCAAGGGACCTTACGAAGAATGTAAGAGGAGTTTGTAACTAAGTACAAGACCTTACAAATCGGAAAGTAATGAATTACGAGTGGGAGTTGTAAGTTGAAGATTGAGAGTAAATACAATAACTTTGATCAAGTAAGTGTATAGACAATATGTTCGGCAACCTTCAAGTCTTGTGAAGTGGCTTCTATTTATAGATGACCAGGCGAGTAGCCGTTATCTTCATCTGCTGACCGAGAGTCTTACGTGACCGTTGTGAAAGGCTTTCGAGTCACTCGAAAGTATCCGTTGAAATATGGACGTTGGACAACGGTTTAACTCTCTTGGAAGTCCCAAAACCATTGGTTGTGTCTTGATAAATGTGGTGAGATCCACCGTTAAGCTTGGCGTTCCAGTTTTCCGGATATGGAAGCGGACGACCTCGACACAATCTTACGAGACTAAAGCGGGGAAGGTAAAAAGCCATATCTCGCTGGTGATTTGACATTACGAAGCCGGCTACTTTTGTAGTTTGAAAAGATATCCTCGATTGAATAACCTACAAAAGTAAAACACCTTCGGTTCTCAAAGTATAAAATACTTTGGTCCAAGGTTAGACACGAGATAATAAAATAATTATGAAAATTACGCAATTGATTATCCGAGTCGGAAAAGAAATGGAATTTTCTGAGTCTAAAATCCATGATACTCAGAATTCCATATGACTTAGTCTTAAGTAAAGAGACACGTTCTATAGCAAATATCATAGTGAGAAAAAACTTTATATAGACTAAGCATGAAATGAGCTATGAATGCTGACTATGCAAACGAGTAGAGTAAATAACCACAAGTCAAATTCGAGTGAGAATGGACTCGGAATAAAGAACAAGTTTTCTAAGTCGCTAGCTGAAAGCGATTAAAGAGATATGTGAAGGCCGAATCGCATAGGAAGGATACTATTTAATTCAAGTAAGTTTCTAAGACACGAGAGAATGCCTTGGAATCAAAACTCTATGTGAATGACATCGTTATACCTGATTCCTTTTGCATGACTCGGAAAGATATAGAGCAGTGTCCGAGTCTTCAAAGCCAAACTAAAACAAAGTCAAATTTTTCTAGTGAATAAAATGGATCGATTAAGCCTACCCAAGTCAAAACTTTCTCGATTTGTTTTAAAATGCATTAAACATGCATATAAACCTCGGTAGTATAATATAAACTGTGAAATAAACATCGTAACCTTAAACTAATAATTACAGAACAAGTCATTATTATTCAACCCATTATTAACCCAATCTTTCGTTGGCCTTATTTAAACGCGTCAAGCAGCCAACCTGCTCGGTTCAATGGGACCTTACACAAATATCATAATGAAATTTTTGAATATTTTTGAATATTCCTTTTAGAAAATACAAATACTATACTTTTTCGTTGAATTATTGGCAATTTTAAGCAAAAATTATGCTTAATATTTATAATTAAAAAAGAAAAACAACCGATAAAAAGGCGGTCTTAACCGGTTGGGTCGACCCGAAACCCGTGTAACCCGATATACGACCGCCCGTATTTTACCCGAACCCGAAATACACCCAACCCGTATTTTACCCGAACCCGAATACACCCGACCCGTATTTAACCCGCCCGCCCGAATTGACAGGTCTATCGGTGAGTCTCTAGACCACATTTTAAAGCTCAAATTGCTTCCCTACACAAGGCTATCAAGCACCCATGTTAATGCCCTTGAGCCAAGGGATTAAGGAGTTACTTTAGAGGTCACACCAGGCCTCCCCATGGGTAGTGGGAGGTTCTGGTGGCCACCACAGGTAGCCCCATCGCCTGTGGGATTTCCTGAGTTGTTGAGTTCTCATTCTGGTAGCCACCACGGGCTCCCCCATGGCCATAGGATCACCTGTGGTGGGTGACAACAACTCCAAAGCTTTCTTTTCTTGTCTCTTCTGCATTTTTTCTCCGTGGGTCATCTATGTGAAGTTGTTCAAGAAAATCCTCAGCCTTCTAGGCATTAAAATAACATATTAAAGCACTCATATAGGGGCAAATAATTCTTAAATAAGAGTTGAGTAGCTCGGGCTAAAAGTTTCCATTTATTATTCACTAGAAACTCCACAACATGCATATAGCATTAGTTTGCATCCAAACTACAAGGAAAATCATAATTCGACCGAGACCTGAATGTGGCGGTAAAATACTTATGTGCATGTATAAAGATCACGACAACAAAGATAAACTCAACTTGTTAGATGGTAACATTTATATTTTCACTCTTTAAATAAATAAATAAATAAATAAAAAGAAAATTTTTTTCTAGCATATATGTATAATATTAACCAAGAAACGACATAAAGGTGAATAAATAAAATAGTAAATAACAATAATGACCTTCATTAATGATTTAAGGCTTTAAGAGTCATTTATTACATATGGCTTTAATAGCCATGCATAACTTAGGGCTTTAAGAGCCATTACATTAAGTAAAAAGATAAATTATGAAAATCTAATACAATTACTGCCATACACGCTAATAATCTTTTCAAGAAAAGTTAATCCCACCCAAACCTTGTATGAGTAAAACCCGAAAAGCTACTACCTGATCCAAAAGGACTTGCGTCGTGGTCACATCTCCTCTGTCGTTCAGCTAATGTATAACCACCACCAGCTAGATCTCCGAGAAGCCAAGCACGATAGGATGGATCCATTATCTTGTCAATAAGAGCAGGGAGGACATAAATGGGGTTCCTTCCATGCCAAATCGAATGGAGGTCTTGGAAATCTGAGTCAATGATGACCTTGTTATGACATTTCTTAGTAGGCAAGCTGGAGCATCATTTGGCGATGCCTAACTTGGCGAAGTACTCTCCAAGGATAATAAAATGTGACATAGTTTAAGGTTGGTAAGACTACTCCATTATATGGCTCAGTGGTGATGATTACCTCGCCCATATTCAAATGAGTACTAAGCCATTCGACATCTCCCATATCAAACACCGACTGCCAAAAACCCGATGATTCAATGGCCAAAAGTTTTTGAGACTTCCTCTACCAAGGAAATGTTTTGGAAGGTAGGGAGTTTTGGGGGCTTGACTAATTTAAACTTTTCACTGAGCCACATATACACCGAGTAAGGGGCAATCGTTGAGGAAAGAGTTTCCCCTACACATGCATCCAACCCAAGCAAGGTCTCTCCCAGTACAATAGGACCTAATCTCCCTCCCTCCTGAGAGGAACAACTAAACTCGGACATCTCAAGTTACACATCCTAACTTTTCCCCTAAACAATAAGATCCCAAGGATCGAGTAATGAGCATGCATTTTCCTTAGCTTCTTTATATTCTATCTCGCAGTAACTCCTACAGGTAGGCATAAATCCTTCAAGAACATTCTCTAATAGAATAACATTTTCATGCACATAGTTCCCATAAAAATTCCTAGGAACCCCAAGTACCCCTGCCAACTCCCTTGCCTATCCATGTTAGCCCTGGGGACAATCAAAGGACTCGTTAGAGTTTAACCCTAGCATCATTTCAATTTCTTCCACTAAAGGGCACATTTCTTCTTCTCCAAATCTAAAAACATGTCTATCTACATCCCAATATGGTATACAAGAATGAATAAGAGACCAATTAATGCTAACACTTAACATAGATTTCATGTTTTCAATAAAGCAACGAGACGCCGAGGTCCTCTTATACCTGAAAGAGTTCATCATCTCCTTGAGCCTTCGCTTAAACCGATTGTCAACATCAATCCCGAGATCCATTTCTTAAAGAGTTCTTTTAGAAAAGGAATAAGAGGAAAATAGGCAGATGATATGTCCTTGGTGTGTCCGAATACGAAGACACAAGCACCTAATTTATAAGTGAAGGAAACCTTTGCATACTCTTCAGCTCATTTTGCAATTCCATCACGTTGCAAAAAACTTCGTTCTTTCACTGCACAAAACTCTTTTATTCAGCGTACAAAATACATGCAACGCACCCCTTTATCCGTCATACATAAGAATCGAAGCACTCTCTTATCCAGCGTACAAAGGCATGTAGCACACCTCTTTATCCATTGTAAAAATACTCTTCAATATACCGAAAAAATACATGTGAAATATCCTTTTATCTATCATGTGACTATATGTATCGTGTCAGTTGTATTGATGCATTTCCTTTTAAGATACTTTGCCAACTATTTTGCAAAAACAGAGCGCCAATCAAACTCACTCCGAACTCGTTACAAAGTTTAGTACTTGATTTTCGAATATTTCTCGCATCCAAGTGCCCTAATTTTCAAATTGATTTTTATGATTTCACCATCATCGTGCACATTTGTTGACCCTGAGTCGGACGTAGTCCATGATTATTTTGACCCTAAGACAGCTATTTTTGGCTCCGAGTCAAACGTAATCCACAATTATATTTTTTACCCCGACTTATTTTTGGCCCCGAGCCAAATGCAATCCAAGAATTATTTCAACTCCGAGCCATATTTAATTAACCCGAGTTATTTTTGACCCCGAGTCAAACGTAATCCAAAGTTATTTTTGACCCCGAGTCAAGTGTAATTGACCATGAGTCATATTTAATTAATCCAAAGTTATTCTTGGACCCCGAGTCAAATGCAAATCAGACCTATTTTGACCCCGAGTCATACTTAATTAACCCAGAGTTATTCTTTGGCCCCGAGTCAAACGTAAACCGGAGTTATTTTGACCCCGAGTCGTATCTATTTTGGCCTTGAGTCGTATCTATTTAACCCAAAGTTACGTTGACCCAAAGCTTTATTAACCTGAGTTATTTTGACCCCGAGTCGTGTTTGATCACCTCAAAGTTATTTTGTGACCCTAAATTATATCTCATGCATTTGATCCAGTCGCATTGTTTCCTTCTTTATCTAAATTTAATCGTTGAGTCAAAATTTGTGTGTCTCTTATGACGTTGATCATCAATTTTTTCAAAAGCTCAATCAACGAGGGGCAATCAGTAAACACCAAATTCTAACTCTTATATGTTTGATCAACTCAAAGTTATTTTGTGACCCTGAATTATATCTCATGCATTTGATCCAGTCGCATTGTTTCTTTCTTTATCTAAATTTAATCGGTGAGTCAAAATTTGTGTGTCTCTTGTGACGTTGATCATCAATTTTTTCAAAAGCTCAATCAACAAGGGGCAATCTGTAAACACCAAATTCTAACTCTTATATATTTAAGATTTTATTACTAACATTCATTTTTTTTAGTAAGATATAAAAAACTTATAAAATAACATTCAAATTGTGACAAAAAGCCCAAAAGGCCCAAAATACATTATCCAATGAAGAAAACCCAAAAGGTCCAAAAGAGTATAAAAAAACAAAAAAGGAAAAAATAGTATAAAAACAACAAAAAAGGATAAAAACAAAAATAAAAAAATAAAAAAACAAGAAAAATAAAAAAAATTTTCACTAATTTTGTCCTTTTTTTACCCAACCTTATTGTTTTTTTTTGGTCTTTTTTACTACTCCACTATAGTTGTCCTTTTTTACTACTCCACTATAGATGTCCTTTTTTACTACTCTACTATGGTTTATGCTCCCCTCCTCATACTCTTCCTTTTTGTCTCTTCTATAAATTTTGATATTTTATTTTATTAAAATTTTTACCACTCAATTATTATTTTTAGTGTTTGGATGATCCCTGTCACTTCTTCTATAAATACTTCCTCTTATCACTTCTTGAGGAGGCTTGGTTTTTTGAAAAAATCTCTATCTTCTTCAAAATTCTCTCTCCTTTTTTAATCTTCTAAGGAGTGGCTTGATTAACTAAAAATTAACTTCATTGGGAGTTGATTAAGTTTAAGTTAATCTTTCTATTTTTTAATCTTGAACAAACCAAACTTTCTTTCAACTTAGTCAAAATATCTTCTTCATCTCAAGAAACAAGAGGGTAATTCTTCTTATTACCACTAAGTTTAATGAAATTATATTTTCTTTCTCTCTACTCTTATCTTTCTTTATTTCGTGATGATCAAGCATGCACACACATGACATTTTCTTCTTTCTTAGTTTCTTTATTTTCTTTTTTCTACCCATTTATTTATTTATTCTTGTTATTTTTTAACCACTAACTTCTTCATTACTATTGTTATTGTTTATTTAATTTCATTTATTAACATTATTACGACTAACTTTATCATTATTATTGTTATTTTTTTAGTACTAATAACCTTAACATTATTATTATTGTTACTAACTTTATCATTATCATTGCTATTGTTACTAACTTTATTATTTGTTTATGTTGATTTTGTTTATTATTTTTATTAATACCTAACCCTAACATTATTGCTATTATCGTTACTATTACCATTTTTTTCTTTTTTCACTATCATGATTATCTATTGCTACTAACATTTTGGTGTTTCTTTGTCTCTTTTTGGGCTAGGCCAGTTCCGGCTTGGTTTCGCCCCGGGTTTTACCGACCGTCCCTTTAGGGCTCGCGCGGCCGTTCCCCTATTTGGGTGGAGCACTAGTTTTCCTTTTTCGGGAGTGAGAGGTGAGATCCTAGAGTTGATTGGAAAATTGGGTGTTATTTTCTTTCTCATCTTCCTCACTTTTATTTTCTCTCATAATACTTGGAAAATGAAGAAAAATGGGCTAAGTCATGATTGAACATGAAGAATAATAACTTGGAGTAAAGTGGTCTAAGCCTAAAGGTTGTATGTATTTCTAGGCACTTTAGTGGAATAATTTTGATTCCAAAATTTTTTATTTTTATGTCATTCAATGGAGTAATGAAAGAGCTTTCCAACAAGTGGTCACTCACAAAAATCCAAGTCCCGAGCTATTTATACCATTTATTTTTTTCGGTGGAAGGTCTAATCAGTCCAAAAAAGGCACCATCACTGTTTTTCTAATTTTTCATAATCTAAATGATTTTTCTAAAAACATGTCCTTCATAAGAAATAAAATACACTTCCTTATCTTTCTAAATTGGTAAATTTTATATCCTAATTCCTTATAATTTGAGACATATGATTTATTAAAATCAGCATTGCAAACCTGTAATTTCTGCAGTGCCCGAGATGAGAACATATATATTGAAAAATCTGCTAAAATATCTTAAAATACTTTAAAAATTATACAAAAATTCATACTGGTTTCTTATTGTGTCCAGTTAATCCAGTTTGTAGAGGTTTATAATATATGATTTATTTTATTTTTAATAAATAAATGAATACCATACTATCCGAATGTTACAAATCAAGGCATCACCTAAGTTTTCGGCTTATAAGTTTTACATGCTTATGAATTTATTTTTTATATTTTTACAACTAAACTTAAATATAAAACTCTAGGCTTCAGAATCACCTTGATAGGATATTCCTCGAAAAAGTTATAATTTTTGAAACCGGCATCCATTATGGCAAGTGCGGTGCAAGAAGTATCATTTTAAGACTTTATTAAATCAATTTGAAAGTTTCTAAAAAGGTAAAATTTTTACATCTAAGCTCCTTATGAAGTTTTCCGGCTGTATAAATTTTCTTCATATTTTTTACGCTCATCTTACTTAGTTTCGGGATTTCTCTTTCAAAAATTGGTTTTAAAAATCAACTAATGATGCCTTTCAATAAAATAAATACTCGGGATTTTGTTTGGTCAGTCAATACTCATTGTTCATCATAATTCAAGCCAAGGATCTATCAAGAAGTTGAATGATGAGCACTTCTCATCTCCGTGGCGTTGAAGAATTTTGTTTACGTTCTTTTTAGATTTCTTGTATTTAGGAAAACCTTGTATATTTTATTTTGTTCATTGTATTGTAATAATCCGGTACTTGTAAAACCACTAGCTCCAAAGTGTGAATAATAATAATATTTGTTTCAAGCATGTCTTAGCCCATTCATCACAATATAATCAACTCGATCAAAAAATAATAAAATGAACCGTCTAAAATCACCGATTAGTGTTGTTGCCAAAATTGAAGTATGACCTATGAATAGGGGATGATGGTAATCATAATTGCCCCCTTTATGATCATCTTGACCTTAATCATGAATCATAACAATGTTTGGCTAAATACCGAATGGTGATCATTAGACGCAACCGTGCGTGTCTTGTATATGTTTGCATGCTTGTCCTTAGGGCCGACATATGCTTTGATGTATGGTCGTGACCTTTCATCAAACTTGAGGCCATAATAAGAAATTCATTCATATCTCGATCTTTAGGATGATCCACATCCACTTCAATTCAAACAGCCTTCACAATTTCACCATTATGCTAGTGGATTATTTTGATCGGATATGACCGAATTGCTGATCATATCCTTTTGTTTGGTGATAGGCCATCGATAGGGATTCCATCTCGAATCTTTGAGAATCATTAGCCATAAAACACCGACCCACTAACTCCACAAAAAAATCTATCCCCTTTCATACCCAAGGAATTATTTTCTCGGTTGAAATGGGAATGTTAAAAAGGTCTAATACTTATACTCATGCCCATACTTGAGTCAATCCACCTATCCCTTCACTAATCACCTTGAGTAACAGAGTTGAGACCTTGAATCACTCTCCCTTTTGTAAACTGGTTTGACTCGACTATAGGAATGAGTCATATCTAAAGTCTTTTAACATGACCATGAAATAGGGAAATGATCCCTAACTATCCCAGTGGAACTCACAAGAGTCATGACGGAATCCTTGCTAGAACTACGTGGGGTTTTGATCCGAGAGTAGATTCAAGTCCTACAATGATCGGTATGTAGAGCAATTTGGCTCTCATCCGAATGCAAACCCACCATACATCAACGAATCTGTTGGCCATAAGTTTTCCTTTCGTGTGCTTGCATATGTATGCTTACGTGCATAATGATGCGTTTTTCTTCTATGCTCTTCTTTTGTGGATCTATTTTATGAATCTATGTTAATCAACATTCGGGATGTCTAGAAAAATGGATGCAAATATATTAGTAGGAGCCCGTTCTTAGAACGGAGGGAGTGGCGAGTCCTTGATGTTCGTGCTTCCTAACGAAAACCCCGAACCCACCATCTTAGGTTCTCGGATCGGTCTTTTATATTGTTTTCGCCTTTTGTGCACAAGAGTCAACCTTTTTTTTTTTCCAGAAAAACTATAATTTCAAAACTGTTTTATTGAGAACCCCGTCCTTGTTTGGGTCATAACAAGGTGGCGACTCTAGTCATCTAAAAATAAAATTTTTCGGTGCCACGAGCTTCAATATGCTCTTCGGGAATCCAAAATTTCCTCATCGGGAGATCTTTCCCAACCTTCCAGGTAATTCTCTAGTTAGTGGAGTGTTAACATTATCAAGCTTTCAGTAGGTATACTAATAACTCTTTCCTTCTTGTAGAGACGGCGATTTAGAGCGTTCTTATCGAAGGCTTCCTTGGTGGATTAGGAGAACATACCAAACAATATGACCAACAAGCGCTTTTCGGTGGTCCATCCGAGGCATGTACTTCCCGACGTTCTTCACGGTGTGCCCATCATCGAGTATGTATGAAGCGGGCCCTAGCACTTCCGGATCTAGTCGTCCGGTGCGGTGCCCAATGTTGCTTAAGAGAGTCTAAACATCTTGCCACTTCAAGCCTTTGACCGACATGGAAACCAACTTTATTTCCCTCGGGCTTCTTACAGCAGACCATCCCATGAAGCTTCTTAATCTTGGGACTACGGAGGTAACTTTTCTCAAGGTGGTTAAGGTGGTTGATTCTCCACATCCGTATTGGAGGACTTCGGGAACTATATCTTCGATGATGCTTCGATGGCGATAAATAGTAGATCCTTTGTCGCCGCCGCTGCTGCTGATTAGAAGTCCTTTGTAGGGTGCTATTTTATTTGTTTAATATTTACTTTGTAACGGTGTGACTCTTATGTAATGGGATGAAATGCAAAATGACTCGATTTCTAAAAATGCACTCTTTTATTAAATATGATACAAAAAGTATTAGGAAAAAATTAAAAAGACAAATCAAAAAAGAAATTGCACTACCCCTATACCCGAAAAGAAAATAATAAACATGAAAATGGAAAACTCAAGTGCATGGTCCTAAATAACTATATGCCGTGTACATAATGGGCTGTGACAAAATGATAAATTATGACCCAAGGAGTGCTTGTGCTAAAGAAAAACAAAGAGGCCGGACCAAGGTGGTGGCCGATGCCATCCACCGTGAAGATCGCGGTTATGGCGAGTTGCGATGAGTTGAGGTGCGAGTAGAAATCTAAAGCTCCGAAAAACTCTTATGGAAAGGATCCACATCGGTGCTTAAAATTATGCCTTATGCAAAATCTTCCGTGAATCAAATAGAAAATCCAAGTGCCTCCTATTCTCTTCTAAGAAAAATGAACTTCACTAGTGACTTGTCCTGGTGGATGCATGAGATGAACAACACCGAAAGATTAGGTTTGTCGAATTATGGGCTGAATACATTAGTGTTCACCAGGTGAAAGTCTATTTGACTTTCTTAAGGGATGCTCGTGGCCTTTTGGGATTCTCACCACCGTGTCTTCAGGTTTTGGGATAAGGAATTGTGCATCCTGCGTGAAGAATTTGATGCTATACTCGGCATCTAGAGGCGGTTAAAACCTGTCGTGCCCAAAACTTCCGGAAATCTGCGTGAGACTTACAAGTGCTTGCTAAAACTGTACAATAAGAATATAGGGTGGATTCTTATTGGAAATCGAGTAAATCGATGAAACACTATCGGCACATGTCCTCCTATTTTGAAGCGATCATTATCCCAAGGCGACGAGCGATTAACATTTGCCCGATAGGTGGATTCTTGTTGGTAGGAGGCCGCGAGGATATGGCGCTAGCGGCACTATTAAGCTTACTTAAGCAGTTAGAAAATTACTCGTTCCTTAACACCACTAATAGTTGTTGAGACGATTATAGGTTTAGATTAGGTCAAGGCAAACTCTCGGGAAGACTTCGCTGGAAGCCCCTTGTTGTTGCGAGTAAGCAAATAATGGCTAACAAGACCAAGCGGTTTAGGCCGGTGGCCGGCTCGGCCTTGGGGCCGTAGTCCGACGCCGTTGAGGCTAAGTCACCTTCGGTTTACGCCGAAAGTGTTGATTTTTGCTCTTTTTGCTTTTTCATCATTTTTTTTATTTTTTATTTTGCTCTTGTTGGGCCTAAAAGGTTGAACGTTTGACCGTGCATGACACTTATTTATTTTTTTGTATCTCGTGATGTGTAGATCCGGTTAATGGAGCACCTAAAGGTAATCCAAGCTCCTGTAAATATTGATACATACTTAGCGGTACTCTTCTATCGACGAAGCAGAAGAGTTGGTAATCGATCACCTTTCTTCTTGGTGGGAGGAGTACCTCAAGAATCACAAGTAACAAATGTCGAGTGGTACATCATACACTAGAAAGTGTCCCAATTTAGGAAATATACCCTACAACATCAATATGTACGCTTGTTGGGCCTAGAAAGTAGCACCTATTACTTTCTCGACCGTGTGTTGCGGCGAGATGGGAAAAGAGCAAGTAATTTCTCTAGTGGACTTTATTTAGGCTGCTACCTTTGACTTGTTTAAAGGATTTGGCAACTCTAGGCCGACGAAATCATGGCCCGAATACTTGGATGAACCCGCCAATACTCCCGACACCTGCGAGCAAACTAAATATTGTTGTATCTCGCGTATTATCCGGAGTGGATAATAGAAGTGGATCCCCAACGGCATAAGGCATTGAGAGCTAGAGAGATAAATCCTGACGAAGCTGTCCTTTCTACTCGTACCTTTCTAGATTCGCGAAATAAATGCTCGGGTAGTTGAACGTGTTCCCCAAAAAGAGACTCGGAGCCAAGGAAGTCGAAGAGAAAAAGGGCCGAAGAATTGAGGAACCGAGGAAACGTACCCGGGATGATGGGCTGAGTCTAGTGGCCCTAAAGGAAAGAAAGTTAAGATAGACTAGGGCTAAGATTTTTTAGATAGAATTTAGGAAAGAATAAAAGAAAAGGAGGATTAGTTTTACCTCTTTAGAATAAATTTATTATATTTATTTTTACAAGTAGTGTGCTTGGACCAAATCAAGGAGATTTCTCATAAATTTTAAAGGTGAAACTTTTTATCCTTTTAGTTATGTATTTAGGTAAGTAGTAGGCTTATCTATTATTAAATATAAGTAATTATTATGCTATACTTTTACGTTTTGTCGCTCACTTAGAGGTAAAAAAGAAATTAGGTCTGCCTTTAAAAATTGAGAAAAATAATACATAGTAAAATACACAAGCACTCGCCTAATTGGCCTATCAAACAAAGGAATGAAATAACCATCTAATTGGACAGTAAAAAATTAAGTACAGAGTCGAAGTAAAAGGAATATTCTAGCCCGGCCAGCCCACCATTGTCCAAGTGGTGGCCGGTGCGACAACGGCATGACCTAGTTGGGCCGGGCCCGGCCCAACGTCCGGGTAATTACCTAAAAAATGACGTAATATTTTTTCAATTGATCCAAGTTTGTATACTCGAAATATATTCTTTCTATCTAAATCAATCGGTTTCTTTACTCCACTTGGGAATATCTAACTAAGCACATATGGGCCTTGGTAATTAGGCTTAAATTTTTCTCATGGATCCCGAATCGGTGTTGTAATCTCTTTAAGAACCAAATCTCCAATTTGCAGGTTTCGAGGCTTTACTCTTTTGTTGAATGCCCTTGATATACGTGCCTTGTATATTTGGACATTATGTAAGGCATTGAGGCGTCTTTCATCCAACAACACTAACTCTTTGTAGCATGCTTGAGCCCACTCGCTTCCGGAATCTAACTTTCAGCAATGATCCTAAACGAAAGAATGACAATCTCTATTGGAAGAACTCGCCTCCATGCTATAAACTAGGGAGTAAGGTGTTGCTCCTGTAGAGGTTCCGATAGATGTTCGATAGCCCCACAAAGCAAACACCAGCTTATCGGGCCAATCCTTATAATTGGTAGCCATCTTCTCCAAGTATTCTACGAATGTTCTTGTTGGCGGCTTTGACCACTCGTAATACCCGTAGTTTTATTTGGGGTGCCTAGGTGAGTTAAATTAATTAATTAGTGTTAATTAAATAAAGTAGGTCGAATAACTAAAATATATATGTGGATGTATGTGTTAGTGATTTACTTAAGAGAATTATTATTTGTTTGCTTAACCTTAATGAGTGAAATATATTACTTCCTTTCTCTTAAGTTGTCTGTCCGGGCCCAAACAAGTAAAAGACACAAAATAAATGATAAATAAATTATATTACCTATCTAGTTTAACCCAATATCGTGCCCAATTAAAATAAATACAATGATAATTTATGGGGGCTAGGTGTCAATATTTATTAGTAATAGCAAGAAAAAAATAAAGGGAAAGGGGACAATGAAGGTGGTGGGCAAGTCAGATTGGGGATTAGTGGAAAGAGGAAATGTGCTCGGGCCTTTCCGGGAAAGCCACACAGCACAGAGAGAGAGAGAGAGAGAGAGAGAGAGAGAGAGAGAGAGAGAGAGAGAGAAGTAAAGAGAGAATCGGGAGGGGGCATAGAACGAGAAAGGGAGAGTAAGAGACTAAGAGATAGGGGACAGAACATAGAGAACGAGAGGGAGAACGAGGGCTCGGGAGGCCTGAGTAGAGAAAAGAAAGGGGAAAGTTAGAGTGAGGGACAGGAAGTGAGAGTAAACACCCGAAGAGGACGAACGGATCGAAAGGGCGAGAGAACGAGAGAGCCGAGGGACCGAGAGCCCGAGCGAAATGAAAAACGGGAAAAGAGGAGGCCGGTGGCCTGCTCGAACGACGAGAACGCCGAGGCCGGTGAGCAAATGGTAGAAGCGGGAAGTAGAGGAAGTAAGAACGATTGACCGAGAGAGGAAGAGGAACAACGACAAGTGACGGACAAACAGAGAAGGCGGCCGATAAGCAAGGGAGCCGCTACCAGCCGGCGAGTAAGGGTCGGACTCGGGAGAGCGAGAGCCAAAAGCAGGATGACCAAGAGGAGCAAAGCAGCGAGAGCATGAGACAGAGATGGAACGAGAGGAGGAGGATGACGAGGAACCCAATTTGACTCCATTTAATCAATTACTCAAACCCTAGAATTCAAGGTGGGTGGTCTTATACTCTAAAACTAATAGTAATTTTGAAACCAATTGAATTTTATTGTGAATATTAAATATGAATGCTATAGGATGAATTTAGGAAGTTGTTAGTGTTGAATTAGGATATGAAAGAATTTGATTGAGTTATATATCATGTGCAAGAATAAGGAAGAATAAGCTAGATTGGGGAATTGTGGGTAATTTTTAAATTAATGGAAATTCTAAAGCCTAATTAAAATTATTATTGAAGTATCCGATTTAGTGTGAGAATTAAACCTTACGATTTTCTAAATTCAATATGCTAGGATTGAAAGTCTATTTGAAGTGTATTAAATAGTTCATTAGGAAAAATTATGGGATGAACTAACCTTTGGAGTAACTATAAATTAAGAAACTCGAATTAGGGCGTAGATTGGATAGTTAAATGAAATTGTGGAATTGAATCAAACATAGGGAATGTATTGTGACTCATTAGAAACCAGATTAGCGAATTGACAAGTTAAGGAGACCTAATATGAGAATTTGAGGCAAAAATAATAATTTGTGATGAGTCGGGACTTCTTGGGTTAAGATCATAACAAGTTGTGGTTATTGGGGCTTGTATCACCGAAATTAATGAAATGAATGGTTGGGGAGATAAAGTATGAGAGTTCGAACCAAATAGGGCAACTGTGGCAGTTTGGGCCTAAGTTATAATTGATTGTGATTATCGATGGTTTTATAGCTTGTGGTTATTGTGGCTCATAGGGGTTTTAGTTCATGAGTTCATTATGCTTGAAATTGAATTGAGATAATGAAGAACAAATGTTGAGTTAGAAAAGGAGTGGGAATTTGGAGTGTCACGGGGGTATGTATCTATAGTGATGTATTATGACTTTTGAAAATGAAGCGAGGCGAGAATTATGCACATAGGAATAATAGATTCTTGCTTGAATAGAATATGGATGAATATGAGTAGATGCTAAGTACTAGGGTGAATCCTTGAGTTATTGTGCTAGCTTGGATTGCTAAATCTTAGTATAGAGATGTTGGACGCGTGAAGTGACTTGATTCTAAATAATACTCAAAAGTTAGTTTTAAAAGAGTTCAAATGTTTATGCAAAACACTACTTGAATATGATTCTTATTAACTGCTTTTCAAAACTTGAAATATGTTCTAAGGAAGTGAAACTGATTTGAGAAAGTAAATTTCGAAGGGTGGCACGTGGTACTATGCCTTCTAATGTGTTAGACTGATTTGAAAATGTTTTCCGAAACAACTTAATGAATGTATTTTCATTGATTTTAATCGACTTGGCCAGGATCGTTTAGCATACCGAACGATTCTTACCGGGGTCCTCATCCGGGAGGATGCCCGACCGAAACTTCGAGGGAAGGGTTCTAACAGGGGTCATGGGGTATCGGGATGCTCAATCGGAGACTTCCTAGAAGATAGGTCCTGGGAGCCTTTAATTGGAGTTGCGCCCTAGAAGCTATGAAGTGCTAGTTTGAGTCCGTAAAGCCTAGAATGTTGATTCGGATCTAGTGAGTTGTTAACGATTTTGAAACTTCGTTTTAAAGATTGAAGGTTTAAATGATATCCGGCGGGGATTTCCCTAGAAAGAGATTCAGTTTCGATTAATAGTATTTGAAAGAAAGTGTAGGTGGTTGCATCACCTAGTTTATCATGATTCGAGTTCCGTAAGAATTGTTAATGATTATAAATCGTGCTTTTGAAATGTTATGATCTTTAAGTCGTAAGGGATTTCAGGGATTTCATTGATAAGTATCTAGATTCGTATTACGTTATTCTACCTTTACGAATTTCATTATTATCATTAGTATGTGTAAAGAATTTTTTTAAGAGTGTAAGGCTCTCCATTGAAAGGATTGGTGCTCACCTCCCACATATCCCCCTCCCGAGTGTTGTTGGTACTCTCTCTCGGTGGTGTGTGACGTATTTAGCATATTCTGGACTCCTTTGTGCTGATTGTTGTTTGCTGAGTGACTCAAGTTGTTGACGTGCACTCCATGTATTCCTAAGTGAAGGTTTGCTCTTAAAGAGTCTAAGTCACCTTAAACGGGAGCGGAATAGGGTGATGACGAAAGTTTAAGAGAACTTAGACACTTTTTGCTTGGAAAGTGATAAACAACTGATTCTAAGTCTAGATTGGACTCGAAATGTAAACACTCGGAAATACGTGGAAATCCTCATGGGGCGAGAAAACCACGGTTTGTGCTAATCTAAGCACCAAGTCAAATCCACTATTTTGAATCCTCAAAATACAAAGGATCGACTATACCAGAATTGCTCCCTTAAACAATTCCTTACAATGTTTTCCTAGACTTAGAAGTTCCATTATCCGATCTAGTACTTCCTAACCGAGGTAACCTTTACAATAAGGGAAAATAGACCCAAGTTAACCCTTACGACTCAGTCAAGGGACCTGACTCGGAAAGTAAGATAAGAATGTGATTGATTAGAAGACTTTACAGACTCAAAAAATATTAAATACTGATCGGGCGTTGAAAATAAAAGATTGAATATAAAAACAATAACTTTTGCTCAAGTAATGTGTTTCGCAATGATGTTCCGAATAAAAGTCTTCATTGGTCCTTATAACGGCTCTTCCGAGTCACTCAAAAAGATTCGTTGGGATATGAACGTTGTGCAACGGCTCCGGGCTCCAAAGGTGTTCCAGTCAACTGGAGTTGTTTTAAAAGCAAGGTGGAAACCACCGTTGATCCTAGCATTGGATTTTTCCAGTTTTGGAAACAGACAACCCCGACACTGTGTCCGAGCCTTGTTCAAAAGTAGATAGAGCTTGTCCGCTAGTGAATGACAACTAGACGCCGGCTAATTTTATATTTCAAAATGAGTTAGCCTTGTTTGAATAACCTACAAAAGTAAACCACTTTGGTTCTCAAAGTATAAAATACTTTGGTCCAAGATTAGGCACGAGATAGTAATTGAATTAGGATAATTAAGAGCTTAATTATCTTAGGCCTAGAGAAGTGGAATTTTCTTAGTCGAATATTCAATATACTCAAGTTTCATCGGAGTCAATCCCAAGGATGATCAAGTGAAAGGAATAGAACATCGAGTTTAACAACTTGATCTGGATAAATAATCCTCAAGGAGATTAACTAACTTAGAATAAGGAATTAACACTCGTAATTCACTTTGCATTAAAATATGCAGTGAGTAGTTAGAATAAAAATGTCAAAGGAATTATTTTAGTATGCGATAGTTCCGAGTGATGTCTAAGTGAGTCGAAACATCGAGTGTAGAAGATATACAATAATGTGCTTTCTAAGTCGATCAAAAATGAATGAAAACTTATATAGGAGTTTCTATAACACTCGGAATGATTGAAATCAAAATTTAGGAGAGATGAGATTTATACCTGAACCTTTATGTAGTACTCGGAATGACTTAGAGTTAAAATCTAAGTCTTTAATCTCCCCCTTTTTGTTGAAAGGCATTCCACACTTAGATGGAAACTTGCTAGTGCGAGACTTGAGTTTTCATTTTCACTATGGAGAACATATCATAGCGAGGAGTGACGAATGAGAAGCATTCCATACTTATAAGATGCATTGCAGATTATATCATCACTCATAATAGCCATGCGAGATAAAACATTAAAGCAAAGAAATGAACAGATTATATAAGAGTAGAAGATAATAAGAAATATATAACTCACAAAGAAGTAACTCGAAATAAGTCTGTTTAGAAAGAAAAAAAAATTCATCCATTCATTGCAAGACAGGGTGACCTCCCCTAAACACAACAACAATATTTCTTTATTTCTCCCCTTGCGTTTCATCAAAAAGTGGGAAGAAACTATTGATTGAGTACAATTGATGTTGGACAAAAAAATTAAGAAGGGGGCTTGATGTCGGGAGGTGGAGGGACGAGCAATACGCCGGCACCGAAATGCTTGAGAGGAAGTGGATGATCGCGGCGGCGGCAACATAGGAATGTCCGGAAGTGGCTCCGTCTCGGTCGTCCGAGCTAAGGACATATCATCCTCAAGCTCATCCTCCTAGAAAACAGCGGAGGGAGGTGCTTCGACTTAACAGCGGTGGACTCGACCAATGTCCCCTAGCTTCTTCCGACCCACTCATATTGATATCTTAGGAGATCGGTTTTGGTTCGGGGCTGTTGCACCTTGTCCCTCGGATTGAGTGGCCTCCTCTTTCTCTTTCTCTTCTTCCTTCTTCTCCTCTTCCTTCTCCTCTTCAGGCTGAGCTGCTTAAGCTGCAACTTCTTCTTCGTGACCTCAGCCGAAGGAGACTTGGCTGGGCTGGAGGACTCCCTAGAGGTATCTAAGGTTTCTAGGTCCTGGGGAGCCTTGGATCGATGTTCTTGGAGGAGTTGGAGCTGCTTGTGCTTGCTCGTTGATGAGGCCCTTAAGCCCGATCAACAGATCTTGGTGCTCCGGACTCGAGACCGACTCTGTCTTCCGGTTGATCACCGAGCTTTGAAGGACAGCTTTTAGAGAGCGGAGGGTGCCTCAAAGTTCTTCGGACATAGAAGAGAGTTTGTCTACTAAAACGGTAGACGAGAGCGACAGACGCTGCAGGATGTGGTTGAGAGGTGGAGGGACCAGTGGATGGAGGAGGAAGTGGTAGAGGAATCGACTCGAGTGGGAGGGGGTGAAGGGGGTTTCAACTCGGACCCATGGACCCGGACACCAGGCTTGACTTCTTGGTATCCGTAACCCGGAATCTCCTTTCGCCAATCACTATGGCAGCCTCGAAACCGCATTTGGATCTCGAGGGGAGGGAGCCTTGAACTATTTGAAAACAACATCCCAAAGGGCTCCGAAGAGAAATGGAGTAGACTTTTGGATTGACCTGGCACGAAGCCATTTACTCAAGAATAGAGGGCAAGAAGTCTACGTTGTAGCCCTCTAAAATATCAAATAAACCTTTAAGAATCTTGTGAAGACTCGGACTACGAGACTAGATCATTCTAAGTATCACATAAAGACTTAAGTACAGACCTCATTCCTCCTAAGTTTTGATTACAAGTCATTCTAACTATTATAGAAACTCCTGCATAAGTTTTCATTCGATTCCGATTGACTCGTAAAATACGTTCTTCTTTATCCACTCACTTTGATGTCTCCGAATCACTCAGCCATCACTCGGATTTATTGCATGTTCAAATAATCTCTTTAACACTTCTTATCCGAGTTCTAACTGTATATTTCAAAGCAATGTGAATTACGGTGTTCATTCCTATTTCTAAGTCGGGGTATTTGTTTGAGAGTTATTTGCCTAGATCAAGTCCGTATACTTTGATGTTTTCACTCTTATAACTTGATCTTTCTTAGGATCGACTCTCATGGAATTCGAGTATAATGAATATTAGACTAAGAAAATTCCACTCTTCTAGGCCAAAGATAATTATGCACTTAATTATCTTAATTAAATTATTATCTCGTGCCTAATCTTGGACCAAATTATTTCATACTTTGAGAACCAAAATGGTTTACTTTTGTAGGTTATCAAAACGAGGTTATCTCATTTTTGAATTACAAAAGTAACCGGCTTCAAGTTGTCAATCACCAACAGACAAGGCTTTTCTACTTCGAATAAGGCTCGGACGTCTGTGTCGGGTTGTCTGTTTCCAAAACTGAAAAACTTCAACGTTAAGCTCAATGGTGGTTTCCACCTTATTTTTCAAACAATACCGATTGATTGGAGCACCCTTAGGCTTCAAGAGCCGTTGCACAACGTTCACATCCCAACGGATCTTTTCGAGTGACTCGGAAGAACCGTTACAACGGTCAGGAAGGACTTCGTTAAGAATACAGTCACAACGACTAATCTGCTCGGTCATCTATAAATAGAAGCCACTCCTCAAGACTCGAAGATTGCTGAAATTATTGTTGAAGCACATTACTTAAGCAAAAGTCATTATATTCATATTCAATCTTCCACTTACAACTACCAACTCGTAATTCATACTTTCTAAGTTATAAAGTCTTATAATCGATTACATACTCTTCTTACTTTCTAAGTAAGGTCCCTTAACCGAGCTGCAGCTCGATCGTCCGTAGTTGTAAAGGTTACCTCGGTTAGGAAGTACTAGATTAGATAAGGGAATTTCGAGTCCAAGAAAAACCTGTAAGGAATCGTTTAAAGGAGCAATTCGGTTGAGTCGATCTGCTGTATGTTGTGGATTTAAAATAGTGGATTTGACTTGGTGCTTGGACTAGCACTTGTCTGTGGTTTTCTGCCCCATGAGGGTTTCTACGTATCTTTAAGTTTACACTTTTTTGAGTCCAATCTAGACTCAAATTATCTTATTCATTCTTTTCAAGCTTAAAGTTTCTAAGTTTGATAAAATTTCCTCATCACCCTATTCACCCCCTCTAGGGTGATTAAGACTCTCCAAGAGCAAAACTCCAATTGGTATCGAGCCTAGCCTTTCAAAAAGGATTTACAATCCAAAGGTCTAAAGATCGGACGGCTCGTAACGTCGGAAAGTTCGATAAAGGAAGATCTTCCACTAGACCACCTAAGTTCCAAAGATCAAATTTCGTACACTCTGGAAGAAGCTAATGGAATGCTTTCTGCTGGACAACAATGAAGATGTTTGGAACATCATACAAGAAGGCAATTACATTTCAATGAAGATGGAAGATTTAAGACCAGGTGCCTATAGCAAAGTTCGAGTACATGAAGAGTCGGAAAAGTTCGGAAAGAACTTCAAAGCGATGAACATTCCGATGTGTGCTATCACTTCGGAAAGAATACCACAGAGTGTCAGCCGTGACATAGCTAAAGATGTGTAGGACACTATTGTTAACATATATGAAGGAACAAGCCAAGTAAAACAAGCAAAGATAAGTCAATATCTTCACAAATATGAGCTCGTTTAAGATGGAGCCAAAAAAACATCACTCGGATGTTTATATGCTTCACTAAGATTACAAATAATCCGAAATCTCTGGGTAGAAAGATTTCACATAAAGAAATGTGCTAAAAATTCTAAGAAGTCTACCAAAGAAAAGATGGGGTCCCAAGGTGACAGCTATCAAGGAAGCTCGGAACCTCTCTCAATTAAAGCCGGATGAACCGATTGGGAAGTTACTCACCTATGAAATTCATATGGAAGAAGATGATGCCGAGGTCGGCACCAAAAAGAACATTGCGCTGAAAGGCTTAGAAAGCGAGAGGAGAAAGTCCGAGTTGCTTAGATTCAGAAGAAGATCCCATGGCACTCATTGCTCGAGGCTTCAAAAGAATGATGAAGCACAAGAAATGGGAGAAGAGGCCAAGGGAAGAGTTCTACAAGAAAGATAAGAAGGATAGAAAAGGTAAACACTCCTCCCCTTCAAAGTTATCTTTCACTAAGAACTCTAACTGTTTTGAATGTGGCAGCAAAGATCACATAGTCAAAGACTATCCAAGGAGAAAGAGGGACATAAAGAAGAAGAAGACTATGATGGCCACATGGAGTGATGAAGACTCGTCCGAAGGAGAGAGAGGTTGATACGAACAACCTTCTCTTGAACTCGTAAGGTAATGACTCCCTCGAGTAAGACATATTTGAATGAAACTTGGAAATGAGTTAAGGATAGATAAACTCACTGAAGCACAAGAAATATTACACTTTAGTGCTCTTTATGTGCCGCAACCACGAGAACGAGGTGGTTGGAAAGAATTTGTCATCCAACGTAAGATGTTGGGTGATGAAGATCTTAGAGGGATTAGAGGTACCCTCTTGAGGAGTTTTGGTGTGGGGCTTCTTGGTAGCAGAACCCAACAAATCAGGTGCGAAGCTCTTTTAGGCATGGTGATAATTTTTGAGAAGTCGAGAGGACTTATGAGAGAGAGAGCAAAAAGAGTAAGAGCGTTTAGAATTCGAGAGAGAGAGAGAGAGAGAGTGAGAGAGAGAGAGAGAGAGAGAGAGAGAGAGAGAGAGAGAATTCAAGAAAGCGAGAATTCTTAGAAAGTAAGAAGGGAGTGAGTAAAGTAACGAAATGAACGTAAAGGGATGCTATTTATAGCGAAAAGAAATGACCTTCGACCTTCGGTCGGACTCGAAGTTACGAGGCCGTCTCGGACATGTGTAACGTTATGCTCTCCAACGATTATAATTCCAACAGACTTTCTTCTAATGGCTAGTTTTCAGATTGAAACGCGCGACGAGAGAAAGAGAGAAGGACTTTTTGAAAATATTTACGAAATTCTCCATTTATCTAGAGGTGATTCTTGAAGTTTGATGTCCATTTTGCTCAAAAACTATGTTTGACTCAGTATGGTTTCGAGTGACTAAGAACACTTAGAGACCTAATAACTCATACCCAGTTTCACTCGGTCAACTGATCCATTTGTTATTAAGATAAAAGAAAAACATATAACACATAATTATGCAAGGAAAGTTCACTTAGAAAAGCACATAATCATGCATTAATCATGCCAAGATCATTCCTAATAAAACAAAATTGATCCTCACTAAGTGGCTTAGTGAAAATATCAGCTAATTGAAATTTCGTAGGAATGACTTCAAGTTCAATATCACCTTTCTCATAATGGTCTCGCAGAAAATGATACCGACCTCAATATGCTTTGTTTTTGAGTGCTTGAACTGGATTCTTAGTGATGCTGATTGCACTTTGATTGTCACACTTGATTGGGATAGATTTGAATGAGAGTGCAAGATCATTCAAGTGCTTGCTTGATCCACGGAATCGGAGCACGACAAGTTTCAGCTACAATTTTCTCAGCTTAGCAGTTGATAGAGCAATTGAGTTCTGTTTCTTTGAGTGCCAAGATATGAGGGATTGACCGAGAAATTAGCATGCTCCTGATGTGCTCTTTCTCGTCAACTTTGTAACCAACATAGTTAGCATTTGATTATCTAGTGAGGCTCGGTTCCGAGTCTCTTGAAAACCATAGACCATGATTCTCAGTCCCTACAAGATATTTGAAAATCCTCTTCACCGCAGTGAGATGTAATTCTTTTGCATTAGCTTGAAATCTTACACACGGATAGACAATAAACATAATGTCCGGCCTACTAGATGTGAGATAGAGTAGAGATCCAATCATACCTCTATAGAGTTTCTGATCTACGACTTGAACTTTTTCATCCGAGTCCAATTTCATATTGCTACTTATAGGTGTGGCTGCATGTTTCACATCTTAAAGCTTGTATTTTTTCAACAACTCCTTGGTATACTTAGATTGATGGACATAGATTCTATCTTTGTCTTGTCCGATTTGTAGACCAAGAAAGAAATTGAGCTCTCCCATCATGCTCATTTGGATCTCCTGTTTCATTAACTCGAAAACTCTCGATATAGAGTTTCATTAGTAGCTCCAAAATTAATATCATCAACATAAATCGAGCAATAAGGAAATCTTTCCCCTTATTTTTTATGAAAAGAGTTTTGTCAATCTGACCTCTTTTGAAATCATTTTCAACCAAGAAACTGCCTAGTCTTTCATACCAAGCTATAGGAGCTTGTTTAAGATCATATAAAGCCTTTTGCAATTGGAAAACATAATTTGGAAATTATGAGTTTTCAAATCTACGGGGTTGCTTAACATAGACTTCCTCTTGAATGAAACCATTCGAAAAGCACATTTAACATCCATTTGATACAACTTAATATTCATGCTAGATGCAAACACCAACGGGATTCTAATTGCTTCGATCCTAACAATAGGTGTAATAGTTTCCCCACAATCAATTCCTTCTTGATTGTAACCCCGAGCCATAAGTCTAGCCTTATTTCGACTACCAACCCATCCTCATCCAGTTTATTTTTGAAAACCTATTTGGTTCCTATGACTGGGTGGTCGGAAGGTCGTTTGGTCGAGTCTAGAATTACTTTCTTTCAAATTGATTGAGCTCTTTTTGCATGGCCTCTACCCATTCATATTCATTGAGGGCTTCTAGTGCATTTCTAGGTTCGATTAATGATATGAATTTAGTGAATGCACACAGATTTTGTAAAGAAGAACGAGTTCTTACCCCACTAGTAATGTCGGATAGAATGTTCTCGAGTGGGTGGCTGGATGCATATTTGAATACTCTACCTGTCCTCTCGGTTCACCAAATTTGTTGGTTGAACCGGCTGATCTTCGGTTGTTTGAGCCTGTTGAGTCTCCTCATTTGCTTGCCCTTCGACGATTCTCGGCTAGCTCTTGAGTTTGTTCGATCTAAGTAACGGTGTTACGTGTTGCCACATTCCGAGTTGCTTCTTTTGACTCTTCCCGAGCTCGGCTTCAGCATGATCATCTTCATCTCGACCGAGTGTTAGATCCGAGAATGTTGACTCACTTGTTCTTCCCCGATCTATCTCATCAAACAAAACATGGATACTTTCTTCGACTTTGTTAGTTCTTTTATTAAAAACACGATAAGCTTTCTCTGTGAGATGAGTAACCTAGAAATATATCTTCATTTGACCTAGCATCAAACTTGGTCGGATGATCCTTACCGTTATTATGAACAAAGCACTTACATCCAAACGGTTTGAAGTATGAGATGTTGGGTTTCCTCCCCTTGTATAGCTCGTAGGGAGTTTTCTTCAAGATGGGTTTGATGAGGCATCCGTTGAGTGTGTTGGTTGCTTGTGTTAGTCGCCTCGGCCTAGAAATAGTAAGGTAGATCATTTTTAATCATCATCGTCCTTCCTATTTCTTCAAGAGTTGGGTTCTTTCTCTCCACTACTCCATTTTGTTGAGGAGTTATGGGTGCTGAGAAGGTTTGAGAGATACCATTCTTGTCACGGAACTCTGCAATTCCAAGTAATCGAACTCCCTTCCATGGTTGGTTCGAATTCTTACAATCTGAGTTTGAGACTCCGCTTGAATTTTTCTGCAGAGCTTACTCGAACTCTTTGAAAACTTCATTATTGTTCTTAAGAAAACAAACCTAGGTAAATCGTGAGAAATCATAAACAACCACAAGTACATACGATTTACCTCCGAGGCTTTTCACAGAGATTTCATCACATAAATCCATATGAAGCGGTTCAAGCACTTTGGATATGGAAACAGTTTTGAGACGTTTGAAGGATGATCCGACTTGTTTCCTTTTTATGCATGCTTCACGATTTTATCATTCTTAAATGCATAGTTAGGTAAGCCCCTTACTAAACCATGAGATACAAGCTTTTTGATAGTGTCCATGCTAACATGACCTAGTCTATGATGCCATGTCAAGGAATGATCATGCAACGATGCTTTTAAGCAAGATAAATTCTAACGTGGATCGGAAAGAGGAATGGTATAGGTGTTACTCGACCTCTTACCCGAGAGCTTAGTCTCTTTGGTAAATGCATCATAAATGTAGCAATTGGTCCGAGTAAATCTTACCTCTTAACCTTTGTCATACAACTAAGAGATGTTGAGAAGATTGTATTTTAATCCCTTGACAAGATAAACCGGACTAACTAGGTTGTCTCCTTTACCAATCTTGCCAATCTCAACTATATTTCCCTTGCTGTCATCTCCAAATATGACTTGGCCTCCTTTCGGATCTTCTAACTTAGAAAAGAGTCTTGAATTTCCCGACATATGGTGTGAGCATCCACTATCCGAGTACCAATGACCTTTCATCTTTTTCGAGTTACCTGCTAGTAAGAAACAAACTAACCCTTCTCACTTCCTCTAATGAACCTAGTAACTCCCTTTACTCGCGATTCTTTTCGAGGAAGAACACTCTTGGGAACCCATATTTGAATGATTTTGGGTTTCGTTTGATTCCGAGTCTTCTTTATAGAAAACCGAGTTTGTGTCTCTTTCTTTTGAAGAACTTTTCTTTTGTAAATAGGTGGAGAGGGTTTTTGTTTGTAAACTGGTCCGCGCTCGGTCCTCCTTTCATTCTTATGAATAGAACCATGCTCAGCCTTCCCGAACTTCACAGTTCCGGAATCCTTTTGGAAAGGTTAGAATAGGAATTACATTCCTCTTCTTTATTAAAACCAAGTCCTTCTTTCCTGAAGGAGACACACTGAGAGCCTAAAAGCATGTCAAGGTTTTTTGACCTTGAGTGAATTTCAAAACAAGCTCTTGAGACTCATTCAGCTTTCTTTTCAAATGCTCATTTTCTTTTCTAAGTGACTCGACTCAATCTCATTAGCTTGAGTACTGGTCTTGAGTTCTTTCGAGTTAGTCTCAATCTTTCTAATTCATTTTTCAAACCATTACTCTCAAAAGTAATAGACTCAAGTTGTTCGTGAAGCCGAGAAGAATGAGAATTGGACTTTTCTTCCAAAGTTTAAATATATCTAGATAAATTAGCTTTGGAGAACTTGAGAAAGTATTTAATTACCTCCCGAGGACTTGTCTCCTCGAGTGTTAGAGTTGTCGACATCCGAATTAGATTTAGTTTCGAATCTGTTAGTGCCATTAGACACTTTGAGTAATCGAGTTATCTTCGTCTTTAGATGAGTCATTATCGCTCCACGTGGACATCATAGCCTTCTTCTTTCGGTCCTTTTTTCTCTTCGGACAGTCTTTGACTATGTGATCTTTGTCTGCCACATTCAAAATAGCCGAGTTCTTAGTTAAAGATAACTTTGAAGGAGAAGAGTATTGACCTTCTGTCCTTCTTATCCTTTTTGTGGAACTCTTCCTTTGGCCTCTTTTCCCACTTCTTATTTTCATCATTCTTTTAAAGCCTCGGGCAATGAGTGTCATCGAGATCCTCTTCCGAGTCCGAAGAGGTCGGACTTTCCCTTCTCCTTTCCGAGGCCTTCAACGCAATGTTCTTTTTGGTGCTGACCTTGGCATCCTCTTCTTCCGGATGAATCTCATGAGTAAGACGCTTCGCAATCGGTTCGTCGACTTTAGTTGTGAGAGGTTCCGAGCTTCCTCGATGGCTGTCACCTTGGAACCCCACCTCTTCTTTAGTAGACTTCTCGGAATTTTTCCGCACATTTCTTTATGAGAAATTTTTCTACCCAGAGATTTGAGATTGTTTGTAATCTCAATGAAGTGAATAAACATCCGAGTGATGTTTTCTTTTGGCGCCATCGTGAACAACTCATATTTATGAAGATACTCGGCTTATCTTTGCTTGTTTCACTTGGGTTGTTCCTTCGTATGTGTTAACAAGAGTGTCCCACACATCTTTGGTCGTGTAATAGGTCGACACTCTATTGTACTCTTCCGAGCTGATAGCACACATCAGTATGTTCAATGCTTTCATGTTCTTTCCGAACTTTTCTGCTTCTTCATTTGTGTACTCAAATTTTTCTTTAGGCACAGATCTTGTTCCTTCCATCTTCATTAGGATGTAGTTGCCTTCTTGGATGATGTTCCGGACATCTTCATCATTGTCTTGCGAAAGTACTCCATCGGTTTCTTCTAATGCACAAAGTTTGACCCTTTGAACTTTGGTGGTGCAGTGGATGACCTTCCTTCATCGAACTCTCCATTATTCTAAGCCACCTGATCTTTAGACCTTTGGATTGTTAGATCCTTCTTGAAAGGCTAGGCTCTAATACCAATTGAGGGTTTGCTCTTCGAGAGTTTAAGTCATCCTAGAGGGGGTGAATAGGGTGATGAGGAAATTTTAAGAGAACTTAGACACTTTTTGCTTGGAAAGTGATAAACAAGCGATTCCGAGTCTAGATTGGACTCGAAATGCAAACACTAAGAAATACGTGGAAACCATCCGGGGTAGAAAACCATGGTCTCGTGCTAATCCAAACGCCAAGTCAAATCCACTATTTTGAATCCTCAAAATACACAGGACTAACTCTACCAGAATTGCTCCCTTAAATAATTCCTTACAATGTTTTCCTAGACTTAGAAGTTCCCTTATCTCGTTCTAGTACTTCCTAACTAAGGTAACCTTTACGATCGGGGACAAGCTGAACCGAGTTAACCCCTACGGCTTAGTCAAGGGACCTCACTCGAAAGTAGGAGAAGTATGTAGCTGATTACAAGACTTTACAACTCGAGAAAATATTAAGTACGAGACTTGGAGTTGTAAGTAGAAGATTGAATATAAAAATAATAACTTTTGCTCAAGTAATGTGTTTTGCAATGATGTTCAGCAATCTTTAAGTCTTGTGAGGTGGCTTCTATTTATATCCAACCAAGCTGAGTGACCGTTGAGTCTCGGTTCCGAACAAAAGTCTTCATCGGCCGTTGTAATCCCTCTTCGAGTCACTCGGAAAAGATCCGTTGGGATATGAATGTTGTGCAACGGCTCTTGGCTCCAAAGTTGCTTCAGTCAACTAGAGTTGTCTCGAAAAGCAAGGTGGAAACCACTCGTTGAGCCTAGCATTGAATTTTTCCAGTTTTGGAAACGGACAACCACGACACGGTGTCCGAGCCTCGTTCGAAGTAAATAAAGCTTGTCTACTAGTGATTGATAGCTAGAAGTCGGTTACTTTTGTATTTCAAAAATAAGTTAGCCTCATTTGAGTAACCTACAAAAGCAAACCACTTTGGTTCTCAATAGGTACATATAATAATTAAATTAGGATAATTAAGAGCTTAAATATCTTAGGCCTAGAGAAGTGGAATTTTACGAGTCTAATATTCAATATACTCAAATTCCATCGGAGTCAATCCTAAGGATGATCAAGTTAAAGGAATAGAACCTCGAGTTTAACAACTTGATCTGGATAAATAATCCTGAAGGAGATAAACTTACTTAGAATAAAGAATTAGCACTCGTAATTCACGTTGTGTTAAAATATGCAGTCGAGTACTCGGAATAAAAATGCTAGAGGAATTATTTTAGCATGCGATAGTTCCGAGTGATGTCCGAGTGAGTCAAAAATATCAGTGTAGAAGATATACAATAATGTGCTTTATGAGTCAGTCATAAATGAATGAAAACTTATAGAGGAATTTCTATAACACTCGGAATGACTTGAAATCAAAACTTAAGAGAGATGAGATTTATACCGAATCTTCGGTAGTACTGGGAATGACTTAAAGTTAGAATCTAAGTCTTCACTAAGTGTTATAGCTTCTAAGATTATATAGTTTGTGTTAGTGGTATCATGAACCATTTAGACAATTTTAAGTTTAATGCATATTGGTTGGACTCTTGTGTGTGGCCATTGAATTGTGTACTCTAAGCATGTGGCTCGTTGAGTTATATTGTTATTTTTGTGCAGGGTTTGAAGGCTTTAAGCCTAGGGGATAGGTCATATTACAAATGGAACTCTTAGGTTTTAATGTAACACCCCAAAACCCACCCTAAGAGTATTACATCGCTAGAGTTCCTCTTAAGGAACTCCCAAGGCTAACTAAGATGATTTCCCGTTTGGTTTTGAAATTTTCTAAACATTTCGGTAGAGTTCCGTGTATAATATGACCTATTCCCTAGGGCACACGCTTGGAGTATACAACTTAACGGTCACATGCCGGAGTATATTTACAACCAAAGAAACCAAATTCTAAACCAAGTTACAATCCAAGTTATAAACTAAGTTACAAGCTATGTTATAACCGTTAAGAGAAAAATTGCCGAGAGATGGATATTCCTGGCTTATCGGAGCTACTAGTCCAGGTCTCTACGCATACGTCGAACTATACTATACATTATTGCATATTTACACAAGTAACCCAATATGTACAAAATGCTAAACCATAAAGCATATAAAACCAGGCTCAGTCACGACCACTACCAAAACAAGCATTTTAATCAAAGGAAGCGGCAAAACAACCATCTCGGGCGTACTCGCATTTGGAGAGATGTGCGGGATGAGCACCAATCCTGTCAATGGAAAATCTTACACTCTGAAAATGGAAATTGTTTCCGCATACTAATGATAATAGTGACATTGGTAAAAGTAGAATAATGTAATGCAAATCTAGATACTTTCTAATGAAATCTTCCGGATTCCCTTGCAGCTTAAAGATCATAATGTTTCAATCATTTAAAAGCACGATTTTCAATCATTAACAACTCTTTTTGAATTGAATCAATTTTAAACAAGGTGGTGCAGCCACCTACATTTTCTTTTAAATACTTTCGAGTTACAAACCGAAGACTTGAACTAGCACCGAGCAATTTTACGTAGGGCGCAACCCCTTGACTCGGGCTCCCGGGACCTATCTCTAGTCAAACTCTTAGAAGGCTCCGCTTTCCTCGTTAGGAAAAAATCAACCTCTCCGGTTGATGGGCATCCTGATACGCAAGGACCTCGTGGCCCGATACGCACGACCACCTCCTTCCTCCGGTTTACGCAATCCTTAGCCCAAAATTCATTCAAAACCGAAGTGATCACAATCACTTATCAAACTTGGTTTTAAACGACAATCTCAAATTAGTTTAACATCATAAAAGGCATGACACCACGTGTGACCCTTCTAAATTCACTTTCTCAAATCGGTTTCAATTCTTTAGAACATATTTCAGGTTTTGAAAGGCATTTAACAAGAATCATACTCAAGTAGTATTTTGCATAGACATTTGAACTCTTTTGAAAACTAACTTTTGAGTATTATTTAGAATCAAGTCACTTTACGCATCAAGCATCTCTATATGAAGATTTAACATTCCAAGCTAGCACCTTAACTCAAAGATTCACCCAAATATCTAACATTTACTCATATTTATCCATATCCTATTCAAGAAAGAATCTCCCATTTCCATACACGTAATTCCCGTCTCACTCCATTTCAAAGCCACAATCAATCGATATATACACATACTCCCTTTATATTATGATTTCTCGTTCCTCTTCTATATTCCAATGTTCATTTTTCCTTAATTCATTTTCAAGCATAGTGAACTCGGGAACTAACACTCCTCCGAACCATAATAACCACAAATAATTATAACTTAACCCGAAGTCCCAACTTCTTACAAATTGTCATCCTTACCTCAAATTCTCATATTATGTCTCCATATCATCATCCAACTCTTCTTGCCCACACTCAACTATGTAACTCTTGATTTCATTTCACCGCGCAAATTCCTTTAGTTCCACTTATCTTCAAGTTTAGTTCAATCTCAAGGATTCGGGTATATGTCCAACTCAATTTAAACAAACAACAACTTTCTACTTCTATTAGTTAAGATGAACTCCTACTCCTTTTTACTCCAAATCTCCAACTTACAATATACTTACTTATAATCCAACTCAGAAAATTCAGGAAGTCACAAATGATTCAATTACCACCTTAATCGACATTCCGCAATTGAAATCGCAAGTATTCCATTGTCACTAATCGAACTCTCAATATCACCCATAAGACCTTAACAATCTAACTCCATCGATTCTCTCATGTCCCAATTCAGCCCCTAACAACTTCCTAAATTCATTCTAAGTTCCCAATTCAACCTTCAACAACTACTAAATTTGTTCTTCAATACAGATACTCAATATTCACAACAAATTTGATTGAATTTCAAAATACTATAAATTTTAGAGTATAAGACCAGCCACGTCGAATTTATAAGGATTTGAAGGTTGCAAATTTTGGATTAGCCTAGGTTAGTTTCTTCTTCTACTTCCTTTACTGCTAGTCCCGACCAGCATTCCTTACCGGCTGTTTTGCCACTTTCATCCTCACTCGAAGCTTGCTCTAGCTCGTCGGCCGCAATCTTCTTCTTTACTGGCCACCGTTTGCCGTACTTCTACTTGTCGGCATCCCCTTTCTCTCTTTGTGTCTCAATTTCGCCCTCCTTTGTAGCCTTACTCAATTCCCGCGTTGACCGGTTGCCTTTCCTTCGCTCGCCGCTCCATGCCCTAGCCTCCGGTGGCTCTGCGCTAGGAAAATTTTCGAACTCTTTTGGAAAATTACCTTTATTACCTTTAAGTTAGAATTAGAAAACCCTAATCGACACCTTAAGTAGCCTTGGGAGTTCCTTTCGGGAACTCGGCGATGTAATACTCCTAGGGGGTTTCTTTACAACTGCTCTATTGGTTTGAGAACGATAAGGAGAAGACTTATAGTGCTTAATCTTGTATTTGTCCAACAAGTGTGCTACTTCCTTCTTGAAATGACTACCATGGTCGGTAATTAGCTCATGCGACACCCTGGAACGGCAAATGATATTACGGGTAAGGAACTTAGCTACCTGTTTTGACGTGAGGGTTACTTAAGACGCTGCCTCTACCCACTTGGTGAAGTAGTCAATGCTACTAACACGAATTCGTGACCGCCCGTTTCTTTAGGGGTCAGCTTGCCAATAATGTCTATTCCCCAAACCGAGAATGGTCAAGGGGATGCTAATGTTGTGAGAAATGGAGGTGGTTGGTGCTATAAATTTACACACAGCTGACACTTATGGCATTTTCTAACAAATTTATGGCAGTTTGCCGCCATGGTCGAGTAGTAACAACCAAGTCTCCGAATTTTCCGAACCAACATCTTACCATTCATGTGGGGTCCGCACTTCCCACCATAAATCTCATCCATGATATACTTCGCTTCTTGTTGGTTGACATAAAGTAAGCTGATCCTAGTGTTGGTTTTCTTTTACGGTTGCCTTTGATTAATGAAGAATTAGTCGGCCAACATCCTCGATGGCTCGCTGGGCTCTAGGTGTAGAGTCCAAGGGGTATTCTGTTTATCCGGATACTAATAAATGTCATGATACCCAACTGGTGTTGTCGATATTAGACACTTGTAATGTGAAAGCATGTGCTTGGCTGATTCCGTCGCTCTATGTGAACGGGCACTGAATGAATGCCGTTAGGGATGTTGATCATGGAGGCTAATTTAGCTAACGCATCCGTGAATTGGTTGTCATCCCTAGGAAGGTAGGTGAAAGAAATGTTCTCAAAATGTTTTAATAACTCTATCAGGTATTAGTCGGCCAACATCCCGATGGCTCGCTGGGCTCTAGGTGTGGAGTCCAAGGGGTATTCCTGTTTATCCAGATACTCGATAAATGTCATGATACACACTGGTCCGGTCGATATTAGACACTTGTAATAGGCAAACATGTGCTGGCTGACTCCGTCACTCTATGTGAATGGGCACCTGAATGAATGTCGTTAGGGATGTTGATCATGGATGCTAATTTAGCTAACGCATCTCGCGAATTGGTTGTCATCCCTAGGATGGTACATGACAGAAATGTTCTCAAAATGTTTTAATAACTCTATCGGTATGCTTGGTAGGACGCCAAGGCTTCACTATGTATCTTCTATTTTTGCGAAATCCGATTAATGATAAGACTGGAGTCACCGAAAACCTTGATGTTCTTGACCCCGATCTCCACAGTAGCTTCAAGTCCCATAATTCATGCCTCATACTCGCGACGTTGCTGGTGACCTCGAAGTCCAATTAAATTGAAATGGGAGTATGTGCTCTCTCCGAGTGAGACTAGAAGAATCCCTACTCCAAAGTCCTTCTAATTGGAAGCGCCATTGAAGTACATTGTCCAAACGTCCACCTTTACTTGTAATATATCTTTGTCTTGAAAGTCAAGGTGTTCGAGTTGCGATTCAATTATAGGTAGATCAGCTAGGAATTCTGATAAATGTCATGATACACACTGGTCCGGTCGATATTAGACACTTGTAATAGGCAAACATGTGCTGGCTTACTCCGTCACTCTATGTGAATGGGCACTCGAATGAATGCCGTTAGGGATGTTGATCATGGATGCTAATTTAGCTAACGCATCTGCGAATTGGTTGTCAACCCTAGGATGGTACATGACGAAATGTTCTCAAAATGTTTTAATGACTCTATCGGTATGCTTGGTAGGACGCCAAGGCTTCACTATGTATCTTCTATTTTGCGAAATTCGATTAATGATAAGACTAGAGTCACCGAAAGCCTTGATGTTTTTGACCCCGATCTCCACAGTAGCTTCAAGTCCCATAATTCATGCCTCATACTCGCGACGTTGCTTGGTGACCTCGAAGTCCAATTAAATTGAAATGGGAGTATGTGCTCTCTCCGAGTGAGACTAGAAGAATCCCTACTCCAAAGTCCTTCGATTGGAAGCGCCATTAAAGTACATTGTCCAAACGTCCACCTTTACTTGTAATATATCTTCGTCTTGAAAGTCAAGGTGTTCGAGTTGCGATTCAATTATAGGTAGATCAGCTAGGAATTCTGAAACTACCCTTCCTTTGATCACTTTTTGATGGACATACATGAGTTCGAATTCTAATAGTATGACGAGTCCATCTTGCTATCCTCGCTCCCGATGGTTGGTTACTAAAGTATATATTTGATGGGATCCATAGGTGCTACCACATTACTGTATGGGCTAACATGTAGTGCCCGAGCTTCTTGGTAGCCTAGTCTAATGCCAATTATGTCTTCTCTAATGGCATGTATCTAGTCTCATAATCTAGGAACTTCTTACTTAAGTAATAAATCCCGCTTTCTTCCTTCCTGTCTTGTTGAGCTAGCATGGCACCCATAGCTGTCTTTGTTGTGGTCAGTGCATGAAGTAAAGGTTTCCCTGGTTGTGGTGGAACTAGCATTGGAGGGTTAGCTAGGTTTTCCTTAACCTTCTCGAATGCTTATTGGCACTTGGTATCCCAAATGGGCTTAGATCATTTCTTCAACTTCTTTAAAATAAGTTCACATATCATAATCAATTTTGATATAAAAGAACCGATGTATTGTAAACGTCCTAGGAAACCTTTTATTTCCTTCTCTCGTATTTGGCGGCGGGATCTCCTAAATAGCTTTGATCTTGGATGGATCAACTTTAGTTCCTCTAAGACCGATAACGTAGCCTAACAGTTTGCTCGAAGTTACCCCAAAGGCACACTTTTGAGGATTAAGGTGCATGTTGTACTTTCCGAGTCTAAAAGAATTTTCTTAGGCTACGTAGGTGCCCTGCCATATCTTCGGACTTTATGATCATGTCATCCACATAAACTTTGACTTCCTTGTGGATCATGTCGTGTAATAAGGTTGTAGCCGTCCTTTAGTATGTTGCACCGGCGTTTTTAAGCCCAAATGGCATCACCACGTAACAATACGTCCCCATTGAGTCATGAAGGTTGTCTTTTCCATGTCTTTTTCAACCATCTTCACCTGATTATACCCGAGTGTAGTTGTCCATAAATGAGAGCAAAGCATGACCAACTATGTTATTTACAATGATGTCGATATGAGGTAGCGGGAAATCATCCTTTGGGCTCACCTTATTCGGATCACTAAAGTCGATGCACATACGGACCTCGCTGTCTTTCTTTAGAACCGATACTATATTTGCTACGCGTTGAGGATAGTGAACTACCTTGATAAACCCAGCCTCTAATTGCATCTCGGACTTCTTCATTAATCCTCAAAGCCTATTCAGGTTTCATCCTTCTCTATTTCGCTAACGGGCTTAGCGTCTTTGTAAAGTGGAATTTTATGTTCCGCTATACTTGGATCTATCCCGTGACGTCTTTGTAGGACCATGCAAAGACATCCATGAAGTGAACTGCTTTTGCTCTTCTAAATCCATCGTTTTCCCGATCTTAACCTCCTAAGGTTAATCCACCGATCCTAGATTAATTATTATTGTTTCCTCTATTATTGGTGAGCGATTTTTATGATCTTCCATTAATTCTTTAGGGATTTCTTGTTCATCATTAGAGGCAAAACAATTGAAAGCAAGAGGAGGCAAAGAGTAAGCGGAAAGATTCACTTTATTGAATGAAGTAATGAGTACATCGATTCGAAACCGAAGATACAGTAATTATGAATAATAGAATTAGAAATAGAACTAAATATGACAAAAGAAGAAGCCCTATTACTAAATTCAAGAAAGAGATGCACTCCTAAGCCGACGGCGAATTCCTTACCTTCTTCAAGCATCAATCCAAGTGATGTGCTCGCAGCCTTCATTATCAACGACGGTGATGAACTTGGACGAATCATACTGCGGGTGCGACATGGCTCGTGATAATACCGAGACTGAATTTCCCTCTATGTTCTTTTCTTATCCGAACGAGAAAATTGAAAAGATTATTCCCGACCAGGTTGGTCCGATCTGGTGTAGACTATCTCTCTTTGAGCAGGTAGGGTGCCTCTTTCTCCAATATATAGCGATCCATCGAATATCTCTAAACCAGGTATTAGGATACCCTTTTCCTTCGTATAGTAGGGCTCAGGAAAACCATAATAAGGAAAACCATCTCCTTCTTTTAGGAATTGCGCATTCGAGTGTAAGGAAAGTGTTTGATAAAGTGGACTGTGTGAGGTGCGATCCTCTTAGTTTGAACTTCCCACTTGGCTTGTGCTATTTCCTTAGCAGTAGGTTGATAACCTAGCCCAAAGATATAGTTGTTAGTGGGTAGAACGGGTGGAAAGATAGGGTGGTATGCTCTTCGGCCTGCAAGCAAGACTCGAAAAGTACCCCTTCTTCCTAAACATCGAATGGACGCTAGGGTTACCATAAGGATTGAAGTTAAGAGCTGCTTCATCTTTGTTTAAACTAGCAATAGAATTGAATCCATATAGTTCTTCATCATTGGCATCATGCTCAATCTCAACCCCGGACTCTTTGGAAAGAATAGTAGCACATAGATTATCCCCGTTGACGAGTTATAGCTTGACCTTTGATGATCATTTTAACATTCCGATACGAGTGTAGAGGGCACCGCTTGATGATCATGCAACCAAGGGCATCCTAGGAGTAAATTGAAGGGAGCTGGGATATCTAGGACATGGAATTCGACGTGCCTTTCTACCGGCCCTATATTAATTGGAAAGGTAATTGTTCCCAAACTGTTCTCTTAGAATTATCGTAAGCTCGAAGATGGAAAATCTATTTAGAGAGTTATTGCTCTCTAATTCCTAGCCTTCTGGCAGTTTTCCAGGGACGGACATTCACTGCTGATCCGTTGTCTACCAAAGTTAAAGGAACAAACTTGTTAATGCAAGTTATAGTTAAATAGAGGGCATTGTTGTGTGCAACGCCTTCTTCCGGGAGATCCTTTTGATCAAAGGTAATAGTTCTATCCCCATTGTTGACCAATTCTACTACTTCCTCTCGGTGTGGTTTCAAGAGAGACCTCGATCATACTAAGTGCGTCAATCAAAGCCTATCTATGTTTTTAGGAATTAGATATTAGTTGCTAGATTGAGATATCAACTGTTAATTTCTAAAGCTCGTTTAAGGATTGGCTCTTCTTCTTTAGTACCTTCAGGCTCTTTTGAGGCTTCCTGAGTTTGTTGTAGACCCGGGGTGCATTGTGTCATCCAGATCTAGAAAGGAATTGAATTGCTGGACCTTTAGGTTCTCCCCAAAAGTCTTCTTCCGCTAAAGGTGGTGTGGCCCGAAGTCGTCGTCGTTGGCAAAACCGTTTCTTCTCGTTTCATAGACATCCTCTTCATCACTTACCCACAACCCATGGACTTCGGATTTAAAGGAGGTAAGGTAAGAAGTGGTTTGGACTTGTCAATATCTTGGATAAAGGCGGACGGGTCCCACCGACCTGGAGTGGGTTAAGTGAAAATAGCCAAGGTAGCACTAAAAGGATTTTTGTTGTTACTTAGCTTTTGAGCAGACCTTAGTTAAAGGGAGTTGGCCATTTCGAAACATTCTTTCTAGTTTGTTCTTGAATTTCCAACATTGTTTGGTGTTGTGTCGTTGCGCACGATGGTACTTACAAAATTTTCCCGTGTCCCGGTTTTGAACCTGCTTAGCTGTTTGTGATTCTCGCTCTAGTAGGTGGTAATTCTATCTTTCCCTTAGCCAAAAGACGGTCAATGGCTTGGTTATAGGTAGTATCAATAGGAGTGTAGTTAGTATATCTCGTTGAGAGCATTGACATCTACACCCCTGCTAGTATTGCCTGTATTGGAGGTTTTCTTATCTTTGGAGTGATAATTACCTCTATACCTCGTGACGACTTTTGTTGTCGCGGTGGATAGCTCTTATTCTATCAGCAAGCATGCATCTCTAAGGGTTGAGAAGTTCATCATTGGCAAAAACTTGAGATGTTGATTATAATTAGGTTGGAGGTTTTTCACGATGATCCCGACTTGGTCCTTCTCGAAGGGTTGGTTTACCATGTGGGCAGCCTTTGCTCTCAATCTGGTGAGGAAGTCCGTGAAGCTCTCTTTCTCATCTTGTTTGATTAATTCCAAGTCTCGTAAGAGTGACTGGCAAATTAGTGCTATAGGAGTATCGATGTATAAACTCCTTGCACATATCGATCCGGTTGGTGACCTTGTGTGGGTCAACCGCATTATACCACTTCATTACATTAGTATCAAAAGTCCATGGGAAAATGACATGGTAAGTGTCTTCCGGAATGTTCGTAAAAGTCATTGCTCCTAAGAAGTTGCGAATGTGATGATGGGGATTCTGGGAACCTTTAAACTTGATATCCGGCATAGTAAATTTTAGAGGTAGTTTGCCTTTAGGGATTGAAGTGAATCCCTTATGATCAAAATAATGATTACTAAACATGGATGACGCCCTTAACATCCGTTCTATCTTATCGACACGTGGATTAGGCTAAGGTTTGGATTCATGCTTACGGGATTTAGGTGTGGGACTGTTTGGAGGAGATAAGCTAGACGGAGGTGAAGGTCTCAAACATTCGGCTTCTTCATCTCTCTAACTATCCGTAATATCTTTTATAATACTCTTAAGATCCCTCGATATAGATAGTATTTTGTCATCTTGATCATTCATCCTAGTTTTCACCCTAGCTAAGTTCTCATTAAACGAAGTGAGAATGGAAAACTACTCTGGTAGGGTTAACTCCATTGGAAGGGAACTCTTTTTAGGTACTTGTCTTACAAGGAGAGTAGATTGAACCGGTGTGGCATGCACCGAAACTTATCGCCCGGTGTAGACCACGAAGTAGAACGTAACGTATAACGGGGAGAAGATGTGCCGGACTCCTTAGTGAGGCGTTGTAATCTTTGGAGCCTAGATTCCAACAAGTACTCAATTACGAGTAGACAGCCCTATTTTACAGCCCAAAGGATGAGGTTTAGGACCATGTGAAAGAATACTACTTTTGGGGATGAAGGGACTTAATCACAAGACTCGAAGATATTGATGCACATAAAGAATGCGATGAAAAACTGAAGTGCATGTAGTGATGTATGATTTAGTTTGGGATGATTTTATGATTTGGCTAATGCACTATGAATGATTTATCCTTGATGGAAAGATGCCTCTATCCCGACCAACAATGCATTTCCTTAGACTTGGAATGATTTTGCTTTGCCTAAATATCAATGCCAAAATGAACTCACCTAATATGAGATTGATTTGATTTAGCTAATGAACTCACCTAAGATGAGATGAATTTAACTTGGCTAATGAAAAATTGACTCACCCGAGATGAATTTAATTTAGCTAATGTAAATGCAAAATTGACTAACCTAATATGAGATGAACGTAGTTTGGCTAATGCAAATGCAAAATGGACTCACCTAATATGAGATGAATTTAATTTGGCTAATGCAAATGCAAAATGGAAATGTAAAATGAGAATATAAAGTAAAAAGTGATCTGCTCAAAAGACCGAGGAACTTTGGTAAGACCCTCTTGGACCAACTAACGGTGACTACTTAGACCGCTAAAGAGGATTTTAGTATAACTCAGAAGTGCAAACAATGGACTAACCCCGATACGAAAAAAGGTATTTTGACTTTTGGCTAAATGCACGTAATGGACTGACTATAGGAAGTTTATTAAAGTGTTTTATTTACAACCATGCAAGGGCTAATCAGCACTCCTCACCTATTCCTAAAGGCTCATAAGTAAAGGATTAAATCTAAAACAAACACACTCATTCAAGCATGCAAACGAAGGTAAGGGACCACCTAATAATAAAAAAATCTATGGTTAAGGAGGTTTAGACACCATAGGACACATGGTGACTCATAGTCCGAGGATTTGGTCTTCCGTGTGGAGCACGGGAAGAGAAAAGTCAAGAATCCTTGGCGCCCTCGGTGAACCAAGCGATTTGAACCAAGAGCGCGTGCTACAAGGGAAGAGGCACCATTTCCGTAGGCAATCAAGCCTAGTTGGGCGCGCTTGGGATTCAAGTACGATCCTCTTACTAGAAGGGTTAACTAGGGGTAAAATAAATTTTTGTAGGGGTCCTATGACAGAAATAAACTATGTTCAATGATTGCTAAATGCAGGATGTCTAATGGAAGCACATTTTTAAAACATACTACTCAAGTTTTCAAGTTTCGCACTCTTAATAAAAAATTATATCCCTAGTGTAGTCGCCACTATAGGAACCACAATCGAACCGGTGATTCCCCACATACTTTGACGTAACGGTTTTTTTGAAATGGGTTTCAAAATGATTTAGGATTTTGAAAGATGAATTTTAGAAAGTAGGGATTGATCTTTCATTAAGATTTTCGAATTTTATTAAGTAAAGTTAAAGAGTTAAATTAGATTGAATTGATTGGCGTTTTATTAATTGTTTTATTTTAACAATTATTTTTAAAATTCTCGGGATTTTATTTCTTAACTAATCTACCATGAGACTTTAGGGCCAAATTGGTGTGAAAACAACGGTTTGGATCGAAGCCTCGCTCGCTGACCACTCGGTGCAGGAGGCAGCCTGCATCTAACGGTGGCCGACGCTGGCCAGGGGCTAAGATTGAGACAATCGGCCTCGGCCTCGGCTTGGCTTGAAAAAGTCGAACCCTTTTTTATTCCTGCAGTTAAAAAATAGTTGAGATGTAATTTGAATAGAAAATAAAGCCAAAAAGAGGAGTCGTTAGTCGGTTTTAAGAAGGAAAAACTAACAAAAACAAAAGATAAAGATTTTCCGTTCCGATCTTAGTATAGGAAAACTAAGACCAAAAACGGCTAAAAGTGACTCCATTGGTCCTAGAACCGATAATTAGATTCGGGGGCAAGAGTACGAAATGTAGGCAAAACTCTTCCGTTCCGCTCCGTCCGAAGACGACCATTGCTAATTTGAGTAGTATACTAAAAAACACGTGCCAAACTCAAGCACTGAACATGCTAAACGAAAATAAAAACAACTAAAAATAATTAAAGGAAAGCAATATAGAAAGTAGTAAAGAAAGTAATAAAGAAAGCGAAAAGAAAAACGGAAAACTAAAAGATTACATTAGGCGGGGATAAATAAAAATGTAATTACATCTCTAATCCGCAATACTGAAAAGCGATAAAAAGGCATAAATTACATAATTGTTTGAAGGTCGAATGGTTTCCCTCGGGATGTCCCACCTACCGATCCGGATCTCTACACTCGGATCTCTTGATTCGACGATGATGAGTTCAAGGAAAGGGCTTGTTTTTGTGAATATTAGAAAAGTTGAGTTTGTAAGGAGTAGAAATGATCAGTTGAATAAATGCCTAAAGATCGAATAACTAAATATTCTTTAGCTCTTTGCACAAGTTCAATGGCGGTAAAGGAGGAGGATTTGAGAATGATTATCAGCAGAGTAACGTTAAGGTATGAATGCTCTGGTTAGCTTTTTGCAACATTACGCATAGGAGAAAAGCTTGTTGGGATAAGAGCCAAGGCTCTCTATTTATAGGGAGAGACCAAGGTCACAAATGACCTAGGGTTGCTCTTAGCCACTGTCCAAGCAGCCGAGAAAAAACGACCAAGATATCTTGATATTAGATCGGATAAAGAAGGGATAAGACTCGGATAGAAGCCGGTTCACCGCACCGGCCACCTGGGCATGCGCAGGGTTTCGTGCCCTAGTGTGTTTCGAGGGAGTATCTAAGCCAAAATGCAGCATTCCACTTAAAAATTCCAGGGTGGCGGGCGTCGGCCACGACGCCATTTTGAGGGGAAAACTCTCCTAGTCTCCGGTGGACTATTTTGGAGCTTAAACGCAGCACTTTGATACTCGGTGATCATGAAATGCAACATTTTAACGCCATCTTCGGTCTTCAGCTCCTTGGCTGATTGGACAAAAGTAAAATGTGATGTTCGAACTTGGAATTTCCTGTACACAATACTTGGACTCCGTTGTCTCTCGAAGACTTGGCCCGGACTTGGACCATCTTAAAGAAAAAGGAATTTTTGGATTGATTCAAGGAAAAAGGATATTTATTTGGTGCTTGGGGGTTCTTTGTGGTTTACTAAGCTTCTATAGCACCAATAAAACACAGTTTGAGATCCAAATCTTTAAACAGGACTCAAGATTTCATCATCGGACCTCGAGAATAAAATACGAGAATTAAATAAGAGATGACACTATTTAGGTGTCTACACCAATGAATCCCTTCTTAAAAATCTCTTTTAAAAGCCTTATCATTCACTTGATAAGCACACCTAGCGTGAAGCCGACATTCGTGGGGAAACTTGATCCGTTCCCCTATGGAGACGGGGCTCCTACAAGAGGACACATGGTTGTCCACCTCAAGTCGCTTAGGTTCCATTCATGATGCGGACACCATTCCCACTCCATGAATGAGTCTTGGGTCAAGCCTTTGACTCTTGTTCTCCTTACCGAGATGTGAGTGTCTCGGAGGCGGTTTGTGCGGTTTTTCTCAAAAAAGAGAACCACACTAGTTTTCTGTTAAGAAATGAATGACACAACTAAGGAGCAAACAAGAAGAAGCTTAGACCAAGCAAGAAGAAGAGAAGAAGTAGAGATGCAAAAACAAAGAATCGAAGCTCCTTCTTTTATAGGCGAACCGGACAATTTTAAAAAATAAAGGAAAAAGTGAACGAAAAATCAGATTGGTTGTTTTCACGCTGCTCGATTGGGCTTTGCCCAAAATTGGGCAGCGCAGGTTCACGAGGCTTAACATGGGTTAGCCTGTGTGATTCAACGGTTAGGCACACGGCCCAAAGTCTAGAGCTGACCTAAAAAAGGAATAGCAAATTTGGACAATTGGCTAAAACGCAAAGCACATTTAAAACTCAAGAAGGTTCATTATTTTATTTTATTTTTGTACCCATGCAAGGATTATTTAGCAAACCTATCCTAAACTAAATGCTCACAAGAAAAACGTCCCAATGTAATAGTTTTGTTGCCGGATCATGTTTTAAATGTGCTTCCTTGAGTTGGCCATATAGTGGTCTTAAAGTCTTGAATTGATGTCCGAACCATGACCGGTGTTAGGTCCGAAGCTAGACTGGTGTGTCCGAACCTTGACCATTGTTGGGCCTAAAGCTTGATAGAAAATCTAAACCTTGACGACTATTGAGCCTAAAGCTCCATTAGGGTGTCCGAACCTTGACTCGCTCCCGGGTCTAAGACTCGGACTAGGGTGTCTAAACTTTGATCGCTGTTCGGTTTGAAGCTCGATGGGGTTGTCTATACTTTGACCACTACTGGGTCCGAAGCTCGATGGAGGTGTCCGAACCTTAACTCGTTGTTGGGCCCGAGGCTCAACTGGAATATTTGAATTTTGATCGTTGTTGGGCCCGAAGCTCGACATAGTATAAAGCCAAGGACCTTTTCTCTAGATGATTATATCAGGTTTCGTACTATAAGGATTTCTTTCTTAGATAGTACACAATGTGCTCTTCTTTTCCATCCCATTGAGCTAGCATGGCTCGCATTACGATCTCTACGGTGGCAAGATATAAAAGTAATGGTTTTCCAGGTTGTGGTGGAATTAAAACAGTGGATTAATCAAGTACTTCTTAACCTTTTCGAATGCTGCTTAGAACTCCTAGATAGGTTTAGCTCCCTTCTTAAGCTTCTTGATGATTGGTTTACGGACCATATTCAGTTTTTGATATGAAATGACTAATGTATTGCAAATGCCCTAGAAAACCTTGTATTTGTTTCTCTGCGTTTGGCGGTGACATCTCTTGGATGGCTTTAATCCTGGATGGATCAACTTTGATTCCTCTAAGACTGAGTACATAGCCTAATAGTTTGCCTAAGGTCACCCCAAAGGCACACTTTTGAGGGTTAAGGCGTATCTTATACTTTCGCGAGTCTTTCGAAGAATTTTTAATGGTTAGCTAGGTACCCCGCCCTATCCTTAGACTTGATGATCATGTCATCGACATAGATTTCAGCTTCCTTGTGTATCATGTCGTGTAACAAAGTTGTGGCTATCCTCTGATATGGGGGTCTATAGTATTCTTTAGTAGGAAGGGCATGACTACATAGCAATACCTCCCCATTTAGTGATGAAGGTCATCTTTTCCATGGCTTCCTCGGCCATCTTTACTTGATTGTACTTGGTGTAGCCATCAATGAAGGAGAGTAAGGCATGGCCAGTTGTGTTGTTAACTAAGATATCTACATGGGATAGAGGAAAGTTATCTTTGGGACTTGCTTTATTTGTGTCCCTCAAGTTGACATACATCCGGAATACATCCGGACACTTCCGTCTTTCTTTGGGACCGACACAACATTTGTTACCCATTAAGGGTAGTGGACTACTGTAATGAATCCGTCGTCTAGCTATTTTGAACCTCTTCCATAGTCTTTAAGGGTTACTCAGGTTTTATCCTCCTAAGCTTCGCTTAAATGATTTGGGTTCTTCATAGAGCAGAATTTAATGTTCGGTTATACTAGGATGTATCTCTAGCATATCTCCGTAAGACTAAGCAAAGACATCTATAAAATCGGTAAGGAGTGAAGTAAAATGCTTTTGCTCTTTTGGACTTAGAGTTTTACCAATCTTAACCTCTTGGGGCTGATATGAAGCTCCTAAATTAATGGTTATTATTTCTTTTATAATTGGTGAATGATTTTCACGATCTTTTATAACTTTTATTAATTCTTTAGGGATTTGTTGTTCATCATTAGAGGAAAAACAATCAAGAATAAAAGAAGGCAAGGAGTAAGCAGAAAGATTCATCTTATTAAATAGGAAAGAAGTATATCGAGTCGAAAGAGAAAGTACTTGTTGAATTGGAAGAAGAACAAACAAAATTGGAAATAGAAAAATTAGCCCTAACCCTAGACTTAGAAGTGGATTGCTCTCTTAGGATGACGATAAACTCTCAACCCTCTTCCATGTCAATCCAAGTGATATGCTTGGACCCTTCTTCATCTATGTCGGTGATGAACCTCCACGGGTCGAACATTTGCTGCGACATGACTTGGGACAATACTGAAATCAAATCCCCCTTAGGGCGCTTCCTTCTCCTTCAAATAGTAAGGCTCAGGAAAATCGTAGTAAGAGAAGTCATCCCTTTCGTTTAGAAATTCTCAATTTAAGGTGCGACAATATGAGTAGACTATTAACGATGTACTCCTCTTAACTTGTGTTTCCCACTTAGCTTTAACTACTTCCTTAGCAATTGGATGGTAGCCTAGACTAAATTTGTAGTTCTTATTGGGTTGAAGGGGTTGACAAATTAGGTGGTAAAACCTCCAACCTATAGCTAGATCTACAAAATACCCCTTTTTCCTTAGCACCGAATGGATGCTAGGGTTAGTATGAGGATTGAGTGTAAAAGGTGTTTGATCCTTTTCCACAGTAGCTATAGTTTTGAATCCATACAACTCTTCATCGTTGGCATCGAACTCGATTTCAATGACAATCTCTTTAGAAGTAATTGTAGCATAGAGATTATCCTCGTTAACAGTTAACAATTATCCTTTGACAATCATTTTAACCTTCGATGTTGTGTAGAGGGCACTATCTGGTGGTCATGTAACCAAGGGCGTCATAGAATGTTAAAAGTGAAAGGGATGTCTAAGACCTAGAAATCGATATTCTTTACCATTGGCCCGACATTGATTGGGAGAGTCATAGAATGTAAGGTTTATTGAGATAGTAAACAACCCAAATCACTCATTAAGAAGATGTCCAACAAAGAAGTGATTAAAAAACTTCAAAGATGTCTTCCAAGGAAGAAATGGGACCTAAGGTAACATCCATTCAAGAAGCTCAGGACCTCGGTAAGTTAGAGCTTGATGAGCTCATCGGGAAACTTTTGACCCGTGAGCGACATCTCCAAAAGGAGGAATATGAGGTTAGTATTAGACGAATGTTTCCTTGAAAGCCTCGAAGATGCTGGACCAAGTCCAACGTTGCTCGGATAAAGATGAAGAACTATGGTACTTCTCGTAAGAGGCTTCAAAAGAATGATGAAACACTAGAAGTGGCAAAAGAAGCAAAGGAATGATATAGTCAAGGACTGCCCAAAGAGAAAGAAATATTACAAGAAGAATAAAGCCATGGTGGCTATATGGAGTAAAGATGAATAAGACGATCGGGATGAAACTTAGTATGAATCCAAGTGCATGATGGCCATGAATGACTCGGATGTAGAAACCGAGTTAGCATAGGACTCGTTTGATTATGAGGAAACCGATCCTCAATAGGTAATTGTGTATTTCCTTAACTTCTCAAAGAAAGATCTTGCTAAATATATCATTACTTTAGAGGAAAAATATAATTATGATTCTTGTATCTTTTATGAAAAAGTTGTATTTTGAAACCGAGAACAAAATTTTAAAAAATGATTTAGAAAAACTAAGACTTAACATAAAAGTACTCGAGACCAGCTCATAAGATAATTAGACAGAGTCCGAGAGCCTAAAAGCTGAAAATGTGCTTTTGAAAAAAAACCTAGAAGATTCTCATAACCGTATTTTAAAACTTACTCAAGGTTAGAAAAACCTTAATCTACTTCGGGTTCTCAGTGTGTCTCTTTTAGAAAAGGGGTATAGGTTTTAACTCTGAATAGGACGATAATTCATATAAGATCTTTTCTAAAAGGATTCTCGAAAGATCCATTTTAGAAAAGCTGAGCACGATCTAACTGAATCAATTAGAAAAAGGACTAAGGTTAGAAAAGTTTATCAGAAGATGTGTTCCCGGACTTCTTACAAAAGAAAAGATTTTAACAAATCCGAGACTCAATTTTCAAAGAAGAAGAATAAGAATCAAACTAGACCTAAGATTATTCAAATTTGGATTCTCATGAATGCCCTTCCTCCAAAACTAACCCTAGTAAAGACACTTATAAGTTATGTTAAAGGAAGTGAGAAAGGTTAGTATGTTTCTCTTTTGCAGGAATGTCACAAAGAGAAGAAAGACAATTGGTGCCTAGATAGTGGAAGTTACATATAACTATAGGAACCACGACCTATCCACCATAGGGAAAGCGGACCGAGTTTCCCCACGAATGTCGGCTTTCATTAATTTATTTTTTTAAGTGTTTTGATTTTCGAAAGTTAATTTGGAAAGTGAGGTGCGCCTCTTATTAAGATTATTTCTTTTAAATTGTGGTTTAAACTAGTTTTTAGGTGAAGGTGTGATTGGCGATTTTATTAATCAATTTATTTTAGAAATTAATTTTAAAAATGTACCAGGATCTTAATTCGAGGGTAAAGAAAACTGAAAATACCAAAGTTACATTTTGCTACAAAGCTCATGGACTAAATAGAGAAATATGCTTGGGCCAGGAGCCGAGCCCGACTACTAGCTGGTGCTGGCATAAGCTTGTACTGACTGGTAGTCGGCATCGGTCATAGGGCCATGATTGAGGACTCGGTCTCGGCCCTATAGCTTCAGCTATCAAAATGAAACCAAAATTTTCCATTTTTTAGCTTGAAATACCGAGAACCAAATAAGAAGAACTAAAAGCAAAAACAAGGAGTCACTAGTCAATTTCGGGAAATAAAAACTAACAAAAATACAGAAATTACTCTTCTAATCTTAGTATGGAAAGATTAAGCTTAGAAGAGGTTTTGAAAGAGACTCCATTAGTCATAAATAGAGAATCTGGTGTTCAGGGGTGAAGGTACAAAATCAAGAGGGTTACTCTCCGTTCTGCTCGTCAAAGATTGCCTTTACTAATCAAAACCGTGAGTTAAAAAATTATTTTTAAATAGTCATGCAATCAATATGCGATAGGTGAAAATTAAAGCAAACAAAACATGCTTAAAAAGTGATAAACAAGCAAATAATAAAGCAATAAAGAAAGTAGAAAAAAAGTGATATAGAAAACGAAAAGAAAATTAAAATTTACAGCAGGTGGGGAGGAATTAAGAGCAATTACATCTCTAAAACCATAATATGGAAAGTGTTAAATAACTAAAATTAAGAGAATCGTAAAAAGCAAGCTTGAAAGTAAATCGAGTGCCCTCGGGTTCTCACACCTGTTGATCTTGGCTCACGAACGGATTCCAATGGCATAACGACAGAGCAACGAGCTGAAACGGGTAGCAAAGAAGGCCTTCTGTGTAATTTAGGAAATGAAGACGTGAATGACGAGTATTGAGAAATGGAGAGAGTAGAGTGTGGGAGAGAATGAGAGGAAGGATTTTCAGCTTTGGGGGAATTTCTAGCTGAAATGAGTGCGACCAAAATAGAGGGGAAGCCCTCTATTTATAGTAAACATTAGGGTTAAAATGAAACCCTAAAAGCCAACTAGCCGTCGGGTTAGGTTTAAACCAGATCCGAAATTTCTGGATTCATATAATTCAAAAATCGGATATTAACATGGACCGAACGACCCAGTTTGAAGAGTTTAGAAAAGTGGCGCTGGTTTATACGATGTCGTACGGACACATCAGGATGCGTTCCTCACTTGGTCACTGAAATAAATCAAAATGCTAAGTTTTTGCATAGGCTTAACCAAGTCGGGGTCGTTTGGGTTCCGGTTTGGAATTTGAACCTGGCTTTGTTCGACCAAACAAAATGGTTTGTGGGCTGACCTAAGTAGAAAAAGGTTGATTTTGTGGTAATGACAGGTTTTTGTTGTTTCCTCGGTGTCAAACCACAGCCAGCGAACCCACGATAGGACCGGGCCGAGCTTCCCCACGTTACCTTGGCGTAAGGGTTTTAGAAAGTGGAAAGCATGACTTGAGGGTTTTCAAGATACGTTTTAGAAATTGGGGATAAACCTTTTATTAAGATTCTTGAGTTTTATTAAATCTGATTTAAAGATGAATTAAGTAAAGTTGAATGGCAGCTTTATTAATTATTTTATTTCAGCAATTATTTTCATAATTCTCGAGATCTTATTTTCTAATAAAAGGATAAATAAAATTAGGGTTTTGGTCCTACTCGTAAGACTTTAGGGCCAGATTGGTGTGAAAACACCAATCTCGATCGAAGACTCACCTACCGACCACAAGGTACAGGCGGTACATGGCGGTGGCGGGCACTAGCCAAAGGCAAAGGCTGAAATCAGCCTCCGCCTCTGCCTCGGGAGGAGGGGTAGATCCAGTAATCAAATCTTATTATTCCTGCAATCGAAAACACCGGGATGCAATTTTGATAAGAATAGAGCATAAAATAAGGGAGTCGCCAGTCGGTTTTAAGAAGGAAAAACTAATAAAAACAATAGTTTGTTGTTTGAACCTTGGCATAGGAAAACTAAGACTAAAAGGGGCTAATAATAGATTTCATCGGTCTATGAACCGAGAATCGGATTCGGGGCGACGATGACGAAACGTAGGGAAAACCATTCCTTTTTGCCCATCCGAAAACGGTCATTACTAACTCCAGTAGTGGATTACATTAATGTAAAACGAACAAGTAAGTGGCATATTACAATGATAAATAAAACCAACAAACATAATAAATAAAGCAATAAAGAAAGCGATAAAGAAAAGAAAAGAGAAAACTAGAAGAATTACATTGGTCGGGGAGAAAAAAAGCGATTACATCTCTTAAACCACAATACGGAAAGTTATAAAAAGAATGAAAATAATAAACCGTTCGAAGGCTGACTAATTTCCCTCAGGTTGTTCCACCTTACTGATCCGGATCTCCACACTGGATCTCTCGATGCAACGACGATAATCAAAAGAAAAGGGCTTGTTTTTGTGAAATATGTGTGTAGGGTATAGTAGCGATCAGTTGAATAAGTGCCCATAGATCAAATAATTAAATATTCTTTAGCTCTTTGCACGGATTCAACGATGGTGATTAAAGATGAGATGTATGCTTAAGATCGATTTTAGCAGAGTAATGTTTAGGTGTGAATACTTTGGGTAGCTTTTTGCAGCATTACGCATAGGAGAAAGCTATATGGGATTGAGAGCCAAGGCTATCTATTTATAGGAGAGGACCTACGTCATAAATGAACTAGGGTTTGCCTCCATTTAGCTGTTAAAGCGACAGAAAATAAACCGGACCAAATCCTAAGAGATTGCACCGGATAAGAAGGTCATAAAACCGGATAGAACCCGGTTGGTGAGCGCCGGCCACCCTGGTGCTCTCCGGTTTCGTGCCCTAGTGTGTCTCCAACGGACTCTCCAAGCCAAAATGCAACGTTCTACTTAATGCTTCTAGAAGGCAGGCACCAGCCATGACGTCGTTTTGAGGGGAAAAGCTTCTAGTCTCGTGTGGTTATCTTGTGATGCTGAAACGCAGAACTTTGATGCTCATGATCATGAAATGCAACACTTTAACATCGTCCTCATGTCTTCAACTCCTTGTTTGATTGGACAAAAGTAAAATGTAATATTCTAAGCTTGGAATTTTCTGGCATACAGCACTGGACTCCATTATCTCTAAAGGCTCGGCTCTGTTCTTGGATCATCTGAAAGAAAAGAGGATTTGTGGGCCGACCCAAGGCAAAAGGCTGTTTATTTGGTGCTGGGGTTTTTTGTGGTTTATTGTCTTATGTCACACCAATCGACAACAGTCCGAGATCTAAATCCTCAAACAGGATTCGGGATTTCATCATCGGGCCACCAAAATAAAATATAGAAATATAAAGAGATATAGGACGACACATTTTAGGTTTCTACAGTTAGCCCCCACTTTGACCTAGTCTAAAAGACGAAGGTCAAAGGAGACATTACAGGGTACTTACCTTGATTTTTATTCGGTATTGTGTGATACTTGGAATTAGTTGTAATCAAACCTAAACTTTAAAATGGGACCTGAACTTGATCTTGATGCTTGCTCTCTAAAGTTTGGTAAAAAGAATCCTAAGCTTGGCTTCATCGAGCTTGAAGCTTGGTATATTTTGGCGTTAAAACTTTGATCACTCTTTGATCTGAAGCTTGGCTAAATAATCTGCTGTGCTAGCATACTTCTTAGTGCATAATTAGTTTGACGAAAGCAGATTGAAAACAGATTGATAAAAATGTTCTGGAAAAGCTTATTAGTGGGCTCGAACACTCCCACTTGCATGCACAAGGGGACAAATATCACATGCCTCGGTTGGACCAAGCTGCATAGACTAGGGAGGTGGGCTAGGCTCATTAGGGGCCTCCATGTCATTGTGCAGCACATGAAGCCGGAGCCGGACTCAACCAATAATCTTCCTTTGAATGGCTTATAGAAGATTATTGAGGTATGCTCAAGTTCTTCTTTCTTCAATATTTATACTTTTCATCTTGTGGATATAAAACCCTACTTAATTTGTCAAAATGTAGCTATGGTTATATGAATATTTCCCGCATCTCTCTCCGGTCAAACAAATCGACTCGTATTTCCGACATCCGCATCATGGGCTAAAGTCTATCTTCAATGTCCTAAGATTCATGGAATATACTTCTTGAGATCAGCCCTCAACCGTGTAGACTCGGTATGCTGCTTCTATTCTCAAAATTTTGCATCAAAATAGGCTTACGGGAACTTTTTATCACATTTTAAGCTCTCTGACCTTGCCCACGGTCTATGCCACCGCCTGTGAGACTGCCCGTGGTTGACTCCAGCCCTGAATCTTCACTGTTCTTCATCCGTTTTCTTGTTTCCTTTCATTCTTGCTAGCTAATTTCTTGATAATTATTGTGTGTAGGCCAACTTCCATCCTTGGGCCTAACTTCAACTCCCTTAAAGCTTTCTTGTGGCACGAGAATTGAGCGAAAGAAGGATCTTGTTTGAAGGTCCTTTTGGGTTTTGTTAGTATTTTGGGGAGAGGGTCACCTCTCAAATCCGAGTCAACATGTGGCCTCTGTTTGTTCCAGTCAATCCACCTCTGACCATGTTTTACTTTCGTTCTCTCCCTCCAAATCAGCAAGCAGCGGTTATGGTGAGGGTATCCTTTTACCTCAATCTTGAATTTGAACACATCCTACGCCTATCATGCAACACGTATGATGACCGAATTGGTGAGTTATCAACCTCTTCTTTATAACTTGAATTTCCTGAATGGAAATTAATCTTCATCTTTTGGCAGATCACTGTTGCGGATATCCATATCCAAGTCTCAATGTGGATCTCACTCTTCCCGGGGACCTCCTTGTTTCGTAAGAATTCCTGAAATCCCGGAAGTGGAATGTGTTGGGCATCCCGTCCCTAGGAATTAGCGAGGGGTAAGAGTTATATGCTCTCATTATTTTAGTTTTATGCTAAAAGTGTTTCCATTGCTGATGTCATCGTATAAACATTGTTGTACAACCGGGAGCAATCTAGGGCTATGTCCATTGGATTTCATTCGGTTCTCCAAGGAATCCAAAACTTCTTGAGTAAGCGATCTTTCCCTACTTTCTGGGTAAGCCCTTAATTAGTGGAGTGCTAATTTCATTGAGCTTTTAGTGATTTGCTAATCGCTCCTTTGATCTTCTAGAGGCGCCGATCTAGAGTACCTCCCTCGGGTAGTCTCCCTGGTGTAGTCGAGATACCATCTTAAGCTCCTGATCAACAAATTGAAGACTCGGACACTTCTCAACACATTTCTGAGTTGCATTAAATGAATCAGGTATAACCATCTCATACTTATAGAGTTTTGATTCCAAGGCATTCTCCGTATCTTAGAAACTTCTTTGAGTAAAATGGTATCTTCTCTAAGTGATACAGACTTTTATTTCTTATATTTCTTGCTTATCCGTAAGTGAGTCAGAAAACCGGCTCTCTGTTCGAGTCCCTCATCACTCAGATTTATCGCAGATTGAATAGACTAGTATTTCGTCTTTTCTCACTCAGAATCGACTTCCGGTTATAAGTTCTATTTTATTATAGTCAGTATTTCTAGTCTGTTTCATGCTTAGTCTATATCAAGTTACTTCACTCGATATTCTTTACTCGAACTTGATTCTTCTCTTAGACTAAGTCAGATGGAATTTTGAGCATCATGGATATTGGACTCAAAAAATTCCATTTCGTTTCGACTCGGATAATCAGTTGTTTAATTGTCTTAATAATTTTATTATCTCGTGTCTAATCTTGGACCAAAGTATTTTATACTTTGAGAACCAAAATTGATTTACTTTTGTAGGTTATTCAAAGGAGGATACACCTTTTCAAACCACAAAAGTAACCGGCTTCGAACGTCAAATCACCAGCAGACATGGCTTTTCACCTTCTCTGCTCCAGTCCTAGAAGATTGTGTCGGAGCTGTCTGTTTCCAAATCTGGAAAACTGGAACGCTAAGCTTAACGGTGGTTTCCACCTTACCTTTCAAGACCCCGCTAGTGGTTTTGGGACTTCCAAGAGAGTTAAACCGTTGTCCAACGTTCATATCACAACGGATATTTTCTCGAGTGACTCGAAAGCTTTTGTCAACGGTCACAAAGAACTCTCAGTCAGCAGATGAAGATAACGGCTACTCTGCCTGGTCATCTATAAATAGAAGCCACTTCACAAGACTTGAAGATTGACGAGCCGAAATTATTGTTAATACACGTACTTGAGCAAAGTCATTGTATTTACATTCTCAATCTTCTACTTATAACTCCTACTCTGTAATTTATTACTTTCTAAGTTGTAAGGTCTTGTACTCAGTTACAAACTCTTTCTTACATTCTTTGTAAGGTCCCTTGACTAAGTCTGTGAGGGTTAACTCAACTTAGTTGTCCCTAGCTGTAAGGGTTATCTCAGCTAGGAAGTACTAGATCGGATAAGGGAATTTCGAGTCTAGGAAAACTTGTATAGAGTTGTCTAAGGGAGCAACTCGGGTTTAGTCGAGTTCAAGGTATTTTGTGGACTCAAAATAGTGGATTTGACTTCGTGCTTGGACTAGCACGGTCTCGTGGTTTTCTGCCCCAGGAGGGTTTCCACGTAATCTCTAAGTGTTATCTTTCCGAGTTCATTCTAGACTCGAGCAGCTTTACAGCTCTTGCTTAATTTGCTTATCCATTCGTGATAGCATTTCCGAGTCCAAACTTTTCTGACCCTGTTGATAGACTCGGAACCTGTCTCTGTCTTGTTTTTGACAGAAGAGCTAAAAGTTTCCACGAAAAACTTCCATCACCCTATTCACCCCCTCTAGGGTGACTCGGACTCTCCCCGAGCAAACCTTCAAACACCTTCTAGTAGTAATACTAAACAAGGCTATTCATGGCATGCACATCATAGGAGTGCTTCCGAGGCAAGGCCTAGCACATCCAGGCCTAATGCTTCCGATGTGGGACCTAGCTATTCCAGGGAGACCTTAAACATCCTTTCCTTACAAGCCTTCGATCGTCACGGGAACCCTCTTTATTTCCCTCGTTTATCCTATAGCGGTCCGACCCATGAAGCTTCTCAATCTTGGGACCAATGATGTAGCTCGTATCAAGGCGATGAAGGTGGTCGGTTTTCTACATCCATCTTGGATGACTTCGGGAACTACATCTTCGATGACGACTCCAATGGTGATGCATAGCGGACTCCTTGTTGCTTTCGTCGCCGATGACTAATGAGGCTCTCGTAGGGTGTTTGTTTATTAATGTATTATTTATTTTGTAATAAAGACTCTTATGCAATGGGATGAGATGCGGGACTTGATTCTAAAAATGCATTCTTTTATTTAATATGATGCATAAAACTTAGGAAAAATTACAAAGACAAATTAAAAAAATTTGCACTAGGCCCCATTCCCCTTAAAAGAAAATAATAAAAAGAAAAATGGAAAATCTCAAGTGCATGGTCGAAAAGAATAACACGGTGTGTGCCATGGACCGGGCAATAGATAAAATGGTCCGAGGATTGCTTTGACAATAGAAAACCCCGAAATAGCCATGGCCACAGCCGTGGCTGGCGCTTGCCACCTGCAAGTCCTAGGGAAGTTGTGATTGCTCGGTGATTGAGTTACGAAGGACTCTAAAAACTCTAGGAAAACCCCTATAAATAGGATTAGCGCACGGTGCCACAGAGATACAAACACAAAAGCCTTCAAGTGAACCAAACTAAGAGCATATCATATCTCCTTCTTACATTAAAAAACCATGAACTTCATGACCGAGTTAACATGGTGCATGCATGAGATGAGTAACATGGATAGATCCGGGTTAACCAATTACGGGTTGAATGTCCTATTCAACATTTGCTAGGTGAAGATCTATTAGACCTTCTTAAGGGTTGATGTGGCCTACTCGGGATCCTCGCCACCACGTCTTTAGGTTTGGGGAAACTAGGCAGCTTTAGGTGAACAAAACCAATTATACCCAAATCATCCGAAAACCTTCATGAGAAATATAAATACATGCTGAACCGAGTAATCGGAATCTAGGATGGATTCTTATTGGGGATCGGGTGAGTATAACCAACCTAATGAAGCATTACCAAAACATGTTCACCTATGTTGAATCCATTATCATTCCGAGGCAGCGAGCAATTATCACTCGTATGATAGGTGGATTCCTACCGGTAGGAGGCTACGAGGATTTGGCACTAGCAGATTTATCGAGTCTAGTGGAACAATTAGAGGACTATTGTTCCTTAACTCTTGTAATAGTAGCTAAAACAATCATCGGTTTAGACCGGGTTGAAGCGAATGCCGACAAGAACTTTTGCGAAGCCCCCTGTTATTGTAGGTAAGCACAAAACAACAAATGAAAGCAAACAACCGTGAACTGGTTGGCTGAGATGCATCATGTTTGCGCCTAAAGACTCGAACTTTCGTTTCCGCCCTTTTATCGCTATTATTTTTTTATTTTCGATTTTGCTCCTATTTGGCCTAAAAGATTAGACTTTGACTGTATCTGGACACTAATATTTGATTTTGCATCTATGATGTGCGGATCTAGTTAATGGAGCATCTAAATTTTATTCATGCTCCTCCAAAATCAGATTCATACCTATCGACTCATTTCTATTAGCAAAAACGTAAACTATTGGTAGCTGGTCACCCGGAGTCTTGGTGGGACTCTTAAAAATCACAAGTAACAATCTTTTATGGTATGTTAAACACTTGAAGGTGTCCCAGTTCAAAACACATACCTCGCAGATGGTATTACTTCCCTAGCCGTGTGTTGCGGCAGATGGGTAGAGAGTAAGTAATACCTCGGATTGTATCTAGCCTCGCTACCTTTGACTTGTTCAACGGGCATGGTAGCTCTAAATGGATCAGGTTGTAGCCCAAATACTAGAGAGATCTGCCGAAGCTGCTGACACCTACGAGACTTGCTTGATATTTGAAAGAATACCTAACATTACTGCTTCTCGCTATTATCTAGAGTGGATAATAGAAGTAGATCCCCAACGGAAGAAGGCACCGAGACTCGGAGAGATGGATCCTGAAGAAGTTGTCCCCGCTGCTGCCCCTTTGCGGATTCGCGAAATAAACCCTCGGATGGCTGAATGTTCTCGTCGAAGAGAAACTGAAGCCAAAGAAGTCGAAGAAAGGAGGGCCTGAACCGGAACTAAAGGAACGTACTCGAGATGAAGAAGCTGAGTCTAGCAATCCTAAGGGAAAGAAAGTGAAGATAGACTATGGCTCGGACTCTTAGGATAGAAGTTAGGATAGAATAAAAGAAAGGGAGGTTTAGTTTTGCCTCTTTAGAACAAGTGTTGTTAGTATTTTATAAGTAGTATGCTTGCAATGATTTCTCTTTTATTAGCTATGTATTCAGGTAAGTATTAGGCTTACCTTTTATTAAATAAAAGTAAGTATTATGCTATACTTTTATATTTTTATCGCTCACTTAGAGGTAAAATAAAAATGGATAAATTAGACCGCATAATTAAACTGCCCTTAAAATAAATATAAGATACTAATGGACTGCCTAATTGGGCCATCTAGCAAATAAATAAATAAGATAATCAAAGGAAGACAAGAATAAAAGGGAAAATCGTGGCCCGGCCAGCGCACCGTTGTTTGGGTGGTGGCCGGCACCCACCATGGCCTAGCCTCGGTTGGGTCGGGCTCGACCTAATGCCTAAGGGTATGCTAGACGTAGTACTTTTTCAACTGATCTAAGTTAGTATACTAGAAAATCTCTTCTCTATCCAAATCGGTTTATTTAACCGCTCCGCTAGGTAAAATCGACTAAGTATAAACGGGCCTTGCCAATTAGGCTTAAAATTTCCTCGCGGGTCTTAAATTTGTGCTCTTATCTCCTTAAGGACCAAATCTCCAATTTGCCAGCTTTGAGGCTTAACGATCTTATTAAATGCCTTGGATATACGAGCTCGGTATATTTGGACATTATGTAAGGAGTTGATGCGCCTCTCATCTAATAATACTAACTCCTCATAATGTGCTTTGGCCCATTCTCGCTTCGGAATTTGGCTCTTAGCAATTATCCTTAACGAAGGAATGACAATCTCAATTGGATGGACTGCTTCCATGCCATAAACTAAAGAATAAGGTGTTGCTCCCATAGAGGCTCTAATAGAAGTTCTATAACCCTACAAGGCAAAAGGTATTTTATCGAGCCAATCCTTATATGTAACCGCCATTTTCTTCACTATCTTCGAATATTTTGGTTAGCGGCCTCTACTACTCCATTGGTCCGAGGACGATATGGGGAAGATTTATGATGTTGGATTTTGTACTTATCAAACAAATCTGCTACTTCCTTCTTAAAATGGCTACCATGATCACTTATAACTCGTGGGACACCCCATAACGACGAGATGATATCCGGGTAATGAATTTGGCTACTGTTTCGATGTCAAAGTTGCATAGGAAGCTGCCTCTACCCATTTGGTGAAGTAGTCGATTGCTCTTAACATGAATTCGTGACCATTTGTTCCTTTAGAAGTCATCTTGCCAATAATGTCTATTCCCCAAATCGAAAATGGCCGAGGTGAAGTTAACGTTGTGAGAAATGATGCTAGCTAGTGTTGTAAATTTGCATACACCTAACATTTATAGCACCTTCTAACAAAATCGTGACAGTCCGATGCAATAATAACCAAGTCTTTGAACCTTCGGACCAACATCCTACCATTCATATGAGGTCCACACTCCCCACCATGAATCTCCTCCATAATGCACTTTGCTTCATGTTGATTGACACAAAGTAAGTTAATCCTGAATTGGTTTTCTTGAACAACTTCCCCGATTGATAAAGAATATGGCGGCCAACATCCCGATGGCACGTTAGGCTCTAGGTGCGGAGTCCAAAGGATACACTTGCTTGTCCATAATACCGATAAATATCATGATACCAACTGGCATGGTCGGTATTAAACACTTATAATGTGGAGATGTATGCGGGATGACTCCATCGCTCAATGTGAATGGGCATTGAATGAATGCTAGTAGGGATATTGATCACGGATGCTAACTTAGCTAGTGCATCCGCAAATTGATTATCATCCCTACGAAGGTAAATGAAAGAGATGTTCTCAAAGTTCTTAGACAATTGTGTCGGTATGCTTGGTAGGGTACCAAGGCTTCACTACGTACCTTCCACCTTTGTGAAATCTGGTTGATGATCGGACTTGAGTCATCAAAAACCCGATATTCTTGACCCCGATTTCTATAACAACTTCAAGTCCTCGTGATACAGACTTCGTACTCTACAGACGTTATTGGTGACTTCAAAGTCTAATTTCACCGAAATGAGAGTATGTGCTCCTCTCGACGAGACTAAAAGAATTCCTACTCTAAAGCCCTTCGATTAGAAGCGCCATTGAAGTACATCATCCGAACGTCCACCTCTAACCGTAAAATGTCTTCGTGTGGAAAGTCAAGGTGTTCCGAGTTGTGATTCAAGCACATGTAGATCAGCTAAGAATTCTAACACTATCCTTCCTTTGATCGCTTTTTAAGGGACGAACTTGAGTTCAAATTATGATAGCATGACAGTCCATTGTGCTATCTTGCTGCCGATAGTCGGTTGCTCAAGTATGTACTTAATAGGATTCATACGTTCTACTATATGTACCGTGTGGGCTAACATTTAGTGTCTAAGCTTCTTGGTAGCCTAGACTAATGCCAATGATGTCTTCTCTAATGGCGTATATCTAGTTTCATAATCCAGGAACCTTTCGCTTAGATAGTAAGTCGCACGCTCTTCTTTCCTGTCTCATTGAGCTAGCATGGCTCCTATAGTTATTTCGGTTATGGTGAGATATAGAAGTCAAGGTTTCCTTGATTGGGGTAGAACTAACACTAGAGGATTAGCCAGGTATTCCTTAACCTTCTCGAATGCTTGTTGGCATTCGGTACCCCAAACGGGCTCGGATCCTTTCATTACTTTCTTGAAAATAGGTTCACGGACCATTGTCGGCTTTGATATGAAACAACTAATGTATCGTAAACGTCCTAGGAAACCACTTATATGTTTCTTCGTACTTGGTAAAGGGATCTCCTGAATGGCTTTGATCTTAGAGAGATCAACTTCAATTCCTCTACGACCGACAACATATCCTAGCAGCTTACCCGAGGTCACTCCAAAGGCACCCTTTTGACGATTAAGGTGCATGTTGTACTTCCCGAGTCTATGGAAGAATTTTCTTAGGTCGGGTAAGTGCCCCGCCTTATCCTTGGATTTTATGATCATATCATCTACGTATACTTCAGCTTCTTTATGGATCATATCATATAGTAGTGTTGTTATTCTCCTCCGATACATTGCACCAAGCATTCTTGAGCCCAAATGGCATCACCATATAATAGTATGTCCCCCATTGAGTGATGAAGGTTGTGTTTTCCATATCTTCTTCAGCCATCTTCACTTGATTATACCCGTAGAACCGTCCATGAACGAGAACAAGGCATGGCCCGTTGTATTATCTACCAGGAGATCGATATGAGGCAGGCGGAAATCATCTTTAGGACTGGCCTTGTTTATCCCCGAAGTCGACGCATATACAAAGCCTACCATCTTTCTTCAAGATTGGAACTATGTTTGCTACCCATTGAGGATAGCGAACTACCTTAATGAACCCAGCTTCGAATTGCTTCGAACCTCTTCCTTAATCTTCAAAGCCCATTCTGGTTTCATCCTCCTCAACTTCGCTTAGCTGACTTAGCATCTTTGTAAAGTGGAATTTTGTGTTCGGCTATACTCGGATCTATACCTGGCATGTCTTTGTAGAACCATGCAAAGACATTGATAAATTCTGTAAGGAGCGAAGTGAATTGCTTATGCTCTTCCGGATCTAAAGTTTTTCCAATCTTAACTTCTTGGGGTTGATCAACTGACCCCAGATTAATTATTATTGTTTCCTTTATTATTAGAGAGCGATTTTCATGACCTTCCATAGCTTTTATTAGTTTTTAGGAATTTCTTGTTCATCATTAGAGGCAAAACAATTAAAAGCAAGAGGATGCAACAAGTAAGCGAAAAGGTTCACTTTATTGAATGAAGCAATGAGTACATTAGACTCGAAATAGAACTAGAAACGACAGCAATTAGGAAAAGAACTAGAAACAACGAAGGATAAGTACAAGCCCTAGCATTAGACTCGAAAGAGGATGCTCTCCTAGGCTAATAGCAAATTCCCGGCCCTCCTCAAGCATCATTCCAAGTAACATGCTTTGACCCTTCAATATCAACATCACCGATGAACCCGGACGAATCGAATTGTGGGTGCAACATAGCTCATGACAATACCGAGACCGAGTTCCCACGTAGATTGCCTTCTTGTCCGAACGGAAGATCGAAAGGGTTGTTTCCGGCGAGATTGGTCTAGTCCGATGTGGACTGTCCCTCTTTAAGGAGGTAAGGTGCCTCTTTTTCCGTAATATAGCGAGTCATTGAAAATTTGCGGACTAGGCACTAGAATGCCTTTTTCCTTGATGTAGTACGGCTTAGGAAAACCATAATAAGGGAAGTTGTATCCTTCTTTTAGAAATTGCCCAATCGAGTATAGGGAAAGGGCTTAATAGAGCGGACTATGTGTGGTGCAGTCCTCTTTTTTGAATTTCTCACTTGCCTTGGGCTATTTCCTTAGCAGTAGGTTGATAGCCTACTGCAAAGTTATAGTTATTAGAGGGTTTAAGGGGTAGAAAAATAGGGTGGTGTGCCCTTTGGCCTACAGAGAAGACTCGGAAAATATCCATTCTTCCTAAGCATCAAATGGACACTAGGGTTGCCTTAAGGTTTGAAGGTAAAAGGTGCTTCATCCCTTTCTAAGGCAGCAATGTTTTCAAATCCATACAATTCTTCATCATTAGCATCGTGTTCGATCTCCACTACGGATTATTTGGAAGTGATAGTAGCACAAAGATTATCCCTATTGGCGGTTATGACTTGACCTTAATGATCATCTCGACCTTCCGATGCAGTGTAGAGGGCACTACTCGATGATCGTGTAACCAAGGGCGTCTTAGAAGTAAATTGAAAGTAGTTGGGATATCTAAGACTTGGAATTTGATGTTCTTTTCCACTGGCCCTATATTGATTGGCAAGGTCACTCGTCCCCAACACTATTCTTTTAGAATTATCATAAGCTCAAAGATGGACAGATCTGTTTAGAAAGTTGTTGCTCCCTAATTCATAACCTTCTACCAGTTCTCCGAGGACATACGTTTACTGCCGATCCATTGTCTACCTAGGTTAAGGGAACAAACTTGTTGATGTGAGTCCCGGTTAAGTCAAGGGCATTGTTGTGTGCAATACCTTCTTCTAGGAGATCTTTCGATCAAAAGTGATCGTTCCATCCCCACTCGTTAACCAATCTTACTACTTCGTCCGGCGTGGTTTCAGGCGAGACTTCGATCTTGCTGAGTGCATCAATTAAAGCATGTCTATGTTTCTAGGAAGCAGATATTAATTGCCAAATTGAGATATCGACTTTTAATTTCTGAAGCTGCTTAAGGATTGGGTCTTCTTGCTTTGTAGCTTCGGGCTCTCTTGGGGCTTCCGGAGTCTATTGTGGACCCAAGGGTGCATTGTGCCGTCCAAATCTATAAGAAACTGAATTGCAGTAACTCTTAGTGTCTCCCGAAAGTCTTCTTCTTCCAAGGGTGGTGTCCCCGAAGTTGTCACTATTGTGGTCGCTATTGCTTCGGTATCGTAGACATCTTCTTCATCACTCACCCACAGCCCCTAGACATCCGGATCTAGCGGAGGTAAATTAAGAAGTGGTTTCACCTTGTTGACGTCTTGAATAAAAATAGACGGATCCCACCGACCTGGAATGGGTTCAGTGAAAATGGCTAAGGTGACACAAAAGGGGTTTTTATTATTGCTTGGTTTCCGGGCAGCCTTTGGCAAAGGTAGTTGGCCATTTGGAAACATGGTTTCTAGTTTGTTCTTGAATGTCCAACACTCGTTCGATATCATGTCCTCGTGCATGATGGTATTTGCAAAATTTTCCCGCTTCCTAATTTTTGGATTGTTTTGCAGTTTTCGATTCCGCTCTAATAGGTGGCAATTCTATCTTCCCTTTTTATAAGAGACAATCAAGGGCTTTGGTGTAAGTAGTATCAATAGGAGTGTAGTCAGTATACCTATTGAAGGCATTGGCATCTCGAACCCTCGTTAGCATTGCCGGTATTGGAGGTTTTCTTATCTTTGGAATGATAATTAGCTCTATACCCAGTTGTGAATTTTATGGTCAAGGTAGACAGCTCTTATTCTATCAAGCAAACCAAGCATCTCTAAGGGTTGAAATGTTCATCATGGGTGGAAATTTGAGGTGTTGATTGTGATTGGGCTAAAGGTTTTTTACGATGATTCGAACTTGGTCCTTCTTAGAATGTCAATAAACCATATGGGCTGCCTTTGCACTCCATCTTGTAAGCAAATCCGTGAAACTCTCCTTCTCGCCTTGATTAATTCCAAGTCTTTGAGGGTAACAGGCGGATCGGTGTTATAGGAGTATTGATGAAGGAACTCCTTGCACAAATCTGTCCAATTGGCAACTTTGCGTGGGTCAACCGCATTATACCACTTCATTACATCAGTATCAAATGTCCAGGGAAGATGATGTGGTAAGTGTCTTCGAGAACGTTCTTAAGAGTCATTGCTTTTAAGAAGTTGAGTACATGATGATGGGGATTTTTGGAACCTTTGAATTTAATATCGGGCATGGTAAACTTAGGAGGTAGTTTACCTTCAAGGATTGAAGTGAATCCCTTAGGATTGAAGTAATGATTACTAAACATGGATGACTCCCTCAACATTTGTTCTATGTGATCTATACGGGAATTAGATTGAGATTTCGATTCAGGTTTAGGGGATTTGTGTTTGGGACTACCTAGAGGAGACAAGATAGGTGGTGCTGGCAGAACTAAGGCCATTTCTCTTTTTAAACGTTCAGCTTTTTCGTCCTCTTTTGTTTTTAAACGTTGCATTTCCTCATCTCTTTTACTAACCTCAACAACCCTTATGATAGTCTTAAGACATCTTGATATAGATGACATCTGTTCCTCTTGATCATTCAATCTGGTTTCCACCCTAGCAATATTCTCATTGAGTAAACCGAGGTTAAGATATTGCTCTGGATTGGAATCCATTGGAAGGGAACTCTTTTTAGTTACTCGTCTTAGAACAAGGTGTAGACTGTGACGGTGTAGTATGCACTCGAAGCTTGTCGCACCGATGTAGACCGCAGAGTAGAAAGAAAAGAAGATATGTCGGACTCCTTGGTGAGACGTTCTAATCTTTTAGAGCTCGGGTTCCGATGGTACTCGGTTGCTCTAGACTTCCCTATTTTGCTGCCCAAAGGATGAGGTTTAGGACCATGTGAAAGAAGATCACTTTTAAGAGGAAGGGACTTAAGCGCAAGACCCGAAGAAATTAAGGATGCTTTTTATTTGGATTTACATAAAGAATGCGATGATGTATGACTCAGTTGAGATGATAATCTAATAAATGAATGATCCTTAAAGAAGAGATGCTTCCTATATGATGGTGCATTTCCTTATTCGAGATGAATTTATTTTGAGCTAAATGCGAATGAAAAGAATGGACTCACCTTATACGAGATGATTTTAATTGACTAATGCAAATAGACCCACCTAATATGAGATGGTTTTATTTTGCTAATGCAAATGGGCTCATCTAATATGAGATGATTTTATTTGGCTAATTCAAATGGACTCACCTAATATGAGATGATTTTATTTGACTTACAAATGGACTCACCTAATATGAGATTATTTTATTTGGCTAATGCAAATGGACTCATCTAATATGAGATGATTTTATTTGGCTAATGTAAATGGACTTACCTAATATGAGATGATTTTATTTGGATAATGCAAATGGAAAGTGAGAATGTAAAAGAATGAAAAGGAATAGACAATAAGAGAAGGGGACTTTCGGTAAGGCCCTTTCGTAAATAACAACTACTTAGGCTACGAAAAGAGAAATTTTGGAATGAAGCGGAAGTGCAAACAATAGTCCAACCCTAATAGGAAAAAGAGCTTTGATTTTTGGCTAAATGCACATAACGGACCAACACTAGGAATTTTATTAAAGTGTTTTATTTTCACCCATGCAAGGGTCTAATCGCGCTCCTCACCTATCCTTAAAAGATCACGAACGTAAGATTAAATCTAAAACACATACACTTATTCAAGCATGCAAATAAAGTATGGGTGACACCTAAAAGTTCAAAAGTTCTATGGTCAAAGAGTTCAAGAGTTTGGATACATGACGACACGTAGTCCGAGAATTTGGTCCTCTATGGGTTGTACGGATAAGGATACCAACCAGAATTTTCGAGTGCCTTTCAGTGAACCAAAAGGTTTAGCCCAAAAGTGCATGTTACGAGGGAGTGAAGGTTTGCTCAGGGAGAGACTAAGTCACCCTAGAGGGGGGTAAATAGGGTGATGATGAAATTTGCTTGAAATTAAAATAGACATGATTCCGAGATGAGCGAAAGTCAAAGATGAGCTCAAAAAGTACTAACTCGTAATTCAGTGAAGAGTGAAGAGATAGAATAAACAGATCTTTAAAACTGTCCGAGTCTAGAATGCACTCGGAAAAGTAATAACTCAGAAAGTATGTGGAAACCCTCCTGGGCAGTAAAACCACGGACTCGTGCTAATCTAAGCACGAAGTCAAATCCACTATTTTGAGTCCACAAAATACAGTAGACTAACTTGACCCAAGTTGCTCCCTTAAACAACTCCTTACAAGTTTTTCCTAGACTCAAAAATTCCCTTATCCGATCTAGTACTTCTTAACCGAGATAACCCTTACAAGTTAGGGACAATCGAGCTGAGATAACCCTTACGGCTCGATCAAGGGACCTTACTTAGAGAGTAAGAAAGAAAGTGTTTATAATCGAGTACAAGACCTTACAACTCAGAAAATTATGAAATACAGAATTGGAGTTGTAAGTAGAAGATTGAGAATGAATACAATGACTTTTTGCTCAAGTATGTGTATTAACAATCGATTCGGCAATCTTCAAGTCTTGAAAGTTGGCTTCTATTTATAGATAACCAAGCAGCATAGCCGTTATGTCCATCTTCCGACTGGAAGTCCTTTGTGACCGTTGTAGAGGATTTTCCGAGTCACTCGGAAAATATCCGTTGAGATATAAACGTTGGGCAACGGTTCTTGACTCCTTTAAAAGTCCCAAAACCACTCGGTGGTGTCTTGAAAAGTAAGGTGGAAACCACTCGTTGAGCTTAGTGTTATAGATTTCCAGCTTTGGAAACGGACAACCCCGACACGATTGTCCGGGGCTAGGTCGGAGGTGGAAAAAGCCTTGTCTGCTGGTAATTTGACGTTATGAAGCCGGTTACTTTTGATATTCAAAATTAGGATAGCCTCGTTTGAATAACCTACAAAAGTAAATCAGTTTAGTTCTCAAAGTATAGATTACTTTGGTCCAAGATTAGACACGAGATAATAATATGATTAGTATAATTAAGTGACTAATTATCTCGAGTCGGAAAAGGAATGGAATTTTCCGAGTCTAATATCCATGAAACTCAAAATTCCATCTAAGTCGGTCTAGAGGGCAATCAAGTTAGATAAAGAATATCGGAGTAAACAAACTTGATCCGGATCGAACACAATTCAAACTCAATATGCTGACTTGGAACAATGAAATTCTCGAACCATGAAGTCGGACTCGAGTTTATCCGTATGAACACAAGTGTTTGAACATGCGATAAATCTGAGTGTTGGGTGACTCGAACCGAGTGTGAAGTGGCATGTAGAAATATGTTTTTTTCGAGTCGATCGAGTCGGCGAAAACATCATAATAGTTTCTATAACACTCGGAGGAAATGTTGTATCACTCAGAAAAGTTTCTAAGGCGCATGGAATGACTTGAAGTCAAAACTCTATAAGAGATGAAGTCTTATACCTGATTCCTCGATGGAACTCGAAACGTGTAAGTATAAGGTCCGAGTCTTCAATCTCCCCTTTTTGATGAAAGGCATTCCATACTTAGACAAAAACTTTGTTAGTGATATAAGTCTAATTTTGTAAACTTGCTCGAGAGAATAACTTAAGATTTCATAACCGTCGGAGCAAAAGAAGACGTAAATCCGGATAAACAATAATTATTAATGAAATATATTTATATCAATGACGATGCTAAGCAAGAGAACATATTTGATGGAAACTCAAAAATACTTGCATTAAGCATCAAACTCAGAAAATTGTAACGAAATGCATTAATTCATTGAATGTAAAGACAATATTTATAGAGGGTGAGAAAGACTCCCCTAAACAAGACAACAAATTTTCTATCTATCTATTCTCCCCTTGCCTTTCAAAGCAAAAACAAAAAAAATGGGAAGAATACAAGAAGAAGTACATATTTGATGTCCGGGCAAAAGAAAATGAAAATACTGAAAAAAAAAAAAAAAAAGTTAAGGAGGGGATGGGTGAGTCCGAGTTGAAGAGGAAGGACGAGTGGTGCGCCTGCGCCGATAAGATCTTGACGATGTGCTTGAGCGCGGCGGAGGGAGTACATGTATCTCCGGTATTGGCTCGGCTCTAAGTGGCCGACCCGAATGAGGGGATCCGGAGGTTCGTCCTGTTGAAGCAGATTAGTTGGAGGGGTGCGCTCGGGTTGACCCTTTGCCGACCGTCCTTGATCGGCGAGGTCTTCGACCCGGCCGACCGCTGTCCGAGCCGATCACCTCCGGTTGTGCTTTAGGAGCACTCGGACCCTCGGTTGTTGCACCTTGTCCTTCTTGGTCTCCTTGACCTTCCGGCTCACTAGACTCGAAAAGAGCCGCATCAGCCGCATCCTCTTCCGCTTCTTCTCGATCTTCTTCTTCACCCTCTCCTCTCGTCGGAGGAAGATTTGGCAGGGCTTGAGGATTCCTCGAAGTGTCCGAGTCTCCTTGATCCCGAGCCGCCTTGGAGCGTCGCTCCTAAAGAAGCTCAATCAGCTCCCTCTGCTCCTTCACCGAGTCTTCATCTCGAGGAGCACATCCTGTTGCTCTCGGAGTTGAGATTGGGCGGTTTTTCGGTGGATGGTCATAGACTGGAAGACAGTCTTGAATGACCGGAGGAGGTCCTTGAGTTCCAAGGCCACAGAGGAGATTTTGTCCGTGAAAGCAGTGGACAAAATGGAAGAGAGAGTCTTAGAAGCACTCGAGGTGGAAACACCACCAGGTGGAGTAGGAAGAGAAAAAGGGTGTCTTTCCGAGTCCGAGGTGGAGAAGGTGGCCTCAACTCGAGCTGTGAACCCGGACACCGGGTTCGGTTTCCCGGTATCCGTATCCCGAAGTTCCTTTTACCAACTACGATGGCAACCTTAGAAACTGCGGTCGGATCTAACGGAAGAGGAACTTTGAATTGTTTGAAAACAAGGGTGAGAAGAGCACCAAAAGGAAAAGGGGTGTTCTTCTTATTCCGAGTTTGAGCTGGCACAGCCTACCATTTGCTCAATAATAGTAGGAAAGAGGTCTACTTCGTAGCCCTCTAGAATATCAAAGAGTGCTTTGAGGTGCTTCGAGTTGGGGTTCTCCTTGCTAAAGTGTCTGTGAGAAGAAGGTTCCCATCAGCTAGAAGCACGTAAGACGAGCTTCGACTTTAGGTGAGTCACGTAAAAATTTTGCGTGACCCGGGGAACTCTTTTGCATACTTTTCAAAGAAGTCGTCAATGACCTCATTGAAAGGAATTAGATTGTTGTTTAAGAAGAGAGAGGATACTTTAAACAGACGATGGAGGAGGGAAGTATTGATTCGAATAGTTATGTTCCGAACCCCGGAGGTGAGGATACCTTCGAGCTGGAAAGATGAGTGTAAAACTCGAAACGAGTTCGGGGTATATGAACTCGCTGAAGCAAAGAAAGTTGTAGACCCTGGTTGATCAGTATGTAAGGCAACCACGAAAATTTTGTGGTTGGGAAGAATTTATCATCCAGCGCAAGGTGCTCGGGTGACAAGGGGTTTAGAATTTGAGGGCCTTCTTGGCTTTTGGTGTGAGGTTTCTTGGTAGCGGAACCAAGAAAATCGGAGTGAGAACCTCTTTTCGGCATTTTGATGTGAAAAGAGAGAAGGTAAACTTGAGAGAGAGTAGAAGAGAAGAAGACTCGAAAAGAGTGAAAGATAAAAAGAAAAAGTAGAAGTAGAATGAGATTGAGAGCAACAGAGCTTACTGGAGATGATCTTCACGAAGCTTGAGAACGCTGTGTGTTGCTTTTAGTCACTAAGAGCGTGGTCACGAAGATTTGATGTCGAGAGAGAAAGTAAATGTAGAGCAAAGTAAGGAAATGAAGGAGAATAGGCGCTATTTATAAGAATATACATCCTTCAGCTTCCGTTCGACTCAGCTCTATCGGCAGTCACCTCGGACCGGTGTGACGGTTCTCTTCTCAACGGTTAGAATTCCAGCGGTTTGTCTTCCAACGGCTAGTTGTCCGATTACAGCGTGCGAGAGAGAAGAGAGAGAGAGAGAGACAGCAAACTATTTTAAAAAATTTCCGAAATTCTCCACTTGTCTAGAGATGATTTCGAAATTTGATGTCCATTTTGCTCAAAAGTCCGAGTCCGACTCAACTCGGTTTCGAGTGACTCGAAACTGGAAATAAATAATAACTATCAGCTTAGTATCACTAACTCAACTCGAACTAATGGTTATTTAAGTAATGAAATCATATAGCACATAATCATGCAATTATATTTTCACATAGAAAACACATATTTATGCATTTATCATACCAAGCTCATTCCTAATAAAACAAAACTAATCTTCACTCAAGTGGCTTAGTAAAGATATTAGCTAATTGAAGATTTGTAGGAATGAATTCGAGTTCAATATCACCTTTCTCAAAATGGTCTCCTAAGAAATGATACCTAACCTCAATGTGTTTCGTCTTTGAGTGCTGAACTCGGATTTTTGGTGATGCTGATTGCACTCTAATTATCACACTTGATTGGTACCGATTTGACAGAGAGTCCAAGATCTTTCAAGTGTTGTTTGATCCATAAAATCTATGCACAACATGCTCTAGCTGCAATATACTCAGCCTCGACAGTTGATAGAGCTACTGAGTTTTGCTTCTTTGAGTGCCAAGATATTAAGGATTGACCCGGAAATTAGCACGCTCCTGAAGTGCTCTTTCTATCAACTTTGTATCCAGCGTAATCAGCATCCGAGTATCCAGTGAGAGTCGGTTCCGAGTCTCCGGAGTACCATAGACCTAGATTCCGAGTCCCCGCAAGATATCCGAATATTCTCTTCACCGCAGTGAGATGTGATCCTTTTGGATTAGCTTAGAATCTTGCGCATAAACAGACACTCGAACATTATATCCGACTCGCTGGAAGTAAGATATAGTAAAGATCCAATCATACCTCGATAGAGTTTCTAATATATTGCTTTACCTTTGTCATCCGAGTCCAATTTCAAGCTACTTGCTCATAGGTGTTACTGCATGCTTCGCATCTTGAAGTTTATATTTTTCAGCAGCTCCTTGGTGTACTTTGATTGATGGACATAGATTCCATTTTTGTCTTGCTTGATTTGTAGACCAAGGAAGAAGTTGAGTTCTCCCATCATACTCATTTGAAATTCTTGTCTCGTTAACTCGGAAAAATCTCGACACGTAATTTCATTAGTAGCTCCAAAAATTATATCATCAACATATATCCGAGCGATAAGGAAATCTTTCCTCTTGGTTTTTATAAAGAGAGTCTTGTCGATCCGACCTCTTCTAAAATCATTTTGAACCAAGAAATTGCTCATTCTTTCATACCAAGCTCCGGGAGCTTGTTTAAGACCATAAAGAGCTTTTTGAAGTTTGAAAACATGATTTGGAAATTCCGAGTTTTCAAATCCAGGGGCTGCTAGACATAGACTTCCTTTTCAATAAAACCATTGAGAAAGGCACACTTAACATCCATCTGATATAACTTGATATTCATGCTAGATGCAAATGCTAACAGAATTCTAATTGCTTCAATTCGGCGACAGGTGCAAAGGCTTCCCCACAATAAATCCCTTCTTCCCGATTGTAACCTTGAGCCACAAGTCTAGCCTTGTTTCGACTACCAACCCACCTTCATCTAGTTTGTTCTTGAAAACCCATTTGGTACCTATGACTGGGTGGTTAGAAGGTCGTTTGGTCGAGTCCGGACTTGGTTTCTTTCGAATTGATTGAGTTCCTCTTGCATGGCCTCTACCCATTCAGGTTCATTTAGGGCCTCTAGTGCATTTTGGGTTCGGTTAATGATATGAATGCAGTGAATGCGAGATAGATTCCGAAGAGAGGAACGAGTTCTTACCCCACTTGTTGATATCGGATAATATGTTCTCTAGTGGGTGAGTAGAAGCATACTTGAATGCTCTACCTGTTCCCCGATTCACTAGATCCGTAGGCTGAACTGCTTGATCTTCATAAGCTGGTTCCGAGTGATCTTGTTCATCAGATTGTCCTTCAACAATCTAAGCGGGTTCTTGAGTTGTCTCATTCTGAGTCACTTCGTTCCGAGTTACTTCATTCCGAGCTAGTTGGGTTTGATTCTGATAGGCTCAATTTTGTCGAGGTCATCATCTCTGCTGAGCTTTAGGTCTAAGAATGTTGATTCACCTGGTTTTTCCTGTTCAAGCTCATCAAACACAACGTGGATGCTTTCTTCCACTTTGTTAGTTCTTTTATCGAAAATGCGATAAGCTTTACTATGAGATGAATAACCCAGAAAAATACCTTCATCCGACCGAGCATCAAACTTGGTCAGGTGATCCTTACCATTGTTGTGAACAAAACACTTATATCCAAAGGGTTTGAAGTATGAAATGTTGGGTTTCTTCCCTTTATAGAGCTCGTATGGTGTTTTCTTCAAAATGGGTCTAATAAGGCATCTGTTCAAAGTGTAGTTGGCTATGTTGATCGCCTCAGCCCAGAAATAGTAGGGTAGATTGTGCTCAATCATCATTGTCCTAGCTATTTCTTCAAGAGTTCTATTCTTTCTCTCCACTACTCCATTTTGTTGAGGTGTTCTTGGTGCTAAGAAGTTGTGAGAGATTCCATTCTTGTTGCAAAATTCCGAGAATTTTGAGTAGCCGAACTCCCTTCCATGGTCGGTTTGAATTCTCTGGATCCGAGTTTAAGTTTCAACTTGGATTTTCTCACGAGCTTGATGAACTTATTGAATGCTTCATTTTTGTGCTTGAGAAAACACACCCAGGTAAATCGTGAGTAATCATCAATAATAACAAGTACATATGATTTACCTCCGAGGCTCTTAACAGGGATTTCACCACACAAGTCCATATGTAGCAATTCAAGCACCTTGGATGTGGAAACTATCTTCAGGGATTTGAATGATGATCCGACTTGTTTCCCTTTTGTGCAAGCTTCACAAATCTTATCTTTCTCAAAAGCACAATTAGGCGATCCTCCGACTAAACCATGAGATGCCGGTTTCTTGATTGTATGCACGCTAACATGACCTAATCTACAATGCCATGTCCACGAATCACCAAGAAGTGATGCTTTTAAACAAGATAAATTCTGACTTGGGTCGAAAGAGGAATAATGTACGTATTACTTGATCTCTTACCTGACGACTTGATTTCTTTGGTAGCGAGCATCGGATATAATAAAGTTGGTATGTGTGAATCTTACCTCTTGACCTTTATCACACAATTGAGAGATGCTAAGCAGGTTGTACTTTAATCCTTTGACAAGGTATACTGGGTTGACCAGATTGCCTTCCTTACAATCTTGCCTATCCCAATTATCTTGCCTTTGCTGTCATCTCCAAAAGTGACTTTACCTCCTTTGTACTTTTCTAACTCGGAAAAGAGTCCCGAGTCTCCCGACATGTGGCGTGAGCATCCACCGTCCAGTACCAATGCCCCTTTAATCTTTCCTGAGTGGCTCGTAAAACGTAAACAAACTAACCCTTCTCACTTCCTCTAACGAACCTAGTAATACCCTTTACTATGGTCCTTTTCGAGGAAGAAGGTTTTTTGGAACCCGATTTGAATGACTTTGGGTCCGGTCCGATTCTCGAGTCTTTCATTTAAAGAACTGAGTCTGTGTCTCTTTCTTTTGAAAAGCTTTTCTTTTATAAATCGGTGGAGATGGTTTTCTCCTATAAGTTGGTCCGGGCTCAGTCCTTTTATGAATGGGATCGTGCTCAGCTTTCCTGAACTTTACGGTTCGGAATCCTTTTGAAAAGCTCGAGTAGGAATTGAATTCCTCCTCTTTGTTAAAACCAAGACCTTCTTTTCTGAAGGAGACACATTGAGATCCCAAGAGCATGTCAAGGTTTTTCCGACCTTGAGTAAACTTTAACACAAGATCTTGAGACTCGTTAAGCTTTTGCTTTAGTTGCTCATTCTCTTTTCGAGTAACTCGGACTCGGTCTCATTGGATTGAGCACTAGTCTTGAGCTCTCCGAGTGTGAGTCTCGGTTTTTCCAACTCATTTTTAAAGAAATGCTCTCATAGGAAATTGACTCAAGTTGTTCTTTAAAATGAGAAGAATCGGAGTTGGATTTTTCTTCCAAAGTGAAAATATACTTAGCTAAATCAACTTTGGAGAATTTGAGAAAGTACTCAATTACCTCTTGAGGATTTGCTTCCTCACTGTCCGATTGATCCGAGTTTGACTCGTTTCGCTTCGAGTCGAAAGTGCCATCGGACACTTTGAGTCATCCGAGTCCTCGTCATCTTCCGATGAGTCCTCATCACTCCATGTGGCCATCATAGCCGTTTTCTTCTTTCTGTCCCTTTTCTCTTTGGACGAGTCTTTGACTATGTGATCGTTGCTGCCACATTCAAAACAGACCAAAGTTCTTAGACAAAGATAGCTTTGAACGGGAAGAGTACTTACCTTTTCTATCCTTCTTGTGCTTCATCATTCTCTCGGAAGCCTCTAGCAATAAATGCCATTGGATCCTCTTTCGAGTCGAAGAACTCGGATCTACTTCTCCGATTTCCGAGGCTTTCGGCGCAATGTTCTTTTTGGTGTTACTGCATCCTCCTCTTCCAAGTGGATCTCATGGGTGAGAAGCTTCCCAATGAGTTCGTCCGGCTTCGATAGAGAGAAGTTCCGAGCCTCTTCGATAAGCTGTCACCTTGGGACCCCATCTTTTCTTGGGTAGGCTTCGAGTATCTTTCTGCACATTTCCTCATGGGAGATCTTTTTACCCAGAGATTTGAGATTGTTGGTAATCTTTGTAAATCGAATGAACATCCGAGTGATGTTTTCTTCTGTCTCCATCTTGAATAGCTCATATTTATGAAGATATTGACTTATCTTCGCTTGTCCGACCTGGCTTGTGCCTTCATAAGTGTTGACAAGTGTGTCCCACACTTCTTTGGCTGTGTCATAGGCTGACACTCGGTTGTATTCTTCCGAGCTGATGGCGCACATTAGAATGTTCATCGCCTTGAAGTTCTTTCGAACTTTTCTGCTTCATCAGCTGTGAACTCGGCTTTTGTCTTGGGCACGATTCTTGTTTCTTTTGTCTTCATGGGAATGTAGTTGCCCACTTGTATGATGTTCCGGACATCCTCATCATGATCCAAGTAGGAAACATTCCATGAGTTTCTTCCGAGTGCACGAAGTTGGATCCTTTGAACTTTGGTGGTCCGTTGGAAGATCTTCCTTCATCGAACTCTCCGTTGTTCCGAGCCATTTGATCTTTAGACCTTTGGATGGTTAGATCCTTTTTTGAAAGGCTAGGCTCGATACCAATTGAAGGTTTGCTCAGGTAGAGACTAAGTCACCCTAGAGGGGGTGAATAGGGTAATGATGAAATTTGCTTGAAATTAAAATAGACATGATTCCGAGATGAGCGAAAGTCAAAGATGACCTCGGAAAAGTACTAACTCAAAATTCGAGTGAAGAGTAAAGAGACAGAATAAACAGATCTTTAAAACTGTCCGAGTCTAGAATGCACTCGGAAAAGTAATAACTCAGAAAGTACGTGGAAACCCTCCTGGCGCAGAAAACCATGGACCATGCTAATCTAAGCACGAAGTCAAATCCACTATTTTGAGTCCACAAAATACAGTAGACTGACTTGACCCAAGTTGCTCCCTTAAACAACTCCTTACAAGTTTTTCCTAGACTCAAAAATTCCCTTATCCGATCTAGTACTTCCTAACCGAGATAACCCTTACAGTTAGGGACAACCGAGCTGAGATAACCCGTACTGACTCAGTCAAGGCACCTTACTTAGAGAGTAAGAAAGAAAGTGTTTGAAACCGAGTACAAGACCTTACAACTTAGAAAATTATGAAATACGGAATTGGAGTTGTAAGTAGAAGATTGAGAATGAATACAATGACTTTTTGCTCAAGTATGTGTATTAACAATAGATTCGGCAATCTTCAACTCTTGAAAGTTGGCTTCTATTTATAGGTGACCAAGCAGCATAGCCGTTGTGTCCATCTTCTGACTGGAAGTCCTTTGTGACCGTTGTAGAGGATTTTCCGAGTCACTCGGAAAATATCCGTTGAGATATGAACGTTGGGCAACGGTTCTTGCCTCATTTGGAAGTCCCAAAACCACTCGGTGATGTCTTGAAAAGTAAGGTGGAAACCACCGTTGAGCTTAGTGTTGCGGATTTCCGGTTTGGAAACAGACAACCCCGACACGAGTGTATGGGGCTAGGTTAGAGGTGGAAAAAGCCTTGTCTGCTGGTGATTTGACGTTTTGAAGCCGATTACTTTTGCAATTCAAAATTAGGATAGCCTCGTTGGAATAACCTACAAAATTAAATCAGTTTGGTTCTCAAAGTATAGATTACTTTGGTCCAAGATTAGACACGAGATAATAATATGATTAGTATAATTAAGTGACTAATTATCCGAGTCGGAAAAGGAATGGAATTTTCTGAGTCTAATATCCATGAAACTCAAAATTCCATCTAAGTCGGTCTAGAGGACAATCAAGTTAGATAAAGAATATCGGAGTAAACAAACTTGATCCAGACTGAACACAATTCAAACTCAATATGCTGACTTGGAACAATGAAATTCTCGAACCATGAAGTCGGACTCGAGTTTATCTCGTATGAACACAAGTGTTTGAACATGCAATAAATCCGAGTGTTGGGTGACTCGGAACCGAGTGTGAAGTGGCATATAGAAATATGCTTTTTCGAGTCGGTTAGAGTCGAGCAAAAACATCATAATAGTTTCTATAACACTCGGAGGAAATGTTGTATCACTCGGAAAAGTTTCTAAGGCGCATGGAATGACTTGAAGTCAAAACTCTATAAGAGATGAAGTCTTATACCCGATTCCTCGATAGAACTCATAAACGTGCAAGTATAAGGTCCGAGTCTTCGGGGAGGAGGCACCGTTTCCTCCGGCAATGAGGCCTAGTTGCGCCCGCCTAAAGGAACTAGTGCGAGCCCCTCTCGTAAAGGCTAAACAGGGGTAAAATAAAGTTTTCTTAGGGTCCAAAACAAGTATTTAAATTAGTTCAAAGGTTGTTAAATACAGGATGCCTAATGTAAGCACATCATTAAAATACACTACTCAAATTTTCAAGTTTCCCCCTCTTAATAAATGATTATCCCCAATGGAGTCGCCACTATAGGAACCACGGCCGGTGGACCCACACGGGACCGGCTCGAGCTTCGCACGTTACCTTAGCGTAAGGGTTTTAGAAAGTGGAAAGCATGACTTTAGGGTTTTGAAGATACATCTTAGAAAGTGGGGATAAACCTTTTATTAAGATTCCTGAGTTTTATTAAATCCGATTTAAAAATGAATTAAGCAATGTTGAATGGCAGTTTTATTAATTATTTTATTTTAGCAATTATTTTCAAAATTCCTGGGATTTTATTTTCTAACTAAAGGATAAATAAAATTAGGTTTTTGGTCCTACTATAAGGCTTTAGGGCCAAATTAGTGTCAAAACACCAATCTAGAATGAAGCCTCACTGCCGACCACCCGAGTATAGGCGGCGGCCTATACCGGTTGTGGCGGGCGCCGGCCAAAGGCGGGGAGCCTTGGCCTCCGCCCGGTGAGCAGATCCAAAACCAAATCTTATTATTCCTGCAATAAGAAAACACCAGGATGCAATTTTGATAAGAGTAAAGCATAAAATAAGGGAGTCGCTAGTCAATATTTAAGAAGGAAAAACTAACAAAAACAAAAGTTTGCTCTTCAAATCTTAGTATACGAAAACTAAGACTAAAAAGGCTAAAAATAGACTCCATCGGTCTTTGAACCGAGAATCGGATTCGGGGCGAAAGTACGAAACGTAGGGAAAACCCTTCCGTTGCGCCCGTTCGAAGATGGCCATTACTAATCCGAGCAGTGGATTACAATGATGTAAACAAACAAGCAAGCGGCATATTACGACTATAAATAAAAGCAACCAAATAGAATAAATAAAGCAATAAAGAAAGTGGTAAAGAAAGCAATAAAGAAAAGAAAAACGAAAACTAAAAGAATTACATCGGTCGGGGAGAAAAAAAAGGGATTACATCTCTTAGACCACAATACTGAAAGCGATAAAAAGCATGAAAATAAATAAACCATTCGAAGGCTAAATAATTGCCCTTAAGTTAGCCCACCATGCTAATCTGGATCTCCACACTAGCTCTCTCGATGCAACGGTAAGAATCAAAAGAAAAGGGCTTGTTTTGGTGAAATATGTGTGTAGGGTATAGTACCGATAAGTTGTATAACTGCTAAGAGGTTAGAATAATTGAATATTCTTTATCTCATTACATGGATTCAACGGCGGTGATTAAAGATGAGATGAATGCTTAAGATCGATTTCGGCAGAGTAACATTTTGGTGTGAATACTCTAGGTAGATTTCTGCGAGCATTATACATAGGAAAAAGTCATATGGGAATGAGAGCCAAGGCTCTCTATTTATAGGAAAGGAGCTAGGTCACAAATGACCTAGAGTTCGCCTTCATTCGATCGTCCAAGCAGCTGAAAATAAACCGGGCCAAATCCTAAGAGATTGAACCGGATAAGAAGGTCATAAAACCGGATAAAACTCGGTTGGTGGGCACCGGCCACCCGGTGCTCTAGGGTTTTCCGCCCTAGTGTGTCTCCAAAGGACTCTCCAAGCCAAAACGCAATGTTCTACTTAATGCTTGTAGAAGGTAGGCACCGGCCATGACGTCGTTTTGAGGGGAGAAGCTTCTAGCCTCGTGTGGGCTATCTTGTGAAGCTTAGACTCAGCACTTTGATGCTCGTGATCATGAAATGCAACTCTTTAACGTCGTCTTCGAGTCTTCGGCTCCTTGTCCGATTGGACAAAACTAAAATACGATATTCTAAGCTTGGAATTTCCCATCACACAGCCACTGGACTCCATCATCTCTAAAGGCTTGGCCTGATTCTAGGATCGTCCAGAAAGAAAAAAGGATTTGTGGACCGACGTAAGGCAAAAGGTCGTTTTTTGGTGTTAGGGGTTTTTGTGGTTTACTAGCTTATGTCGCACCAATCAATCACAGTTTGAGATCCAAATCCTCAAACAGGACTCGGAATTTTATCATCGGACTAACAAAATAAAATACTAAAATATTAAGAGATAAAGGACCACACTTTTTAAGTGTCTACACCGGAGCTTCCATTAAGCCAATTTTAATTCGACCATGATCCGAGGTCGCAAACAGGACTGGGATTTCATCAACGGACCAATAGAAACAAATTACTGAAATACAAAGATAAGGACAACACGTTTTCGGTGTCTATAGATAGCCCCCACTTTGAAAGAGTCCGAAAGACGAAGGGTCAAAGTAGACACTAAACGGTACTTGTCTCATTTTTTCTACCGTCGCCTTTGAAATTAAGTGATTTAAGATGTCCGGAATTGGCTTCGCTGAACTTGAACTATGACAAAGTAGGCCTATATTTGATCACGATATGCGTTCTAAAATTCAACTAAAGTAGTCCTGCGCTTGGTTTGATCGAGTCCTAAAGCTCGGTAATTTTGTTGAAGCTTAATTGATTCTTGATCCGAAGTTTCGGTTAATAAATCTCTTGTACTAGCCTCATGTCGAGTAAATAACCGGATACAAAAAAGTTTGACATTTTTACTCGAGTAATTTAGTGAAAGAAGACTAAAAAGTAAACTGGTCAAAGCTGAAACAATGGGCCCCACCAGCCCACTTTCTTGTATGGCTTGCAAAACTATCGGCCACGTTTGTTGAAATCGGCGTAGACTATGAACACGCCTACTGCTGCAAAGCGGCTATCTACTACCGACTTCGGTCAGGTCTTGGAACCCGATGTCGGTCAACTCTTACGCATGTTGTAGTCAAGGAGTGTTCATTTTTCCAATAACACCAAGGCTTCATTTTTCTTTGAATTTCAAATGCAAACTAATTTTTCCTTATAAAAGGAAGGTCTTGAAGCTTATTTTGAACATCTTTACAAATCCTCTCTTACTTCTTCTTGCTTGCTCTTGAGCTTGCTTCTTTGTTTCTTTCTTTGAGAAAATTATTGTGGTTTCACAAATGTGTCTTGAAGGTGTGCCAATCCCAAGAGAAGGACAAGAGCTGAAATTCGACATAGGACTTGTTCCTAGAGAGAGAATGGCATCCTCGGGAATGGAGCCCAAGTGACCTCTTGGTGGAGGAATTAAGAGCGATTACATCTCCGAAACCATAATATGGAAAGCGGTAAATAACTCGAAATTAAACGAGTCGTAAAAAGCAAGCTTAAAGACAAATCTGGTGCCCTCGGGTTCTCTCACTTGCTGATCTTCGATGACAAATGGATTCCAGCGGTGTAATGACAGGGCAACGAGTTGAAACGAGGAAGCAAAGAAGGCCTTTTGTGGAGTTTAAGAAATGAAGAAGTGAGTGATGGTATGGAGAAATGGAGAGAGTAGAGTGTGGGAGAGAATGAGATAAAGGATTTTAAGTTTTTGGGGGTATTTCTAGCTGAAAATGGTGTAGAAGCCCTCTATTTAAAGTAAACGTTAGGGTTAAAATGAAACCTTAAAAGCCAACAAGTCATTGGGTTAGGTTTGAACCGGGTGTGAAACTTCTCGATTCATATAATTTAGAACATCGAATATTCGATCTGGACCAAACAACGTCATTTGCAGAGTTCGGAAAAGTGGCGCTGGTTTATGCGACGTCGTACGGACTCTTCAGGATGCGTGCCTCACTTGGTTGTTGAAATAAATCAAAACACTAAGTTTTTGCACGAGGCTTAAGCAACACGAATTAGTTTGGGTTCCTGTTTGGAATCCGAACCTGGCCTTGTTCGGCCAAAGAAAATGGTTTGCGGGTTGACCTAAGTAGAAAAAGGCTGATTTTGTGGTGCTAATGGGTTTTTTTGTTGTTTACTAGCTTCGTTACACTCGATTTCAATCCAATCATGATTCGAGTTCGCAGACGAGGATTGGGATTTCATCACCGGGCAAACAAAAATAAATAAATGAAATATAAAGATAAGGACGACTCATTTTTGGTGTCTACGAGATAGCCCCCACTTTGACCGAGTCCGGAAGACAAAGGGTCAAAGTATACACTAAAGGGTACTTATCTCATGTTTCGGCGATCGCCTCGGAAACCAAGTGATTTAAGATGTCCGGAATTGGCGCTGCTGAATCGAACTACGACAAAGTGGGCCTAGACTTGATCACGATATGCGTTTAGAATCCGACTAATGTAATCCTACGCTTGTCTTGATGAGAGTCCTAAAGTTCGGTAATTTTGTGGAATCTTGATGGATTCTTGATTTGAAGTTTCGCATAATAATTTTGTTGTACTAGCCTATTGTAAGTAAATAACCAAATACACAAACGCTCGGTATATTTGCTTGAATAATTCAGTCAAAGAAGACTGGAAAGTAAACTTGACAAAGCTTAAACAATAGGCCCTAGAAGCCCACTTTCTTGCATGGCTCGCAAAACGTTCAGCCATGCTTGTTGAAACCGGTGTCAATTATGGACACGCATACTACTGCAAAGCTGCTATCTATGATTGACTCCGATCAAGTCTTGGAACCCGATGTCGATCAAGAATTGGGCATGTTGCTTGTACGAACGAACGTGCATTTGGCCATTCACACCAAGGCTTGATTTTTGCGCTGAATTTTAAATGCAAACTAGTTTTTCCTATAAAAGGAGGGGCTTGGAAGGTCATTTTGCATATCTTCACAAATCCTCTCTTATTTCTACTTGCTTTCTCTAGAGCTTGCTTCTTTCTTTTTTGAGAAAATTAGTGTGGTTCCGCAAATGTGTCTTGAAGGTATGCCAATCCCGAGAGAAGGACAAGAGCTAAAAGTTTGATATAGGACTTGTTCTTGGAGAGAGAATGGAGTCCTTAGGAATCGAGCCCAAGTGACCTCTTGGGAGAGGAATTAAGAGCAATTACATCTCTAAAACAATAATATTAAAAGCGGTCAATAACTGAAATTGAAAGAATCGTAAAAAGCAAGCTTGAAAGTAAATTTGGTACCCTTAAGTTGTCCCACCTACTGATCTAGGATCACAAACGAATTTTAGCGGCGTAGAAAGGGCAACGAGATGAAACGGGAACTAAAAAGGCCTTTTGTGGAGATTAAGAAATCAAGAAGTGAATGCCGGTATGGAGAAATGGAGAGAGTAGAGTGTGGGAGAGAATGAGATGATGAATTTTCAGCTTTTGGGGGTATTTCTAGCTAAAAGCTGTGCAGCCAAAATAGAGGGGGAAGCCCTCTATTTATAGTAAAAATTAGGATTAAAATGAAACCCTAAAAGCTAACTAGCCGTCCGGTTAGGTTTGAGCTGAGTCCGAAATTTTTGGATTCATATAATTCAGAAAATAGAATATTCGCCTGGACCGAACGACGCCATTTATAGAGTTTAGAAAAATGGTGCTGGTTTATACAACGTCTTATGGATGCTTTGGGATACGTGCCTCACTTTGTGGCTGAAATAAATCAAAAAGTTGTATGTTTGCACAAGCTTAAGAACCACGGGGTCGAGTTGGGTTCCTATTTGGAATCCGAACCCGGTTTGGTTCAACCAAAGAGAATGGTTTGTGGGGCTGACCTACGCGAGAAAAGGTTGATTTTGTGGTGCTCATGGGTTTTTTGTTGTTTACTTGCTTCCATTATGGCGATTTGAATCTTACCATAACTAGAGTTCACAAACGGGACTGGGATTTCATCACCGACCAAACAAAAATAAATAAGCTGAAATATAAAGATAAGGACATGTTTTCGGTGTCTACAGAGAGCCTTCACTTTGACCGAGTCCGATAGACGAAGGGGTCAAAGTAGACACTAAAGGGTACTTATCTCATTTTTTCTCGGAATCGTCTTGGAAACCGAGTGATTTAAGATGTTTGGAATTGGTGGCTACCGAACTCGAACTATGACAATAGACTTGATCGCCATATACTTTCTAAAATCGGCTAAAGTAGTCCCGTGCTTGGCTTGATCGAGTCTTGAAGCTCGGTAATTTTCTTGAAGCTTGATCAATTCTTGATATGAAGTTTCGAGTTAATAATTATGTTGCACTAGCCTACTTTGAGTAAATAACCGGATACACAAAAATTTGATATTTTTACTCGAATAATTCAGTCAAAGAAGACTGAAAAGTAAAGTGGAAAAAGCTGAAAGAATGGGCCCCGAAGCCCACTCGCTTGTATGGTATGCAAAGCTGTCGGCCACGCTTGTTGAAATCGGCGTTGGCTATGGACACGCCTACTTGTTGCAAAGTTGCTATCTACGATCGGCTCCGATGAGGACTTTGAAGCCGATATCAATCAAGTCTTAGGCATGTTGTTGCCCAAAGGAGTGTGCATTTGGCCTTTCATACCAACGCTTCATTTTCGCTTTGAATTTTACATGCAAACTGGTTTTTCCTATAAAAGGAGGGGCTTGGACGGTCATTTTTCATATCTTCACAAATCCTCTTTTATTTCTTCTTGGTTTCTCTAGAGCTTGCTTCTATCTTTCTTTGAGAAAATTAGTGTGGTTCCACAAATGTGTCTTAAAGTTGTGCCAATCCCGAGAGAAAGGACAAGAGCTGAAAGTCCGATATACGACTTGTTCCTAGAGAAAGAATGACGTCCTCGGGTGAATTCTTGGCGGAGGAATTAACAGCGATTACATCTCCAAAACAATAATATGGAAAGCGGTAAATAATTAAAGCTGAAAGAACCTTAAAAAGCAAGCATGAATGTAAACTAGTACCCTCGGGTTGTCCCACCCGCCGATCCGGGATCACGAACAGATTCTAGCGAGTAACGATAGGGCAATGAGATTAAATGGGAACCAAAGACGGTCTTTATTGGAGTTTAAGAAATGAAGAAGTGAGCGACGGTTTAGAGAAATGGAGAGAGTAGAGTGTGGAAGAGAATGAGAGGAAAGATTTTCAGCTTTTTGGGGGCTATTTCTAGCTAAAAATGGTACAGACCAAATTAGAGGGGAAGCCCTCTATTTATAATAAACATTAGGGTTAAAATAAAACCCTAAAAGCAAACTAGCCAGTCGGGTTAGGTTCGAACCGGGCTCGAAATTTCTAGATTCATATAATTCGGAAAATCGAATATTCGCCTGGATCAAACGATGCCGTTTGTAGAGTTCGAAAAGTGGCGCTGGTTTATACGACGTTGTATGGACGCTTCGAGATGCGTGCCTCACTTGGTCGATGAAATAAATAAAAACGCTGTGTGTTTACATAGGGTTAAGCAACACGGGGTAAGCTGGGTTCTGTTTGGAATATAAACCCGGCTTGATTCGGCCAAAAAATGGTTTTTGGGCTGACCTAAGCGAAAAAGGCTCATTTTGTAGAGCTGATGGGTTTTTGTTGTTTACTTGCTTCCATTACGGCAATTTCAATTTGACCATGATCCGAGTTCTCAAACAGGACTAGGATTTCTTCACCGCCAAAAAAAATAAATAACGAAATATAAAGATAAGGATGACATGTTTTCGGTGTCTATAGATAGCTCTCACTTTGACCAATTTTAATAGACGAAGAGTCAAAGTAGAGACTAAAGGGTAATTATCTCATTTTTCAGGCGTCGCCTTGTAAACCGAGTGATTTAAGATGTCCGGAATTGGCCACTATTGAACTCGAACTATGATAATAGACTTGATCGCGATATGCGTGCTAGAATCTGGCTAAAGTAGTCACACGCTTGGCTTGATCAAAGTCTTGAAGCTCGGTAATTTTGTTAAAGCTTGATCGATTCTTGATGTGAAGTTTCCCTTAACAATTATGTTGTACTAGCCTACTTGTTAGTAAATAACCGAGATACACAAAAATATGGTATTTTGACCTTAATAATTCGAGTCAAAGAAGACTGAAAAGTAAACTAGACAAAGCTGAAACAATGGGCCCTAGAAGCCCACTTGCTTACATTGTCTACAAAACTATCAGCCACGAGTTGTTGAAATGGCTTTGGCTATGGACACACCTACTCGCTGCAAAGCTGCTATCTACCACTGACTTCGGTGAGGATTTGGAACTCGTTGTTGGTCAAGTCTTGGGCATGTCGTCTGTCGGGGAGCGTGCATTTGGTTAATTGCACCAACCCTTGGTTTTTGCTTTGAATTTGAAATGAAAGCCTATTTTTCCTATAAAAGAAAGGGCTTGGAAGCTTATTTTGCACATCTTCACAAATCCTCTTTTAGTTATTCTTGCCAGCTCTTGAGCTTGCTTCTTTCTTTCTTTGAGAAAATTAGTGCGGTTCTACAAATGTGTCTTGAATGTATGCCAATCCCGAGAGAAGGACAAGAGTTGAAAGTCCGACATAGGACTTGTTCCTGGAGAGGGAATGATGTCCTCAAGAATGGAGCCCAAGTGACGTCTTGGTGGAGGCTGAGAGTCACGTTTCTTGACTAGCGATATTTGCTACGATAACTTTCTTGACTTGAATTTCTTCTATTATATACTAGTGTGGCATTTTAACTAAGGTGTTTCTTATTTTTATTCTTTATAGGGAGACACCATCCAGAGCAGCGGTGTTATCCGGAAATTCTTCACCACTTTTAGAGAACGGAACTACCTGTTGGAGCATATCTTAACTACTGTCTGGTTTGGTTCTCTTTACATTACTTTTGAGTCATTTATGTGAACGTACGGACCAGGGTCTCACTCCAACCATTAGCAAATGGTTTTGGGACATTACTAACACTTTTCATCTTCAATTTGGGGATATGACTATTACTCCCTTAGACTTTGCCGTTCTTATCGACCTAGATTTCTCATGGGAGCCTCTAGTATATGACAAAAATTTGTATAGGAACCGTGACTATCTACGTCACCTTTTCAGTCCCATTGCTTCTCGATTTCCCTAAAACAACTACTTTAAATATTTCATTCTTCTTGATGCCTTTACCAATGTTGAGTTGTGGGCTCGACATAACCCACAACAACAAGCTCTCATTGTGGTTGCCCTTGTGCTATGCATGTCCATCTTTTCTAACTAAGGGTCCAAGGTTCATGTCCACTACTTAGCCAACTTGGTGGACTTAGACCAAATAAAAGACCTTAAGTGGGGGTTGCCGCGTATACATACTTGATATGAGGTTTACGTGTCGGGTTTAGGCGCACTACTCCCGAGAGGACTCAAATAACGTTATGCTTTTATGTGGACTATGGAGGATTATCAAGGTATGCTCTTATTCTCTTAGCCTTTAATGTTTCCTATGTATGGATAGGGAACTTACTTGTGTGGTAAATTTACGATCGTGGTTGTATGAATATTTTCCCGGTTTTCACCCAATTCGACAATTCACCCATTCTTCCGGCGACGGTAGCATGAGCGAAAATCCACCTTGCGCAACCAAAGGCGCTTGGGCTTGCATTTATACAATCTATCCACAAGAACGTGGTCAAGGTATCACTTACATTTCATGCTAAAATGGTATGAAATTTCACTGTCTTCTAGCTTTTAAATTTGCCCTGACCCATAGTCTAGTATGGACCATGGCCTAGGCCATGATAAAATCGGTGCCGGTTATAGGCCATGTTCAGCCACTTCTACTTGGTTGATTTTGCTTTATTGTCTTGTGGGTCATGTGTTACGAGTACGCCAACTTTCATCCCTAGTACCGGAGTCAACTTCCTTCACGGTTTCGGATTGCAAGAGACTTGAGTGAGAGGCGAGTCTTACTAGAAGGCCCTTTTGGTTTCTGTTGGTACCTTGGTGAGCGGGTTACACCTTAGATTCGTCACAACACATGGCCATCTTTTGTTTCTTAAGATCCACCGTGGACGATGTTCTATCCTTGTTTGATTACCCCTGAAGAGCGAGGAGGAAATGACCACCGAGTACCCCTACACATATTTCTTGGATACAAGTTCGTCCTACCCTTATTATTTGGGGAGGATTATGACCTAGATGTTAAGCTTCAGTTACTCATTTACTTGGTTTTACTTCTAATATGGAAATTAACCTTGTGGTAGCATGGATACTCCAGGGTGACATCCACATTCCCAACCGTGAGGCCGATCTATCTTTACCGGGAGAGCCCCCACATATTTTCAAAATTTCGGAGCTTTGAGAGTGGGAGTGTGTAGGGCATTTGTCCCCAAAGAACTGGAAAGGGGTAAGAGTACTATGCTCTCTCTCTTTTTTAGTTGTATGCTAAAATGCTTTTCTAACATAATGAAATTACAGTATAACCATAAGCGAGTCTTAGAAGATGTTTATCGGATTCCAGTCTAGCCTTCGTGCGTTCAAGGGCTTGTGTTCCGATCGTGCGCTTCGATCATTTCAGGTAAAGGACTCAAGTACAACCTTCTAAACATATCTCAACTATATGGCAAAGGATAAGAGGTAACGTTCACCTGGGCCAACTATTTCATCTTAGATGCAATACCCCATGAAACTAAACTTTCGAGTCGGAGGTCATGTATTAGTTATGCTATCTGTTTAAGTAATTCCTCTTAGAATTTCTCTTGTCTTAAAGCTGTAGTTAATGATGATTCATGGAGATGGCGTCGTATATTTGGCATATTACTATGCATACAATTAAGACATTATCATCACATGGGTTAGTCCGAGCATTTCCTAAATATGCATTTAATAAACATAAAATCGGTGATGCTTGTGTAAAAGGGAAACATGTTCACTCATAATTTAAACCACTTAAAAGTATTTCCACATCTAAAGTGCTTAAACTAATTCATATAGATTTATGTAGGGAAATTCCTATGGAGAGCCTAGGACGTAAATCATATATGCTTCTTATTATTCATGATTATTCAAGATTTACCAAGACGTGTTTTCTTAAGAACAAGAAAAATATTTTTAAGGCGTTCTCCAAAGTTCAAGGACAAATACAAGTTGAACCTGAGCCTAAGATTATAAGGTCATAACTCGACCATGGAAGAGAGTTCGAGTACTATGATTTTGGAGAATTTTGTCACAAATATGGGAGCTTTCACAACTTCTCAGCACCAAAAACACCTCAAAAAATGGAGTTGTAGAAAGAAAGAAGAAGAACCCTTGAGGAGATTAGTAGAACAATGATGATCGAGAATGATTTACCTAACTACTTACGGGCTGAGGCGATCAAAGCGCCAACTATACTATGAACCAATGTCTCATTCACCTAATTCTCAAGAAAACACTATATGAGCTTTACAAAGGCAAGAAACCCAACATTTCCTACTTTAAGTCTTTTGGATGCAAATGTTTTGTTCACAATAATGGTAAGGATAATCTAACTAAATTTGCGAGATGAAGGTATTTTCCTTCCTCATGTAACCCGAGTAACGCTTATCATATTTTTGATAAGGAGACAAACAAAGTGAAAGAAAGTATCCACGTTGTTTTAGATGAAATGGACTATTATAAGATGAGTCTACATTCTTTAGATCTTCAGTTAAGTAGAGATGATGATGAACTTGATTGAAGATGAGCTCAAAACGATGAAAACAAAAGAAGCTGGGTCCCCTATCGACCAAGTTCATTAGACTAAGCAGCTAAATTTAACACTCATCTCGGGCGTCATAAGCCCAAAAAGGAATCGAGACTCCACCAACTTAGGAACCAAGCATTCAAGATCCTAATATGGTATATTAATAATCAAGAAGAGCATTCGGGTATAATTCTAATCGCCTCCTGTAGACCCAAAAATGTGTCATCCTTATCTTTTTTATACATTTTATTTATTTTTCTTAGCCCGATGATGAAATCCCTATCTCATTTACAAACTCGGATCACAATCGAACTAAAACAACTAGACAAAAGCTGGTTTAGCCCACAAAATGCCAACCAGCACCACAAAACAATCCGAGTCATTTTTATGGGATTGGGCCGGCCCACAAACCAATGGTTCGACCGACTAAGATAGGTTCGGACTCCAAAACCTGGACCCAAACCGGCACCATACATCTTAGCTACTCAAAATGCAACATTTTACCTTTTTCAGTGGCCGAGCTTGTCACATGCTTTTGGACATCTACACAACGTCGTTTAGAACCAGCTCCAGTCCCTAAAACCCTTTTGAACTGTGTTATTTTGACCTATTCAAAGGTCTAGATTTCTTTTTATCCATTTTTGAAAAATATGAACCCGGTTCGGTCTATTACCTTAGCTGGAAGGGAATTTTAGGGTTCTTTTGAACCCCAAAATATCCTATGAATAGCGGGTACCCGCTCATTGTCATTTCACTCCATTATCAACTAATAAATCCCCTATTTTGAGGAAAATTTCTCTCCTTCACTCTCTTCTCTCCACTCTAACTCACTTCACTAAAAAGATCACTTTTAAAGTGTCTCAAGAAGCCTCCTTTTTGCATTTGTTTTTGCATCATATCTCTACTATTACGCTGCTAAAATCCACTCATGATTCAAGTCTAACAGGTGGGTCAACTGGAGGGTGCTCTTCATCAATCTTGAGTTTGTGTTTTATAGTTTTTTTTTTAATTCTTACATTTACCACACTTTAAATTGTTGATTAAAAGTTGTATTGCTTTATTTTTCTCCTCAACCTATGTAACTTTGTTGCACGCTTTCTTCTATTTCTTTATTTACCTCTTTCTTTATTACTCTTTGTTATTGTTTTAAGTATGTTTTGACTATTTAATTTCTACACTTCATATGTTAGTTGTTTGCTTTATTTAACTTCCTTTCAACTTACAATTTGAATTAGTTGAGATTGTCTATTAATGAGCGAGAATAAGGAGCAACCCTCATTTCGTACCTTTTTGGTTTTTTTGTTAGTCTTTATTATTATAATTGATTGGCTACTCCCTCGTTCTAGCTTTTCAATCTGAAAATTACTTTTTGGCATTTCTAGGTAAAATTAGGAAAAAAAGGAAAAATTTTGACATCTCTAAGTTCAGCGAGTCCCCGCGAGATGGTCGACGTTGGATATCGGTCGGGGCACGCGAAATCAGCTCCAACCGACATCCGGGATTAGCCCCTGGACCAGGAAGTTTCACTACATGGTCCAACCGCTTTGCGGTTATTTAAACTTCTTTTGGATATGTTCTTGTCCTTATTTTGGTGACCACCTTTATAATTTGCCACGACTTTTATGGTTCCGACAGAGAGTTCTTCTTCAATCAACATACCCGCATCTTTATAGGCACTCGAAGCTCATGAGAGGAAAGAACTTCGGATGTTGATTATAGACTAGTCAAAGGTTCTTCATCATAATCCTAACTTGATCATTTACAGAAGGTTGATTGATCATATGGGTAGCCTTTTCCCTCCGTCTAGTGAGAAAGTCGGTAAAACTTCTTTTCTCTCCTTGTTTGATCAATTGTAAGTCATAAAGGGTAATGGGTAGGTCGGTGTTGTAGGAATATTTACGTAAGAACTCCTTACAAATATTAGCCCAATTAGTGACCCTGCATGGGTCAAGCTGTATTATACCACTTACATAACATCTTGATCGAACGTCCAAGGGAAATTGATATGGTAAGTATCTTCACGTACATTCTTTAGAGTTATTGCTCCTATAAAATTAAGAACATGATGATGACGATTTTTAGAACTGTGAAATTTTTATTTGGCATGGTAAACTTAGGAGGCAGCTTTCCTTTAGGGATTGAAGTGAACCCCATGAGGTAAAAATAGTGACTTTTGAACATGGCGGACTCTCTCCACATCCTTGCTATCTAATCTATACATGGACCGGACATAGGTTCGTCGTCGGTTTCTAGAGGAGTTTGGGCATTAGGAGGTGGACCATTAAGTGGTGGACGTAGGTAGTGGTCGAGCTTCTTCTTCCTCTTCTCCCTCTTTATTTTTGTTATTTTTGTGAAGATTATTTAAGATAAGAGAAAGGGTTTCCGATATGGATTTTATTTTTGATCTTCGACCTTAATTGTGGCTTTCATTTTAGTTGTGGATTCATCAATCAAATATATGATAGGAGGCAAGCTGTGGCTGTTATCCATTAGAGGGGAATTGTTTTTAGGTTCTATCCGATGACGAAAGATTGACTGGATCAATGTTAAGTCCACCAAGGCTGGTCGTACTAGAGTTGATCGAGGTGATGAACACGGCGATGCAAGAATGAATGCCCTATTGAATCGTTCTAAGATTTTTGAATCCGGATTCCAGCAATACCTATTTGAAGTTGGCTTCCCTATTCTGTAGCCCAAAAGATAACTATCCCGACAATGCTAGAGGAAACAAGCTTAAGGGAGAAGGGACTCGAGTAGTAGACCCTAAGAGAGACCAGGAAAGAAGGAAGAATGCTCTTTTATTTGGATGCACGGAAAGGAAGTATATTGACCAAAATGAAATGGAATGATGCAAATGGAATCACTCAGATTAGGATGAATTTGATTTGGTTAATGTGAAAGACTCTCCTAATTGAGATGAATTTAATATGGCTAATGCAAAAGACTCTCCTAATAGAGATGAATTTAAGTTGGCTAATGCAAATAAAGGTCTTGCCTATTTGAGATGAATTTGAACAAAGACTCTCCTATTTGAAATGAATTTTACTTTGGCTAAATGCAAATGAAGACTGTCCTAATTGAGATGAATTTAATTTTGCTAATGTCGAAGACTCTCCTAATAAATGCAAAAGACTCTCCTAATTGAGATGAATTAAATTTGGCTAATGCAAATAAGGACTCACCTATTTGAGATGAATTTGACTTTGGCTAAATGCAAACAAAGAATTCCTAATTAGACATGAATTTAATTTGGGTAATGTAAATAAAGACTCCTAATTAGAGAAGAATTTAGATAATTGACAAAAAGTGAATATGTTGTCAAATAAAAGACCAAACCTAGAACCTACTAAAGAGAGGAGGAGGCCCACAGGGTGACCCACCATGACAGTTTCGATGAAAACCTGCACCTGCTGTGTTCGGCAGCTGGTGAATGTGTAGAAAAAGAAAATAACAAGACTAGAGAGATTTGGACTGGCACTGAAACGGAAGGAAATTTTGACTTTTGGCTAAAAATGCCAATAAAAAGGACTGACTCAAGAAGGTTAATTATTATATTTTTTGCACCCATGCAAGGGTTATTTATCAAACCTAACCTAAACTAAAGGCTCACAAGAAAGTTAAATACTAAAAGCATCCACATTTGTTTTAAGCATGCAAATGAAAAGAGGGTACAACCTAGACTACAAAGGTTTTATGCTCAAAATCGGGATAATTCTAGGTCGGATACATGGTTGCTCATAGTCTATAAATTTCATCCCCTACGAGAGGCATAGTTGGATTTGAATTATCGGGGCCTCTCAATCCAAAGATCGAGAAAACCATGCTATGCATGGAGAGTAACCATCTCATAAAGTTAAATCTAGGCACACCCAACAATGTAATGGTTCGACCTCTCCGAAAATGTTCTCTTAAGGATAATCTTGAAGATCGAAATTAAAAGGAACTATAGTCCGAGGTCTGTTTAAATGCAATATTTCTAATGCAAAACACAATTAAAAAAACTCACAATTTTGATTTTCAAGTCTAACCCTCTTAATAAGTGGTGTTTTCAATGGAGTCGCCACTATAGGAACCTCGGCATGTCCCATTTAGGTACAAATTACTAAGTTTCCCCATGAGTGTCGCCTCTCATTATTTTATTTTTATTAAAATTGTTTTGATTTTTGAAAGTTACTTTGGAATGTGGGTGTGCCTCTTATTAAGATTATTTCTTTTTAAAATGTGATTTAGAAACAGTTTAGGTCAAGGTGTGATTGGCGATTTTTATCAATCATTTTATTTTAGAAATTAATTTTAGAAAGGTCCTGGGATGTTTTTTCGAGGGTAGAGAAAAATAAATAAAAATTACATTTTTCCGCAAAGCTCTTAGACTAACCAAAGAAATCTGTTTGGGATAGGAGCCGAGTTCGGCTACTTGGTTGGCGCTGGTGTAACCCTGCGTCGACCGGAAGCTTGCGTCGCCTATAGTGCCATGATTGAGGACTCGGTCTCGACCCTATAACTTTAGCTGTCAAAATGAAAATAAAATTTTCCACTTTTGATTATGAAATGCAAAGAAGCATATAAGAATAAATAAAATCAAAAACAAGTAGTCACTAGTCGGTTTTGGGAAATAAAACTAACAAAAATACAAAAAATACTCTTCTAATCTTAGTATGGAAAGACTAAGCGTAGAAGAGGTTTTGAGAGAGGCTCCATAGGTTATAAACCGAGAATTTTGTGCTCGGAGGTGAAGGTACAAAATGAAAAAGGTTACTCTCCATTCCGCCCGTCAATAGACGACCTTTAGTAATCAAAATTTAGAGATCCGGTGCCTTCGAGGTTGTCTCATCTACCGATCTTGGATCACAAATGGATTTTGGCAGCAGTAACGACAGGACAACAAGCTCAAACAGGAAGCAAAGAAAGCCTTTTGTGGAGTTTAAGAAATAAAGAAGTGAGTGATGGTAAGAAGAAATGGAGAGAGTAGAGAGTGGGAGAGAATAGAAGAAAGAATTTTCATCTTTGAGGGTATTTCTAGCTGAAAATGGTGCAGCGAAAATAGAGGGGAAGCCCTCTATTTATATTAAAAATTTGGGTTAAAATCAAACCCTATAATCCAACCAGCCATCAGTTTAGGCTTGAACTAGGCCCAAATTTTCCGGATTTAAACAATTCAAAATATCATAGATTCGCATGGACCAAACGAAGCCATTTGTAGAGTCTAGAAAAGCAACACCGGTTTATACGACATCGTATGAACGTTTCAGGATGCATGCCTTGCTTGCCAGGTGAAATAAATCAAAGCGCTGCGGTTTTAAGCAACATAACACCGATTTAGGTTTCAAATTGAGAATCTTAACCTAGCTTGGTTCGGCTGGAAAAAATGGTTTTGTGGGCGGGCCTGAGTAGAAAAAGGTTGATTTTATGGTGATGTACATGCTTCCGTTATGCCGATTTCAATCCAACCATGATTTGAGTTCGCAAACGATACTTGGAATTTCATCTCCGGGACAACAAAAATAAATAAGCTGAAATATAAAGATAAGGACAACACATTTTCGGTGTCTATAATAACCAGGAATGCAAGACTCTTCACCGAGTTGGAGGAGATGGATGGTGTTAGAGTCACTTTTGGAGATAACAACAAAGGCAAGATTGTTGGGATTGGAAAAGGTGGATATGGAGAGAACTCAGTCAATCTAGTCTACCTTGTGAAAGGACTCAAGTACAACCTTACGAATATATCTCAACTATCCGACAAAGGATAAGAGGCAACGTACGACCATGCTAATTATGTCATCTCGGATGCAACAACCCATGAAACTAAATTTTCATGTTAGAGGTCAGAGTAACAATTATACTATCTCGTTAAGTAATTCCTCTTAGAATTTATCTTGTCTTAAAGTTGTAGTTAATGATGATTCATGGAGATGGCATCATAGATTAGGCATATTAGTATGCATACAATTAAGACATTATCATCACATGGGTTAGTCCGAGCATTCCCTAAATGTGCATTTAACAATAAAAAAATATGTGACACTTGTGTTAAAGGGAAACAAATTCGCTCATAATTTATACCACTTCCACATCTAAAGTGCTTAAACTTATTCTTATAGATTTATGTGGGGAGATTCTTGTAAAAAGCCTAGGAGGTAAATCTTATGTGCTTATTATTCAAGATTATTCAAGATTTACCTCGATATGTTTTCTTATGAACAAGAAAAAAAGTTTTTAAGGCACTCTCCAAAATTTATGGACAAATACAAGTTGAACCCGAGACTAAGATTATAAGGGTCATAACTGACCATGGAAGAGAATTTGACAACTATGAGTTTGGAGAATTTTGTCACAAATACGGGATCTTTTACAACTTCTCAGCAACAAAAACACCTCAAAAAATGGAGTTGTAGAAAGAAAGAAGAAGAACCCTTGAGGAGATTAGTAGATCAATGATGACCAAGAATGATTAACCAAATTACTTCGGGCTAAGGTAGTTAACACTGCCAACTATTCCGTGAATCAATGTCTCATTCACCTAATTCTCAAGAAAACACTATATGAGCTTTACAAAGGCAAGAAACCCAACATTTCCTACTTTAAGCCTTTTGGATGTGACTTTTTGTTCACAATAATGGTAAGGATAATCTAACTAAATTTGATGCTAGCTCAAATGAAGGTATTTTCCTTGGTTAGAGTAAAGCTTATCATATTTTTAACAAGGGGACTAACAAAGTGTAAGAAAGTACCCACGTTGTTTTAGATGAAGTGGGCTATTACAAGATGAGTCTACATTCTTTAGATCTCAAGCTAAGCAGAGATGGTTATGACTTCATTAAAGTTGAGCTAAGAAACGATAAAAACAAGAGAATTGAGTCCCCTACGACCACGTTCAATAGATAAGCGGCTAAATCAACACTCATCTTAGGCTTCATAAGCCTAAAAGGAACCGACACTCCACCAACTTAGGAACCAAGCATTCAAGATCCTAATCTAGTAAATCAATAATCAAGAAGAGCATTCAGGTATAATTCTAGTCGCCTCCTTTAGACACCGAAAACATGTCATCATTATCTTTTTATCCATTTTATTTATTTTTTATAGCCTCATGATGAAATCCTTGTCTCATTTATGAATTCGGATCACGATCGGATTAAAACAATGAGACGAACGCTGGTTTAGACCATAAAATGCCAACCGGCGAGCACAAAATAGCCCAAGTCATTTTTATAGGATTGGGCTAGCCCACAAACCATTCTTTCGACCGAGTTAATATAGGTTTGGACTCCCATACCTGGAGCCGAACGGGCGCCAAACCTCTTAGTTGCTCAAAATACAGCATTTTACCTCTTTCAGCGGCCGAGCTTGTCACGTACTTACGGACATCCGTACTATGTCGTTTAGAACGAGCTCTAGTCCTCAAAACCCCTTTGAATTGTGCCATTTTGACCTATTCAAAGGTCTAGTTTTTCTTTTATCCATTTTCAAAAACTACGAACCCGGTTAAATCTATTATCTGCAGTTGGAAGAAAATTTTTAGATCCTTTTGAACCCCAAAATTTCCTATAAACCCTACTGTCATTTCACTCCATTGTCAATTGAAAAATCCCCCATTTTGCTAAAAATTTCTCTCCTTCACTCTCTTCTCTCCACTCTAACTCACTTCACTAAAAAGATCACTTCTAACGCGTCTCAAGAAGCCTTCTTTTTGCATTTTTTTGCATCGTATCATTACATTTACACTGCTGAAATGCACTCATGATTCAAGTCCAACAGGTGGGTCAACTTGAGGGTGCTCTTCATTAATCTTTACTTTGTGTTTTACTGTTTTTTCAATTCTTACATTTACCACACTTCGAATTGTGGATTAAAAGTTATAAAAGTCATTTGCTCTTAGGTTTGAAGCTGTCATTGATTGATTCACCTACTTTTTTGTATAAAAATAAACTTCATGTTATATTTTACATTGAAAAAAATAAAATAAAGAAAAACAAAAATAAAAACAAAAAGAAGAATAAAGTCTGCAGTGACAACAACCCTTTAATGCATGCACTACTGGGTGCTACCCTTTGAGGCAATAGTTGTTGCTAGGCAAGGCTTGCTTCCCAAATGAAGTGAAAATGAAGTATTAGTCAAGCGAGGTTGAGTTAGTTGTAGTAAGCCTAAGGTAAGGGAGCAATGGTACACTTGATAAACTTGATAAACTTCGTCGGATCATTTAATGGTAATCGAGCAATCATGTTATTATGTACTTTTATATAATACAAAGTATGTATTTATCACGTAAATTTTTCACATAGTCATTAGTCTATATATGATTATTATGTTTTTGTTTTATTACTCTACCAATACGATATATTATCTTTCACTATGGTTGATTTTTTTATTTAGTCATTAATTTTCTTTATCCTACGTTTTATTCCCTTTTTTAAATCAAAATACTCATTTTAAACGTCGTTCATTTCTAATTTAATAAGTTATATATTTTTATTATCTTAGTTGTCATAGTATTCTATATAAGAAGCATATGTTATATATTGAACAGTAACAGGAAAAATATTTAAGACCATATGACTTTATTTTATTTTATTTTATTTTAAAATTTTAATTTCTAATATTTTTTGTCCCTCTTTAATATAATTGCAATGCTCTTTTGTATAGTTGCACGTATTGTGTGTGAATCCAAGCTAGTAGAGCCTAAATATATTTAGTTTTTGATAAGAAATCCATAAATGAAATTCATATTGCAACCATTTGTTGTGGAATTTTAGAATTGAGGATTGAAGCAATTTTCTTGGTTTCTTTTGAATGTTATGGTGTGATTTATAGACTTTCTTCTTTTTTTTTCACAAAATGACCTATAGACTTTCTACTGAGGGTCTGTACATTATAATTGTTAAAATTAGTTGGTACGGCTGTTATGAGTTGAAATTAGTTGTTCTAAACTAGCATGAGTTATTATGATTAGTTATTATAATTGTTATAATTGTTATGAGCTGATATAAGTGTTATGAGTTGTTAATTATTAGTTGTTATAGTTGTTATGAATTATTATGAGTTGTTATGATATTTTTAAGATACTATTATTGATATTATTCCTTATATATTTCACAATAAAGAATATTTGATTAATGATTATTATTTGAAAATATATATTTTTGGGCTAATCAATTTGATTTTCATTCGGTTAGAAATTCATAATATTTTGTTGATAATTGTATTTTATTTTATGTAAATGTTTTTTGGGGAAAAATCAGCTCCGGGTAATGTAACACCCCGGACTATGGTATAATCACGCATATGACTATAATTCATAACCAAACTAAGATTAAGAAACATATGAAAACGAAAGTTAAAATTAAGTTAGGACACTACCGCCGTATCATGTTGTAAAGACAAGGCTTATTTTCAAACATATTCCGCATGTCATACTACGTGTTAGATATATATTTATACAAGTAGTTAAAAAGGTTTCTACGTTATATATTTAAAACATAGATAGTTAAGAGTCCAAACGATTCTTAAACACATAACCCAAAAAAACATTCTTCACCAAAATTCCTCGATATTTCACCGACCATTACCAGTCCTTTGAGTATCTTCTTCCTCAGTTTCTTTCTCCTCGTGCAACTCCTGTTTAAATTCTATTTGTTTTTCTTTCCCTAAAACAATTTAAAACATAAGACAGAAAAGTGAGTGATTAACTCAATACATTATCCTTGTACTCGTAAAAGAATTTGGAGAATCGAGTGAGTGCACTTTGCAATTTTAAATTCATTTAAAACTCAATTTTTAAGCAAAATGCTCAATTTTGGTTTCTTATAAACTAATCATATTTTTTAACTTTGTAAACATTTCAATTTTCAGCTAGGACTAAGATCCTAATATATATACGTATTTGCAATCATGGCTTCAATTAAAGATTCTATTAAAGTTCCATATTTTCGGGTAGACCCCAATACGATTAGTTACGTTAGCGAGACATTTATGAATAGTTATTTTTATATATTCGGGATCAACTTAATTTAATTTTATTAATCTAACTATTTTACATAACAATAAAAAAATCTAACTATTTTGAAAGGTACAAGCAATAACGTACCTTGGTCGATTATTTCCTTTTAATATTAATTTTCTTTGTTTCCCTAAGTAGTGTCATTCTTGTTGATTTTCTGTTTTCAAACAGAAATTTAATCTTTGCATTAATAAACTTATTAGTCTTTCTCGTATCTATTTTTGATAAGTTTTTACTCCTTTTTAACTCCTCATGTATTATCTAATTAAGGTACAATGTATACTGAACTATTCTATTTACTTTACACTTTGCTCAATATAATTTTCTAACCCATTAACTCGGTTTAACGCTCCAATTTTCCCCTTAAATTAATTCTAGCCAAAACTGTTATACTTTTAATTTTTTTCCTTGTCTTCTCATATCTTATCCACTTACCCAATTATCCTCTTCCTAAGTACAAATTTAACTCCACAAAAACCACTACCAATTCCAATTAAAATTTCAAATGTATTTTCATTCCTTTTTTTCCCAGGATTAATATAACCCAATTTGAATTAATTCGCCTCCCTATTACACATTCATAACTTAATCAACCTTCGCCTCACAAGATAATTCATTCATGCTCAATAGAAATCAAAGCATTATATTCATAATTATAAGTAAACCCAAATTAATTTCAATACCATATGAATATATATTCAACCCTAAATCAAATTTGAATTTCTCCCAAGATTCTTCCAATTCCATCACAAACTAATTCAAAACTCACATTTACTTGTCTAGTTATTTAATTACAACATGAATTTGTTGATACAATTTCCTTAGAAATGGAGGATTAGAGAGATACCTCAAAGGGGTTTAGAGGTGGAAATGGGTGGTGGAGGTTCGGTGGTGGAGCTGGCGGTGTCCGGCGTCGGACGACGACCAAGGGCAGCGCCGGCCTCGGCCAGGAGGCGGTAGTAGTAGGGGTTGTCCTCCCCGCTTGACACAAAATAGAGAGAAGAGGAGGGAGGAAAAGGTTGCTGGCAGCAGCAAGGGTGGTGGCCAAGGGGGTCGGTGGCTGTTTGTTGGCGGGGGCCGACGAAGGCTAGATGGCGGTGGCAAGGGGTAGCAGTGAGGGAAGTGAAGAAAGAGAGGTGAGAAGATGGAAGATAAATGGTGTTACAAAAACTACGTTGAGGTAGCTCAAGTTCTTGGGCAACTATTTTGTAGACCCAATGTTCTCAAAAATAATTTTGAAATACCTTAAATTATGGGGTAAACTATATTTAAGGCCCAATTCGGCCAATGACGTCGGAAAATCGGGTGTTTAGGTGGGATTTTTAAAAGCCCCAAGATATCCTTAGTATGTTTGGAAAGGTGAAATTAAATCCCTTCTCTCTCTCCGTTAGCCTCAACTTCATCCACTTGCCCCTCTCAAGTCTCTCTCCTCTCTTTCTCGGTCTCCCATGGCAATAAACTCAAAGAGCTCCACCATTGTAAAAAAACCTAAAATGGAGGAAACCCAAAAAACCCCTATCTCAACCAAACCAGCAAATCCAATTCCCAACCCAATTATCCCTTCAACCATCCAATCAACTCGTTGCAAATATGCAATTTCCTCTCTCCTTTTCTCATGTCCGGCCAAGTTGTGAAGGTTGGGTTTGCTCCAACGAGTGTTTCCGGTCGGGAGAGGTGCTAACAGTGAGCGAGAGCAAAAAAAAGGGGGAGAGAGGGAAAACGAAAAGGCAAAAACAGAGAGGGAGCTAGTGAGAGCAACGACATAGATATGAAAAGCGAGAACGAGGAGCAACATGGACAAAGAGAGAAGAGTAAAGAGAGAGTGAGAACAAGACAAAGGGCGAGAGAACGAGAGAAACAGAGAGCGAGAGGACGAGAGAGGGAACAAGAAGAAATGGAGAAGATGAATAGAGATAGCGAGCGGCCATCAAAGAGACAGAGAAAAACCCGAGTGAGGTCCAGAGGAGAGTGAGAGAGAAACAGAGAGTAGGGGATGAGAGAGGGAAGAAGGAGAGACAAAGAAAGAGTCAGCGAGAGAGAGAGAAAGAGAGATTATAGGCATTATAAACATTTTACACCTCTGTTCACCCTCCGGGTCGGAATTGCGCCTTGAAAATAGTTTACATCACATTTAAGGTACTTTAAAATTATTTTTAAAAACATTGGGTCTAAAAATAGTTGTCCAAGAACATGAGTACCTCATTGTAGTTTTTTAAATGGTGTTAGCTTGCTTTACAATCCCCCATTTTCACCGATATATTAAGCCCGAGGCTTCTAGCAACCAGACCTTCTTTTTTTTTTTTTTGGTGTATGTTATCAATTTTAATATCTTCTTATATCTTCTTACCACATGATTAAGTTAGTAACCACACATTTGGCAAAATTATATATATATATATATATATATATATATATATATATATATATATATATATATATATATATATATATATATTATTTTTGTTTCTTACCCCCAACACACACACATATATATATGTATGTTGTATTTTTATTTATTTATTATTGTTTTAAATTAATATGGTTCAGAATAAATTTTTGTATTATTCGAGTATATATACATTTCGTCGTACAAATGTAAATTTGTCCGAGGCACCCATCACAAAGCATTTTTTTAAATTTCAGTTTTGTATTTCTACGCGGCTCAATTGCTCTTAAACAATATTAAAATGGCAAAATAAAAAATTTAAGATAATTAAATACAATTCAATTTCAAGGTTTTACGAGTAATACATTTCTCAAAAACCTACAAAAATGCAATCACAAAAGTCAACAATTACACAATTAAAAAATTTAACAAAAAAACTCAAACAATACCAATAATTATGACGATACGACAAATAATAATAATAATAATAATAATAATAATAATAATAATAATAATAATCTATGTTATATATTAAGGGAACCGGGAGAAAGTGTTGTATAAATTTTTCTTTACCATTTTTACCCTTTTATTAGCTTCACTTTTAGGGGTATATTTATCCTTCTCCTATAACCCCTCTCCAGTCGGTTTCCCTTCGGTTTTCCTGCTCTTTCTCAACTCCTCATATTCACTTCATTTCACTCCATTTATCCCACCCCCACCTTCATTAACCACATTCAATATTCTGCAAACTGCTGTGAAGCTTCGATTTCATCATCAATTTTCTACAAATAATCAACCCACCCGGTACATTTGTTTTAATTTTATTAACCAATTTCTTTTTCTTTTCCTTTATTTCAATTTGGTTTTTTTTTTTTTTGGTTTAGCACCTGTAAATAAGCTATACGGACTAATACATCAAGCACAATTTTACATGTTCTTCTCTCCTCCATTTACATATGAACTTCACAAATCACAGACATATCATTTAGAAAAATCAAATCTACAATTCGAGTACAAGGACGAGAAGACATGAAAGGGAGAATGAAATTCCCAACAAGGCAGAGGCAGGAACAAATATTGACAGATTCGGGATTGTAAAACATAAAATATATGTAATTCAACATACCCAAAAACGATTCAAATAGAGGCGGAGGAGCATTGTTCACATCCAATTCAACATACTAAAAACGATGTACATTTATACATCCGCAGTCCACCCGGAGAATGCACGGAATACGGACCCTCGGCGGATACCGAGAGAGATGGCTGAAGGAGGAGGTCGGCCGGCGAGGCAGAGGCAGAGATCGAGACAGGGGAAGGAAGGCGAGAATGACCCATGGAGGACCGAGCAGAGATGGCTGAAGGAGGAGCTCGGCCGGCGATATGGAGCCAAAAATCGATAGATGGGGGACGACGGTGAGAAGGGGCCATGGAGGACGCCGATAAGAGGGGGAAGGAGGGATACCGTCGAAGATTGCATAACAAGTGGGTCGGCCGACGAGATTGAGGCGGACATCGAGAGAGTGGCAGCACGGCGATAACGAACCATGGAGGTCGCCTAGAAGAGGATCAAGGTCGGATACCCGGAGAGATGGCTCACAAGGAGGTCTGCCGGCGATATTGACAGAGCGTGGCCGCTAACAAGAGGGGGACAGAGGAGGAGAACCCGAGGGGACACAGGGTGGGCGGCGAGAAGAGGGGGAGGAGGAGAAGCCGAGAAGCTAAATTACAATGAGGCACTATTAAGTATCCTAGGGTACACCTTCACAAATAAGGCCCTTCAAAAGCTCGATAATACATACATACATAATAATTAAAAATATGTCTATATTCAGTCATTTCAACTATTTTATTTCATGAATATATTTATACAAGTTTAAATTCTACTTATATATATTCTACAAAGATATAGTCTTATTTTAAAAATATAAATTTATACACAAAATAAGTCTCTAATTAGACATGATAAAATACAATAATAATTACAATTTCAATAAATAAATACAGCATAAATAAAATGATATCAATATTAAATGGTAAGCAATTTTTTTTCCATAATTTTATAGTTTATAGTTTATTATTTTCTTCAACTAACTACTATATAATTTCATTATATTTCCTTAGTCAAATTTACATTGTACATATTTATAATCTGTCTCTAATGTATTACAATTGAATATACAAAATAAGCCTTTAATGGAACATCATAAAATATACAACTTATAATTAGAATTAATAAAATAAATACATAAAAATTTAAAATTTTATTATTAGTAGTATTTAATTGTAAGCAAATTTATTTTCCATAAATTTATAGTTCATTTTCATCTTACAATAACTACTTTCTAATATCATTATATTTCCTTAGTAGAATTTACATTGTACATATGTTTATAATATGCCTCTAATGCATTACAAATTTACAATTGAATATACAAAATAAGCCTCTAATGAGACATGATAAAATAGAATAATATTTACAATTGAAAAAATTTAAAATAGTAAAACTATATCAATATTTAATGGTATAATATCACAATTTTCCCATAATTTTATACCTTATTGTTTTCTTGCAAAAACTACTTTATAATGTCAAATTCTCTCCAACTCAAAAAACTTTACTATTTTTATATAGTTTCACTACTAAAATTCCATGTTAGGTGAATATGATTTTTTAAAAAATTCTATTTTTATATATAAAATGATTTTAATTTTAATTTATAGTTTCTATAAAAAAATTAAAATATGACCATTAACAAGGTCTTACTAACGGTGATGTTCAAGGAAGGTCTGGGGTGTTTGCGAAAAATGTTGTTTACAAATAAGTTTTATTGCCGATGATCTAAGGATAATGTTACTTTGTTTTTTTCTTTGATTTTTTCCTTCTACATCACATCATTATAAATATATTTGCTTCTTATCAATGTTAATTAACTATTAAGGAATTTTTTTGTTAATAATTTTATTTAAATATTTTCATTATGCTATTCAATTAAATAATTTCTCAGTCTACTGAAATTAGTTTACGGACAATATAAATATATGCTAAATTACAAATGCAATACATATTATTCAATTAAATAATTTCCCAAGGTTGTTAACTATTTTTTATCTACCATAATTATAAATATATGTGCAGAATTCGCATTCCTTATATCAATTAGATGTTGATAATGGGGAAATTAAAATGAATAAAGTCTAATTTATAATGTTTTAATTTTAGATGAATAAATAAATATTTTTGATATAAATTACCCTTATAATATATAACATAGATTATAAAGTTTTAATTTTAGATTAATAAATAAATATTTTTCATATAAATTACCCTTATAATATATATATAGACTTTCGATAATTTTATATAGATATATATATATATATTATAATGTATGTTATATAGATAGGTGGTTAGGAAAATAATCTAAATTAGTATGATTAAAATTTTTCAGAAAATAAATCCCACCACTACCCAACTAATCCTACCATTGCCCCTCTCCTGTTTCATTCAATTAGTAGTTTTTCACATACATTTGCAGAGGCATATATATTGATGTGCCTTTTTTTTAACATACTAGCATAATTAACACTAATATATAATAATTTCTTAACGGATCTAGCTATATATTTGTTAAATACATTGCTTGAAAACAATATATAATTTCATTTTGTAATATAATTATGGGCATTTTGCTTTGTTAGTGTAACACAACGGGGGACTAAAAACAACACAGTAATTATCATATGTCCCCAAATTATTCCAAATTAAATATTAAGATATAATTATCTATATATACTATATAATAGCAATATTTTCAAAAGTATGACATGGCGGCTCGAGAGTGAATTTAGGAGTTTCGTCCAATAAAAAAAATGATAATTTATTCTTACAAAAAATATTCACTTATATATGGACTCCCTTTTACTCCTTCCCAAAATAAAAATAATAATAATAAAAATAATAATAATAATAATAAAATAATAATAATAAAATAAAATAAAATAAAATAATAATAATAATAATAATAATAATAATAATAATAATAATAATAATAATAATAATAATAATAATCTATATCTATTTATACTATTGTAACACCCCAAAACACCACACGAGAGTATTACATCGCCGAGTTCCTTAAAGGACTCCCAAGGCTCTTTCCGGTGTTGGTTTGGTTGTCTAAACTCAACTTAAAAGTAATGCTCGGTGGTTTTCCAAAAGAATCCGAGATTCTCCGAAAATTTCGGCAGAGTTCCGTTTGTAATATGGACTAACCCATAGGCTTAAAGCCTTAAAAACCTGCATGAAAAACATGATATAACTCAACGAGCCACACGCTCGGAGTATACAACTCAACGGCCACACGCCGGAGTCCAACCAATCATGCTATACAACTCAAAACAGTCTAAAGGGTTTCTATACATTTGGCACAACTATATGCACTAAATTACAAGTACGAGTATTGAGAAATATCAAAAATGCATAATCTTGACTTGAATCGTTCGGCATACATCAAACAACGAGTCAGTGAGTCCGAAATATGCTAAGGGTAAATCATGCTCCTGAAGTGTACTCGCAACACTCTGGGAGGGAAAGGGGGAATTTGCGGGGGTGAGCAATAATCAACGGGCTCACCGGAGTCTTATACCCTTAAATTGTAAATTCTTTACACATAATACTCATAATAATGAAATTTGCGAAAACATAATAACATAATAGAAATCTATATACTTTTCACAGAAATCTATATACTTTTCACCGAAATCTCTTGCAATGAAAAGATCAAGACTCTTTAATCACTTAAAAGCACACATTCACATCCAAGAATACTTCTTTTGGGGTTGAATCAACTTTTCCGGGCCTTCGAGGACTCGAACTAGCACTTCTTTAATTCGGGCGCGACCTCGACAAAAGGCTCCCGAGACCTATCTTCGGGAAGTCTCGGGCGGGCATCCTGTCTCTCCAGGACCCCTATTAGAACCCTTCCCTCAAAGTTTCTAACTGGGCGTTCCCGGTTCGAACACTTCGGTATGCTAAACGATCCGTAGCACTGTCGATTCAAAACTATTTGCACATTCTCATTCATCACATTCACTTTACAGTTTTCTCAATCAATTTAGTATCAAGGAAGGCATGACACCACGTGTCACCCTTATAAATTCACTTTCTCAGATCAGCTTTGCTTCTTTAAAACATAATCACGTTCGTAAGGCAGCTCTCAAGGAATTTCATTCAAGAATCATTCACGTACAATACAAAACTCCTTTCGAAACTATTTTTGAGTATCACATAAAGCAAGCACATAGCACGAATAATCACCGTTCAATACAAGCAATCATTCTCAACTCTTTTCCCAACTAAGCTTTTCTCAATTCATCGGTTTAGTACGATTGAATCCATTTTCCGAGCCACAATAACCGCAAGTAGATACTATTTAACTCGACGTTCTCACTTTTCCCAATTCACTATCTTTTCCTCATTTCCTCATTTCATGACTTCACTTTGTGAACCGACCTCTTTGCTCTCATTCAACCATATATCCTTAAACTTACTTTACCGAATTTCCTCTATCTCCATTCATCTTTTAATTCAATTCTTTCTCAAAGGTCTTAGACATGACTATGGCTTAGTTCCACTTTACCGTCCCCAACTTGCTATTTCCCAACCTCAATCTCCCATTTAATATCTCTTACCTTATTAATCGATTCTTGCTCACCCATCCTTAATTATGTACCTCTTACTTACTTTTCATTATTCGATTCCCGTTAGCTATTTACTTACCTTCACGCTCGGTTCAACCTCGAGGATTTAAATATACTTCGAATGCACTTAACCTCACAAACACCCATTTCCCACTTACATGTCCCGATTGCGCATCACTTAATACGATCTCATATTCCTCTTTACACTCCCCTTGTTATATCCCGAATTAGTACTCGTCTCTTAATGCCGCGAATTCAGTAAATCTCTAAGACTCAATCTGAATATCAATTCCTAACCTATGCACAAACCATGCGCTCTTATCCCCAACGGACCCGACTCTCGACGCTACTCACTTAACCCAAGCAACTCGGTGAATTTCCCGATTTCATTTTTAGGCCTTAACAACTCCCATTCCCTTCGCTAAGTCCTAATTCACTTCCAGCAACTTCTAACTCATTCGAGTAGCACACATATTCAATATCTTACAATCACATTCAACAATCACAATAAACTCATTTAGTTTTCGAACATACTAATAGTTTAGAGTATAAGACTACCCACCTGAAATTCTCGGGTTTGGAATTGATCGAATTGCTTGCTTGTCTCGCTTTGTGTTTGGGTTGCGTTCGGTTCGGGGAGACTCGCTGCTTGCTTACGGTTCGGCGGTTCTAGTCCCTGCCGTCCCTCGGTCCGGCCCTCCCTCGTGCTCGCCGCCGGTCTGCCTCCCTTGTCGCCGTCGCCGGTCCCGGTTTCCGGCCGCTCTAACTCCCGCTTGTCTGTCTCGTTTTGGGTCTCTGTTCCGCCCCTCGCTCCGCCCTAGTCTCTCGCTCCCTCCTCGCTCGCCGCTGCTCGTGTCGCCGACCGCCGTTTCCGAGTCGGCGGTGGTCGTCGGCGTTCTCCCGGATCCCCGCACCGCTCGCCTCTTCTCCCTCTCTCTCTCTCTTCCCGCTCGGTGCTCCCTCTTCGCCCGCGTCTGCTCGCGCCGCCGACCGTCGCCTTCGGTCCGGCGGTGGTCGGCCGTCCTCGCGGTCTCCTTCGCCGCGCGCACTCGCCCCCTCCCTCTCTCTCTTCCGTTTGGTGGTTCTCTCTCTCTCCCTTGCTCTGTTGCTCTGCTTCTTCTTCCTCTGCTGCCGGGCTCCACCGATTAAACTCTTGGTCCTTAATCCCCATTGGACCCCAAATTTAATTTCTATCTCATTTCCAACTTAAACCAAAGCCCACCTCTTCATTATTCAATGAAAATAATCGTCGGCCCATATATCACAAGTCTATATCTCCTCCCTTCCGTCCTCTTACACTCGCTGCGTCCCAACTTATTTTAATACGCCAGCCACGACAATTCCTAATCACCCAACGGTTCAGCTCGGATGAAAAAGGGAGGCAATTTCCTTGATTTAATTTATTCAATACCAGCCTCCAAAGGAATTCTAACGTAATATGTCCGTAGACAAATAAAATCAATCACTCAACCCCCTAGTGACAGGGAATAATATTCAATAATTCTATGTTTTTCAGTTGCCTTTCTTTAAAATTCCGGGTGTTACAACTATATAATAGCAATCTTTTCAAAGTATGACATGGCGGCCTGAGATTGAATTTAGGAGTTTCGTCCAATAAAAAAATGATAATTTATTCTTGAAAAAAATATTTTCACTTATATATGGACTCCCTTTTACTCCTTTCCAAAATAAAAATAAAAATAATTAAAACAATAATAATAATAATAATAATAATAATAATAATAATAATAATAATAATAATAATAATAATAATAATAATCTATGCAATATATAATAGTAGTATTTTTAAATCGGTCAAATATTACGAAGGGAGTGATTGTAGAAGTTTACGGCAATGTTAACCATAAAAATTATTTGTCCATTAAATATGAGTTGTTGATGTAAATAATCTATATACTGTATAATAGCAATCTTTTCAAAAGTATGACATGGCGGCTTGAGAGTAAATTTAGGAGTTTCGTCCAAAAAAATGATAATTTATTCTTAAAAAAAAATTTTCTCTTATATATGGACTCTAATTTAAAAAATAAAAATAATAGTAATAATAATAATAATAATAATAATCTATACAATATATAATAGGTATTTTTAAACCGACAAAATATTACGAAGGCGGTGATTATAGAAGTTTAGAGCAATGTTAACCATAAAAATTATTTGTCCATTAAATATGAGTCGTTGATGTAAATAATTAGATAAATAAAAAATATAATTTACCGAAATAAAAAAATTCCTTTTATAAGTGGACTCTCCTCTCCTTTTTTTTTTTTCCTTTGTATGTGATAGTATAGTCTTATTAGTGTATTTTTTTCTCCTTCACAAGTTGAAACAAATGTTGAATAATGGTAATTAGCTTACGTGGAGTTAATATTTCACCTTTAATGTTTCTTTTTTACAGTTTCAAAAATCTTAATTTAGTTTATTTTAGTTTTAATTATGTACTATATAAACATAATAGAGTCGTCGTTTAGGATCAACAAAATTTAGGAACAAAAAAAATGACATATTTGTTATGATGAAAAGAGAAAGGGGTTTTAGAAATAATGGAGAACAAGTCGAAGGTATGTGGCTTTGAGTTATAGATGTCCGATTCTAGCAAACTTAGTTGCTTTGGCAGTTTAGCTTTGGTATTTAAGCATCTCTTGATTTGCCTTTTAATCGAATAATGGTGTGTACTTTAAATTGAGGAAGAGGAGTTTGAGATGATGTCTCGATTGATTAACAATAAATCCTTTCAATTAATTTTATCTACATTTTCTTCGCAAATATAGGGTCAAAGAATAACAATTAGATGATTAAGGTTGTCATATAATGTTTAAAATAAATTGAAGGCATTTCAATAGCTTACCTCAAATATATGAGATATCTTCATTATATAATTTTTTGCATAACTTGATAAATTGGACCAACTGCCAAAAAAATTGTCTTAAGTTACCTGTATCTAAGATTTGCATATTCTCTCTTAGAAATCATTTTCTTAGTTTACTATCTACTTGATCATTAATATGATTTATGAAGCCCAATTTGGTATTATTAAGTTGAATTTTATATGCTTCACTTGCTAATTTATGCACAGTGAAGTTGTCATTTTTCTCACTACATTTCTACCTTAAATGATTTTAATGTCTATATAATTTTTGGGTAAGTTTGCAAAATGAATTTTTTTTACCATACTTTTGTCATTTTGTGTGAATGTTTACAATCAGTAAATTTATTTTTTAATGGATTTTCTCATTCCCTTTTAGATGACTAGGATATTATAAATTTTTAGAGAGAAAATATAGTTGCAATTAAGCTAAAATATGTGAATCTATTTTGCAAGTTGAGTTGGATGTTAGGCAAATGATTGGGAAATACAACCGATTAAGGATGCAAATGTAAGAAGATAAGGAGTTGGCGTCACAGTTTGAAAGTTATTTGTAATTAACTTTTATTGTCTATAACCTCTTGAGGATGACTGAAGAGTGTAGGAGGAAAATGGATTGCATTTGTGTGCACAGGTAGGTAAGAATACGTATATCATCATATTCACCCTATAATTTTTAAAAATGAGATCACATTATGGGTATGTGTGTACTTTTTAAGGGTTTGTGTAACATTTGAGTTAATGATGTTTTATTAGGTTGAATGTAGATACTTATTTAGACGTTAAAGTCAAATTAGTATTGATTTTGTAGAGTTATGAATTATAAGTTTGACATTCTTTTATTGATTTGTTGTAATTTGAATTGTAATATTAATTTGCGACATAATGATATTTGTTGTTATCTATAGGTCACCTAATTCAATATCTACCAATCATATATTATTCCTTTTCCTACTAATATTTGTCTTTTGATACCCAAACATATTGTCATATTATTTAAATTGTTTGATTCTTATAGGGGTCTGCCTTTTTAATGTTCCAAATCACGAGTATAATCTTAAAACCTTGATGATATTTTTTAACATTCTTTTTTATTTATCGTTTTAGATTCTTTATTTATTCTTTAGAAATTTAGAATGATTGAAAGATGAATGTGTGTTGGGCTCTAATGATTTTTATGTGTTGGGTTCCGATAAATGTGACGAGTCATGAAAGTTTTTTCACTGTGAGGGGATAACATGCAGAAGAATATTGTTGAATGTGAAACCATTCAATTAAATCAAATGATCGAGAAAAAGAAACTCACAAGTACAACGTTACTCCATGATTCAATAATTTTTTAAAGTATACAATATATAACATTATTCCAGTACATAGCACGGGTCCACACTAATTAAAATTAATATAAATCAAATCCCATCACTCCCTTAACTAATTATACCCCTGTTGCTCCATGCAATGCCCATATTTCAACAACATTTTTTTTTATCATTAACATTTTTTAGTTATGGTTAAATTCCCCCACCCCCAGCAACCACCCCCACGTTACAATCAACTGTACTTTCCCATTTGTCACCAACTTCCCATATAACATAGTTATCATGTTATTAACTTCACATCATATTTTTCACAATTTCAACTTAACATCATCCTTTCTTAACTTCACGTCATTTTCAATCATAGTTGATTTTTTTTTTTTTTTTTTTGATCAATCAAGTTCCTTCTATTTTATTTTAGAGATTTTAGAGATTACAAGTAAGTATATCTACCTTTTTGTTTTATTATTTGTACGTTAATGTATTTATCAATTACATATACATAGGTGATTTCATTATAAACTCTCAATTCAAAATTTATTTATATTATATACATACATTATATATACATATACATATAAACTCAATTTCTTTATCATTTTTTACAAGATAAGAATGACTTATGCGCTTTTTATGTATGTACATCCAAATTCCCACAAATGGAATGTGAAAGCACGTTTAATCAGATTATTCGATGTCCAACAAACAAAATCAGGAAGAAAATTATGGAAGATGATTTTCGTTGATGTCAATGTAAGTTTAAATAATTTTTTCTTATTTTTTTACATTCATATTATATACTCTTGAGTGTTTTTGGATATTTTTTTTTGCATTCATCAAAATCAGATTATGTTAAAATATGTTATAAATTATGGGGGAAAATTTTTACTAAAAAGCTCATACGTCAATGAAATACTCAAAACAAAATAATAAAAAATTTTATAAATGTAATAATAATCCGTGAAATATGGTTAATAATTTTTGATATTTTATTCTAATAAAATTATACGTAGGATATAGAAAATTTGTAATTATGTGTCACAACAATATCGTGTACAGTAATATTTCTTGCCCACTTTTTTCCTCCACGACTCATGAGCCATAAACATTTTTTATACGGACTTAGTTTAATTTGGGTGTATCTCCAAAATTATCTTTAAGTCAGTTCTTCAATTATCTTTACTCAGTGAAAAGGGAGAACAATATCTGAACCATCTCATTCCCCTTCAGATTACTTCGTTTCTCACAACCCCTCCCCTACCCTCTCTAATCTATCTCTGTCTAAACTCCTGTGAAAAACTCCAACATCAATTTTGCAATGAACTACAAACTCCAATCTCTAATTTACACAACCACCAAGCTCCAATATCAAATTAAAAAAATCAACACACACTCTAATTATTTGGCCCTTTACATCTTATTTCCCATCACCCATTTTGGCTTATATGACACACTCTCTGTCTCTCTTTTCTCTCTCATGGCCTGCCTTCTTTTTCTCCTCTGTTTGCTCCCCCGACTCCCCTGCTCTGTACTTCGTCTAAGTATGGCCACCAACAGTGACGTATGATAGAGAAATAACGAGCCCACGAGGAAGATGGAGAATGATAGCTGGAGAGATAGATGTCAGCGATGGTAGATAGCGAGCCGGATAGCGAGACAGAACCAGAGAGAGGGAGCCCAGAGCAGAGATGGAAGAGATAACGAGGGAGTCAGGGTTGTACTGATCAAGGAGGCTAAATGACAAAATGAGGGAGATGGAGTTAGGTTAGAGTTAGCTAATTACATTTATTTAGGTCATTTAATATCTTTATTCATTAACTTTTTACTTATTATAACTAGTGCGGACTCGTGCTTATGCACGTAACAATGTTATATAATGCATAACTTAAGAAATTATTAAATTACGGAGCAATATTGTACTTATGAGTTTCTTTTTCTCGATCATTTGATTTTATTGAATGATTTCACTCTCAACAATATTCTTGTACATATTATCCCCTCATAGCGAAAACGCTTTCGTGACTCATCAAAGTTATCGAACCCAACACATAAAAATCATTAGAGCCCTACACACATTCATCTTACAATCATTCTAAATTTTAAAAGAATAAATAAATAAATAATCAAAAATAATAAATTAAAAAATATTAAAAAATATCATCAAGGTTTTAAGATGATACTCGTGATTTGGAATATTAAGAAGCCAAACCCCTTTAAGAATTAAACAATTTAAATAATCCTAACTTATACAGTTATAGAAATAGTGTGACCATATGTTTGGGTATCAAAAGGTAAATGTTAGTAGGAAAAGGAATAATATATGATTGGTAGATATTGAGTTATATAACCTATAGATGACAACAAATATCATTATGTCACGAATTAGTATTACAACACAAAGTACATCAAATCAATAAAAGAACATCAAACTATTATAACTCATAACTCTCTACAAAGTTAATACTAATTTAACTTAATAGACGCCTAGATAAATATTTATATGCAACCAACCTACTAAAACATCATTGACTTAAATATTACACGAACTTTTAAAAAGTATATATATACCCATAATGAGATCTAATTTTTTAAAATTATAAGGTGAATATAATGATTTATCCATTCTTACCTACTTGTGAACACAAAGATAGTTAAACATATAATGACTACTTATACTGAGATTAATAGTGAAAAATATTATATAATAGAAGTGATCCAAATATATTTAACAATAATAGGTAATTTGTATCATAGTAAAGGGCATGATACGTCAATTCGCGGTGTAGGTTAATAAAATCATCTATGTTTTGTACTTATATTGAAATTAATCACGATTTTAGTAGTGAATCAATGGGGCAAAAATATTGATACAATTGATGTTTTATAAATACATGTTTTACTCAATTAACAACCAATTGCTTCCCTCGAGACACAACTCTTCCTCTCAATTAATTAACGCACTAAGAGTAATATGAAGTTGTATTTCAAGATGGCGAGAAGGTTTGATGGCAAATACTCTTGTTTTAATAATTTAGAAAACTTACAATAGTAAAAGATATGATTTAAATATGTTTATCAATAATAAGTCACGAGATAGACATGTTAGGAAGAAACTAAAATAAATTGTATTTGTAAAAAAAAAAAAATGATCCGTATGTTGTGTAAAAATTTTGAGACAAATGAATTTATTCGAAGTCATATGGGCTTAATAGAAGTTGGCATATTAAGTTTCCAATCCTTTAAACATAACACAAATTAAAAACTTAAAGTATACAGATTACGATCCGAATCAATATAATTCCTAACTTTTTATTCATTACGTTTTATTCCACAACATATTTAAATCATAACTTTCTATCTTGTAGGCATTTTTAATTATTAGTATCAAGTATATATATAGTTGTTACATTTTTATTATACTAATTTATGATTTCTCAAGGTTTATTAAATCATTCTTACATAGAATGAATGTAATAACCAAATTACTTCCTCGAGATAATTAAATATTTAAATATTATTTTTATAATGTGCTCCTATTGATTTTAATTTTAAAAAATCTTATAATAAATGTATTTTGAACTAATACAATTTTATGGCACCAAGTCAAAAAACATCATCAACAATGAAAAATTAATAATTTTAGACCAAATTATTATATTTCAGGCCCAAAATAATATTGCATATCAATATACATAAAAATAAATAAGAGCTAATATACAAACCAAACCTTAAATAAATAAATACATAAATATATATATTAATTTTATTTTATGTTTTAATATATTTTAATTTTCAAATTAATTTTCTCTTCGTTTTTGTTATTTTTTAGTCAGTTTGTTAGAAGTTAGAATAAAATTATTTTTCTTCGGTTAATTTTATTTTTATATTATTATAGGGTTTAGTTGGAGTCTTTTTAATCTATTAGTATTAAATTTAGTTTTTTCATTTTGATTTTAGGTGTTTAGGATATATTCAGGTCCAAAAATAATTTTAATATTCTGGTAATTTAATTATTTATTTTCTCATTTACTTAGTGCAGTTTATTATTTGTTTTACTTTATGTTTAAGATTATATTTTTATTTTATTATTTCTAATTCTGTTTAATTTTTCTGGAAAACTATAAAAAATATTTTTGGATTTTAGGTTACTTTTATATTTTTTCAGATTTTTAATTTAATTTGTTATATAATTTTGTATATTTTTTATTTATTAATTTTCTATTTAGTTTTTTTATTTTCTGTTTTATATTTTTATGAATTAATTAGGATGATTAATTATTATTTAATTTTTATATTATGATTAGATAATTTTATAATATATAAATAATTTGATAATTTTTCAAACTTATTTACTAATTTAGGTTTAAGCCTGTTTTTAATTTAAGAAATTTATAAATTTAGTTTTTTCATTTTTATTTTAGATTTTAGGTCTGTTAGGTCCAGAAAATAGTTTAATATTTTGGTAATTTAATTAATTAATTATTTATTTATTTAGTTTATTTTATTATTTGTTTAACTTTTTGTTTAAGATTATGTTTTTATTTTATTTTTTTAATTTTTTTAATTTTTCTGAAAAATTATATTATATTATTATTATTATTATTATTATTATTATTATTATTATTATTATTATTATTATTATTATTATTATTATTATGAGTCCATATATGAGTGTAAACCTATTTTTTTCAATGATAAATTATTATTTTCTTATTGGACGAAACTCCTAAATTCACTCACAAACCGCCATGTTATCTTTTTGAAAAGATTGCTATTATATATAGTATAGATAATTTTAATTTAGATAAATTATTAATATAACATTATTAATGAGGGAGAGGGAGAGGGAGAGGGAGAGGGAGTTAGGTTGGTAAAACTAATTTTAATTTAGATAAATTATTAATATAACATTATTTTTAAAAACTAATAATATAACAATTACCTCTCGTGTCTCACCAACTTCCTAATACCGGTCTCTCTCTCTCTACAATTACCTCTCTCTCTCTCTGTATATAGTTACCTAAATATAGGCCTCCAATAATGCTCTTTCTCTCTCCAATTTGTCAGCTCTTTCTCTCTCCAAATATCTATCATCTAGATAACATAGATTTTACCCGTTGCATACTATTTTTGTTAATTTTTTCTCTCGAATTAAATGATCTCTTCCTTTTTTTTTTTTTTTTGTGAGAGGGATCTCTTCCTTTCTTTTTATTTAAATAAACTCCAATTAAAAAATGTATTACATATTCAATTTTATATATATATATATATATATATATATATAAAATACTCAAATCATATTTTTTCAATCAAAATATCTCATTGAAGACAATGTAATATATGATGTGATATTCTTATATAAATGTAACTTGCCTCATATACTTAATTACCATCACCTAACAAATTATGAAATTATATGAAATAACAACATTTTCCAAATTACAAAAATATTGTGAAAATCATTTCCTACCATTTCTAAACTAACTCCATTTTCCCCAACTAAATAACCCACAATTGATTATATAAAATTTTTAAAGCTCTTATTAGATGTATCTTTGAGATATTTATATTTATCAAGAATATAAATGAATGTTCCGCATAATAATTGATTAATAAACAATTTTTTTATCTATTATTAACCCTGTTACTATACTTTTTTTAGTTAGTTGTAATGTAACGGTGTCATTATAACATAGATTATATCTTTTAATTATTATTATTATGTTTTAGGGAGAACCTATCCAATGCACCATCTTTCCTAAAGATGCGGATTATTTTGTTGGACACTTGAAAGAGGGATTAGTTTATTGTCTTGAAGGAGTTCAAGTTATCCAAGCGAGATGAACACCTTAGGGCGATCCCTAATCAATATCAATTAAAATTAACCATGGAGACAGAACTAATTGAAGCTTCAACGAGCTTGACCTTTTTCTTTTAACTATTACAATCCAGTGGGTTTGCATGCTATTCTATTATTTTTACATGACAAGACTCGGGTCATAGGTACCTCTTTCTTTCTTACCGTGTACATTCTTATATTTTCCTCAAAATTATACATTTTCTATTTTTACTCCTTTATACCCCTTTTAATTTTCTTTCTTTTTCCATATACAATAGATGTCATGGGAATTGTGGTTCTTTTGGCTCCTTTCCAAGCATCCAATGAATCGGAATAAACTCATTCGAGCGATGCTTATCATGAACAGGAGGTAAATTCTTTACAATATAAGATATTTCTCTATATCAAATTTTATTTTTAAATATATAATAATATATATATATTTTTTTACATTCTTACACCAATGTAGTTGCATCATCGTGAAAGTCACACTTTGGGAACATTTTACGTCCGAAATTACTGACCAACATTTACTTCAAAATGGGAACAAAATGATTTTGTTTGCATGTGGCCTCCATGTTAAGCGAGTTTAATGGTATGCTATTTTTTCATTGGATATTGCTCCCTTTAAATATGATCATGCTCATATTTATCTATTTCAACTTACACACATAACATCCTTATATTGTTATACTATTATAGGTCGATCGTTTCTTTCAACTCGGAAGATTTACTAGGTTTTATATCAATTACAAAGATGATGCATCAACAAAGTTACTACAATGGTATGTTAGTACTTTGTTTTATAACATAGATTTATTGTACATGATACTATACTATCTTTTTTTCATGCAAGATACTATACTATCTTTATATATAAACAATTGGTTTATCAATTTGCGTATGTTTGATTACTTACTTTTTAAATAGGTACACTAATGACAACTTTGCTCAAAAGAAGGTTAATTGGATTCGTTCATGTTGTTTCCCATTACATCAACCATTGTTAATCGCAAATGCATGACGAGTTCACATTGCTAGCTTGCGTTTTCCGCCTAAGGTTCATGTTCTTATATACACCTTATCAAACTGTTACAAATTTTATTCAAATATAACAAATTTAAGTTTATTCAAAATTTTCTATTCTCTTCCAATATCTAACATATATTATTGTTATCATTTTTGACATACGGATCTTCGGTTCAGAGTGATTGCGAATATCATTGATGTGGATATAGAAAGTTTTTATTGGTACGACGCATGTTCTACTTGCAATCGTAAAGTTTATACTTATCGAGATAAGTATATATGCGTTCATTGTGAAAAGGATGCAAATATCATCTTAGGGTATGTCTTACCATTGTTTTATTAATTTAGTTTTCATGTTTACATTTTTTATACTTAAAATATAATCACTTTTAATCTCTTTTGCATTTGTTCTATACATAATTATTTTTTACAATTAATTATTTATTGATTAAATTTTTAAGGTGTTCGGTGAAGATGATTATTCAAGATTCGAGTGGCAAATTACAAATATTAATATTTTCCAAACAAATTGACTTCCTTTTTCAATGTTCTCCTTCACATTTGAAGGATTTATATAGTCGAGTAAACTATTCAGCCAAAAATTTTTTATATTATTTTTCTGCTTTGTTTAAACATTTTTATATTATATTTTATTCAGTTATATTTTCAACTAATTATTTTATTTATTTATTTATTTATTATTATATTCAGGATAATGGAGTCCATCTTTTGAAAAAACATTGTCAATCATGTATTTCAACACCGTATGTATTCCTTTTACAACCTCCAACTTCAATTGGCTCAAGGAAATACTATAATGTCACGTATGTCATTGATGTTAATTGGGAAGAAGAGTGCGCTTATCAAACTAAACGTTAGTATGCTTCACCTATTTCTGCTTAATTATTTATTATTAATTATATTATATTAATTATATTATTATTCAACTAAATTACTTAATTATTTTATTTTAATTTAAAACATGTTTTATAACTATTTATGCTTAACTATTTTTTGTAGGTCATTCGTGATGCTTGTTGGTGGTCATTACTACAATTTCAAACTTTTATATTTTCGTCTTTTCTTATTTGAAGTTGAATTAATATATCATGTTGTTTCATTTATTTATGCAATCTACATACTCGAACATTTTATGATATTTGTCAATGTTATTTAATTTAATATATTTTTATTTAATTATATATATATATATATATATATATATATATATATATATATATGTATTTTATAATTTATTAATTTATCATTGTCGGTTTACCTATTGCACGAATTCGTGCAAATCAAAACTAGTAATAATAATATGAGGTTATGGTTATCGGTTATAGTGGTTATAGTTGTTATAGCGTTTATGAGTTGTTATGAGTTAAAAGTTATAATGTTGATATAAATGCCAAAATGAATAAGCCCTAAAGTTAGAAAAAAATAATTATACAAACAGAAACCTGATACAAAATTATGTATACAAAATATGCTGAACCCATTTTAATGGGTTGCATTCAGGTTGGAATTTTTTACTATGAAAACTTACATATTCTTATCTGTTTAATTAATTGGGTTAGACATGTAATTGTGTTTATCCATCGATCCATTTAATTTTAAAAATACAAAAATCAAATTAAGTATTAAAAATGAAAAATTAATGGGGGAAATGAAAATTTTATGGTTGTTTCTTTGTGTTTTTGTAACCTTTTTATGTTTATGAACATCTACATCTAGAGCTCTAGTTTGATTTTATTTTGATTATGGCCATTGAATTAGTACATTGGTTAAAAACTTTTGTTAGTAAACAGGTTAACTCAAATGTGATTCTAACTAGTTCATTTTAAACAAGTTAACGGTCATAATTAGGTTAATATTTTTAGTTTTTAGTAAGATTAAGCGAGGTTAGGTTTAAGTTTAGAAATTTTTAACCTATGTAAGTTCAACACAAATACAAACATGATCCAACTTGATCTATTAGCCAACCCTACTTTCTACCATGTATTTTCATCACTCTATATTTGATTCCATTTTAACATCTTAAAAAATGTAAAATCTTAAGGCTATCTCCCAAAAGAAGTATGGTAATACAGATAATTTTAAAGTTGACTTTGAAAATGTTTATATGTAATAGTTGAAACTTCTAGTGTAGCTTTGCAATTGAGGAGGGATTAATATATATTTTGGTGCAAACTCTAACCTCTAGGAGCAAATGGCCATTATAACTTACTGTATTATGAAATTATCTAGCAAGTGCTTGCTTAGCGGACACTTGTTAAGAAAGCATCTAATAATTCCCCCACTATCAAAAGACTAGGCCCTCGTTTCTTTTAAAACTTATTTTCGTATATATTCCAAAGAAGTTTAAAATTAAATTTAAGAAAAAAGTTCAAAATAAGTTCAACAAATAAGTTGAGAAACTTGTTTATAATAAGACTCAAAATAAATTAATTAAGGAATTAAGCAAATAAGTTCAGTTTAAGTTATAATAACTTACGTTTAAAGTAAATTCAATCAAAATAAATAAAAAATAACGAGCCTAGATTTACAAAGTTCAAAATACCCTTCAATTTGTTAGTATTTGCTAAGACATTTAGGAATTCGACATTTCAATTATGCGCTGATACAATAGTCAATGCACTCGCAAATTGCAGGTTCAATTTTGAGCGCAACTGCCTGCGTTGGATTCCATGGCCTTACCAAACCAAAAGGCCTTTTTAATTAACTACCGAAAGCGAAGGAGGCAGCAATCATCAGGAAACTTTTGAAGTAGTAATAAGCTGGGCCTGAAACCCTTGTTTCTAACCACCCCAACCCCACCACACCCCCCAAACAAAAGAAAAACCCCAAAAAACAAAAGGCAAAACAAAAAAGTGGTTAACGTCTAGCAGAGTAAATTCAACAGCTTAACATGCTGAAAGACTACAACATAAATGTCCTCCAATTTTGACAACATTTTCAAGCATTCACAAGGGTCCTTAATTTCACATATGAGTGGAAGAAAGGGAATGGAAGTGAAATTAGGAATCCACAATAATGAGCAGAGCTCGAAATCATCGAACAAACCAATAGATCTAACTCTGGGACTGAGTTGGTCAGAATCTTAAGCTTGATTCTACTCTCACCCCGCTGCCCAAGGTGCTAATGAGAACTGAGAAATGAAATACGACCATGGGTTGATAAATTGAAACGACGTGTCAATATTGCTGCCAATCCTTTCGGATATCAAAAGTGTAGTTGATCTCTAAGTAGCACTTGTTGTCATCATCTATAAACTGCAACAAATAGAAAATCTTCCGCAGTAATTGGCAAAAGAATAGTTCTGTAATTCTTTATTTGTTTTTTAGTTTTTCAGGAATAGTGTTTTTGCACATTTTTACTTCTTATGTTATATTTTTGCGAATCTGATTATCAACACTATTTGGTGATTTTCAATTAAAAAAAAGGGCAATGAGAAAAGCAGACCATTGTTCCAGAGTTGAGATGAGAAGACAGCGCATACTACATGCTGATAAGTATTTTGCATACAAATGAATGAAAATATGAAATGCATCAACAACACCCCTCTCCCTAAAAAAAGAGAAAAAGAAAAAGAAAAAAAGAAAGGAAGATAACATGTCAACCCTTGGTTTAAATTTGCACGGTCCATTTTAGCAGAATGTGGCCTAAATGCAATTGCATGTCTCTACAAACAGAAGCAAATTCACGGATTTCACACAGCCTCCTGCAAGATTTATTAATTTAGCTTATCCAGACCCACTTCCTGAGATTGACAAGAAAATGACATTCATATGAATCCTTCAACATTTTCAGACATCTCCAAGTTCATTTATGTTTCTGTGACCTCTAGGCCAATAATCAGAATCATTGAACCTCAATATTTAAATTGACGGGGACATATCACGGGTTAAGCCACTACATCATGCCATATTCAAAATATCTACCACAAATTAGCCGAAAGCAATCATAGTTTGCCTTCAAGAGGAACAATGATGGAGATCATGTGCATCTTAAATTCTTAATGATAAACATTAGCAGGTGAATTACCATATTGATGAACTAATGACTTTGGGAAAGGGTCATCAAGATTGCATTAAGGAAAAGTTCGTATCAACACAGGTCAAATGAAATATCTCTTTATCAATTCCTTTGAATGTATTTTCAATATATTCACATTGGAAGTTTGGAACAGGTTCAAACTCAGTTTAAAAAATTTGGGCCATAACCAAATTGCATTATTTCTGGTCAATAAGCATGGCTTTGGGTCATTCGGGTGGTAACTGGTTGGGTGTTAGGTTGGCCATCAAGAAATAATAGCTGACAAATTATTATACTTTGCAAATCAAAATATTATTATATAAATAAAAAAATTAAAAATGGTTGACTCACCTTTGTCCTAGCTGTATATGATCCTCTAGCAAAGATACCTGAAGGAGTGGTCTCCTCAGGCATCTCATGTGTGTAGGGCTCTGCCTGTGGACTAAAAGTTCCAAGCATTTTCTTAGTGCTATCAACTGCAAACAACAGGAATTCAAACCAGGATCAGACGAAAGAAAGATCACATTTCATTATCAAGGAGTTTCATGAAAATCTATACCTTTAACTCCGGTTTTCCAGACAGCATTGGTGTATTTGAGGCCTGATACAATGTTATTGTGAACCTGAAAAGTGAACTGGAGGCTGTAACGGCTGCCTTCTTTCAAGGTAAACCAGTTTCCCTTCACCTTCCCGTTCTCTGGAATCTGAAGCACTATATCACCTCTGCCTGGTGATTTTATCGCCATGCTCAAAATCTTTACATCTGGTTCTAGAGTTTCTGTGACGTCGAAATAACGTCAACATTCAATACAAATTGGACAAGACATCAACAAAATTCATGCATCAGAATGTTTCCACCATCCTCGTAAAAAGAAAATGCGATGCTAAATCCAGGATTTGGCTGTATCAGAACTACTTGTTACTCCTTTCTTGTGAGGTAGTAGGCATTAAAAGCAGCCCCTATGTAATCAATTCAAAGGCAAGCTATATAAATTTGATTCCCCTACACCTTTCCCAGGTGGGACTTCGGGATATTGGAGCTTTAGCTTGTTGGACTAGATTCAAAGTTGAAAATTCTCAATCTGGGCTAAGAGATGCAAATCAGTGCACACAACAGTGCATCTACATACGTTAGGCTTGTATTGGAGATCTATCTTTGCTTGCTAGTTTGAAAGGTGAAGTTGATACCAATGTGTCCATAGTCTGAAGCCGGTAATTGGTGGCTAAATGAATGGTGCTAGGAATAGGAGCATTGACTGACATATTGCAACAGGTAAGATGGTAATTTGATTTGAAAAAATATGCTTTAGACATGCTGATGGATTTACAAAAGTTTATTTTAGGAAAAAGTTTAAAAATAATAATTAGGAAATTTATGTGGCTTCGATTTGTTGCTTGGGGAAAGAGTTTTAGTTATTTTGCCTTGATTTAAGTTCCCAAGGCTTTTGTATTTGCTTTTTGTTACTTAGGGAAGGAGTTTCAGTATTTTGTCTTATTTGATATTTTGTCTTACTTAGACATAAAGCTGCCAGCTCTTTTGCTGTAAATTAGGAATGTTAGAGTCTTGTTAAGGACATCAAATATGCAATGAGAATTGTTATCAGAGCAAGTTCCTGATTGGTATCAGAGCTCTTTCCCTCTCTTCTCTCTTCTCCTCTAAATCTTCCTCTTTCCCTCTCTAATTCTTCACTCCCTCTAAATTCCCTCTTCTTCTCCCTTTTCCCCCTTCCTGTTCTCTATCAAATTGGTATCAGAGCAAGTTCCTGATTCCCAAACCATCCTAATTCTGCTGCCTGCCAGAAACTTCGAACCCCAGAACTGCAACCACAGGAGGGTTGTTGACTCTTATCTTGACTCTTATCTGTACTACTGACCACGCAAATCAAAGAGGTTCTGTTGTTGGTTCCTGCTGCATGCTGGTCCTAAGTCCCTGTGAGCATGCAAATCAAAGAGGTCGAATTTACTTTGGTATTGTTCAAATTCTTGTTGGAGTTTAGGACTTTTGGTAATTAGTAGATTGTTGATTATTTGCTTGGAGATCAAATTATTTTCTGTTTTTTTAAGAAAAATATCAGGACAATTAGGGTAATTACATGTTTTTCTTTGTTGTTGTGTTTACTACACATGCATTAGGAATAATTTATAGTTTGAGTTACCTGTGTATTTTTGTTGATTTATTGGTGTAAAAAAAAAATGTTTGCATGCCCATCACTAGATCAATGGCACTAGAACAAAGAGTTGATGGAATTGATAAAAGACTTGAGAGTTTGACAAAAGGATGAAAGAACGCAATGAGTCAACTGAAAGTGATTTTGTTGAGGTTTGAAACTCTTTAAATGCTTTGAATGCTTCTCTTGAAAAAGAGGAAGCTACATGGACCGAAAAGTATGAGCCAATTGAGATAGAGACTAGAGAAAACCACCATCACACCACTATGGTAGAAAGTCTAAGTCCAAAGTCTCCAAAGTACCATCACGGGTTTCAGAACTCATTAGAAGGTATTCATGGAAATGTCACTAAACTGGAACAAAAACTAACTACAGTCTCACTTGTCTCAATGTGTGCATAATGTGGCTAGTTCTAGTTATGTCCCCCTTTTGGAAAACGATTTGTCGGTGTCAACTCTACATATAACCCGGAGACCATGAACTCTATTCTTCGAAGGCGTGATGGGATCCGTATCTCAAGAGGGCCTCAATCTAGAGTCACAAATCCTATTCCTCGTGATGTTGGAGATGATGACTACTACCAAGATGGTTCCGATGAGCCGATACCTTATCGCTCTAGAGATAGGTACTCGAGTCGACATTATAGGTACCCTTTGCTTAGAAGAGACCAAGGATATCCGAGAAACCACGGTCATGATGATCCTTTTGATGTGACTAGAAAGGTTAAGGTTGATGTTCCCGATTTCGATGGTAGACATGATCCCAATGCATTTGTAGATTGGTTAGATCGCTTAGAGGACTACTTTGAATTTTATGGCATGATTGACATTGATAAAATGACACTTGTTGGGTCCGCTATTGGCAAAGTGTCCAAAGAGAGATAGACCACCTAGGTGAACCACCTATAATTTTGTAGGATGAAATGAAACAAAAACTAAAAGAAAGATATTTGCCTTTGTTCCACAAAAGGCGGATGTTGATGGTTGAACTCGAACCAATTGCCGTTTGTTAGTGTGTCCAACTATTATGTTGAATTTGAAGAAATGAAACTTAGGTGTGGTGTAGGAGAAGAACAATGGGTAATTGTGACTAAGTTTATTAATGGACTTAGAGATGACCTCGGGGAGGCGAGATGTGAGCTTGCACCAACCTAAATCAATGATAAAGGCGTACCAAAAGGCTTTAGAGATAAAAAAATACAAAAATCCTCCTTACTCTCGTAGGTGGACTTCCCAAGCCGGGAGCTTAAGTCCTCAAGACTCGTCACATTTCAACGGACTCCTTAGTCTCAAGGACCACAGTCTAACCAGCTTTCTAAGAGTAATGCCCAACCTAGTCGGTTTGTTGGTTCCGCAAGGGTAGCTCCCCGACTTCGCCTTTCGTTCACCCTTCTTCCTTATTTTCGTCCATGGTATGCCATAAGTGTCATGAGAGAGGTCATTGGGCTTGCTCGTTGTCTTAATCCTACCCTTGCCATAGATCACAAAACCTTAAAGAAAATGAACTTGTAGATGAGACTCTCAACCTTGGTGATAACGCTACTAAGAGTGAACATGAAGAAGATGAGAGAGAGAGTCATCTTACTCGTCATGAGGTGTTTTCTTTCTTCTACTAATTGTGATTCTTAGGTGTTTTCTTTCTTCCGCCAATTGTGATTCTTGGAAACGTACTACTATATTTGAAACTAAAATGCTTTGTGGGGACAAAATTCTTCGTTTAGTCATTGACAATGGTAGTTCCATCAATGTCATTTTTAAGACTCGATGTTAGACATTCCACTCCTCTTAAAGTTGCTTGGGTTAACAAGACATCTTTGACTTTTTTGGAAAGTGTGAAGTCCCTCTCCAATTAGGTGCATATTTTGAAAAGGTCTAGTGTAATGTTTTGCCTATGGATGTTGCTCACATTTTGTTGGGTCATTCGTGGATTTATGATAAAAATATCACAAATTTTGGAAAGGACAACACTTATGTGTTCACTCACGCTGGAAAGAGGATTAGGTTAACAACTCCTCAACCTTTAGAGCATAGTAAGACCAACGAGACTAACTCTAATCCCTCCCACGCTAAACGAGAAACTAAGAAGTTGCATTCTTGATGAATTTATGGATGTGTCCCCCGATGTGGCGAGCTTCTTGCTGAGTTACCTTCCATGAGGGATATTCGAGCATGCCATACACCTTGTTTCGGGATCGTCATTACCCAACTTACCTCATTATAGGATGTATCTCGTGAGGAATTAAATAGACAAGTTGATGGGCTCTTGCACACCTAGGTTTCATTCAACACAGTTTTAGTTTTAGTCCATGTGTCTGCCCTCTTAGCTCCTAAGAAAGATGGTTCTTGGAGAATGTGTATTAATAGTAGAGCCATCAAGATCATTGTGAAATATAGGTTTTTGATGCCTAGACTTAGTGACATGTTTGATCAAATGTTAGGATTCGAGTGTTTTCTAAGATTGATCTTGGCAGGATACCAAATGGAAAAAGCCTACCTTCAAGACTCCCGATGGACTGTTTGAGTGGTTAGTAATGTCGTTTGGGTTAACCTATGCTCCTAGTACTTTCATAAGAGCTATGACTCATATTGTTCGTCCTTTCATTGGGAAATTTTTGGTGGTGTACTTTGATAATATTCTAATATACAACACTTCTAGGGAAGAATGCCTTAAACACTTGGAGGTTAGTCCTTGCGGTTATTGGAGCTCAAAGGCTATGGAAGCCTGGCTATGCAATCTCAGGTTGTCTACCTTGGGTTTGTTATCCTTGGGTTTGTTATTTATTCCGAAAAGGGTAAAGCTATAGTAGAGTGGCCTAAATCTAAAACCATTTCTAAGGTGCGTAGTTTCCATGGGTTAGCTACTTTCTATAGGCACTTTGTCAAAGATTTTAGTTCCATTACGGCTCCTATTACTCACTTCGTATGAGAAAAGACGAGTTTAAAAGGACTAAACCTCCAAACGAAACTTTTAACCTTATTAAAAAGAAAATGACACCTGTTTTGCGTCATCCTGATTTTTCGAAAGTATTTGAAGTTGCTTATGACGCCTTGAGGGTTGGGATAGGAGGAATTTTGATTCAAGAACACCCAATTGCGTACTTTAGTGAGAAACTCAATGATGCTAGGAGAGATAGGTACACCATCTATGAGAAAGAGTTTTATGCTTTAGTGCGTTGTTTGGAACATTAGAGATATTATCTCCTTGCTACGGATTTTGTTCTTTGGAGAGATCACAATGCTTTAAAATTCACAAATGACCAAAAGAAGCTTAAAGAAAAACATGCTAAGTGGGTCGAGTTCCTTCAAGATTACTCATTTGTGCTAAAACATCGATCCGATGTTGAAAATGTTGTTGATGCTCTAAGCAAAGTAGGACTTCTATTGCATAGATGGACCAAAAAGATTTGAAAAGATGAAAGATCACTATACCTCTTGCAGACTTATGATGAGGTGTTGCATGGCAATCATCGTTACTTTGTTGGCTATATATAATTGTAGATGGTTACTTGTTTTATGGGTCCAAATTGTGCATCCCTCACACTTCACTCCGTGATTTTCTGATATGGGAATTGCACGATGGAGGCCTTGCTAGTCATTTGGGTCGAGATAAGACTACTAGTCTTGTTGCTGACCGGTTCTTTTGGCCCTCTAGTCTTGTTGCTCGACCAATTCTTCCGGCCCTCTCAACAAAAAGATGTGGCTGTCTTGCCCTCTCTACAAAAAGATGTGGCTGTCTCGCGTAGAACTTGTCAGCTTGCAAAAGTTAGGAAGCTGGATTATATACTCCCCTACCTATCCTACATTCTCCATGGAAAGACCTTAGCATGGACTTGTCCTAGGTAGTCCCCAAACCACTAGAGGTCATGATTGCATTCTTATTGTGGTGGATAGATTCTCTAAAATGGTACATTTCATCTCTTGTAATAAAGCCGAAAATGCATCCCATGTTGCAAGAATATTATTCAAGGAAATCTTGTATGATTTGCCCTCTTCTATTGTGTCCGATAGGGATGTTAAATTTGTGAGTCATTTTTGGAAGACATTATTGAAACTATTTGGCACTCATTTGAAATTTTCTCTTGCATTCCACCCCGAAACCGATGGACAAACCGAGGTAGTCAATCGAGTCCATGTAACCTTCTTAGGTGTCTTGTCCGGGAAAAGCCTAGTACTTGGGATTTGATTTTGCCTAGTGCTGAATTTGCTTATAACAACGCTAGCAAAAGTCCTTTTGAAGTTGTGCATGGTGTCATTCCTAGACTTCCAATTGATTTGGTGCCATTGCCTACTCGATTCCCGGCATGTTGAATTTATCGAAACATTTGCTAAACACATTCATGAATAGCATGCTGATGTTTAACATAAAATTGCACAAAGTAATGAAAATTATAAACTTGCAACTGATGTGCGTCGTTGAAAGTTAGAGTTTAATGAGGGTGATTATGTGATGGTCCGAATACGTCTCGAAAGGTTTCCAAAACACTCTTTCAAGAAGCTTTTGCTCGAGCTTCCGTGCCTTGTGCCTTATCGTATTTTGAGACGTCTTGGCTCCAATGTGTATTTGATTGACTTGCCTCCCGATTTATCAATTAGTACTATCTTCAATGTTGAGGATTTGACACTTTACCGAGGTACTTTTGAGCCTCCCATATTTTTGCAAGTGTAACAGGTGTGCCTAAGTTGCCTCCTGTTCATCCATCCGCCATTAAAGATGTTGAAGCTATCGTCGAAGATGAAGTTGTTAGTACTACGACGGACGTTTTGAGCGCTTTATAATTCGTTGGAAAGGTCGTCCTCAATCGGATAACTCATGGGTTTAGTGAAGATGATCTCCGTCACATCACTCCCGATCTACTTGATGAGTACCGTGATGAAAAATCTTCGAGAGGCAAGCTTGAAGTCGGGGAGAAATGATGGATTTACAAAAGTTTATTTAGGAAAAAGTTTAAAAATAATACTTAGGAAATTTATGTGGCTTAAATTTGTTGCTTGGGGAAAGAGTTTTAGTTATTTTATCTTACTTGATTTAAGTTTCCAAGGTTTTTGTATTTGCTTTCTGTTACTTGGGGAAGGAGTTTCAATATTTTGTCTTATTTGATATTTTGTCTTCCTTAGACTTAAGTTGCCACCTCTTTTGCTATAAAATAGAAATGTTAGAGTCTTGTTAAGGACATCAAATATGCAATGAATACAAGAGATGCTAGTTTTCTTCTCTCTTCTCCTCTAAATCTTCCTCTTTCCCTCTCTAATTCTTCTCTCCCCTCTAAATTCCCTCTTCTTCTCCCTTTTTTCTTCCCTTTTTTCTTCCCTTTCTCCAGCACATGCTCAGGTTATGATATCAAAAATCTAGCTCAATTATCTCATATTGCTTTGTTCTCTTCCAAGCCTAATCTCCAATGTCTGATAATAAACTAATCATTGATGGACCAATTTCAAATTTTAGGCACGATTTTTGATTTTTTAAGCACTAGTCTTGTTGTTTTCAAGGAACAACAGTATGGTTACATAAAACTAGGCTTCAATTCCCAAGTTGGACTAAGACTAAGCTGTTGTTTTCATATCCTAATCAAACGATAATATATTGCTATTCATTACAAGTCAGAAACTCAGTCTTTAAGTTCGCAGAAAACGGAATTCAATTCAACAGAATTATTGAGAAAACTAGAAACGTAATAGTTCATCCAGAACTTGAAATTGGAAGACGATTACCTCCAATGGCATTAAGGTCGACACTGCCCAGAAGCTGTTCCTTCCATTTCCTCAAGCTCTCATCATCCTAAATACCACCCAATTAAGAAAAAAATCAACAATTAATAAGTAGAGTTAAAAATAACAAAAATGGAAAAAAATTGCATAATTTGGAGCAAAAGGACCTTGTCCTTCTCTAGATGGTCCTTCAAGGAGCACCGGGGACCCAAATCGATCTTTGCAGCAGCATATAAATTTTCATCATCATCATCCTCAGTAGTGAGGATAGAATCTTCACTTATTTTCCTGGCATGTTTTTCTTTGTTGGTGGGTTCTGCACTTTCCTCCTTTTCCTTGACATCATTTAACACTTCGGTAGAATCACCACTGCCACCATCACAATTAGCTTTAACCTTGCTGTGTTCCTTGTTCTTCTCGTCAAAACCCATGCTTTGATTCCGCCCCAATTGCCAATGACATCAAAATCCCATCAAAGAGAGAGAAAGAGAGAAGGGATGTTGACATATGATCTTGGGAGAACCCAAAAACCCAATTGGTATTTAGAGGTTCCCCTGATTTGGTATCTGTCTCCCCTCTATGTGAATGTGAACAAAAAGAGTACTGCGAGACAACATCAAGTTCAAAACTTTTTGAGGGTAATATTGAATTCGTCAAAAAAAGTTAGAAAAGGAGTTAATTGGGTCAAAGGAATTAGCCTTAGAAAGGAAGAATTCACAGAGAAAAAACAAAGAGGAAAACCCAGAAAGGGTGACTCTGAGGGGAAGAAAAGACAGAACAGGGAGAGAGATTCTTACAAGAGAGTGGAGGGGGGCTGTTGGATCGTGCACAGAAGTGGTTGGGCAGTTGTTCACACGAACTTAGAGATAGAGAGTGCACACCTCGCCTTCAAACAGACAGCAGGTAGCTTCACAAGAGCAACGACAAACAAACTAGCCAATAAGAAGGGATTTATTTTAATTTGACTTGCTGCAGATTATCAAAAATTAGTCTGAACTTATTATTATTATGCATGGAGCAATATGGTAATTTTTCAAGTTTTAAATTAAGAAATTAAACTTATGACATTAATAATAAAAATGTTATAATGATAGAAGTAATACAAATATATTTAACAATATCGGGTAATGAGCAAAAAGATGTAATTTATATCACCAATCTCTTTCGACGAACAAGTTTTGGGTCAAACTCTCGGCATTTGTCCTTCTCTCGGGTTGAGGACGCCTTTGAGACATATTTTGAGGATTTTTAAGAAAATCACACTAGTTTTACTAAGAAGAGAACAAACTCAAGAAGAAGCAAGAAGAAGCAAGAAGATGAGTTATGAAGATGTGCAAAACGAGCTTTCAAGCCTATCCTTTTATAAACACAAGCAGCTATATGGCAAAAATAAAGCAAAAGTCCTAAGCAATTTTTGGATTAGCCAGCAGACACGATCCCTAATGGGGCACTACCAAAAGCCGACCAGGCATCGGGTCCCAAGGATCGGCATAGTTCCACCACGTGCGTTAGGTGGCGAAGGCGTGCATCGGGTGTCATAGCTCCAGCGAGCCCATCCAAGCAAGTGGACTCATGGGACACACTATTTCAGCTTTTTCCAGTTTACTTTTTAGTCTTCTTTAACTCAATTATTCAAGTAACATACTCAACTTTCATATATCCCATTATTTACGAGCAGAATTTTGGTACAATACAAGCTGTTTAGCCAAGCTTGAAATCAAGAGTCGATCAAGCTTCGTCAAATTAGCGACCTTTAGGACTCGATCAAGCTAAGCTTAGGATTTTTCTAGCCAAATTTCAAAGCGCTTGTTGTGATTAAGTCCAGGCTCCAATTCATCGAGTTCAATTCAAGAAGCGACCAAGTCCGAACCTCCTAAATCGGTCGGTATCCGAAGCAACGCCGGATAAATGAGATAAGTACCTCTTAGTGTTTACTTTGACCCTTCATCTTCCGAGACTTGCTTAAAGTAGGGGCTAACCGTAGACTCCGAAACGTGTCATCTTTATATTTATATTTGTGTTATTTATTTTTGTTAGTCCGACAATGAAATCCTAATACCGTTTGCGAATTTAGGTGATGATCGGATCGAAACAGCATGTGACGAAAGCCGATAAACCACAAAAAATCGATTAGCACCACAAAATCAACCCACTTGTTTGCTTAGGCTGGCTCACAAACCCTTTTTCGACCAAATCATAGTAGGTTCGGACTCCCAAGCCAGCATTGGAACTAGTGCCGATCCAAAACGCAATGTTCCACTCGGTGTCGATGGCCAAACACGGCACACACACCCGACACACCCGAATGTCCGTATAACGTCGTCTTTCCCAAGAGAATATCCTGTTTTTGGCCTTTATCCCTTCCAGTAATTCCGGGTCCGATTCAGGCTAACTTCGATGGCTAAAGTGACTTTTAGAATTCATTTTCAACCTAAAAATTACTATAAATAGGGGTTTTCACCCCACTCATTTGGTGCACCATTTTCGGTTGGAAAACCCCGTTATGTTAAAATTTCTCTCCCCACACTCTTATGCACTCTCTTCTCTCTATTTCTCACTTACTCTACTCGAGTGTCCACTTTTAAACCAACCAAAATAGCCCATTTTTCATCATTTATTATGTTGTTGCCCTACCAAGTATGCTTGGCAAAGTTCGTTTGTGGCTTAAGTCCAGGAGGTGGGTCGACCTAAGGGTGCCATTCATCCATCCTGTTCGAGTTTGTTTTATAGTTTGTTTAATTTCGGTTGTTTTTACTTGCTTTCATATTGTGGGTTGAATTTGTATCGCATTTAATTCCTCCCCGCCCAACGTAATTTTTATTTATTTCCTCACTTTCTTTTATTACTTTATTTAATACTTCATTAATTGCTTTCAACGTATGTTTTGAGTGCTTCGATTCAGTAATTTACATACTGGTTACCTATTTGATTTAACGTAATTTTAACTCACAATTTAGTTTAGTAAATGTGATCTATTGATAGGCGGAATGAGGAGCACTCTTTATTTTGTACCTTCGCCCGCGAACACCGGATCATAGAGTAGGAACCACGGTCCCCGAAAACCCTGCACCGAGCTTCCCCACGAATTGGCTGGATTTTCTCTGTTTTATTGAAGATGGAAATGGATTTTTAAAGATGATAGTTTTTGAAAAGTGGGGATGTATCCCTTATTAAGATTCCCGATTTTTATAATCCGATTTGGAATAATTTAGGCAAAGGTGAATGGAAATTTTATTAATCATTTTGTTTTAGGAATTATTTGTTAGAAACTCGGGGATATTAATTCAAAACTAAAATAAGACAAATAAAAAATAATTTAGTTACTGTCGTAGGGCTTTTGGGCTAAGCTAGTGTGAAAACACCAACTTGGATTGAAGCCCTACTCGTTGACCGTCGAGCGCCAGCTTTTAAAATCGACCCCATCGGTCTAGAACCGAGAATCCAAATTCGGGGTGAAGGTACGAAATGTAGGGATAAGCCCTTCCATTCCGCCTCGTCCGTAGACGATCCCTACTAATTCGAATTGTGAGTTAAAGAAATGTATTAAAATAGCCAAGCATACACCATACTAAGTTTGAAAATTAACTCAACCAAACATGCTAAAAAATGATAAAAGCAAATAAGAAAGCGATGAATGAAAAACGATAAAAGAAAAGATAAAGGAAAGCAAGAGAAGATCAAGAAAAAGGAAATAAAAGATTATAGCGGCTAGGGAGTAATTAAAATCGATTACATTTCGGATCCACAACACGAAAAGCGGTAAAAAGCACAAAATAAATAAACCGTAAAGGATTGAAAGCGGATCCGGCGCCTTCAGGTTGTCCCACTCGCCGACTTGGTTCACGAACCGAATCTGGAAGCATGATAGTGGATGAACAAGAGCGAAGAAGGCTTTTGTGGAATTTGTGGCGGTAGAATAGTGTAAGGAAATAATGAGGATGCTTGGAGAAGTAATGATTAGCTGAAAATGAGCCAAGAGATCGGAATACCGTGAAACATTAAGTAGCTCTTAGCCTAAATTCCGTAGTGTGTAGCTAAGTTTCAGCGAGCATATGGCATAAGAAATGGTCATTGGTAGAATGAGGGGTTAGGCACTCTATTTATACGAGCAACTTAGGTCACAAAAATGACCTAAGAAAGAACAAACATCCATCCATTACAGACTAAACCGAGCTTGGTCTACGTCGAGAATCAAGGGAAAAACCGGACAAATTCCACCGAACCGAAAATCCCTTGGAGAGGGCCGAGATGCGCAGCGCTGGTCTCCAACGACGTCATAAGGCCGTTTGGGTTCCGTGCTTCGATTGGACATGGGACCAAATGTAGTGTTTTGGCAAGAAAATGCTAGAAACGCGGTGTCGGTCAAAACGATGTCGTACGATCGCTTCGGGTTACAGTGCCTCGGTGGTCGCATGGAAACAGAGAAACGCTGTGTTTTTGCACAATATTGAGGTGACCGGCGCCGGCCAAGCAACTTCCGTTTTGGGAACTTTACGTTTTGACAGGTTTCTATTTTTGGAAGGTTTTATTTTTGGTGCGAGTTTGGGTTTCTGGTTGGGAGCCCAAGCTGGGGTTGGTCCGTCGGAAATAAAATCGGTTTGTGGGCCAACACAAAGCAAAGAAGGATGGTTGTAGGAACCACGGCCTAGGCGGTGACCCGGGTCGAGCTTTCCCACGAATACCTTTGGCGTAAGGGTTTTAGAAAGTTGGAAAATGATTTTAGAAAGTGGAAATGAACCTTTTATTAAGATTTTCAAAGTTTATTAAATTGATTTAAAGCAAATTAGGCAAAGTTTGAAGAGCGGTTTTATTAATTATTTTATTTTATAAATTATTTTCAGAATTCTCGGGATATTTTCTCCTAATTGAAGAAATAAAAGAAATTAGAAATTAGGTTACGCAGTCAGGCTTTAGGGACATATCGATGTGAAAACACCGGTCTCCACCCAAGCCTCAGCCATTGACTACCCAGTGCAGGCGGTCATCGGTGTCGACCAGGGGCCTGGGCTGAAACATCAGCCTCGGCCTCGGCCCGGCATGCATATCCAAATCTCTTTTTTTATCCTTCAACCAGAAAATAACCGAGATGCATTTTTAACAAGAATAAAGAAAAAAAGGGAGAGTCGCCGATCGGTTTTTATGAAGAAAACTAACAAAAACAAAAACTTGCTCTTTCAATCTTAGTATGGGAAAACTAAGACTAAAAGAGGCTAAATTCACTCCATCGGTCTTTGAAACAAGAATCGAGATCCAGGGCGAGGGTACGAAATGTAGGAAAAATCCTTCCATTCGTCCCGTCCGTAGACGGCCTTTACTAGTTTGAGTAGTATACTAAATAATGTGCTAAACACAAACGTACAACAACATACTAAACGAAAATTAAAGCAACCAAACGAGAATTAAAAGAAAGCGATAAAGAAAGTGAAAAGAGAAGAAAAGCGAAAAACTTAAAAGATTACATCGGGTGGGGAGGAATTGAAAAAAGTGATTACATCTCTTTAATCCACAATACGGAAAGCAATAAATAAAACATAAATTAAATAATCATTTGAAGGCTAAACGATTGCCCTCGGGTTATCCCACCTTGTTGATCCGGATCTCTACACTAGATCTCTTGATGCGACGACGACAAATCAAAGAAAGGGCTTGTTTTTGTGAATTATGTAAAAGGTGAATGTGCCGGGACTAGGAAAGATCGGTTGAATCGGTGCCCGGAGATAAGAATAACTGAATATTCTTTAGCTCCTTGCACAGATTCAACGACAATAAGTAGAAAAGAGGAATTAATTTAGGCAGAGTAACGTTTAGGTATGACTCGCTCCGGTTAGCTTTCTGCAGCATTATGCATAGGAGAAAGTCGTATGGGAATAAGAGCCAAGGCTCTCTATTTATAGGGAGAGACCTAGCTCACAAATGATCTAGGGTTTACACTCAGCCAGCCGTCCAAGCAACTACAAACAAACCAAGCCGAGAATCTCACAAGATTGAATCGGATAAAGCAAGGATAGAACCGAGATAGAACCTAGTTCACGACACCGACCACCTGGGTGTGCCTAGGGTTTCGTGCTCTAGCGTGTTTCCAAAGGATTATCCAAGTCAAAACGCAGTGTTTCACTTAAAATTTTGGGGTTGCGAGCACCGACCACAACGTCGTTTTGAGGGGAAAAGATCCTAGTCTCGTGTGGACGGTTTTGTGGAGCTTAAACGCAACACTTTGATGTACATGATCATGAATGCAATGCTTTAACGCTGTCTTCGTGTCTTCAGCTCCTTGTCCGATTGGACAAAAGTAAAATGCAATATTCCGAACTTGGAATTTCCCGGTACACAGCACTTGGACTCCGTTATCTCTCGAAGGCTTGGCCCGGTTCTTGGATCGTCTAAAAGAAAAGGGGATTTTGGATCGACCCAAGGCAAAAGGTTGTTTATTTGGTGCCGGGAGTTCTTTGTGGTTTATCGGCTTATGTTGCACCAATTGAACATTGTCCGAGATACAAATCCTCGGACATGACTCGGGACTTCATTATCGGGCCAACAAAATAAAATGCGAGAATTAAAGAGATAAGAGACGTTTTAGGTGTTTACAGTTAGCCCCAACTTTGATCGAGTCTAAAAAGACAAATGGTCAAAGTAGACACTAAAGCGTACTTGTCTCAATTTTTGATATTAGTTATTGTGTAATGCTTGGAATTGATTGTAATCGAACTCGAACTCCAAAATGAGGCCTAGACTAGATCGCGATGCATGCTTTCCGAAGTCCAATAAGAGGATCCTAAGCTTGGCTTGATCAAAGCCCGAAGCTTGGTATATTTTGATGCTAAAACTTTGATCGTTCTTTGATCCGAAGCTTGGCTAAATGATCTCGTTGTACTAACATATTTGTTAGTGTATAATAAAATTGACGAATGTTTAGTGTTGTACTTGAATAATTCGAGTAAAAAGCAGTCGAAAAATCCGATCCAAAAAGTTGATCGGTGGGTTTGAAAGCTCCCACTTGCATGCATAAGATGCCAAAGAGTCACATGCCGTGGTTGACGGGACTCTACAAGCTAGGTGGACAGGCTAGGGCTGGAAAGTTGTCACCGATAGGACATCACGACACCTCGTGGCCGGTGACGATCGGCCTTTGCGGACTTGGCCCGGCGTACTTCGTCGGATTCCCTCGGTCTCCCACTACTTGCTTGACTCTTGTTTTGTGTGGTTGGCTGCCTTGACCGAGTTTTCCTATAAAAGGGGGAAGGGGTGCTTGGTGTGTTCATTTTGCACACTCACTCCTCCTCTTGCTCTTGCATTCTTCTTGTGCTTTCTTACTTTGCTTCTTCTTGAAAACTAGTTGGCTCTCAAAGTCTCTTCCTCCAAAATGTCTAGAAGAAAGGCCTATCCTACAGGGAGGTCTAGAGCTAACAAACTTGTTCAAGACAACTTCCTTGAACAGGAATGGTGTCCACGAACGAGTGGAACCCAAGTGATCTCTTGGTGGAGGCTGAGAGTCATGTTTCTTCACTTGTTATAACTCCTTTGGTAAGCTAATTGGCTTAAGTTTCTTCCTTTGCTCATTGAGAGTAGCTCTTCAACTAAAAATCTTGTTGGATGTTTGTCTTATAGAAAGGCTCAATTTAAAGCAGTGGAGCTACCCCCAAATTCATGGAGACATGTCGGAGGCTGAGCTTTCCTCTTGAGGATGTCATGCATAGTGCCGGGTTTGGTCCTCTCTACCTTACTTTGAACCACCTTGACAAAGAGAGAGGGATCCTATTAGGGCCATTAGTGAACGTTTTGGGACACTACCAACACTTTTCACCTTTCCTTTGAGGAAATGACCATAACGCCTTTTGATTTTTCCGTTTTATCCAGTTTGAGCTTTTCGGGAGAACCTCTAACCTATGACTGAAACTTGTATAAAAACCGTGACATCTTCATTTCTTCTTTGGCCCTATAGCTGATAGGGTTTCCCAGGATAATTTCTTTAAGTATATCGTCCTTTTTAGGCTTTTGAGGATGTTGGGTTTTGGCCTTAACACTCTCCTTAACAAGAGGTCCGAATCGTGCTTGTTCTTCACTTGAGTACGATTCTTTTCTTTGATCAAGTTGCTAAGGTTCATGTTCACTACTTGGTGAACTTAGCGGACCTTGACAAAATAAAGGAGCTCAACTGGGGTTCTCCTGCATATACTTTCCTTATTAGGGGCTCCGTCTCGGTGTGCGACACACGAGACCGGAGCCGGATTTGACCAACTATTTACCATTGAATGGTTTGTGGAAGATTGTTGAGGTATGCTCAAATTCTCCTTTTCTCCAAAGTATTTGTCATTTTGTGTGGATAAAAAACTTACTCGATCGTGATCATGCAGCCGTGGTTGTATGAATACTTCCCGCATCTTTCATCCGGTTCAACAAATCGTCCTATATTTCCGGCCTTCGTATCGTGGGCTAAGGTTTATCTTCAACGGCATAACATTCATGGAATAGACTTCTTGAGATCAGCCCTCAACCATGTGACCTAGGTATGCCTCTTTAATTTCAAAATTCACCTCAAAATATGCTTTAGAGAATTTTTATCACACTATTTAGCTTGCTACCTTTGTCCACAGCACTGTGGGACTGCCTATGGCGGACTCCAGCCTTGATTATGCACTATTTTTCATCCATTTTCTTGTTGCCTTTCATTCTTGCTAGCTTGTTTCTTGACAAAATTTGAATGTAGGCTAACTTTCATCCTTGGGCCTAACTCCAACTCCCTCCAAGTATCATCGTTGCACGAGAATTAAGCGAAAGAAGGATCTTGTTTGAAGGTCCTTTTGGGTTCGTTGGTATCTTGGGAAGAGGGTCACACCTCAAATCTAGGTCAACACGTGGCCTCCGTTTGTTCCAGCTGATCCACCTCGGACCATGTTCTATCTTTGCTCTCTTCCTCCACATGAGCAAGCTACCGCTACCATGGGGTATCCTTTTACCTCATTCTTAAACTTGCAGACATCCTATGCTCACCATGCCACATGGATTATGACCCAATTGGTGAGTTCTCACCTTTTTCTCATCATAGTTAAATTTATTGGGTGGAAATTAACTTCATCCCTTGGTAGCTCACACCGATGGATATCCATATTCCAAAGCTTAATGTAGATGTTACTCTTCTCGGGGACCTCCTCGTTACGTAAGGATTCCTGAAATCTCGAAGGAAGAATATGTTGGGCATCCTTTCCTTAGGAATTGGTGAGGGGTAAAAGTTTCATATTCTTCATTTTTAGTTGTATGCTAAAAGTATGTTTGGTGAACACCATAGAATTGACTATGTAGTATGACCGAGAACAATCGGATTATGTCCATCAATCTTCGATCTGCTCTCGGGGAATCCAAAACTTCCTTACTTGGGCGATCCTTTCCATCCTTTCGGAGTAAGTTTCTAATTAATGGAGTGCTAATTTTATTGAGCTTTTAGTAAGTGCGAATTTCCCTTCTCATTCTTGTAGAGATATCACTTCGAGCATCTCCTCTCGATAGTCTTCCTGGAGGTCTCGGGGCACAAACAAATCTATCCAGCCGACAAGCACTTTCTAGCGAGTACGGCTAGACAAGGTTCTTCATGATGTTCTTCACGGCGTGCGCATCATCGAAGTGCTTCCGAGGCGGGATCCAGCACTTCCGGACCTAGTGCTTCAGAGTGCGGGGCCTAGCTTTTCGAGAGGAGAGCTTAGATATCTTGCCCCTGTAGGCTTTCGATCGTCACGAAAATCCTCTTTACTTCCCTTGATCTTTGTACAGCGGGCCAACCCATGAAATTTCACAATCTTGGGACTACGAAGGTAGCTCTTACCAAGGTGATGAAGGTGGTCGGTTCTCCACATCCGTCTTGGAGGACTTCGGGAACTATATCTTTGACGACGATTCCGATGGCGATGATTAGAGGATTCCTTACCACTTCCATCGTTGATGATTAGGGAGTCCTTTGTAGGGTGTTTTTTATTTAATATTTAATTTATAATGATGACTCCTATGGAATGGGATGAAATGCAAGATGACTCAATTCTAAGAAATGCGTTGTTTTATTTAATATGATGCACCAAAACTTAGGAAAATTACAAAGACAAATCGAAAAAAAGTGCACTAGCCTCCATTTCCCGAAAAGAAAATAATAATAGGAAAAAAGCAAGATCTCAAGTGCATGGTCCAAAGTAACAAAACGGCTCGCATGCAACAGACAGGGGTAGAAAATAATAAAGGTCTAAGGAGCGCTCGAGTCGAAGAAAACCGCGAAACGGGTCCGACCACGGGGTGGTGGCCGGCGCCGGCCTCCTGTGGAATCGGAGGCGCTGTCGACTGTGCGGTGATTGAGGTGCAGTATGACTTTAAAGCTCCAAAAGCTCCTATGAATTTGATCCACGCTAGCGCTTAAAAACGAGTGCCTAACGCAAAAACCTTCGCAAATCAAACCGAAAACATTACTGTGTCTTCTATTTCCTTCCAAAAGATATGAACTTTATGATTGAGCTAACCTGTTGGATGCATGAGATGAGCAACAAGGACATATTTGGGTTATCAAATTATGAGCTGAATGTCCTATTCGGTATTCGCCAAGTGAAGGTCTGCTTGGACTTTCTTAAGGGCTATTGTAGTCTTCTCGGGATCCTCACCATCATGTCTTCAGGTTTGGGGATAAGTAACTATGTTCCTTGTTTGAGGAATTTGATGCCATACTAGGCAGTTATAGGCGTACAAAACCAGTTTTACCCAAATCATTGGAAAACCTTTACGAGACTTATAAATACTTGCTTAAAGCCGAGCAATAAGAATCTAGGGTGGATTCTTATTGGGAACCGGTAAATCCGACCAACCTAATAAAACACTATTGGAACATTTATCCCTATTTTGAGGCAATTATTATCCCGAGGCGGCGGGCCATTATCACTTGTCTAATATGTGGATTCCTGCTTGGTAGGAGGTCACGGGGACATGGCACTAGCGGCACTACTGAGTTTAGTTGAACAATTAGAGAATTATTGTTCTCTAACTCCCTAATAATTGCTTGAAACAATCATAGGCTTAGACCGGGTTGAATTGAATTTTGAGGAAGACTTTTCGGGATCCCCCTGTTGTTGCGGGTAAGCACATAACGACGAGACGAGACCAAGTGGCGTGGACCGGTCGGTGGCGCCGAAAGTCTCTAAATTTCACTCCTTTTCGTCTTTTTCCTTTTTTTCTTTTATTATGTTGCTCCTGTTGGGCCTAGAAAGATTGGACCTTGACCACGCAGGACACTTATTTTAATTTTACATTTGTGATGTGCAGATCCGATTAATAGAGCACCTAAAGTTAATTCGGGCTCCTTCAAAAACTAATGCGTACCTAGCGGTACACTTCTTTCAACGAAACGAGAAGAGATGGTAGCTGATCACTCGACGTCTTGAGGGGAAGAGTACCTCAAGAATTATAAAAACAATATAGCTTGGTACATTGTGCATTAGAAGGTGTCCTAGTTTAGATCCGATTAATAGAGCACCTAAAGTTAATTCGGGCTCCTTCAAAAACTAATGCATACCTAGCGGTACACTTACATCAGCGAAACGAGAAGAGGTGGTAGCCGATCACTCGACGTCTTGAGGGGAAGAGTACCTCATGAATTATAGGAATGATATAGCTTGGTACATTGTGCATTAGAAGGTGTCCCAATTTAGATCCGATTAATAGAGCACCTAAAGTTAATTCGGGCTCCTTCAAAAACTAATGCGTACCTAGCGGTACACTTCGTCAACGAAACGAGAAGAGGTGGTAGCTGATCACTCGACGTCTTGAGGGGAAGAGTACCTCAAGAATTATAGGAACGATATAGCTTGGTATATTGTGCATTATAAGGTGTCCCAGTTTAGGACTCATACCTCGCAACACCTTTTTATACGCCTACTTGGCCTTGAAAGTGGTACCTACTACTTCCCCGATCATGTGTTGCGGCGAGATGGGAAGAGAGCAAATGAAGCCCTCGCTAGACTGCATCCGGCCTCGCTAACTTTTGAATTGTTCAAAAGGTTTGGTAACTCTAACCGGACAAAATCATTGCCCGAATACTTGGACGAACTCGCCAAAGATGTTGGCACCTCTCTTCAAATTCACGAAATGAACCCTCGGGTGGCTCAATGTGTCCGCCAAAGAGAAATCGAAGCCAAAGGAGCTGAAGAGAGGAGGGCCCGCAGAATTGAGGAACTAAAGGAACGCACCCGGAATGATGAAGCTAAGTCTAGTGACCCTAAAGGAAAGAAAGTAAAGATAGACTAGGGCTTAGATCTGTTAAATAAAATTTAAAATAGAATAAAAGAGAAGGAGGTTTAGTTTTGCCTCTTTAGAACAAATTTATTATTATTTTACAAGTAGTGTGCTTGCAATGATTTCCCGTTATTAGCTATGTACTCGGGTAAGTAGTAGACTTACTTGTTATTAAATAAAAGTAAGTATTATGCTATACTTTTACAATTTATCGCTCACCTAGAGGTAAAAAATAAAAATAAATCGATAAACCTTTAAACTACGAGTTGAACAATCACCCTCTTAATAAGTGCCCCCAATGGAGTTGCCATCTGTAGGAACCACGACCCACGGAGCGGATCACATTTCCTCATGAATGTCGGCTTCATGCAAGGTATGCTTATCAAGATGAATAAGGATTTTGATTTTAAAGGGGTTGATTGAGGATTTAAGAAATTATTTTATTTTCAAAAAGCTTTTAGAAGTCTTGGGATGCATTTTAAACAAAAAGAAAAATAGGAAACATACTTGTCATGAAGCTTCATTAGGCCAAAAGCTATAATTGCATGGGCTAGGAGCTAGGCCTAACCAGATAGTTTGGAGTCGGGGCAGACCTACTAGACTTACCGGTCGACACCGACCATCTAACCGGGAGTGCCGAGGTAGTCTCGATCGGATGGCTTGGACCTTCATCCAATTTCAAATTTTTACAAAATTTCTACAAAAGAAAAGTCGAGATGCGGTTTTAAAATTTAAATAGTTTAAAATGGATCGCCAATCGATTTTGAAATAAAAAATACAACAATAAATTACTTTTCTATTCTTTAGAGTTCACTAAAGGGACAATTAGGAAAGGACAAAAACTCAGGATTAGAAAAGGTTTTAAAAATGGATTCATTAGTAAAAACCAATCTTTCGGTATTCGGGTCAAGGTGCAAAATGAAGAAGGATGCTCCCCATTGCTTCCGTCATCAATACGACCTTTACTAATTAGATAGGTTAGTCAAAATTGCATCGAAGAAGACAAATATTCAACATGCTAGTACGAAAATAAAAGCATCAAAAACATGATGTAAAGCAATAGATGAAAGGATTAAAGAAAGCAAATAAAGGAAAGCAATAAATAAGGATTAAACCCATTAGATAAAATTACATCTTGAAAATCCACAATATCAAAGCAATGAAAACCGAATCTAAATAAAAAGAATCAACAAACCCCGAAGAGGTGGAAGTGTGCCTTTAGGTTGACCCGCCTGCTAGGCTTAGATCTTGATTGGATTTCGGCAGAGTAATGGTAAGTCGGTAGTGAATGAAAATTGAAAAATGACAGTTTTTGTGAGGTTTTTGATATAGGAATTTCGAAGTGTAAGTGAGGGAGAGTCGAGAGAAGAGCGAGAGAGAGAATTTAGTAACCTAGGGGCAAAATATGCGAGTTAAATTGGTGTGTAAAATTAAGAGGGAGACCTTCCATTTATAGAAAAGTTTAGGGTTTAGGAAATCCTAAACCTAGCCTCCAACCACTAGTTAAAAAGATAAAGCTGGGCTGCAATTTTTAAAAATAGATAAAGAAAAATTTGAAAAGTTGAATGAGTCAAAATGGCAAGGTTCAAAGAGACTCGGGGACGACACCGGACCAAATAGACGACGGTTTATGGTGCAGGAAAGTGTGGCAGGCTTGGACGCTTAAAAGACACAAAATGCATGCGTTTTTGTAGGTAAGAAGGCCGGTGCCGGTTCATATTTATGCTTGGGAGCCCGAACTTGGTTAGGAGCGATCGGAAAATTGGATCATAGGCTGAGTCCGGCCCAAGGAGACTCACAAATTGAACCATTAATTAGACTTAAAATAAAAAAAAATAGCACAGGGACGTAGGGATCGAATCCATTAGGAAAGATAATATAAAAATAAAATTTTAATCCAATTAAATTTACTACTTTAATTGTTTTTCACTTTTTCTTATAAAAACTCAAATAAATTTAATTAAACAATAAAAATTCTGAAAAATTTATAAATAATCTTCTGAAATTATCTATATTAAATCTGAAAATCTAAATCTTAAATAATTAACCCAATTAATTATGAAAAATACAAAACAGATAATTCAACAAAAATCAAAATAAAAAATCAAAACAGAAAAGAGAATCAGGAATTAATAACTAAAAATCACAGAAAATTATTTAAAAAACTAAATAAATAACATAGAATGAATATTAAAATTTTCATAACCCATAAATATTTTTATATAATTTTAGAATAAATAAAACAGAAAACTAAAATATTAAAACAAAATAGAATATAAAACAAAACATTAAATAAGCAATAAACTTCTCTAAAATAAATACAAAAATAAGTAATAAAATTAACTAGAATATGAATGTTAAATTCCTTGACATAAATAAATCCTAAAATATAAAATAAGAATTAAAGGCCGAATTTATGATATTTTAAACTAAAAGCTACAGTAATTAATTTTACAAAATAAATATGAAAAATTATCAAATAAATTCCAAATATTCTAAAATTTAATCAGAGAAATTTAGGACTCTATATAAACCATAAAAACACATCAAGCACAAAATTTAATAAAATAAATTATTTTTTAACCTAATTTCTAACAAATTGACTCAAAATAACAAATACTGACATTAAAAATAATGTAAAAATTAAAATATATAAAGACTCAAAATCAAATTAATCTAAAATTATTAAAACTCACATAAAAGACTAATATTTTAGGGGAATAAAAAAAGTTAATAATGAAGACAATAAAATTGTAAATAAAAATTGGCAAAGCGAAGAAAAATACTAAAAAGGAAAAAAATAATTATCAAAGATAGAAAATTTATGAAAAACACTTAGCATAATCTATATCCACCATGAAATTAATATTTATCATTAACACACAAATTGATTTACCCACGAGCTAAACCGTAGAAGACAACAACTAGCGGATCTTCGCCGTTTTTCCTTAGTTATTAGTTTTCCTTCGGCCTAACCTTAATATAAATCCAACTAATTTTAATAACCTCAACACTAGCACTAGAATTTAATCAAATTAGAGCATTATGTATTAAAAAACCATCATCAAGCACCTTGCAAGATGCCTACTAGCAAATTAATTTAACAAAGATATATAAAAAATTTTTAATTAAAAGTGATGGGTATGAGCCATCTATGATCAATTAGGTTGATATTTATGTCTAAATGACTATTGTGCTTACATAGTTAAACTATTTAAACTATCATAATAATTCATATTAAATGAATTATGGTGCACTATAATTAGTAGAATGTAAATATCATGAACAATAAGCAAAAATTATATGAGAATCATGGATAGAAATCAATAAGATATTAAAGTACACAACTTATTTCAAAATAATTAATCTAACATGATTTCAAATAGATTATACTAAGTAAAAAAAACCTACTCACTCATTATCAATTGAAACACATAAAATAAATAAAAATACTATCTTTAATATCAAATTATAAATAAAAATCGAATCTTAAATTATAATACTAATAATAGTACCAATATAATCCTTCTCCAAATCAAATGGTGGTGGCCTGAATCAAGATGGTGATGGTGAAGAGGTGGCATGGTAAATATGTAGATAATGATGATGGTGATGGTAGTATTATGATGGATTGGTTGGAAAGGTGGCTATCGAGATTAAGCAGAAAGGCAAGGTGTTGATTGTGAATATGGTGATTGATGGGCTTGTAGGGATGGCAATGGGTCCTACACTCGACCCGGACCCGCCAGATCCGATCCAATTTAGTGGGTCTAGGTTCGAAAAGTTTGGACCCGATGGAGTGCGGGTCGAGTCCGTATCCAAGTGGTACTAAATGGATCCGGATTTGGGTCTAAAATTTGGACCCGGACCCGGACCCATGGACCCGATTAATTTTTTTACATATGACTAAAGCTTATCTTGCCCTAATTCTCTTAAACAATTCAATCACTTCTTGCCTCATTCACTCATCATCAATCATCTTGCATAACTCTCAAACACTTTCTCTCATAATTTTTTTCAAATTTGTTCATTTTTCTTGATTTTTGAATGTTTGTTTTAATTTGTCAATTTATAGATTATCTAAGTGCATGTGTAAAAAACAAAAAAATAAACTTATGTTGCCTACAAATGTGTAATAATATTAAATGCGCTAAAAGAATGATAAGATTATGCTTGTTTCTTAACAATTCTATCTTGAAATAGTCTATACCTATTTAGGACCCATTTAGAACCCATAAACCTACGAGACCTAGCGAGTTTAGATTTGGGTCTAAGTCCAAAAATTTAAACGAGTCTAGGTCTACTTAGACCCGACCCATTGTCATCCCTATGACTATGTACTTAAGGATAATATGGTGATTGTGGATTGACAAAGGTAGAGCAATAAAAGCGGCTGGGTGATGGCCGAAGGAAAAAGGGAGTGGCGAGATGGTGATCCCTTTTTAACATGAAATTAAAAGGGGAGCCGTAGGAGGATTAGGATTAGGGTTATTCTCTTGATTACTCCTCTTCTAAATAGGATTAGTGGCATTATAATCCTATCCCATAACATAAATCATCATAAAATAAATATTTACTTGGGGATGAGAGGTTCCGAATATCCTGTCCTAAAATTGAGAACTTGTTTGAATGTTTCCTGATTTTTAAGAACCTGAATCGGAACATATTTGACGAGGTTCTTAAATTTCAAGAACCTAAACCTGAATTGTAGGGTCCGATTTCGGTACTAGGGTACCATGTCCATACCATTATTGTTATGAAAAAGAAAAAAAGTGGGGGATGCTTACTAGTATTACTTAGAAGTTCTTAATCAATGATTGGCTTGGGCCACGTATTATAAACTGAAAAGTGAAAGTCACCTTGATCTCATATTAAAAATTGCAAACTGAAAAGGTTAAAAATCTATCACATTGTTAACGGTTCTAGATACCCATGGTTCCATGGACTCGAACGTATTAAAGGTTCCGAGTTCCGTTTCCAAGGTTTGATTATTGAAACTTGAATCGGAACTTGTTTGACAGGTTCCTATATTTTAGAAACCTTATCCATAATTGGCCAAACGATTCCGTTTTTGGAACCTTACCCATTTGACAGATTCCGATAAGGTTCCAAGGTACCTGTCGGATGTGCTCACCCTTAATTTTAGTCACTATTTTGGACCGAATTTAGATGATATCTTGAAAATTTGTTGGGAATTAAAATCCATTTTTAAATATCTTTTCTTCTCTTCTCCCCTTTATTAATTAATTATCTAAAAATTAATAAAATAAAGTAAATTAGATCAAATAATCTATATAATATAAATTAAATAACAACTACAAATATGTATAATTGACGATGTAACAAATTCCCCCACACTTAAACTTGCGATGTCTTCATGCAAAGAAATTTATGGCTCGACCTAAAATTATGCTTTCTCATAAAGACACACATAAAACATGACTTATACACTAAGCTTGCCTTTCTTAAAAGAAAAGGCAGTTTGATAAGAATTATTTAGTGTTTTCCTAGCAATTGAAAAGTTAATCACTCAATAGTCAACAATAAGCTTATTCATCAACCTTAAAAATCTCTTTCATTAAGCCAAGATCAAAAGCTATCCATCTTATTCAAACATGCATTTACTAATCAAGAGGTATACAAAGTTTTAAGATAGGAAAAATTAAGGTGCAGTATGGTTATAAATACAACTGAATTAACAGAGATAACTCACGAAATTGCTTATCAACTTGTCTTGCTAACTATTATTTATTTTTCAACTTACATCATTTCTTTCTTTTTTCCATTCATTTTTTCTCAAACTCCATTCAAGCACATAATTGAGGGCCATATAGTGTGCTAAAAATATAATATATCCTGTCTCCACTCACTTAAATAGAGGTGTTGGAGTTAGCCTTGTTTTCTCTCATTTTTAGTATGATTTGAGCCACCGATCGGACCAAAAAGGGCATGACTCTCCCAACATGAGTTACTCCATACGACTCAATTTGAAACCTAAACTTGAAGGGTAAAAGTTCAATAAGAGAAGATAATCACCCTAAAAAGGGTGAATAAGGTGTTAAAAGGACTTTTGTGGAAATTTAAAGTTCAAAAAGACCCGACTACTTAGAAAGTTAAAGCGAGTCTAGAGTGACTCAAAAAGGAGATGAAAAGAAGACAAGTAGTTTTTACGGGGAAAACCTCCTAGGCAATAAAACCTCGGATAGTGCTAATCCAATCATTAAGTCAAAATCCATTATTTGAATCCGTAAATACAAAGGTTATGACTACCTATATTTATTCCCTTAGACGAATCACTTACGAGTTTTTCCTAGGCTTAGAAAGTCCCTTATTTGACCTAATACTTCCAATTAGCACTAGCAAAAATCCGTCCGACTCGATAGATCGAATTTGTCCGACCGAAAAAATCGGGTCCAATCACAAATTTTTGTCCGAATTTTAAATTCGGACAATCGGTCATGTCCGAATTAAAATTCGAGTTGGGTTCGGGTTTGGCAATTCGGGTTCGGGTTGTCCGAATTTTGTGACTTATTCGAGTTCGGACAAAATCGGACAAATAGGTTTGGACATTCGGTCATACGAGTTTAGGTATAATTTAGTGCAAAATCTACAAAATTTTGATAAAATATTCGGACATTCGAGGTTAGGACATCGGAAATTCGGGTTCGGGTTCAGTCACATACATAATTTCAGTTCAATTTTCAAAAGTTCATATCAAAAATTCCGACATTCGGACATTTAGGTTCGTACATCGGACATTCGGATTCGGGTTCGGGTCCGGTCGGGGCATTTGAATCTGCAATTTGGACAGGGTTCGGGTATGGTGTTTTTGTCCGATTGTCCGAATTGTCCGAACTCGAATTAACCCGAACTCGATTTTTGCCAGCGCTACTTCCAAGTTGAAATTCCCTCGTCAACTTGGGACATAGAGTTGAAGTAATGTTATCAAGTCAGTCATTGGAAGACTAGAAAAGTGTTTGAAGAATAGAAAGTGATTGAATAACTTTTCTCACTAAATGCTACAACTCGGAAAGAGTAAGATTACAAAGTATGAGTTATAAGCCTTATCAACTTGGGACATAGAGTTGAAGTAATGAAATTCCATCATTTGAAGTAATAATATCAGTTTAGCTCTTGTTTTGTAAGTGAGAATCTTCTTTCAAGGCTTCTATACATAGTCTTCGTTTGGAGAAAGTCGTTGGGTCTTCGACTTGGAAGAACTAGGCCAGCTAGCCTTTGTAATGGATAATCTTAGGACTCGGTTTCGGACCATCTTTGAATTAGCCATTGAACCTAGGTCCTAGATTCTAAAAGTTGTTCTACAAACTTTAGGAGTTTGAAAAATCAGCTACAAAAACTTGTTAGACTCATAATTAAGAAATTACCCAAAACGGCGACAAACAAGCGTGTCCGCTTGGACTGAGTTGTTACGAATTTTTCGGCTTTTGTATCTGCAGTTCTTCAAAGGTTAATAAGCCTTTGTTTTTTCTCTTCTTTGAGATAATTCAAATTTAGAAAACTTGTAAAAAAAATTCCAGACTGGTTCTCAAATTAGAAAAATACTTTGGTCCATAATTAGATAAGGATTAGTCTAAATAAAGCATTTAAAGACCAATTATCCTTAATTTATTAAGATTTAATTTTTTAAAGTTTAATATTCAATATATTTATGTTCCAGATATGTCTTAAATCAAATAATAAGTTTAACCTTAATGGGTATATGGGTTATTTAGATATTTTTCAGTTTTAGTGAGTTAAGTAATTACAACATAATGAATTTGGCTTAAGTAGAATTAAAATAATTAATTCTAGATCAATTCATAAAGAATGCCATATTGAAAGTAATGTATTAAATGTGAAATTACTTTAGCAAACTTAATGTTTGAGTTATACTGAGTGGATTAGTTTATGAGAACCGAGTAGCTCGGTTAGGATTAGTTAATATGGCTTAGTCGATTCTACTTTCGAAGTAGAACCAAAAGACTTTTATAAGTATTCTTTTAAGATCTAAGTCTTGCATAAGTCAAGTAAAAGTCATATAAAATTAATGATTGTTATTCCAAATGACTTTATCTTGTAAATTTCTTTTAGGATGCTTCTTGGTTAATCCCAAATTTAGATGAATGACTTTAATTCAAAACAAGTAAGTGGTCGAGTTAATCATACATAAGTCTTCAACTTTCCTCTTTTTAATGAAAGGCATTCAATCCAAATAATAACTTAGAGAAATTCATAAAATATTAACAACTATAGAAATTTGCTAAGTAACGGAACCTAATCCAATATTTTGAATATCGGAGGAAAATTGACAATCGTAGTTTAATAGGATATAAATGTAAAGTTTGAGTGTCGGAGCTAAATATGCGAAGTATGAGTTACAATATCAAAGAGAAGTGGATAAATCTGAGTATTAGAGCAATATTAACAAAAATAACAAGTGGAAAATAAACAATAAGACAATACTTCATTCATTAAAAAGAAAGTATATACGTCATAAATAAAATAACTTAGAAAATTAACAAATTAGGAAAACATTCTTGCTCCCCTAACATGTGAACTCCCCTATCTTCACCACAACCCATAATCTTCTCACCCTAATGCATTTTATCAAAAAATAACAAGGAGAAGAGAATGTTGGACAAAACATTAGAGAGAAAAATATTAAGAAGGAGGTGGTTGAGAAAAAAGGCTTGTTGTGAGGGTTGAGTTTGGCTCCTTTAGCGTCAAACTAACTGATGTTTCTGTTCTTCTTCATCATTGTCCGAGTCCTCAACTTATGCTGCTTTCGGTAGGCTTCGAATGCCTTGGTTGAGCTTGCTTACACTTTTCTTTCTCTTCAAAATATTCATCAAGAATATTTTGAATAAAAATCATTTGCAACCTCATAAAACTTTTGAGTATTGTAGTTGAGGAAGAGATAATAAATATTGAAAATTTTATGGAGAAGGGCAAGATTAATGACAATAGTTTTCCCTTGAACTTTAGAAATCAAAATCGAGTTAGTGGACATGAGGTTTTGATAGAACTCTACCACTAGTTCAGGATAAACATAGTCATAGAAAATTAGAAGATTGAAAAACTTTGTGCAATTCAGGTTATGAACACACAAGAATTTTGTAGTAAGGAAAAATTTGTTGTCTAGACAGTATTGTGGAGCAACGACCCAATGCACCTAGACCGCCACCTCTTATTATTTAGACCCAACCTCCTGCTGGTTACATTAATGTTGATAAGAGACTTAATAATCTTTAAACATCACATAATAACCTTTAGAAAATGATTAAGACTATAACTAAACAATTGACGTAATTGACAAAACTTGCCACCTCTAACTCTAGAGAGAAAGGAATTTTTCCTAGTCAACTGGAGGTAAAACCTAACAGCATTATCCCTTCTTCTTTTGGGAAGCAATATGTTAATAATAATGTGAGGAAAGTGAATTCGATTATATCCCTTAGGTCGGGATGAGAAATTGATAACTATATAAGTGACCAAGGATTATATCATCACCCTTTGGTCCAAAATTTATCTTTCTAGTCTTCATTTCAAGAGACTGGTTCATCCAATACTTCTAAGGATACTACTGATGGTATTCCTCCGGAGACCTCTGCTGCTTCTTTTTTGAGAAAGAGGAAACTAAGGAGAAAAATACTACTAATACAAGTAAAACCTATAACTCTTGTAGATTCTTCCTCTCTTACTTGTTCTACGGGTTCATGAGCTCAAAGAGCATGTTAGTTATGAGAAAGAACATGATACACTTATTAAATCAAAGATCTCATTAGAAAAGGGTATTTGTTTTAAGTAGATTGACCATGACAATTTCTTAGTTCATTATGAGTCCTTTTCTATTAACCCCATCATGATCGACCGTCAATTTGAACCGTCCGAGTCAATGCTTCATGAGTATATGACTTACGTACCTGGTAATGTTGATTTAAACCAGACTCTTGAACACGTAAACAATAAAAAACTAGACAAATTAAGACCCACTTTTCTTTTTGGATAACTCGATTGTAATGATAAAATTTCTAGGTTGAGAACCAATTTGTTAGTTAATTATGAATATGTATGCTTGTGGGATGTTTGGACTCAACAATTTGACAAGTTCAAACGGGCCCTTAATGGTGTGGAATTGATATTATGAATGTACTCTCTTTGGCACCAACTCTCTAGTTCTTGTTACCTGTATTTGATTGAGAGATCTTCCTGAAGATTTGATAAATTGCTATGTACTTTAGTGAGATTTAATTTGAGACAGTAGCTTGAGTTGATATGGAGTGGCTCGTAATTTATGAGTCTCCATTTGAACTGATTTCAAGAGAATTTAGATTAGGTGTACCCAACACCTAACCTGGTATAATAGTTTCTCTCTCTATTCTTCTTTTATTTTATTTTGTAAATATTTGATGCTATTTATTTTGAATTTTTGCTTGTGTATATAATTTTATTTTAGTTATTTCCTTGAAGTTTAGAGTGTCCTTTTTATTTTCTCTTCATTTTCTTTTTATTTTTTCTTGATATATATGTTGCATATTTTATTTTATATTTTATATTTTTGTCTTCCTTTTGTGGTTTGTAATAAGAACATTGACAAGTTTAGGTGTGGGATGGGGAAACTTTTTTAAGAAAAATTGATCAAAAATCCAAAAAAAATTTTTGTTAGTTTTTTAGGAGATATTGTATATATTCTAATTGGTTTTGAACCCTTGTGACTTACCTATCATATCGTAAAAAGGGAAATAACTTAATGACACCACCTCTTAGAGTGATAGTTTTAACATCATTTTTCCTAACCTTGGCATACCATGAGAATTTGTAAAGTTTTTACCTACTATTATAAAAGCCATTTGGTCTTAGGTCCGAAGCTATCATTTATTAATTCATCCACTTGTCTTTTATACAAAAATAAACTTCAATGTTATTCTATTCTGCATTGAAAAAAGGGAAAAACAAAAAGAGAAAAAAAAAGAGAGAAAAGAAAAACATAAAGAGATTAATGTCGGGAATAGCAAGAACCCTTTAAGTCATGCGTTACTTGGGTTTTACCCTTTGAGGCAATAGTTGCTACTAGGAAAGACTTGCTTCCAAAATAAAGTAAAAATAAAGTACTAGGCAAATGAGTTGAGTAAGTTGTGTAAGCCTAAAGCAACGGAGTAATGGTACACTTGCACATCAAACACTAGGTCAGATTCACTATTCTTAATGGAATAATAAGGTGGAAACATTGATGTATGGTAGTCGTCAAAAGAGGGTATGAGGTTTCATATGTATAGTACACCTATATAAAAGTTGATAATTGAGTTCCAAGGGTGATATGATTGATTGGGATATGTGAATGTTTTCTTTTGGAGAGATTAAGTTACCCTAGAGGGAATCGGGCGGTGAATAGGGTGATGGAGGATTTTTGAGAAAAATCAAACTCTTTTGCACTGAACGGAACATAAAGCAAATTTTGAGGCTAGAGTGGACTAAGAAAGATAGACACTCGAAATACGTGGAAACCCTCTTGGGGCAGAAACCCACGGACATTACTAATCCAAGCACCAAGTCAAATCCACTAATTGAACCCTCAATTACAAAGGATTGACTCTAACCAGAATTGCTCCCTTAGGCAATTCCTTTACAAGTTTTCCTAGAATCGAAGTTCCCTTATCCGATCTAGTACTTCCTCACTGAGTTACCCCTTACAGTCAGGTACAACTGAGCTGAGTTAGCCCTTACAGCTCAGTCAAGTGACTTAGAAAGAAAGTAAATAGTAGAAGTGATTACGAGCACTTTCTTTACAACTCGAAAGTAAGAAAATACAAAGTTGGAGTTGTAAAAGCTAGAAGATTGAGTAAGAGTAGAATGTGATCGGTTCCAGCAATGTGTTCAGCAATCTTCAAGACTTATAGAGTGGCTTCTATTTATAAGCACCAAGACAAAATGACCGTTGTGGCTCGTTACGGGTCGGTGAGCTTTATTAGCCGTTGTAACGGCTAGTCCGAGTCACTCGGAAAAGATCCATTGAGATGTGAACATTGTGTAATGGTTCTTGGCTCCAAAAGTAGTCCAACCCTCTGGTGGTGAGTGAAATTTGGGGTGGAAACAACTGTTAGACTCAAAGTTGTAGTTTTCCAATTTTGGAAACAAACAACCCCGACACGGTGTTTGAGCCATGTCCGGAAATGGTTAATCTCTGTCTGTTGGTGTTTAACGGTTAGAAACCGGTTGCTTTTGTATTTCAAAGTTAGATTAGGCTTGTTTACACAACCTACAAAAGCAAATCAAAGTGGTACTAAAGTATAAAAATACTTTGGTCCAAGATTAGGCACATATAATAATTAAATTAAAGTAATTAAGCACTTAATTATCTTCGGTTTAAAGGAGTGGAATTTTCTGAATCTAATACCCATTAGGTTAAGATTCCATCTTGAGTCAATTCTTAAAGATGATCAAGTTAGAAACAATAGAATATTGGGCTACAAAAACTTAATCAAACAAATAATTCTCCATAAATAAACCGACTTAGAAATTAGAATTAACGATGTAATTCGGTTTCTCTTGAAACATGATGTCGGTGCTCATAATAGAAGTGTTAGAGAAATTATGTACTCATCCGATAGTTCTGAGTTATGTCCGACTAGGTCGAAACACAATTTAGAGTGATATGCTAAAAGACTGGTTTACGAGCGAGTCAAAATAGGATAAAAACATAGATAAAGGTTTCTATAGAGTTTAGAATGACTTACAATCAAAACCCAAGAGAGATAGATAGTTATATCCGAGTCTTCAATCTCCCTGTTTTTAATGAAAGGTTTCCATACTTAAGATAGAAACTTGTTAGTTCAAAGAGTTAAGTTTTCGTAACGAATTGATCGGAGCAAAAACATATCAATAAGAGTATAAGATATTTATATAAGGTTAACTCGGATCAAAAAATAACTCAGAACATGTTTCTTGAAGTAATCAGAGAAAAGATGTTAAAGACTCGAATATCGGAGCAAAAAATATAACTCGAAAACAGATGTGCTCAAAAATAGATATGATCGAAATGAAATTCGCTTATTTCATTAATTGCAAGAAGCATCTGTACAAAGGCAAAGTAACATAAACTTCAAAAACAACAAAGGAAACTCCCCTAAACCAAACATCTAATTTTTTATCTTTTTCTCTCCCCATATGCATTTCAACAAAAATAACAAAAGGAGGGAGGAAATAGCAACCAAGTACAGAAGATGTTGGACAAAAGAAATGAAATATGAGTTTGAAAGAAAAAGAATTAAGAGGGAGGAGCGATGCTGTCTCGAGGATGAAGAGCAAGTCGTGCGCCTATGCCTATAAGCTTGAGTTGAAGTAGGCTGGGCGAGGTGGCTGCACCTGGAAGTGGAGGAATCCTTGTTCTATGAACCTAAGGCATATCTTCATCCTCCTCTTCTTCTTCCTCAAAGAATGTCGCTGACTATGATTCCGAGGTAGGGGCTTTGGATTAACCATCTTTGCCGGCCTCTTCGAGGCACTCCGAGTGTGATATAAGGAGATCATCCCGGGTTCTTTGTTGCCCCGGTCCTCGGGTTGACCAGCTTCTTCCTCTTTTTTGCTTCTTCTTCTCCTCTTTCAACTTCTCCTCCTTCTTCTTCTTCGCTTCAGTTTCTTCTTCTTCAGCTTCTATTGATTTGGACTTAGAAGGGCTCGAGGACTCCTCGAAGTTTTAGAGGATTCCGAGTCCTTGGTTGCCTTACATATGTGCTCTTAGAGGTTTTTGATCTATTCTTTTTGCTCCTTGATGACCTCTTTGAGCTCAAAAATCAATTCTTGGTTCTCCCCGAGTTGAGATTGAGCTTGTTTCTACATCGGAACCGAGTTGGAATGAAACCCTTGAAAGACTTCGAGTTGATTGTAACTCTTCAACAAGAGAGGCAAATTGATTGGCCACCTTCTCAAGAAGTTCGACGAAGGGGCAGGTAGAGAAGTAGAAGGTCCAGCAGGTAGTAGTGGTACCTCCGAGGTTGTCCGAGTTTGCGGTTGAGGAGGAGGAGGAGGTGGTAACTCGGACGTATGAACCCGGACACCGGGTTTAACTTCTTGGTATCCTAGACCCTTAAGCTCGATCCTGCCAAGATAGACAACGAGGCTTCAAGAAGTTGTTTAGGTCGAAGGAAGAGGAACTTGGAACTATTTAAAAACAACAGTTAGAAGTGCTTCGAAATGATATGGAGCCAACTTATTAGAGTAAGAAGGTACAGTTGCCATATGCTCTAAAATGACAAGAAATAGGTCTACTTCGTAGCCCTCAAGAATGTCGTAGAGAACCCCGAGAATTTTAGAGTTGGGGTTCTCTTTCGATGAATGATGAGAGAAGAAAGTTCTAATTAGGATAAAACAAAGAAGCCTAGCTTCGATTTCATCCGAGTCATAGAAAAATTCTTTACGGATCGAGGAGGCTCTTTAGTGTATTTGTCAAAGAAATCATCAGCGATTTCATTGAATGGAACATGATTAGAATTGAGAAAGAGGGTCTTCCCATCAAGAATTTTGTGAAGTAAGCGAAGATTGATCCGAACGATCTTACCTTGGACCACGAAGTGATGACCCCTTTGTTGGAAGTCATGTGAGTGTAGAACTTAGACACTAGGTTTGGGTAAATGTACTCACGGAAATAAAGAAAGTTGTACACACCAGTTTTGGCGATGTGTTTCAACCATGAGAAAGAAGTTTTAGAGCAAAACTTGTCATCCAGGATAAAGTGTTGGGCGACAAAGTGTTTCGGATCTCCTGAGGCGGGCTCCTTTCCTTTTCCTTATGAAACCTCGATACGAGTATACTTAGTTTTGGCCTTCTTGGTGGCCGAACCTCCTTCTTGAGCAACTCCTCTCTTAGGCTTGTTTAGAGAGTAAAGAGTGATCGAGAAAAGAGAGAGAAAGAGTAGAGAACAGAGAGATTTGAGAATCGGAGAGAGATCACGAGTGAGCGAGAGAATTTTGAGAGCAAAGAGAGCAAGAGTGCAAGCAATAAGTGAGTAAATTAGAGAAAAGAAAGTGAAGCGGTGCTATTTATAGCAACAAAAAGGCTTCCAACCGACTTTCTAACTCAATTACCAAGCAATGGTTCTCGGACCGTTGAGTCACTCTGCATAATAACGGCTAGTTTCTCCAACAGACTTTCTTCCAATGGCTAGTTTCGGTGACGGTTCGTTTGACGAGAGAGAGAGAAGAAAGAGTTTTTGAAAACATTTATCAGATTCTCCATTTATCTAGAGATGACCTCGGAATTTTGATGTCTATTTTGCTCATAATCCGAGTCCGACTCAAGTAAAGTGTCTAAGTAACTCGGAACACACTCGGAAAATTTATAACTCATAACTCAGTCTCATTCTGAATCAACTGATCTATTTGTTATCTACTCAAGACATATAACACTCAATCATAAAATAATAAATCATGTAATAAATCATGCATTAATCATGCCAAGTTCATTCATAATAAAGCAAAACTAATCTTCACCAAGAGGCTTAGTGAAAATATCGGCTAATTGAAATTTCGTAGGGATAAAGTTTAATATCACATTTCTCAGAATAGTCTCTCGAAAATGATACCCGACCTCGATATGCTTTGTCTTTGAGTGTTGAACTAGATTCTTAGTGATGTTGATTGCACTTTGATTGTCACATTTGATTGGGATAGATGTGAATGATAATCCAAGATCCTTCAAGTGTTACTTAATCCAGAGAATCTGAGCACATCAAGCTCTAGCTATAATGTACTCAACCTTAGTAGTTGATAGAGCAACCGAGTTCCGCTTCTTTGAGTGCTAGGAGATGAGGGATTGACCTATAAATTGACATGCTCCTAATGTGCTCTTTCTATCAACCTTGTATCCAGCATAGTCATCATGTAAGTATCTAGTGAAAGTCGGTTCCGAGTTCTTTGAAAACCATAGACCAAGATTCTAAGTTCTTGTAAGATATCCGAATATTCTCTTCACTCGTAGTTAGATGTGATTCCTTAGGATTAGCTTGAAATCTTGCACAAAGGCAAACACTAAACATGATATCTGGCCTACTAGATGTGAGATAAAGTAGAGATCCAATCATATCTCTATAGAGTTTCGATCTACAACTTTACCTTTCTCATATGAGTCAAGTTTCAGATCGTTACTCATAGGTGTTGTTGCATGCTTTACATCTTATAGCTTGTATTTGTTCAATAACTCCTTGGTGTACTTAGATTGATGGACATAGATTCCATCCTTGTCTTGTTTGATTTGTAGACCAAGAAAGAAATTGAGTTCTCCCATCATGCTCATTTGGAACTCTTATCTAATCAACACATAAAACTACGAACATAGAGTTTCATTAGTAGCTTCAAAAATAATATCATCAACATATATTTGAATGATAAGAAAATCATTCCCCTTAGTTTTTGTGAAAAGAGTTTTGTCAATCTGACCTTATTTGAAATCATTTTCAACTAAGAAACCGCTTAGTCTTTCATACCAAGCTCTAGGAGCTTATTTAAGACCATATAAAGCCTTTTGTAATTTGAAAACATGATTTGAAAATTCGAGTTTTCAAATTCAGGGGTTGCTCAACATAAATTTCTTCTTGAATATAACCATTGATAAAAGCACATTTGACATCCATTTGATAAAGCTTGATGTTCATGCTAGATGCAAAAGTTAAGAGAATTATGATTGCCTCAATCCTAGCAATAGGTGCAAAGGTTTCCCTACAATCAATTCCCTTTTCTTGGTTATACCCCTGAGCAACTAGTCTAGCCTTATTTCGACTATCAACCCATTTAGACTCATTTAAGGCTTCTAGTGCATTTTTAGGTTTTGTTAATGAATTGAATGCAGAAAATGCACACATATTTTGCAAAGAAGAACGAATTCTTACCCCGTTGTTGATATCGGAAAGTATGTTCTCAGGTGGGTGACTAGAAGCATATTTGAAAGCTTTACTTGTCCTCCGATTTACCAAGTTTGTTGGTTGAACAAGTTGATTTTCAGTTGGTTGCTCTTGTTGAGAATCTGCATTGACTTGTTCTTCAGACATTCCGAGCTTGCTCTTGAACTTGTTCATTCCGAGTCATATGATTTTGAGTTGGCTCATTCCGAGTTGCCTCATTTTGAGTTTCCTTAGTTCTTCTATTTTGACCCTTTCGAGCTCGACTTCAACAATGTCATCTTCATCTCTGTTCAGCTTGAGATCTAAAAAGTTAGATTCACTTATCCTGCCAAGATCAATTTCATCAAAGACAACATGGATACTCTCTTCCACTTTGTTAGTCCTTTTGTTAAACACATGATAAGCTTTACTATGAGATGAGTAACCCAACGAATATACCTTTATCCGATCTAGCATCAAACTTAGTTAGATGTTCCTTACCATTGTTATGCACATAGCATTTACATCCGAATGGTTTGAAGTAGGAGATGTTGGGCTTCTTTCCCTTGTACAGCTCATAAGGTGTTTTCTTCAGAATGGGTCCGATGAGGCATCTCGTTGAGTGTATAGTTTACTATGTGGATCGCCTCAACCCGAAATAGTAAGGTAGATCATTTTCAATAATCATGGTCCTTCCTATTTCTTTAAGAGTCCTGTTGTTTCTCTCCACTACTCCAATTCTTGGTATAGAAAAGTTGTGGGAGATGTCATTCTTGTCACATAAATCTGCAAATTCCGAGTAATCGAACTCCCTTCCAAGGTCAATTCGAATCTTTTTGATCCGAGTCCGAGACTCCAACCGAATTTTCCTGCAGATCTTAGTGAACTCTTTAAAGGCTTCATTCTTGTTCTTAAGAAAACATACCCAGGTAAATTATGAGAAATCATCAACAATGACAAGTATATATGATTGACCTCCAAGGCTTTTCACAGGAATTTCACCAAATAAATCCATATGAACTAATTCAAGCACTTTGGATGTAGACACGGTTTTAAGTGGTTTAAAAGATTATTTGACCTGCTTTTCCTTTGTGCATGCTTCATAGATTTTATTTCTTAAATGCACAGTTATGTAAACCCCTAACCAATCCAGGACATGCAAGTTTCTTGATAGTATGCATGCTAATATGACCTAGTCTACGATGTCATGTCCAGTAAATCATCATTTAAAGATGCTTTTAAGCAAGATAAATTCTGACTAGAATATGAAAGAGGGATAGTATAAGTGATACCTGACCTCGGACCTAAGAGTTTTGTCTCTTTGTCTATTTAGTGACTATATCGGAAATGTAGGAGTTGGTCCGAGTGAACCTTACCTCTTGACCTTTAACAAGGTAGACTGAGCTGACCGAGTTGTTTCCTTGGCCAATCTTGCCAATCCCAACTATCTTGCCTTTGCTATTGTCTCCAAATGTGACTTTGTATCCCTTCGGATCTTCCGACTCTAAGAAGAGTCTTAAATCTCCGGACATAGGGCATGAGCAGACCACTTGTCTAAATACCAGTGACTCCTTCGTTTCTAAGTTACTCGCAAAACAGAGACAAAGTAACCCTTCTCGGTTCCTCTTACAAACCCAAGTAATTGCCTTTACTATGGTCTTTCTCCGAGGAAGAGCACTTTGGGAACCCAGATTTGAATAATTTTGGGTTTGCTCGATTCCGAGTCTTCTTTCTAGAAAGCTGAGTTGTGTCTCTTTTCTTTGAAAATCTTTTCTTTTGTAAACAGTGAAGAAGGCTTTATCCTCGTAAGCCGGTCCGGGCTTAATCCTCCTTTTACTCGTATGAATGGGACCATGCTAAGCTTTCCGAACTTTACGGATTTGGAGTCGGTTTTGAAAAGACTAGAATAGGAATTAAATTCCTCTTCGACATTGTAACCAAGTCCTTCTTTTCGAATGAGACACACTAAGAGCCAAGTAAAAGATCGAGCTTTTTCTGACCTTGAGTGAGTTTTAAAACTAGCTCCGAGTACTACAGGAACCACTTTTAACTATGGTTAACCAGACATCGTGTATGCGGCCATCGTTGTATGTACCATCTTTAAGTACGATTCAACAACCGTAGTAAAAGATGACCTACGACGACGGTTCTAATAAAAGAACCGTCGTCATATATTTACCTATGACGATGGTTCTAATGTAAGAACCGTCATCATAGCTATAATTATTAAAAAAAGCAAAGCTCCTTTATATCCGAAACTTTCGGATCTAAAGGAGCTTTGGATTTTGAGATCTAAAAACTAAAAATTAAAGAAGAGAGCGAAAGAAAAACGAATGAAGAAATGCAAGTCGACTCTAAAGAAGCGAAGGAATACCAAACAAAGAAACATCCATAATATAGAAATATAGATCTAGAAACATCCATAATCCATGATACAAAAATATCATCATCTCCTTTCACCAAGGAAACCAAATTCAATTTAATTGGTAAACCATTTTCATGTGAGTCTCCAAAAAACTCACGGAAGAAGGAAATCAAATAATTATCTTTACCTTGTCCGGGATTTTAACTCCAATTCAACCGCCTCGAAACCGCTGCTCCAATTGTTTCTGTCTCTTCTCAATTTGTTTCTCTTGCTCCTCCAGCGCTTTAACATTTTTTAAAATTGTGATTCGGGACTTGCAAAATCAAAACCCTAGCCTTCGCTTTCGTTGGGACCTACGGATTCAACTAAAACCTTCATAGATCGATTTCTCTTTCTCTCTCTATTTTCCTCACCTTCGATTCAACTGAACCCCTAGCCTTCGCCTTCACCGAGACCTGCAAAATCGTGTTGAAAAGGAAGAAATTAAATGAAATTGCAACCAAATGGATATCGATGGAAACTCTAGATTCAATCGAAAGAGTATCGATTCACTTCTAAATTCGTGATGATTGAACTCATAGTATCCTTTCCAAAAGCAGAACCCATAACTCGTAGCTTTCGCAGGGATAGATCCGAGAAAAATTGCAGAGAAAGAGAGGTAGAAAGGAAAGAGACAGAGAGAGTTAGAGAGACGGAAGAGAGGGAGAAAGGCGTACTAGCCGGCGAGGCTCCGGCAATCCGGCAGGCGGCAACAAGGGGAAAGAATGGAAAGGTGATGAAGGCAGAAGCGTGGATGGGGAGAGAGAAGAGAGAAGGAGCAAAAGTGAGGGAGGTTCATTTGAGGAGAGACAATGAAAACAACGAAGAAGAGAGGAGAGGCTTTTGAGGGGAGACGGGAGGGCGGTTTAATGAAAAATGTTAAAGTCGATAGACTTTTAACTATGGTTCTTTGAAAAGAACCGTAGTTAAAAGTCAACTTATGACGATGATTCATTAAAACAACCGTCGTCATATGTGGTAAACAACGCCGCTTATTTACAAAAATACCACCGGTCCATTTTTCATGATGGTTTGTTCTTTTAACCGTCGTTAAAAGTGGTTTTCGTAGTAGTGCTCTTGAGACTCACCGAGCTTCCTTTTCGGTTGCTCATTTTCCGTTCCGAGTGACTCGAGTCGGTCTCATTGTCTTAAGTACTTTCGATTTTTTCTCAAGTTCTCTAACTTATTTTTCAAAACATTGCTCTCAGCGAGTAAGAGATTCAAGTTCTTTAAAATGAGAAGAGTCGAATTGGACTTTTCTTCCAAAGTAAAGATATATATCTAGCTAAATCAGCTTTGAAAAACTTAAGGAAGTATTCAATTACCTCCCGAGGACTTGTTTCCTTAACATCCGAATTGTCAATGTCTAAATCGGATCCAACTTCGAGTCTTTTATTGCCATAAGGCACTTTGAGTCATTAGAATTATCTTTTCGAGATGAATCATCACCACTCCATCTAGCCATCATTGCCTTTTTCTTCTTTCTGTCCGTCTTCCTCTTTGGACAGTCTTTGACTATATGCTCATTACTCGCCACACTCAAGGCAACCAAAGTTCTTAGTTAAAGATAACTTTGAAGGGGATGGGTATTTACCTATCTTGTCCTTCTTGTCTTTCTTGTAGAACTCTTCCTTTTGCTTCTTTTGCCACTTTTTATACTTCGAGTCGGAGGAGCTTAGACTTTGTCATTAGCTTTCTAAGGCCTTTAGTGCAATGTTCTTTTTGGTGCCGACCTCGACATCCTCTTCTTCCAGGTGAATCTCATGAGTAAATAACTTCCCAATGAGCTTGTCAAGCTTCGGTTGAGAGAGATTCTGAGCATCTTCAATAACTGTCATTTTGGGACCCCATTTTCTCTTTGGTAGACTTTTTAAAATTTTTCTAGCCATTTCCTTGTGAGAAATCTTTTTACCCAAAGGCTTGAGATTGTTGGTAATCTCAGTGAACCGAGCATACATATGAGAGATGCTCTCTTCGGCTCCATTCTATATAGCTCATACTTGTGAAGATATTGATTTATCTCCGTTTGCTTCACTTGATCTGGTTCCTTTATAGGTGTTGACAAGTGTATCCCACACCTCTTTGGCTATGTCACAAGCAGAGACTTTGTTGTATTCTTCTAAGTCGATAGCACACATTAGAGTGTTCATAGCTTTAAAGTTAATTTTGAACTTCTCACTTTCTTAAGTGGTGTACTCGATTTCTCCTTAGGCACATATCTTGCACCTTCCATCTTTGTTAGGATAAAGTTCCTATTCTTGATGATGTTCTAGACTTCTTCATCATTATCTAGTAGAAAGCATTCCATCATCTTCTTTTAATGTGTAAAGTTCGACCCTTAGAACTTAGGTAGTCTGTTAGATGAATTTCCTTTATCAAACACTCCATTGTTTTGAGCCATTTGATTTATAGACCTTTGAATTGTGAGATCCTTTTGAAAGGCTAGGCTCGATACCAATTGAAGGTTTGCTCTTGGAGAGATTAAGTCACCCTAGGGGGAGGTGAATAGGATGATGGAAGATTTTTGAGAAAAATCAAACTCTTTTACACGTAACAAAATATAAAGTAGATTCCGAGTCTAGATTGGACTCGGAAAGATAGACACTCGTAAATACGTGGAAACCCTCCTGCGTGAAAACTACGGACATTGCTAATCCAAACACCAAGTCAAATCCACTATTTGAATCCTTAATTACAAAGGATTGACTATAACCAGAATTGCTCCCTTAGGCAATTCCTTTACAAGTTTTCCTGAACTCGAAGTTCCCTTATCGGATCTATGACTTCCGACTAAGTTACCCCTTACGATTAGGTACAATTGAGCTGAGTTAACCCTTACGACTTAGTCAAGGGACTTAGAAAGAAAGCAAATAGTAGAAATGATTACAAGACTTTCTTTTCAACTCAAAAAGTAAGAAAAATACAAAGTTGGAGTTGTAAAAGCTAGAAGATTGAGAAAGAGTAGAATGTGATCGGTTCGAGCAACATGTTAAGCAATCTTCAAGTCTTGTGGAGTGGCTTCTATTTATAAGCACCAAGATAGAATGACCATTGTGACTCGTTACGGATCGGTGAGCTTCATTAGCCATTGTAACGGCTAATCCGAGTCACTCGAAAAGATCCGTTGAGATGTGAACGTTGTGTAATGGTTCTTGGCTCCAAAAGTAGTCCAACCCTCTTATGGTGAGTGAAATCGGGGTGGAAACAACCGTTAGACTCAAAGTTGCGGTTTTCCAGTTTTGGAAGCAAACAACCCCGACACCGTGTCCGAGCCATGTCCAAAGATGGTTAATCTCGGTTCATTGGTGTTTAACGAGTTAGAAACCAGGTTACTTTTGTTTTCCAAAAGTAGATTCCGCTTGTTGACACAACCTACAAAATCAAATCAAAGTGGTAGTCAAAGTATAAAAATACTTTGGTCCAAGATTAGATACGAGATAATAATTAAATTAAAGCAATTAAGCACTTAATTATCTTCATCCTAAAAAGTGAGATTTTCCGAGTCTAATATCCATTAGGTTCAGAATCCATCTAGAGTCAATCCTTAAAGATGATCAAGTTAGAAAGAATAGAATATCGAGGCCATAAAAACTTGATCAAACAAATAATTATTCATAAATAAACCGACTTAGAAATTAGAATTAACCATGTAATTCGGTTTCTCTTGAAACATGAACTCGGTGCTCGGAATAGAAGCGTTATAGAAATTATTTACTCATGCGATAGTTCTAAGTTATGTCCGAGTGGGTCGAAACACAATTTAGAGTGATATGCTAAAAGACTGGTTTCTAAGCGGGTCGAACATGATGAAAACTTAGATAAGGGTTTCTATGGAGCTCGGAATGACTTAGAATCAAAACTCAAGAGAGATAGATAGTTATACCCGAGTCTTCAATATGTATATGTTCTCCCTATAGTAAATAGTTTTCTAAAAATCTTTTCAGTTTTTCTTTTTCCATCTACCTTTATTTTCTTCCTTAGATTTTGTGGGTATATTTGTTATGAACCCTCACGAGACCTTACTCGTCCACTTGGACTACCAAGGGGTTTAAAGGGCTTCTGCATACACTAAATACAAATGTTATTTCTACAAAAGTGAGTTAGGATTTTATTTTCTTATTTCTTTTTCTAGTTTTTATTTGTTTTGACTCGAGAATTTAGGTGTAAAGGTATTTGTTGAGTCTAAAAACATGACATTTTGAATATCTTTTTACATCTTATTTTGATCGTAATAACTATTAACTTAGAAATTTCAATTTAGTTAATTCTATCTTCTTAGGAAATGTTGAAAATTCGAGAAATAATGCGAAGAGCTGTAAGCTGATGAATGGAGTCGTCCATTAGCAAATGGCCTAAAATGGGCCCATAAACCTTACCTTCGCCTGCCTCACGTGACCCTTCATACCTCAAGACTCGCCTTCAATTCTCCCTCATTTCTCTCCTCTTCGTTTTTTCCAGCAAAACCTGAAAACCCCTTGCCCGAATCCTCTTCTCGTCATCGTGCTCCTTTAGCGAAACCCTAGCCCATCTTCAAGCTCCTCTTTCTCTTCACGCTACATCTTTACCATCTGGACTCTATTCCTCTATTGCATCCCGAAGACTCCTCACGACTGAAAGTCTCGCTCTATCCTCTGTTGTTTTCACTTTGGCACCAAACCCCTCCCCATCTAACTCTCGTTCTCTCCCTCCACGGTGGTGATAGGCGTGAAGAGTCTTTGTGGGTCTGGCCTATCCGAATCCATCTCAGACTCTATCCACAACTGGAGCACAAGTAGGGCATGAGGGGGTAAGGTTGAGGGCGAACATTAAATGGATAGAGATGGCGAGAGCGAATGCGACTACTGTGAGAACGACGACAGCCAGTTCGTAGCCGCAAGTTAGGTTTATTTTTTCAACTTTTAGTTCTTCAAATTTTAGCCTTAGTTCCCAAATTTCAGTAGTTAGTTTTCAGATTTTAGTTTTAGTTCATAAGTTCAATTTTAGACTATTGATTTTCGGTTTTGGAACTTCTCCGAATTTGGGTTCGATTTTCAATTGTTTATTTGTTTTGCTGAATCTGGGCATGCAATTATTCGAAGTTGGACTGTGAACTTGTAGAAGTACTTTATTAAAATCTGGGCATTTGATTTGCTGGTATAAATTTCTAATTCTTGCAATTTGATTTTTGTTATTTTAGTTTCTGGTTTAGTGATTATTTTTTGCACTTTGTTTCATGTTAATCTCTAAATTTGTTGATAAATTGGTGAGTATGCCTGAAGTTAGTTTTCAATTCATGTTAATATAATTTAGGTTGGTACTTCTGTTTTTATGTTAGGTTAATGGCTTAGTTTCTCGTTTCACAATCTGATTTTAGTTTAGTTCCATCTCTGTGGATCGGCAAACACCATGTACTCTAAATTACACTTCAATAATAGTTTTCCTTTCATGATTGAAGTGAATTCTGCAAGGTCATGATGATGGCTTTTAAATATGGAGGACTGTTATAACATTTTTTCCATCTAATCTATACGTGGATCAGGTAGAGGTTTTGGGACTTCTTCCTTATTTTCCTTTGTTTATCCATCTTTAACTTTTTCATCATTCTTTTTGAAGGTTTCCAGTATAAGACCAAGGGTTTCACTTATTGGCCCAATCTTTTTCTGCTTTGCCTCAATTCTGGCTCGCCCTTTTATAGCAAATTCGTTGTTGAGGGACATAATAGGATAAGATGTGGTTCATCGACCATTGGAGGGGAGTTGTGTTCGGTACAATTTGTTGGTGACGAATAGGTGTTCATTGAATTGGTGTGGAACGCACCGGTGTTGAATGCACCAATGTTAGACTTATTGGAGTTGAACATATTGGTGTGGAACGTATCGGTGTTCAGGTGGCTCTTTCTCCAATCCTTCTAATTGTTTAGTACCTAGATTCCGACGATACCCAGTTGGAGAAGGCTCCCTTATCTTCTAGCCCAAAAGAACAGGTGCTTAGGACTAGATGAAGGAAACAAGCTTTGTAGACAAGGGATTCAAGTGCGAGACCTAAGGAAAGACTGGTCATAAAGAAAGGAAAATGCTATGCTCTTATTTTTTCGGATGCACATAAAAACACGAACCAACAAAATACTGAAAAGATAATCCTTAAAGATGAATGCATTTTTATTATTGGTTAATGTAATATCGAAAAATTTAAGGTGCTAGCTTAATAAAAAATTAAATTATTTAAAGCTAAGTTAAAATTGAAATTATTGAATTAGTTGAATTATGATTTTCCTGAATCGAAGTTAAGAACTAGGAATTGAAACCGGAACATGGATTAATTAAAATGGACCTTGTGAAATGATTATGGACCCAATCTCATTGAAAACCCAAAATAGAAAATAAATACAAAATAGGAAAATTAAAAAAAAAAGGAGAATAGGAGAGTAAGGAGAGGAGCTCCGGGTCTAGTAGTAGTTTTGCTTGCAGTGAAAGGAGCATGGCAAATAGGGGTCCAGGGAATAGTTAGGCACTAGCCAACTTAGGTGGAGCAAAGAGAGGGAGATTGAAAGAGAGGGAGAGAGAGACAGAGAGAGAGTAAAACAAGGGACAGCATGACTCAAAACCCGGAATAAAAAACAGAGAGGAAACGAAAGGAGCTAGAACATAACAGAGAGGAGAGAGTGAAAGAAGAGAACCAGAGCAGAACTAGAGCAAAAATGGCGAGAACGAGAGTAAAAGAGAGAGAGAGAGTGAGTGAAAGAAGCAGGGAATGAAAGAAGAACTAGAAACAGTAAAGAAGAAGAACGAGGGAGCGAGAGATTGAGTGAACTAGAACCCAAAAGAAAGACAGCGAGAGGTTGAGAGAACCAAACCCAGAAGTAGAAAACTAGAAAGCAAGAGAATAAAACAAAAGTAGAGAGGAAATAGAAACAAAATAAGAGGAAACCAATGTAAAAGAGAACGAGGAACGGAGAGCTAAGGCAAAGAGAGAGAGTTTGAAATAGAAGCATGAAAAGAGAGCCAGAGAAGAGGATAACGAGACTGAGACAGAACCAAAAGGACGAAGAGTAGGAAGCAAACACGAAATTCAATCCATTAAAACTGAAACTATTCAAACTTATGAAATGAAGGTGAGTAATTTAAACTCTTCATTTAAACCTAAAAACGAATTAGGGGATTAATTGGGAAAATTGATGCATGAATTGAAAACCCTAAGGTTAAGTGAAGAGTTTACAACCTAGATTCACTAAATTAGCAGCCCGTAAATTGTGAAATTCGATGTTATGATTTATGCAAATATTGAATTTGAATTATGAATTTAATGAATGTTTGAATATTATGGAAGATGATTATTGAGCTGTGTTGAGAATTCAATGAATTTAGCTTGAATCAAGTTAGAATGTAAAATCAGAAAAATCGAACATATGGCAAAGTGTAGATTTTCCATGTTTATGCCTGCTATCCAAATTTATTTTACTTCATGAGTAGCCGAAAATTCCTTGCCACTGGAGCTTCGTATGTATTTATGACAATTTTCTATAAATTTTTTTGTAAATGTTAGATAAGTATATTTAAAGTAGTGAATTTTTTAGTTGAAATGTCCTGTTTTCGAAAAATTGGACTAATGGTGTGATTTGGTCATAAACCGGTGCTTAAGGAGCTATTTTGATAGTTTAAGAGATATGTGATGATTAATGAAAGTTGTGGAACCATAAACAACCAATGTGTGATAATATGTAGTCATTAAACGATAATTTCGTTAATAAGAAACCCTAGTTGAAATGTTTATGCTATGATGCATTTTTATTGAGGTATATTGATTATAAGTGATAGAAACATATTTATGAGTTATGTTAAGTTGAAGCATGTTTTTGTGAATCGTTAGTTATGAAATTGTTGTTTATGAAGTTGATCAAGTAGTTGTATAGATTAATTATATCTTGTCGGTAAATGTAAATAATAAGAAAATAAGAAATATAAAGAATAAAGAAGAGAAAATGGATTGTGCTATTTATCTAGGACCCCGTGAATTAAAGAACCTCTCGAAACTATGGTCATAGAAGTGTCCGTCAAACTAAAGTCACGAATTATCTTACTTCCATGAATTGCCGACAATATGCATCTTTCATAGTTGAAGCCACAAATTATTTTGTGTTGAAGAACTAAGCCCATGAATTATTTTAGCTCCAAGAATTAAAAAACCTAGGTCTTTAGACCAAGGCATAAATGATTATATGATGAATGATAATGAATGTATGATGAATATGTACATCCCGAGATGCATATATGTTGTTTCCATTCGATAATATGATTTAAACCAAGAATTATGATATGATGTTACATGAGAAGATTAACAAATGATTATATGACGAGTTTGAATAGAAGAATGATAATGAATGTATGATGAATATGAATAGAAAGAACAAATGAAGTATGATTTAGTTGAATACATGAATATGTAATATCATGTATGCATCTCAGCTAGTAAGTCTGTTAAGTTCATGTATCTTGCGTATCATGAATATGTACATTCTGAATTGTATGTCATTATTGAACATTAAACTTACATTTGATTATTATTAAATTAATGTGCAAAGTGAAACAACGGGTCGGGTTTGAGTTATTCACTTGGACTCGGTGGAGCTCATGACCTCTGCAACAATTTGAGGTACAAAAGTTAGACTCCCAAGAATGATTTATGTTTTCAAAAGAGGCCAACCAATGGATATGAGATCCCCGGACTTGCTATATGCATTATGTTTTCATGTTTGTAAAAATCGGTTGTATGTTGAACTCAAGTTTTGACTATGTATATATAAAAGACCAATGTAGATACTCCGAGTGTGTGGCTTGTTGAGTTTGTTGTTGTATCCGGTGTAGAGTTAAGGCTTTGAGACTAAGGGATTAGCCAAATTATAGAAGAAACTCGCCCAATTTTCCTGAAAACTTTTGAAAAATTAGAAAGACGCTTCGCCATTTTCAAAGAAAGCTAGCAAACCTTATTTGCAGTGTTAAGTAGCCTTAAGGGTTTTTTTATGGGAATCCTCGCATGTAATACGCTTTATACGGTGAAGGTTTGTTCTTGGAGAGTCTAAGTCATCATAGAGGGGGTGGTGAATAGGGTGATGAAGAAAATTAAACAATTTTTGCACCAACACAAACCAAAAGCAAATTGTGAGTCTAGATTGGACGTAAAAATACAATAACACGGATATACGGGAAACCCTCCCGGGGGTAGAAAACCACGGACGAGTGCTAATCTAAGCACCAAGTCAAATCCACTATTTTGAATCCACAAAATACAAAGGATCGACTCAATCGAATTGCTCCCTTAAACAATTCCTTACAATGTTTTCTTAGACTCAAAAGTTCCCTTATCCGATTTAATAATTCCTGATCGAGGTAACCTTTACAATTAGGGACAATAGAGCTGAGTTATCCCTTACAGCTCGGTCAAGGGACTTACAAAGAAAGTAAGAGAAGTATGTAATTGATTACAAGACTTTCTTTATAACTCGGAAAATATCAAATACTGATTTGGAGTTGTAAGAAGAAGATTGATCGAGTATGCACTTAGTAAGTGTTCAACAATAGGTGCTACAATGTGTTCAACAATCTTCTAATCTTGTGAAGTGGCTTATATTTATAGCCAACCAGGTAGAGTGACCGTTGAGTCTTGGTTCTAGACTCGAAATCTTCACTAGCTATTGTAACGGCTATTCCGAGTCACTCAAAAAGATCCGTTGGGATGTGAACATTGTACAACGGTTCTTGGCTCCAAAAGATGGTCCAATCACTTGGTGGTGACTGAAAACTGAGGTGGAAACAATTGTTAGGCCTAGAGTTGGATTTTTCCGATTTTGGAAACAAACAACCCTAACACGGTGTCCGAGCCTTTTCCGAAGTAGTTAAAACTTGTCTCGCTTGTGTTTAATTGTTAGAAGCCGATTGCTTTTGAAATTCAAAAATAGATTAGCCTCGTTTGAATAACCTACAAAAGCAAACCACATTGGTTCTCAAATTATAAAATACTTTGGTCCAAGAATAGGCACGAGATAATAATTAAATAAGAGTAATTAAATGCTTAATTATCATTGGCCTAAAAGAATGGAATTTTCTGAGTGTAATATTCAATACGTTCAAATTCCATTTTGAGTCAATCCTAAAATAATCAAGTTAGAAAGAATAAAATATCGGAGTATAAGAACTTGATCTAGTTAAATAACTCTTAAGGAAATAAACGGACTTAGAATAAAGAATTAACGTTGTAATTCACTAAAATACAAAGTCGGTGCTCGGAATAAAAGTGTTAGAGAAATTATTTGAGCATACGATGATTATGAGAGATGTCTAAGTGAGTCGAAACACCGAGTGTAGGAGATATGCAATAAAGCACTTTACGAGTCAGTAAAAACAGAATGAAAACTTAGATAAGAGTTTCTTTAATACGCAGAATGACTTAGAATCAAAACCTAAGAGAGATAGAGATTTATACCGAATCTTCATAGGGCATGGTGGGGTGTTACGGATAAGCACGCAAAATAATAAAATGGACCGACCTAAATAAGAAACAATGAAAAAAAGGACCACTGCTATATGTATGAATTTTTATTACGTTCGATTAATGACGGTTAAAAGGAAAAACCGTCGTGAAAAATAAGGCGGTGACATTTTTGTAAATAAGCGGCTTTTATTACACTTCGAATACGATTCTTTCACTAAACTGTAGTTATAAACTCTAGTCATAGGTGATATTTAATGACGGTTCTTCAATTGAACCGTAATGAAATGTGTCTCCGGATACACCTAAAACACGTGAAGTGCTACCTGTTGTTGGCCACGCGAAGTTAATATGCTTTCTACTCTCGTTCTTATCCTTCTCTAGTTCCTCGTCGTCCACTACCTCGGATTTAGATTTGCTTGCTCTAATCCTTGTTGTTGGTAATCTTTCCTCGCCTTTGTAGCTCTCCTTGCCTCTTTCCTATCGCTTACTCTTTCCTCTCGTCTCTTTCAGGTGTAGGTCTCGTTTCTTGCCGTTGAAGCTATCGTCTCTCGCTATCATTGTGGTTCTCCCTCTAGCCTCTCACTCACTCTCGCATTGTCATCGTTCTTACGTTATGAATCTCTATCCTCTCTTATTTTTTGCTTTAAGTTATTTACAAAATTTGGGTAGCTGAATGTTGAATGTATTTGCGGTAATTATTTGAATGTTGAGAGTGTGGGAAATGTTTGAGATGTTGAAATGTTGAATCGTTTATTGAGAATGTGGGTAACATTTGTTTAGTTTGTTAATTGGAAATTCGTGAAATATTTGAGATTTTGAGAAATGGGTTAAGGAGTTTAGGATTTAATTAATATAGGGAAATAGAAATATAGTTAGGTTGGTAAATCAAAATAGTGTATCCAAATTTGTTTTGGGGTTTGGAGAAATAGAAATATAATTTGGATATAGGGTCATCCCCAAAACTTGTCATAAAGATAAATTTGTATCCAAATTTGTTTATTTTGATGAGGTAATGTTGGGATGGACTGATTTATCCGATTATTGAAATTGGTATCCAAATTTTGTTAGAGTTTGGAGAAATAGAGGTTTATAGTTAAATGTTTGGGGAAATAGAAAAATAGTTAGGACGAGGGTTTAGGAAAATGGAAATATTTATGATTTAGGGTTTACGGATCAAAAGGGAGAAAATTTAATAGAAAATGTAAATAATTGGAAAGGTTTTTGGATATAGGGCTATTCCTGAAAACTTGTCATGAAGATAAATTTATTTTGAACTTTGTTTATTTTGATGAGGTGATGTTGGGGTGGACTAATTTATCCAATTATCTAAATTTTCGATCTCCATTTCGGTTGCAAGTTTGTTGTATTATACATGATCGTAAACTAGAGTACATGATTTTTTGAAGTTTACATAGTGCATAAGACAATAATGAATATCAATAAAATGTTGAGGCCATCCTTTTAATTCACTTTAACGACCCAAAGACATAACTAGAACCGAGTTCCCAAACCACGGTCGTCTTTAACAATGAGGTTGCGTTCACAAGGCAAGACATAGAGTCTATCTACAGCGTGGGTCTGTCCACAAAAAAGGGAAGAGGGTTAAAGCATTCATTGGAGAAAAATGTGATAAACAATAGGGAATTATTACTAGTTTTGTTATTGTTTATCAACTTTTTCTCCGATGAACCCTTTACCCCTTTTTCCCCTCTACCCTTTTTTGGGGACCGACCCACGCTGTAGATAGACTCTATGTCTTTCCTTGTGAACCTAACCTCATTGTTAAAGACGACTAGGGTTTGGGAACTTCGGTTCTAGTTATGTCTTTGGGTCGTTAAAGTGAATTATGAAGACTCGAGACTTTACTCCACACATTTCGAGTTCTATCAAAGAAATCAGGTATAAGGATTTCTCACTTATAGAGTTTTGATTCCAAGGCATTCTCCGTACCTTAGAAACTTTTACGAGTGATATAGTATTTTCTCTAAGTGATATAGGATTTACTTCATGTATTCTTGCTTGTCTCCGAGTGACTTAGAAAATAGATATGCACTCACGTCTGTCTCACTCGGTTCCGAGTCTCTCATCACTTAGAATTATCACATGTTCAAATGACTAGTATTCGCATAATCGCACTCGAGTCCGACTCCATGTTACAGGTCTTATTCTGTTATAGTCGGCGCTTCTAGTCCGAACCATGCTTAGTCTAGATCAAGTTTATCTTACTCGATGTTTCTTATGTAACTTGATTCTCGCATAGACTAACTCGGATGGAATTTTGAGTTTCATGGATATTAGACTCGGAAAATTCCATTCCTTTTCTAACTCGGATAATTAGTCACTTAATTATCTTAATTATATTATTATCTGTGTCTAATCTTGGACCAAAGTATTTTATACTTTGAGAACCAATTTGATTTACTTTTGTAGGTTATTCAAACGAGGCTACACTTTTGAATTACAAAAGTAACCTAGCTTCAAAACGTTAAATCACCAGCAGACAAGGCTTTTTCCACCTCCGACCTAGCCCCGGAAGATTGCGTCGGGCTGCATGCATTTCCAAAACTGGAAAACTGCAACGCTAAGCTAAACGGTGGTTTCCACCTTATCTTTCAAGACACCACCAGTGGTTTGGGACTTCCAAAGCAGCGAAGAACCGTTGCTCAACGTTCATATCTCAACGGATACTTTCCGGGTGACTCGGAAAGTCCTTAACAACGGTCATAAAGGGACTTCCAGTCGGAAGATGGAGATAACAGCTATGCTGCCTAGTCATCTATAAATAGAAGCCAACTCTCAAGACTTGAAGATTTCCGAACCTATTGTTAATACACGTACTTGAGCAAAGTCATTGTATTCATTCTCAATCTTCTACTTACAACTCCCACTCTGTAATTCATTATATTCCGAGTTGTAAGGTCTTGTACTTAGTTATAAACACTCTCTTTCATACTCTCTAAGTAAGGTCCCTTGACCGAGCTGTAAGGGTTAACTCAGCTCAATTGTCCCTAGTTGTAAGGGTTATCTCAGCTAGGAAGTACTAGATCGGATAAGGGAATTTCGAGTCTAGGAAAACTTGTAAGGAGTTGTTTAAGGGAGTAACTCGGGTTCGGTCGATCTATCGTATTTTGTGGACTCAAAATAGTGGATTTGACTTCGTGCTTGGATTAGCACGGTTCGTGGTTTTCTCGCCCCGGGAGGGTTTCCACGTACTTTCTGTGTTCTCACTTTCGAGTACATTCTAGACTCGGACAGATTAAAAGCTTTAGCTTTATCCGCTTCTTGACTCCTCACTGCAATTCGAGTTCATACTTTTCGACCTCATTTTAGACTCGGAATTTGTTTACGTCTGTCTCCTGCTCAAAAGAGGTTGATTTTCAGAAAAATCTTCCATCACCTTATTCACCCTCTCTCTAGGGTGACTTGGTCTCTCCCCGAGCAAACCTTGAAATTAAAAGGATGACCTCAATATTTTATTCATATTAATTGTGCTATGCATTATGTAAAACTTCAAAAAAATCATATCTAGTTTGTGATAATGTATAATACATATATATATATATATATATATATATATATATATATATATATATATATATATATATATATATATATATAAACAATTCTCTTACACAAAGAATAGAGGGCTAATTTAAATAGACTATAAAAAAGAACTTATAACCTTTTTTAGATATAGGGCTATCCACAAAAACTTGTCATACGAGATAAACTTGTTATCGAATTTGTTTATTTTGATGAGGTGATGTTGAGGTGGACTAATTTATGCAATCATCTAATTTTCCAATTTCCTATTTGCTTTTGAGGTTTGCTCTTAGAGAGGCTAATTAAGTCACCCTATAGGAGGGGTGAATATGGTGATGAAAGATTTTTGAGAAAATACAAACTAATTTGCACAAAATAGACTTAGAAAATAATTCGAGTCTAGAATGAACTCGCAGACGAGTGCAGTACACACGGAAATACGTGGAAAGCTTCCTGGGGCAGAAAACCATGGACAGTGCTAGTCCAAGCACCAAGTCAAATCCATTATTTTAAATCCACAAAATACAAGGGCTGACTCTTTACTGAATTGCTCCCTTATAGAATTCAATTACAAATTTTCCTAGACTCGAAATTCCCTTATTTGATCTAGTACTTTCTAACTAAGATACCTTTTAAAGTTAGGCACAACTAAGCTGAGTTAGCCTTTACAGCTCAGTCAAGGGACTTAGAAGAAAGTAGAAAGAGTAGAAGTGATTATAAGACTTTCTTTACAACTCAAAAATTAAGAATTACAAATTTGGAGTTGTAACCTGAAAATTGAGTAAGTAAGCACTAGGTATGTGTTAAGCAATGTGTTCAGCAAACTTCAAGTCTTGTGGAGTGGCTTCTATTTATACACAGCAGGGCGGATTAGCCGATGAGGCTTGTTCCGGACTGGTGAGCTTCAATAGCCGTTGTAACGGCATGTCCGAGTCACTCGAAAAGGATCCGTTGTAATATGAACGTTGTGTAGTGGTCCTTGGGTCGAAAAATAGTCCATCCATCTGGTTGTGACTGAATTATGGGGTGGAAATAACCGTTGGACTCAAAGTTGAAGTTTACCAGATTTGGAAACAACAACCTTAACACGATGTATCGAGCCATGTTCGAAATAGTTGTTTTTGTCGACTAGTTTTTAACGGCTAGAAACCGGTTGATTTTTCTTTTCAAAATCAAATTAAACTCTTTTAATCAACCTACCAAAACAAATCAAAATGGTACTAAAAGTATAAAAATACTTTGGTCCAAGATTAGGGAAATAAAATAATTAATTCAAAGTAATTAAGCACTTAATTATCTTCGACTTAAAAGAATGGAATTTTCTGAATCTAATATCATTAGGTTCAAATTCCATCTTAAGTCATTCCTTAAAATGATCAAGTTAATAAGAATAAAGAATCATAATACATAAACTTCATCAAGTAAATAATTTTATTAATTAAACTGACTTAGAAAGTAGAATTATCGATGTAATTCATTTTTCAGCTTTAACACCAAGTCGAGTACATAGAATATAAGGTGTGTGAAATTATTTACTCATGTCATTATTCTGAGTTATTTCGAGTGGGTCGAAACACAACTAAGAGTGATATGCTTGATGAATGACTTCAAAATTAAAACTATAGAGAGATAGAGAGTTAAACCTGAGTCTTCGGGTTGTAAGTTTGTTGTATTATACATGATCGTAAACTAGAGTCCATGATTTTTTGAAGTTTATGTAATGCATAAGACAATAATGAATATGAATAAAATGTTGAGGCCATCCCTTTAATTTCCTTTAACGACCCAAGGCATAACTGGAACATGAGTTCCTTTGTTGTGTTTAACAATAACCTCGCGTTCACAAGAAAAAACATGGAGTGTACATGCAACATGGGTTGTTCCACGAAGAAGGGGACGGTGGATAGAGGAGTCAAATGGATAACAAAGGTGACAAATAATAGTGAATTATCACTAGTTTTCTCATTGTTTATCACCTTGTTTCCATTTGACTCCTTTACCCCTTCTCCCCTTCTTCGTGGATCGACTCACGTATGTACACTCCATGTTTTTCTAGTGAACCCAAGGTCATTGATAAACACAACAAGAGAACTCCGGTTCCAGTTATTGAAGGTTTACTCTTGGAGAGTCTTAGTCACCCTAGAGGGGGTGAATAGGGTGACGAGGAAGTTTTAACAAACTTGAAAGATTTAACCTTGAAAAGAATAATCAAGACAATCTAGATTGGACTTAGAAAAGTGTGAACTCGGATATACGCAGAAACCCTCCTGGGCGTAAAGCCACGGCCGGTGCTAATCCAAGCACCAAGTCAAATCCACTATTTTGAATCCACAAAATACAACAGATCGACTAAACCAGAATTGCTTCCTTAAACAATTCCTTACAGAGTTTTCCTAGACTAAGAAGTTCCCTTATCCGATCTAATACTTCCTAACCGAGGTAACCTTTGCAGCTAGGGACAATTGAGCTGAGTTAACCCTTACAGCTCAGTCAAGGGACCTTCCTCGGAAAGTAAGAAAGAGTATGTGATCGACTACAAGACTTTACAACTCGAAAGTAAGAATTACAGTCGTGAGTTGTAAATAAAAGATTGAGTGAGTATTATACAAAGAGATATAATTTCAACAATGTGTTCGAGTAATCTTCAACTCTTGAGAGTTGGCTTCTATTTATAGATGACCAAGCAGATTAGCCGTTGTGACTATCTTCCGAATAGAAGTCCTTTGTGACCGTTGTAACGACTTTTCGAGTCACTTAGAAAAGATCCGTTGAGATGTGAACATTGTGCAACGGCTCTCAAAAGGTGCTCCAATCAGCTAGTGGTGTCCGAAAAGTAAGGTAGAAACCACCGTTGATCTTAGCGTTGAGGATTTCCAATTTTGGAAACGGACAACGCCGATACAGACTCCGAGCCTTGTTCGAAGTATAAAAGCTTTGTCTACTCGGTCATTGACGACTTGAAGCCGGTTACTTTTGTAATTCAAAAATAGGATAACCTCGTTTAGATAACCTACAAAAGTAAACAATTTTGGTTCTCAAAGTATAAGATACTTTGGTTCAAGATTAGGCACGAGATAATAATTTATTTAAGATAATTAAGTGCAAAATTATCTTAGGCCTAGGGAGTGGAAATTTCGAGTCTAATATTCATTATGCTCGGAATCCATCGAGTCGAGTCTTAGAAAAGATTAAGTTATAAAGAAAATATCGAGTATAAGTACTTAATCTACACAAATAATTCTCGAACAAACATGCCGACTTAGAAAAATGAATTAACGTCGTAATTCACTTTACCTCGGAATATGAAGTCGAGCTTAGATTAAAAGTGTTAGAGAGATTATTTGAACATGTGATAAAATTAAGTAGTGTCCGAGTGACTCGAAACATCGGTATGAGTTGATGAGTAAGAATGTGTTTTCCGAGTCGATCAAAATCGAATGAAAACATATGCAATAGTTTTTATATTACTCAGAATGACTTGTAATAAAAACTTAGGAGGGATGAGATTTGTACCTGAGTCCTTAATAGTGCTCGGAATGATATAAGTTTAGAGTCCGAGTCTTCAATCTCCCCTTTTTGATGAAAGACATTCCATACTCGGATGAAAACTTTGTTAGTGAAATAATCAAGAGTTTTCTTTCTTACTCATTTGACAAAGAGTATATCGAGCTTAGAATAAAAAATCCCAGAAAAAATAGAATAATAAATGAAGTGATTCGAGCTTAGAATATTGTCTGCAGATAGCTCATTTGATGAAAAATTATGGGTAGTTATATAAGAGCACAATAGAGAAATGAGCTGATATATCGGAGCAAAACAAAATAAGGCATTTTAAACTCGGAAAGAATTATACGAAAGCAATATGCTCGAAATCGAAACTTCATTCATATTGTATACATAAATACGGAAAATACATACAAAAGAGAGGGTGAGAAAACTTCCCTAGACAAGACAACAAATTTTCTAAGTATTCTTCCCCTTGCCTTTCGAAAAAAAAATCAAAATGGGGAAGAATGTATCAAGTTGAGGCGGATGAGAGTGCTATGTGGCTGCGCTGATACGCTTGTGAAGATTTTGAAGATCTTAGCGGTGGCGGCACCGGGATCTCCGGAATAGGCTCAACTCCGAGTGGCCGACCCGGAACAAGGTCATCCAGAGGCTCATCCCCTTGGAACGTTGCGAAGGAGGTGCTTCCTTTGGCTTGGCTGCTGCGATTGTCCAACATCGGCAGGGTCTTTGACTCACTCAGGCTGCCGTCTAAGCTGATCGGTTCCGGTTGAGGAGCGGGAGCACCTTGTCCCTCGGCTTCGTCCTGCTTCTCTCCTTTTTCCTCTTTCTCTTCTTCCTTATCTTTTTCCTCTTCTTCCTCCTCTTCCTTCTCTTCTTCCTCCTTCTCCTCGAAGAGGTCGCTTCAGCCGCAACCTCCTCTTCTTCTTCAGTTGCCTTTCCGGATGGAGACTTGGCGAGACTCGAGGACTCTTCGGATGTTTCGAGCTGTCCGGGTCCTAAGCTTCTTTGGAGTGCCTTTCTCCGAGGAGCTCGATCATCTCCCGTTGCTCCTTAACCAAATTTTTTAGTTCGAGAAGCACATCTTGTTGCTTTAGAATTTGAGATTGGGTTGTTTTTGGTTGTGGTCATAGATTGAAGAACAGTCTTGAAGGAGCGGAGAGTATCCCGATTTCCGTGGATACGAGAGGAGGGCTTGTCTATCATCGTGGTAGACAAAGTGGCAGTGACGAGAGGAAGGTGGACCTGAGGTGGAAGCATTGCCGAGTGGAGGAAGGAGTGAGAGAGGAGTTTGAGTCCGAGGCGGAGGAGAAGGTTGCCTCGGTTCGAGCTGTGGACCTAGACACCCGGTTGGGTTTCCTGGTAACTATATCTAAGAAGCTCTTTTCGGCCAACTACTATGGCAGCCTCGGATACTTTGTTAGGGTCCGAGGGGAGCGGGACCTTAAATTGTTTAAAGATAAGGGTGAGAAGAGCTCAGAAAGGGAGATGAGTGGATTTCTTGGTCCGAGCTGGCATAGAGGCCATCTCGCTCGATAATGGCTAAGAAGAGGTCTACATCGTAGCCCTCGAGAATGTCAAACAAAGCTTTGAGAATCTTTGAATTTGGATTCTCTTTGCTTGAATGATGAGAAAAGAAGGTTCTCATCGGCAAGAAGCAGAGAAGATGAGCCTCGGTCTTCATCCGAGTCATAGAAAAGTTTTTGCGTGACTCGGGGACGTCCTTGGCATATTTTTAAAAAACTTCATCAGCAACCTCGTTGAAGGGGATGGGGTTGCTTGTTGAGGAAAAGAGATGAAACTTTGAATAGACGATGGAGAAGAGAGAGATTAATACAAACTATCGTGTTGGGAACTCCGGAGGTGATAAACTCTTCGAGAGTGGAAAGGTTTGAGTAGAACTCAACGACGAGTTACGGGTAAATAAATTCGCTGAAACAGAGAAAATTGTATACCCTTGTGGTTTTGATGTGTTTCAACCACGAGAATTTTGTGGTTGGGAAGAATTTGTCATCCAACTTAAGGTGTTGGGTGACAAGGATTTTGGAGGGGTTAGAAAGACCCTCGTGGCTTTTTGTTCTAGGTTTCTTGGTTGCGGAACCAAGAAAATTTGGAGTGGAACCTCTTTTAGGCATGGTTATGAGATCTTTGAGAAGAGAGTGAGTTAGCTCGAAGAAAGAGAGAGAGAGAGAGAAGAGAGAGACTACCGAGAGTTTGAGATTGCTTGAGAGTACCGAGATTGCTTGAGAGCCGAGATTGCGAGAGCGAGAGTGCAAGAGTATAGGTTATCGAGAGTAAAGTAGCGAAATGAAGGAAAATAGATGCTATTTATAGAGAAAGAAATATCCTTCATTATCCGTTCGGACCCAACTCTCCAACGATTGCCTCGGACCAATGTGTTTGTTATGCTCTCCAACGGTTAGAATTCCAGATGTCTGTCTCCTAACGGCTAGTTCACCGATCGATGTGCGAGAGAGGGAGAGAGAAAGAAAAGAGAGATTTTTAAAAGAAATTTACGAAATTCTCCACTAATCTAGAAATGATTTCGAAGTTTGAAGTCCAATTTTCTCAAAGCCGAGTCTAACTCAGTAGAGTTTCGAGTAACTCAAAAAGTGCAAACAGATAATAACTCCTAGCTCGGTATCATTGGGTCAACTGAACTAATTATTACTAAGACATAGAGAAGAAACATGTGACACATAATCATGCAAGATAATTTCACTTAGAAAAACACATAATCATGCATTTATCATGCCAAGTTTGTTCCTAATAAAGCAAAGCCGATCCTCACTAAGTGGCTTAGTAAAGATATCAGCTAATTGAAGTTTTGTAGGAATGAATTCAAGTTCAATATCACCTTTCTCAAAATGGTCTCTCGAAAATGATACTGACCTCAATGTGCTTTGTCTTTACTTGGATTCTTAGTGATGCTGATTACACTCGATCGTCACACTTAATTGGAATTGATTTGAATGATAGTTCAAGGTCTTTCAAGTGTTGCTTAATCCATAGAATCTGAGCACAACATGCTCAAGTTGTAATGTACTCGGCTTCAGCAGTTGATAGAGCAAGCGAGTTACGTTTCTTTGAGTGCCAAGATATAAGGGATTGACCTAAAACCTGGCATGCCTCCGAGGTGCTTTTCTATCCACCTTGTATCCAGCATAGTCGGCATATGAGTATCCAGCGAGGGTCGGTTCCGAGTCTCTTAAAAACCATAGACCTAGATTCCGAGTCCCTGCAAGATATCTAAAGATTCTCTTTATCGCAGTGAGATGTGATTCGTTTGGATTAGCTTAGAATCTTGCACATAGACATACACTAAACATTATGTCCGGCCTACTTGGATATGAGATATAGCAGAGATCCAATCATACCTCGATAGAGTTTTTGATCTACTGCTTTACCCTTTTCGTCTTAGTCTAGTTTTATGCTTGATATTCATTGGTGTTGCTTGCATGTTTTGCATCTTGAAGCTTGTACTTCTTCAGTAACTCGTCGGTATACTTAGATTGGTGGACATAGATGCCATCCTTGTCTTGTTTGATTTGTAGACCAAGGAAGAAATTGAGCTCTCCCATCATGCTCGTTTAGAATTCCTGTCTTATTAACTTAGAAAAATCTTGACAAAGATTTTCATTATTAGCTCCAAAAATTATATCATCAACATAAATCGAACTATAAGAAAGTCTTTCCCCTTGGTTTTTATGAAGAAAGTCTTGTCAATCCGACCTTTTTGAAATCATTTTCAACCAACAAACTGCTCAGTCTTTCATACCAAGCTCCGGGAGCTTGTTTAAGACCATAAAGAGCTTTTTACAATTTGAAAACATGATTTGGAAATTCTGAGTTTTCAAATCCAGGGGTTGCTCAACATAGACTTCCTCTTGAATGAAATCATTCAGAAAAGCACATTTGACATCCATTTGATATAATTTAATATTCATGCTTGATGTAAATGCCAATAGGATTCTAATTGCTTCAATCCTAGGAACTGGTGCAAATGTTTCCCCATAATCAATCCCTTCTTCTTGATTGTAACCTTGAGCCACAAGTCTAGCCTTATTTCGACTACCAACCCAACCTCATCCAGTTTGGTTTTGAAAACCCATTTGGTTCCTATGACTGGGTGGTCGGAAGGTTGTTTGGTTAGAGTCCGGACTTGGTTTCTTTCAAATTGATTAAGTTCCTCCTGTATGGCCTACCCATTCAGGTTCATTTAGGGCCTCTAATGCATTTCTAGGTTCAATTAATGATATGAATACGGTAAATGCATATAGAGTTTGCAAAGAAAAACGAGTTCTTACCCCACTATTGATGTCGGATAAGATGTTTTCGAGTGAGTGACTTGAAGCATCTTTGAATACTCTACCTGTTCTCTGGTTCACTAGATTTGTAGGTTGAATTGGTTGATCTTCGGTGATCCGATCCGATTGAGCTTGCTCATTTGATTGACTTTCAACATGCCGAGTCGGCTTAAGAACCGCTTCGATCCGAGTCATGGTATTATGAGCTATCTCATTACGAGTTGCTTTTCCTTGACTCTGTCCGAGCTAGCTTCGATAAGATCATCTTCATCTCGACTAAGTTTTAGTTCTAAGAATGTTGACTCACTTAGTTTTCCCTAGTCAATCTCATCACAAATAACGTGGATGCTTTCTTCCACTTTGTTAGTTCTTTTATTGAAAATGTGATGTGCTTTACTATGAGATGAATAACCAAGAAAAACACCTTCATCCGACTGAGCATCAAACTTGGTCAAGTGATCCTTACGATTATTGTGAACATAACACTTGCATCCGAAGGGTTTGAAGTATGAAATGTTGGGTTTCTTTCCCTTGTAGAGCTCGTTTAGAGTTTTCTTCAGGATGGGTCTAATGAGGCATTTGTTCGGTGTGTAGTTAGCTATGTTGACTACCTCAGCCCTGAAATAGTGAGGCGAGATCATGTTCAATTATCATTGTCCTTCCAATATCTTCAAGAGTTCTATTCTTTCTCTCGTCTACTCCATTCCGTTGAGGAGTTCTGGGTGTTGAGAAGTTGTGGGAGATACCATTCTTATCGCGAGAACTCCGTAAATTCCGAGTAATCGAACTCCCTTCCATGGTCGGTTTGAATCTTTACGATATGAGTTTGAGACTCAACTTGAATTTTCTTGCAGAGCTTGCTGAACTCTTTGAAAGCTTCATTTTTGTGCTTAAGAAAACACACCCATGTAAATCGTGAGTAGTTATCAACAATTACAAGTTCATATGATTTACCTCCAAGATTCTTTACAGGGATTTCACCACATAAGTCGATATGTAACATTTCAAGCACTTTGGATGTAGAAACGGTTTTGAGAGATTTGAAGGATGATCCGACTTGTTTCCTTTTGTGCATGCTTCATAAATTTTATCTTTCGTAAATGCACATTTAGGTAATCCTTTGACTAAACTATGAGATGCAAGCTTTTTAATGGTATGCATGCTAACGTGACCTAGTCTACGATGCCATGTCCAAGAATTATCATGCGGAGATGCTTTTAAACAAGATAAGTTCGACTAGGGTCGAGAAGAGGAATAGTGTAGGTGTTACTTGATCTCTTACCCGAGAGCTTAGTCTCTTTGGTAGTTGCATCAGAAATATAGCAATTGGTCCGAGTGAACCTTACCTCTTGACCTTTGTCACACAGATTGAGAGATGCTGCATAGATTGTACTTTAATCCGTTGACAAGATGGATCGGGCTGACCAGGTTGTCTCCTTTTCTAATCTTACCCATTCCAACTATCTTGCCCTAATTGTTATCTCCAAAAGTGACTTTGCCTCCCTTGTAATCTTCCAACTCGAAAAGAGTCTTGAATCTCCCGACATGTGGCGTGAGCATCCACCGTCTAGGTACCAATGACCTTTTGTCCTTTTACGAGTTACTCGCAAGTCGAAACATACTAACCCTTCTCACTTCCTATAACGAACCCCGTAACTCCCTTTACTTTGGTTCTTTTCTTAGGAAGAAGACTTTGGGAACCCAAATTTGAATTACTTTGGGTTTGGTCCGATCATGAGTCTTCCTTTTAGAAAGCCGAGTTTGTGTCTCTTTCTTTTAAAAATATTTTCTTTTATAAATTGGTGGAGAAAGTTTTCTCTTGTAAGCTAGTCTAGGCTCGGTCCTCCTTTCATTCTTATGAATAGGACCATGCTCAGCCTTCCCGAACTTAACGAGTTCGGAGTTCTTTTGAAAAGATCCGAGTAGGAATTAGATTCCTCCTCTTTATTAAAACCGAGTCCTTCCTTTCCGAAGGAGACACACCGAGAGCCTAAGAGCATGTCAAGGTTTTTCCGACCTTGAGTAAATTTCAAAACAAGTTCTTGAGACTCATTGAGTTTCTGTTTTAGATGCTCATTTTCTCCTCTCGAGTGTCTTAGTCTCGGTCTCATTAGGTTGAGTACTAGTCTTGAGCTCTGTTAGAGTAAGTCTTAGTTTTTCCAATTCATTTTTCAAAATAATGCTCTCGAAGTGAATGACTCAAGTTGTTCTTTAAATTGGAAAGAATCAAAATTGGACTTTTCTTCCAAAGTATAAATATATTTAGCTAAATAAACTTTGGAAAACTTGAGGAAGTATTCAATTACGTCCCGAGGATTCATCTCCTCATTGTCCGAGTTGTCGAGTCCGACTCGGATTCAGCTTCGAGTCCGATAGAGCCATCGAGACACTTTGAGTCGTCCGAGTCTTCATCTTTTCGAGATGAATCTTCATCACTCCATGTGGCCACGATAGTCTTCTTCTTCTTTCTATCCCTCTTTCTTCTTGGACGAGTCTTTGACTATGTGATCTTTGTCTGCCACATTCAAAACAGACCGAGTTCTTAGTTAAAGATAACTTTAAAGGAGATGATTGTTTACCTTTTCTATCCTTCTTATCTTTCTTGTAGAACTCTTCTCTTGGCCTTTTCTCACATTTCTTGTGCTTCATCATTCTTTTGAAGCCTTGAGCAATGAGTGCCGCGGGATCTTCTTCGAATCCGAGGAACTTAGATTTTCTCCTCTCGCTTTCGAGGCCTTTAGCGCAATATTCTTTTTAGTGCCGACTTTGACATCCTCTTCTTCCGGATGGATCTCATGGGTGAGTAGCTTTCTAATTAGTTCGTCCGGCTTTAGTTAAGAGAGGTTCGAGCTTCCTCGATGGCTGTCACCTTAGGACCCTATCTTCTCTTGGGTAGAATCCTTAGGATTTTTCCGCACATCTCTTCATGGGAAATCTTTCTACCCAGAGATTTGAGATTGTTTGTAATCTCAGTAAAGCGTATAAACATCCGAGTGATGTTTTCTTCGGCTCCATCTTGAACAACTCGTATTTGTGAAGATATTGACTTATCTTCGCTTGTCTTACTTGGCTGGTTCCTTGATATGTGTTGACAAGAGTGTCCCACACATCTTTGGCTATGTCACAAGCTGACACTCTATTGTATTCTTCCGAGTTGATGGCGCACATTAGAATGTTCATCGCTTTAATTTCTAAACTTTTCAGCATCTTTAGTTGGGTATTCGAACTTTGCTTTAGGCACATGTCTTGTATCTTCCATCTTCGTTGGAATGTAGTTTCCTTCTCGTATGGTGTTCCATACATCTTCATCGTGATCCGAGTAGAAAGCATTCCATTTTCTTCCGAGTGCAACAAATTTGATCCTTTAAACTTTGGTGGTCTGCTGGAAGATCTTCCTTCAACGAACTCTCCATTATTTTGAGCCATTTGATCTTTAAACCTTTGGATTGTTAGATCCTTTACGAAAGGCTAGGCTCGATACTAATTGAAGTTTTGCTCTTGGAGAGTCTTGGTCACCCTAGAGGGGGTGAATAGCGTGATGAGGAAATTTTAAAAGAATGGAAGGGTTAAAGTTTAAACTAAATAATCAAGACAATCCGAGACTAGATTGGACTAAGAAAAGTATGAACTCGGATTTACGTAGAAAGCCTACTGGGGAAGAAAACCACGGCCAGTGCTAATCCAAGCACCAAGCAAATCCACTATTTTCAATCCACGAAATACAGTAGACCGACTCAACCAGAATTGCTCCCTTAAACAATTTCTAACGAGTTTTCCTAGACTCGAAGTTCCCTTATCCGATCTGGTACTTCCTAACTTAGGTAACCTTTACGAGTTAGGGACAACCGAGCTGAGTTAACTCTTACAGCTTAGTCAAGGGACCTTACTTAGATAATAAGAAAGAGTATGTGACTGATTACAAGACTTTACAACTCGGAAAAGTGTTAAGTACGAGACTAGGAGTTGTAAGAAGAAGATTGAATGAGTATTATACAGAGAGATATAATTTCAGCAATATGTTCAGCAATCTTCAAGTCTTGAAAGTTGGCTCCTATTTATAGATGACCAAGCAAATTTGCCATTGTGACTATCTTCCGATTAGAAGTCCTTTGTGACCGTTGCAATGGTTCTTCCGAGTCGCTTAGAAAAGATCCGTTGAAATGTGAACGTTGTGCAACGACTCTTGACTCTTTAGGATATCCCAATCCACTGGCGATGTCCGAAAAGTAGGGTGGAAACTACCGTTGAGATTAGCGTTGAAGATTTCCAGTTTTGGAAACTAGACAACCTTGGCACGAGTGTCCGGGCTCGGTTCGAAGTAGAAAAGCCTTGTCTCGCTGGTGATTGACGACTTGAAGCCGATTACTTTTGTAATTCAAAAATAGTTTAACCTCGTTTAGATAACCTACAAAAGTAAACAAATTTTGGTTCTCAAATTATAAAATACTTTGGTCTAAGATTAGGCACGAGATAATAATTTAATTAAGATAATTAAGTGCATAATTATCCGAGACCTAGAAGAGTGGAATTTTACGAGTCTAATATTCATTATAGTCAAATTCCATCCGAGTTAGTCTTAGAGAAGATCAAGTTATAAAGAGAATATCGAGTATGAGTACTTGATCTAGACAAATATGTTTCAAACAAACATGCTGACTTAGAAAGTTGAATTATCACTGTAATTCACTTTAACTTAGAATATGAAGTCGAACGAGAGATTAAAGGTGTTAGAGAGAATGTTTGAACATGCGATAAGTCCGAGTAGTGTGTAAGTGACGTAGAAGCATCGGTGTGAGTTGATGAACAAGAATGTGATTTCGAGTCGATCGGAATCGAATGAAAACAAGTGCGATAGTTTCTATATCACTCAGAATGACTTGTAATCAAAACCTAGGAGAGATGAGCCCTTGATAATACTTAGAATGATCTAAATTTAGAGTTTAAGTCTTCAACCACTGTTGATCTTAGCGTTGAAGATTTCAAGTTTTGGAAACGAGACAACCTTGACATGGCGTCCGAACCTTATTCGAAGTAGAAAAGCCTTGTCTGCAGGTGATTGACAGCTTGAAGCTGGTTACTTTTGTAATTCAAAAATAGGATAACCTCGTTTAGATAACCTACAAAAGTAAACAATTTTGGTTCTTAAAGTATAAGATACTTTGGTCCAAGATTAGACACGAGATAATAATTTAATTAAGATTATTAAGTGCAAAATTATCTTAGGCCTAGGGGAGTGGAATTTTCTGAGTCTAATATTCATTATACTCAGAATCCATCGAGTCGAGTCTTAAGAAAGATCAAGTTATAAAGAAAATATCGAGTATAAGTACTTGATCTAAACAAATAATTCTCAAATAAACATGCTGATCGAGAAAGATAAATTAACGCTGTAATTCACTTTACCTCGGAATATGAAGTCGAGCTTAGATTAAAAGTGTTAGAGAGATTGTTTGAACATGCGATAAAACTAAGTAGTGTCGGAGTGACTCGGAATTATCGGTGTGAGTTGATGAAAAACAATGTGTTTTCCGAGTCGGTTAGAATCGAAGAAAAACATATGCAATAGTTTTTATATTACTTAGAATGACTTGTAATCAAAACTTAGGAGGGATGAGGTTTGTACCTAAGTCCTTGATAGTACTTAGAATGATATAAGTTTAGAGTCCGAGTCTTCGATTATGTCTTGGGTTATTAAAGCAATTAAAGCGATGATCTCAACATTTTATTCATAGTTAGTTGTCCTATGCATTATGTAAAACTTCAAAAAAAAAAATCATGTCCAGTTTATGATAATGTATAGTACATCAAAATTGGAAGCAAAAAGGAAACTGTATAACTTTTTGTACTTAAAAAAAAAGAGAAATTTAGCCACTACAAAAAATAAGAAGTTATAACAATGGTCCGTGTTACGAGAATATATACTAAGTAACAACATCTTTTTGCTTTCATATAATTTGATAAATGGCATGCTTAATTGTGTATACTTGTGCTTATTTTGCTTACCAATCTATGCTTTTCATAAATTATCGTATACATTTTCATAAGCTTAGAGAACCTGTTCAAAAATCTGTACATAACAAGTTATCTTAGGTCGCGGTATGTGCATAAATGTGCATATAGTGCTAAGGATATTAACTTGGTATGTATATGTTTTTGAATTTTCCATGTTGGATAGTTTAAGAATAATATGGTAATAGATTGAGTGGCTATTATAATCTTATCATAATTTGACAAAATATCACGTTGCTCATTTCCCTATCGTTCTTCCGGTGCAATTATGATGACGATGGGTTTGATGTGTATATCTTTACTTATGTTACCATACAATTAAATAAGGATATACACATTAACCATTTCATTTTCGTATGTGGTACTTGAAGGACTAAGGGGAAATACTCGCTAAAATTTTGTCAAATGTATGATAAGATTTTGCTACACTGGTCTAGGCTCATATTATTCTTGAACACTATCTATCCCCGTAGAAGGATCTTAGACTCACGTTATATTATTTGTGTGTAATTAAATGATGAAAGTACATACTTTTCAAACTATATGTGGTGAATTGCTTCTCGTCATTATGGTTAAGGTATGGATCTAGCGTGGGTTTATAAAGATAGGAGGAGTGTAGAACATCATGATGGTGTTAAGAACTTTATAGAGATTTACTTTGAACATGCAACCAAATTCGGAGAACAGTCCATATTCTGTCCATGTTTACGGTGTTTTAACTCCTTAGGATTGCTCCGTAAGGTTGTAAAAGGTCACCTATATTAGAATGGATTTGACACATCTTATAAGGTGTGGGTATGGCATGGGGAAGAAGAGTATGTGAATAATGGCGTAGGAGAAGAGGAAGGGTATGATGAAAATGAAGCTAACAAGTATGGAATTAGAAGATCAACCTCGAAGATTTGGTTCGTGGAGTAGAAGGTGAATTAGTCGATCAACCACATTATCGGAACAATTGTTAGCTGATTTAGAGAAGCCTCTTTACTTGCGAGTGTGATAAATATACCCATTTATCGGTCGTGCTTGAGGTTGATGAACTTGAAAACGACTAATGGCTAGAGTGACAAAAGTTTCGTGGACTTGTTGAGTATGCTCAAAGATATACTCCCGGAAGGCAATGTCCTTCCCAAGTAGTACATATGAGGCAAAGAGGATGTTGTGTCCTATGAGCATGGGGTATAAGAAGATACATGCCTGCCCTAACCATTGCATATTGTATCGAAAATAACATGCACATAGACACGAATGTCCTAAATGTTGGGTACCTGGATACACAATGAAAACGTTGATGGAGAGAGTGATAAGGGACCTCCCACAAAGATGTTATGGTACTTGCTGATAATACCGAGGTTTAAGTGCTTATTTTCAAGTATAACCGATGTCAAGAACTTGACGTGGCATGCCAATGAAAGAGTCTCGTGATGACATGTTGCGTCACCCTGCTGATTCTCTTCACTCGGAAGAAGATCAATTCATTGTTCCCGAAATTTGCTAGAGAGGCAAGGAACCTATGTTTGGGTCTTTGTACGGACCGAATAAACCCCCATGGTGACCTCGGTAGTAAGCACAACGAGTTGGGATGAAGGTGTTTTTAGGTTTTTATGCATACCGTCAAGAGCAATTTACATTGCGAGTTATGATCTTCACCATAATTAATCACTTCCCAGTATACGAAAACTTGTCTAGATACACATCAAAGGCCATAAGGCATTCCCCATTTGTGCAGAGGGTACTTGTTCCTATTAACTTAAGCACGAAAAAATGACAGACTTATCATAAGAAAAATAAGGTTTTCAATGGTAAAATCGAGATGGATTTTGCTGCAACTCCACTAACAAGACATAAAATTTATGATCATATGAAGGATCTTGATGTGAAGTTCGACAAGCCATACCGACGTCAATCCGAAAACAATGTGTGGAAAAAGAAATCAATATTTTTTTGATCTTCCATATTGGAAAGAGTTGTATGTGACACTCGTAATACCCGGAATTTTAATGAAAAGTAGCAAGTAAAGTATAGAATTATGGAATATTATTCCTCGCAGCTAGTGGGGTTGAGTGACTGATTTTATTTACGGCGGACATATTATGTTAGTATCCCTTTGGAGGCTGGTGTTGAATAAATTAAATCAAGGAAATTGCTTCCCTTCTTATTTGAGGTGAACCTCGGTGCGGCTAGACGGTGTCATAATTAGTGCATCAAAAATCAATTAGGAGACAAAATGTAAGAGGACGAGCGAGGGAAAGGCATGGGCTTGTTTTAGGTGTAAGGGATAAAGAAGGGTAATTGGGGTCCAATAGAAGGAAGGGGCAAGTTTTGTTTAGCGGTGGTGAGAGTTGGGCTAAAAATAAAAGCAAGGAAGGACCGAAGGGAGGGGGAACACTTGGAGAAAACAAAGAAAGAAGAAGCGGAACCGCAGAAGCGTAACGGGGAGGGGGAAAGGAGCACCGAACGGGAAAAGAGAGAGGAAGGAGGACGAAGCGCGGGCGAAGGAGGCCGAGGGGGAGGACCGACTACCACCGCAGGACCGAAGGTGGCTGCCGGTGACGTGAGCAAACGCGAGTGAAGGGAAAAGAAAGCGAGAGACCGAGGTAGAACGAGGGCGAAGGAAGGAACCAAAGTAGGGGCTGGCGCGAGAGGGTCGGGAGGCCGGAAACCGAGAAAATAACGGCGGCAAGGGAGAAGGACTGGCTGCGAACGCGCGAGGCCCGGACCGAGAGCCAGCGGAGGCTGAAACGGCAAGCCGGAACAGGGAAGCGAGAGGCCGGAACCCAGGCACACGTACTATACTCAATCTATTTCTTAAACCGTGAAACCGAGGTGGGTAGTCTTATACTCTAAACTATTAGTAATTTCGAATCCAAATGAGCTTATTGTGATTGTTGATTGTGATTGTGAATATTGAACATGTATGCTATTGAATGAGTGTAGTAGTTGCCGAAAGTTGAATTAGGAGTTGTGAAGGGAATTAGTAGTTGTCTAGGCCTGAATTGGAAACCAGGGAATTCGGACGGAGTGGGGTTGCTTTGGTATAAGGAGTAATATTGGGAATCCGGCCAGTTGGGGACGGGGATAAGCATGTGTGGTTTGGGCATAAGTTGTGAATTAATATTTCGATTGACTCTTAGAGACTGATTGAATTTATGACATTAAGGGATGATTGCGAATACCGAGAAATAGTGAATTGAGCATAAAAGAGAAGTGTGAGTTCATAGTAATTGCTGCACGATTGAGGTATGGGAGTGAGAAGTGGGTGAGTATTGGGATAATTGAGTTCAAAAGATAATTAAATCCTTAAGGTTGAACTAAATGCGAAGATAAGCAGAGCTAGCAAAAGTGGAGCAATGAAAAAGGGATTAAGAAGTGTATGATTGAGTTGGTCAAGAAAGAACGATTAATGGGATAGAAACCTAAGATGAGAGCAAATTACACTTAGTAATGAAGGGAATTAGAGGAATTTTAGTAGCGAAGTAAGAATGAGAACTACCTGACTAAGTATGATTAAGAAGAGATTAATAAGTAATGTGGAAGTGTAATCGAAAAGTATTGAAACAAAGATGGTAATTGGGAAGAGTTAAGTTATAAAGTAAAGGCATAAAATGAGGAATTGAGGTGAAGATAATGAATTGTGAAAAGTGAGAACGTTGAATTAGGTAATATCTACTTGTGGTTATTGTGGCTCGTAAAATGGAATCAATCGTACTAAACCGATGAATTGAGAAAGGCATAGTTGGAAAAGAGTTGAGAATGATTGCTTGCAATGAATGGTGATTATTTGTGCTATGTGATTGCTTTACGTGATGCTCAAAAGTAATTTCGAAAAGAGTTTTGTATTTTACGTGAAATGATCCTTGAATGCAATTTCTGTGAAATGTCTTTCAAACGTGATTCTATTCTAAAGAAGCAAAGCTGATTTGAGAAAGTGAATTTATAAGGATGACACGTGGTGTCATGCCTTCCTTGATATCAAATCGATTGAGAAAGTTGTGAAGTGAATGTGATGAATGAGTATGTGCAAAGAGTTTTGAATCGACAGAGCTACGGATCGTTTAGCATACCGAAGGGTTCGAATTAGGGGACACCCGGATAGAAACTTCGAGGGAAGGGTTCTAACAGGGGTCCTGCAGAGGCAGGATGCTCGCTCCGAGACTTCCGAAGATAGGTCCCGGAGCCTTTTTGTCGGGGTCGCGCCTTGAGATGAAAGAAGTGCTAGTTCGAGTCCTCGAAGGCCCGGAAAAGTTGATTCAACCCCTAAAAGAATAGTTCATGAATGTGAAATTGTCCTTTTAAGTGATTGAAGAGTCATGATCTTTTTCATTGCAAGAGATTTCGAGTGAAAAGTATATAGATTTGTATTATATTATTATGCTTTCGCAGATTTCATTATTATGAGTATTATGTGTAAAGAATTTTCATTTTAAGGGTATAAGACTCCGGTGAGCCCGTGGATTATTGCTCACCCCCACAAATTCCCCCTTTCCACCCCAGGTGTGCAGGTACATTATCGGAAGGTAGGATCTACGCGTAGCACAATCCGGACCCTTGCCGACTCGCTGAGTGCTAGAGCGACTCAAGGAACCGACATGCATTGTTACGATTCTAAATGTTGTATTTGTAATTTAGTTCATATAGTTGTACCCAATGTACCGTAAATCATTTATATTGTTTTAAGTTTTATAGCATGATTGGTTGGACTACGGCGTGTGGCCGTTGAGTTATATACTCCGAGCGTATGGCTCATTGAGTTATATTATGCTTTTTATGCGGGGTTTTAAGGCTTTAAGCCTATGGGATAGTCTATATTACAAACGGAACTCTGCCGAAATTTTTAGGAAATCTCAAGTTCCTTTGAGAAACTACCTTTGTTACCTCTAAGTTGGGATTAGAGAGCCAAACCGGCACTGATAGAGCCTTGGGAGTTCCTGTAAGGAACTCCGGTGATGTAATACTCCTAGGGGGTATTTTGGGGTGTTACGGAGACATAATCTTGATGTAATGTATCTAGAGAAAAACATATGTGAAAGTTTCATTGACACTCTTTTGAACATACCGAGGAAGACCATAGACAGAGAGAAAGCAAGACTCGATATGGGTGAAATGAGAATACGAGGAGGAATTAGTACCACAACCAAAGGGGAAGAGAAAATATTTGCCTCCGGTGTCTTACACATTGAGTAGAAGGGAAAAACAACGTTTGTGTGAGACCTTGAAGAAACTCAAAGTGCCACGAGGATATTCTTCGAACATCGGTATACTTGTTTCGATGTCCGATTACGGACTAATCGGTCTTAAATGCCACGATTATCATGCTTTGATGCAACAAAGTCTATTGATTGCTATCCGATCCATGATGCCCAAGCATGTCGAGACAGTTGATCACAAGACTTTGCGTCTTTTTCAATGCCATATGTAGCAAAGTCATTGATTTGGAGAAATTGGATGATCTTAAGTGCGGTGTGCTCGTTACATTGGGCTAACTTGAGATGTACTTCCCACCTTCTCCTTTTGATATCATGGTGCACCTTGTTGCCCATTTGGTGAGAGAAGTGTGATTACGTGGCCCAATTTTTACCGTTGGATGTACCCTTTTGAACGTTTTATGAAAAATTCTCAAAGACTGTTAGAAATCGGTACCGACACTGTAATACCTAAAAATATGAGATGCTTGCTTGGTAAAATAATTAAATTATTAAAAGGTAAAGTTAAATTTAAAAATTTTAAATTAGCTGAACTATAATTTTTCCGAGTCGAAATTGAAACACGAGAATTGAAACCCGAGCATGGGTTAATCAAAATAGGTTTGTGAAATTAATTTAGGTCCAATTTACATAAAAAGCCCAAAACAGAAATTGAAATAAAAAAGAAAATACAGGAAATGGAAATTAAAAAAAAAAGAAAACAAATGGGAGGATTTCGGCATTTAGAGGAATGAAAGAGGGAGAGAGGGAGAGCGTGGCTGAACCGAAGTAGAGGAAAATGAGAGGAGAAATGTGAGAGCTCAAGGGAGCCAGAGCACAGCAGAAATAGAGGAGAATAAGAGTGAGAGATCGGAAGAGGGCTCGGGTGAGAGGAAAGAAATGAAGCAAGCCGAGGAACCAAAACCCAAATAAAAGCGAGTGAGAGGCTAGGCAGTGAGAGACCAGGCAGCAAGAGGGTGACCAAGAAGAGAAGAAAAGAGCAAGAGGTAGGAAAGAAGTGAGAGAATAATTCAGGTTTTTGAGACCATAACCAACAGCGAGAAGGAGGAGGAACGAATGAACGAAAACCGTGAGGAAGAAAAGAGGAGCAAAAATAGAAATTTAAACCTTCAAAATCAAATTCTTATAACCCTAATAATTCAAAGTGAGTAATTCAACTCTTTTCTTAAAAGTGAAAATGAATTAAGTCCACTAATTGGAGAAATTGATGCATAAATTTGAAGCTCTACGTTTAATTGAAGAACATAGAGACTCGAACTCACTAAATTAGCAACTCGCAAATTGGAAAGCATGTTGTGATTTATGTGATGTTTAATTCATGAATTTCATGATGTTTGACTGTTGTTAAGCATGATTATTAAGTCTAATGTGTGAGAATTTGGTGAATTTAACTTAAAGAGTTAGAGAGAAAAAAACCAAAAATATTGAATTACATGATTTAGGTGCAGATTTTTAGTATTTATTCCTACTATCTAAATTATTGTGCTTTTGTAAGTTATCCAAAATTCCTGAAATTTTTATTGTAGCTTCATGATGATGTATGACCATTTTCCAGTAAAGTTTGATAAATTTTGGATGAGTGGATTGGAAGATATGAATTTTTAAGTGAAAATATCCTGTTTTGGGCAAAAAAATTAGGATTGATTGAGTAATTAAGTTAAGAATTGAAATTTAAAAAGTTATTTGGAAAGTTTAAGAGATATGTCATGATTAAGAAAGGTTAAGGAACCATAAGCCACCTATGCGCGATAATACGCAATCATGAAACGATAAGTTCGTTAATAAGAAATCCTAATTGATATGTTTATATTATGATGTATTTATCTTTAAGTAAATTGATTATAAATGATATAAACATGTCTATGTGAGTTATATTGATTGTACTTAAGTTAGAACTTGTTTATGTGAATTGCTTGTTGTGAAGATGTTACTTATGAAGTTATTGAGCATGATTTATACGAATTAAGTATATCTTGTCGGTAGATGCAAATAATAAGAAAATAATAAGAAAATAAGAAACATAAACAACTAAAGAAGGGAAAAAGGATTGTGTTATTAATCTAAGACTCCACGAATTAAGCTATGGCCATAAAAGTGTCTCGTCAACTGAAGCCACGAATTGAATTGCTTCCACGAATTCTTGACAGTATGTGCTCTTCGAGTTTCATGCAACAAATTATTTTTCCTCCAAGAACCGAGCCCACAAAATTCATATGATGTAAGATGAGAACTATGATATGACTAATTTATGTGATGAATGGCTTACATGATGAATGATTATATGACTTACTCGTATAAAAAGAATGAATAAACTATGTATTGGTTGAACTCATGAATATGTGATGTTATGTGTCCATCTCAGCCGGTAAGCTCAATAAGTTTAGTATCATGCGTATCATGAGCATTTATACTCCGAATCACATGTTATGAGTGAATATTGAACTTACGTGTGTTTGTTAATGAATTAATGTGCAAAGCTGAAACAAGGTGTTGTGTTTGGGTTATTCACTAGGCTCGTGGAGCTCATGACCTCACCAAGATTTTCAGGTACGAAATCATAATCCCTATAGTTTTAGAAGAAGCGAGACCAATGGATAGGACATCTCCGGACTTGTTATGTTCTTTATGTTTCCCTAACGGCATTCATTCAATGACCATTTAAAAAGAATGATGGAGTCAACTTGCATACATATATGCACTTGAAGTGACTAGTACCAACTAAACCAGTTGGTACAATGACATCTATCAATATCCGGATAAATAAGAATATCCGTTGGACTCCACACCTAGAGGCCAATGAGCCATCAAGATGTTGGCAACCCTATTTTTGATTAATCGTGGACAGTTGTATAAGAAAACCAACACAGGGATATTAGTTTACTTTGGGTCAACCAACATGGAGAAAAGCTTTAGTGTATGAAGTTCTTAGATTATGGGGCTAGATACACGCCATTAGAGAAGACATCATTAGCATTAGTCCGGGCTACCAAGAAGCTCGGGCACTACATGTTAGCCTATAGGCTACATGGGGTAGCACTAATGGATCCCATCAAGTACATCCTTGAGCAAACAACCATCAATAGCAAAATAGCTAGATGGACCATCATGATGTCCGAATTCGAACTTAAGTATGTCCCTCAAAAGTAATCAAGGAAGGGTAGTGTCAAAATTCTTACCCGATTTAATCATGAATCGAATCGCAGCCCGAACACCTCGACTTTCCGGACAAAAATGTCTTACAAGTAGAGGTGGACGTATGGACAATGTACTTTGATGACGCTTCCAATTAGAAGGACTTCGGAGTAGGGATTCTTCTAGGCTTGCCAAAAGGAGCACATACTCCTATTTCGATCAAATTGGATTTCGAGGTCACCAACAATGCTGCGAAATATGAAGCATGCATCACGAAACTTCAAGTTGTTATAGAAATCGAGCCAAGAGCATCCGGGTTTTCATTTACTCGATCCGGTCATTAATCAAATCTCGCAAAAATGAAAGGTACGTAGAGAAGCATTAGCACCCTACCAGGCACATCCGATTGAATTATTAAAACATTTTGAAAGCATTTCGCACACCTACCTTCCTAGGGATGACAACGGTGCAATATTCTTTTTGGTGCTGACCTCGGTGTCCTCTTGTTCCGGATGGATCTCATGGGTGAGTAGCTTCCCAATGAGTACGTCTAGCTTTAATAAAGAGAGGTTACGAGCTTCCTCGATGGCTGTCACCTTTGGACCCCATCTTCTCTTGGGTAGGCTTCTTAGTATCTTTCTGCACATTTCCTCATGGGAAATCTTTCAACCCACAGATTTGAGATTGTTAGTAATCTCGGTGAAGCGGATGAACATCCGAGTGATGTTTTCTTCCGGCTCCATCTTGAACAGTTCGTATTTGTGAAGATATTGGCTTATCTTCGCTTGTCCGACTTCGCTAGTGCCTTCATAAGTGTTGACAAGAGTGTCTCACACTTCTTTTGCTGTGTCACAAGCTGACACTCTGTTGTATTCTTCGAAGCGATGGCGCACATCGGAATGTTTATGGCCTTGAAGTTTTTTCGAACTTTTACGCCTCTTCGGTGGTGTACTCGACCTTTGCTTTAGGCATGAGTCTTGTTTCTTCCGTCTTCATTGGAATGTAGTTGCCTTCTTGAATGATGTTCCATACATCTTCATCGTGATCCAGTAGAAAGCATTCCATGAGCTTCTTCCAGAATACAAAATTTGATCCTTTAAACTTTGGTGGTCTGCTGGAAGATCTTCCTTCATCGAACTCTGCATTGTTACGAGCCATTTGATCTTTAAACCTTTGGCTGGTTAGATCCTTTCCGAAAGGCTAGGCTCGATACTAATTGAAGATTTGCTCTTGGAGAGACTTAGTCACCCTAAAGGGGGTAAATAGGGTGATGAGGAAATTTGAACAATAAATGGAAGATTAAAGTTTAAAACAAACTTTAAGACTATCCGAGTCTAGATTGGACTCGAAAAGTAGGAACACATAATTTACGTGGAAACCCTCTTGGGGCAGAAAACCAGGGCCAGTGCTAATCCAAACACCAAGTCAAATCCACTATTTTCATTCCATAAAATACAGTGAGACAGACTCAACCGGAATTGCTCACTTACACAATTCCTTACAAGGTTTTCCTAGACTCGAAATTCCCTTATCCGATCTAGTACTTCCTAACCGAGGTAACCTTTATAGCTAGGGACAATTGAGCTGAGTTAACCCTTACAACTCCGTGAAGAAACCTTACTCAAAAAGTAAGAATGAAAGTTGTGACTGATTACAAGACCTTACAACTCGGAAAGATGTTAAGTACGAGTTGGAGTTGTAAGTAGAAGATTGAATATGAATACAAAGACTTTCGCTTAAGTATGTGTATTGACAATAGTTCCAGCAATCTTCAAAGTCTTGAGAGTTGGCTTATATTTATGGATGACCAAGCAGATTAGCCATTGTGACTAGCTTCGATTAAAAGTCCTCTATAACCGTTATAACGGTTATTCTCGATCGCTCGAAAAGATCCGTTGAGATGTGAACGTTGTGCAACGGCTCTTGACTCCTTAGGATGTCCCAATCCACTGGTGGTGTCCGAAAAGTAAGGCGAAACCACCTTTGAGCTTAGCGTTGAAGATTTCCAGTTTTGGAGATAGACAACCCCGACGGTTTTGGGCACGGGTCGAAGTAGAAAAAGCCTTGCTGCTGGCGATTTGACATCTTGAAGCTAGGTTACTTTTGTAGTTCAAAAGTAGGATAACCTTGTTTAGATAACCTACAAAAGTAAATCAAATTTTGGTTCTCAAAGTGCAAAATACTTTGGTCCAAGATTAGACATAGATAATAATTTAATTAAGATAATTAAGTGCATGATTATCTAGGACAGAAGGGAATGGAATTTTACGAGTCTAATATTCATTATACTCAAATTCCATCCGAGTTTGTTTGGAGAAAGATCAAGTTAGATAACGAATATCGAGTAAGAATATTTAATCTAGACAGATAAAGTTCAAACGAAACAAGCCGACTAGAAGAGATGAACTAATGTTGTAATTCACCCGAACTTGGAATATGAAGTCGGACCTGTGTTTAAGCGTGTTAGTGAGAGTGTTTAAACATGCAATAGATCTGAATGTTATCCGAGTGACTCGGAACTACAAATGTGAAAAGATGAGCAAGAGTATGCTTTCCGAGTCCATCGAAACAAATGAAAACTTATACAATAGTTTCTATAACACTCGGAAAAGTTTCTATGTCACTCGGAAAAGTTTCTATAGCACTTAAAATGACTTGAAATCAAAACTTACAAGAGATGAAGTTTGTACCTGATTCATTGATAGCACTCAGAATGTTATACATGCAAAGTCCGAGTCTTCACTCTGCATTGATAGCCTTGAGTGGAAGCTGCTAGGTGAGGAAGAGGTGGCAAGAGAAGAGGTAAATCTAGGATTGGAGTTACGGACACTGCGTACTAGAGATTGTGCTTCCTCTATCTCCTCTTCGAGCCCTCAACTTCTATAGCTTGAGATGGTCGTGCGGGAGTTGGAGCCCGGGATTGACCAACTTCCCCGACCTCTTCGAGGTAGACTCGGCGATTTATAGGGAGATTACCTCAGGTTCCTTCTCCCCTTGGCCTAATCCGATCTCTTCTTCTTCCTCTATTTCTTCTTCTTGTTCTTCTTCTTCGACATTGAGTCGGAAGAGCTGAGTGGACTCTAAGGATGATTCTTTTGTAGAGTGAGATTCTCGGTCCTCAACGGCCTTTGATCTACCTTCTTGAAGATGACGGATATGGTCTTGTTGTTGCTTGATGACTTCTTTCAGCTCGTTGATGAAGGCTTGACTTTGATCAATCGCTTCGAGCCGAGCTCTAAAGCTAAGTCAAAATAGGCATGAAAGCATGTAATGCGCCAAGAGTTGATTGTAACTCTTTAGCAAGAGCAGCGAAACTAGGAAGCCACCTTTTGAAGTAATTCCATGGAAGGGGCATCGTTGGGAAGAAGATGGTCCAAGCAATAAGAAGAGGACCCTTAGAAATTTTACGAGTCTCAAGAGGAGGTGGATGCTTAGAAGAATGAATGCGGACACCAGCAATAAGAAGAGCCCCGCCTATGCGAGATGACTGGCTCAAGGCATTTTAGGGGATCATCAAGGAGATCCACTTTAAAGAGTAAAGACAATAGTGAGCAGAGCCACTGAAAGGAAGAGGGGGTTTCTTCTTATCGTTAGGAATAGAAGCTATCCGCTCGATAATGAAAGGAAAGAGGCCAACTTCATACCCTTTAAGAATATCATAAAGAACTTTGAGAACCTTGCTTGTTGGGGTTCTCCTTAGAAGGAAAGAAAGAGAACACAGTTCTCACCAGAATAAAACATAGAAGTCTAGCTTCGGACTTCATCCGAGTCACCGAAAAGTTCTTTCTGGACTTTGGAATGATTCGGCATATTTGTCAAAGAAATCGTCAACGATTTAATTGAACGGAATGGGCTTTGAGTTTAGAAAGAGGGTCTGAACATCAAAAAGCTTGTGAAGGAGAGAGGTTAATTCGAAGAACCTTACCTTAAACAAGCGAAGAGACCACATTGTCTCTTACAACCATGTTAGAATATATATTTAGTGACCAGTTGGGGGTAGATATAAGCATAGAAACACAAATACTTGAAAGTACCTATGCGGAGGATAGGCTTGATCCAAGAGAGTTTGGTAATTGAGAAGAATTTTTCCTTAATAAATTAGTGTTGGGAAACAATGAGTTTTTGTCATCGAAAGCAAGTGCCTTGCCCTTAGAAGGATCCTTTTGAGGATTCTCAGGCTGAATAGTTCAAGTTCTAGCCTTTTTGGTGGCTAACCCTCCTTCAGCTGCAGTTCCTCTCTTAGGCATTTTGACGAAAGAGAAAGAGATTTGATTTGAAAGAGTGAAAGAGTAGGAGAGTGAACGAGTGAGAAAGAGTAAAGAGTAGAGAGTCCGAAATTAAAGAGTATTTGAGCAAGGAGTTTTGAGTTCAAGTGAGAAGAGAGTAAGAGAGCAAGAGATAGCAAAGTGAATAAATAAGGATGAACAAGTGTTATTTATAGAACAATAGCTCTCAAAGAACAAAGCCTTTCGACTCAACCTTCGGAGTAACGACTATCCGAGTGTTTGGTGTTTATGTGTGCAATAGTTACTTCTTGAAACTACTTCCTTCTAACGGCTGGTTTCTTGACCATTCGGGTGACGAGAGAGAAAAAGAAATTTTCAAAAATAATTCCAAGATTCTCCATTGGTTTAGAGATGATCTCGGAACTTTGATGTCTATTTTTCCCATAAGCTGAGTCCGACTCGGTAATGTGTCCGAGTTACTCGGAATACACTCGAAACTTAAGAACTCATAGCTCGGTTTCATTCTGGTTCAAGCTGATCCATTTGTTATTCGCTCAAAACATATAATAAACAATCAAACTCATAAACTCTCATGTAATCACTCAAATAATCATGCAATAAATAAATAATCATGTAATCATCATGCCAAGTTCATTCCTAATAAAACAAACCTGATCTTCACTCGGAGGTTTTGTGAAAATATTAGCCAATTGGAATTTGGTATGAATAAACTCAAGTTCAATATCATCTTTTCAGAATGGTCTCTCAGAAAATGATACCGACCTCAATATGGTTTGTTTTTGAATGTTGAACTGGATTCTTGGTGATGTTGATGGCACTTTAATTATCACATTAGATTGGGATAGATGTGAATGACAGTCCAAGATCCTTCAAGTGTTTCTTGATCCATAGAATTTGACCACGGTAAGCTCCAGGTTACTATGTATTACGCCTCAGTTGTTCATAGAGCAACCGAATTTTGTTTCTTGGAGTGCCAGGAGATGAGTAATTGATTTACAATTTTAGAGCACATGCTCCAGAAGTGCTTTTTCTTATATCTTTATATCCAACATAGTCGGCATCGACTATCCAGGTGAGAGTCGAGATATGAGTCCTTAGAATACCGGAGATCGAGTGTCCGAGTCCCTGCAAGATATTTAAAAATTTTCTTCACCGCATTGACATTTGATTCATTTGGGTTAGCTTCAAATCTTACACATAGATAAACACTAAACATGATATCTGACCTACTAGATGTAAGATAAAGTAGAGATCCACTCATACCTCTATAGAGTTTCGATCTATAACTTTACCTTTCTTATCTAAGTCCATTTTAGTATTGCTACTCATTGGTGTTGTAGCATGTTTCACATCTTGTAGCTTGTACTTCTTTGATAACTCCTTGGTGTATTTTTATTGATGAACATAGATGCCATTCTTTTCTTGCTTGATTTGCAGTCCAAGGAAGAAATTAAGTTCTCCCATCATGCTCATTTGGAACTCATATCTCATCAACTCGAAAGCTCTTGGCATAGAGTTTCATTAGTAGCTAAAAAATAATGTCATCAAAATAAATATGAATAATGAGAAAGTCATTCCCTTTGGTTTTTGTGAAAAGATTTTTGTCAATAAGAACTCTTTTGAAATAATTTTCAACCAAGAAATTACTTAGTCTTTCATTTTAAGCTCTATGACCTTGTTTCGAGACCACATAATGCTTTTTGCAATTTAAAAACATGATCTGGAAATTGAGAGTTTTCAAATCCAAGGGGTTGCTGAACATAAACTTCTTTTTGAATAAAACCATTAAGAAATGCACACTTAACATCCATTTGATATAGCTTAATGTTCATACTAGATTCAAATGCTAAGAGAATTCTAATTGCCTCAATCCTAGCAACAGGTGCAAAGGTTTCCCCACAATCAATTCCTTTTTCTTGGTTATACCTTTGAGCAACTAATCTAGCTTTATTTCGACTACCAGTCCTCTCTCACCCAGATTTGTTCTTTAAAACCCATTTGGTTCCTATAACTTGGTAGTCAAAAGGTCGTTTGGTCGGAGTCTAGACTTGGTTTCTTTCAAATTGAGTTAATTCTTCTTGCATTGCCTCTACCCATTCAGCTTCATGTAGGGCTTCTAGTACATCTTTAGGTTTAATTAATGAAATGAAAGTTGAAAATTCACATAAGTTTTGGAAAGAAGAACAAGTTCTTACCCCACTATTGATGTCGAAATAATGTTCTCAGGTGGGTGACTAGATGCATATTTTGAAAGCTTTACCTGTACTCTACTTTACAAGGTTTGTTGGTTGAATATTCTAATCTTTAGTTGTTTCAACTTGTTAATCTTCTCCATTAGCTTGACCTTCGATGAGTCCGAGCTCATTCTTAAACTTGCTCATTCCGAGTTGACTCGGCTCCTTTGTTTTTGTTCATTCTAAGCTCGGCCTTTGCTATGTCATCTTCATTTCGATTGAGCTTGAGATCCGAGAAAGTGGATTCACTTATCCTGCCGTGATCAATTTCATCAAAGATAACGTGGATACTTTCTTCCACTTTGTTAGTTCTCTTGTTAAAGATTCTACAAGCTTTGCTATGTGAAGTATAACCAAGAAAAATACCTTTATCCGACCTTGCTTCAAATTTGGTCGGATGTTCCTTACCATTGTTATGCACAAAGCATTTACATCCGAATGGTTTGAAGTAGGAAATGTTAGGCTTCTTTCCTTTATGGAGCTCGTAGGGCATCTTCTTCAGAATGGGTCGAATGAGGCATCTATTAAGAGTATAGTTTGTTGTGTTAATCGCCTTAGCCCATAAATAGTAAGGTACATCACTTTCAATCATCATTGTCCTTCCTATTTCTGCTAGTGTTCTATTCTTTCCCTCCACGACTCCATTTTGTTAACGAATTCTAGGTTACTGAAAAGTTGTGGGAGATGTCATTCTTGTCACAAAAGTTTGCAAATTTTAATTAATCGAACTCCCTTATATGGTCGGTTCGAATTCTCCTGATCTAACTCTCATACTCCACTTTTATTTTCCTGCAGATCTTAGTGAAATCTTTGAAAGCTTCATTTTTGTTCTTCGAAAAGACATCCAAGTACATCGTGAGTAATCATATAAAATAACTAGCACATATGATTTGCCTCCTAAGCTTTTGACAGGAATTTCACCATATAAATCCATAGGTATCAATTCAAGCACTTTGGACGTAGATACCATCTTGAGTGGCTTAAAAGATGATCCGACGTGTTTTTCTTTTGTGCATTCATCACAAATTTTATCTTTCTTAAATGAACAGTTGGGTAAACCTCTAACTAATCCATGAGAAGTTTCTTGATAGTATGCATGCTGATATGGCCAAATCTACGATGTCATGTCCATGAATCATTATTCAAAGAAGCTTTTAAACATTATAAATCTTAACTAGAATCGGAGAAAGGAATAATGTAGATGTTACCCGACCTTAGACCCGAGAGGTTTATCTCTTTAATGTCTACATCGAAATGAAGTAGTTGGTCCGAGTGAACCTTACCTCTTTTCCTTTGTCACACAACTTAGATATGCTTAGAAGATTATATTTGAGCCCCAAGGTAGATTGGACTGACCGAGTTGTATCCTTGACCAACTCCGCCAATTCAAACTATCTTGCCTTTGCTATTGTCTCCAAATGTGACTTTTCCTCCTTTCATATCTTCTAATTCTAAGAAGAGTCTTGAGTCTCCGGATATTTGGTGTGAGCATCCACTTGTCTAAGTACCCATGAGCCTTTCTTTTTGAGTAACCTGCAAAACAGAAACAAATTAAACCTTCTCGCTTTCTCTTACAAACCTAGTAACCTGTTTTTACTGTGGTCCTTTTCGAAGGAGAGCACTTTTGGGAACCCAGATTTGAATGATTTTAGGTTTGGTCCGATTCCGAGTCTTCTTTCTTGAGAACCGACTCTGTGTCTCCTTTTTGAAAACCTTTTATTTTATAAACGAGGTTGAGAATGCTTTTTCATGAAAGCCGGTGCAGGCTCAGCCCCTTTTCTTTTTAAATGAATAGGACCATGCTTAGCCTTCCTGAACTTAATAGTTACGGAATCGGTTCTTAAAAGGTTTTTGTAGGAGTTATCTTCCTCTTCGACATTATATCCAAGACCTTCTTTTCGAAATGACATGCACCGACAACCAAGTAATAAATCATGGTTTTTCGACCTTGAATGAGCTTTAAAACCAACTCTTGAGAATCATTGAGCTTCCATTTTAATTGCTCATTCTCTATTCCGAGGCATTCGGAATCGGTCTCATTATCTTGAGTACTTCTCTCGAGCACTTTCAGATTTTGTCTCAAGTTTTCTAAATAATTTTTCAAGGAAGTGTTCTCAGCATTAAAAGATTCTTATTTCTCTATAAATTCAAAAGATTCAAAATTGGACTTCTCCTCCAATGTAAAAATATGTCTAGTAAGATCATGCTTGGAAAACTTAAGGAAGTAGTTGATTATCTCCTGAGGATCTGTTTCCTCGAGCATCGATGCATCGTTGTGTGAATTAGATCCAGCTTCTAAGTCCGATAGAGCCATTAGACACTTTGATTCATCATCATTGTCATCATCTTCTTCGACTCATCATCGCTCTAAGTAGCCACCATAGCTTTTTTCTTTTTCTGTCCTTCTTTCTCTTTGGACAATCCTTGACACTTGTGCTCCTTGTTGCCACACTCAAAACAACCAAAGTTCTTAGTTAAAGACAAATTTGAGGATGAGAATTTACCTTTACTATCTTTCTTATAGAACTCCTAATTAGGCTTCTTCGCCACTTTCTATATTTCATTATTTTCTTGAAACCTCGGGTTAGAAGTGCCATGGTGTCTTCTTCCGAATCTGAGAAGCTCAAACTTGGACCTTGTTCTTCCGAGGCCTTGAGAGCAATGTTTCTTTTGGTGCTGACTCAACTTATTCTTCCTCCGGATGTAACTCATGGCTGAATAGTTTCCCAATAAGCTCATCTAGCTTGAGTTGAGATAGGTTCTTGGCTTCCTCTATTGTTGTCACCTTAGGACCCATCTTCTCTTGGGTTGACTCCTTAGAATCTTTCTAACAACTGCTTTATGAGTCATTTTCTTTCCAAGAGACTTGAGATTGTTGACAATCTCGGTGAAGCGAAGGTTCATCCGAGTTATGTTCTCATTAGGCTCCATTTTGAACAACTCACACTTATGGAGATCCCGACTTATCTTAGCTTTCTTCACTTGGCTAGTACCTTCATATGTAGTGACCAGTGTATCCAAAACTTCGTTGGCTGTGTCACATGCAGATACTCGTTATATTTCGCTGCATCAATTGCGCACATCGGTGTGTTCATAGCCTTGAAGTTCTTTCTGTACTTCTCATTCTCTTCGAGCAGTGAACTCGGATTTCACCTTAGGCACTTATTATGTTCCTTCCATCTTCATGGGAGTGTAGTTGCCATTACAAATGATGTTCCGGACCTCTAATCATAATCCTAGATGAAGCATTCCATGATCTTCTTCCGAGTGTGTGAAGTTTGATCCCTTAAGCTTGGGTGGTCCGGTGAAAGATCTTTTTCATCAAACACTCCATAGTTAAGAGCCATTTGATCTTTAAAGCTTGGATTTGTTAGATCCTTTGAGAAGGCTAGGCTCGATGCCAATTAAAGGTTTGCTCTTGAGAGTTTGAATCACCCTAGAGCAAGAGGTGGTGAATAAGGTGTGAAGGAAATTTTTACGGAATTACAAAGTTTTCTACAAAGTAAAGACTTAGAAATCTATTCCCAGTCTAGAGTGGACTTAGAACTATTGAATACAGAAAGTACGTGGAAACCCTCATGTGATAGAAAACCACCGATAGTGCCTATCAAGGCACTAAGTCAAATCCACTATTTTGAATCCACAAAATACAATCATTGACTCTTATAGAATTTCTCCCTAAACAATTCAATTACAAGATTTTGCTAGACATAGAAGGTCCGTTATTTGTTCTAGTACTTCCTAATTGAGATAAACCTTACAGCCAGGGACAACTGAGTTGATTAACCCCGTACTGACTCGGTCAAGGAACTTTATAGAGAATTGAAACATGTAAGAGCAATTACAAGACTTTTCTCTTCACAACTTAGAAAGTATAAGCTTAAGAACGAGTTGTAAAAGCTAGAAGATTGAGAGAGAGTAGATTTTGTTCAATTCCAACAATCTTCAGGTCTTGTAGGAAGGCTTCTATTTATACACAACAAGACAGTTTAGCCGTTGTGACTTGTTACGAACTTAGAAGCTTTACTAGCCATTGTAACGGATAGTCCGAGTCACTCGGAAAAGGAATCATTCCGAGATGTGAACGTTGTGCTTAGGTCCTTGGCACAAAAAGTAGTCCATCCCACTGGTTGTGACTGAAATCTAGGGTGCAAATAACCATTAGACTCAAAGTTGAAGTTTACCGGATTCGGTAAGAAACAACTCGACACGGTGTCTAAGCCTTGTCCCGATACGAGTGCTTTTTACGTCCGATGGTGTTTAACGGTTAGAAACCGATTGCTTTTACTTTTCAAAACAAGATTAAAATACTTTAATCAACCTGTAAAAATCAAAGTGGTACTTAAAGTATAAAAATACTTTGGTCCAAGATTAGAAAAGGATAAAAATTAATTTATCATAATTAAATGCTTAATTATCCTTAACCCGAGATAATGGAATTTTTCAAGTCTAATATTCAATATGTTCAAATTTCATCTTGTGTCTATCTTTTAAACGATTAAGATATTTAAATATTATATAGGCACCATGCATCAAATTAATCATGTAAATAATTTACGTAAACATAACTCGACTTAGAAATAAGAATTAACGCACTAATTCATTTTTAGTTAACCGATAAAGTAAGCGTTTAGAATAAGATATGTTCGTGAAATTATTTACTTATGACAACTATCTAAGTTGCATCTAAGTGGGCCGGAAACCCGAGTTAAGTATGTTCTACTCAAGAGATGCTTTATGAGTAGGTTAGACAAGTATTGAAAACTTAACGATAAGTTTCTTAAAGACCGAGAATGACTTAAAATTAAAACCATAGAGACATACGAGTTATACCCGAGTCTTCAAACTTATTAGTACGGTTCTTTGATAGGAACCGTAGTAAAAAGTGCTCGACTAAACCTATTACTACTGTTCTCATATAGAGTCCATCCTTCACTTTTTACTATAGTCATATTCAGGAACCGCAGGTGAAAAGATAGTTACAAAATATTAAAAATAGCAGGGTCGCGTTAGAATACATACTCGCTCTTTTTCTCTATCCTCCTCTCACAAACACTCTCCTCTCTATCACTCAAGCACTGCCACCTCTGCCGCCTTGCGCATCTCAATTGTCTCTCTCTATCTTAGCCATTTTCTTCTTGGTAGCCTTCTCTCTCTCTCTCTCTCTCTCTCTCTCTCTCTCTCTCTCTCTCTTCTTTCAATTATTTGCAAAATTAAAGTTCATTTCCTTCTTAAGATTTGATATTAAATGTATTAGGTTGTTTCAGTTTTTGATTCATATGCAAGGCTTTTATTTCATCGATGATCGATTTATGGGTGAAATATTAGTGAAATGGGAAGAATATATATGAATGTTGATTTTGTGTGATTGTGAAGTGGGAAATTCTTGATATGTATAGTTTGATAATGGCATGCTTACTTGTATAGTTTGTGCTTATCTTGCTTATCAATGTATGCTTTCATAATTATTGTATGCATTTCATGTCATACTTTTTCCATAATGTTAAAAGTACTTTTGAAATTATATGAGGTGAACTACTTCTTATGTTTATGGGTGAACTATGAATTGAATGTGGGTTTATTGTGATCTGCGAACTGTACAATATCGGGATGGTGTTCACAAGTTTATTAAGACTTCCATCGAACATGCTATTGAATCAAATGATGAATTGATTTTATGTCCATGTGAAGATGTTTTAACTCTTCAAAATAGAGGCCTAAGTTGTAAAAGGTCACCTATTTCAGCATGGCTTTGAAACATCCTATGAACTATGGAAATGACATGGGGAAGAGGAGTCTTTGAAATATAACTTAGAAGAAGAGGAAGGGCATGATGAGCATGAAGCTAGTATGGAAGTAGAAGATTAAGTTGATGATATGGTTCATGATGTGGAAGGTGATTTAATTTATCAACCGAATGTATTGTAGCAATTGTTAGCTGATTCAAAGAAGCCTCTATATCCGACGGTAAAAACATGACCCATTTATGTCTGCGATTGTTTAACCCGAAAGCGACTAATGGCTAGAGTGATAAAAGTTTCACAAACGTGCTCGGTGTGTTGAAACATATAGTTCTAGAAGGCAAGGTACTTCCTAGTCGTACATATGAGGCGAAAAGGATGTTATGTCCTATAGACATTAGTTATAAGAAGATACATGTCTTTCCGAATGATTACATATTGTACTAGAGAGAACGCATGCATAGACATTGATGTCCAAAATGTGGTGTACCTCGTCGCAAAATGAAAAACATCGATGGAATGAGTAAAGATGTGCCTCTCACAAAGGTGTTATGGTACTTAATGATAATACCTTGGTTTAACCGCTTATTTTGCAAATGATGCCAACAACTTCACGTGGTATGCCTACGGAAGAATATGTGATGACCAGCCACGTCACGTTGCAGATTCTACTCAATTGAAGAAGATAGATCCTATGTTCTCTCGAATTTAGTAGGGAGGCAAGGAATATGCGTCTTGGTCTTTGAACAAATGAAATAAACCTACATGGTGACCTCAATAGCAAACATAGTAGTTAGCCGGTTTTGTTGGTTATTTACAACCTATTATCCTCATTTTATCCGACACACAAATAGATTATGATTTCAATGTTGATTTCTATCCATAAACAACCAGGAAATGATATAGATGTGTATTTGGCGCCTCTAACCGAAGACCTACAGCTCTTGTGGGATGAAGGTTGAAGGTTTGCTCTTGGACGAGACTAAGTCACCCTAGAGGGGGTGAATAGGGTGATGAGGAAATTTAAACAAGAGATGGAAGAATAAAACTAAAAATGACTCGAGGAGAGTCCGAGTCTAGATTGGACTCGAAAAGTACTAACTCGGAAAGTTATGTGGAAACCCTCCCGGGCGGAAAACCACGAGCAGTGCTAGTCCAAGCACCAAGTCAAATCCACTATTTTGAATCCACAAAATACCGTAGAAAGACTCAACCGAATTGCTCCCTTAGACAATTCCTTACAAGATTTCCTAGACTCGAAGTTACCTTATTTGATCTAGTACTAGGGCTGAGCGGGACCGGGTACCCGATCGTTTTGGCCGGACCGGTCCCGGTCCCGGTTGCAACCGGGTCCCGATTTTGGACCCGGTCCGGTCCCGGTTGCAACCGGTCCAAAATCAGGACCGGTCCCGGACCCGGTTGAACCGGTTCGGGATCGAGTACCCAGTCTTGTCCTTTTTTTTTTTTTTTTTAGTTTTTCAATTATGATTTTTGTTTTTATACTTTTTACAATTTTTTGGTAAAATTTTAGGCAATAATTATCCTATATTTTAACTATTTGATTTTTTTTTTAGGCAAAGCAAACAAAGACTCAAGGTCGGGTCCAAGATTAGTTAGGGTTTGAATATATATATATATATATATATATATATATTTTTATAATAAAACCAGAGTAGCTGGGACCGGGTCCGGGACCGGGTCCAAGATTTTACTACCCGGTCCCAGCACCGGTTATAACCGGGTCCTACAAATTGGACCCGGTCCCGGTCCCAGTCCAACCGGGTCCGGACCGGTTCGGGTCCGGAACCGGGTACCCGAATTTTTGCTCACCCCTATCTAGTACTTCCTAACCGAGGTAACCTTTACGATTAAGGACAACTGAGCTGAGTTAACCCTTACAACTCAATCAAGGGACCTTACTCGAAAGTAAGAAAGAGTGTTTGTAAGCCGATTACAAGACGTTACAACTCAAAAAGATATTAAGTACAGAGTTGGAGTTGTAAGTAGAAGATTGAGTATGAATACAATGACTTTTGCTTAAGTACGTGTATTGACAGTTGGTTCGAGCAATCTTCAAGTCTTGAGAATTGGCTTCTATTTATAGATAACCAAGTAGATTAGTCGTTGTGACTATCTTCTAATTGGAAGTCCTTTGTGACCAGTTGCAATGGATTTTCCGAGTCACTCGGAAAATATCCGTTGAGGTGTGAACGTTGGGCAACGGCTCTTGACTCCTTTGGAAGTCCCAATCCACTTGTGGTGTCCGAAAAGTAGGGTGGAAACCACCGTTGAGCTTAACGTTGCGGATTTCTAATTTTGGAAACAGACAACCCTAACACGAGTGTCCGGGCCTTGGTCGAGAGGTGGAAAAAGCCTTGTCTGCTGGTGATTTGACGTTTTGAAGCCGGTTACTTTTGTAATAAAAAATATGATAGCCTCGTTTGAATAACCTACAAAAGTAAATCGGTTTGGTTCTCAAAGTATAAAATACTTTGGTCCAAGATTAGACACGAGATAATAATTTTAATTAAGTTCATAATTTTCTGAGTCGGAAAGAAATGGAATTTTCTAAGTCTAATATCCATTATACTCAAATTCCATCCGAGTCGGTCTAGAAGCAAAACAAGTCGGATAAATAACATCGAGTGGAAAGACTTGATCTAGACGCCAATGTTCAAACCAAGCATGCTCGACTTAGAAAGATGAATTAACACGAGTAATCCAATCAAACTTAGATCATGAAGTCGGAACCGAGTTTATGCAAAATAGAACCAGTGTTTGAACATGTAATATATCTAAGTGTTGTCCGAGTGACTCGTAAGCTGTGTGTGAAATGTTAAATAAGAATATGCTTTTGAGTCGGTCGGAATCAAAAGAGAACATATGCGATAGTTTCTATAACACCTAGAAAAGATGCTATATGACTTAGAAAAAGCTGTTAAAGCGAGATAGAATGACTTTTAATCAAACCCTTATGAGAGATGAAGTCTTATACCTGATCCCTTGATGGAAATCGGAATGATATATATGTAAGGGGTCCGATTCTTTAAAGGTGTTTTGGTTTTGATACATACCATCCCGAGAAATTTAGTTTACGAGCCATGATCTTCACGACAATAAATAACTTACTTGCTTATGGAAACTTGTCCGGCTACACTTGTGAAAGGCTGTAAGGCATGCCCCATTTATGGAGAAGGTACTTGCTCTTGGAAGCTTAAGCATGGGAAGAAGATTACCTATCTCGAACATCAAAAATTTCTTCCTTTGTCTCATCATTACCTTAAAAAAAAAAAAAAAAAAGAAGGCATTCAATAGTCAATCCAAGATGGATTATACTCCAACTCCATTAATAGGATGACAAATTTATGAACAAGTGAAGGATATTGATGTGGAGTTCGACAAGCCATACCAATATCAATCCGAAAGGAGTGTGTGGAAAAAGAGATCATTATTTTTTAATCTTCCATAATGAAAATAATTGTATGTGAGACATAGTCTTGATGTGATGCATTTAGAAAAAACATATGTGAAAGGCTTATTCGCACTTTTTTTAACATACTTAGGAAGACTAAAGACAAAGAGAAAGCAAGACTCAACTTGCAAGAAATGGGAACACATGAGAAATTAGCACCCCAACAAAAAGGGGAAAAGACATTTTTGCCTCTAGCTTCCTACACACTGAGAAAAAGCAAAAGAAATGTTTGCCCTCCAGGTATTAGCGATTTTGTTTTAGCTTATTTGGGGTTAGCATTCAGGGCCCATATCGGCCTTAAAGTAACCCGAGTGACACAGAGAAATTCTTCAAACATCAGCGAGACTCGTTTTGATGATTGATTATAGAGTACTTTTTTAAAACCTCATGATTGACATGCTTTGACACAATAATTATTTTTGGTGGCTATCCTATCAATGATGTTGAAACATGTGATATATTCTATTAGAAGACTTGCTTCTTCTTCAATGTCATTAGTAGCAAAGTCGTTGATTTGGAGAAATTCGATTATCTTGAGAGTGGTGTTATCGTTAAATAGTGCCAACTTGAGATGTATTTCGCACATTGTTTATTTTTTTCAATATCATGGTGCACCTACTGGTCCATTTGGTGAGAGAAGTGCGATGCTATGGTCTGTTTTTTATTGATAGATGTACCCATTTGAACAATTTATGAAAATTCTCGGAGGGTAATTTAGAAATCGGTATCGATTGGAAGGGTGTATTATTGAGGCATATAAAACTAAGGAGTGTGTTGAGTTCTACCCAGAATACTACCCCCAAATGGAAGTTATTGGTAATCCTAAACATTGACATATGGGGAAGTTCACCTAAAACATGAAATTGAGGGCGAAAGTGTAAATAATTAGTCATGAAATTAGAGATAAAGCGCACATTGATGTTCTTCAAAACATTGATGAAGTGCAGCGTTATATTGAGGAACACAAGTCTCTCATAAAGAAATATAGTACCAAGGAGGAAAAGAGATGTGGGTATTAGCTCAGCATAATCTCTCATTTGTCAATTAGTTTAGAGAGTGAATCACTATGCAATGTGGAGAATCACAAGAAGTTGTCTAGCACACTTTAGTTAGCTTGGCTAGAGGGTCGGGGTTGTAAGTCATTTCTTACCATGGGTATGAGATCAATGGATTATCTTTTTATACAGAGATAGAAGACACTAGGAGCACCCTGCAAAATAGAGGAGTTATATTAGAGGCTCATGCACTTCATCTTTCTAGTGCCAAGGATAGACATGCCGTTATAGCAAAAATGTTGTATTATGGAGTTATTAAGGATATATGGGAGCTAGAATATAGTGACTTTTTGAGGGCCCGTTTTTTATGCAAATGGGTTGAGAATAAAAATGGTGTTCGAGTTGATGAAATTGGATTCATGATGGTCAATCTTATAAGAGATGGTCATAAAGGAGATCAATCCATTATGGCTTCCTAAGCAAGACAAGTGTTATGCGTTGAGAACCCGACCAATGATAAGCGATCTGTTATTCCTCATAGAAAGAGGCACTTTCCATTGGGGATGGTGAAGTTGTGAGCAAGTTTATTGAGAGACCCCACCTTTCTTCTTAGGACTTTACTGTCGAAAAAGAGGATACAAATGTTGAAGAAGTGTATGTAAGAGTTGATCATCGGGAAGACATATATATTAAAGATCGGTCTAGAGGAGCAACAAATATGGGTGGTGGTGTTTAAATGATGATGTTGTTGCATTATTATGAATAACTATAAATTTTTCAAATGATGACATTGTTGAGGGTGTTAATAATTATATATATGCTAAGACTTATGTTTGTTGCAAACAGTTCTATTTGTTGTTGCTTCAAAATAGATGAAAATGGACTTTCTATTTGAACCATTGTAATAGGTCACCTAGAATAAAGTTGATGTCATGCACTTGGTACCCGTGCGGGGTCACACCACCATGTAGATTAGACAAAAATTATTAGAAAGTTTAGCGAGTTTTCCACGAGACACCTATGTAAGAGGTGCACGACAATGCTATAAGGGCTTGTTCCAAAAAAAAAAATTTATGTTGACCTATTACTAAGGTTATTTGTACGAAGCTTACTAATAGGTGCAGTAGGCACCTAGTACAAAGGTTATTTGTACGAAGCTTAGTAATAGGTGACCTATTACTAGGGGTATTTGTATGAAGCATAGTAATAGGTCTATAGGCACCTATTACTATGGTTCTTACGTGAAACCGTAGTAGTAGGTGACCTATTACAACGATTCCGCATACAAAGAACTAATAATTGGTCCGTTCCAAAAAATTTAAACTCTCTTGTCTTTGCTTTTTGCTATCTATCTCACAATCTCTTAAGCTCGTTCTCTGCTCTCCTCTCACAAACAATCCTATCAAAAAACATTGTCCTCTTTCTCACTCAACACCATTGACAAGCTCACTTCCGCCACCGCTTTCATCGTGCTCGGCCTCCTCTTACGGTCCGCAGCCACCTTCCGCCATTGATCGCCTCTCTCTCCCTCTCGGTAGTTTGATTCTTAGTATGAAAGTTTTCTCTCTCTTTTTGCTTGTCGCTTTGAATTCTTTTGAAGGTGGCGATGCAGGTGGCCTTCTAATGTTGACTTCAACGATGATGACGATTAAATAATTCTTATATGATGCTTTGTATTTTAATGTTTATTTTTAGGATTTTGACACATGTAAAGGAGATGATGAAAGAATTAGTCTAAAAATAAATGTAATATTTTATTAAGATGATGCAAAAAAAATTACATAAAGACATAAACAAAATTGCACTTTTAACCCCTACTGGCCAAAGTAAAGCATAATGGTTCAAGTAGTGCTTGAAATGAGCCTAAAACAACATATTGCTGCTGAACAATGAAGCCCGGGTTTGATGGTCGGTGTCGGATCGGAGCGGCGTGCTTCCAGATTATCTTCTTGCTTTTATGCATTTGAAAAAAGGAAAAATGGATTTGGGATTTAGGAATTGAAGTTTAAAAATTAGAAATTGGAACAAAATTAGGATGTGGGCCATACCTCATTGGCTTTCTACATATCCGCTATAACGGAAATCAAACCTTTGTAGTTCAAAAAAATTATGATTATTTTTTGGAAAAGGAAAAGAAAATAGACCTGGGATGGATATGAAATATGGAATTGCACATTTTATTTTCATCCTTGATGATTAATGGGCTCATTTGATGGTAAACTACGAGTGCTTCATAAGGGAGTTGCCTACACCTACATCTATCCTTCGATTGATTGCGGCTTTTGTTGTCGTGGATACTTGCTCCTCTTTTGTAAGCATGTAGGCATCTCGTAGTGGTTTAAAGTCTATGAAAGGGAATAACCTCAAATGTTAGTGATAGGCAAGTGTTAGGTTTTTAGGGTAAGTCTAACCTCATCCTTTCTAGAGGATCAATCCACCATGTAGGCATCCTTTACTCACCAACAAGTAAAGAAGTCGGTGAAGCTTTATTAGCCTCTTTGCTTGATCGGTTCTAAATCACATAGAGTGACTGGTAAATAAGTATTGTACGAGTATCGATGTAAGAATTTCATGCAAAGATCCTGCCATTTTATGACCTTGCATGGATCAACGAGCATTGTACAACTTCATGATATTTTTGTTAAACGTCCATTGGAAGATGATATGGTATATGTCTTTTGGTACAATTTTCATGGTCATTGCCCCTACAAAGTTCCTCATGGGGTGGTGAGGGTTTTTAGTCCCATGGAACTTGATGTTAGGCATGTGAATTTTGGGGGCGATTCACCTTTCGGGATTGATGCGAATCCGGTGTGGGCTTAGTAATCATTGAACACGGAGGAGTCTCGCAGGAGCTTTTGGATTGTACTAAGGCTTAGCGAGTTCTTCCTCATCTCACTTTACTTCATCATGTATGCTTTCTTCATCCCTATCATTTTTCTTCAATGTTTGGGGTATAAGGTCAAGAGTCTCAAACATCGATTCAATCTTTTTCTCCTAGGCCTCAATTCTAGTTCTATTTTTGTGATAGATTCATTGATAAATGACATAATAGGAGATGGTTGTGGTTTTTCGGCTATTTATAGAGGTAGGTTACACTTCGATGCTGATTATGGACGACGCACCGACGTTGACGATAAATGTGCTTGAACGTATAGGTGTGGGGCGTATTGGTGTTGATCGTATCATGAGGACTCGAGGTTTTACTTTAAGTCATTACGAGTATTATATGAAGACTAAGGTTTTGACTCTAAGTCATTCCGAGTATTACATGAAGATTCGGTATAAATCCTATCTCTCTTAAGTTTTGATTCCAAGTCATTCCGAGCACTATAGAAACTCTTATCTAAGTTTTCATTACGTTACGAGTAACTCGGAAAGCGCCTTATTGTATATCTCCAATACTGGTGTTTCGACTCACTCGGACATCACTCAGAACTATCGCATGCTCAAATAATTTCTCTAACACTCTTATTCCGAGCATTGACTTTGTATTTCATCGTAAAGGTAATTACGACGTTAATACTTTATTTTAAGTCGACTTATTTCCTTGAGATTTATTTGACCGAGATCAAGTTGTTATGCTCGATATTTTACTCTCTTTTAACTTGATCATTTTTAGGATTAACTCAAGATGGAATTTGAGTATATTGGATATTAGACTCGAAAATTCCATTCTTTTAGGCCAAAGATAATTAAGGATTTAATTACTCGGATTTAATTATTATCCGTGCCTAATCTTGGACTAAAGTATTTAATACTTTGAGAACCAATGTGGTTTGCCTTTGTAGGTTATTCAAACGAGACTCACTTATTTTTGAAATACAAAAGCAAGCGGCTTCTAGCCTTTAAACACCAGACAGACAAGTTTTAACTACTTCGGACATGGCTCGGGTTGTTTATTTCCAAAGCTGGAAAACTCCAACTCTAGGCTTAATGGTTGTTTCCACCACAACTTTAAGTCACCACCAAGTGATTGGACCATCTTTTGGAGCCAAGAGTCGTTGCATAATGTTCACCTCCCAACGTATCTTTTCGAGTGAATGCGAAGATTAGTTATAACTAGCTGGTGGAGACTTTAGTCCGGAACCAAGAATCAATGGTCACTCTGCCTGGTTAGCTATAAATAGAAGCCACTTCACAAGACTAGGAGATTGTTGGAACTGAATTTATTGTTGAACTAATTGTTGTTCTCATTCTTACTCAATCTTCTATTTACAACTCCAAGTATGTATTTAATATTTTCCGAGTTGTAAAGAAAATATGGTAATTAGTTACATTTTTTCTTACTTTCTAAGTAAGGTCCCTTGACTGAGCTGTAAGGGTTAACTCAGCTCAGTTGTCCCTTATTGTAAAGGTTACCTCAATCAGGAAGTACTAGATCGGATAAGGGAAGTTCGAGTCTAGGAAAACATTGTAAGGAATTATTTAAGGGAGCAATTCCCATTGAGTCGAGTCCTCCGTATTTTGTTGATTCAAAATAGTGGATTTGACTTGATGCTTGTATTAGCACTGTCTGTGGTTTTCCGACCTAGGAGGGTTTCCACGTATATCTGTCTTATTGCCTTTTTGAGTGTAATCTAGACTCGGAATCCGCTTTTAGTTTGTATTGGTGCAAAAATCTTTTAATTTTCTTCATCACCCTATTCACCCTCCTCTAGGGTGACTTAGACTCTCCAAGAGCAAGCCTTCAATTGGTTTCAGAGCCTAGCCTTTCAAGAGGATCTCACCATCAAAAGGTATAAAGATCAGATGGCTCAAAACAATGGAGAGTTCGATAAAGGAAGATCATCCACTAGACCACCGAAGTTCAAAGGGTCAAACTTTGCCCATTGGAAGAAGATGATGGAATGTTTCCTAATGGACAACGATGTAGATGTTTGGAACATCATCCAAACCGGCAACTACATTCCAATGAAGATGGAGAATGCAACTCTTGTACCTAAAGCCAAATCTGAGTTCACCAAGTAAGGAGACCGAGAAATCCGGAAAGAACTTCAAAGCTATAAACACACCGATGTGTGCCATTAGCACTGTAAGAATATAATAGGGTCTCAACCTATGACATAGCCAAAGAGGTGTGGGACACTCTTGTCAACACCTATGAAGGAACAAAGCAAGTGAAGCAGGCGAAGATAAGTCAATATCATCATTAGTATGAGCTGTTGAAGATAGAGGTAGAAGAAAACATCACTTAGATGTATGTTCGGTTAACAAAGATCACTAATAATCTCAAATCTCCGGGTAGAAAGATCTCTCATGAAGAAATGTCAAGGAAGATTTTGAGAAGCCTACCAAAGAAGAGATGGGGCCCTAAGGTGACAGCCATTGAAGAAGCTCGGAACCACTCTCAACTAAGGCCGGATGAGCTTATTGGCAAGCTACTCACTCACGAGATTCATATGGAGGAAGAGGATGCTAAGGTCAGCACCAAAAATAATATTGCTCTGCAGGCCTCAAAAGCACACGTGACAGTCCGAACTCCTCGGAATCGAAGAGGATCCTATGGCACTCATAGCCCGCGGCTTCAAGAGAATGATGAAATACAAGAAGTGGGAAAAGAGGCCAAAGGATGAGTTCTACAAGAAAGATAAGAATGACAGAAAAGGTAAATATTCTTCTCTTTCAAAGTTATCTTTATCTCGAGAACTTTGGTTGCTATGAATGTGGCAAGCACGGAGCACATAGTCGAGACTGCGTCGCAAGAGAAACAAGGAGAGAAAGAAAAAGGCTATGATAGCTAGTTGGAGTGATGATGACTCATCCGAAGAAGATGACTCGGACGACTCAAAGTGTCTTATGGCACTTATGGACTCGAAGCTAAATCTAAGTCGGACAACGAGAACTCGGATATTGATGAGGTAGTTGAGTACTTTCTCAAATTTTCAAAAGTTGATCCGGCACGATATATTTTCACTTTGGAAGAAAAGTCCAATTCTAACTCATTCCAATTCAAAGAACAACTTGAATCTCTTACTGATGAGAGCAATGCTTTGAAAAACGAATTGGAAAAACCGAGATAAAATTTGAAAGAACTTAAGACCAGTACTCAAGCAAATGAGACCGTGTCCGAGTCACTCGAACGAGAGAATGAGCAACTAAAAAGAAAGCCCAATGAGTCTTAAGAGCTTGTTTTCAAATTCACTCAAGGTCTAAAAACCTTGATATGCTATTAGGCTCTCAATGTGTCTCCTTCAGGAAAGAAGGACTTGGGTTCAATGAAGAAGAGGAATTAAAATCCTATTCTAATCTTTTCAAAACTAATTCCGAAGCTGTAAAGTTTAGGAAGGCTGAGCATGGACTCATTCATACAAATTAACAGAGGACTCAGCCTGGACCGGTTTATAGGAAAAAAACCTTCTCCTCCCGTTTACAAAAGAAAAGATTTTCAAAAGAAAGAGACACAGACATAGTTTTCCGGAAGGAAGACTCGAGAATCGGACTGCGACCCAAAATTATTCAAATTTGGGTTCCCAAAAGTGTTGTTCCTCGGAAAAACCCACAGTAAAGGGAGTTACTGAGTTCGTAAAAGGAAGTGAGAAGGGTTAGTTTGTTTATATCTTGCAAATAACTCGAAGAAGAAGAAAGGTCATTGATACTTAGACGAGTGGTTGCTCACGCCACATGTTAGGAGATTCAAGGCTCTTCTCCGAGCTAGAAGATCCGAAAGGAGGAAAAGTCACATTTGGAGATAACGAGCATAGGAAAGATAGTAGGAATTGGCAAAATTGGTGAAGGAAACAACACAATCAGCCTAGTCTACCTTGTCAAAGGACTCAAGTACAATCTACTTAGCATTTCTCAATTGTGTGACAAAGGTTAAGAGGCAATGTTCACCTAGACCAACTACTACATTTCGATGCAGTCTCCAAAGAGACTAAGATCTCGAGTCCGAGGTCACGTAACACCTACACTATTTCTCTCTCGATTCAAGCCGAATTTATCTTGTTTGAAAGCATATGTAAATGATGATTCATGGACTTGGCATCATAGACTATGTCATCGTAGTATGCATACTATCAAGAAACTTGCATCTCATGGATTGGTTAGGGGTCTACCCAATTATGCATTTAAGAAAGATAAATCTATGAAGCATGCACAAAAGGTAAGCAGATTAGATCATCTTTCAAACCACTCAAAACTGTGTCTACATCCAAAATGCTCAAATTGCTTCATATGAATTTGTGTGGTAAAATTCTCGTGAAAAGTCTCGGAGATAAATCGTATGTACTTGTTATTGTTGATGATTTCTTACGATTTACTTGGGTATGTTTTCTCAAGAACAAGAATGAAGCCTTCAAAGAGTTCACTAAGCTCTGCAGGAAAATTCAAGTGGAGTCTCAAACTCGGATTATGAGGATTCGAACCGACCATGGAAGGGAGTTCGACTACTCGCAATTTGTAGACTTCGTGACAAGAATGACATCTCTCACAACTTCTTCGAACCTAGAACTCCTCAACAGAATGGAGTAGTAGAGAGAAAGAACATAACTCTTAAAGAAATAGGAAGGACGATGATGATTGAAAATGATCTACCTTACTATTTCTAGGTCGAGGTAGTCAAGACAGAGAAATTACACACTCAAGAGATGCCTCATTAAACCCATCTTGAAGAAACTCCTTACGAGCTTTACAAAGGAAAGAAACCTAATATCTCCTACTTCAAGCCATTCGGATGTAAGTGCTTTGTCCACAACAATGGTAAGGAGCATCCGACTAAGTTTGATGCTAGGTCGGATGATGGTATATTTCCGGGTTACTCATCTCATAGTAAAGCTTATAAAATTTTTAGCAAAAGGACTAACAAAGTGGAAGAAAGCATCAACGTTGTCTTTGATGAGATTGATCTTAGCACGATAAGTGAATCCACCTTCTCCGATTTGAAGCTTAATAGAGATGAAGATGACAATGCTAAAGCTAAACTCGTAAAGATTCAAAACAAAAGAACTCAAGCAACTCAAAATGAAGCGACTCGGAATGAGCAAGCTCAAGAGCCAGCTCGGAATCGTCGAAGGACAAGCCAATCCGGAAGTTCAACAAGATCAACCAACAAAAGATCAACCTATTCAACCAACAAACTTAGTAAATCGGAGGACAGGTAAAGCTTTCAAATATGCATCTAGTCACCCACCTAAGAAAAGACTGTCCGATATCAACAATGGGTTAAGAACTCGTTTTTCTTTGTATAATCGATGTACATTTTTAGCATTCATCTCATTAACTAAACCAAAAATGTATTAGAAGCCTTAACTAAACCTGAATGGGTAGAGGCCATGCAAGATGAACTAAATCAATTTGAAAGAAACGAAGTTCGGACTTCGACCAAACTACCCTCTAACCACACAGTCATAGGAACCAAATGGGTTTTCAAAAACAAACTGGATGAGGATAGGTTGGTAGTTAGAAATAAGGCTAGACTTGTGGCTCAAGGTTACAATCAAGAAGAAGGAATTGATTATGGGGAAACTTTTGCACCTTTGCTAGGATCGAAGCAATCGGAATCCTGTTGGCATTTGTATCTAGCATGAATATCAAGTTGTATCAAATGGATGTTAAATGTGCTTTTATTAATGGTTTCATTCAAGAGGAAGTCTACGTTGAGCAAACCCGGATTTGAAAACTCAGAATTTCCAAATCATGTTTTCAAATTGCAAAACGCTTTATATGGTCTTAAACAAGCTCCTAGAGCTTGGTATGAAAGACTAAGCGGTTTCTTGGTTGAAAATGATTTCAAAAGAGGTCGGATTGACAAAACTCTTTTCATAAAAACCAAGGGGAAAGACTTTCTTATCACTCATATTTATGTTGATGATATCATTTTTGGAGCAACTAATGAAACTCTATGTCAAGAGTTTTATGAGTTGATGAGACAGGAGTTCCAAATGAGTATGATGAGAGAACTCAACTTCTTTCTTGGTCTACAAATCAAACAAGACAAGGATGGCATTTATGTCCATCAATCTAAGTATACCAAGGACCATTTGAAGAAGTACAAACTATAAGATGTGAAGCATGCAACAACACCTATGAGTAGCAGTTTGAAGCTGGACTCGGATGAAAAAGGTAAAGTTATAGATCGAAACTCTAAAGAGGTATGATTGGATCTCTACTTTATCTCACATCTAGTAGGCCAGATATCATGTTCAATGTCTACCTTTGTGCAAGATTCAAGCTAATCCAAAAGAATCACATCTCACTACGGTGAAGAGAATTTTTAGATATCTTGCGGGGACTCGGAATCTTGGTCTATGATTTTTAAAAGACTTAAAACCGACTCTCACTTGGATACTTGGATGCTGATTATGCTTGGATAAAAAGTTGATAGAAAGAGCACATCGAAGCATGCCAATTTCTGCGTCAATCTCTCATCTCCTAGCACTCAAAGAAATAAAATTTCGTTGCTCTATCAGCTGCCGAGGCTGAGTACATTGCAACTAGTGCTTGCTGTGCTCGGATTCGTGGATCAAGCACCACTTGAAAGATCTAGGGTTATCATTCACATCTATCCCAATCAAGTGTGACAATTAGAGTGCAATCGGCATTACCAAGAATCCGGTTCAACACTCAAAGACAAAGCATATTGAGGTCGGGTAACATTTTCTAAGAGGCCACTCTAAGAAAGGTGATATAGAACTTGAATTCATTCCTACGAAATTTCGGTTAGTCGATATTTTCACTAAGCCACTTAGTAACGATCACTTTCGCTTTATTAGGAATGAGCTTGGTATGATAAATGTATGATGATGTGATTTATCAAGTGAATTATCCTTGCATAATTATGTGTTATATGTTTTTAATAACAAATAGATCGGTTGAAAGAATGAGGCTGAGCTATGAGTTATAAGTTCTCCGAGTGTTCCGAGTCACTCGGAATACATACCGAGTCGAGCTCGGTTTTTAGCAAAATGGACAACAAAGTTCGGGATTATCTTTAAATAAATAGAGAATTTCATAAACGTTTTGAAAGCCTGTCTTCTTTCTCTCTCGGACGCGCGTTCAATCAAAGAATTCTAGCCGTTAGAAGAAAGTCTGCAGGAATACTAGCCGTTGAAGTACGAGAATGTCATACCCGTCCGAGACTGTCATTCGAACTTCGGGTCGGACCAAAGGCTAAAGGTCATTTCTTTTTGCTACAAATAGCATCCCTTTGTCTTCTTTTTATTACTTTACTCTTTGCTCTTTGAAGGTTTGCTCTTGGAGAGACTAAGTCACCCTAGAGGGGGTGAATAGGGTGATGAGGAAATTTAAACAAGAGATGGAAGAATAAAACTAGAAATGACTTCGAGGAGAGTCCGAGTCTAGATTGGACTCGGAAAAGTACTACCCTCCCGGGCGAGAAAACCATGGACAGGTGCTAGTCCAAGCACTAAGTCAAATCCACTAGTTTGAATCCACAAAATACGAGTAGAAAGACTTAACCGGAATTGCTCTCTTAGACAATTCCTTGCAAGATTTCCTAGACTCAAAAGTTACCTTATCCGATCTAGTACTTCCTAACCGAGGTAACCTTTACGAGTTAAGGACAACCGAGCTGAGTTAACCCTTACAACTCAGTCAAGGGACCTTACTCGGAAAGTAAGAAAGAGTGTTTATAAACCGATTATAAGACCTTACAACTCAAAAAGATATTAAGTACGAGTTGGAGTTGTAAGTAGAAGATTGAGTATGAATACAATGACTTTTGCTTAAGTACGTTTATTGACGGTTGGTTCAGCAATCTTCAAGTCTTGAGAATTGGCTTCTACTTATAGATAACCAAGCGGATTAGCCGTTGTGACTATCTTCTAACCGGAAGTCCTTTGTGACCGTTGCAATGGATTTTCCGAGTCACTCATAAAATATCCGTTGAGGTGTGAACGTTGGGCAACGGCTCTTGACTCCTTTTGAAGTCCCAATCCACTGGTGGTGTCTCGAAAAGTAGGGTGGAAACCACCGTTGAGCTTAACATTGCGGATTTCCAATTTTGGAAACGGACAACCCTAACACGAGTGTCCGGGCCTTGGTTAGAGGTGGAAAAAGCCTTGTCTGCTGGTGATTTGACTTTTTGAAGTCTGGTTACTTTTGTATTTCAAAAATATGATAGCCTCATTTGAATAACCTACAAAAGTAAATCAATTTGGTTCTCAAAGTATAAAATACTTTGGTCCAAAATTAGACATAGATAATAATTTTAATTAAGATAATTAAGTACATAATTATCTAAGTTAGAAAGAAATGGAATTTTCTGAGTCTAATATCCATTATACTCAAATTTCATCCGAGTCGGTCTAGATGCAAAGCAAGTTAGATAAATAACATCGAGTAGAAAGACTTGATCTAGACTTCCAATGTTCAAACCAAGCATGCTGACTTAGAAAGATGAATTAACACAAGTAATCCAATCAAACTTAGATCATGAAGTTAGAACTTAGTTTATGCAAAATAGAACCGAGTGTTTAAGCATGTAATATATCTAAGTGTTGTCCGAGTGACTCGGAACTGTGTGTGAAATGATAAATAAGAATATGCTTTTGAGTCGGTAAGAATCAAAAGAGAATATATACGATAGATTACGTAACACTCAAAAAGATGCTATATCACTCGAAAAGTCTGTTAAAGCATATAGAATGACTTTTACTCAAAACCTTATGGGAGATGAAGTCTTATACCTGATCCCTTGATGGAACTCGGAATGGTGTATATGTAAGGTCCGAGTCTTCACTCTTTTCTCTCGAAATCTCTTTCCTCTCATATTCTCTTTCTAAATTCGAGCTCTCTCTCTCGTGCTCTCTCGTTTCCTTTCTGTTTCTCACCTAACACAATGCCTAAGCAAGGTTCAGGACCAGAGCTATTGGGGTCCGCAACCAAAATGCCCCGCACCAAGAATACTCAAGAGGGAACCTCCAACCCCTCGAAATTCTTTGTCACCCAACACTTTACATTGGATGACAAGTTCTTCCAAACCACATCCTTTTCGTGGTTGAAACACATTCAAGACACTAGAGTTTATAATTACTTGTGCTTCAGTGATTTCACCTATCTAGAACTCATTACCGAGTTCTACTCTAACATGTCCCATTCCGAAGGTGTCATCACCTCAAAAGTCCAAGGGAAGATTGTTCGCATTAACCTCCCTCTTCTACGGAAACTTTTTAAAGTTTCTTCTCTCTTTCTCAACTCCAACCATATATCTTTCATGGAAGTCACAGATGACTTCTATGAAAAATATGCCATGAAGTACCCGAGTCACGAAAGAACTTCTCCGTGACTTAGATAAAATCCGAGGCAAGGTCTGCTCTGTTTCATTCCGATGAGAACCTTCTTTTCTCATCATTCTACCAAGGAGAATCCAAACTCTAAGATTCTCAAAGCCTTGTTTGACATTCTAGAGGGCTATGAAGTAGACTTATTTCCTTTCATTATCGAGCGAGATGGCCTCGGTGCTAGCTCAGTCCAAAAAGTCCACTCCTTTTCCCTTTGGAGCTCTCTCGACATTTGTCTTCAAATAGTTCAAGATTACTCTTCCCTCGGATCCCAAAGTTGTTTCGAGGGTGCCATTGTTGTTAGCAGAAAAGAACTTCTAGGGTATGGATACTAGGAGGTAAAACCGGGTGTCCGGGTTCATGGATCCGAGTTGAAACCTCCCTCACCCCTTCCCACTCAAACTCGGACTCCTCTAGCACTTCCACCTCCCTCTGCGGGTCCCTCTACTTCTCTAACACCTCTTCCTCCCTCTACTGCAGCTCTTACTGCAATGGTAGAAAAGCTCGCTTCGTGTCTTAACAACTTCGAACACCGTCCGCTCTCTCAAACCCATCTATCAAGGGTCGGTGATCAACCGGAAGGTTGGATAGTCTCAAATCCAGGAAGTGTCGGACCCTTATGCTTTAGTTCAAGGCCATTATCAACGAGCAACGCGAGTAGCTCTAACTTCTCCAAGAACGCAACCGTAAGGTTGCTCAGGACCCGGACACTTCGGATACTTGTGAGGAGTCTTCCAGTGCAGCGAAGTCTACCTCGGATGCGGTAGAAGAAGAAGCCGAGGCAACGAGTGAAAAGGAGCAGCTCGACTGAAGATGAGAAGGAAGAAGAGAAGGGAGAAGAAGAGAAAGAAAAAGAAAAGGCTACCCCACCTAAGGGCCAAGGCGCAACGGAACCCGAACCGGAGTTGATCTCCTCGGATCACGATCCGAGTGAGTCGAAGAAGCTAGGGACATCGGTCGGTCCAAAGCTGCTGGCTCGAAGCACCGCCCTCTGTTGTCTTTTAGGAAGATATGCCCCTGGCTCACCGAACTAGCACAAAGCAACTTCTGGATATTCCTATGTTGCCGCCACCGCGATCATCCACCTCCTCTTAAGCTTATCGGCGTAAGCGCACTGCCCGATCCCTCCTCCTCCCGACAGACAAACTCCCTCCTCTTAATCTATTTCTCTCCTGTCCTTTTCTATTTTTTTCTGTTTTTGTCCAACATGGATTGCATTGGATTACTTGTTTCCTTCCCTCCTTTTCTTCGAAATGCTAGGGGAAAAAATTTACAAAACTTAATGTTTTTGGAGGGCGAGTTCACCCCTCTTTTGAGCAATGAATGAATTTTGTTTTTTCGAATATACTTGTTTCGAGTTATATCCTTGTTTCTAATACAATCTCCTCATTTATTTCTTTGCCCTAATTTATTATCCGCATAGTTGTTTTGAGTTATGATATGATTTGAACCGCATTTTATAAGTATCATCTGTCACTCTTTTCGAACATTACTTCTTGTTCGATCATTGAAAATGAAAACTCATGTTTCGCACTAACAAGTTTCTATCTTAAGTATGGAATGCCTTTCATCAAAAGGGGGAGATTGAAGACTCGGGTTTTAACTTTAACACATTTTGAGCATTACATGAAGACTCGGGTTTTGACTCTAAGTCATTCGAGTATTACATGAAGACTCGGTATAAATCCTATCTCTCTAAAGTTTTGATTCCAAGCCATTCTAAGTACTCTTATTTAAGTTTTCATTCTATTTTGAATAACTCGGAAAGTATCTTATTGCATATCTCTTATTTAAATGCAAAGAGAATTACAGCGTTAATTTTTTATTCTAACTCAACTTATTTCCTTGAGATTTATTTGACTAGATCAAGTTGTCATACTCCGATATTTTACTCTCTTTTAACTTGATCATTTTTAGGATTGACTAAAGATGGAATTTGAGTATATTGAATATTAGACTCAGAAAATTCCATTCTTTTATGCCAAAGATAATTAAGCATTTAATTATTATCTATACCTAATCTTGGACCAAATTATTTTATACTTTGAGAACCATTATGGTTTGCTTTTGTAGGTTATTCAAACGAGGCTAACTTATTTTTGAAATACAAAAGCAACCGGCTTCTAGCCGTTAAACACCAACAGACAAGTTTTAGCTACTTTTGGACATGGCTTAGACACCGTGTCGGGGTTGTTTGTTTCCAAAACGAGAAAACTCCAGCTCTAGGCATAACGGTTGTTTCCACCAACACTTTCAGTGACCACCAACTTATTGGATTATCTTTTAGAGCCAAGAGCCGTTGCATAACGTTCACCTCCCAACAGATCTTTTCCGAGTGACTCGGAAGAGCCGTTACAAAGGCTAATGGAGACTTTGGTCCGGAACCAAAAATCAACGGTTACTCTGCCTGGTTGACTATAAATAAAAGCCACTTCGCATGACTAGGAGATTGCTGGAACTAAATTTATTGTTCAACTAATTGTTGTTCTCATTCTTACCCAATCTTTTATTTACAACTCCAAGTCTCGTATTTAATATTTTTGACGTTTAAAGAAAGTCTTGTAATCGGTTACATTCTTTTCTTATATTCTAAGTAAGGTCCCTTGACTAAGCCATAAGGGTTAACTCAGCTCGGTTGTCCCTAATTGTAAATGTTACCTCTGTTAGGAAGTACTAAATCAAATAAGGGAACTTCTAAGTCTAGGAAAGCATTGTAAGGAATTGTTTAAAGGAGCAATTTTGGTTGAGTCAGTCCTCTGTATTTTGTGCATTCAAACTGGTGGATTTGACTTGGTGCTTGGATTAGCAATGTCCGTGGTTTTTTCCCCGGGAGGGTTTACACGTATATCCGTGTTATTGCCTTTTGAGGCCAATCTAGACTCGGAATCGCTTTTAGTTTGTATTGGTGTAAAAATTGTTTAATTTTCTTCATCACCTTATTCACCCCCTTCTAGGATGACTTAGACTCCCCAAGAGCAACCTTCATATCGGTGTTGAGCGTGTTGAAGTAGACTTCTTACTTCCTAGCCGCTTCATGCGAGGATTTCGATGACACCCGATTTCGGTAGGCTTCCCTATCCTATGTTCGAAAAACAGGTGCTCAAGACTGGCTCTTTGAAAATCTTATGGGAGATGGGGCTTAAGTGCTAGATCCGAGGAACGAAATCCTAAAAATGAAAAGGATATGCTTTCTGTTTTTGGATGCATATAAGATGTAATCAACAAAGAAAATGATCCTTAAAAGAGACAATTAATGCGGTTTTTAGTTTGGCTAAGCTTGCAAAAATAAATCCACTTCAAAATGAGAGAGAATGCTTTCTTTTCTTTTTTTTTTTTTTTTTGCGAATGAGATTACTTTATTTTGGCTAATGTATAAATGAATGCACTCATCTTAAATAAGATGAATTTTTTTGCCGCTATGCAAAATGTATGGACTGACCTTAAATGTTATGATTTTTTTGGCTAATAAAAATATTTAATGAACTCATCTTAAATGAGAAAATTTTTTGGCTAATGAAAAATGCAAGCATAAATTAAAATAGGGAAAAAACAACTAAAACAGAGAACGCATCCAGCTGCAAGACTCGACTCAAAGGGAGGACTAGGCGAGCTAGTGCCGACCTAGGGCCCACTTGAATTTTGCCTGCTCTTTTTTTTTATTGATACAGGAGGAAAGAATAGACCGACTTCTAAAAGAAAAATTTTGACTCGAAAAATGCTGACACGGACCGACCTAAAGGGAATGAAGACAATTTTATTATGGCTAAAATGCGCATAAAGGACCAACTCAAAGTTTTATTATTATTATTTTTTTGATTTTGCACCAATGCAAGAGTTATTGGAATGAACTTGACTAATCTGCTAGGATCAAGAAAAGGGATTGAAGAAAAACCTCAAATACAAAGGTTATATGTTCACAAGAAATTTCTAGGACGAGATAAATATGGTGGCTCATAGTCTTAAAATTTCGTCCCTTATGGGATGCATAGTGGGACTAGAATAATTAGTGTCTCTCGATCAGGAATCAAGAAAGCTTGTTATGAGTAGAAAAGTAATCACACCTCAATGTTAAGTCGAGTGGACCCGCCAAGATAATGATTCCGACTCCTCAAAAATGTTCTTAAATGTTGAATCCTATATGGTCCAAAAACATCTATGTTCAAAGTTTCCATAAACAATGCAAAAATTCTTAATGCAAACACGATAAAAAATCATACATGTAACTTTTGAGTCTCACTTTTTCAATAAGTGTCCCCATGGAAGTCACCATTATAGTAGTCAAGGCTTGCCCCGATTTTGCCCATGAATGTCGGTTTCGGGCGAGGTGTGCTTATCAATTAAACGATAACACTTTTGAATGAGATTTTTAAGAAAAGTTATTTGAGATTTTAGAAATTATTTTATTTTCCAAAATAAGTTTAGAACTCTTGGGATTGTGTTTTAGACAAAAACTTTATAAAGGAAAAAAATTAATGTCGCGAGCTACTGCACTGCATGCATGACAATTTCGAAGGCCAGGTGTTAAGCCTAAATAATAGCTTGGAGGTCATGGTCATCCAACCAAAGTTGTTGCCCGGCGCCGGCCATCTCCCTGGATCGCCAAGGCGGTCTAAACCGGATGACTTTAGGTCATCAGTCAATTCTCTCAACATTAATCGAATCCGCAAAAGACCGACATGAAATTTATAGATCAAAAAATAGTTAAAAGGAGGAGTTGCCAGTTAGTTTTGAAATAAAAACTAATATAATGAAACAGTGACTTTTCTAATTCTTAATTTTACAAAGGGATAGCTGAAAGAGACAAAATTCAAATTTTGAAAAAGTTTTGAAAAAGGACTCCATGGATATAAAACCATTAATTCGATGTTCAGGGGTGATGGTACGAAATGAAGAGGAATGCTCCCCTCATTCGAGCCGTCAAAAGCGGACTTCTACCGATTGGATAAGTGAGTTTAAATCGCTTTAGGAAAACAAACGAACATCTCAAAGGAAAAAGTAGAGCAACCTAAATATGATGTAAAAGTGAGAAATAAAAGCAACATAGAAAGTATAAAGGAAAATAATAGAAGAAAGTGATAAATAAAATTTACATCGGGTAGGGTGAAAATTAAAGCGATTAATATTTAAACCATTGAGGGTTTGCTCGTGGAGAGTATAAGTCACCCTAGAGGGGGTAAATAGGGTGATGGAGGAAATTATACGATTTTTGCAATAGACCGGCTAAACAGCAGATTCTAAGTCTAGATTGGACTCAAAAAGTGATAACACATAATTACGTGGAAACCCTCCTAAGGCGGAAAACCACGGACGGTGTTAATCCAAGCACCAAGTCAAATCCACTATTTTGAATCCATAAAATACAAGGACTAACTCGACCGAATTGCTCCCTTAAACAATTCCTTTCGGTGTTTTCCTAGACTCGAAGTTACCTTATTTGATCTAGTACTTCCTGACCGAGGTAACTTTTACAATCGGGGACAACCGAGCTGAGTTAACCCTTACAGCTCAGTCAAGGGACCTTACTCGGAAAGTAAGAAAAGAATGTGACTGATTACAAGACTTTCTTTACAACTCGGAAAATATTAAATACGGACTCGGAGTTGTAAATAGAAGATTGAATAAACAATGAGAACAAGAACTTTAGCTCAAGAAATGTGTTCAGCAATAATGTTCAGCAATCTTCTAGTCTTGTGAGGCGGCTTCTATTTATATCCAACCAAGCAGAGTGACCGTTGAGTCTTGGTTCCGAACATAAGTCTTCACCGGCCATTAGTAATGACTCTTCGAGTCACTCGAAAAGATCGGTTGGGATGTGAACATTGTACAATCGCTCTTGGCTCCAAATGATGGTCCAATCACTTGGTGGTCACTGAAAGTTGTGGTCAAAACAACCGTAAAGCCTAGAGTTAGAGTTTTCCAGCTTTGGAAATAGACAACCTTGACACGGTGTCCGAGCCATGTTCGGAAGAAGATAAAGCTTGTTTGCTCGGTGATTGACGACTAGAACCCGACTACTTTAGCAAAAATGAGTTAGCCTCATTTGAATAACCTACAAAAGTAAACCACATTGGTTCTCAAAGTATTAAATACTTTGGTCCAAGATTAGGCACAGATAATAATTAAATTAGAACAATTAAATGCTTAATTATCTTTGGCTTAAAAGAGTGTATTTTTCGAGTCTAATATTTAATATACTCAAATTCCATCTTAGTCAATCCTAAGGATGATCAAGTAGAGAGAGTAAAATATCGAGTATAACAACTTGATCTCGAACAAATAATTCTCAAGGAAATAAACCGACTTAGAATAAGGAATTAATACTTGTAATTCTCTTTGCTTTTAAATATGCAGTTAGTACTCGGAATAAAAGTGTTAGAGAAATTATTTAAGCATGCAATAGTTTTGAGTGATGTCTAGGTGAGTCGAAACATAAGTGTAGAAGATATGCAATAAGGTGTTTTCCGAGTCAGTCAAAAACCAATGAAAACTTATACAAGAGTTTCTATAATGCTCGGAATGAGTTGAAATCAAAACTTAAGAGAGATAGAATTTATACCTGAGTCTTCATGTAGTACTCAAAATGACCTAGAGTTAGAATTTGAGTCTTCAACCATAATACTGAAAAAAATATAAACAGAAATTAAATGAAATAAAAAAAAAACTCTGCGATGAATGGAATGGTGCGCTTAGGTTGACCCACCCAATAGGCTAAGATCTTGACTGGATTTTGACACAGTGATGGTAGGTTGAATGAGCGAAGGAGATGAAAAGAGGGCTTTTGTGAAGTGTTTAGAAAGGGAATTTCAAATATGAGTAGGAGAGAGTGTAAGGAAGAGAGCGGGACTCGAATTCAACAACTTCAAAGAAAGAAGTGCAGCTGAATTGGTGTGTGAAATTAGTGGGGAAGGCCATTTATCCATAGAAAATTTGAGGGTTTAAGAAACCCTAAAATCAGCCCCCATACATCGTTGAAGAGATGAACCGGCTTGAAATTATCAAAAATGGACAAAGAAAAATACGAAATGTTAAACCAGGTGAAAATGATACCGCTTAGAGAGTACTGTGGGTTGGCACCGGATGAAACGACCTTGCTTAGTGGTCTCAAAAAGTATGCCTAAATCGAATGCATTTTATGTAGGCTTGTGGTCTAGTGCCGGTTTGATCTCAGCCTAGGAGCCGAAACTTGGTTTGGGCCTCCCGAGCAAAATGATTTGTAGGCTAACTCTGCCGGAGGAAAAATGCTTTGGGATTTTTGTGGCGCTAGTTGGCTTTTGTGGGGTAAAACAGATTTCACCACTTTGCTTTAGTCCAATCTCGACCCGATTTTTCGAATGATTAAAGTTTAATCGGAGACAATAATCACCATAAAGGAGGGGTAAATAGGTTGTTGGAGGATTTTAACAGAAATTTGAAGTTCAAATATAAACCGACTACTCGGAAGAATAAACCGAGTCTAGAATGAACCGGAAAGGAGATTAAAATAAGACAAGTAGTTTTCACAAGGAAACCCTCCCAGGCGGAAAACCTCGGACAATGCTAATCAAAGCACCAAGTCAAAATCCATTGTTTAAATCCTCAAATACAAAGCTTATGACTACCCATATTTGTGCACTTAGACAAATCTGTTACAAGTTTTTCCCAAGCCCCAAAGTCCCTTATCTAACCTAGTACTTCCAAGTTGAAATTCCCTTATCAATACATTACATTATGAACTCAATCAAGGGATTACAAGACTTTTATCACTAAGTGTTGCAACTACGAAATAATAAGATTACAAAGTATGAGTTGTAAGCTAGAAGCATATATTGATTTGATCTTGTCTCTTTTCCAGTAGTGGGAATCTTGTATCAAGGTTTCTATATATTGTCTACTTTGGGAGAAATCCACCGAGTCTTTAGCTTCTAAGAACTAGGTGAGCTAGCCATTGCAAAGGATAGTCCGAGGACTCGGCTTCGTACCATCTCTCGAATTAGTTGTTAAGCCTAGGTCCTAGATTCCAAAAGTTGTTCTACCAACTCCAAGATTTTGAAAAATTATGTAGAAAAACTCGGTAGACTCGAAAAATAAGAAATTATCCAAAATGGCAACAAATAAGCCTATCGGCTTGGTCCGAGTTATTCCAAGTTTTCTCGTTTACCGATCTTCAACAGTTAATACGCCTTTGCCTTTTGTTTTCTTTGAGATGATTTACCTTTAGAATCCTATAAAAACAAATTAGAGAATGGCTCTCAAAGTATTAAAATACTTTAGTCCATAATTAGATTATGAGTAGTCTAAAAGCATTAAATGACCTATCATTGTTAATCTATTAATGCGAAATTTTTCACGTCTAATATTCGAGTGTGTTCATGTTCCGAGATATGTTCAAACCCATTATTAAGAATTATTATCCGTATTATTTATGACTTATATTTGCATTGTCTAATTTTGACGAGTTAAGTAATTGCAACATAATGAGTCTTGCTTAAGTAGAATTAAGACAACTAATTCTTCATTTCATAAAGAATGTCATATTCAAAGTGATGTATTCAATATAAAGTTACTTTGGCAAACTTAATGTCTAAGTCATATTAAGTGACTAAGTTTTTGAGATCTTAGTAGCTCGATCGAGCTCAATTAATATGACTTAGGTTTTACTTTTTAAAGTAGACCTGTAGACACATAAAATGTGTCATCCTTAACTCTTATTTGTGGATTCGAATCACGATTAGAGTTTTACTGGCCGGTTTAGGGGAGAAATCCACAAACAAGAACTAATTTTGTTTTTGTTGAAAGGCAAGGGGGAACAATAGAAAAATTGATGTTGTTACGTTTAGGGGAGCTCACCCTCTTTCTTGTATTTTTTTCTTTCTTATATATATGAATGAATTTTCTTTCTTTGGGCATAATTCTTTCTAAGTTCGATCTCTTATTATTTATTTTCTACTCGATATATTTGTTCATATTTCTTGTTCCGCTCCGATATAGTTGTTCATATTTTTTTTGCTAAATATGATATCCGCTCAAAGACACCTAAAATGTAGACATTAGTTAATATGACTTAGTTTTTCTATTTTTCAATTTTTCACCCCGGTGATGAAATCCCGGTCTTGTTTGTGGATTCAAATCACGATCGAGCCCGATTGGCGTGGTCGAGATCCGATTCAAACATGATTTGCTTCGATTTTTATGATTTTACTCGGCCGGTTTTCTCGCTCACTTTGGACGTCTACATTAGCTAAAACCTTAGGTCATTTGTGACCTAATCGTTTCCTATAAATAGAGACTCATTTTGCATATGGCTTTTTCCTATGTGTTACGCTGCTGAATGTTAACCTTACATGGCCATTTCCTATGTGTTATGCTTGTTGAAGTTTAATTAAGAGCTATTGAACATTCACGTATTCCGATCTCTTGGTCTCATTTCGACTAATCGTCCCTACACCGAAGACTCATGTATAACTCTCTATCTCTCTTTCATTTTGATTCTAAGTTATTCCGAGCTTTAAGGAAACTCATATCTAAGTTTTTATTATGTTCTAACCCACTCAAAAGCCATTCATCGGGCATAACATTCTTAACTGCGTTTCGACCCACTAACCGCATTTCGACCCACTCGGACATGACTCGGAACAATTGGATGAGTAAATAATTTCTCTAACACTTTTATTCGGAGCACTCGACTTCATGTTTCAAGTGAAAATGAAGTACTACGTAAATTCCACTTTCTAAGTCAATTTATTTATTGAGAATTATTTAGTTGAACAAGTTTATGTATTCCGATATTTTATTCCTTCTAACTTGATCATTTTAAGGATTGACTCTAGATGAAATTTGAACCTAATGAATATTAGACTCGGAAAATTCCACTCTTTTAGGTCGAAGATAATTAAGTGCTTAATTACTTTGAATTAATTATTATCTTTGCCTAATTTTGAACCGAAGTATTTTTATATTTTGAGTACCACTTTCATTTTCTTTTTAGATTAAACAAGCCTAATATACTTTTGAAATACAAAAGCAGCCAGTTCTAGCCGTTAAACACCAGGAGACAAAAACAACTATTTCCGGACATGGCTCGAACATTGTGTCGTGGTTGTTTGTTTCCAAAATTGGAAAACTTCAACTTTGAGTCTAACAATTGTTTCCACCTCAGTTTTTAGTCACAACTAGAGTGATGGATTACTTTTGGAGCCAAAGACCACCATCCAACATTCACATTTCAACGGATCCTTCTCTAAGTGACTCGCACAAGCCGTTACAACGGCTATTGAAGCTCACTAGTTTAGAACAAGTCTCAACGGTCATTCTGCCGTGTTGTGTATAAATAGAAGCCACCCCATAAGGCTTGAATATTGATGAACATATTGCTTAACACTTACCGAGTGCATTCTTTTTCAATTATCAACTTACAACTCCTAATCTGTATTTTCTTACTTTCGAGTTATAAAGAAAGTCTTGTAATCACTTCTACTCTTTCTACTTTCTTTCCAAGTCCTTGGACTGAGTTGTAAGGGTTAACTCAACTTAGTTGTCCCCGATCGTAAAAGGTATCTCGGTCAGAAGTACTAGATCGAGATAAAGGAACTTCTCGGTCTAGGAAAACTTGTAAATGAATTATCTAAGGGAGCAATTCGGTAAGGGTCGAGTACTTGTAATTATGGATTCAATTAGTGGATTTGACTTGGTGCTTGGATTAGCACTGTCCGTAGTTTTCTACCCCATGAGGGTTTCCACATACTTCGTGTGTACTTAACTTTCGAGTCCAATCTAAACAAAGAATTTGTTTCTAAGTATGTTTTGTGCAAAAACAGGTTTGTAATTTCTCAAAATCTTCCATCATCCTATTCACCCCCTCTAGGGTGACTTAATCTCTCCAAGAGCAAACCTTCAATTGGTATCGGAGCCTATCCTTTCAAGAGGATCTCACAATTCAAAGGTCTAAAGATTAAATGGCTTAGAACAATGGAGAGTTCGATGAAGGAAGATCATCCACCGGACCACCCAAGTTCAAGGGATCAAACTTTGCATACCTGGAAGAAGATGAGGGAGTGCTTCCTTCTAGACAATGATGAGTGAAGGTTTGCTCTTGGAGAGACTCAGTCACCCTAGAAGGGGGTGAATAGGTTGATGAGGAAATTTGAACAAAGAATGGAATATTAAAACCGAAACTAACTTTGAGACAATCTAAGTCTAGATTGGACTTAGAAAAGTGTTAACTCGAAATTACGTGGAAACCCTCATGGAGCGTAAAACCACAATCGGTGTTAATCCAAGCACCAAGTCAAATCCACTATTTTGAATCCACAAAATACAGTAGAAAGACTCAACCGGAATTGTTCCCTTAGACAATTCCTTACAAGATTTTCCTAGACTCATAAGTTCCCTTATCCGATCTAGTACTTCCTAATCGAGATAACCTTTACAGTTAGGGACAACCGAGCTGAGTTAACCCTTACACCTCGGTCAAGGGACCTTACTCAGAAAGTAAGAATAAGTGTTTGTGATCGATTACAAGACCTTACAACTCAGAAAAATATTAAGTATAGAGTTGGAGTTGTAAGTAGAAGATTGAATTAGAATTATACGGAGCGAAATAATTTCAGCAATAGGTTCCGCAATCTTCTTGTCTTGTGAAGTGGCTTCTACTTATAGATGACCGGGCAAATATGCCGTTGTGACTATCTTCCGATTAGAAGTCCTTTGTGACCGTTGCAATGGCCTTTCCGAGTGACTCGGAAAATATCCGTCGGGGTGTGAACGTTGGGCAACGGCTCTTGACTCCTTTGGATGTCCCAAACTTCGGTGGTGTTTAAAAATAGGGTGGAAACCACCGTTGAGCTAGGCGATGTAGATTTTCAGTTTTGAAAACAGACAACCCCGACACGGTGTCTAGGCCTTAGTCGAAGTAGAAAAAGCCTTGTCCGCCGGTGATTTGACATCTTCAAGCCGGTTACTTTTGTATTTCAAAAGTAGGATAACCTCATTTAGATAACCTACAAAAGTAAATCAATTTTGGTTCTCAAAGTATAAAATACTTTTGTCCAAGATTAGACACGAGATAATTAATTATAATTAAGATAATTAAGTGCCCGATTATCCGAGTCCTGAAAGAGAGGAATTTTCCGAGTATAATATTCATTATACTCAAATTCCATCCGAGTTGGTCTAGAAGTAAAGCAAGTCGGTTAAGGAATATCGTAGTAATGAGACTTGTATCTAGACATGCACAGTTCAAACGAAACATGCTGACTTAGAAGGTTGAATTAACACAGCTTAATTCAATCAAACTTAGAATACAAAGTCAAACCAGAGTTTATGCACATTAGAGCAAACATTTGAACATGCGATATATCCGAGTGTTGTTTGAGTGACTCGAAGCTGTGTTTGAAAAGACAAGCAAGAGTATGCTTTCCGAGTCAGTCGGAATCAGGTGAAAACAAATGCAACAGTTTACGTAACACTCGGAAAAGATTCTAAATCACTCGGAAAAGTTTCTAAACAACTCGGAATGACTTGTAATCAAAACTTACAAGAGATGAAGTCTGTACTGGTTCATTGATGGCACTTAGAATGATACACATGCAAAGTCCGAGTCTTCAATCCTCCCGGAACTCAACCGAGGGAGGTGCTGGCTCTGCTGCCGACCGACCATGGTCGGCAGGGTCGTCCGATCCACTCGGACTCACCGTCTCAGCTGATCACTTCGGTAGGGGTTCCGGAGCACCTTGGCCCTCGCTTTGGCTCCGAGTTCCGCTTCCTTCTCCCCTTCTTCTTTCTCCTCGAGACGGAGCTGCCTCAGCCGCGAGCTCCGCTTCTTCTTCTTCTTTGTCATCTTCCCCTGCAGAGGCGGACTTGGCCGGACTCGAGGATTCTTCGGATGTATCCGAGTCGGCCAGGATCCCGAGCCGCCTTGGAGCGTGTCTCTTGAAGGAGCTCAATCATCTCCCTTTTCTCCTTGATGATTGCTTTCAGCTCAAGAAGTACATCCTACTACTCTCGAATTTGGGATTGAGCGGTTTTCGATTTATAGTCATAGACTAAAGGATAGTCTTGAATGACCGGAGGGTGTCATTAAATTCGGAGGACACCGAGGAAAGCTTGTCTATTACGGCAGTAGACAAAGAGGAAGAAAGAATATGAGAAACACCTGAGGTGGAGGCACCACCAGTGGAGGAGGTAAAGAGAGAGTAGGTTGAGTCCGAGTCTCGAGGTGGAGAAGAAGGCCTCGGTTCGAGCTATGGACCCAAACACCCGGTTGGGTGTCTTGGTATCCATACCCAAGAAGTTCTTTCTTGCCAACGACTATGGCAGTCTCAAAACCGCGTTAGGATCCGAGGGAAGAGGAACTTTGAATTGCTTGAAGATGAGGGTGAGAAGAGCCCCGAAAGGAAGTGGGGTGGACTTCTTTGTCCGAGTCCGAGCGAGCACAGCTGCCATTTGCTCGACTATAGCAAGAAAGAGGTCTACTTCGTAGCCCTCAAGAATGTCGTAAAGAGCTTTAAGGTGCTTGGAGTTAGGGTTCTCCTTGCTAGAATGTTGTGAGAAGAAGGTCCTCATCGGCAGAAAACATAGAAGACGAGCTTCGACTTGAGTTGAGTCACGGAGAAGTTTTTACGTAACTCAGGAAACTCTTTGGCATATTTTTCGAAGAATTCATTAGCAACCTCGTTGAAAGGTATGGGGTTGCTTGTTGAGGAAAAGAGAAGTGATTTTGAAGAGTCGGTGGAGAAGAGAGGTGTTGATGTGAACTGTAACACCTTGAACTCTGGAGGCGAGGATACCCTCGAGCTATAGAGGTTGGAATAGAACTCGAAACATGTTCTAGGTATATGAAATCACCGAAACAGAGGAAATTATAGACCCTGTTGATTTTATGTTAGCCAACCACGAAAACTTTGTGATCGGGAAGAATTTGTCATCCAACGTTAGATGTTGGGTGACAAGAGGTTTTGAAGGATTGGAGGGGCCTTCCCGGCTTTTGGTACGAGGTTTCTTGGTGGTAGAACCAAGAAAGTCGGAGTGGGAGCCTCTTTTCGGCATGTTTGATGAGGAAAAGAGAAGAAAGATGCACTTTTGGTAGAGAGAGAGAGAGAGAGAGAGATGGCTCGACGAAAGTGAGCAAAAAGAAAAAATGAAAGAGTAGAGAGAGAGAGAGCTGAGAGTGACAGAGCTTACTTAAGAATGCTTCCTCTTAGCTTGAGAGCGAAGAAAACTTTCTTCGAACATAAAGAGAGTTTGCGCGAGATGATGTAATTGGGAGAGTGAGAGTAAGTAGAGAGTAAAGTAGCGTAATAAAGGAAAATAGACACTATTTATAGAGAAATAATCATCCTTCGATATTCGTTCGACCCGGCTCTCCAACGGTCACCTCGGACCGGTGTGACTGTTCTACTCTCCAACGGTTAGAATTCCAGTGTTTGTATCCCAACGGCTAGATGTCCGATCGAAGCGCATGAGAGAGAGAGAGAGAAAAAAAGAGAGATTTTAAAAGAAATTTCTGAAATTCTCCACTGAGCTAGAGATGATTTCGAAGTTTGATGTCCATTTTCTCAAAATCCGAGTCCGACTCGGTGAAAATTTTGAGTGACTCGGAAACCGCAAACAACTAATAACTTAGAGCTCAATATCACTGGTTCAACTGAACTAATTGTTATTAAAGAAAGAAGGCATATAACATATAATCGTGCAAAGTAATCATACTAAGAAAAGCACATAATTATGCATTGATCGTGCCAAGCTCATTCCTAATAAAGCAAAACCGATCCTCACTAAGTGGCTTAGTAAAAATATCAGCTAATTAAAGTTTGGTAGGAATGAATTCAAGTTCAATATCACCTTTCTCAAAATGGTCTCTTAGAAAATGATACATGACCTTAATATATTTTGTCTTTGAGTGCTTGAAGCTGGATTCTTGGTGATGCTGATTGCACTTTGATTATCACACTTGATTGGAATTAATTTGAATGTAAGTCCAAGATCTCTCAAGTGTTGCTTGATCCATAAAATCTGAGCACAACATACTCCAGCTGCAATATACTCAGCTTCAGCAGTTGATAGAGCTACTGAGTTTTGCTTCTTGGAGTGCCAAGATATCGGGATTGACCCGAAATTGGGAGGCTCCTGAAGTGCTCTTTCTATCAACTTTGTATCTAGCATAGTCAGCATCTAAGTATCTAGTGAGAGCCGATCCTGAGTCTCTTGAGTACCATAGACCTAGGTTCCGAGTCCCTACAAGATATCCGAATATTCTCTTCATCGCGAGTGAGATGTGTTTCTTTTGGATTAGCTTGAAATCTTGCACATTGACATTTACTAAACATTATGTCCGGCCTACTTGGAAGTAATATATAGCAAAGATCCAATCATACCTCGATAAAGTTTCGATCTACTACTTTACCTTTCTCGTTTGAGTCCAGCTTTATGCTTGCTTACTCATAGGTGTTGGTGCATCATCGCCTTGAAGTTCTTTCGAACTTCTCCGCTTCTTCGAGTAGTGTACTCGAGACTTTACTTTGGGCACGAGTCTTGTTTCATCCATCTTCATAGGAATGTAGTTGCCTACTTGTATGATGTTCCGGACATCTTCATCATGATCTAACAAAAAACATTCTATGAGCTTCTTCTAGTGCACGAAGTTAGATCATTTGAACTTTGGTGGTCTCGCTGGAAGATCTTCCTTCAAAACTTCCATTATGGTACTTGCATGAGGACCCCATCGAGTTGAACAACTTGACCACATGAGCCATTCAAATAAAATCAATGAAAAGTTGGGTTAATAATGTGTTGGATAATAATGAATTATTCTATTAATGTCTCATTTAAGATTCCTATGTTTATTTCATCTCTTCTATCTATACTAATTCACATATTACACTTAATTAAATTTATTATCAATAATTTATAAGGAATCTAAGATTAATATTTGTTGAATGCAAAATTATAATTTTTTATACCTGATTACATCTTATTTTGCTTGTAATAATTATTAAATTAAGATTTTTAATTTATTTTATTTTATTTTTATAAAAAATATGGAAAATCTGAAAAATAAGAAGAATAAAGGAAAATTGAAGAATTGGATGGTTCATTGAGGGTGTGTTTGTTTGGAAGGAAAATATTTTATTGGAAAATTAATATTCCATTTTCACGTTGTTTGGTAAATAAAAATTTGGAAAAAATTTTCGAACTTAAATATTTTCCCTCACTTAGCAGAAAATAAATTCTTAACTTTTTGGGAGGAAATTAATTTTCCAATGTTCTCCCTCTCACTCAGCTAACCCCTCCTCTCTCTCTCTCGCTCGCGTGAAATCAAGAGAAGTCTCATAAAGGATTTGAGGTTGCGGCGAGCTTGAGGGGAGTTATCGGTGTAGAAACTGGAGAGAGTAGCAAGAGAAGATACAAGCTCCGGAGAATCAACCCCGAGATTCCATAACTTTCTTGAGCTTCCTAGAGAGTCCCGGTGCCAACGCCGCCGTCCCCATTCTCCGATCACGGTCGCAGGACGATACGATTCCGGATCAAACTTCGCCGTTGCTCGGAATTCAATTGCTGGAGATCGAACAATCTTCAACCGTTTTTCTCGGCGAAATTTTGCTCAAACTCGAAGAAAATTTCAATCGGAATCAGGCGTATAAGGGAGTGAATACTGCGTTTCGGGTCAAATGTCCATCGAAATTGGTGGTGCGAAATCGCTAGATGTAGTGCGCCATTGATTCCGACGATCGGAGCCGAGGGAAAGATTAGACAACGAAGGATTGCGAGCGTCGGAAGGAAGTGCAATTTTGGGTGGGGAGAGTAGGGGAATGGAGACAGGAGGAGGCAAAACCATAACATAAACTAGTAAACAAGAGTACTCACATAAGAGGTGTAGTTGTGTGACTTTTTAAAGATACACTTTTATGTAAGATTACTCTTGATAATAACACATCCAACAGTAGAAAAATAACAAGAAAATACAAAACAAAAACTACATAAATTGAAACTATTGTGGAATATGATTTCTTGCAAATTTAAAGGCAAAAATTGCGTGAAATAACCGATTTTGGGTTTAGAGTTAGAGTTTATTTTCCTTAAAAATAAATTATATTCCTTCCTACCAAACAAAGAAAAATAATTTTTAGAAAATTATTTTCCTTCTACCAAACAAAGAAAAATGTGGGTGCAAAATGATTTCCAAGAAAATCATTTTCCAATGGAAAATAATTTCTTAGAAAAATATTTTCCCCCAATCAAACACACCCTTAGAATCGGGCCAACCGAGCAAGTTACATGGGTCATTTTTCCCTCGAAACCGAAAGCCCACAACCCATTCCTCTCCAATCCTCCTCCGGGCCTTTAACCCACAAAACCCACTCTCTTTTCCTCTCTTCTAGGGATGGCAATGGGGCGGGGATTCCCGCTCGCGCCGGGCCCCGACCCATATCGGGAAAAATCCCCGCCTCGAACGGGAACGGAGCGGGACGGGGAAAATTTTCCCCCGAGCGGGGACGGGGACGGGGTCGGGAAAATCCCGGCCTCGTTCCCAGCCCCGTCCCCATTTTTTAAAAAAATATTAAAATTAAAATTAGGGTTATATTTGTAATTTCCCTTCCCCATAAAAGCTAAGTCTCGCCTCCCTCCTCTCTCTCCTCGGTCCTCTCAGCCTCCGAGGCTTAGATGCTCTATCTCTCTCCTCCCTCTCGCCGTCTCTCCCTCTCGTCGTCTCCTCTCGCCATCATCGTGGTCTCTCTCTCCTCCCTCTCGTCGTGCTCTCTCTCCTCCCTCTCGTGCTCTCTCTCCTCACTCTCGCCGCGCTCTCTCCTCGGTGGAGGCGGGAAGCGAGGCCCCGATGGAGATTGTGTACCCAGCGAGGGCGGGGACGGGGACGGGGCAGGGGTGGGGGTGGAGGGAGCAGTAGGGACGGGGCGGGGGTGTCCCCAGGCCCCGACCCGCCCGTTGCCATCCCTACTCTCTTCCTCTTCGTGCCCTCCTTCTGAAACCCTAACACCCTCTTTCTCCCTCTTCAAGCTGCTTCCACACGAGCACAAGCCCAGCCCCTCTATTCTTTCCTTCCGCCCTCAGATCTCAAACCCTAGCACAGCCCCTCTCCCTCTCTTCCTCACGTTGTTTCTCCTTCACGCAGCAAACCCACGAAACCCTAGCTCTCGCGCCTCTCTCTCCCCTTCGGTCTCAGCCACCTCGAAGAATCCATATCCATCTCCATCTCTCTCGCTGCTGCTTCCCTCCACAAACTCCATTCTCACTCAAACACTTCTTCTCTTCGACTTCCTCCACGCCAGAAACCCTAATCCACGAAGCCTCTCTCTTTCCGTGTCCCCCTCAAACTCTAGCCACAGTAGAAGACTTTCGGGACTTCAAAAGACAAAGACCAGCCGAAACCGAAGACTCAATCCATTCAAGAGTAGACCTGAGCAAGGCTTTAAAAGGGGCTAGACGAGACAGAGCAAGAGGAGGCCGAACGGCGGTGGTGAAGGTGTGATAGACCGGAGCCACACCAAGGTCCAAGCTTTTCCCTTTTTTTCTTCAACTTTTAGTTTTTAGCTTCTTCAAATTTATAGTTTAGTTCTCAGATGTCAGATTTTCAATTAGGTTTTAGTTTAGAGTAGTTGAATTTCTCTTGAAGCTAAATTCGGATTGTTGGTATTGAATTGCTGTGAACCTGTCGATTTTTGGATTCGTGAATTAGCGTTGTTCAAATCTGGACTTTGAATATCTGGTATCTTTCTAATTTTTGCTCACTGATTTTCTGATTTAGTTTGAGGCTCTGATTCTTGCACGAATTTAGTTTGATGTTCTGATTCAATTTAGCTATTTTATGTGGATGCTCTGGTTTATTGACAATTATTGTACCTTGATCTTCTGATTTGATCGTAACCATTTAGTCTCGTTCATTAAATCTAGTAGATTAGTGAATTGAGTTATTGAGAATTTAATTTAGTTTTTGATGTGCTGGTAATTTCAGATGGTTGTTGAGTAATGCTAGTTTAAATTTTCCGTTTTAAATCTTTGCATTGTTAGATTCGTTTGCAATCTGAATTTAATTTAGTCCATCCCTGTCGATTGACAAACACCCCGTGCCTCCCTAAATCACTCCAACAAAATGGAGCCGTTGCTGGGATAGCGATAATTGAAGTTAAGTTGTAGATCGCGTCTGTGAATTTTTGTGTGAGTCTTCGTTTAAATTTTAGTTTCTATTTTAGATTCATATTTTAGCTTAATGTCTTAGCTTTTTATTTATTTCTGGTTCTGATTTTTTGTTTTCATTTTGTTTCATTAGTTAGTTAGAGAATTTAGTTTTATTTGGAGTCATTTTATATTATTTTTGATTTAGTTTTAGTGTTAGTTATTTTATGTCTTAGTTAAATTAGTCTTAATTTTTGTTTTTGTTTTAGTTGTTTTATTTCTGAATAAAAAAACAAAAATAAAAAAAATAAAAAGACCAAAAATACAATTGTGGGGTTGTTAGTGCATGAGTTGTTGAGTTAGAAAACCTAAAGAAGAGAAAAAGATTGAATTTGGATCATATGAGAGAACCTTGGGCGATCACTTTTATTCTATTAGGAGCTTGAACTCTTCATGTTCCAACTTGCCTAAATTGGGATTTGATGTGATTCTTTTGATTAAATTAGATTATATTCGGATGCCTCCGAAATTCAATGTTTCGAAGATGCATATCTATTTGTGATAGAATTTCATGAAGTGATTTTTATGATGTATTTTTCTAATATCTTTGATGATGAAATGAGAATGAGATTAATTCCTTTTATTTTAAAAGATGTTGCTAAAAGATGGATGTATAGCTTAATTGTTTATTCTATTTCTACTTAGAATTATTTTGTTAGAATGTTTTTGAAAAAATATTTCCCTAATAGCAAAACTATGAAACTAAGGAATGAAATCAACCAATTTATTCGAGTTGGATAAAGAACCATTTTGGAATTAATTTGAAAGATTTAAGAATATGTTGGTCTAATGTCTCCACCATGGTTTAAAACAGTGGTGCTTTTGCCAAATTGTTTATGAAGGAATTGATCAACAAACTAGGGTCATGCTAGAGTCCATGTGTCATGGTGGTTTTCTTTCTAAAAGTCCTACGAGTTGATTGGAAATTTTTAGAAGACTTAACGGAAAAGACTATGCAATGGAAAATCGCTAGAGATGTGAATCCGAGTTCTAAGATAAGTTATGTAGAGGGAGGGTGTTGTTTTTGATGTGAGTCTTCTTGAGTCCAAAGTTGCTATGCTTGAAAATATGCTCGAAGGGTTTAAATGTTCAACCCCAATCTTTTCATACTTCTTTGGTGTCATGTTCTCTTTGTCAAGGCTTATAGCACTTTTTTAATACTTGTCCTTACTTGGTCATAGGTCAAGAGCAAGTGTAAGTCAATATTGTATTTTCAAAAACCTAAGTTTGACTCTTATTCCCCTACCTTTAATGAAAGGTTGAAACATCACTATAATTTTTCATAGAGTATTAGACGTAATGCTCTAGGTCAAAACATACCCCAATCACTTTCTTTCATTCCGAACCCCACTAGAGTCCAGTTTATCCAATTATGCCCAATGCATCTAGACCACCAGCTCCCATTGCTCAAACTCAACCTCCTCTTGGTTACATTAATATTGATAAAAGTTATAATAACATGGAGAAGATGCTTAAGAATATGATTGAGCGAGTTGACCCAAATTACTTACGGGGAGCCAGTTGTGAATGATAATGTGAGTGACCAAATATTATATCCTTAGAGTTTGGTCTAAAATTCATCCTCCCACTTTTCTCCTCGAGAGACTGGTTCATCCGAGTATTTCTAAGGACACTACGATGGTGTTCTTACAGAGACTCCTGTTGTTCCTTTTTTTGAATAGAGGAAACTAAGGAGAAAAATACTACTCATACGAGTAGAACCTTTGCTTCCTATAGATTCTTCCTCTCCTATTACTCAACGAGGCTCATGAGCTTGAAATGCATGTTAGTTGTGATAATGAGCACGATATACTTATTAAATCAAAGATCTCGAGTAGAAAATGATGTTTGTTTTTAACACATTAACTATGATAATTTCTTAATTCATTCGAATCCTTTTCGTTGAACCCATAATGACTAAACATCAATTTGAACTTTACGAGTCCGTGCTTTATGAGTATAAAACTTTTGAACTTATTGGTTCACAATTTAACAAGTTGAAAAGGACTCTTAATGATGTTGCACTAATATTATGGATATATTCTTGGCACCAACTCTTAAATTTTTGTCACCCGTATTTGGTCGAAAGTTTTTTCTCGTAGATTTGATAAATTACTACGTACTCTAATGAGATTTAAATCGAGGTAGTAGCTTGAGTTGATATAGAGTGGTTGATACTCCATGAGTCTCTATTTGAACTCGTTTTCAAGAGCCGTTAACTTAGATGTACCCTACACTTAACTCTGGTATAATCGTTCCCTTCTCTATTCTCCTTTTATTTTCTTTTATACATATTTAATATTTTATTCTCTTTTCTTTTTTAGCCATGTCAATTTTTATTGTTTTTTAGTCTTCTTTTTATTTTGTAAATATTTATTTTCTTTTTTAATTTTATTTTTCTTTGAGTTTCTTCCCACTCATAATGAGGATATTGTTAAATTTAGTTTTGGGGGTGGGAAAATCTTTCTTTTTGAAAAAAATCCAAAAAGATTTTCTTTTATTTTGGGAGATATTGTATATATTTTGACTTATTTTTGGACTATTGTGACTTAGTTGTTAAGTTGTAAAAAGGGAAATATACTTGATGACACTCACCTCTTAGATGACAATTCTAACCTCATTTTTTAACCTTGGCATACCATGAGAATTTGTAAAAGTTGCATCTACCTTTTATAAAAGTCATTTGCTCTTAGATCCGAAGTCTGTCATTGATTGATTCACTCACTTTTCTTGAGTACAAAAAAGAACTTCATGTTATATTTTGCATCGAAAGAAAGAAAAGAAAAAAAAAGTCGGGAATGACAAGAACCCTTTGAGGCATGCGCTACTAGGTGCTATTATTTGAGTTAATAGTTGTTATTGGGCAAGACTTGCTTCCCGAATGAAAAAAAAAATAAAAAAAGTAATAGTCAAGTGGGTTGAATCGGTTGTGTAAGCCTAAAGTAAGGGAGCGAGTAGTAGACTTGCACATCACGCACTAAGTCAGATTTACTATTCTTAATGAGATAAAGAGGTGGAAACATTGATGTATGATTGTCGTTAAAAGAGTGCGAAGTTTGATATGTATAATATACCTAGATCCAAGTTGATAACCGAGTGCAGAAAGTGATATGATTGATTGGGATATATATATATATTCTCCCTTTTGTAAATAATTTTTGCAAAAATCTTTTCGGTTTTTATTTCAAAGTCCAATAAGTTATATTGTACCAAGGTTAAGATAAGCATAAAAGGATTCAAATGGGTAAGGAGCCAAGCTTAAGCTGTAATAATTAATTCAACAAAAGTCACTTAAGCGTTCTCACACTTTCATATTTATAGTGTGGAACTCTTAGGGTAATTATAGTCCATCCAACGGTTTAAATCAAAAGTTAAGCATCCAAAGGTAGAAAATACAAACAGTTTAATACATATCTTAAAGCATACAGCATAAAGAAAAAGTAAGATATACAAGGCAACAACAAAAGGTTGAAAGTGACGACATGTTGCTTTCAACACTGGCTGAGCAGCTTTTGGTCCGCTTTCAAATGGCCATATCTTCTTAGGTAGAGCTCCAAATGTTAATCCAAAAGACTGCTTGGAAAGTAGGGAGGTAACCTTTCTATACATATGCTATTTTCCTTCGTTGATTAAGAAATGAAGAAGATATGACCCAAAATGTTTCCATTGGTTAACCGACTGTCCGGTTGATGCCGACTTGTGAATTTGGCTTTAAAAATTATTTTCTCCGACTTGGATGGAAATGCCCGGACCCGCTCTACTTAAGGCTTATAATATTGTGGCCTAGTTAAGTGCTCCTTACCCATTTGAATCATTTTATGCTTATCTTACTACTAAATAGAGAGATTTAGTGTATTAGATAATTTTAATTCGGAAAAATATTTTTAAGGTTTATAATATTGTGGAAGAAAAAAATTCATCAAATACACTTCTAACTCGTGGGTTTAGCTTGAGCCGGAAACATTACAATTAGGGTTTAACATTTTCAAACTTACAATTTTTTTACCCGCTTGAATTGACAAGTCTAACGGCCCGTTAAGAGCCTAACCCTACTAAAAATTATGTGAAGCACTCTCTTTTAACGGGCCCGATCCAATACCCGACCCTATCACAAATTATATAATCATAATACTTTTACAATGTTGATTACCTTATACATTCAAACAAAACATCACAGAATCACTCACACATAATAGTGATTATCATAAAGATATTTTTATATAAATTTAATCTCATTTTAAAATGGGTTAAAATTATGTTTGCCATAACACGACTCGACCTAGTAACTAACGTGAATGCCAAACTCGACCACCTTATTAATCGAACTGAACCCGACGCACTTTGTTAACGGGTTACCGGAGCATCAAATTCTAGGCAGAGGCCACTTATAACTAAACACAAAGCCATATGATTATGTATAGAAGAGGCCCAAATACTGCCCATATTATAAGCATGATAAGGTACCTCTTTGTTCTTCCCTCACAGAAAAGGATAAGAGAGAGAGAATTGCTGAAGCAAAGGGTAAGCTACCGTAGAGAGAGAGAGAGAGAATGGCGACTACGATATCGACTGTGCCATGGCTGTTAAGCGGAGGAGGAGCCGTAGCTTCTCGCACCCCTTTAGCTTCTCTGTCTCTCCTCACTGGTTCGAGAAGACCCACTAAAACTGTCTCCTTTAATGGCGCCACAGCTCGAGCAGCTGGCCTCCTCCATTGCTCTTTCTTGGTTCCTTCTTCTTCTCTCTCTTCCGCCTTCTCAGGTTTCTTTAATTCTCCCTTGATTTGTTTCAATCAATTTGTTTGTTTAAGTTTAAATTGGTTGCTTCGGCTGCTAAATTGTGGGCTGAGAAACTCATTCTCTCTAATTGTGGTTGGTTGTGTGCTTGAAATTATTGCATTTGAGACTAATTTTGTTTGCTGGAGTCTTCGTATGTAGTGGCTAATGTAACCATGCAATACAATTTATGGAATTTTGGTGTTTAAGTTTACAAAATTTCCAGTAGGTGAACCCATTTTCTCTTGTTATCTTATGCTTGGAATCAATAATCAATTGCATGTTAAATTAATTCTTTTGCTGGAATTGTTGGATAAATAGAAAAATATGCACTTTAAATGGTTTTTTGGTGCTGGGTAACCGTTTAAAGGACCTCATGGTTGTTAGCCCTCCATTTGGCAAGATAGAATGCTAGTGGAGAGTTGCATTGTCTTACCTTGGGTTGGATTGTTACTTCCCTTGGACAGGCGTTTTTTGTTTTAAAAGATTTTTTTTTTTTTGGGGGGTATAAACTTGTGCAATACAACGTTGGCGACTTAACAGTGTTACTTGGACTTGGCCACAACCATGTTGGAGTGTCGAGTGTGCAACACATGTATCTGTCTCTAATTTGGCGATTCAATTACAAATGCTGTGTCTTCTCTAATATGAAAGATTTCCGTACTAGTGGGAAGTACATTGATGGAGACATGGGTCAAAAGAGTCTCGAGTAATATATGGAGAGAGGTTTTTCATGTCACTTTTGTCAGAAAACCTGCTATTAACACTTCTATAATTTCATGGTTGTTGGGGCTCGGGAGAGAGACGGCAATGGGTTACATTCAAGAATTGTACATGCCTGCCCTCCAGGAGTACAGTATTGTTTCTAGTCTGCTGATTGTCCAAGCAATATAATTTATCTAGTGAAGAGCGAGTAACATGGAATGTTTTGCTGTTATGCCTTAAGAAACTTCATCTGGTATTGTGATAGTTAAACAAAAAATACTTTAAAAGAAAAGGTTGGCTGGTTGTTTTCTGATACTTTGGATTCTTTTACTTGAATCAAAGTATTCCGAACCTCGAGATGGACTCAATCTTATGCAGCCTGATTCCAGTTCACATTTCATAAATTTAAGGGCTGCTTTGAGTTTGCACAACTATCGTGTTATATGCTTGTGTTGTCCGCCGTTTTCCCTCTATGTTTTTCCTTAAGCTCAGGCTGCATGCTTATCTGAGGTGATCAGCTCTGGGGGAATCCTTTAGTTGCTTCTATAACATGCGTACCCTGAGAGTTGAAAGGGTTGAAGCCAAGCAATATTTTGTTAGCATAACCAGACTTGCTGATTGAATGAGTATTTTTTTGTGTAGTCACTTATCATTGAGCCATAAATGGTACCAGGTATTCTACTTTGTGTTTATCACAGTTGAAAATTACAATCCAACCGCATTTTAGATCTTGTTGGAATGAGTATTGTTGTCTTTGGTGGCCAATAGACAAATGGCTCCTCTCTTGTTCCTTTTGTACATTGTGACCGGAAATACACAAACCCTCCATAATCTGCATTCTGCTCCTACGCAATATGACCCATATCCACCATCTGGAAGCCCAACTTAGAGTAATTCTGAAGCAAAGCATGTCACCTTGAGATGATACGCTACCCGGTGACCTACAATCCCAATAACTAGTTCAATACCTGTACTTGTCGAACCATATGATGTTTCAGTTAAAATATAAAGTAAAAATTAATGCCCACTGTTCGATCAATCATAGAAGTGCTGCTGTACACTCTGAGCACTGTCCTTTTAGCATGGCGCTTGGCTGCTTGTTTATGGCTGTCACCATTGTATAATTGTGTGCATTCAAAATCGTAGCATAAATAGCTGCCTTTCAATGTTTACAGGTTTGTCGTTGGGGTTGGACTTCTCCAATGGACCTAATATTAAGAGATGCCACCAGTTAGTGGTGAGAGCAGGGAAGGCAGCTCTTTGTCAAACCAAGAGAAACCGATCCAGGAAGTCTTTGGCTCGTACTCATGGTTTCCGGGTGCGCATGAGGACCACCAGCGGAAAAGCTGTGTTGAAACGCAGACGTGCTAAGGGACGTAAAATTCTCTGCACCAAATCAAACCCCAGCAGCGGGAAACGATCTTGAAGTTTACCATCTTTTGAAGCCTTTCATTAGGTAAATATAGCTTTTTTGGGCTGTATAATTCTGGTTTTGTTGTTTGATTAATGTGATGTATGTCAAGGTTATTCTGTATAACTCAATATGAGTATTGAGCATTTTATTTGCATCATTGTTATGGAAATCTATCTATCCCTTGTTCATAGCCCTTGCTGTCTTTATTTGATATGAATATCAAGCATTTGTATATGTCAAGTGTTTGTTGTTTCGCATCAAAAGTTGGTCGTTGGGCTTCAGATTCCCATATTAATTGTTGCGACACCATCAAATTTTATCCTTATGAAAAATAAAACACCAAGAGCCCGTTAGTTTGGGTCGGAATTCCAAAGTTCCAATTCATTTTAGCTCTTACCAGTTCCTACTCTTTCCAACTACTTCCAACCGGGGATGGATTTATGTACAAGAGGGTGACTGTTGCTTGACATCACTCGTTTCTTTGTTTTTTTTTTAAAAAAATTTATATATGGAAAAAGATTTAAAAACCATTTAGATATATTGAAACTGACACCACAATGAATTAGACTGCCAGGTATGTTAAGAGAACGGACCCAATAATCGGCTCGGTTAGCAAAGTAGATCGATGGTTCGACGAGTCAAACTGTTTAGCTCGGATTAAACCGGTTGGTCCTGTTAATGATTGAACTAGATTAGAACGTTCAAACTCAGTAAGATATATATATATATATATATATATATATATATATATATATATATATATATATATATATGTCTCTTTATAAAAAGAAATAGAGATATTAACATTTACATCTCTCGAGGTATTTGGAAATCATTTTTACACCCTCTAGGTATTGGTATATATTTTTACCCACCCTAGATTTAGAGATAAAAAATATTTAAGATAAAAAACGGTAGGAGGCTAATCGGAAATGTAAAAGGACTAGTTTGTCCCTAATTTTTAAAATAAAATGACTATGCTACCCCCATTAGTTATTGGCGCTTTAGTGCAAAGAGGCAAATTTTGGTACTTCACCTCATTTTCTTATGCCACATCAGCATACTCACCGTATTTGGATGTTTTCTATTATTAAGAACAATGGTCAATGTATAACTTAAATATTAACTAATCCGGTCAAGGTGGGTAAAAATATATACCAATACCTGAAGTGTGTAAAAATGATTTCCAAATACCTCGAGGGAGGTAAATGTTAATATCTCAAAAGAAATATGTGCCTTGTTTAAAAACCTCATTAAAACTCCAGCTCAAACCCTATTATTTTTTAACCTTTTTACCTCTTAAAAAACAAAAATCGTTGCCACTTTCAACCCTTTCCCCCATCCCTTACTATAGCCTATTGGAGTGAGAGAGAGAAGGAGATTGAACGTGAGACAGGGAGATAGAGACACTGGGATAGATGTTCATCTACCCCTCCATCCTTCAAGCATTCTTCATCTTCTACTCATCTTCTTCCTCCTTTAGTGACTTTATTAGATTCATTAAACTAGGTAAATTTGTTGATTTTATATGCCTTGCAATTTTTCTTCCTCTTTTTAATCTCCTATTTCTTCTACAATCAAAGGGAACCATGGACAAAATCACGGAAGCCATGGACTAATGAAGCTTTGAATTTTTGCCTTTTAAAAAAATTAAGATTTATATTAAGGATAAATTCTGGTTCACCCGCGATTCCGAAGGGTCAAACCGTATCTAGGTTGAGCAATTTTGATCGAATCCATCCGGATCAATGCTCCAATGGATCAATTACCGTGTTCGGATCGGATCCATGTCCGGTTCCCGGTTGAACCATCGAACTAGGAGGGTTGGGCCGGTTCTCGTAACATAAGTTGGTTGTGCGGTTGTTAAAGCTCCATGCTAGTCTTTCATTTTGCTCCGGTTTCCCGAGGTTCAATTCTGTAGACACCGAAAACGTGTCATCGTTATCTTTTTATTTGAATTATTTATTTTTGTTAGTCCGGTGATGAAATCCCAATCTGGTTTGTGAACTCAAGCATGATTGGTCTAAAAGCGACGTAACGAAAGCCGGTAAACCACAAAAATTGATTAGAACCACTAAATTAGCCCACTTGTTTGTTTAGGCCAACCCACAAATCCTTTTCGGCCGAAACCATGGCAGGTTTGGACTCCCAAGCCAAGATCCAGCCAACACCGGTGCAAAACGCAACGTTTCGCTTAGTGTCGGCGGTCAAACGCGGTGCGCACACCCGAACATCCGTACGACGTCGTTTCCGGTCGGCGCCGAGTTCCAAGACTCTTGGAATGGCATCGTTTTTTGCTGAGCAAATATCCGGTTTTTTGCCTTTATCCTTCCGACAATTTTGGGCTCGGTTCAGGCTAACTTCGATGACTAAAGTGACTTTTAGGGTTCATTTTCAACCTAAAAATTACTATAAATAAGGGTTTTCTCCTCACTCCTTTGTTGCACCATTTTCAACTAGAAACCCCTGCTTATGCTGAAAATTTATCTCCCTCACTCTCTTTTCTCCATTTCTCACTTACTCCACTCGATTACCCATTTCTAAACCTACTAAAATCACTACTACGAGAACCACTTTTAAATATGGTTCCGTTGGTCTCAGCCGTGTCGTCAACGTCTAATATGATTTTCCCATCCTTTGCCAACTGCATGATATGCTCCTTGAGCGTGATACACTTATCAAGAGGGTGATTAATAATCCTATGGTATCGACAATATTTCACTTCGAAGTCTTCCCGACTTCTTCTAACCGTTTTAGTTCGGGAAGTTCAATCACCTTGTTTTCTAACAAGTCCTCTAACATTCTCGACAAGTCCGAGTTTGGGAATGGATACTTCTTCTCCTGAAGTTCCTTTAGCATAGGACGTTTCTTCGTAACATCCTTAGAGTGTGTGATCTTCTTTTGCTCGGCTTGGGCTTCCTAGAAATTCACATCGGCTCTCCGGTGGAAATAGACATTGACTCTTTAGTCGATATTTTTGAGGACTTAGTACTCTTCTTGTACTCGCCCCGATCCTTCCTTGATTCATATGAGGAGGAAAACTTACTTTGATGACTTGTTATTGTCATTTCAATGTCATGGGCCTTGGTAGCCAATTCTGGAAAGTCTTTGGCTTGCTTACCTACATAACATAAAGTAAGTCTCATTCCATGCCTTGAGTACACATCTCCACAGTAGATGCTTCGGACAATTTATCCTTGCATTCGAGGCTAAGGGCTCTCCAGCGATTGATGTAATCAAGAATTGGTTCCTCTTTCGCTGCCTTGCATTAGTTAGCTCTAACATACTAACAACGTGTTGGATGCTCTGTAGAACCTGTTAAGGAATTCTTGTTCCATCTGCTCTCGGTTGTTGATGGATTACGGTACTAAGTCCATGACTAATCAAAAGCAATTCCCTTCGGAATTCAAACGAATTGCTTCACTAACCTATCTTCTTCTGCGCTAGCATTGCTACAGAGTTTCAATGAAGTGCGCAACGTGTTGCTTAGGATTTCCTTTTCCATCGACCTGATGGAACTTCGGTGGTTGATAACCATGCAGCATTCTTAGGGCATCGATCCTCTTAGTATAGAGCTTCGTGTACAGGTGAGACTTACGAGACCATTCTTCTAGCTAATTCTTAACCGCCTTTGCAATTAAGTTACGGATTTGTTCAACGGATATTGAAGTTAATGGAGTCTCCTTCCGCTCATCATCGGATTCTTCATCGTGGTTGGACTCTTTATCGGACCCTTCATTGTTAGAGCCTTTGTTAAAGGCTTCGGATGACTTCTTCTCCAACTTCTTTGTTAAACTAGCGATTTGCTCGCTTTAAAGCTTGATTTGCACATCCTTTTCTACGCTCTCTTTAGCAAGTCTCACTAGTGTTTCTTTCATCTCATTCGGTTGTTCTTCAATGTTAATAGCTCCTGTCACCATTATCGGCATGATGATAGTGTTAGAGGATTCGGTTTCGGATTGGGAGAACAATGAGTCTTTGGGAGTCTGTAGGTGCGGAATCCTCATCGGCATAACCATCATCTTCTTCGCCGAAGCATGAAGATAGGATTTGTATGAGCTTGGAGTTCGTCCATCCCATGAGGAATCGTCCGCTTCAAGTTAAAGACAAAAATAGCTCTCTCCTGCGGACTAACATGCGACACGGTTTGATTGACTCCCTTGAGCGAGGTTGGAGTCAAGGTTTTGAATTGAACGTAAGCTGCAATGGTGCGGCTACGCTTGGTTCCTTTATAGCAACAATAGCAACAACTCCTGTCATACTTCGGTCACCATTCCGCTAGATGTATTGCTAGCATCGGTGGATCCTTGAGAAGTGAATCCAATAGTTTTATTCTTCGAAGATTGAGCAACAACGTTCTTGGGAGCCATGTGTTCTTCAAAGGTGTAGATTGCTGATTTGTTTGGAGAAAGAGATGAGAGGCAGAGATGTTCCATCGGGCATGTCAAAATTTGTAAACATAAATTTCGAGTATAAAATAAATAAAGACAAGAAATTGAGAAAATTAATATAATTTATATTAATTTTTTTGAATGGGTACAGATATCCGTATCAAGTACAATTAATGTAATCCTCTCGATTCAATCTCCCTGTAATTTGAACGATTCGAGGGTGTTGTAACTTTATTTCGAACGTTGATGTAAAACTAGATGATGAATGCTAGAGTGGTTCTTAATCTGGAAGTGATGAAAGTCTTGAACTTGAATTCTCGACTTTGATTTTTGAATTTGGAATTGTTGCAAATCTCGATCCTTGACGCTTAGTAGGTGGATGTTGTTTGCAATTTGTGTTTTGGATTTTTGTAGATACTAACTAACTTCTCAAATGAAAAGGAAGGACCCGTATTTATAACTTTTTTGGAGCTAGGGTTTGAGTTAAATTTTGGGCCGGGCCCATAATTTATTATTTATTTCTTTAAAAAATATTTACTATTTATTGCTTCATCGGCGACACAAGGCGGCTTCTAATTGGCCGAAATTTAATTTTTTCGATCTTAATTTTAAAGGCCTCCGAAAACCGAGTATTACACGTGGCAATTTATAATAGGTTGAATAGAAATAATTTAATTTTCACGTGGCGGAAAATAATTGGCTACTCGAATTTTTGCCTCCTACACAAACAATGAAACATAATTATAAGTTCGGGAGAGATTAGATCCGAAATCTAGTTTCTAGGTTCACAATGTGCATTCATCATAATGGTTAGGCCTAGACACATCATTCAAGGATTTTTTCTTCTCTCACCTAAATTTTTACTTTCACAATGCAAAGACTCACCAATTTAAATAATTTACGGAAATCAACTCCTCAACATATTCAATTAATTTACATATTTATTTTACATTATTATTTATTTTCATAATATATAAAAAACAATTTGATGCACTATGACGATTGAAATTAATTATTTTAGGTTGCGAAAATTTTAAAATAAATGATATAATAACATTAAAAATTTTATTAAATAAAAAATACAATAGTAATAGCAATGTTATTATAATATTAGAAATTTTACTAAATAAAAAAAGATACAATAATGATAGCAATGTTATATTTTCCTTCTTGTAACAATTTCTACTAATATTGTAACAATAATTATAGAAATTAATCCATTTTCCTGAGAAATATCTGTTATTAATTTCCTTAGGTAAATGATAGAAATAGCTGTTGCAAGTGGTAAAAATAATAGCTATTTACTAATTTCGTATTATTAATTTCCTTAGCCTCTGTTTGGATATAAGAGGGCGAGGGGAGGGAGGTTAATCAAGGGGAGGGAAATGGAGGGGAGGGAGATACATTCCCCTTGTTTGGATTTAAAATGGAGGGGAATGAAGGTTACTAATATTTCCTTGTTTGGATTAAAAAGAGAAGGGGAAGGAAGGGGAAGGAACATATATTATTATTATTATTATTATTATTATTATTATTATTATTATTATTATTATTATTATTATCACCACCACTTTAAATTTAAAAGTATAAGGAACTCATTTTCTCTAACAACGTTCCACCCAAAAAAATTATTTTTTAATAATTATTTTTTCTAGTTATAAGTTATTACCCAAAGTGCAAGTAAGAACTTCGAATTAGAGTAGCAATATAATCCTATTATTGATAGATATGAATTAGATTAGTTACTTAACTAAAAGGAGAAGAAAAAAAGGTGAAGAAGTACTAACTCTGAATGACAATCTGTAAAATATAATAAGAGTTTAACCCTAATATTGATATATATATATATATATATATATATATATATATATATATATATATATATATATATATATATATATATATATATATATAACTACTTTGGAGGGAAAATAAAAAAAAATTTAGAGGGAAGTAAAAAGAAAATAATGTGATAATAAGATAAAATAAAATATAATTAAAATAATTTTTTATTCATTTTATTATTCCGTTCCCCTCCTTTCCCCCTCAATTTGGAGGGGAATAAAACATCATCAATTAAGGGAGAGGGGCGAACGTTTCCCCACCTTCACCCCCAGTAATTTATCCCAAACAAGGGATTTCAATAACATTTACCCCCTCCCTCCCTTTCCCCTCTTCCCCCAATCCAAATAGAGGGTTAGTAAATAGTTGTTATTAATTATTGCTATAATCGAAAAGTGCCCACCATATAGAGAGAGAGAGAATAGTTGTAAGTGGGATAGTAACGAACCATATACGGCCTTGGGCTTGGCTTGAGCGAGGCGTCGAGTCGCCACACGTCTCGAGAAGCCGCTCGTACAATGTGGGATGGAGCACCTGAGGCCACCCATCATGCAATGCACTAGCCTTGAGCTACGGATGTTTTAAGGATCCAATGCTACGTTCTCGGAAGAAAAAAAAAAAAAGCAAAAGGAATTGTCTATTGAGTCATTGACAACTCCCACCTATCGAAACATTTGTTGGAGCCAGACCCAAAATTTACAGAATATATTGTGCTTAATTTACGGCGCACCAATAGATAAGTAGCTAAACCAATCAACTCATAAGATCCAAAATTTGAGATGAATGACTATCCACCTAAAACAGGTTCGTCTAAAAGTACATTCGAAATCTAGATTGGCCCAAATATATCTAATCCCAAAATTCCCTACAAGTTGTTTCTTTTAAAAAAAAAAAAAAAACTTACTTTACCAAATGTAAGTTGACGTAATCTATCACCTGATACACATCCCAATAGAACAAAACTATTAACTCGAATTATGATTCAATCTGAATTTAACTTGAGTATATCAAACCAAGAGATCTTTTGCCAAGTCTAAGGTGGCTTTCTCAAACCATTACAATTAATTATCTAGATCAATCATGCATTGTACCTTACGCACACATAATACTTATGTAAGAGAGTTTACTTAAAAGTTTGAATAATACAAATATGTTCAAAGTTATTTTTAATAATTCTGGGACGACTAATAACTCATTTGGAGTACTTCTATTAAAGTCACCCTCAAATTATTAATCATTATAAATTAAGAAGTCACCCTAAAATGGTCATAGTCTCCCCAAAGCTTTTAAAACATCTGCCCCATGGAACCCAGGCTACATGTTACTTTGTTGCGAGGGGTTATGTTTGGTATTTTGTGGCAAAATTATTTTTTAAAAGTTGTTTATCCTTTCGTCTCCAGTATCATGGACCTGTAACCATAGTATAATTTGCGCCCCTACAACCCCCTCGGCCTCCACCCATGACACTGACCACTAGGATTCAGTTCGACTGGTGTCACTATCTTGTTAACTATTGGTGGCAAGTCATATTGGAGTCAGTGAGCTTTCAATTAGGGTTTTGATCTTGGGCAGATCACTTTTAGTTCAGGTTAACTCCTAAGCTATTAATATGGAGTCTGCTATTAATCTTAGGTCAAATAGGGTTCTTGGTCCAAATCAGTAAACTGGTGGTGAGGCTTAGACCCAGGCTGGCACAACCAGGTTCAACCCAAAGGGCAGCAGGGCCTCTAACCATGACAAGATTATAGAATCGGTACTGCAATATAGAAAACTAAAAACAATCAATTCTGTTGGCTCCCATTATTACACGTATGGGTACAAAATAATCGTTCAGTAACTTGCTACCTACGCCAAGCTATACAAATTCAATGAACTAATATGTCAGAAAGAACAAGAGTATACTGATGTACAAGTGGGCACTAATGCCCTGTATAATCCTTACCATAGATGGCCATGCCAGAGGAAGTCAAGAATCAGCTTCCTCAAGTGGAGCTCTTCACAGAATTAATTTTCTGAGATTGCTCTTCCATCTAAAATATGGAATATGATCTTACAATTCCACTTAGGTTTCATGTTTGGAACTAATTGCTAGCTCCTTGTGTCAGTTGATGTGCATGCATAGTTGCATCCCCTTTGCTGAGGTTACACAGCGTCACTGGGAACGTTGTGCTTAAGCATGCTTTGCAGCCCTTGCTCTCGCTAAAGACCTTGCATATAGTTCCTCATATTGTGCGGCTGAAGACTCCCAACTGAAATCTATGTTCATAACCTTCTGAACAAGCTTTTCCCAGACCTCTCTATTGTTTTTGAAAAGATGTATAGCACGGTCCAGAGCACTATTTAAGCCCTGCAATATAGACAACATAAGCCAAGCCAAAGAAAAATATTTAGACAAGAATGCTGGATAAAACAACCCGTCAACCACCAAGTGGATCCTGCCTAAGCAAGGCAGTAGGGGAAGAGAACACCACGATATGGTTGATAATCACAAAAGCTTTTATGGAACTATCGGTTCCTCTCATCTACACACCTTATTCGGGCTGGGTTTATTTCAAATTAAAAAGGTTTGTGGTAGGCTTTGGATCAGGCCATTAAAGTTTACCAATTATAAGGTGATCCCGGGTCCATGGACCCGGGTCACAAAAGGACAAAATGATTTTTCTTTTTTTACCCCCTAAACACCCCCTAATTCCCCTCCACCTTCCATTTAGTCACACATGGCCCGGGCCAAGTAGTCCTGGGTCCATGATATAAATTCTGATTAAAGGTTGGGGTCATATTCACATCTAATGATGATCGGTTAAACCGACCCACGTCTAATGATGATGGTTAAACAGAGAAGCTTATGAAGAAAATACAGTCCATATTCTCAAGATGCTTGAAAAGATTAACTCAAGATTCTGAATAGATCACTTTCTCTTTATTTCAAGTCTAAGCTCGGCAGTTTGAATTACATGAAGTTTTGCTGGGTCTAAACCAAGACAAGTGCAAACTAGAAAAGATATCGACTAAAATATGATGCACAAGGGAAACCACATAACTGAGAAGAATGGAATAGAAAACACAGAAAAGGCCATGAGTGGGGAGCAGATCTAGGTCATATTTCCTTTTCACTTCTTTGTAGGTGTTAGCTCTACTTGCTGCTTTTAAAGATATTGCCACTGTTGTTCATTGATATGATCAGCCAATTTTCAGGAGGCTCTCTCTCTTCGTATCGTATTGACTATGGTGAATTTGATCCTCGATTCTATTGTACTAATTTAACAACACCGGAGTTTTTAATTGTTTCTAAGTAATTTTGATCAATATACAAAGATTGTTAGTGATACTGTTAACTAGAATTATGCCGCAGGATCATTTTAGCATCTTCTGCCCCCCCAGCAAAAAGAAAACTCAAAAAAAAATTCCTGAATCCATTTTCACATAGAGGGGGAGGAGGGGTAGGAGGTTTTTCCTTGTATGTCTTCCTTAGTCCAAACAAAGAGGAGAAGATACCAGTCTTGTTAATTTTTTCCCCTGTTCTTTTTCCTTTCCATTTTTCTTAGCACTTAGCACCTTATTCTCATACCTTTCAGACAGGTAGGAGGTTTTTCCTTGTATGTCTTCCTTAGTCCAAACAAAGAGGAGAAGAAACCAGTCTTGTTATTTTTTCCCCTGTTCTTTTTCCTTTCCATTTTTCTTAGCACTTAGCACCTTATTCTCATACCTTTCAGACAGACCCTAACTGAAAAGTTAAATCACCAACCATAATAAACTTCCATCGAACTTTCCACCGTTTTCTTCTTTGCTTGTCTTTAATCCACAAATAGGGAAAAAAATATTGTTTCGTTAGTTATTTTCTTTCCACCTTATTTTCCTAAGGTCCAAATGTACCCTTAAGATATAAATATAATTGATATTTTAATTTTATTTTGGTAAAAATTTTAAGGTATCTTTTAAGGCAATAAAGTTAAAGATGTCAGCTACATTTCAATCAAAAACTTTAGTAGTATTAAGATATTAGGAGACTTTCTGTATCTTGATGGTATTGTTTAGTTTATGAATACCCTTCTACTTCTCTATTTTAGGGAGTATGATATGTGATAAGATTGATCTAAGAGTCGTTGCGCTGGTTCTCTATTCGGTTCTTAGATAAAAGGTTAGTACTCTCCTTAAAACTCAGGTCAGACCTCTTACACAACAAGGAAACTCATGTCTAGAAGCCAAGTGAAATTCAGTTTCTAAAATCAAAATTTGAGACCACAATAGTTTTAGAAACTGACACAAATTCGGTGTCAAAATAATTTTGAGACCAGGCCTTTAGAAACCGACTCAATTCAGATTCAATTCAGTCCTTAGTGCATTTTGAAACCAATTTCTTAATTTTAAAAACCTAAAAGTGTCAGTTTTGTAGAATTGCGTTTTGAAACCGACTTCTCAAGTTTAAAAACCGATATGGGTGTTACGTGGTTAGTAATTTGATGTTATGTGCATCTGTGATCTGACTGAAGATGTCTACATGAGCCAACTGAGTATAGGAGTATGGTAGGTGCATTGCAGTACTTAACTCTGACTAGGCCTGATATTACCTATGCACTTAATCTTGTTTCCCAGCACGATCAGATGATCTAAAGTTGCACTAATTTATATAAAGCCACAAGCTGGGTCCTTCGGGGGAGGCAGGGGGAAATGATCACAGACTCCAAATTCCATGTCAGCTTACCTGTTCATCAGGTGAGGAAAATGTAAATCCATTCCGAAACTGAACTGGTATCGTCTCACCATCAACATCAAAAACACTAGAAATAACAGAAAATTAAGAAAGTTAGAATAGCAAGGCCAAGTAAGGACTAAAGACCAATGTAACTGTGAAAGAAAAGCCTACCTATCATTTAAACCACCAGTTTTTCTTGCAATGGGAATTGCACCATACCTCATTGCTATCATCTGCAACATAGCCATCATTATCATTCTGCTAATTATAAGACTAATATTGGGTACCAAACCTGCTTGAATCACAAGCTCAGTAGGACAAAACGGGAAAAGAAAATTCATGCTCAAAACCCACTAGAACTTCAGGTTGCCCACATCATCTAGATTCTGGATTCTCTTTTTTTTTTTTTTTGATATTGGTTAAGCATAATGTCTATAATTTAGATAGTTGCACAGGAAAATTTGAATTACTTTTTCAGCTTGGATTATAGTGGATTAAAGCAAAATGCCTCTCTGAACTTCGTCGTCTTCATTTTTATGGACTAGTAGGTAGTCAATAGTTTTTACATTTAGAGTGTAACGGAACCGTCTCTTTATAATTTTACAATTTAGAGGTAAAGTTGCTACATTAGACCCCTCCCGACACATTGACTAGCAGCAGGATTTTCGGGGTATGTATTTGGAGTTAGATATTGGTTAGTCATATGTTACAACAGAGAAAGAATAGCAGCATGAAGGATGGTCCACATTCCTTGCCTCACCTCCCACCCCTAACCCTTTCTGTTTCCACTCTTCCATTAGCATGTCACCAGGCATATAGGCAACCCCAGTTGGGTCTTCTTTATGTACCCGTAGAGAGGGAGAGAATAAACAAGAAGTGGTAGCAGACTTCAAAAGTGAGCTCCTCTAATCAAAAATTAAAATTTGCATTTACTCACATCATTCAACCGAAAAATCTGATACATTACCGAATTTGTTTAACAATATAACATTATCAAACACAAAAGAATATTAATAATGTTAAGTTATGGCTTAATATGAACAGCGGGAAACTCACTCACTTCTCACATTAGAGGGTCCATAGCTTTGTCGTCCCACTTCTCGACAAGACAGTCCTCCAATAATTCCCTCTAACCTCAGCCCTACTCTCCCAGGAACCCAAAAAATAATGGAAAAAAAGAAAAGATTACATACAACACTGTCAAAGGCCTAAGATAGTAGGCCCTGACTATCATTGTAGAGCCAAATGAAGACGTACCTGTGTCAGCCCACAAGGCTCAAAAATAGATGGGATGATAAATATATCAGAAGCCCCATAAATGGAATGGGAAAGCAACTCATCGTATTTCAATATCAACCGTGCATTCTCATGATTCTGAAACTGGCTTGCGATGCCCTCAAATTCCCTCTGCATAAAAAGAAAAACCAACAAGAGAATGCAATCAAACAAGAACCAGATATTGCATGCATTTGCAACCCCTCCCTTCCTCCAAACAAAAAAAATAAAAAACCAGAGAAATACAGACAACATAAAGATTTGCAAATGCCAAATCACTCAGCTGCCTGCAAACTGATTCCACTACTTTGCATTTGTCTAACCCCATGTAGTAAAAAGTCACTTTGTTTTTAGGATACCTAATAAAGTCTGCAACTTTCACAAGGAGATTGATAGGTGGACCTAAGGTAACTAGATTCGAAAATTGCAAATAATTCTTGTAGAAATGAATGTACATCACCCAAGACCGGATATCCAGACCATTCTAAAATTATTTGAACTGAGGCTTAAACCATTAAGACAGCATCACAAACTGCTGGAATGCAAAAATTACAAATACAATCGAAGTCAAAATATTTGCAGCAGTATTCTAGGAGCTTTAGTTGGCCAAGCAACTCCAAACATACATGTAATATTGTTCCAACATCTCGGTTAGACCCTAATTCAGACACATTGATACATGAGGTAGCCTGTAATCTCTTTGCCCTTTCTGTCATCTTTTTTCAACTCAAATAGAATCAACTTTCTGTTGTTTAAATTTGCCTCTGTTCACTAAACAACTTTTGCCCAAGCTTTTAGGGTACCTTAACTTACATTACTGAGTTAACTCCTTGTCATTAAGAGCTTAAGATGAAAGGCAAGGACCAACGCTCAACCTTCTAATCCTTCCCCATGTGCTAGAAGTTGTTTTCCTATCGCTTCTCTTTTAATGAGCAACAGCTTCTTTATCACTTATTACATTCAGCGAGAAGCAATACTTAAGATTTTTTAATCCCAAAAGCCCCACAGTCGACCCAATCAGAAATGCCCTCAAGTGAAGTATTTCCTTGGTTTTTTCCTTGTTACGCACACTGATCACTCAGGGGAAGGCGTGACACTGCGAGCAGGGTAGTTCTCTGGGGCAACTCTACATGCTTTCAACTCACTCTTCACGACCTCACTGACATCACTATTAGTGTCAATATGGTCACTATCATCAATAAAAAAATAAAACCGTAAGGTGTGCAATCCAATAACTTGTTTAGAAGTTCTATATCAGAACAGAACCTGAGTTTAATGGGAGGTATAGAACCTTGATATACACTGCCACCTGCGCAGTAGACTGGTTCCAAGTTGAGCTGTTTACCCTCTCCCCTTTCTTTGAAAGACGAGTTCAAAATATATTTGTTGATTAGAGAAAAAGACCTTTTTCTCCTCAACGGGTTACTCGACCATTCAAAAAAGTTTACGAACTCCAGCAGTAGTGGTACTAAGATGAGCATATATTGCTACATAAAACATGTTGACTGAGCAACCTTAAGGATCAAGTTTTGTGCAAAAGAAGGGTCAAGTAAAATATCAGCCCCTCTACTTGCAAGGGTACTGCTTCTTAAATTTAAATCTGCCCAAATCCCGATAAGACAGAAGCCACACTAGGTATTGGTAGGATTGTTCTTGTGAGAACCTAGTAAAATTTTGGCATGGGTAGGGTTCATATTCCTCACTAGGCATAAACAACTAATTAAAAAAATGTCCATCTATTATGAATGCCAATTTATCTTCATTCTAGATACCTGAATATGATGCACAGGACTGGAACCAAGAAGCACAAATTGGCCTCCAAGCTCAATTGTCCGATATATTGCATGCCTTATAAGATGAACTCCCTTCTGTGGGACCAGCCTTGTTATGCAACCAATCTGTTAATGAAATAAATGTAAGTTAATTACTCCAATCAAGAAGAAACCTTAACGGTTTTCCACTGACTTCAGCACAATCACACTCATGAACATCAGTAAACAAGAAATTGAAGTACCTAATATTGTCATCATAAGCATTTGTCAGTGTTAATAATGTAGGAGAAGCATCTAACATCATTTCTGTATCACATCCTAAATAAGTCAATTTTTAGAATACTATTCTCTTCCATTCGTCTAATAAAAAATAGAAAAACCAAGCCTACTCTTCACCAGGCATTGTCTTAGCAATATCAACAATGAAGTAGCGATTTTCCTAGAGGCTGGATCCACAACATGGGGGATAAGATCACAATAAAAAACAAAGATGTTGCATGATCCACACAGAAATTTGTCGTGATCATCATAGAACACCTTTACTGACACTAAATAAATTTTACTAACATGGTGGCAGAGTGTAGATCAAGGTACTACTAAAGCATTGCAGTATTAATATACTGGCCTGCACAGTAGAATAAATTTTACCAAAATCACCATTCATTGCAAATATTAAATTGGCATCCTCAGGAAGTTAAAAAGGGGAAAGAAACAACATATCTTCAAAGCCGTAAAAAGCATGTTGATGGAAGAAAGCATCAGTGAATAACACATCAACTATCACTAGTTCTGCAGGAAACTTGTAACTTTTAACAAAATATACCAACCAGTGGTCGCACAGGATCCACAGAAGAGAGTCCAAGATGCTTTCTTAGAGCTTCTTTATTTGCAGCTTTTCCCTTTAGATCATTTGAATTGTATTGCACCTCAATAAATGAATCAGTAGCAGGATTCCACGAATCAGTATCAATCCCATTAAGAATTCCTATGAACTTTCTTGAGTGAGCATCAATTGTGGTCTGAAGGCCTCTTCCACCCTGTAAAAAATAATAAAGAATTGACTCTGAGAAGAGCATAAAATACTGGACTTTACATAAAGAAATGAGCAAACTAACAAGCCTTCAGGTAACTGTGTTAATCCAACTCTTCATTATACCCTAGCGTACCAATGTCGGACCCTCGTCACTCAGACAAGGGTACAACAATTGACACTTCAAATTACAAATAAAATCTGCATATTTTCTTGGAAACAGCCGAGTCTAACACTTGGACATGTATCCATATAAGACACATGTACCCGAGTCTGAATAACAATATCAGGCCCGATGGAAGCAATGACATGTACATAAGTGGGTGTATAACTGATGCATTATCTCCCAAAAGATATTTTGAAAATATCTACTGCATGAAAAATAGGAAATTTAGAAGCTTAGGAATTTTTATTTAGGAATAATTTTATCTTCTAGTTATTTCCTTATGATGTTAGGTAGCAAATATTATCTCGTGGATTCTGCTATCTTTTAGTTTCCTTATTGTTTTACAGCTCTTCGCTATTTAAACTCCGCATTATGTTTTAGAAAGACATACTTGAATAATATTGAATTGAATTTTCTAAGTTTATTGTGAGTTTTCTTCGGCGTAGGAATTGCTCTCAGAGCGTCCTACATCAAATTTGGTATCAGAGCCTTTTGATCCCAGCCACCTTTGTCTTTTTTTCTCTCTCTCTTTCTTTTCTTTTGTTTTCCCAACCAAAAAAAATCTATCGTGACTTTTCAGTTTAGAGTTCGCAGCCAGAAATCGCCCAGACCAGACCAGCCGTGGGCCAACGCCTATCGCCACCACCGCTGCCAACCACCACCCGCCCTTCCACCACCGTCACCGGCCACTCGCCAGAACCCTAGTTCTCCACTCCCACAAACACTAATCTGCAAAATTCCCCAACAGCAAACTCCAACAAAATCACCTTTGCTCCATCAAATTCAATCGAAATTTCCTCCTCTCCACTTCCCACCCAATTTCGCCCCAAACCCCTCCATCAATGAAAGAAAATCACTTCAACTCGCTGCCAAATTGTTCAGTTACTTCCTGCAAAAACCCTAACTCGCAAATCCCTTCATCATCAACTACTCTCTAGGATTTGAACTTTCGGTCCCCAACTGAGGGGTCGACTACTGCTCACCGGAATCTGACCGGAACCACCTGGTGCTGCTACTATTTGTGCGCGACTGTTAGTGATCGGTGAACTGCTGTGGTTGCTGTCCTACCATACTGCCGACTGCAGTGGAGTGCTCGAGACTGGCCTTTTCGGTTCACAATATACCACTTGGAGGTTGCCGGTTCATCTTCATTCGCCTCAGCAGCGGGAAGGTACGAATCTTAGACCAGTCAAAGCAAGCACTAGAAGGTACGAGGATCTTGATTTACTTCGGTGTTCGTTTGATTTTGTGCTGCGAAAATTGGATTGATATTTGATTAATTGGGTTTTTCAAGCCCTTGCTTAGATCCTGATTGTTATATATTGTCTGTCCCCTATACATTTGGCTCAACAATAATCCATCTCCAATAATCCATCTCTAGCTGCATGCGCATCGTGAATCGTGACTGTTTATTATTGTTATTATTCTTGCAATTTGGTTTCGTTAATCTCTGCATTTGCATTCATTCAGCATGTCATCCTCACCTCAGCACCCTTACCGGTCACAACTTGACACCCTCTCTTCGAGACTTCACCGTCACGATGATAGGTTTGACAACCTTGAGTATAAAATTAACCATCTCACCCGGGCCTTTGAAAAGTCCATTAGGTATGATCCACCCATGACCCCCCAACCCACAACGTTTCTGCAGACTTCGTGGTAAGAGGAGGCGAAAGTGAACATTTGTCTCGATCTAACCCTCACGAAGAGGAGCACGGGAATGACCCTAAGGTTTGTCAAGGGCATAGTTAGGGTTCTAAACGTAGGTAAGATGAGCATAGAGATGATCATCGTCGTGGCGACCGACGGCTTCATGCTCGCCATGATGGTCGTTGGGAAGATGACTTTAGGGACCATAGGTTTGACAGGTCCTTCGAGCCGACAACTACCGGGTTTATAGATTTGTGAACCATGAGTTTGATCTGTATACCCAACCAGGAGAGATATAGGGACTGAGAGTTTCATGATAGAAGAGTTTGTAGGAATTTTCTTGAGGGTTATTCCGACATTACCCGTAAGGTCAAGGTTTGACGTACCCACTTATGATAGTAAGATAGATGCTACCACCTTTTATGATTGGATAGTTGCCATGGAGGAGTACTTTGACCGATATTGACCGTCACTACTCAACTTGAGCGTATAACAACCCCTATTGCCTAATGAGCAATCATGAGGGATAGGCCGAAAGAAATATACCTCCTTTCTTTCCATAAGTCCCACCTTGTTGACCAAATGCTTGACCTTAGGCAATCCACCTCTAATGTGACTAACGTGAATAATTACATCAATCATTTTGAAGGATTCCACGTTGTGACTTGGGTGAGGATCCTTCCATTAGTATTGCTCGATTTATTCGAGGTTAACATAGTGTCTTAAGAGGGAGGTAATCTTTCCTTCACTTGTTTACCTTAGATGAGGCCTATCACAAAGGCCTTAGAGGTTGAAAAACTTATCCCTCTTGCATCGCTCTACCCCTTTGTCTAGGATCACGCCCCAATATATCCCTAGCGCCACAAACTCTATAAGTGCTTCTAATCAAAGACCTCTAATCTTCCTGTCCCCTCCCGGGCCAACACCAATAGTGCCTCCCGATCTCAAGGACCTAATACTTGTGCAATGTTTTAGTTGTCGAGGAGAGGTCATTTTGCTTCTAAGTGACCTCATCATACCCTTGCTTTAGAACATGAGTCTAGTGCACTTATTCCCTTTGAGGAAGAGATTGTCGAACTCGAGGGAAACTATGGGGAACTTGTTGATGTTGACAACGACCTTCTTTCGGGCATCTCGGTGTGGTTAGGTGCCTCTTGTCTAACCCAACTATGAGTGATGAGTAGAAACGAACTCCTATCTTTTACACTCTAGTTAAATGTGGTGACACTTTGATGAAGTTGGCCATAGACGGATGGAGCACCATAAATGTTGTAGCCAGTCCACTATCAAGCATTGTCATCTAAAACTCGAACCACACCCTAATCCCTTTAGAGTCGCTTGGGTCGATAAAACTAGCCTCATAGTTATCCATAGGTGAAAGGTCCCTATCCAAATTGGAGGCTATAAGGATCAAATTTTATGTAATGTCCTCCCCATGGATGTAGCCCACATCCTACTAGGATGACCTTGGCTATATGATTTGAATGTCACTCATCAAGGCGGAGAGAATACATATACCATTAGGTTTCGGCACAAGCACATCACCTTGAACCCTTGTCGTCCTAAAGAGTTACTTCCTTCTCCGAGGGCCAAAACCATCTCCAACTTGTCTTACGGTATTCGAGTCAAGGGACTCGTTTCCCTTCTACATCCTAAACCCTTTGAGAGATTGGTTAACACTAATCGGTTCTACCGCCCGGTTTTGGCAAAAACTTGTCTTCTAACCATATTGCCTTCCCAAACACTTCTACTAGTGACCCACCCCTCCCATAGAGATTGCGGTACTTAAGACCTTTATTGATATTGTCCCCGATGAGCTTCCTAGTGAACTAACCCCCATGACCTTTATTGACTTAGTTCTAGGGTCTTAGCTCCCCAACCTTCCCCATTATAAGTTAAACATGGCTCTTAGGGGATGTATATGGATAGTAGAGCCATCAATAGGATAACTATGAATAGGCAGATTCAACACTTATTTCAAGAGCTATTGTCTAAGGGTTTTGTTCGGCATAACATAAGTCCCTTGCTGTCCCCGCCCTCCTTACCCCAAAAAAGATGGCTCTTGGAGGATATATATGGATAGTAGAGCCATCAATAGAATAACTATGAAGTATAGGTTTCCTATCCCGGGGTTGGAGGATATTCTTCATCTGTCTTGCTAGTTGGTTCTCTAAGATAGACTTGCGTGTAAGGCATTAGACCAGGAGATGAATGGAAGTCTTTTTTAAAGACACAAGATGGCTTATTTGAGTGGTTAGTCATGTCTTTTGGGTTATCTAATGCTCCCGAGTACTTTTATGAGACTTATAACCCATGTCTTCCGGCCATTCCTAGTGTATAGCAAGTCTAGATAAGAACACATTAAGCATCTTAAGCAACTTTTCACCCCTCTTCGAGAAGCTAAACTCTTTGTTAACCTCAAAAAGTGTGTCTACTACCGAGTCCCAAGTTCTTTTCTAGGATACATTGTTTTTGGTTGTTGACTTTGATGACATCTTAGTGTATAGCAAATTTAGAGAAGAACATGTTAAGCATCTTAAGCAACTTTTCACCACTCTTCGGGAAGCTAAACTCTTTGCTAACCTCAAAAAGTATCTTCGGGGCATATCGGATCCATTAAGGAATGGCTCGAACCCACATCTTTGGCTAAAGCAAGGAGCTTTCACGGTCTTGTCTCCTTTTATAGAAGATTCATCAAAGATTTTAGCTCTATCATGACCCAATTACAAAGCTGTTTCAAGAAGGGACCATTTTAATGGACTTTGAAAGCAACCTCAGCCTTCAGGAAGATCAAAGAAAGAATGACCTCGGTAAAGTCTTTGAAGTTGCTTGTGACGCCTCCGGGTTTGGGATTGGGGGTGTGTTGAATCAATCGCCTTTTCCAATGAGAAACTCAATGACTCTCGTAGAGTCAAGTATACCACCTTCGAAAGAGTTATATGCCTTACTTCAATCCTTGCGTCATTAAGGTATTACCTCTTACCCCATGAGTTTGTTTTGTACTCGATCATGAAGCCCTTAAGTATTGGAAGTCTCAAGATCATGTTAATCCTAAGCACGCCAGGTGGGTTGACTACTTTAATGAGTATTCTTTTGTTCTTAAGCACAACTCAGGTGTTGAGAACAAGGTTGCTAATTCCCTCAGTCGTATTGGGTACCTTTTACAGACCATAAAGGTTGAGGTTCTAGGTTTTGACAAGCTGAAAGATGTGTATGAGGCGTGCGCTTTTCTGTTCCAGAAAGCCCAGAGGGGTGCACCCTGG